>VDFB02000017.1:99769415-101029161 GCA_007258455.2 Sequoia sempervirens | reverse complement strand
CCATCATCAACCCTTTGCAATGTTTAATCTTGATCAAAATAATGAGCTTCAAGACCTACAAAAACCTTAGTTTACTGCACTTCAACTTTATTCATAAAAGTTGTGATAGAAGACTTGACTCTAGAAATTGCTCTTGAAAAGTGATAAAAAGATTGTGAAAAATAAATAATGAGTATTTATAAGAAACAAAACCTTATTTTCCTATTAATTAAACCTAAGAGGATGACATTTATTGGAAATTAAAGTTAAATTAATTAAATTCCTGATTGATTTTGAATTTTCCCTCAAAGGGGACTCATTCACCACCCTTGGTGAATGGGTCCCACCAAAGGGGACTCATTCACCCAAGGTGGCGAATGGGTCCCAATACTGCTATTTGAAGGTGGGTTGTTGGAGTATGATGTAATTAAATGTTGTTTGTTTGGTTTTATGTGATTTCTTAGGTAAAACGGGCCTCTAGATCAAAATTAATGAGTCTAAGGGGCCTATAAATGTTGTTTTGAAGGGTAATTGATGTAAAGGGACTTACAAGTGGGTCCAATCATGCGTGAAATTATCTCTTTTCTCAAGAGGGTCCAATTTTCTATGGCACATTTAGCCCCCACTTTAGCGCCCATATGACTCTACGTGCATATGTAAGCTAAAGGACTCTAGACAATGCACTTTATTACATAAAAGGATACACATTCAAAAGATGAGAGAACGAAGCCCCTAGTGTAGTTATTTGCACAACCACAGTATTAGGAATCACATCCTGTAACATACATTCGTTAATTTCTTAAAAATCATTATTTCTAACTCCTAGGAATCCAATTCGAGGGTAGATGTATGCCCCCCCTTGATTCTGCTTGCTTTACGTAGGTGAAATCAAGGTAGCAGTCGAGCCACATCGAATAAGAGACACCATATTGTAGAGAATTTCCAAGTACCATGCTACATAATGATATGCAATTGATGATGTCGAGTGTGGAAACACAATTCCAATGCATTAAACAATGTCAAAAATGGATTACCCTAGCTCTCGGTATGTGGATTCGAAGAATGGTTACATTATGAGTTCGTGAAAACATGATAATCGTACACTAATGTGTAAAAGTAACAAGAGATGAAAAGAGGTTAAAAGAAGTAGATGAAAGTAATTTGCCACATACTATTCATTTTACCTTCTTGTAGCTTGAAAGTGACCAGTGAGAGAAGAACATGCCGAGCAGACGGGATTACACACCTTTGTAGTTGGATGATCTTCATGAGAAGGTGGCATGTATCGAGTTGCATCATGAGGTGAGTTGATTATACAACTTTCATCTTGTGATTTTATAATATTTTAATGACTTTTAGGCGTGGATAGGTTAATTTAGGGATCTTAGAATTTTTTTTGCAAAGTGTCCCCTTTTTTTGCAAAGTGTCCCTTTTGTTTGCAAAGTGTCCCTTTTGTTTGCAAAGTGTCCCGTTTCTTCGCGAAGTGTCCCATTTCTTTGCGAAGTGTCCCATTTCTCTGAAAAATGTCTAAAAAGGGTTCTAAAGTGTCTAGGGCCATTAGAAAAGCACACTAGATTGAATTTAGCACACTTGCATGATGAATTATGTGAAAATTGAAGACATTAGATGAAATTTAGAGCATTTTGTGATGATTTTGATAGGTTCCCACTCGATCGTGATAGCAGCTAGGGGGAAGAAAGATTTCATTCTTGAGAGATCATGCACCAATGCTATCAGTGGCAAAGGTAGAGCATTTACAGTCAGTGGGTATCTATTGGGAATATCTTATGCCACCTATGATATATCATGATGCCATGCTTATGGCTCTGTGCGAGCGTTGGGATGCTAATACTTGTACCTTTCATCTTCCCACTAGGGAAATGATGATCACTCTTGAGGATGTACACCGCATCCTCTGAGTTCCTATGCGGGGAGAGCGGGTATATTTCTGGGGGAATCAGTCATTCTAGGAGAAGAAGAGAGACATGTGGTACTGTTTAGATGGACTTGTACATGATGAGAGGGTTAGAGCGTGGATCAAACTTCCCATGCTGCTATATTCATGAGCTCCAGTGGTTAGATGAATTATGATGCACACAATGGAAATGGTTCTCAATCTAGATGGATGAGTGACACACTTAGATGGAGGATTGGTACATTTGATTTAAGGGATGTACGAGCAAAGGAAAGTCTATGCTTGGGGCCGCTGCATTCTAGCACACTTGTATTATGATCTTGGTCAGTTTGTGTTTCGAGAGATCGATAGTATGGTCCATTGAACGCTTCTATAGGTGTGGTGCCTTGAGCATATCACATGTACTAGGCTTTTCAGATACCCTTGTACTATAGTTGCAGGTTACCCATGGGAATTCAACTATCCTTTGTGATGCTTGTGGCAGTACAAAGATTTATAGTTTTGGAGGGTGAGATTTGACTAGCTGGAGGAGGACGAGATCATTTGGAGACCTTATCTACTGACATTACAGTGGTTAGATCCCATAGGATAGCTAAGGAGGATGTAGATGGATAGGTATCTAGTAGGGAGGCATGACTATGTTGTATGACCATTCTACTACAGGTGAGTCATGTGACAGTTTGGACAGGTGCAAACACCATCAAGGGCATGCCCCTTCATTAGGCGATCAGTGCAGAGTGCCCAAAGGCTAAGTGATACTGTTTGGCTGACGATAGATCATGTTCGTGAGATTGATTCTGATGATTCAGATCATGACCAACAACCAACATCTGACATTGATGATGTCAGTAGCATAGATGAGCACGGGGAGTGGTGGTCATATTTAGGACTAACTCCTATGTTCCCCATGGATTTTTGGATAGTGATGTAGGACCAACACCAGATGAGGGTGATGAGCCAGAGGAGAGAGCAAAGGAGGTATGGTATAGGCCAACAAATATTTTCATAGATGTTTTCGATGAGGAGTACTAGTCCGAGGCCGATCCTGATCATGAGGATTGAGAGGATGATGGGGAGGAGGAGGATTATAAGGAAGATAATTACTATGAGGAGGAGCCACCCCTGAGTGAGGGTGATGAGGTAGCTATTGAGGATCAATATGAGAATGGAGAGTCCTCACATACTTACAAGACTAGATCATGGGCAATAGCTACAATAGACGTCAATACTCAGAGTCAAAGAGAGGCTAGCACATCTTCAATGCCCCCCAGAGAGGACGAGGTTGACATTCTTGATGCATTTGGAGACAAGGGTGGTGATATTTGATTTTATGCATGTCCTTTAGTGATTTATGCTTTGATTTATATATATATATATATAGCATGATGATGTGTTACTGATTGTGTACTTTTTCTACCTTATAGGAGTGACGAGAGATTGGCGAGAGTTCTATTGTCAAGCTACCACAAAGATAGTGCCAACATCCATTAACGAGGAGGAGATGGATCCTGACTACGTGCCCCCACTAATCATGGAGGAAGAGCCAGAGTCACTCAAACTTTTGCGAGGCTACAGGCAGTGTACGAGAGTGTGAGTAGGTGACTCCACCGAGTTGACAGTGCACTATAGTCAGCACAGTTCTCAGCAGAGGTAGAGAGACTATAGGCAGAGCTGGCACAGAAACGGGCAGAGAGGGATTAGATGGTAGATGAGTGGCTTGTAGCCATTGGTCAAGTATAGGGTCTAGAGTATGCACTTAGACTCGACAATTCACGATCACGGTCAGACACAACTGTCTCTCGATGCCTAGGGAACAAATCTCGAGTGCCAGATCTTGAGGGATCTAGCTCTCATAGACCATTTTGACATTGCATATGATGATGATGTGTAAAACAAATTGTGATATATATAGACATGTGTTGTTGATGTTATGATGATGTTGCTTTTTATGTTGATGTTAAATGCTATGTGATTAATTAAATGACTTAGAGTAAACATATTTAATTAATGGCTAGATGATTTAACATGATTGATGTGATCTAGTATAAAACATGTTTCAATTTTAACATAGATATGACATGAATAATGTGAAAAGAATATTTTAAATTAAATACACTAATAAGGATCTAACTTAAGAAAACAAGAATAGTATGAAGCCTAAATAAATTATAAAAGGGATTTATATGATTACCTTAGTGTTCAAGACAAACACAAGATTAGTTGTTAGGAAAGAAGCAATGTGAAAGTTACTTAGAATCAAAAAACTTTAAACTACAATGCTTTAATTATCATACTATTTGAAGAAGCTAGAGGTAATATTGATGCAAATGCGCAACATTAATGGGTTCCTTAAGGGGTGTTCCATCAAGTTTCGTTAAGAGATAAGCACCAGAACCATAAGTGGTATGAACCTTGTAAGGTCCCAACCAATTAGGGTTGAACTTAACTTTGTCTTCATTGTCAGCACTAGAATTTCGTTGATTTTCAATAAGAACAAAATCTCCCTTAGAAAACGATCGAGGGATGACATTAATGTTGTGTTTACACTGTAATTGTTTGATGTGAGCTTGGAGATGTTCAAGAGTGTTAATATGTTGTTCATCGAGTATCTCAAGTTGATGAAATCATTGATCTTTGTAAGTGTCATCATCAAAGATATCTCAGAGAGAAACTCACAAAGTAGGAATTTCTAACTCCAAGGGCATGATCACATCAGTTCCATAAACAAGGCTATAAAGTGTATTTCCTATGGATGATCGAAAATTGGTTCTATAAGCCCAAAGCACATAGGATAGTTGTGTATGCCAATCTTTATGCTACTTGGTGATAGTTTTCTTAAGGATCTTTTCAAGAAGCTTATTAGTATTTTCAGCTTGTCCATTAGATTGCAGATAATACGGTGTGAAAAAGTGATGTTGAATGTTTCAAGAAATTTTTGAACTTTGTTATACTTAACTGAAGTTCCATTGTCTGAAACAATGGTGGACGAGAGTCCAAAGCAAGCAATTATGTGATCCAAAATGAAATGACAAATTGCTTCAACAGTTGTAGAACGAAGGGGAATTGCTTCCACCCATTTCGTGAAATAGTTTGTTGTAGTTATGATAAATGTATGTCTAGCGGAAGAAGGTGGTGAAATTTTTCCAATAAGATCGAACCCCCATACTAAAAATGACCAAATAGGAACATTGGCCTGGAGCTTAGCAGCAAGAGCATGGATCAAATTGCTATGCTCTTGGAATTGGTGTTGTCATTTAATGTAGGTGAAACAATCCTTTTCCATATGTCTCCAATAATAACCCATACGAATAAGTTTTTGCACTAACGAACGACCAACCAAATGACCACCACAACACCAACATGAGCCTACTCAAGCGCTAAAGGGATTTCAGAATCGCGAAGACATTGAGACAATTAAAAGATATTCTATACAAGGCATTTTCAAGGATCACATACTTAACTATGAGTTTACATAAATGCTTTCTAGTATTCGTTGTGGTAGGCTTGGGAATGGTACCATCTTGTAAATAGTTATAGATTGTATTGTACCATTCACACAAAGCATCTTGAGTTATTTCCAAAATGTCTTCTAACGAAGTATCAATTGAAGGTTTGGTGATGGGATGAATAATAAAGGTGAAATCGGTGGAAGGTTCAAGCAGGATATGAGAGAAGCTACACTCACCATTGCATCTGCATGCCAGTTATCTTTGCATGGGATGTTATCAATGGTGAACGAGTCAAATTTTTCTAAGATTTTCATTGTAAGATCCTTGTATTTTAATAATTTGTCATGTTTAGTTTGATATGTTCCATTGATTTGTTTAATGACTAATTGTGAATTGCCAAAGATCTTGATATGTTTAACATTTAAAGATATAGCATCTTGTAAACCTGTGATCAAAGCCTCATACTTAGTTGTATTATTTGTGCATAGGAAATTTAATCGAAAGGATAAGGGAATAGGTTTGCGAGTAGGTGGAATGAGAATCACTCTAGCACCTAAACTTGTTCTACACTTAGATCCATCGAAAAATAACTCTCATGGTTTAATGTTAGCGGTTAAGGTATGATCATCAGGAAAAGAATCAAGATTAGGTAAAGCAAAAGGGGAAGGAGTGTCAGCTAAGTGATCAGTTAAGGCTTGGCCTTTAATTTATTTTTGTGAAACAAATTTAAGATCAAACTCAATTAACAACATCACCCACTTAGCTAAGCGTCCAGAGAGATCTGTTTTGTTGAAAAGATATTTAAGAGGATCAAATTTTGTGATTACTTGTATTTCAACATTTAGTAAATAATGTTGCAACTTACTAGTAGCGAATACAAGAGCCAAGCATTGCTTTTCAATTGGTGATTATCGTGTTTCATAATCAATTAAGGTACGACTAATGTAATAAATATGGTGTTCTCTACCATGGTCATCATTTTGAGCCAACAATCTTGCAAGAGCATGGGCTGATGTGGCGACATACAAGATAAACGGTCTATATGGCATAACAGGCTGTAAAACAGGTGGAGTAACTAGATATTTCTTGAGACTCAAATTTTTTTTTACAATCATCATCCCAATCAAAAGGTATACCCTTTTTAAGAAGATGCATGAAAGGTAATGTGTGATCAACTAAAGATGCAACGAAATGATAGATAGCTTGAATTCGTCCTTGTAATGTTTGCAACTAGGAAATATTCCTAGGAGGTGGCATGTTAATAATTGCATCAATTTTATTTGTATCCACCTCAATGCCTCTGTGAGAGATGACAAACCCCAAAAGTTTACCACTATCTACACCAAAGACACACTTTTTCGGATTTAAGTGCATGTTGTATTTGTGTATTCGTTCGAAGATTGTACAAAGGATGTTCACATTGTCTTGTCATGTTAATGATTTTTCTAGGATATCATCGACATAATCTTCAAGAATTTTATGAATGTAATCATGAAATATTAATGTCATCGCATGTTGATAAGTTGTGTCAAAATTCTTTAGGCCAAAAGGCATCACAACCCAATAAAATGTTCCCCAAATAGTTGTAAATGCAGTTTTGTATTGATCTTGAGGGTTAATAAGGATTTGATTATAACCAAAAATTCCATCCATGAATGACAACAAAGCATGTCCAATAGTTGAATCCAATTGAATCCACGATCATGTCTATATTAGGAAGCGGAAAATCATCTTTTAAAGAGGATTTATTCAAGTCTCAAAAATCTATGTATACCCTAACACGATTATTAGGTTTTGCAACTGTGACAATATTTGAGATCCAAGGAGAATAACCAATAGGTCTAATAAAGCTTGCATCAAGAAGTTTTTCGAGTTCCTCTTTAACATGCAAGGATACATTAGGATGCATTTTTTTGGATCTTTTAACAAATAGGTTTAGCATTTTCAGCAAGGAAAATGTTGTGCATCACAATTTTTTGATCAATTCCTGGCATATCAGAATATTTCCTAGCAAAAATGTTAGGAAAATCATGAAGTAAAGTAGTAGTATCTTCTTGTTCTTCATCATCAAGGCACTTCCCAATATTAATAACTTTATCTTTATCATCAGTGTCCATTGGCACATCAATTGTATATCCTAAAGGGAGTGCATTGGATTTAGGACTTTCAGATTCATAGATCTCTTCATTGATATCACTTGCTTCTTGCTCAATAACATTCATGACACTAGAAATGTTTTTCATGTAATTATGCGAGGATGGGGTATCATAAACACCTAAATTTTTTTTCAAAGCCTCATCACTATCAACATATGTCCATGAAGGCGGTAAGGTTATATCAAGCAACTCAGTATGTTAATTGTAAGTTTGTGTTGTGGGTGACATGTTATAACCTTAATGTTCAAGGATGGTCTTTGAGTAGCTTTAGTCATTTTAGAAAAAGAGTAGCCCAATCTGGTTTTCATTTCTTGCATAGTAGGTTCAATAGGGACACAAATACCTTGCTCATGTTTCCACATCCTTTTCCATTACAACCTAATTGTTTGACAAAATTATAGCCTTTTACATAAATTCATTCCATTTCACGTGGGTTAGGCGGGGCTTGATAATCTATCTCATCAAAATTTGTTGTGTATGTCGCATTGTCATCCAAATTCTAGGAGATAGATGTTTGAGGAGATTGTTTAGAATTTTGAGTGGACATGATTTTTGGTTGATCTTGTTTCTCATTTTTCTTTTGCATATTTATTTTCCCATAAACGAGGGTGTGAATTCTAAGGTTCCCCAATCGTCACCAAATAATTTAGAAATCGATTCATTATCATTATTCTCAATTTGAAGAGGGTCTATATTGGATGTTGGAATTAATGTTATCAAAGGAGTTGTAACCCCTTTTTCAAGGTGCAAGCAACTTTTAGGCTCAGGATCTATTTCAATTTAATAAATGCGATCATTATAGACATATTTCATGATACGATGAAGGGTGGAAGGTACTGCATTCATCTCATGAATCCATGGTCGACCTAAAAGAAGATTATAAGAAAGATCATAAGGCTTGACATGGATAGGAGTTTGCAAAGTAACCACTCCAACCGTAATAGGCACAGTAATTATCCCAAGTAGTTGCTTTGTTGTATTATCAAATCCTTGAATGGAGACAAAATCAAGGGTGATTTGTGACCTGTCAACAACTAATCAATCAAGGAGACTCACACTACACACATTAAGGGAAAAACCATTATCTATGAGGGTGTGCTTGATACCAAAGAAATTGAATCGAGCAATTATCATAAAAGCATCATGTTGATTACACAACTCCAAAGGAGGGAGCTCATGTTGGTGAAAGGTAATGTCAAGAGTATTTTTATGGATTAGTGCTGCCACATCATTTAGAGTGGTGCCAGGAGGAATTGTGATTTCTTTAAGAGTGGTTTGAAGAATATTGTGATAATTTGGTGAGTTTTGAAGCAAATGCCAAAGGGAAAGCTTGGCCGAAGTATTCTTTAGTTGTTCAACAAGATCATACTCCTTTGTGTGTGGGTTATAACGAGGAACACTAGGAAGATTGGGTAAAGGTAAAGAGGGTGGGGTTGGTTGCAGGTTGTTTCAGGTGTTATATGTATGAGCAACATTATCATTACTAGGTTGCTGTGATATATTGGTATTAGGAGGGTAAAGGGTGTACTAGGATTGATTTGAGGGGTGAAGCGGATATAAGGGTGGGTAAAGGATAAGCTTGGGTTGAATTACATTAACATCCTTGATATTAGGGGTCTTACAACAAGCTAAAGTGGATAAGGTGGGTGAGATGAAGTCTTGAAGAGACTCATCTATCAAATGCCAATCATCACTACTAAAGGGTTTGAGAGGTAAATTTTCGTCGATTGGTTTAAGACATTCAACATAAACATTAGAAGTTGTAACGCTTGGTATCATGAGTTGGTCTCCACAAACCTTAGTGGATGGATTATGTGAGATGAAGTCTTGGAGGGATTCATCTAACAAATCAAAGTCATCACAAGCAAAAGGTTTGAGGGAAATGTTATCATTAAGGGGTTTAGTTTTCTCATTGCAAGTATTAGAGTATGAAGTGAGTGAGAGGAAGTCTTGAAGGAATTTATCTAACTTATCACATCATCAATATTAAGTGGCTTGGATGAGATGTTATTTTTAACTTGAATCATGTGCTTAATTGGATCATAGGATGTGTTATGTGATTAGTTTTGGATATTTGCTAGAGTTTCCTCAATGTAAGTTGATCTAAAAGGACTATGAAATATTACTGAAAATGGAACTTGCAAAAGTCTAAGAATATCCATAAATGACATGAAAATAAAGGAACTTTATGCTAAGAAAACATAAATAACTAAACTATAACATAATGCTAATGACAGAAAATAGAAAGATGCAATGCAGGAAATGAAAATATGAAAGTACTGATTTAAAACTGTAAATGGACTGATTCACCCTAGGTGGTGAATGAGTCCCAGGATATGAAGTTTTTAATATTTTTCTAATTTTTTTTTTGTATTTTCTGTAAGATGTTAAGTTTGTACAATGCAAATACAAAATGCAAATGCAAAGATTTAGAATGAAATGTAATGATAGAATCTAAAGAATGCTTTCACAAATGCAATGTTTAAGAAACCTAAAGATTCCAAAAAATGAACAATGATGAAGTAATGAGATCCTAAGATGCAAACGAAAATGTAAATCAAAAGGATTTTATGCAAAAAGTCAAGTTCACCAAAATGAACTGTCAATTTTTGGCTAAGAGAGTTAGGCCAAAAATGCTATAGGGTTCATTCAAATTATGTATTGTGGAATGTTATCTAAGCTATATGAATTAAAATAAATGCAATTAAATGATCTAAATGAATGAAAAAAAATTCTAAACTAAGATTTACACTATATTTGAAAACACACCGTGATATGCAAAAAGCATGAAAGAATGGATAGAAATGCAAATCAGACCAAACAAAATGTTGTTTC
This sequence comes from Sequoia sempervirens, assembly GCA_007258455.2. NCBI lineage: Eukaryota > Viridiplantae > Streptophyta > Pinopsida > Cupressales > Cupressaceae > Sequoia > Sequoia sempervirens. The sequence continues at coordinate 101,018,827 of VDFB02000017.1, read as the reverse complement.
TTAGAATGTATGCACCTAGTAAACTATAGAAGGCTGGAAAATGATTTGGAAGACTGATGAAATTTGAACTTGGACTAACTAGGACTCATTCTCCACCTTGGGCGAATCAGTCCTAGATCAGGACTTTTCTGCACATAACCTATTTTCTGACAATCGGGGATTCATAAATGTATCTAACTCAAATCTTCACCTCAGGAGGGAATCATTCACCATGCATGGAGAATTAGTACACTTTCTATTTTCTACAATTACAAAACTCTTTTCGGCACCTTGACACTTGTACAACAATTTTTGACGGAAACCCAATTTCAAATCTTGAAAAATTCCTGCAAAACACTTTAAAATTGTTTTTATAATGGGGGGTTTTCCTTAATCAAACCCCTAGTTGGATAATTAAACCTTGAATAGAGAAAAATCTGCATAAACCCTAGCCTTAGATGTGTTAAAGACTAGGAAAGTCTAAATCATGACAAAAACCCTATTCTATTGATCTAGAATAAGACATGCAAGAATGATTTATATGATGCAAGATATCAACCCTATAAATATCAAAACACATGAAAAAGAGGGATGAAATTACATGCAAATGAAAAACAAATAAGATGTAAACCTTAATCTAAAGATAGAGTAACAATGGAAGATGAAATCAGTAGGAAACCAAGTCCTTAGGCATGATTTAGTGGTTAGTTGCACCTCTTCACCCTAGATTTCTTCATGATTCACCATAGGAATCCATCATCAACCCTTTGCAATGTTGAATCTTGATCAAAATAGTGAGCTTCAAGACCTGCAAAAACCTTAGTGTGTTGCCCTAAAACTTCAACTTTATTCATAAAACTTGTGATAGAAGACTTGACTCTAGAAATTGCTCTTGAAAAGTGATAAAAAGATTAAAATATTGTGAAAAATGAATAATAATGAGTATTTATAAGCAACAACACCTTATTTTCCCATTAATTAAACCTAAGAGGTCGACATTTACCAGAAATTAAAGTTAAATTAATTAAATTCCTGCTTGATTTTGAATTTTCCCTCAAAGGGGACTCATTTGCCACCCTTAGTGAATGGGTCCCACCAAAGGGGACTCATTTTACCAAGGTGGTGAATGGGTCCCACTACTACTATTTGAAGGTGGGTTGTCAAGGTATGATGTAATTAAATGTTGTTTGTTGGGTTTTGTAACTAGTGCTGCCATAATAGTGGCTTTACAATTCCTCGAGAGAACGAATTTTAGCTTGAAATCACATATTTTAGAAAATATAATGATTTAAGCCTTAAAAAGTTCCATTTTAAGGATTCCAATTGAAGAGGGTTTGATCAAATCACCTTAGATCAAACCCCCTTGGATAGAACCTCGCTAGTTTTAAACCATACCTATAAATGCGTCTTCTTTACACCTATCAAAATGCTGATAAAAAATCACTTTTGATTTAGCTTTTGGGGATCAAATGAATTCATTTAAAATTTATTTCAAATGATTATCATTCCTCGAACAAGCTATCCAATGAATATAATTTTAATATGTTTTGGTTTTGTTATGTATTTGTTTTTTAAGTTTTATTAAACATAGGTTTTTCATCAAAAATGAATTTCTTTTGTTCTTCACATGTGGAAAAATAGAATATTATCAAAAAAAAAAATGAAAAATATGAGTGCACCAGATATTGAAGTCCTTTGATCCAACAAAAAATTAAATTAAATTTGACATATACAAAAAAAAGTTACTACATAATGGGTTGCGCTTATGTCTGAATTGTAATTCGTTTGACTTTGAAAGCTGATTAAGGAAAAAATATTCAATAAAAAAATATCTAACCAAGTGGAAGCACTAGATATTAGAGTTACAAATCTAAATTTGAAAGAATTAGAATTTTATCCTTCATGGAAAAAAGTTATAATGCTATACGGGTGTGCGTCACTTTTTAAAAATGTTGTTTTCTGAAAAAAACCAATTTTCATGGGAGATGGAAAAAGAAGTGCAATTTGATTCCAAAAATTTTGAAAAAAATATTTTTGAATCTACAGACAAAATTTGATGAGACTCTAGTTTGCACCATCTTCAAATTCCCCACAGTTTAGCCTATAGGTGCCAATGTGAAGATTTAGTTAAAAATAATAATTTCAGGTCCAGTTTGGCCAAAAATTGTAAACCACTATTATGGGATCACTAATTTCTTAGGTAAAACAAGCCTCTAGATCAAAATTAATGAGTCTAAGGGGCCTATAAATGTTGTTTTGAAGGGTAATTGATGTAAAGGGACTCACAAGTGGGTCCAATCATGCGTGAAATTGTCTCTTTTCTCAAGAGGGTGCAATTTTCTATGACACATATATAATATACAAGATTCTCTTTACCATCATTAGCATGTTGTGCCAAGAGCACTGCAAGAGCATTAGTTGAAGCAAAAGTGTAAAGAAGAAAATGATGTTCCGATATAGCTAGTTGTAAGATAAGAAGGTTAGCCAAATATCATTTTAATCATCAAAACCCTTTTGATAATCCTCATTCAAGTTGAAATGAGAATATTTCTTAAGAATTTGGGTAAAAGGGAGAGTTTGATTTGCAAGTGATGAGACAAATCGACGAATAGCTTGAATATTTCCATGTAAACTACGAAGTTGAGAAATATTTTTCAGAGGTAGAATATTGATTATAGTATCAATTTTATTTATTTCCACTTCAATACCACAATGAAAAATAATGAACCCTAATAACTTGCGACTATCAACACTAAAAACACATTTACGAGGGTTCAAGCGCATGTATTTATGATTTTTAAAAAAAAATTGATTGAGGATTTTGATGTGATCTTGACACGAGACTGACTTGGCCAAGATGTGAATGAAGTCATGAAAGATGAGTGTCATATCACGTTGGTATGTCGCATCAACATTCTTTAGTTCAAAAGGCATGAACACCCAAAAAAATTTCCCCAAGGTGTAATAAAGTTATTTTATATTAATCTCGAGGATTAATAAAAAAATTGATGATATTTAGAGAAATGAACCATAAAAGAGAGTAACATGTGGCCAACAATAGAATCAACAATCATGTTGATGTTAAGGAGAGGAAAACTATTTTTTTAAGAGGCTTTGTTGAGATCATGAAAATTAGTACACATCTGAATATGGTTGTTAGGTTTAGTGAAAACAATGATATTCAATATCCAAGGGGAATATTCAATAAGGCAGATAAAGCCAACTTGTAGAAGTTTCTCAATCTTAGCCTTAAGTAATAATGCCACGTTGAGAATTATTTTTTAGATCTTTTTTCTTATGAGCTTTGCATTAGAATGTAATATAATATTTTATGTCACCACCTTTGGATCAATACCAAGCACATACGAGTATGACCAAGCAATGGGATCAACAATTCATGTAGAAGAGTATAATTTTCACATTGTTCATTATATTTTAGGCGGTTTCCAATCAGGATAACCTTCTCGAGGCTAGCCAAGTTGATCAAGATGTTAACAATATCTCCAACAAGGAGAGTACTATGGTTTGGGACATCAGTCAAATAAGGGAATTCTTTAGAATCCTCTTTAGAAACTAATGTGTCATATAATAAACAGTAATCTTTCCCAAAGTATGCCTCAACAGTTAAACAATAAGGAAATTTATGGTCATGATGATATCGATGCAAGTGCTCATAGATTCTTAGGAATTCAACCAAGGACTCATCTGTTAAGATGATATCAAATAAAGGTGTGCTAGAAGAAAAAATTGTGGTTGTCATTTCAAGGTAAATTAGATTAAGTGATGATGTAGAAGGTTGATATCCAAATTTTTCTTGTAATAAAATTTCTAGATTTAGATTAGCCTCAACTTTATAGAACTTGTTATTATAAAAAAAAGTTCATTATATGGTGAAGAGTAGATAGGATTTCCCCCATAATATGAATCCATGGTCTACCAAGTAGAAGATTGTATGAGAGATAATTAGGTATGAAATGGATAAGGGTAGGAAAAGTCATGGGTACTACCTCAACTAGTAGTGTTATTGTACCTAATAACTGCCTACCAACATTATCAAATCCATGAATATAAAGAGTATTAGGTTTGATGAGAGACGTATCTACACCAATCTTACATAATCGGTTAATGATACAAACATTAAGACTTGATCCATTATCAATTAGAGTACACTTTATTCCATTTAGATTAATGATGACTAGAATCATAAGAGGATCATGTTGGTGGAATTTAATATCTATATTTATTGTATGCATACAATCTAACAAGGTTTCTACATAATTTTTTCTAACAAAATATGGTACAACTATCTTCTATAAAGCCTCTTGGAACATCCATTGGTACGTAGGTGAAGTTTGTATCAATACAAAAAGTGAGATCTTGGCTGGAGTAGCATGAAGCTACTCGACAAGATCATACTCTTTATCAACATGTTGAGGAAAACAAGATGCAAGAGGAAGAAAAAGTTGAGGAAGTGGAATAGAAGTGAGAACAATCAGTGTTTAGGTTTTTTATTGTTTCAAGCATTTTATGTGTGAGCAACTGTATGATAATGAGGTTGCTATGAAACCTTTTGATCAATACTATTGTTTTGAGTATGTTTTTTAACCAACTTTGGAATGTAACTAGGAGGTTGAGGTCAACTTAGATTACCTCAAATAGTTAGAATAAGATTAGATTGTGGTTGAGGAACATTCAAATGAAGGTGAACAATAATTTTTGGTTCCACAGATTCAATTATGTCAATTAGTCTTTGACAAAGATACATTTTAGGAGTCATAGAGGATGGTTCTATCGAGATGAATTCATCATGGACTTCATCTAACATATCAAAATCATTACTTCGATGATTTTTTACATTCTTGAAATTCCTATAGAAAGAGATCCAACATGATAAGATAATCTTACTTTCTCCAAGATGATGAATATAGAAGATGGAGAGATAAGAGAAGTAGAAGAAATGTGTTGACAAGACAACAAATTTTGATTTAGGGATAGAAGATTTTTTTTATGTTTTTGTTTTCTAATCTAAAACAAAATAATTTTTTTAAGTGTTTTGTTTTCTAAACTAAACACACAATTTTTTTGTAAATTTAAATAATGTCTAATCAATTAATTAAGTAGTTAAACACAATAAAGATAAATAAGATATGCAAGTGTAAAATGCATCGGTCTCACCAAATTTTTTAATGGGGAAAGGGGGAATCTAGCTTAACCATTGAAACCATTGAATTAAATTGGTTCAATCCTTTCTCCACTAAATATTGGAGCACAAAACAATGAAGACATTATGCTTGGCTAATGTCCTCAAAGGAGCTTCCCAAGTTTTTTCCCTTTGTTACAAAGAGGACAGATTGATAAAAGTATGATTTCATTAACCTATATGGAACAAAACCATATTTAATTAAACAAATATTTACATAAATAAAGATAATTTAAAAAAAAAAATTAGATAGATCCAAAAAGAGCAGACATAGAGGAACTTGTCACTAGAAGCTAGAGGTTTTTGTTAGGGACACAGGTGTGCCACACAAACAATAGTGTGCCACGGTGAGCTCCTGAAGGTATTGTATGGTCTAAGTGACTATATAATAATTTATGTAATGATCTCCTCTTCTTCTTTTTATAATTTTCTATCTCAAATTTGAACCTACATAGGAAAAAAGGAGAATAAGAGGTTGTGGCTATATAAGAGTTTACCTTGGTCAAACCCCCATTTTGGTATGTCTACCTCCATGAATAGCCAATTTAATAATAGCGTGTGCTTTGAATCTTAAGTGTTCCTAAGATTGTGGTGAGCAGTTAAAAATAAAATGATAATCAAAATCCTACTCAAGTGTGTTAAAGTGGATTCCTATATGCGTTAAACAAGGTAGTGCAAGATCCAACCAAATAGAAATGTTATGCTCAAGGGAAATAAGAAAACAAGTTAACTCACTTTAGGGAAGCAATATGATCAAATATTGAATATGAAAACCAACTAAAATCATACCTAATCATGATGAAGAGGTACAAGCCAATCATCAGTCAATAATCCCAACCATTCTACAACACTCTTGGAGATTCAACCAAAATAGCAAGAGCAAGTAGAAATAAATATTATTCACATTTGTAGAGTTGAATATTAATCATGTATGTTTGAAAAGACTTCATCATTGGGTAATAGCATTGGAGGTGGCATTGGCCTAAAATGATTACAACACATGCTTTCTATTAAGGGTTAATTGTATTTGGTCTCAAATGCCTCATATTGGGTGCATATGACTACTTCCATCTTAAAAATAATAATAATAATAAATGATTCATTAGACCCATAAACAAGGGTACATAAAACTTAACAAGAATATTGCTAATCCTAAATGGTTACTACTATAAAAATAGGGGCATTGCAACTTAACAAATTCTCATTCTTTCCATTGTAATCATTGAATGACCTTAATATAATTTGATATTTTTTGTTCTTCTATGATGTATCTATTTTACTTTTTACCAATCTAATATATCCCAAAAGGGGAGGTGAATTCGATCCAATGATTATTGAATCCATCACTTCACTCCTTGGGGTCTTTGTGTTTCCTTGTGTCCCTTTAAATTATATATATTTGTCATTGAATTATGAACTAGCTTATTTTTTATTAACTATATTTTACTTTAACCCACCAATTGGTATTTTCTCGCAAAGAATGATCCCCAAGCTCATTATCAAGCTTATTTTAATAGGGATGGGTTGGGTGTCTAAAATTTTCTACACCTAAAATAATTATTTCATAATCAACTAGCTTCCTCCATTTTTTTTTATCACCAACTTTAAAAAAATTGATAGAATCCCCTTAGAAAGATTCATTTCCAAGCACATCCTTGCAAAAGTTAAGCTAGTATAAGTAGACGTCTACTCATAAATGTATTAAAAATTTCCAAACCCCTTAATAATACCCTTTAAGACATATTTCTTGGAAAGTGTGGTAGATGCACAAAAGAAAAGGAAGAGGAGAAACAATTAGTAAATATATCAAAGGTCAGTGTTCATGGTTAATTATAAAAGTGCTATCAGTTATCTAGATTCTTGATAGTGGCTTGTTCAAATTTATTTCAACATGAGAAATGGTAGACACAATTATTTTTAGATAAGATAGGCAAAACATTTATATTACAAAGTGGTTTCCCCACCCCTCTCTATAGATTGTACCTACATCTATAGGAACCAACACCTTTCTAAATATTCATTTATAATGCTATTCCTAACTGACACCTTTCTCTATTGATTATAGTTGTAAACTCATACAACTACTTTCATCAAATGTGACATTCTTTTAAAACTCGACTCTTTATTACCTCATAATATTAGCTTAGTCGAATTAAGAAAGAAAAATTCTTATCTTAGTCAACAAGTGGACCTCTTGAATAATCCTATATTGTTGTTCGTGGATGAGGACTCTTAAAAATTTGGGTGTATTTATTGAAGCACAAATAAGAGACTTTTATGGCCATAATGGAGATATAGATTAGTTAATAGATCAAAATCCTTTGCATATAATAGTGCATGTCTAAATAGATGGCATTATAAAAGTAGCTTTGTATGCTTAATATGGAATTGAGTGACAATCAACAATTTCTTATACTTTACAACCTCAAGGAGCAGCTAGTAAAAAGAACACATCCCTCTAGTATATAATGTGTTCCATATTGGATATCCTAGAAAAATATTCCTAGCTCTATACTGTTAGGAATTGATTTCTCTTAAAAATAAAAATATGTAGGGGTGTATACCACTAGACTCATTACCTAGTTTCATGCTCTTTTGGAACACTAAATGTCAACTAGAGTAGTAAATCCATAGATGGTGTAAGATGTGTGAGATTTGTGCCTTCCTAAAGATACAACTATCTAATGGATTCTCATAACACTAATATATTTATTTCACTTTGACATGCTAGGTCTACCATGTAGGGCATGGAGAGTAGTTGCAATAGTCAAAATAAACATGCATAGATTCTTGAATGTACTTGAAGAATTTTTGACCCTGATGTTGAAAGAATAAATAGAATATATCATATTATAAAGTGTTTCCCTACCAATTATATAGAAAAGGGGCCCTACTATAATTGCTATAGAATGCGGGGACGAGGATGGCCTCATATATATATATATATGCACATATATAGATAGATAGATAGATAGATAGATAGATAGATAGATAGATAGATAGTTCTAATATATATGTAACATGTGAGGAGATAATTTTATATAATATTTCATTCCCTACCATCACTACTATTACTCAACATTATTCCTACAAAGCACAATACAAGAAGATCCTTGAAACCAAAGGAATTAGCTTCCTCGCCACCCACCTTACTCTTTCAAGGCAAAACAATCCTACTTAAAATCATGAATATTATTAAAATATAACATGCTTATTAATAAACACTTCATGTTATATAAGTATGTTCCATCCACAAAAGGGGCTTGAATATAGTTCAATCAATTTCATTCTTAAAATATGTTTTTTTATTGGTTAGAGGTCTTGAACCTAAATATCAACTTGGAAATGAATTTGGGTTTTTAGGTATGTGTCAACCTAATCCACTTGTTCAAGTAGGTTTTATACTATTTTGGCATGGGTAAGGGTGTTATCTCTCAAAAACTCAATTTTGGAGACTTGGAGGGATAATTAGGACTGATAATTATCTATTTTGAAGGGTGTATATTTCGTATTTCAAGATGCCACTATAGGAGGAGTTGTACCTCCATAATGGTATATAAAGGTGTGTTTATATTCCCAATAATTTCCATCAAAATTTTTGTCCCATCAAATTTGTCCTAAAATAAGGCTACTAAAAAAGGCTAAGCAAGGCCAAATAGGCCATATTTCATGTTTTGTATGTCATGAGGAAAAACTAACTATTCCAACATATTTGAGTGGGTGGGTGAGCACTTGGGGAGACCTCTTTCATTTCCCAAGACAACCAATTGTTTCAAGATGTACTATTTTGACACATTCCCTTAAGAGCCCTAAGTTCAAAAACTATCAAACTATGATAGAATGTTTCTCAGAATTCATGGAACCTAAAAATGTTTTTTTCAAAAACCACAACTTCATGTAAGGTCCATCCAAAGTAAATTATCTTGGTTTTCTAAATATCTAATCCATTTGACCATGGCGACAATGTTTCAAAAGTTGCAAAAAGTGTCATTTACGTTGTGTAAAAAGTTGTCAACATCCATATTTTGCATCTCATGCATTGTAAAGCTGAATTGACTACATAAAAATATCTAGGTAGGAGGATGAATTACATGGAAGAATTTTTTTCATTCCCCAAGACAGTCTCTTAAGAGCACCAAGTGCAAAAACTTTGCCAAAGTATGATGGTCTATTTATCACAATTTGTGGCACCTATCAACATTTTGTCTAAACTAATAGGTGCACATAGGGTCCCTCTATAATAAACTATATAATTTTTTTAAATATCAAATCCATTTGACCATGGAAACAATGTTTTAGAAGTAAAAAACATCATTTGCATTTAGTAAATAGTTTCCAATAACCATATTTTATGTTTTGTGTGTCATGGGCTTGAACCAACTACACTATGTATAGGTAGGAAATTGAACATTGGGGAATGTCTATGTTTTTTCCCTAGGACAACTGATCATTCTAGGCCACACTATTGCAACATAGTCTCTTAAGAATGCTAAGTGTAAAAAATTACCAAAATACATATGACAAATTATTTCTCGTAATCTATGGCTCCTAAAAATGTTTTGTTTAAAATTACAAGTACATGTAGTCTCCCTCCATAATAACCTTTCTCTTTTTTTTTAAATCTCCAATCCATTAGACTGTGGCGACAATGTTTCATAAGTTGCAAAAAATGTCATTTACAGTACTTATGAAAAGTTATCAACAACCATATTATGCATTTCGTGTGTTATGGGACTAAAATAATTGTGCCAACATGTATAATTAGGAGGTTGAATGCTAGGAAATCCCCTTTTTTGTGCCCCATTTTTCTCGATCATTTTGAGCTACACTATAATGGTGCATTCTCTTAAGAGTCCTAAGTGCAAATAATTGTCAAACTATGACAAATTATTTCTCAAAATTCGTGGCACCTATTAATGTTTCATTTGAACCTACAAATTTACTTAGGATCCATACAAAATAAAATCTCTTATTTTTTCTTATCTCCAAACCATTTGACCATGGTGATAATGTAAGAAAACTTAAAAAACACATCATTTGCATTCAACCAAAATTTTTTGGGAGCCATATTTTGCATTCTTCATCTTGTGGGGCTCAACTGACTATGTGAACATGTTAGTGTGGGTGGGTTTACATTAGGGAGTCCTTTTTTTGCACCCCAATTATCCTGATAATTTCAAGCTACACTATTATTAATTAGTCTCTTAAGATCCCTACGTGTAAAAAGTTGTCAAACTATGATAGGTTGTTTCTCAAAATCCATGATACCTACAAATGTTACATTTGAAACTATAGGTGGATATGGGGTCCCTCTATAGCACCCTATATTTATTATAGTAAACTAGACATCATTTGACCATTTCAATAATGAATGCATTCTTGCAAAAAGTATAAGTTGAGAGCAATGTAATGGTGGAAATAGACTTTTTTTACAATGTATGTGTCATGGGGCATAACCGACAATGCAAAAATGTTGATATGGGTGGGTCAATCCCTAAAAACACCTAGATTATTATTTTATCATGGACAACCTAGGGTTTTCCTATTTATGACTATTATAACACCGCTCTTTATGGCTTAAAAAAGTCATAATTAATTGATTTTTCTCATTTTGTGGACATAATGATAACCCATTTTAGATCTTGGTGTGCACTAACTAATCTTTATTGTTGCATGTTATTTTCAAGGGGTATCTTGTCAATAATAAATTTATGTACTTAAATATGCTTTGTGTGAGCATGAAATAATTGATTCTTGGACATCTTTATCACACTTTGATTATCACAATACATAATCATCAGATTAGGTTGTGGGTGACAAACTATAAGTCATATTGATTTACTTGTTGCTTCAAAAACTAATTTTTACTCAACTTTAGTGGATGGCAATGCAACATTAGGTTTATTCTTATAAATCCATGAAATAATAGCAAATCCAAGATCGAAGTAGTAACCAAGGGTTGATTTCTTAGAGTCTATGCAACCTTCCAAAAATGAATATGAAAAATCTACAAGTTAAAAATGTTGATTCTTCAAATACTCAAATCTAATTAATTTGAAGCTAACCAATTAATTTTTTTGGATGAATCAAGAATGGATACAATATTCCAACTACAATAGATGTGTTTGGATGAGTATCAGTTAACAAAATTAAATTTTATACAAAACTTGTATGTAGTGTTGAAGGGAAATATGGTGCATCTCCGAAAGAGCATCCAAGATCAATAAGTGTCTTCAGTAACATTCATTTCTTTAGAAAGCCTCAAAACAAGTACTACTATGTCATAAACTGGAATCAAACATAGTTTATTTCCCACCATTAATCCTTAGAGGAAATTTCATGCAATTTAAGATCTTTCAAGATCAACCAGTTTCAAAAACATTCATTAAACATATTATACGAACATAATCTTTAAACATGTAAGATGGAAAAAAAGACATGAACACAAATATTTACGTGGGGAAAGCCCTTTCGAGTAAAAAAAATCACACTCTAAAAGCATAGATCCATTGTATTATTCAACAACCAGATATAGAGTTACAATACAATTGCAGGCTCCAAGCCTTTACATGGATATTTACATCCTATTCCACCTAGCGAAAATCCAACATTATAACCCCTTTGAATCTAATCTCCTCTCTAATCTATTCCAATGCACTATGACATTACATACATACTTCTCAAACATTACTAGGAAACCATCATTCCAACTTTCAAACCAAACGAACGGTCATAAACAAGCTTAACCATCGCCTTGATGAAGTCCTATTGGAATTTCGAAGGGACCATCATCAACATCCCACTAATATCCATCATTCCCTTTGATGAAGAGATCCTTCCTTCCATCAAGATATCGAAGGGACAAGCCTCAAGGTCCCTCCAATATCGTATTGTCTCCTTGATAGAGCTCCATCAAAATATTTAAGGGACCACATTTTAGGTCCCATCGATATCCTCTTGCCTCCTCAAAAATTCCCTTCCTACCATTCATCAAAATGTTGAAGGGACAACAAAACAACTCCCTCTGACATTGGCTTATCTCTTCAATGAAGCTATCAGGATGTCGAGGAGACTATCCACTAAGTCCCACCGACATGTTCCTGTAACCTCAATGAACCTAAAGACCAAATCCTGAAGTGCTTATCAGAATGTTGAGGAGACTAGCCATTTCATCCCGCTGAAATTCACCTGCCAACTTGATGAACCTTCGGTCGATGCCTCTTACACCAGTAATTTTGAGACACCTTTTTCTCAACATTCTCCCACTTGATGAAGAGCTTACTAGCTCCCAATCAATGCTCAAATTCATTGTATCACCCTAGACACCTACAACAACATCCAAGATGTCCACCATCTTAGGCAACATTTCCAACCATCCTCTAAAGGAAATAAATGAGCCATGGTGTATATGCACCAGTCTAAATAACACAAGCATCATATCCAATTGATAGAAAATGATAGAAAATACTGCCACCACTCCACTGTGCTCACAAGATAAACAAAATCATCAAGAACATCAACTTCAAACCCGCAACCTGAACACAACCATGAAGTCATCCTTCAGAAAAAAAGATAGAACATCAGTTAGAACAATCACAAAACTAGTTGCTCCCATCCAACTGATTAACCCATGCGATTGAAAATAACACTCACAATAAGTGCTAATCCATCCAATCACCCATACCTTGAAAGTATCCACATCAACAAACTCATGCCACCTTCATATCCAACCCATCAATTGCAAATACAAGCTAAATGTAACAACCAGTTGAAGAAGACCAAACACATCCAAGAAATCCTACTACATGAGTAATGCCAAATCTAAAAGATCAAAGGCATAACAAGTCTACCAATCATAATACATAGAAAGTGTAGCCATGTAGTACCAAGGACCACCCACAATGATCTTTAAATCTTGCAACCAACTACTGCAAGAAACATATCTCTTAATAATCTTCCACAACTTTCAAATGTTCTCCATATTCGACAGAAGAAAGAGATACAAGAACCTCCATTTCATCACCCAAGTGACAACACATGAACACAAACTAGTGATCACCATAGCTCCACATAGAAATCTCACATCTAAAGTCATATGAATTTGAACATACAGGAAGAAAAACCAGACTAAAGAGAAAAATATTCAAACCATAAACATGTAGCATTCCCTTCTACATACACATCTAAATTCCAATTGTGTCAAGTAAGATCTCCTTCACAACCCCAATATAAAATTCATAACAACATCCAACCTTGTTCAACATCAAGAGATCAAACATAAGATATACATCATGTATCTACATAGATGTAAGCTTCTCAAAGAAGATAAAACTACTCTATTTACCATCTCAAGAAATCATCCCATTACCATCCCCTATGATCATCATAAATGAAAATGCAATACCTAGGAGATAACCATGCTATCCATCTCTCACAATGAATTATCTAAAACCCTCTATTAGCATCTCAAGATCTCCATGTCTATGAAAGAAAGCATAAAGCACTTGAGAGAAACAATGGACATTACCTCTCAAGTGATAAGCCACCATGTAGACCAAGAGTGGGAATGAGAATGATCCTCCACTATATGTAAGCCATCATGAATCCTCCATGAGCAATCACCTTATAGATCTTTGTTGAACTGATGTAGGGGCATCCAGAAGCATTCATAAATTGAAGTAGTTGACAGTGAAGTTTAGTTTAGCCATCAGCTTGGCTAGCTTAGTGTATTGTTGATAAGAGGTCGTGGATTAAAGGGTTTGTGGTTGCATGTACCTAGTTTAACCATGTTAAGTTTCAGGGATCCGCATGAAGGATCAATCTAGTTGTGAGATCTATGTGTTGATAGTTTAGTTATTTCGATTGGTGTTCCTAAGGGAAGATGATGCAATTCCAAGAACTGGAGTTTTTGTAGATGTTTCGGTCATGATTTGTGAGGCTCGTGGATGTTTCCAAATCATGTGTTGTTGGTCCACATTGATCTATGTGCCCGCGATTGGTGATTTTATTTTGAGAGTTTATGTTTTCCATGTTCTTGGCTGACAAGGTGTTGTGGATCTTCGAGGAGTAATGTTTGAAGATATTTCATGAATGAGGATGTTGTTTTGGGTCCTGGATCTATTATGGCTGACCTTGGTTGATTCACATTGTAAGTTGTTATTGCTTGGGGCTGACCTATCTAAGTTGGCACGTTATTTTACTAGCCGTTGTAATTGGGTTAACATGTTAAGGGTTAGATGATGCGCGGATGATATAAATATATGAGAGGATTTTTTATAGGAGACAAAAGGAGGTAGATCGACAAGGTGCTCGATAGTGTGAAGTATGAAGCACAATGATGAAGTATTTTGATCCAAAAGAATCTCAGAGCAGAGAGAGTGTGGAGCAGGAAAAGAAGTCGATGGAAAATTGTTGTATGAATTATTTGTAATCCTTGGGCTGTGGCCTAGAATATGTAAGCTTAAGAGGCATATGTAATTTCTTTTGAGATTATAATATAATGTGGAATGAGCTTTGAAGGATGGGTTTTTCCTTGTTAGGGTTTTCCCAAGATATATCTTATGTCTGGTGTTCTTGAATGTTTTTTTTATCTTTCTATGGATTAGTTGATAAATTCCATTGCATATTTGTGAGATCATGGAGTTGATAGTCTAGGTTGCAAGGTTGGATAGTCCTTAATTGGATCCTCCCACCTTGGCTACATGAAATGGTATTAGAGCTGGTTGTGAGTATGATTGTGAATCTGTTGGGAAGGAAGAAGCGTGAAACCCTAAGTGTCATCATAGAAGAAATATAGAGGCAAGAAAGATTTGGGTGAGAATTCAAATTTTGTTGTTTATATAATTTGTTTCAATGGGGAAGAGTGGGAAAGGATGAAGAAGGAAAATGAAACCCTAATCTGTGAAAGTGATTCTTTGGAAGAAGAATTGTGTGAAATCGAGAAGTGTAATGTAGAATTGATGGAGAGGATGGAATAACTAGGAGGAGACAAGTATGATGCTCTTAAAGAGGAACTAGAAGATGTAAAAAGGAGAAATGAAGAACTAGAAGTAGAGTTGGATATGTTTGAAGATCTTAAAAATAAATTTATTGAAGGGTTCAAGTTGTTTGAAAGGGTGGAAAGAGGAACAAAGATTTGGAGAAAAGTTTGAAAGGGATAAACAAGGAGAAAAATTTGCATAAGAAGCAAATATCTAGCTTGAAGGAACATGTTGATCAGTTGGAGCAGTCACTTATTGTATTCCAAAAGGAGAATGATAATTTGAGATCTAAACCTAAAGTGTGTGATGGTTGATGTGATACTAATGATTTGTGTGATGCTGTAAAAGTTTCTTTAGGTGAAGTGGAAGGTAACAAGGTAATGAAGCCTACAATTGTTGGTGATGGTATTGGTTTCAAAATCATTCAACAAATGGGATATGAAGGGAAAGGATTGGGAAAGTAGCAGCAAGGAGTTACAAAACCTATTGAGCTAGTAATGAGATCAAAAGTTGAAGGCCTTGGATATGATAAATGTAAGAATGTTATTGCAAGTTTGAATCATAGAAGAGAAGGTATGTATTGTTCACATTTTAATAGGCATGGACATGAAAAGGAAGTATGTTGGGATCTACATCCTTGTAATTTATGTGGATTAAGGAATCATTCTAAGAAGACGTATTGGGATAAAATGAGTAGGAGAAAGCCTATGAAAAATTGTAAGCAGATGGATTATGGATGGATTGATGGAGCAGAGTGGAAACATGTTACTTGTGTGCTTAGAAGATTGTACAGATGGAATAACTCATATGTTGGAGAAAAAGAAGGATCAATATGTAGAGAAAGAAAATATTATGAAGAGCATAGAGGAGTTTGGAGGAAGAAAGAATCAAGTGTTGAGTGTCATCAAGAAACTAATGAAAGAGAAGCAGTAAAGGATGCAAAGATAGTTTGTGTAGATGAAGAAGAGCCTGAATTAATTTATGCAGAGGAAGGGGAACCTTTGGAGGAATCATATTTCCTTGTGGAACCAAAAGAAGGTGAAGCATTGATCTTAAGGATAAATTTTAGCAAAGTAAATTCGAATGATCTTGAGGCAACTTGTGGAGAAGGCTTGCTTAGATTGCCGACTAGTGAGGCAGTGCAAGGCTTGCAAGTACATTGCCGAACCTTGACCATGATAAGATGAAGAACTAGAGGTGACTTGCAGGGTGGCTTTCTCAGATCGTCGACTAGTAAGGCAGTGCAAGGCCTACAAGTCGAATGCCAAAACTTGGATAGCTTGAGGCAGTTTGGAGGGTGGACTTGAATAGAATGCTGACCTTTAGGCAGTTGTAAGTACCTGTGGATAGATCACCGAACCCATTTAAGGAGACAAAATTGGATTTGATATAGTATAGACCAAAGTGAAGAGGCTCACTTTTCAAATAATCCTAAGAGTCTAATGCAAGGGAATTCAGAAGCATTCAAAAATTTAAGTAGTTGACAGTGAAGTTCAGTTTAGCCATCAACTTGGCTATCTCAATGTATTGATGATCAGAGGTTTTGGATTAAAGGGTTTGTGGATGCATTTACCTAGTTTAACCAGGTTAAGTTTTAGGGATCCACGTGAAGGATCGATCGGGTTGTGAAGATTTTTGTGCTGATAATTGTTCAGTTATTTTGGTTGATGTTCCTGAGGGAAGATGATGCAATTCCAATAATTGGAGTTGTTGCAGATGTTTCGGTCATGATTCATGAGGCTTGTGGATGTTTCCAAATTGTGTGTTGTTGGTCCACATTGATCTGTGTGCCCATGATTGGTGATTTTATTTTAAGAGTTTATGTTTTCCATGTTCTTGGCTGACAAGGTGTTGTGGATCTTTGAGTAGTAATGTTTGAAGCTATTTCAGGAATGAGGATTTGTTTTGGGTCTTGGCTATGTTGTAGCCAACCTTGGTTGATTTGAATTGTAAGTTGTTATTTTTTGGGGATGACCTATCTGAGTTGACACATTATGTTAATAGCCATTGTAATTGGGTTGACATGTTAAGGGTTAGATGATGCGCGGATGATATAAATATAAGAGAGAGGATTTTTTATAGGATACAGAAGGAGGTAGATCGACAGGGTGCTTGATAGTATGAAGTATGAAGCATGGTGATGAAGTATTATGATCCAAAAGAATCTCAAAGTAGAGAGAGTGTGGAGCAAGAAAAGAAGTCAATGGAAAATTGTTGTATGAATTATTTGTAATCCCTAGGCTGTAGCCTAGAATCTATAAGCCTGAGAGGCATATGTAAGGTGTTTTGAGATTATAATATAATGTGGAATGAGCTCTGAAGGATGGGATTTTCCCTGTTAGGGTTTTCCCAGGATATATCTTGTGTTCAGTGTTCTTAAATGTTTTTTAATCTTTCTATGGATTAGCTGATAAATTTTGTTGCATATCTATATGATCATGGAGTTGGTAGTCTATGCTACAAGGTTGGAAAGTTCTTAATTGGATCCTCCCACCTTGGCTGCATCATGAACTCACGTCCAACCAAGGTGTAGGCTTCTTGGATTTTCTGCTGAAATCTCATCAAGAGTAACCATCTCAACAATACTTCTCTCATCTCAAGAGAAATATAGACTCACATCATTCTCCATGTATCCATGAGCACCTACAAAAATCATCTCATGCTAAAATCCAAATGCATCACTACATTATCATGAAGTTCTCAAGCATATGACCAATGCACCCAACACACAGAGAATCACCAAACTACTATCAAAGCTCCAATCATCTGAATCAAGAACCTATCATGAAATCATGATATAAACATCCCCCTTAGGAGATCACATGCTCCAAGTGAACACAAAATGGTCTCAAGAGAAATGTATCCTGCTGAAACTCTAATGCGTAAACAAGAGTATACCATGACATAAAGCAAACAAACTCTAAACCAACATCACCTATCAAACACCACCAACACCTCAACCAAAAGAACACAAGAGTAATCCATGGCTTTGAGATGCTAAATTCAAGTATTGTCTATGAAAATACAAAAGAACCCTTCTACAATAATAGAATCTAAGAGCTCCTCCTAGTAACATCTACAACACTAAAGAAGATCATTCATCCATAGTCATTGCTAAAGCTCCCACTGAACTGTGACAACCGATATCTCCAAGAATCATGACCAAACATTTCCTAATATGAAAATTCTCTAGGTCCACACATCAACATGTCCATCTGACAAAAATACCAAGTGGCTCCAAGATCTCCAAACCAAACAAAAAAATCATCACTATCAAAGACTTACACCAAGTTGTGTATC
Organism: Sequoia sempervirens; assembly: GCA_007258455.2. Classification (NCBI taxonomy): domain Eukaryota; kingdom Viridiplantae; phylum Streptophyta; class Pinopsida; order Cupressales; family Cupressaceae; genus Sequoia; species Sequoia sempervirens. The sequence continues at coordinate 101,000,368 of VDFB02000017.1, read as the reverse complement.
CAAGTTATTCATGACATCATGATACACATGCTACAACTCTCGACAACCAACTATCTAGGTACTCAACATTAACCATCCTCTCATCTCAAAGAAACTGCACCAATGCACAAGTGACCATAGACAAGACCAACTAACAAGTCTGCATCAACACTGAATCAACATCATGGATATAGACAATCCACTTTCGGGTTATCCCACTACAATCAATAGGTTGTACACACCTACAAAACTGCATAACTCGTAGATCCAATCAATATAACATGCAAACCCACTATTGCACTGGAAACTACAAAACTGAGATCTCTAAGAGAATAACCATGTAGAAAACATGAGTCAAACACCAAATCATTGCTCAAATCCCATTTTCCAATCATTTCCACAACAAACATCATAGACATGGAATCCACCAAGCATCACCACATAAATGTTGAGTGACTAATCATGCAAATAAAGAATCTCACCTCCTCATACCATGCATGAAGCATGCATGAAAAATTGCAACTATCTCATCCAATAACACCCCAGAATTCAGGGTCTAGAAAATAGCTTAACCACATCTCCACAAAGTCACAAGTTTTATCTTGACCATGTAAAACCTGCAAAACCACTATGTTTGAAAAACACCCATGCACAACCATACCCATTTAATATCTAGAAGAATCAAAAGTTTGAAACAAAAAACCACCATAATGGCTAACTTAGAATAATGGATTATCATAGATGAGCATAACCATATATTTTTTTACAAAAATCTATAAAACCCTCAAACCCAAGGGACATGAATCTGAGCGATGCAAGTACAAAGCATCCATAAAAGGAAAAAAATAGTTAAGGAACTCTAGGCCTGTTTTAGGTCAACTCCACAACCACCAACATGCACATGCATCTGAGGAAGACAAGCTATTGCAGAAGCTTCTAGATCATCTAATGATCAAATCCATAGCCTACATGTAATTGGGGTAACAAAAACAATGCCTTCCAATACCAGGAAAAAAGACCCAACATAAGCACATTACTCCAAAGCTGAAAAACAACCCAAGCTGCTCCATATCATCAGGGAGCTTCTCACACAAACACCCAATATGAAAGCTTTGATACAACACAATCACAAAGCAAAAAATCCCACCCCATGCATCAAGATTATTCCATTGTCAACTATGAGCTTTAGATCACATCATTTCAATATGACCAACTCCATTTTCTCTGTCTTCACCATCCTTCAAGCTATGTGTTGTCTCCTAAAACACGTACTATTATGCCATAAAGTAGAATCATACATACTTTATTTCCTACCATTAATCCTTAGAGGAAATTTCATGCAATTTAAGATCTTTCAAGATCAACCAGTTTCAACAACATGCATTAAAAAGATTCAACTAAAAAAATCATTAAACATGTAAGATGGAACAAAAAGATATGAACACAAAGATTTATTTGGGGAAAACCCTTTTGGGTAAAAAACCTCACACTCCAAAATCATAGATCCATTGTATTATTCAAAAACAAAATATAGAGTTATAATACAATTGTAGTCTCTAAGCCTTTACATGGAGATTTACATCTTGTTCCATCTAGTGAAAATTCGACAACCTAACCCCTCTAAATCCAATCTCCTCTCCTCTAATCTATTCCAATGTACAATGACATTACATACATACTTCTCAAATGTTACCAGAAAACCATCATTCCAACTTCCAAACCAAATGAACAGTCACAAACAAACTTAACTATGACGTCGATGAAATCCTATCAGAATGTCAAAGGGACCATCATCAATGTCCCATTGATATCCATCATTCCCTCTGATGAAGAGATCCTGCCTTTCATCGGGATATCGAAGGGACAAGCCTCAAGGTCCCACCGATATCATATTGTCTCCTTGATACAACTCCATTGGAATATCGAAGGGACCACATTTTAGGTCCTGCCAATATCCACTTGTCTTCTCAAAAATTCCCTTCCTTTCATTCATTGAAATGTCGAAGGGACAACAAAACAACTCCCTTCGACATTGACTCGTCTATTTGATGAAGCTATCAGGATGTCCAGGAAACTATCCACTAAGTCCCGCTGACATGTTCCTTTCAACCTAATGAAACCAAAGCCCGAAGCTTGAAGCACTTATCAGAATGTCAAGGAGACTAGCCATTTCATCCTACCAAAATTCATTTATCAACCCGATGAACCTTCAGTCAATTCCTCTTACACCAGTAAGTTTGAGACACCTTTTTCTGAACAAGTGTTTCATCAATTATTTTACAATTTTATTCTTATTCTTACAATTTTATTTTACTCAAAACTATAAGAATAATTCTAAATAATAGATAAAACTTTAAAGATCACACATGAATAAATATTAATTAAAAATCCTAGTAAGTAACTCATATTGCATGCTTACTATAAGTTTTCTATATCAAAATGTCATCTTTGTGACAGATTTCCAAGCACAACAATGTCATGAAAAAAATCTAACTGTGTACTCAATGGCTTCCCATGACACTGTGGTTGCTATTTTCAAACTAGAAAGTAATCTATCATTACCAGTTAATGATATTAATTTTCCACAATCCATTTTCTATTTAATTGTGTAGTCATAAAATTGTAGCCCTTGCAATTTCACATACATTCTTGCGTCTACTTTAGTGTCCACTCCCTTAGCATCTTGTGTAGGCTCATTGTAGCCCTTGCATCATCCTTTTTCCCTTCTGAGGATGCTCAACACCCCTTTTCAATAGTTACCCTCATGCATCACCTTTTTTTAAACTTTGTGCTTTTCCCGTTTGCGTTGTTTTTGTAGTGTGACGTGTTTGGACACTAGCATGCCACACTAGTGTCCTACGACATTATAACACTCAAACAACTATCTCTGAGCATTTTTTCCACTTGTCCTCACCTTTTCTTGGTAGTAACGACCTGAGATGACCTGAAATGGCTCGAGAAGCTTCTTTTCCCTCCTCAAAAGCATTATTTTCAATCCATTTGATCTTCTAACCTCTCCTAGTTCCACTCTTATGCTTTTAGCTTCATTCTAGCTTCCTCTTCCAACACCCTTTGCATTACTCTAAAGCTTTCATAAGCTCATTACAAAAACACTCTTGGCTCTTGTAGCTTTCTTTGCTTCCCTCCTTGGCTTCCTAAGCCTTGCATATCTCCATTGTGATTTGCACCTTTGAGCATCTTGGGATTTGTCAGATCCCCTATATATTGCATCTCATACTTTGTGATACAGGTTCTCCTCCTTGAGTGGGGATTTGTTTTATCATCTCTTTTTTTGTATGGGTTCTCCTCCTCAAACAGGGATTGATTTTATCACTCACACTTGGTGGTGCGGGTTCTACTCCTAAGTGGGTTTTTCTTTCACCACATGCTTTTTCCATTTCGGTTACACTCTCTTTCTATCTAGTTGTCCATGGAAGTGGGAACACCAAAACAGGGGTTTGACTGAGGAAAACCCCTATACATCCCCAACAATTTATCTAGATATTATGCATGCAGGTTTTGAAGACATTAACATGCTGGAGGCTTCATCACTTACGTGGTTGTAAGTATTTCCTTTCTTCTCCTTATCTCTATCATTCCTACACTTTATTTTAGCTTTATCACAGTTTGTTTCTTTCACATTCTTTAAGTTCTCAGCAATTAGAGTAGAAGTAGTCATTTAGCTATTTTCTATGACATTCTTTCTTTTTGGTCCATACAAGACGCCATCATGCCTTCAAGATGCCAACGCGTTGCGCTGACGACCTTTGGATGAGAACTCATCAGTTTGTCTAGAAAATCTCTGTGACTTGCTCTTTTTGACTCTAGAACTTCTGCGCTATTCCTTGAGGTAGTTTAGGGAAGTTCGCCTCTTGAGGCTCTCTGAATGAAGAGAAATCATGAGTAGTGAATCCCCCTTCTCTACATTTTGGTGAACCCGACATGAAGGTGTTTTTCAAAAAAATAGGAATTTATTTACCCCTACTTGGCGGGGTGATAACTTTTGACTCGGTGCTTGGAATTCAGAACCGTTTGCACCGTTGTAAAGGTCTCCTAGAGAACTAGTTCAATCACTAAAATATGAGTGCCTTCAAAAATTAAATTTGAGGGATTGATGCAAGTTTTGACCTCAAATTCCACTTTGAAGATGCAAATTAGTAGAGCATAGAAAATACCAAAAAAATCATAATGAATTTAATATCTTTTTTTATTAGTTTAGTATCTAATTTTGTTCAAAATGTTAATTATATTCCATTTCATGCATGCGATGGTGACTTGGATTTACCCAAGTGGTGTCTTTGATCCTTCTCACGAAAGTCCTCTTACTTCAGAGGATATTTTGTCGCAAGAAGAAGAAATCATTGATACCTTTCTTAATGTTACTCTACCTTCTCTCCATTCCAATGTACTCTCTCCTAGAGATGATGCATTGGTGAATGGTGAATATCATCTTTGTTTTGATGCACTCTCTTCTAGAGATGATGCATTTGTGAACATTGAACCTTCCATTCATTCCAATGCACTCTGTTTTGGAGGTAATGCATTCGTGAATGATGAATCTCTTATACCTTCCAATGCACTCTCTCCCCGAGATGTTGCATTTTTGAATGATGAATTTCTTATCTATTCCAATGCACTCTCCTCTAGATATGATGCATTAGCAAATGATAAATCTCCTTCCACATTTGATCCTGTTTGGATGGATGTTGAGAATATATCTTTGAATAATTATTCTACTAGTTGTGATGATTTTGTAAATGTAATCTATGTGTCTGCTGCCCCTCAAAGGCCTAAGAGATTAGTCATATATGTAACTCTAGCTAGTCCTTCTCCTAAAAAGATTTGTTCTATTTATGTTGTTCCATTTAATAGTGTTTCTCTTGAACTTTCTACAGCTCCCTCTTATAGAGTGGTAGCCCATACTTATAATAATAGAATGAATAAACAACCAAGCCTTCTTCAAGCTCCTAAACCTATGACTTCAGCATACAGTGGTTACGATCTTGTCGAGCAACCTTGGGTTACTCTAGCTAAGATATCACTATGGGACTTGCTTCATTCTACTCCAGTTTATCAAGTTATGCTTTAGGAAGCCTTGCAAAAGATCCTCTTGCCTTCTTCTGTTAGGCCGGTAGATGTTGATGCGTTGATGGTGTATATTCATGCGGATTTGCCAAATATTACATTCTATCTGCAGGAACTCCCACCTCCAGAAGTACAAAAGCAAGTGGACCCTTTAATGATCATAGTTAACATTAATAAAATTGGCATTAGACGTACTCTCATTGAAGCTAGTCGACACTCAATGTATGTAGAATTGATCTATTGCCTAAGATTAATATTGATTTATCTTCTCTTAATGCTTCTTTTGTTGTTATTCATGGGTTCGATAATGTTGGGCGACAAACTCTAGTTACAATAGTATTACCCTTGCAACTTGGACATATTATTGTTCCCACCCTTGTATATGTTATGTCAAAAAAATTACCATATAACCTTCTTCTTGGTAGATCGTGGATTCATGCTATGGGTTCAGTCCTGTCTACCTTGCATAAATCTATTAATTTCACTTGCAATAATAAAGTAGTCAGAGTCAAGGCTGGCCTTGAGGCTATGCACTTATGTGAGATGGCAGCTGTTGGTCAAACTTCGGTTGTGCCTACTCTTATCTCTTCAATGTCTTCCAATGTGTCAATGTTTACTCCAATAGTACCTACTACAAAGAATAATCATGAGATAGATGTCCCTAAGGAAGATCCTTCTAAAGAAGGAAATATTAAGTTTACTCCTTACACCTCTTCTCAAAAGAATGCTTGTCTTGGTGATGATTGGGGTTCCTTAGATTTTACAGACTCCTTTATTAGGGAATGTAAAGTCAACCCGATTCACTCAAACCTTCCAATAACATCATCCACACCCGCTATCAAAGATGGTCATTCTTCTGTATTGTGGGATAAGGTGAATGTAAATTGTGATGTTCTTAGTGTTGATCCTCCTTCTGAGGAAGATGATCACACTTATGTTAAGGAGGATAATGTTGGTAGTCCTATAAAAAAGGTTGATCGTGATCCTCTTGAAGAGTATGATCCCCCTTGTTGGAATAACACTCTCTATGGAGATCCCCCTCCATTGTCTGCTACCTGTTGATGGTGTTTTTATGCACTTCTCAACACAGGCAGTGCGTAGATGCACTACCTCTCTTGAAAGACAATCTCCCACAATCGAATTGCAGAACACTATCCCAAGGTCTCTTGGGTGTCAGGTCATGACAATGCTAAGATACCTCAGTAGTTTGATGTGATTTGCTGGAATCACAAGGCGGCCTTACAGAAACACAAAGTATGGGCACAAAGCATGAAGTTGGATCTTTGAAAAAAGAGTTTTTAGCATGAAAGCAGTTGTGTCTTGGCTGTAGGTTCAAACAGCAGTCTCAAACTCCATCTAATCGTTAGATTTGGCTTTATAAAGTGCAATGAACCTTGGTGTTGTTCAGTTTCTAAAGAAAGTGAAAAAAGAGCTAAGGGGAAGAAAAGTTCCTAAGCTTAAAGCTTGCTATGAACAGTAATAATGGAGTCCCTGCAATGGACAATTCCTTCAAAACAATATCCCACTTAACCAGGGATTTCACAGTATCATGGAAATTGTGCAATCTTCTAAGGGCTGCAGATTTTTATCCTTCATCCACCACATACATGCATGAACTAAAGATAAGTGTTTGAGGCAGCTTAAATCAGGTCCAGGCTAACTTTGCAAAGCTATCTACCTTCAGCAAACAGCAAAAAGTATGGACTAAGGGATCATCAACAAAGCAGGAATTTTCATGAATAGCCAACATCATTCCTAAAATTATCCAAATGACATGAACAACTAACTAAACAGCAAAGAGATCTAAGTTAAACATCTAAGATTGGATAAGTGAATCAAATAACATGAGAGAAAACAAGAAAATGCACCAAGTCAATGCTATTTCTCATATATTTCAGCAGCATGTCTTTACAACAACTCAACTCTCACTTTTGCAAATGAGGGGAGTGCTCTATTTATAGTTTCCAAAAAACCAAATGAATGGCCAAGATTCATTTCCATTGTGTGGCCACGATTCATTACAAATTAGGGTTTCACCTACCCCCAAATAGATTTACAATTAAAAAACATCTTTTGTCTTTTCCCTATTTTGTCATCTAGTGGATGACACTATTTGCATTTTCGTCCTGTAGCTAATTGCTGTCCCTTTGGCTGTAGCTACTCTTCTGGGAAGTCTTCTTCTTCGGCTGGGCTGTCTAGTTGCTCCTCGGAGGCTGCGCGTTCAACATGCTTGAGGATCACGGCCTGGAGCTTGTCTATATCGAGGATTTCACATCTCAATGCCTGATAGCTCCATTCTTTGGCATTCTCTTCCAGCCGCTTCCAATCCTCGTCATACTTCGAGCCCTGATCTCTGAAAAGCTCTGATCTATCGAAGGCACGGGCAGCGAAACTTAAGAAGTCCGTTGTGATATCTCCGGCGGTCCCGTCCTTCATTCGTTCTTCAAAATATGACCTGACCTTTCCTGCATCTAATTGCACCGTGGGCATATCATGGCCCGTCATCAGCTTGAGGTACTCGGCGCATTCTGCTCGGATCTCCTTGATCCATGCAATATCCGGATCTATTCTACCCTAGATTTGTTCCATCCTCTCTCTTTGATTGATGAGGTCCCTGCGCCATACGTCAACCAACCAGTGATCTTCCTTCCTCAGTTCTAGCTTTTCCTCCCACGTGTTTTCTGGCATTTGAAGGATGGCCTCAACCTTCGGGAAGGCAGAGTTGTAGATCACAGGGAAGCTGGTGCAGAGCTTCCTCGTGCCCTCCAAGGACTGAATCAAGTCTAGGAACTTGTTGGCTATCTGCACAGCCAAGCCGATCCCTACGTTTCCGACCTTTGCAACCTGCTGGAACCAGTCCTCCGTGGTCTTTTCTAAGTTTTTCCTCCTCTCTAGCTTATCTATCTGCTCTTTGGAGAGTAGCTGTGGTGTGGCCGTGGAGGTAGTGGGGAGGTCATCTATTGAAGACCACTGCTGGATGTAGTCGGTTAGGGAAGCAACTTGCGCCTTTAACTCGTCTTTGGTGATCTTATCCTGCTTAATCAGATGCACCACCGTAGCCACTGACTCCTCCAGATGTCCGACCTTCTGTTCCCTGGTGGCTATCCCTAGGTCGATCGTGGAGATATTGTAGCTTACTCCATCCTGGCCAATAGTTGGCGTTGCTATTTGTACAGCCCGGGAGCCAGAAGCATCCATGGTTATCCTGGAACGGACCTTAGGCTTCTTCTCCTTCTTCGTTGTGGCCAGAGACCGAGCCAAGATGGCCTCCAATCTTGACCTCGGGTCGCTCAGGACAGGAGTAGTCTTTTCAAGTTGCTTTTCCAGCCAGTCGGGCACGGCGGATTGGTCCTTGGGTGTATCATGGTTGCCTTCACCTGTCTCAGTCAGGGGCAAGACTTCTGCCTCCTTTTTCTTTTCAAGCTCTTCCTCTTTCCTGGCAGCATCCTCCTCTTCATCAGAGTCTTGATAGAACAGGAGGCTTTTGATGGGTGCCTTGGTGGTCAGTATCTGAGTGAGATCCTATCCTTTTACTGCCTCTTCTTCTTTCTTCTCCTTAGCAGCCTCAGGCTCGAGGCTCCCTATCATGTGGGTCTCTGCCTTAGTGATATCCTTTTCGGGCTGCCCCTCTGGTGGCTATCCCTCTTCACCACGTGGCGACGGTTCCGCTTCTTTTCCAACATCCTCATCAGAAATTTGAATAATTTTCCCGGCGCCCGAGCCATCCTCTCCATCCCCGCCCTCGGAGGAGCCCGTCTCTTCTTCCTCATAAGCAACCTCGTCAATGGTTCTATGCTCGTGCTCGGGTTGCTCGTAATAGTCATCGGCCTCCTCCTCCATAGGCTTTGAAGCCTCCTGTTCTAGCTCCTCCATCTCCTTGAAAATCTGCATGGTGGCCTCCATGGCCGGCGGACCTGTTGGTGGTTGTGACGGCTGAGCTGTTGCGAGGGCTTGGGCGAGGGCAGCTTGGAGAGAAGGGTCCATTAAAAGTTGCGAGAGCTCGGGGGAAGACTCTGTAGGTGCCGTGTAATGGCCTTGGGCACGCTAGAAAGGGGAATAGGCGATGGTATTGTTGCCAGAGGCAGGGAGGTGATGGGTGATATGGCAGCAGCAGAAGAAGGGGAAGTGGTCATGCTCGAGGAAGAGTCAATATTGACTATAGACCCGGCTGGGGGCGAAGTGGCAAGGTGGACAGAAATGTCCACCGCTTGCGGGGATGAGGCAGCTGCGGCCTGAGAGGGGGGCAACACACCAGTCGGGGGAGGAAGGAGCAATGGAGGCTGCGCCTCTGTTGTGACCACTGTCCTTTTAAGCTTCTTGGAGACGAGCCTACCATATCCTTTGCTGCTTGTTCTTTGAGGCCCTCGGACTGTGCCATTTCTGCCTCTTTTCTCTTCTGGGACCTGGTGATGGGGGGAGACTTGGAAGTCTCACCAGCTGATGGGGAGGCAGCAACATCCTCCGTGGCGCTCGGCCCGCTTTTGAGTGCCTCGTATGTTAGAGCCAACCCCTGTTGCTCTAGTTGTGCCACCTGTCCATCAACCCACTCCTTGGTGCGAGCTATGATAGGCTGGGTGATGGTATCCAGGTCCTCGACCTCCTGCTCATCCCAGTCGATGGAGGGGATCGCCAGGTCGTAGATGCACTTCTCAACATAGACAGTGCGTAGATGCACTACCTCTCTTGAAAGACAATCTCCCACAATCGAATTGCAGAACACTATCCCAAGGTCTCTCGGGTGTCAGGTCATGACAATGCTAAGATACCTCAGTAGTTTGATGTGATTTGCTGGAATCACAAGGCGGCCTTACAGAAACACAAACTATGGGCACAAAGCATGAAGTTGGATCTTCAAAAAAAGAGTTTTTAGCATGAAAGCAGTTGTGTCTTGGCTGTAGGTTCAAACAACAGTCTCAAACTCCATCTAATCATTAGATTTGGCTTTATAAAGTGCAATGAACCTTGGTGTTGTTCAGTTTCTAAAGAAAGTGAAAAAAGAGCGAAGGGGAAGAAAAGTTCCTAAGCTTAAAACTTGCTGCGAACAGTAATAATGGAGTCCCTGCAATGGACAATTCCTTCAAAACAATATCCCACTTAACCAGGGATTTCACAGTATCATGGAAATTGTGCAATCTTCTAAGGGCTGCAGATTTTTATCCTTCATCCACCACATACATGCATGAACTAAAGATAAGTGTTTGAGTCAGCTTAAATCAGGTCCAGGCTAACTTTGCAAAGCTATCTACCTTCAGCAAACAGCAAAAAGTATGGACTAAGGGATCATCAACAAAGCAGGAATTTTCATGAACAGCCAACATCATTCCTAAAATTATCCAAATGACATGAACAGCTAACTAAACAGCAAAGAGATCTAAGTTAAACATTTAAGATTGGAGAAGTGAATCAAATAACATGAGAGAAAACAAGGAAATGCACCAAGTCAATGCTATTTCTCATATATTTCAGCAGCATGTCTTTACAACAACTCAACTCTCACTTTTGCAAATGAGGGGAGTGCTCTATTTATAGTTTCCAAAAAACCAAATGAATGGCCAAGATTCATTTCTATTGTGTGGCCACGATTCATTACAAATTAGGGTTTCACCTACCCCCAAATAGATTTACAATTAAAAAACATCTTTTATCTTTTCCCTATTTTGTCATCTAGTGGATGACACTATTTGCATTTTCGTCCTGTAGCTAATTGCTGTCCCTTTGGCTGTAGCTACTCTTCTGGGAAGTCTTCTTCTTCGGCTGGGCTATCTGGTTGCTCCTCAGAGGCTACGCGTTCAACATGCTTGAGGATCACGGCCTGGAGCTTGTCTATATCGAGGATTTCACATCTCAACGCCTGATAGCTCCATTCTTTGGCATTCTCTTCCAGCCGCTTCCAATCCTCGTCATACTTCGAGCCCTAATCTCTGAAAAGCTCTGATCTATCGAAGGAACGAGCAGCGGAACTTAAGAAGTCTGTTGTGATATCTCCGGCGGTCCCGTCCTTCATTCGTTCTTCAAAATATGACCTGACCTTTCCTGCATCTAATTGCACCATGGGCATATCATGGCCCGTCATCAGCTTGAGGTACTCGGCGCATTCTGCTTAGATCTCCTTGATCCATGCAATATCCAGATCTATTCTACCCTGGATTTGTTCCATCCTCTCTCTTCGATTGATGAGGTCCCTGCGCCATACGTCAACCAACCAGTGATCTTCCTTCCTTAGTTCTAGCTTTTCCTTCCACGTGCTTTCTGGCATTTGAAGGATGGCCTCAACCTTCAGGAAGGCAGAGTCGTAGATCACAGGGAAGTTGGTGCAGAGCTTCCTCGTGCCCTCCAAGGACTGAATCAAGTATAGTAACTTGTTGGCTATCTGCACAGCCAAGCCGATCCCTACGTTTCCGACCTTTGCAACCTGCTGGAACCAGTCCTTCGTGGTCTTTTCTAAGTTTTTCCTCCTCTCTAGCTTATCTATCTGCTCTTTGGAGAGTAGCTGTGGCGCGGCCGTGGAGGTAGTGGGGAGGTCGTCTATTGAAGACCACTGCTGGATGTAGTTGGTTAGGGCAGCAACTTGCGCCTTTAACTCATCTTTGGTGATCTTATCCTGCTTAATCAGATGCACCACCGTAGCCACTGACTCCTCCAGATGTCCGACCTTCTGTTCCCTGGTGGCTGTCCCTAGGTCGATCCTGGAGATATTGTATCTTACTCCATCCTGGCCAACAGTTGGCATTGCTATTTGTGCATCCCGGGAGCCAGAAGCATCCATGGTTATCCTGGAACGGACCTTAGGCTTCTTCTCCTTCTTCGTGTGGCCAGAGACCGAGCCAAGATGGCCTCCAATCTTGACCTCGGGTCGCTCAGGATAGGAGTAGTCTTTTCAAGTTGCTTTTCTAGCCAGTCAGGCATGACGGATTGGTCCTTGGGTGTATCATGGCTGCCTTCACCTGTCTCAGTCAGGGGCAAGACTTCTGCCTCCTTTTTCTTTTCAAGCTCTTCCTCTTTCCTGGCAGCATCCTCCTCTTCGTCAGAGTCTTGATAGAACACGAGGCTTTTGATGGGTGCCTTGGTGGTCAGTATCTGAGTGAGATCCTGTCCTTTTGCTGCCTCTTCTTCTTTCTTCTCCTTAGCAGCCTCGGGCTCGGGGCTCCCTATCATGTGGGTCTCTGCCTTAGTGATATCCTTTTTGGGCTGCCCCTCTGGTGGTTGTCCCTCTTCACCACGTGGCGACGGTTCTGCTTCTTTTCCAACAGCCTCATCAGAAATCTGAATAATTTTCCCGGCGCCCGAGCCATCCTCTCCATCCCCGCCCTCGGAGGAGCCCGTCTCTTCTTCCTCATAAGCAACCTCGTCAATGGTTCTATGCTCGTGCTCGGGTTGCTCGTAATAGTCATCGGCCTCCTCCTCCATAGGCTTTGAAGCCTCCTGTTCTAGCTCCTCCATCTCCTTGGAAATCGGCATGGTGGCCTCCATGGCCGGTGGACCTGTTGGCGGTTGCGACGACTGAGCTGTTGCGAGGGCTTGGGCGAGGGCAGCTTGGAGAGCAGGGTCCATTAAAAGTTGCGAGAGCTCGGGGGAAGACTCTGTAGGTGCCGTGTAATGGCCTCGGGCACGCTAGAAAGGGGAATAGGTGATGGTATTATTGCCAGAGGCAGGGAGGTGATAGGTGACATGGTAGTAGCAGAGGAAGGGGAAGTGGTCATGCTCGAGGAAGAGTCAATATTGACTATAGACCCAGCTGGGGGCGAAGTGGCAAGGTGGACAGAAATGTCCACCGCTTGCGGGGATGAGGCAGCTGCGGCCTGAGAGGGGGGCAGCACACCAGTCGGGGGAGGAAGGAGCAATGGAGACTGTGCCTCTGTTGTGACCACTGTCCTTTTAATCTTCTTTGGAGACGAGCCTCTCGTATCCTTTGCTGCTTGTTCTTTGAGGCCCCCAGACTGTGCCGTTTCTGCCTCTTTTCTCTTCTGGGACCTGGTGATGGGGGGAGACTTGGAAGTCTCACCAGCTGATGGGGAGGCAGCAACGTCCTCCGTGGCGCTCGGCCCGCTTTTGAGTGCCTCATATGTTAGAGCCACCCCCTGTTGCTCTAGTTGTGCCACCTGTCCATCAACCCACTCCTTGGTGCGAGCTATGATAGGCTGGGTGATGGTATCCAGGTCCTCGACCTCCTGCTCATCCCAGTCGATGGAGGGGATCGCCAGGTCGGCAACCGCAGGGTACCTCGGGTGCACCAGTGTGGATTCATCTTCCTCAAGCTGGTCCGGCACTGGAAACAGCTACACTCTCCTTAAGAACTGCACCGTCATTCGCATGTAGTGTCTCTAGCGAACCTCCTTATCATCTCTACAATCTGCCTAGAAATCTTCAACATGGTATAGGTGGGCGTATGCCGGCCCCAGCGCCTTCCTGACGTGGCCGTGGGGGTCCATTCGTGGGCGAGCCGTGTACCACTCAAAGTTGTATTCCTTGAGTTCCTTTTCTGAGCGCATTGAGACGTTTGCAATCGATACTGGCCCTGGCCGAGGATCATGGGATAAGGGATCCCTGCTACGTGCTTCTAGCTAAAGACTGCCTGAATATGTTGGAGCTCCCGGGAAAGCTCTAGGAGAATAATCCTATCATTTGGGTATCTGGGCAGCTTGTTCAGCCGTTCCGTGAATCCCTGGGCACAAATGTAAGTGAACTTCGGGAACTGAATGTATAAAAAGGCATACTCTTTCAGGAGTGCCCTGGCGCTGTGAGATACCCTTCTCTCGAAGTCCCCGACTATCAATCTGATAATATGGCCTATGAAGGCATCATTGATCTGGCGGTACTCTTTTTTGAAGTAGTGGTATTGTAGCTGAGGGTACCGGTCAAAAGGCTTATGCCCTCGTTTGTGATCTCCATTCGGCACCATGAAGAGCCCACTATATTGCCTCTTATCCGCTAACGAGTACACCAGGTACGAGGTCATGTAAAATTTGTTGCTCTTCTTAACATTTACGAACTGCTCGTGGAAGCAGTTGCTGATGATACTCCCCCAGTCAAACGAGATCTTGGTTTCCACATCTTCATTTCCTCGTATGATCTGCTCAATGTAGTAAGCCATCCACTCCTAGAAGTAGGCGGCTGCTGGGAGGCCCATGACTCTGCTTAGCATAGTCACCAAGTCGTGATAGTCCTCTTGAAAATCGCTGCGGAACAGCTCTTGGGGAACTTTTGCAGCGCTACCCCGCTTCTCCTTCAACCAGTAAACGTTGATTGACTTCTTGATGTTCAATGGACTGGCATCCCATGCCGCTTGACACTGCTCCAAAGTGGGGACTTGCATATGTGGGAAGGTCGGAATGTGGAATATTTTTCTAATTCCTTTCGGAGACATGTCGGCAAGGATATTCCCTTCTTTGTCTACGATTGTCCGGGTATCCGTCTGATAGGCTTCTCGGCAAGCCATCACCAGTTCAGGTGCTATTAGAGACGGCGGGAAGCCAGCAGCTTTAGCGATTCTGCTTTGGCGTATCAATCGTGCATTCTTTGTCTTAGGGTCGACCTTGACCCTCTGGGTGAACTCATCTATGTCCACCTGGCCTTGTCCGAGATCTCTTTCCAATCAGTCGAGACCTTCGACTGAAGTGGTTCACCCTAAAATTGGAACTTCATCTGGTCTTTGTCATCTCTCCCACGGGTAGCCCTTCTGGATTTCTTACCCTTGTCCTTTTCGGTAGAGGCCCCTAAAGTTCCTGCGGCCGATTCCATATATCCTGCAGGCAAAGGGCGAAGTTAGCACAAGAAAACACCGAAAACGTTAATGTTAGTTCGTATTGCGAGCATATTATATAACCAATCATTCAAAGGCATCATAAATTTAATTCTCTAACAATATTGATTTCACTTTAGGGCAAATGAGAAATCCGGGCCCGGAGGGCCGGACTTCCCTGGTAGGAATGCTGCCAGGAAGGGAAAACACGAGCGAAAGCTCCCGGAGACATCCGTTGGCCAAATTTTATGTTCTAAGAGACCCATGATGAAGAATGGCCTGATTTAAGACGTGGGTCGAAGTCAGATTCTCGATTGGACTTGATTTGGATCGA
Source organism: Sequoia sempervirens (assembly GCA_007258455.2). Lineage (NCBI taxonomy): Eukaryota > Viridiplantae > Streptophyta > Pinopsida > Cupressales > Cupressaceae > Sequoia > Sequoia sempervirens. The sequence goes on along the minus strand of VDFB02000017.1, from coordinate 100,985,231 downwards.
TTTGGGGAGCTCCGGGGGTTTCAGGCCGGAAGGCAGTCTGGCAAAGGAAGCCGGCGGCGGCGGACGTCAGGCAGAAGTCCGGCGGCGGAAGCCCGGAGGCCGGAACCCAGGAAGGCAAAGGTCGGCCGCAAATAGGTTTACTCTAACAGTTTTATACCGGACGGCATTCGGGGCACCGGGACCCGGAGGCCGGGAGGCTACTAGTTGATGGCCGCCATGTAATTTTGATCGTTTCGAACGGCGGCGGCGAGCAGACTACCGGAGCCCGGAAGACGGGACGACATGAGGGAGAGGCCGCAACACTTACTTGTCGATGATTTGCACAGCGGCGGTGACAATGGAACCGGGATCTGAGACACGGGGCGCCGCGAGGAGACGGCCGCCGCGAAATTTCAATAAATGCATGTGCGACATCGGCGGCGAAGGATGGACCGGGACCCGGAAGGCAGGTCGACGCACCCCGACGGCCGCCGCAAGATGTTGCTCTGGTCAAAATGACGGCGGCGAAAGGGACCACGGGGCCCGGGGTCAGAAAGACAGGGCATGACGGCCGCCGCGAGGACTCTACGATGATCTAAGCAGCGGCGGCGAAAGGGGAGCCAGGACCCGGGGTCCAGAGGGACAGAGGACGCCGGCCGCCGCGAAATTTCAATACAGCCCGGGCGACGGCGGTGGCGAAAGATGGACCGGAGCCCGACGGTCGAGAAGCTGGGAGGGTTTGGCCGTGAGGGACGGCGGAAACGTCACAGAGTTCTGGGGGCGGAACTCCGGACGGCCGGGCCCGGAAGGTCGCGGGGACGCGGAAGCAGGGGCCTCGCCGAGAGATTTTGAAGTTTAAAATGGCGGCGAATCCAATGCGGAAGCCCGAGACAGGAAACCCGGAGGCCCGAGTCCGAAGAGACGAACCCCCATCGGGGACTGTGATTCCGATTCCGGCGGCGACAGGAGGTTTCGGGCCCGGCGGCGTTCTTCACCTTGTACGAAGAACATCCGCGACACGGATAAGTCCTGGGAGACAAAAAAGGGTGATTTCGATGGCCCTCGGCAAATTCGAACACATGGGTTTTGGGCGCGACGCGGGGGTGTTCTTTTTAGACCATTTTAATTTAGTTTTTTAATTCAGTTAAATCCTCAAAATGATTGAAAATGACGGGAGAGCGAACGAGGACGGCCTACCTCCAACTCGCTAAGCGGGACGATGATGGGATGCACCGGCAGAGTTGACGGAACGATGCTGGGGTCGATGATCGTGATGGTGCAGTTTGCAGTGGGGCTCCAATTCGGTCGCTGCTCCAATCCGCTAAAATTCGCAAGTTAAAATGACAGTGGCGGGCCTCGGTTTATATACCCCACTGGGCATTAATGGCGCATTTAATGCCTCGTACGTCCGCGCCAAAAGTCGGTGAGATTCAAATTTGAGTCAGCGGCGGCGACGAGGCCTTCGGGATCCGGTGGGCGGGAGGTTGCTCAACAACGGCTGCCACTAATACTTTAGGTGACCACGGACTACGGTGGCGATGGAAGGATCGGGGCCCGGAGGGTGGGGCGTGGTGAAGAGTTCGCCGTCGTTTTAACTTTCGCACTTCGTTCAGACGGCGGCGGCGAACAACACCCTGGGGACCGAAGGGCGGGAGGCCACAAGGAGTTCGCCACCGTTAGATTTTTTACTTCGGCGACGGTGGCGGCGAACAAGACCCGGGAGCCCGAGGGACGGGCGGCCGATGGAGGATCGCCGTCGCGGACGGCAATCCTGGGACGGAAGTCCGGACTCGGACTTCCGGAGCCCGGGGTCCGAAAGAGCAGAGACCGGCCGGGAAACCCGATAAGGGAACGAACGGAAAACGGTGGGGTAGGTTCCGAAGGGCAGAAAGATGCCTGGGAAATGCCGCCGGGGCGGCAAATGAAAAGGGGAAACCCGATAAGGGAACCCCGGAGGCTCGGGCCCGGAGGGGCCCAGAGCCGCCCCAAAGCCCGAATGGCCTAAGGAACCCACAAGGCCCCGGAGGGCACCAAAATTTAAAGGGGGAACCACGGTCGACCTTAGGATGAAACTTTAGGGTAATACTGACCATGCAAAATGTCAAAAAGGAGGGGCACGCAAAACGAGGCAGCCCCGACAGACCCGACAAGGCAAAAGAAAAGAGGGTTCCCATTCCCAACGGGGCGTGTGTGCTGAGGGCACAACACTACCTTCACATCTTCTTCTTGTGAGAAGTCAAGCCTTTCTCCACAAGAGAAAGGGTTGCTTCCTACTCCTCATCCTTTATCTGAGTAAGAGCATATTTTTTTGTGGCTTCTAAAATCCTGCTTAATCACTCTTCCTTCTCCTACATGCAAGAAATCTCATGAACATAATAAATAAGAACATTATTTCTGTGCATACCATTGAGTGCTTGGTCATTCCACTAGTGAATGCAAGGCCTTGAGGGATGAAATACAACAACTTATCGATCAGGTGCCATCAAACTCCCATTTTATTGATGCACTTTCCTTTTCTTTGCATGATAAGTGATATCAAGGTTTACCTCTATCCTACATGCTCTAAGTATCTTGCATGGTTCTCCTCCCCTATATGTTGGGGGCAATGTTAACTCATTTTGGAGATGTGTTTCCTTCTTAAGGACCCCTCTCTTCGCTATGTCTTTCAAATGAAGTGTCCCTTGAGTGGACCCCTTTTTCTCTTGAAGGGTTCCTGAGGGACCCCCTTTGAAAGCTTTTCTCTCGAATGAATTCTTGGCGTCTAGCTTGGGGGCAGCCTGACTAGATCTTGTTTTTCAAATAGTGTGTCCCTTGAGTGGATCTCTCTTCTTTTGAAGGGTTCCTGAGGGACCCCTTTGAAAGCTTTCCAATTTGTTGACGATCTACGCGATTGTTTGCTTACTTGCTTGTGTGACCGCTTTGACTTTGTAGGTGTGCTTGTGAAGCCGCTTTCTGAATCTACAGAGTCCCCTTCCTTTGATTTCTTCCATGTGAGAGATCTTGGGGGATAGATCCCTGTAGGTCTGCGGGTATGTAGGGCACTTCCTTTGAAATTCCTCCATGCGAGAGATCTTGGGGGTGGCTCCCCTACAGGTCTATAGCTCTATAGGGAACTTTCTTAGGTTTTCTTCATGCGAGAGATCTTGAAGGACACCTTCCAGGAAGGGAATTTTCTTGGCTTCCTCCATGTGAGAGATCTTGGAGGACACCTTCCTTGTAGGTCTACGGGCCTATGAGGTGCTTACATTCTTAAATTATCTCTTCTCTTCTCTTTTGTATATACCGGATTGAAGATCTACATCTTCTTCATCCTGTGTATATACCCTTCCTCTCTTCATTTTAGAATCTTCTATGTGTTAATTATTAGTTTGGGGACAACACATAGTACTGAGAAAAACCTTCTACATCGAGGTCTTTTTACTTTGCTAACTCGAATCCTTTAGTTTTTTATGTTGTAACATTGTTGTCTGGTGCATGTTTTTCTAATGCATCTATTTACAGGTCTTCAGCCTGGGGGCATGCTTCCACAGTTCGAAGAGTTATCTGCTTCCTATACAATATCCTTTTGGCATATGATGTTATTTATGTTTAGTATATTTCCTTTAGCATGCATATTAATGTAGATTCATATGCCTACTAAACTGGGGGAAAAATATATACATGTAAAACTACACCCCTTGCAATTTTAGATACATTCTTGTGCCTGCTTTAGTGTCCACTCCCTTAGCATCTTTTGTAGGCTCATTTTAGCCCTTGCATCAACCTTCTCCCCTTCTTAGAATGCTCAACACCCCTTTTCAATAGTTACCCTAGCACATCATATTTTTGTCAAACTTTGTGCTTTTCCCGTTTGCGTTATTTTTGTAGTGTGATGTGTCCAGACACTAGCACACCACATGGATGTCTACGCACCGTGTTAGTGTCTTGCGACATTTTAACGCTCAAAAAATCGTGTTAGTGTCTTGCGACATTTTAACGCTCAAAAAACTATCTGAGCATTTTTTCCACTTGTCCTCACCTTTTTTCGATGGTAACGGCCTAAGATGCCTTTAAATGGTGCAGGAAGCTTTTTTTCCCTCCTTAAAAGCATTCTTTTCAATCCATTTGATCGTCTAACCTCTCCTAGCTCCTCTCTTCTTCTTTAGCTTAATTATAGCTTCCTCTTCTACCACCCTTTGCATTACTCTCAAGCTTTCATAAACTCATTACAACAACACTCTTGGTTCTTGTAGCTTTCTTTGCTTCCCTCCTTGGCTTCCTAATCCTTGCATATTTCCATTGTGCTTTGCACCTTTGAGCATCTTGGGATTTGTCACATCCCCTATCTATTGCATCTCATACTTTGTGATACAGGTTCTCCTCCTTGAGCATGGATTTATTTTATCACTTATTTTGTGATACAGGTTCTCCTCCTTGAGCGGGGATTGCTTTTATCACTCACACTTGGTGGTGTGAGTTCTACTCCTAAGTGGGTTTTTCTTTCATCACGTTCTTTTTTCCATTTTGGTTACACTCTTTCTTTCTATCTAGCTGTCCATGGAGGTGGGAGCACTAAAATAGGGTTTTGATTGAGGCAAACGCCTATAAAGCCCCAACAATTTCTCCAGATATTACACATGCAGGTTTCAAAGACGTTCACGTGCTGGAGGCTTCATCACTTACGTGGTTGTAAGTATTTCCTTTCTTCTTCATATCTTTATCATTCCTACACTTTAGTTTAGCTTTATCACATTTTGTTTCTTTATCTCATTCTGTAAGTTCTCAACAATTAGAGTAGAAGTAGTCATTTAGCTATTTTCTATGACATTCTCAGTTTCTGGTCTATACGAGATGCCAGCACGCCGTGTTGTCATCTGTATTCTACGCTAATGTCCTTTGGCCAAGAGCTCATCAGTTTGTCTAGAAAATATATGTGACTTGCTCTTTCTGATTCTAGAACTTCTGTATTATTCCTTGAGGTAGTTTAGGGTAGTTCGCCCAGTGAGGCTCTCTGAATGAAGATAACTCATGAGTAGTGAATCCCCCTTCTCTACATTAATATTTTTTTGTATTCAATTGTGTTGTGTATTTTTGTATCAACATTTCAGATCACACTTTTTGATCCATCATCAAGATAATAGATATCTTGAGGACAAGATGGATCATAGAGTGTGATCCTAGACATAGATGCAAAAATTCATAACACAATCAAATCTAGAAAATATTAAATAGTTATCACAACCATATTTTTCACTAAGAATTCTTTGAACTATAATGTAAATGCTCTGATGATAACATAATTGATGTTCTTAAAACCTTGAAGGTAATTCTTTCTTCTTCATGCGTGACCTTTAAACTGCCTTCTTCTCAATATTCTATCTCATTACCTCTCTAATACCTAACATTCCAAATGCTCAATAATGACCATGAAATCATGTATCTCCATGACATCAAATAAATTACAATAAATAACAAAGATCATGTATCTCCATGAAATCAAATGCTTTACAATAAATAACAAAGATATTCAAAATTAGGAACTCACTACTGCTATTTCCATGGTGGGTATCTTTGCTACATATGCATAACACCACTAATACTTTGTGGATCTACTCTTGAGTTCTTCATACAACATAATAGTACATAAACATGACACCAATAACCTCATATTACATAAATGTGACTTGCAGCAAAGGTGATTGAAACATCCCCATAGGTCAAAAAGTAAAACCAATTTAGATTGTAGAACAAAAATTATAAATCATAATTAATACAACTTGGAACCATTAAAACATATCGACCTAAAAGTAATGCAAATTCAAAACTCTATTGATAACCATTAAACTAATACCTCGTGAATATTATTTTTCTGGAATAAACATTAGAATAGAAACATCCTTAGCTCCTAAATATCATAAATATATGTATAGGACAACTACAAGTAAAAAGATCGAGACTAATGAACAAATCTCTAACCATGATTAAAATAATGTAGGAAAATCCAAAATTGTATAATTTGGAAAACCCTTGAGAATTACAATTTGAAAAATTTTTCCCACAATTTTGTAAAAAACCATATATTTTAAAGGAAAAAACCTAAAAATCACCTTTCATTACACATAACATAAGCCACACACACAACTACAATGCAAATATGAATTCATTCACACATCTAAGACACCCATGAATCTACAAAGATATTATTTTCATTTTGAATGGTGGATTATCACAAATATGCAATAGATAGATTCAACACACTGTGAATTTGGAAAATGCATCTACATGCATCCAAGAGCTCTAAGTTACCATATGACCAAATCCACCAAGTAATTACAACCAAAAGGGGCAAGGGATTATTAGAATCTCCAAGTCACCATATGAAAAACTCTATAACCTCCATGTGACCATTTATCTAGAGGACATGTAGGAGCTCTAGGTTACCATATGATCACCTCCACAACCTTCACATGCCCATGTATCTAAGGAGATAAATAGCTCCAAATATCATATGGCTAACTCCACAACCTCCCAATAACTAATGACTTATCATAGTGCAACATCATAAATTGTCACCCACGATAATTTTACACTAGATTTTTCTCCCTTCTAAGTGCATGGACCTAATTGTACATCTAATGTCATAAATTATTCATTCCATGGCCCATTTGGACATTTATCAAGAAACCCCATTTGCAAAACCAGTGCAATTTTTTTAATATTTTGCTCACGAGACTGTACACCCCACAAAATAGGGATAGGAAAAAGTCACCCTAGGCAAATTGTTCCTCCTTTTTTTACCTCCAAATTTTAATATGTTGAAGTTGGAATATTATTGTTTTAATTCAAAATGTAAAATTTTGGCTATCCGGATTTAATTTTTGGGAAATTAGATTAATTGCATATAAATACCTAGACAATGCATCATTTGAAAACTAAGTTGGACAATCTATGATCAAGAAATTGTGAAGAGCATTATCAAGAAATTATCAAGTCAAGAGAAAATTTATTATAGCATTTCAATATTGAAGAATCATGTCAAGTTTTATGTGAGTTTATTCATGTTTATTTTATCATTTTGTTTGTGAGGACTAACCCTTGTAGGTATTTCAAGAAATCAAGAAAAATTGCAATAAAGCATTGAGGTGATGTGCATGACTCTAGTCCTTAAAAAAATCAGATTTGGTTTGTGAGTTGTAGTCCATTGTTGATTCACCATTCATTTGTCATTTAGCCTCTATCTCTCAAAAGGATAAGCTATCTTTTATCAATTTACGATTGTGGAGGTGGAAACACCAACATGGGGTTTGAATAAGGAAAGCCTCTATATGGAACAACCCTTCCTCTCTTTTTGAATGTGCGGGTCATAGTAGAGGAAGATTGAAGATAATTTATTTTTTATTGCATTCAAACCCTATAACCTGACAAGATACAAAATCTCAATTATTCCAACATTCGACGAAGATCTGACAGTGATACTCGAAAGAAAGAAGGTTCTGAGTAGGATCTAGAGGACCATGAAATCAGGTTCTAGGTTCAGCTACTAGGAAATAGTCACCATAGGTGACTTGTGCCTCCAAAATCAGCTCAAGATTCATACCATGGATGCACAAAACTCTGCTTAGTTTGTTTATGAACTCTAAACTTATCTGTGACTTTCTAGATTTACTATTTTTGCATCAGAGTAGATTATTTAAATCATTATTCAATTACATCATTGCATTTCATATAAAATCCATTTCCATGTCCCTAAATTAAAATTCTAGGATTGATTGGCTCACCTTTTAGGTTGCAAGTCAATCTCATATCCTAACCAATCTTGAATTTAATGATAAGGAAGTTACTTTCCATTGTGGAAAGACCCCTTTGAAATTCTAGGCTAAATCCTTAGGGTTTCACTTTCCCAAATTATCATTTTGGTGAACTCGACACATTGACAGTATATACCTTTTGAAATTTGAAGCATATCACCCTAGGTCTAGGGTTAGTACATTGCATTGTTCATTTAGGTATTCAATTATTGTCATTATAAAAAACATAAAAATTCAAAAAATTACATATTATATTGCATCATAGATTACAATAGGGGTTAATTTCATTCATTATAGGCTAGATCTACATTCTAATTGCATTTACAAATTTGCATCAGGTCTGAAATCAAATATGAAAGTGTTCATTGCATTCATCTAGGAATTCTACATATAGTTAAAAAGGTGAAAATTTGCATTTTTGTGTCAAAAAGTTATATAAGTCATCATTTTCATATTTTTCATATTAGGATTAGTCAATTGCTGCATTTTACATTTAAAAATTACATTTGAAATTGTCTTTTATTACTTATTTTTTTCAAAATTATGGCATACTTTCATTTTTCATTGCATAATCATAAATAGATCAAATTCTAGTAAAATATTCACTTTCAGACTTGCATGCACACAAAAACAAGAACCTTAAAAAATATTATAAACATTCAAACTTTAAAATTTATAGAAAATTTTGCTAGACATAGTTACCCTAGGTGCCCTTGTCCAACTAATTTTGGTTCAAATTTTTATCAAACCTCTATTTTTGTGTTTCCTATCTATTTTTTCTTTTTGATTTTCAGTGTTATGTGTTTTACTGTGGATTTTTTGCAATTTAGTATTCATAGTGTGCACACTTAGTGTCTTGAAACTCGTATAAGATTTATAGCCTAGTGTTCTATTGCTAATATTTCAGTGAGACGTAGTTGTAGACTTATGACATCCTATTCTTTTGTTACATCTGTTGTGGATCTTGAGTCCTCCAACTCTTTCACACAAGGTATTGTTAATACCCAACCCATTTTAGACTCCATCTCTAATCCTACCATACCCATGACAACTTCATAAACAAGAACCTTTATGGATGTTGAGATTATTATTTTCCATGTGCCCGATGATAAAATAAAACAATTGGACAAAGACTTAGAGGGATTACAAGACTATTTAAACACCAAATCCTTAGTAGGACAAATAGTGCCTATAGTGGACAACCTTAGGAAATTGATCAATGATGCCCAAGGAATATAGGTTTTGCATAGTCTAGCTCACATAGTAGACACCAACATACCTACAAAAGCTAGTTGTGCTCAAGCATTCTAGGATACACTAAAAACCAAGGATGAAAACAAATTTCTCTCCCCACAACTATACCTTCTATTCCTACATTCACATTTCCAATCGTAGCTACAATGATACAACACACTAATGGAATAACTCCAAGCTTAGGGCTTCCTAGTGGGAATCCATATAGTTTTATGACATCACATATAACACCTCTCATAAGTTTACAACATAATAGTCCACCAAGCTCTCAAAACATGTCAAGAAATGATTATGTTAAAAACTAACTTTTACAAAACATAACATCACCTCAACAACAAATCTCTATATTGAATCAAAACCAACATGGAAAACTACCATAATATCTTAAAAGGATCCCTTTGTAAATTGAAATTTTGAAAACACCCATGCATCAAAACACAAAAATTCCTAGATTTGAGAAGTACAATGGAAAAGGAGACCCTAATAATCATGTATCAGCTTATACGAAAATTTGTAGTGACTTCATCTTTAAAGATAAGCTCCTAGCTAAACTCTTTCAAATATCATTGAAAGACATGGCCTTGGAATGATTTTTCTCATTTCCAAACAACTCCATAAATTCATTCAATGAATTACTTGATGCATTTCTTCAACATTTTCAAGTAAATGTTGGACCTTAAATCATGTTAATTGATTTAGTGTATTAAAAACAAGGGAAACATGAAAAGGTGATAGACTTCATAGGGAGATATTAGTTACTTTACTCACAAATCAACTACAATACTCTTGATGCTAATATTCAAAGACTGTTCATTAGAAATTGGAAACCTAATATTAGGGATAATATATTCCTAATGAAATTCCCATCCTTTACACATTTGTGTACAACCCTTCATGATTATCAGATTTCAGTTAGTCAGTATGAAGGAACATCTTCATCAACTCCTACTGAAAAATTTGAATCCGTGCCTTAAAATAACTATCAACCATTCAAGAAATAAAACAAAAACTTTATCAAAATAAGCACACCCCAAACAACTAACAACATTGAGCCATAAGTCCAAATCCCTATCAATTTAGGCTGAAAGATAGATAGTTTACCCAATTTCCCAATTCTATGCATTCAATCATGTTGTAATTGTTAAGCAAGAACCTAATCCTATTACCTCTGATTAGACCCATGGACACAACCAAACCTTTACCTCCAAAATTTAACTCAAAAGGATTTTTTCAATATCATCATGCACTTGGACACAATACAAAATTATGTATGTGTCTTAAACATCGAGTGTAATGCCTAATAAATTCCAATCACATCCAATTGGTCAACATTAATGACAGGAAATAAGTCTGTTAGTCCACACAATCAAAACTTGTAAATTTTCACAAACCCAATGCCAAATAATACATCCAAATTTGTGAAAGCTTGTGATGATAAGAATGATGAAGAGGATGGCTTAGAAAATATGGTCACTTTAATAGACGTTCAACCTCATAAGGGCCAAACCACTTTAAAACTCGACATTGCTTTTACACACATTGATGCATCTATACATGCACCAAATGGTCCTCTCTATATCACTAGATGTAAAATGACAAACCTACACTAGGGATACTCATTGATCATGTGTATTTAGAGAATATGATCATTGAGGAATTCTTGTTTGTGCATGAAATTTATCAAGATTCTTATGAAAAATTGAAACAATGATTAACAACTCATGATGGTTTTTCTCGCCCTACGATAGGTTTGATCACTCTTCCACTTAAAGTTGGACTAAAAAAACTATATGTATCATTCTCCATCATCTTGATGTCAAAAAAATTCCATGTTAAGCTAGGCTATCCATGGCTACACTCCATGAATGTCATCTTGTTGGTCATCCACAAGTGCATAAAATTACCATTTGAAAACCAAATAATGTCATCTTGTCAGTCATCCACAAGTGCATAAAATTACCATTTGAAAACCAAATATATACATTCCATCATAGTGGGTTTAATCCTTTGGCTTCCTGTGGAAACTTTTCATTGGACTATTTTTGGCCTCAACCCATAGAACCTGATAAGCCTTGTGATGATTTATTTTTCAATTCATATAAAAAATTTAAGGAAAATTGTATAACAAAGTTATCTCTTATCAGTATTCTTGAAAATGATAAAGGTATGGTTGTTCCTCCCACCCCACAAGTTGTGGATGAACCCATGTTCGGAGAAAATTCCCTTCTAATTCCACAAGCCATTTATGTTGCATTTCCTCCAACAATATCATACAAAATACCAAGAGACAATCAAAAGCCATTTATGTTGCATTTCCTCTAATTAGTTTTCCAACCCCCACTGGTACCTTCAGTCCCTCCTCTAAAAGACTTGAAAATAGACCAATGGTTGAGAAACTTGCTTGATGCAGAGGAAGGACATAGCTCAATGGAACTTCACTTTATCAAAGTATTCCCTTAAGGGCTTCATGGGAAGCAACAAAAGGAGCATCCTAATACACTTTATCACAATAGATGACTTGATTTTAAAACATTCATATGAAGGAAAACTCACCAATGTAAGGTGGGACAACACAAAGTCATGTGACAACACTATAACAATACCTTTCAACACATTAGCTAACTCCATGCAACAAGACATAATGACAATAACCTAACAAAGAAAACCAACATGTGATATTTTCAAATCCTTAATACAGATTTGGAGGTCTCTTTCAAACATTCTATAGGTGAATTCCAATAGGTATTCAACACCTAAACTCATAAACAATCCATAACTTGCTTGGCACCAACACTTACACAATGCATATATATCTAGTCTTCTTGGAACCGTCACAATAAGATTTAACTAAACCTTCAAGAGTGCTCTAATAATTTTTGTGCAGGTCTGCAAGACCTCTTATTACATCCTTCACACCTTTCCCAATCACAAAAACACATAAACCTTGCATTGATGACTTCAAACTATTCTTCACATTCCTCAAAGTCTGATACACATAATATCAGATTTTGAGCTAACTCAAAGCACGTTCCACCTTTAACTTGGAACCTTGCAAGATTGAGACAAATTAAAAAACATGAATTCAGACCTCTCCACACATTTTGATGATTTTTCAATGATGGAGGGTCGAGTTATTACATTTTTTAGCTCACTGGTTACCCTAGCTAGGGTTTCAGACCAGTTTTAGTAAAAACACAATAACTTTCACATCTAAACACCATGAAAATTGATGAAAAAAAAACCAAAATTTAGTATATTCACATATCCGCATGATCCAATTTATTTCAGACCCTCATCTAGTCCGTATAAACTGTACTAAACAACAAAAAATGACTATAACGTTTAGAAAAATTAGGAAAAAGCTTGCTTGTATTCATCTAAACATGAAAAATCAACTCCTCCTTCTTGAATTCAACCATGCACACCTTATACATGCCTTTTCCATCAGTTACAAATGTTTCCCATCTTGGTTTTAATGTTTCCTTGATTTTATGCCACTTTCCCAAAAGTTGCATGGCCATTTTTAGCAACTTTGAAAATTTTGAGCAATTTTGGCAACTTTCAAACCCATGACCCATAACTCACCAAAAATGAATTAAATAAATTGAAAATAGTCATAAATGACCTTTTTGGACCTTAAAACCCATTAATCACCTAAAAACCAAAAATTACAAAAATGAGCAAAATGGAGCTCCTAGTGCCCCTACACCACTACTCTTACACCTTCAAAAATTGAAACTACCCAAGAAGAAACAAAAATTATAAAGAGCATAGGCATATATGTTGTCCTATTTATTGTTAGTTGGGTGAAAAAATTAATAAATTCCCCATGATCAAACACATATGTAAAAAAATTATGATGAATTGCAAATTTCACTAAAACATGAAATTTAACCTTATATGTCCCAACCACAACAAAGAGTGAAAAAAGAACACACAACTAACATTGTAATTAAACCAACCATGGTGATAAATTTGGATGGTGAAGATTAAAATACTAAATTGATGAACAAGTGCATAACAAACTATCTTTGTTGTTCTCAAAGTCTATGGATTTAGATGGGGGCAACCATGATGATCCTCCTAATGAGAGTGATTCACCATGTGTTAAACCTGGTGATGTTCCTAGTATGAAACTTGATATTGTCCCTTTGGCTAGTTGTCTACCTTCCATATATGATGAACAAGATTAGGATGCAAATGATTTGCTTTAGATCAGCTCACATGTGTGGTACCCTTTTGTGTTTGCATTATGTGTCTATTTGTGTTTTCTTACACGAGATGTGATTCTATGTTTTGTGCTACTTGATGTGTTTATTTTTGTATGTTTTCTTTGGAGGACCCATGTTGCTTTGTTGGTGCAAGGATACAAAGGAGATGAATCTATCATGACATTCATCTATTTGTATCTCAATTCTTCTTTATGGCATAAATATTGTTCTTTTCTTGTCTTGTGTTTTTCCTTTTGGGGACGATGCAAGGCATTGAGACATTTAGGTCTCTTTTATGTTGACCCAAAATATTCTTTTTCTCTCTATGTGTCATTCTTCAATTGTGTTCATAGTTACATGAGTATTTGGGGGAATTATATCAATTTTAAACTCACTTATATTGTAGCAAAGATGTATACTAACCTCGGATCCGTAGATCCCTTATGCAATCATCTTTGTGTTGATTGTGGCATTTTTAGATTCATTTGGAAACATATCATTGGCATGGGGCTTTCCAAATAAGCTCTCATGACCTTATCACATGGAATTTATCATTTTTCTACCTTAAAGCAATTTCTCACATGGTGTTTTGCAATTACTTTAAGGTGGGGGCATACATTCTATTATGCGCTCACTTTGTTCACATGCACTAGATTTAGTGATGCATTGGAATAACATTTTGATCATTTGTATAGCACCTTATCAGAGTTATTGGGACTATAACTCTTGGTTTGGTTGACATGGGTACACACCTAGTGAAAACCAGTCCTCACTAGTCCTTGTGTGTTTCTCATTTTTCTACTATTGTTAATAGGCTCACCTACTAAATATTGAACATCACTAGCCCATCGTTCCTTTGGTTCATGATTTACCTAGAAAATATTGGACTTTGTTAGCTCATGAGTCATGAATGCCTTGGGTATGGATCCTAGCATAATGTTGTTTGCTAGTCTATGACTATCATACCCTCTTTTTATTTTATGTTTTTGTCATGTATATTTTTTGTTGTCTTATTGCATTACATGCATGCATGGTCCCTTGTCTTTATGTTGTCTTTCCATAGGATATTGAATCTTGGGCGCTTGTGCACTCCCCCTAGATTCATTGTCATCCTATCTTTTCAACATTTAGATAATCGAAACCCTCTTGACATAATTTCTACTTTAGCACAAGTTTGAGTGTAAGTTCATACTCTCAATAAAGTGGGGGAAAATTTAGTGTCATAAATTGTCACCCATGAAAATTTCACACTATATTTTTCTCCCTCCAAAGTGCATGGACCTAATTGTATATCTAATGTCCTTAATTATGAATTCCATGGCCCATATGGACATTTATCAAGAAGACCCATTTGTAAAACCAATGTATTCATTTAATATTTTGCTCCTAATACTGTATACCCCATAAAATAGGGTGAGGAAAAAGTCACACTAGGAAACTTGATCTTCCTATTTTTCCTCCAAATTTTAATATGTCAGAGTTGGCATTTTATTAGTTGAATTTAAAATTTCAAATGTCGGCTATTAAGATTTAATTTTTAGGAAAATAGATTAATTGCATATAAATACTTAGTCATTGCATCATTTGAAAACTAAGTTGGACAATATATGATTGAACAATTGTGAAGAGCATTATCAAACAATTATCAAGTCAAGAGCATTCAAGAGTAGATTTGTTGCACCATTTCAGCATTGAAGCATCATGTCAAGCTTTATGTGAGTTTGTTCATGTTTATGTTATTTTTTTTTTTGTGTGGACTAACCCTTGTAGGTCTTCCAAGAAATTATGCCAAGTTGAAATCAAGCCTTGAGGTGATGTGCATGACTTCAGTCCTTAAAAAAAAATTAGATTTGGGTGGTGAGTTGTAGTCCATTGTTGATTCATCATTCATTTGTCATTTAGCCTCTACCCCTCAAAAGGATAAGGTATCTTTTATCAATTTTCCATTGTGGAGGTGGAAACATCAACATGAGGTTTGACTAAAGCAAACCCCTATATGGCACAACCCTTCCTCTCTCTTTGAATGTGCAATTTATAGATCTAAATAAGTTTAGTGAAAGATCAAATATTATTTATTCATTTCTACACTCAAACCTGACAACTTGACAAGATATAGAAACTCAATTATTTTAGCATCTAACGAAGATCTAAAAGTGGGAATTGAAAGAAAGAAGGCTTTGAGCATGCTCTAGAGGATTATGAAATCAGATTCCAGGTTCAACCACTAGGACATAGTTGCCCTAGGAAACTTGGTCCTCTAAAATCAACTCTAGATTCACACCATAGGTGCACAAAACATTACTCAGTCTATTTCCGAACTTTGAATTTGACTGTAACTTTACAGATTCACTGTTTTTGCATCAGAGTAGTTAGTTTTCATCATTAGTCAATTGCATCACTGCATTTCATACAAAATCCATTTCCAAGTCCCTAAATTCAAATTCTAGGATTGATTGGCTCACCTTTCAAGTTGCAAGCCAATCTCATATCCTAGCCAATCTTGAATGTAATGATAAGGAAGGTACCCGCCATTCTGGAAATGCCCCTTTGAAATCCTAGGAAAAATCCCTAGGGTTTCACTTTCCCAACTTATCACATATACCATCAAATACGAGCTCCAAGTCACTATATGACCAATTCCAATAATGAGGATGGAATACAAGGAAACTTGCAACATTATTTTTAATCCACTCATAGCAATTGAGAAAATCCCCCATCTTGAGCTTTCAAAAGTTAAATTTTGGTTCATTGAATCTCTCCACCTCCATTCTAGCAATGCATGCCATAACTATATCTTGAAAAAAATTAAATACAAAAAATACTAGTAAAAAATGATTAATATTAAAATAGGCCTTGCTCTTCTCATAGATCAAACAAGTTGGCCATTATTTGATACCAAAAGAAAGTAAATATAAAACAATTTTCTTCTTAATCTCATGTATAAAATCAATAGCATATTATTTTAACACAAATTTGTATTAACCAAATATGGACAACAATGGTATAATAGATTTGTATTAACCAAATATCCATATAGTAATACAATGTTACTAGACATGTCGCTAAAAGTACAATATATGTACAAGAAAGCCACATAGACGTATAAGGTCACATATTATTAATATAAAAAATATATCTATAAAACTATCATATAGTCATACAATTGAAACATAGAAAAATGGATCTTAGGTCCTAAATGCAAAGAACCTAGGATGTAAGGGTGGCCTTTTTATAAATTTCATTGAGATGTAGATCAAAAGGTGAAAAGATTGACTTTCAACCCTAATGGTGAGCTAATCAAGCCTGAGTTTACATCTAATGGAGGATTGGAAATATTTTATAATGATTAACTTAATGATACTACATTCCCTAATATTAAAATGCAAGATCCTAACAACTGGAAAACAAAAAAATAGTTTGCAAGTGGATTTGGGAAGTGCATAGGATAGAAAACTTGCTAAGATAAATTTTTTTTGATGTTCCTACAAGGACTCATTCACCCAATGTCAAATGGGTCTTTGTACATGGGTGTTGCTCAATTTTCCGGGTCCTCTAGTGTTGGATTTGAGATTCTATTTTCCACCTACAAATATATTGTAATGTTAGAAATGAATTATGCAACTTAGTTTCTTTAGGTTGACAAGAATGATGATAAAAAATGCAACAATACAAAATAGATCTTCAAGCTCTCTTTAATCCTCTCAAAGAGGGAAAATGTTGTGCCATATAGGGGCTTTCCTCAGTCAAACTTTGTGTAAGTGTTCCCACTTCTATAATGGAAATGTCAATGATAAATCTATAATGGGATGGAAGGAATGTCGAAATCATAATGTCCTGCAACTCACCACCCTTCAATGGCTTCCTTGAAGGACTGGAGACATACACATCACCTCA
Organism: Sequoia sempervirens; assembly: GCA_007258455.2. NCBI lineage: Eukaryota > Viridiplantae > Streptophyta > Pinopsida > Cupressales > Cupressaceae > Sequoia > Sequoia sempervirens. The sequence goes on along the minus strand of VDFB02000017.1, from coordinate 100,968,106 downwards.
AGGAATTGAATCTTTCTTTTCTTGAATTCTTGAATGCTTTGGAGACCTACAAAAAGATGTTAGCCTTCACAAAATAATGAAAACATGATAATATAAGATGACAAACACTTTGAAATGATGCTCGGATCTTGAATTTCTAAAATAAATCTCTCAAATGCTGCTCTTTAATGCCCTTGACAATAATGCTTGATCATAAGTTCTTCTCCGAATTGTCTTCTAGTTTCAAATGATGAAAAAACTAGGTATTTATAGGAATTTATTTAATTTCCTAAAAAATTAGATCCTGATAGTTGACATTTGCAAGTTGAATTTTGAATGTTAAATTGCATCCAAAAATATATCCAAAAATGGGTCCTGGCTAAGGAAGGTGACCCATATTTCTAGCACATAGTTTTGGGGGCAACAAAAGAGTTGTATTCATTTATTCAATGCTTGGTGCTTATTGAAAAATGGGACAAATGGGTCATAGAATGCATAATTTTAGTTACTTATGGGGTCAATCAAGCTAAATAATTTAGGGGGGGCAAAAAATAGTGTGAAATTGTAAAGGTATAAATTTTTTTACACTACATTTATCCCCCACTTTAGTGAGAGTATGAACTTATAATCATACTCACAGTAAAGTAGATAATATATGTCAAGAGAAGTCCAAGTGCACAAATGTTAGAAAGATAGGATGACAAAGGATCAAGGGGGTTGCACAAGCCCTAGGATCTAAGATCCCATGGAAAACCAACATGGGCACAAAGGAACACACATGCATGTATGATATGTAGCAGAATGTGATACACGTACATGTTGGAAAACACGTAGTATACATGATGAAAACACATGAACATAGCATAACATATAGATGATGATGAAATGAAATGAAAATAGTGTAAACACAATATACAAACGAAGAAGACACATGAAAAATACACAATAAAATACAAGGTTAGTACTAAAAGGGATTCGATTCAGTAAGTTAAAGAGATCCCAGTCTTAAATTGTCCCAAATACCAAACATCATCCATCAAATAAATGAATGCTCCCATGATGACTGAAGTCATACACATCACTCATGGGCTATATGGCTCCATTGGAAATCAAGCTATGTTATGCTAGGTGGACATGAAATTCTCACACAAGGTAGTGAAGTTTGATGTTCATTAGGTGAGCCCCCAAGACAAAGTAAAATGTGAGACACACACTAGGTCTACTAGGTGTGCCCATAAAAGGGTGGCTAAATGGGAAGGGTGCACCGGGTCTACAGGTGTGTACCCATTTATCAAACCATACAAAGGGCTATACTTCTTGATAACCTTGATAAGGTGCCACAAAAAATGCTATGCCAATGCTTACACTAGGTTCAACCCATGAAAAAAATGAAGCAAAAATGAGCTACACGTGGCTGACAAGGTGTATTATGCCAGGTTCCACGAATAAAAAAGGTTTAATGTCTCATGGGAAAAATTGATAACCACGCCTCATTGAGTGTTACAAACAATGGCACTACCAAAGGAGGTATGTAAATAGGTCAAACATCACAAGATGAAATGGAAAACGGTAATATATGCCCCCATTTAAAATGAAAACATACTTGTTGTGTTGGTATTTTAAGGAGAAAGAGTGGATCCTTGACAAGGATGCACACCTCCCAAAACTAGTTATCCTTTCCCCCCAAGAATAGAAACATGGAAAACCACACCAAGGACTATCATGTTGCTACCAAGAAAAATATGGTTGCACTTAAGATTGTACTATTGGGAAAATGTGTCTCTACCTTGCAATTATATATGGTTTATTGTTGATAGGTGGTGACTGATCATGCAAATATTGTACAGTTGTAGCAAGGCGCATCATAATTAGGAGTATCATCAAATTGTATAGGTTCTACCTTTGAATTTGGAATCAAAGTATTAAGATATTTGGAGATGTTATGATTATCTTGAAATTGTGAGTTATAAATTTGTTAATCTGATTTAATTATGCATATCTTGTTGTTATATTGAAACTTCATCTCACAGTGAAGAGTATAATAGACTCCTTTCATGGCATGAATCCATGGTCTCCCTAGGAGAAGGTTGTATGAAAGGGTCCCGACATTATATAGACAGGGGTAGGAAAAATCACAGGTCTAACATCAATGGGTAATGTGATCATTCACAATGATTGCTTATTAACATTATCAAATCACAAATATTAACATCACTAGGTTCTATAAGATTCTTGTCTACACCAATTTTATCTAGGAGATCAATTCTATAAACATTAAGACCCACTCCATTTTCTATGAGAGTATGTATAACTCTAGTTTCATTAATGATCACCTTTAGCATTAAGGCAGGTCATGTTTATTTTGGATCTCAATCAAGGGTAATTCATGTTGAGGGAATGTGATATCCAATTTTTTCACTTGCATACAATCAAATGAGGTAGCTACATCATTTGGTTTAATAGAATATTGGAGATTAGTCTTCTATAAAACCTCTTGGGGAATCCTATTGTATTTAGGTGATCTTTGAATCAAATACCAAAGGGAGATGTTTACTGAAGTATGAAAATTTTTCTCATCAAGCTCATACTCTTTACCACTATGCTGAGGAATGTTATATGTGTGATAACTTGGTTGTTGTGACACATACTTTCTAGTTAATTTCCTTGCAAAGTTCAATATATGGCCAAGGGGTTTAGGAGGTCCTATAATGGGAGATGAATTAGGAGGTTCACTAACTAAAGGAGATCCAGTTGTCACTTGTGCATTCATAACTTCAATTTAGTTACCTATGTGTTGATGATTTTCTATTGAGGGGGGGTCTAATGTCAACTTAGAATCTTCATCTAAGCCATCCATCTTACTATTCGTTCAAAGAAATGTATCAATGATTTGATCCTCCCATGACACAATATCTTCACAAGTAGGAGAATTATTGGGAGAGAAACAAACAATATTCTCATGACACTCAATGATTGGATCCTCTAACACCAAGGTACCCTCTTCCTTACAAGTAGGTGAGGTATTAGGAGAACAACAACTATGATTGTCATGATTGTCCATGATTGCATCCTCTTGCACCAAAGTGTTCTTACAAGTAGGGAAGATGCTAGGAGGTGAATGAAGATTAGGAAAAGTGATATTAAGAAATGTGCCAATGATTTCATTTTCTTGCACTAAGATACTCTCACCATTAGAATAGCTACTATTATTATCACGAGTATCAATGATTACATTTTTTGAAAGGTTAGAAACCTTAGTGGATTATCAAGGTGAGATGAATTACCCAAGGGATTCATCTAAAATTTCAAAGTCATCACAACTAAAGGGCTTTGTAAATATACAATGCGCTTGTGGAAAGAGGTCTAACATTACTAGATTACTATACAATGTGTTGTAACAACATAGGGTTTTTATTTTGTGCAAAAATGAAAAATAAACTACCCAAATTATGTAATGCTTCAAAGAATGTAAAAAATTGTCCTACACATTTGATGATTTTCAATACTGAAATGTAACAATTTTTTTCCCAAATTTGTAGCAAATCAAGCAAAATGACACCTTTCTTACATATGCAATAACATTTTTCTAGAATTTCAAATCAGACAATTGCAGGTAGAAATGGACTGACAATCTAGAGAAAAAAGGTTGTAAAAAAGCTATTTGAGACACCTGTACAAGGATAGGATCGCCCAAGGGTGAATGGATCTTTGTACATGGTTCTGAAAACTCAAAATCTAAAGTTTTATGTTGTTGTTTAATGTTTCTTTCTCCAGTTGCAAACATGTTAATTAGTGACTATTTTTCTAGTTTTTGCTCAATATAGGACAAGGTAATTCAAAATGCAAGTGTGAAATAAAGATGAATTTTTTTTGACAAATATTTAATACAAACTTTAGATATAAAATGCAATAATTGTCTGATTCTAAGATGCCACAACCTAAAATTGATGATTTTGATACAATTTGGGAATCAAACAATGCAATGTTTTCCAATTTAAGACAATGCGATCTAAATGAAAATATGCAATAATAAAGGAAAATATGGAATGAAATTTTAGATCTAATATGAAATAATTAACTAATTTGAAGATTTAAAATTCTGAAAATGATGATTTGATGCCAATTTGAAATAAAACTATGCAATTTTTTACTTGTTTTTGAACTAAAATGAAAGATGCAATTTACATGCAATGAACAATTTCAGATTTTTGACTACGTAATGAATGCAATATGAATATAAATATGATCTAAACATGACATAAATAAACCCTAGTGCAACCTATGATGCAATATGAAATGAATTTTTATTTTTTATTTTTTACTTTTTACAATGCAAAGATGAAACCCTAAATGAAAGATGCAAAACAAAATTATCAAAACCTAGATCTAGGGTTTGAAAAATTCCTAATTTCAGAAATTTTATAGTGTTAAAATGTCATATTCATGAAAATGAAAAATAAAAATGTGGATACCCTAAGTTTAGTTTCCAAAACCTAGGGTTAATTCCAACATTTCTAGGATTTCATTAGAATGTGAATCAACAAGATACATAGATTGACTTTCAACCTCCAAGGTGAGTCAATTACTCCTGGATCTAATCCTTTTGAGTCTTAGGAATGAATTGGAAATGATTTAGAATGATTGACCTAATTAGACTAAATGACTTAATAGTAAAATTACAAGAATTCAATAACTAATAAATGAAAATAGTAAACTGCAGGTGGATCTAGGAAGTGCAGATGATAGAAAACCTGCTAATTTTTTTTGGCTTTGATGTGCCTACAAGGAATCATTTTCCAAATGGTGAATGGGTAGTTGTACAAGGGTCCTGCTCAATTTTTTGGGTCCTCTAGTGTTGGATCTGAGCTTCTTTTTTCCACTTGCAAATTTATCGAAATGCCAAAAATGAACTCTATAACTTAGTTTTTGAAGGTTGACAAAAATGATGACAACAAGTGCAACAATGCAAAATATATCTTGAAGATCTCTTCAATCCTCTTTATACCTATAACCTACACATTTACAAAGAGGGAAAATGTTGTTCCATGTAGGGGCTTGCCTTGGTAAAACCTCGTGTAAGTGTTCCCACTTCCATAATGGCAATGTCAATGATAAATCAATAATGGAATGGAAGGAATGATGAAATCATAATGTGTTGTAACTCACCACTCTTTAGGATTGAAGACATACACATCACCTCAAGGAATTGGATCTTGCTTTGCTCGAATGCTTTAGAGACCTACAAAAAGATGTTAGCCTTCAAAAAATAATGACAACATAATAAGATAAACTCACAAACACTTTGAAATGATGATTGGATCTTGAATTGTTGCAATAAAGCTCTCAAATGATGCTCTTGAATGCTATTGACAATAATGCTTGATTATAAGTTCTTCAAATTGTGTTCTAGTTTCAAATGATGAAAAGACTAGGTATTTATAGGAATTTATTTAATTTCCCCAAAATTAGATCCCGATAGCCGAAATTTGCAAGTTGAATTTTGAATGTTAAATTACCTCCAAAAAAATATCCAAAAAAGTGTCCTAGATAAGGAAGGGGACCCATTCGCCCTTGGGGGAATGGCTCCTAGCCTATATTTCTAGGACACAGTTTCAGGAGAAATAAATTATTTGTATGCATTTATTCAATGCTTGGCGCTTATTGAAAAATGAGACAAATGGTCCATAGAATGCATAATTTTAGCTACTTATGGGGTCAATTAATCTCAATAATTTAGGGGGGCCAAACATAGTGTGAAATTGTAAAGTTATACAATTTTCTACACTACAACAATAAAGGACCCTAATGTAATCACTTCCCTTTAGAGGAAGAGAGGAGATCACAAGATTCCTTTGATCATCGATTGGATGGAGAGGCATATGATGATGGTTTCTTTTGAATCCATTGACTCTACCTCATCTCTAAACTATTCTAGACTTGAAACTAATACAATAAAAAGTATACACATTAATATATACAAATTTAATTATAGAATGACATATAATAGAATAATCACTTATTATTGTAGTGTCGTAAAATTATACCCTAGACAATTTCACACTACATAACCTTCCCCTTTAGCTTAATAAAGATGATAATGTAATTCCCCCTTTCACTTATCTTTAATTTTGTCCTTAAACCCCTCAGTTTTTAGTATTTAAGTGAATTTTGTTAGGGACGCTAGCGTGACACGTAGACATTTGAGCACTACACAAAGGTCCCAAAAAGATTCTTGGTTTTGTGGCCATTGGGATGTTACACTTTAGCCCGCCCATTAAGTGTAACACCTCTGTGGTCATAGATGTTCCCAAGAATTCCTTCTTGCATGCTATTATTTTATTCAATTCTTCCATTCTCTCAACTCACTCTTGCAATATTTCATTCTAGCACTCAATTTCTCATTCTACACCATCTCTACACTATTTTCTTAAGCTTTCTTGCACATTTTGGCTTCTACATCAACATCTTGGCTCTCTCAACTCTTCTAGAGTGTTTCATGCTCTCCTTCTGTATTATTAGCTTTCTTGAGGGGAGGTATCTTCACTCTTTTTATTGCATTATCATGTTTTATGGAAAGTAGCATATTGATATTTTAGCTTTTCAATTTATTTATCTTATCAATCAATCTAGCTATTGTATTTTTCTTTAACTCCATTTGTCTACTTGGTTGTCCATGGAGGTGGAAAATACAAAATAGGGTTTTGACTAAGGTAAACCCCAAAATAGACCCAACATTTTTCATTGTCTTCGTGTGTGTAGATTGCTCATTTGGAGCGTTGGAATCCCTATGAGTTAGTTTTCTTCTTTCCCACTTTTTCATTCCATTTAATTTAATTTAAATCTATTTATGCTATTTTTCTTCTTGTCATTTATGTTATTTTAAGCATTCTATTAGTTTAGTAGAACTCTTAGTTTTTAGTTTCTAGATTGATAATTGACTCTCTATTTTTTTGTGAACTCATTCTATTCTTAGACTATACGATACTACAATGCATCACAAGGACATTCATGCACCACACTGTCGTCCTTGGCCAAGAGCCAATTAGCTTGATCTTGAGACCTCTGAAGTTTTCTCTTTTAGTCTTTGACATCTTTATTCCCTAAAACATCATAAAACATAAAATATAGTCAAAACTCTCCTTTCCCTTCCTTTGTCACTTGATCTTTTCCTTTAAGGTAGTTGAGGACCATTTTCTCCTTGTAGAATCTTCTTGTTCTAGAGACTCGAGAGTAGAAAACTCTACATTTTTGGTGAACCCGACATGAACCTATTCATACCTTTTTCTTCTTGCTGAAAAACTTTCTTCTCTTATCAAGATGCGTATTGGATAGAGTGTTGTAATACTCTTTTATGAGTTTCATGACCCAATCCATTGCCTCCAAGAACATAGTCAAAAGGAGTTATCAACATCTTGATAATGGGTCAAGAAGATTGTTCAGTCCTCCCATCAAGGTCTCAAGTTTGAGGAATTATCTGAAGGACTCGCAACCTGTTTCTTCCCTCCTTTTAGTTTCTACCCATCTATCAATCAAAGTTGAAGCTCAATCTCCACCAACCACTCCTAACTCTTCCTCTCCCATAGATGATGAATCTACTCTCATGGTTCCTGTTGAGAAGATTCATTCTTTGCAAGCAAGACTTGGAAAGTTTAAATATTTCATAGAAAAAGAAAATTCACACTCTGAAGCTACTCCTCTCCTTAAAAAATTGAGAAATTTACTTATTTCAAATCGTAGAGGTCTGGAGTTACTTCGAGGTATTCTAAATATAGTGGAAACCCATGTACCTTCATACACTTTTGTCTTAAGTAACCCCCAAGATTTCCAATCAAAAATCACTAGTCACCAATTGTATTTTCTGATGCCAAGAGTGTTCGTGCATATGGTTGACACAAGTCCCTCTATTTTTGTTGCTAGTAATACTAGTTTTGTGCCTTTGGATGTTCTAGGGATTAAATTGAATCAATCCCCTTTTGGATTTGAAATTCCTACATTCAGATTCCCAATTCCTACCACCTTTGGTGCTTCAACTAGTCAGGCTCTATCAAAAAATCCCATCCATAATTCTCTATTACAAAACATGGGTCAAATGCAATCTCAATTGGTGAACTTGTCTAGTTCTAGTTCTTAATCCACGCTTCAATTGTATTATTGTCATAGCCCTTTTTCCCTTCCTATTATGAATACCCCCATTCCTTAAGGGATGGAAATTACTAAATTTGATAAGTACAATAGTAGAGGAGAGATCTACAGATGGATGTCTAATCTTTCAGTACCATGTGTACCAACTTCTTTTATCATGGTTCTTTGTTGGAAAAGTTGTTCCCACGTTCCCTCAAGGACACTACTTTAGAATGGTTTTTCTCTCCTCCCAATAATTCTATCTTCTCTTTTGACCAATTGGTAAATTATTTTTTACAACAATTCTAGGAAAACATCGGACCGAAGGTCACCTTCACCGATCTTATCCGGTGCAAGAATGGAACACATGAAAAAGTAACTGGTTTTATTTCTTGTTATCAAGCTCTGTTCTCCCAAATCTTTTATTCCCTACCAAATTTTAACATACAATGTGTGTTTTTTAGGAACCTATTGTTGGCATTGCAAGAGAAATTCCTTCTAATGAAATAACCTTCTTTTTCTCATCTATGTATTGTGTTGAATGAATATCAATAGATGGTGGCTTAGTACAAGGATTCCTCCTCATCCTCCTATTTGGATAACTAGTTAGCCATGTTTGTTTCTGGGGAGAAAAAATAATAAAGTCGTAGTGAATGTGGTATCTATTCCTACTGAAAAAAAATCTACCAAATGTAACAAAACCTTTATAAAATTACCTAATTCATATGCAAATGCTCTTCAAAAACTACTAAAATATGGTTTAATTTCTCTCCACAAAATAAGACTGCTATCTGAGCCCAATCATAATTGGTATGATGTGCATAAATTTTTTCAATACCATAGTGTTTTCGATCATGACATTGAATGATAGTGCATCTTAGGCATGTTATCCAAGACCACATTGATAATAATTCCATCTAACTTGGTGGTAGGAAGAAAAAATATAATAAATCTATAGCCAAACTTAATAGCCAGTTGTAGATATACACAAATCCTTTCCCTTCCCATTCCACAAATTTTACAACATCTGCTTCTTCATCTTTTGATCCTAGTCCATATGAGTATCTGAACATGGTTTCATTCATCCATACTCATCCTTTAGGTCATGTAGATAAAACACATGATATATTATTCACACCATGTAACTTGCCTCTCAACAGGGAGCCCTCTCGATTGTACATATCGACTTGAGTCAATGATAATGTCATGACTGGCATTATGGTTGAACCTATGAGTGGGTCAATGTCATAACAACATATACTCTCTTCATAAATAATCCACACAAGGAGAAATATGATGAGTCACAAACCACACCCTATAGCCACGATGGTCTTTTTGTTCTGCTAATTGTCTCTATTTATTTTTTAGTCCTTGTTGGACCCAAATTCTAGATGTAACATTTGTTGTGATACCAGAGTCCAACCTATTCAGGGTTAGACTAGGCATTATGTGGCTAGTATCCATGAATTCGGTCATCTCTGTTATCCACAAATTTCTAAAGTTTCCTCATGAGGGAATAGTGTATACTATCTAGGAAATTAGATAAAAACCACTTGTGTTGCGTGTGGGCTTCTCCCTTGATCATTTTTGGCCTACTCTAATTGGACCCTTACTGCATAGAGGGGACTTGCTCTATAAGGCCTAATTTAGGTATAAGACTAGAGGTTTGGTTTTTAATGGTTTCATTCCACCTTCTACCCATGCTATCTCTTTGAAGGCTTCTATGTATGTTCTATAACATGCTTCATCCTCTACCACTTTGAAGGCTAAGGACAAGTAAGGTCTCACCCATAAGTCTTCTCATTCCTATTCATCTTCTTTTGTAGCTTTACAACCTCTGGTGGTGTCCTTTGTTCCTTTGATTGTTCGTGGCATAGGAAAGAGAAAGGCGCCCGTGTTGTGGAAGTCCAAACCACAAGTCTTCCAACTCCCAATTTTTCCCACAATCCCTCAACCCACCCTATATGATAAGGGGAAGCATTCTTGTGGAGTTGTTCCTATCTTGACCTTTGAGGCCTCCCCCTATTCCTCCACCTTCCTCTAAAGTATACAAAGGAAAGGGGCCCATGGTTGATACCCCTATCTCTTTCCCTATTTTTGTCTCTCCTCTTGTCCCTCCTTAGGGGTTTGACCTTTTTCCTGCAATGAATGTGGAGGTTACTCTTTCGGTTTAATAGGATCCCCCAAAGTCTTCTCAAGCTGAACCTCTTGGTGCCCATAGTCATCATAATTAGATTACACATGAGCATAAGCATCATTGACGAGCCTTATAATGGGAGCATGAAGCTTTGCAAGGGACCAAGGACACAACTACTCTTTTTTCATCTACTTCCCCTACTTCTTTTCTTTTTTCTCTTGCTCCTATTCCTATTTCCATTCCTACTTATGTTCCTATTGCCTATGTTTTTCTTCTAGCTTCCTTAGTAAATCTCGATGAGCCTCACCCCAAGCAGGTGCAAGTGTTCATCGGTCCTTCTACGAATCCTCCTTTGAACACTTCTTTACCAAAATATTACTCCTTTCCCTAAGCCCATTGATATGCCCTATACAAAGGTTGTATCTTTTGTGACTCCTCGTTCCCCCTCTTTTGCTTCTATTATGAGGATTCCACATTCTCCACTTAAGCGTAAGTTGGAGAATGAACTCACTTCAAATGATGGTCATAAAAGGTATTTTTTGTCTTCTACATCTTGTTCCAATTTGGCTTGTACCATTCTTGTGATGGAAATAATGCCTCATTCCTCAGAGTTTTTCATTTCCCTTCTTTTCAAGGTCGGCAATGAATCTCGGGCTTCATGTCCTTCTCCTGTAAGTCACATCACTTCACTCTAGAGAAGTGTATGTTCAACTCATTGGTGTAGGAGTTGAGATATACCTCATAAAACATGCTAGTCACTCAAGGACTTAAGCCTCCAGGATCATTTGCAAAAGCCAACAACAACCCTCCACAAGAGGGAAAATCAAGAACATGAAATTGCAACAATGGATGCAAGATGTGGCCAATATGTAATACTCAAGATTGCAATGATATATTGGACTTACACAATTGAATTGAGATTGTTGATACAATTTACATATGAACCCTTTCTTATATAGGAAAGGGTGAGGATGTACCTACATTAAATGACTATGTCATAATTAAATGACATCAGTCAATATTAAATAACCTAGGACACAAGCATTAAATAAAATCCAACTAGATAAGATAAGTGACAATTAATGCTTAAATAGAAAGATTCCCCCCTAATTAATGTTAGCTAGAAAGATACCCTCCTAGGACCTAAGTGGACTTAACAATGTAAATAGGACCTAGATAAGACTACATAGGTAAAATACCTATTTAAACCAACACTTCCCCTTAAGTATAACTTAGGGAGTAAATTATTATACAAATGACACAAACATGGGTCTTGAATATGAGGCAATATTAGGTACCCATGTACAAATGCAAAGATAATCTCTCACAAATAGAGAAAAGGAAAAAACCCAGTGGGAAAAACTCCTCCCTAAAAGAGAGATGAAAAAAAAAATACTCTCAATGATGCATGAGAGGGACAAAAGCTCATGTGAGGAAAAATACCCCTCATAAAAGAGAAGAAGAGAGACCATGCAACTACCCCACAACGGTGAGTCTCTTGCAATGGTAGAAGATTGACATTGAATGCTAAAGATGATCCAATCTCGCCGAACAACATTCATCCCCTTAGGAAGAAACAAAACCAAGATTATATTCATGATTTATTCCCATTCCAAAAAGGAATATGAGGGAAGAAGAATGATAGATGATGTCTTTGAACAATGCTCAAGTATCTCCATGTCAATGTAAAAATCTAACAAACTCCAAATAGGTTCTCTAGGCCACACAACTAAATATTTCAATCCAAAACCTCCTAGAGATGAATGTATAACAAACTAAAAAGACAAAGAAACCTCCTTTGAAGAAGCCTCCTCCATATTCTATCCAAAAGTATCCACACTCATATCAAGCTGCAAAGAGTGATCATGTAGAGAATGAACAAGAGGGTCAGATTATTCCCTTGCAACAATTGAAGAAGAATATTCTCCATCAAAGACAAGATGTATATAATCAATGGTGTTTCCCAAATCTACAATGTGAGACTCTACAAACAACCCACCAATGTCTGTCAAGTATATATCCCAAGTGGATGTATCTGGAAGACGATGTAGATCCTGCTACATTGAATCACATGAGGCCAAACCTGTGCCAATATGAGCATTGTCAAATGAAAAAAAATGGAGATGAAATGCAAGGCTAAAGAACGAGATTGGATGTGAGAACACCAAATTTCAAAAATCCAAATGTCTCCTGTGAATCACGGTTCACACTAGAAGTGTGATCAATAGTTGAAGGAACAATGTCACCAACAAAAGAAATTTTTGCAAAGGTATACAACTGAGATGAATGATCAACCATCCCAGTAGCAAAAATCTCTTTACTCTCCAAGTCACGAATGATAATAGAATCAGGAGTGAACTCCACAGTCCTCCCATCTCCACCATGTGTAATTTGATATACGGAAAGAAGATTGTTCATCAAATGAGGAACACAAAAAATATACTAGAAAGTGTTTTCCCATAAACTAATAGATCCCTTCCCAAGTACACTCATTTATGTATTGTTTCCCATCAAAATAGAAGACATAGTGCATGGCTCAAAAGAAGAGAATATAGATTGCAAAGATTCCATATGATGAGAAGTTCTCGAATCTAGAAGCCATCTCCCTGATCCTAGACATGAAAAAGCACAAAGAGCATGTCCTTTATTTCCTAGTTTAGAAGCCAAATCATCATGAAATTTACTCTTATTAGACTTTTTTTAAGAAGAAGAAGAAGAAGGTGGTGACTTAGACATTCTGGAAGGAAAATCAATATGATTATTTTTGAGAAGATGCTTCAACTTATCAAGATCCTTCATGTAACAAGAATGTTCATCATGCCCAAGCTTCTTGCAATACAAACATGTAGACTTATCCTTCTTAGATGATTTATCTAAGGAAGATGATTTATTCTTTCATTGATATGAATGTAGATTGTTCTTTGAATTCTTTTGCTTCTTATTAGTATTATCTAATTCTTTCACGTGACTAGCCAATAATGCCTAAGATTTAGAAGACTTGATGAAACCCATCAAGATAAGATTTTGTTTCTCATGTATCAACATCTCAGAAAATGATGCAAATGATGGTGTATTATATGCAGACCCCATAGTTAACCTATGAGTATGAAAGCTAGAAACAAAATCAACATAATTAGGACCAAGTTTGTTCATTGAATTGTAGACCAATTGAATATCCTTATCAATACCATATGCTTTGCATTTCTCCCTTGGATCATTAACCCTAGTGATGTAGTCCTGGATGTTTCCAAAGTTCTTAGGATCAAGGCTCATTAATTAATTATCAAGTTGATAGCCTCCAACTTCATCTGTAGAATGATATAGTGTTTTAAACTTGTCCCAAGCCTCATGAGAATTGTTGCATGAATCAAATTGGAACAAAAAGTCTTGAGAAACTGGTTTATGAAGACATCCAAGAGCTTTGATATGCTCAAGTATTCATTTAATATTTTTATCATCATTAGTAAGATTAGGTACCTTATCCTCAACCCTCATTCATTTGTATACTCTGTGCATGTTGATTTCATGTTGAATAGTTATATGATGTCAACAAAGGAACCTTTGAATGATCCATGAAAAATGAAGAGAGTGCTAGAAAATAAATCAAGATAATATACCAAGAGATCCCACAACCAATCAATAAATAATCCTCCAATAGTAAGATATGATGCTAACCCTTTATTCTTAGTGCAATTAAAAATTGCACTTACCAACAATAGTGAAGTGAAATTGACCTTAGTGCATGTAGAATGCCAAATTTGGCCACAAGCTCAAAGTAAATTTTTATGCAAGATGAGATAAATATTATCACACCACTACAAATTACATGAAAAATTATGCAATTGAAAAAAAACTCACTCAAAAATGTTACCGTATGAGTGAGAATGAAGCCGCAATAGTTCTGATAATGAGAACGACTCAACAACTCCAAAAATCTACAATTCTAGAATGCACTAGACAATAAAATTAAAAAAAATGGCACCACTAAGTAGAGTGCAAAATTATACCCCAAATAAAAAAAATCTTGAAAAAAGGAGTCCATATGACCAAGTTATGAGCCTTTGAAGTTTGCCTCCAAAACGAAAACCACCAATGGAGAGGGGGTCCAAACAGAGTGACTTGCTGATAGTTGTTTGGCTGTCAAGTTTAAGATAATGAATTTTGGTAGTCATCTAGATATAAAATTTAATAGTGTCGAATGATGGTCATTTTGTTGTCAAATTTAACACAGTGTTTTTTGGCGGTCATTTGGCCGTCAAGTTTAAGATAGTCACACGAAAAAAGCTGAATTTTTTCTTGCATAATAATATGAACTATTATATATGAAAATGAGAGTTTTTGAGCCTTCCAAATGCAACCATGAGGTCAGTTTCACCCCAATACACACCTTGCAAAACCTCAAGCTCGAATCACCCTCAAATCTGAGAAGGGGTTTTGCAACTTTGAAGCTCTTATACCATGTAGGGCTAAGATATAGCTCATAGAACATGTTAGAGTCACTCAAGGACTCAAGCCTCGAGGATCATCTACAAAAGACAACAAAAACCTTCCACTAGAGGGAAAAGTAAGAACATGAAATTGCAACAATGGATGCAAGATGTGGCCAATATGTAATACTCAAGATTGTAATGATATGTTGGAATTACATAATTGAATTGATATTAATGATACAATGTACATATGAATCCTTGCTTATATAGACAAGGGTGATGATGTACCTATGTTAAATTACTATGTCATAATTAAATGACATTAGTCAATATTAAATAACCTAGGGCACAAGCATTAAATAAAATCCAACTAGATGAGATAAGTGACAACTAATGCTTAACTAGAAAGACTCCCCACTAATTAATGCTAACTAGAAAGATACTCTCGTAGGACCTAAGTGGATTTAACAATGTAAATAGGACCTAGATAAGACTAGATAGGAAAAATACCTATTTACACCAATAGTTGGAGGATATAATTTTGACTTTGTCATCCATCTTTACTAGATTGATGATGCTAGTCTCACACTAGCTCGAAAAGGAAGACCTCAAGGGGGATTTTTCCTTGGCTCTTGCTACAGGAAAGTTGGTAGGAACCACTCTTGCTATTCCCCCATACAAGCTCATCTTCCCTCCCCCTACGATGATCTAGATCAGGAGCAAAATGACTTGTTGGAGGTGTTGGACTAGTGAAATACCTCTTCTTTATCTTTAGATTAGATTTGTGTATGTTTTTTTGTGTTCCCATGTGCTTGTTTGTTAATGTTTTTGCTTTCGCCCAAAGGACCCTTGTTACTATTGTAGGAACTTGGATATAGGAGAGAAAATATGGGCCATGCACTTCTTCTATTTGTCTCATCATTCTTCCATGTGTCGTACACTTTGATTTTTCACACTAGGAATGATGCAAAGCATTGAGGCATTTAGGCCTCTTCCATGTTGACCTGATTTTTTATTTGTCTTCATGTACTCTTCTTCTCGTTTTGATCTATTTGGGGGGTGATGATAGTTCATACACATTAAACTATCTTTCTATATATAACTCTATGATCAATTTTGACCCGAAATAATTAAATCCCCCTTGTCATCTTGATTTCTTCATCCATGCTCTTTCATGATGTTGTGGATTCTATCTATTGTCCCTTGTGTGACAACATTCCACGAATACATCTTGTTTTGTACATCGTGCCACAACATATTTTTTTTTCTCATCTCCTTATAATGACGTGTACTCCTTTGCTTACCACACATCAATCTAGGGGGGGCTATCATATCCACTTATCTTTCAAAAAATTTAAAAATGTATTGATGTCTTATGATCTTGTTGTCTAGCTTGGGGTGTAGTGTCATAAATTTGCACGCTTGACAATTTCACATTATTTTTTGCTCCCCCTTAAGTAATTGGACCTAATTGAACACATGATTTCCTAAATTATGCATTCTATGGCCCATTTTATTTTTTTCCAATAATTTGCAAGTAAAAAAAAAATGGATTCATTTAATATTTTACCTCTAAATCTTTAATTCCTAAAAGATAGGTCCAAGACACTAGAACCTAGGGAACCTATTTTCCCCTATTTTGGTTTCAAATTCAAATATTTCGGTGTCAACATTTTATTATTTTGAATTTCAAATGGAAATTGTTGGCTATCAGGATTTAATTTTAAGAAAAATAGAATAATTACATATAAATTCCTAGTTATTGCATCATTTGAAAACTAATTGGAAATAGCTAGCAATAAGTGAAATTATTGTGAAGCAAGAGCATTATCAAGCAAGTTAAGAGAAATTTTTTAGATATTTATTGCAACAATTCAACACAAGCATCATGTCAAAGTGTATGTGAGTCCATGTTTATGTTATCATACTGTTTGTGAAGACTAACCCTTGTAGGTCTCCAAGAAAATCAAGCAAGAAAAATTCAATCCTTAAGGAGATTTGTATGAATTCAATCCTTTAAGGAAGCCATTGGAGGGTGGTGAGTTGCAAAAATTTGTTGATTCATCATTCATTTTTATCATTTATCCATTTATCATTGATATTTTTGTTGTGGAAGTGGAAACACTAACATGGGATTTGACTAAGGTAAGCCCCTAAATGACACAAACCTTGCTCTCTCTTTGAATGTGCAAGTTTTAGATCTAAAGAAGATTGGAATAAGTTTTAAGGTTAATTATATTTTATTGTAATCAAACCCTACACCTTGAAAACTCACAAAACTCATTTGTTTCATAATCTAACAGTGATTCGACAGTGCAACAAGCAGAGAAAAGAAGATCGGACCTGACATCTGAGGACTGTGAAATCATATCTAAACTACCCCTACAAAGACATAGGAACCCTCGGTGACAATCCAACATTTTTAGCTCCAAATTTATATCATTGGTTCACAATGTCTTGCTTAGTCCATTTATGTAGTTTTCTTCTATCTATGGCTTTCTAGATCTATTGTTTTTACATCAGAGCAATCATTTACATCATTAGGGTAGTTGAATCATTGCATTTCATCCTTAAGGTAATTTCAAAAAATTTCAAGGTCAAGTTGAATCACCTTTCAAGTTGTAAGTAAATCATATATCTTGTCCAAATCTAATCAAATTCCCCCCTTTTATTTAATGAAATAAGGAAAAGGTGTCAAACCCCCACAAAGGAACCCACAAAAGGAGATCTCCCCTAAAGGGTCTCACCTTTTCCACCATTTCATCTTGGTGAACCTGACATGTTAACATTATGTACCTTTTGAAATCTAAAGCAATTCATCCTAGATCTAGGTTTAACATTGCATTGTCTTGCATTGTTCATTTAGGCATTTATTTTTGTATCATAAAAGGCATAAAAATCAAAAAACACATATAATATTGCATTATAGATTGCAATAAGGTTAATTTTAGTCATCTTAGGTCAGATTTACATCCCAATTACATTTAAAAAATGACATTAGGTCATTTAACTCTGAAAACAATTATGAAAAAGTTCATTGCATTCATTTAGGAATCTTGCATATAACTCAAAAAGTGAAAAAAAATGCACAATTTTGTTTCAAAAAGGCATCAACATCATCATTTTTAGATTTTTGGTATTTTAGGATTAGTCAATTATTTCATCTTAGATATGAAAATTGCATTTATAATTGTCTTTTATTGCTTGAAAATTTGGAAAATTATTCCACACTTACATTGTGAATTACATAATCATAAACTAGGAAAATATTGGAAAACTATTCACTGTCACACCTATCTGCACACATAAATAGGAACTTAAAACAACATTATACATAGTCAAATTTTGAAAATTTCAAAATCCTATGTAGGACATAGGTGCCCTGGGTTCCCTTGTCTAGCTAAATTGAGCCCAAATGTACTGTGCAAAATCTTGTCGCTGGTCTCTAGTCAGCTCTGGCATCAATTTTTGAATATCAGTCCTATAACTATCTATTTTGCTAAAAATATTGCTAGCTTGAACCATAGGGAATAACATCATGTTCTCATTTTAAAAATATTGTGTTTTCATAATTCATGTTTTATTGGACCAGATCTTGTTAAGCATTTCAAGGAATTTTTGTTACAAGAATGTCAAAATGAGTTTATTTCTCCTCTTTTTTATGTTTCATTGACCCCTCTCCCACTATCTCTCCTATGTGTGAGATTAGCTTGGTGCAAGAGAATGAAATCATTGAAAATAATAAAAATCATGTTTGTTCTTCTCCCGGTATCCCTCCTATTTGTGAAGAAGGTATCTTGGTGTGAGAAGATCCAGCCATTGAGTGTCTTGAGAGTCTTGTTTGTTTTTCTCCCCTACCTCTCCTACTTGGGAAGATCTTGTTGGAGAAGAGGATGAAATAATTGATACATTTCTTCGAAAAGACAATAAGATAGATTGCATAGATGAAGATGCTAATTTTTCATTAGATCCCTCCTCGATAGAAGATTATCAACAAGTAGTTAGCTCTATTGAGGTTATGAACACACAATTGGCTATTAGATCTCCTTTAATTATTGGACATCCTAAGACTATTTTAATTATTGGACCTCTTAAGACTTTTAATTATTGAACCTCTTAAAGGTCCACTAATTATTGGACCTCCTAAGTCATCTCTCATTATAGGACCACCCAAACCTCATGACCATATCCTAAACTTTGCAAAATAACTCAATAATAATCATGTGTCACAAGAACCAAGTTACCATGCAGTTTCTCACACATATAACACTAGAAATAACAAGAAACCAAAAAAACCCCAACATCCATCCCATTACCTCAATCATACCTTCTATGGGCCCACCTAATATTACTCAACGTAGTGGTAAAGAATATGATCTTGTTGAGCAACTTCATAACACTCATGCTAAAATCCCCCTATGGGATTTGATTCAAACATCACCTATTTATCATGGGATGCTTCATGATGATTTGAAAAAAAAATTTGTCCCTCCTAGTGTGCAACTGAATGATGTAGCATCTTTTCTTGAAGCTATGAATGAAGCTAGTTTGGATATTTTCTTTCATAAAAATGAATTACCCCCTCTAGAAATGCAAAAAAAAAAATGATGCATTGATTATAATGGTGGTTATTAACAATATGGTGATTTGGCGTGCCCTTATTGAGAATGGTTAAGGGCTTAACTCTTGTAGTGTTCACCTTTTGATAAAAATAGAGTGAACAAGAATTTGATTCAACCAACTAATTTGTCTATTTGTGGTTTGACAATGTGGGAAGACATCCACTTGGTGTGATCACATTACCTGTTAAAGTTGGTCTTGTTGTGTTACAAATTCTCATCCATGTTATGCCTAATGATATTTCATATAATATACTCTTGGGTAGACCATGGATTCATGAGATGAGAGGTGTGCCTTCAACACTTCATCATTTAATGAAATATAAACACAAAAATAAGGTTTACACAGTCAAAGCTGATCCTAAAGATGAGAATTATTTACAAACTAAAACAAGAATGAAGAATCCTTATATCACATTGATACCAACTTCAAAAGAGAAACCTTTACAAGTTGAAGACAAAGATGAGTGCCTTTCATCCGTGACAAAATTTTTGGATGATGAGTGGGGATCACTAGATTTCACACCTACATTCATGGGGGAATACAAGATTACACCATAAAAATCAAGAAAAGAGAAAGAAGACATAATGGTATCAACACAATCTATCACTAAATCATCAAAAACATCCAATTCCACAACTTCTAGCAAGGAGGAAAACACAAATTACACATCCACTTATGATGAAAGTGATTATGAGAACTACCTTTTTCGAAAAAAATGGAAGCCATTTATGGAAGTGGTTATCAACTTTTGAAACAATTTGGCTATAATGGAAAAGGATGTGGTGTAAAAGAACAAGGTATCTATGTCCTTGTAGAGCTCACCACGAAAGAAACAATAAGAGGTCTTGGTTATTGTCCTTTAAAAATAATGAAAATATCAAAAAGACCTTCACTTACTCATGAAAAATTCTCCCAAGAAAAATAACATCAGTTGTTGCTCCTTGCCATGTGGTAGTTGTAGTATCACACAATACTCACTACCATGCACGAGGGTATAAATTGAGTTTTATGTAATCATATTTCATTTTTCAAGGAGCAACATATGATCATCCATTTTGTGGCTCATCTTTATCCCTACACTTGGGGGGCACGGAATTAGATAGCCTTGTGTTAGGTGCATTCCTTCTAGCAAGGGATCCCTTTGTATCTCCTTTAAATGTTAGTGTAACAAGTACTCTAACATTTTAAAGGGGGCATATATTCTCTTGCTCATTTTTTCCATAGGAAATGGTCCCTTTTTAGTGATGATAACATACATCTCCTGAGAAGTGTGACCTTGTCAATTAAATTGTGGCCTTCTCGATCTATGTTAACGTCTCCTTTGTGGTGATATTAGGTTTGATATCCCCTAAGGGTGTCACCTTTTATGGCATATGATGCTCCTCTTGGTGGTAATGCTATGGATAGTATTCCCTAAGGTGTGAGTTTTTTGGTGGTGATGCCATGTGTGATATCCCCTAAGGTGTGATCTTTCATGTATTAAGAAATTCCACTTTGTCATTTTGACACCTTTTGTGGTGGTGTTGCTTATAACATCCCTTGAGGTTTAGCTTTGTCTTGAACATTTATGTGCCTTCTTAGGTGAGTTTTTCATTTATGCACCTTCTTAGGCGAGTTCATGTGCCTTCTTAGGTAGGTTTATGCACCTTCTTAGGTGATTTTGTCATTTATGCATCTTCTTAGGAGAGTTTATGCACCTTCTTAGGAAAATTTGTCAAATATGTGCCTTGTTAGGTAAGTTTATGCACCTTCTTAGGTGATGCTTTGGAAAATTGGTTCATGGATTCAACATAACACAACTTGTTGATTCATGGACACTCCTTATAACATGGCCTTCAAGCATAGCACAACTTGTTTGATAGTAGAGCTATGTTTTTAATGAGTGTCCAACATAACATAGCTTGCTAGACCTTGTGGAATAAATCATATTGCATGGACACCTAGCATAATGCAACTTGCAATCCAGTAGATCCATGTGGCTCATGAGTACTAACCTTATGTTTTGTACTCGAATCCCTTTAGTACTAACCTTATTTTTTGTTGTGTGTCTTTTGTGTATCTTCTTCATGTTTGCATTATGATTGTTTTCATTTTGTTGTAATTTATATGTTATGTTATGTCATGTGTTTTCATCGTGTATGCTTCATTTTTTGACATGTATGTTTATGTATATTGTCTTGTTGTATTTCATACATGTGTGTTCCTTTGTGCTTATGTTGGTTTTCCATGGGATCTTGAATCCTGGGGGCTTGCACATCCTCCTAGATTCACAGTCATCCTATCTCTTCAACATTTGAACAAATGGACCCCTCTTGACATATGTTTTCTAATTTAGTGTGATTCTAAGCATAAGTTATGGAACAACGGAAAAAGTTTCCTTTTCCTCACTTGATTTGGGAATAATTAATGACAAATAATACATAAAATTGCCTTAGGTCTTGGGCCCTTTTTAAGCTAAATAAACTTAAAATTTCCTTAATTTAATGTTGTAAAATGTATTTATTTACATCTTCACATTAAATTTGGGAGGCTTGTACACTAAAATGGACCTAATCTATTGTTGTAATGTGTTTTACACATTCACATGGGATTTAGGGCCCTTCTAAGCTAAATAAACCCAAATTTTCCTTAATTTAATGTTGTAAAGTGTATTTATTTACACTTTCACACTGGATTTTGGGCCCTATTGCATTTATGACCTTAATATCATCATTAATAGGCCCCTATGACCCCATATTATGCATCCCAAGGAATATTTTAATCAAAAACCTGACAATATCAACATATAAGCTTAATTTCTTCACTCCTAGACACTTTATTGGCAAAATAGCCCCTATGGGACCCATTCGCCCAACTTGGCTATTGAGTCCCATTTGGCCTTTTTTCAAGGTTTAAGTGGAAAAAATTGGGTTTTAAGTTCAAATTTATTCTATGTTGGCCTTGGGGATCTAATAAATAGTCATTTGAGTGGATTTCCTATATAAGAAAGCTTTCAAATCCTTATTTCACATAAGCAACATAAGCATTCATGATATCAAGTCAAACAAGCAAGAGTTAAGCATTCCAATACTTCATAAGAATGTTAAGAAAGCATTCAAGATCATTTCCAAGGCATTCAAGGACATAATTCTTCATCAATTGTTTCAAAAATTCAAGATCCATCATCATGTCAAGCATATCAAGCATCAATCATGTTATTGAGCTAGTGTTGTGATGTAGCATTGAAGATCCAAGTTGATCAAGTATTGTTCTACACCTATTGTCAAGATCGAGATCTACATCCTTCATGGCCATTTCATGTTGAGTTGTAGATTTATAAGACATCATTCAAGGTATCATTGTTAATGTTTCATAGCCTATGTTTCATGTTTCATGTCCTTGTTTCATTGTTTCATCATTTGGTTTAGTTACCTAAAAGGGGTTTGACCAAGGCAAACCCCCATTCCCTAGCAATCAACAAGTTTTCTCCTCTTCACATGTGATTGCAAATCTTGGTATTGTGAAGACTTGAAGATCATTGAAGATTAGGTTACAATCTTGGTGGAGTTGTCTCCCCATTTGCAAGGTCATAATCTTCATCAAAAGGTCATCTACAACCCCCAAATCAGAGTTTTGGATCCAAAAAATTGGAGAAGTAGATTGAGCAAACTAAGAGGTGCAGATCAAAACTTTGAAGTTCCAGAAAATCCAAACTGGACTCATTCACCACAAGTGGTGAATGAGTCCCACTATAGGTGTTTTTTATATGTCTTTGCAGATTCATATACCCTTTTGTCTGAAACCTACTCTTGTGCAAAAATCTAGAACTAGGACTGATTCGCGCTCAGAATGGCGAATGAGTACCACTAGGTCAAAAAGTCATATTTTCCAGCATTTCAAAGCTTCAATTAGTCATTCCTAGATTTCCAGATGCACCCTCGTCATCTTACTACTTTTTGGTTTGTTTCATTTACTTTTATAGGCCATTTAGTGAAGATTTGCATTGAATTAGAGTTTTGCATTTCATCTTGCATGTCATTGTATTTTCCAAGTATTAACTTGGTGGTGAACCCCTCTTACAATCTGAAATCATATGCTAGGACGCCTTATTTTCAGATCTCTCCATCCATTTTTTATTGGATTGAGATCTCTAAGGTGTCCTTGAGTGTAGTAAGTGTGAAATAGGAACCCTATCCTTGTGTTTATGCCTCAAAGATGGGGATTACTATTTCCTTGACTACAATAGTCTAGTTTTAGCTCCTAGGACAACCCTACTGCAAGATATCTTTCTCTTTTTCATTGAGATATCTAGGATTATCCTTGAGTGGAGGCCTTCAAAGTGGGTTTGATAGCACTTAATTATCATATCCCCCATTTTTGTAGATTCCAAGTTCATACTCTCACTAAAGTGGGGGGTAAATGTAGCCTCATAAATTGTCACCATTGACAATTTCACAATATTTTTTGCTCCCCCTTAAGTAATTGAACCTAATTGAACACCTAACTTCCTAAATTATGAATTTTTTGGCCCCATTTTATCATTTTTTGATAGTTTTCAAGTACAAAACAAATGCATTCATTTAATATTTTTCCCCTGACTCCTTAATTCTTGAAAATAGGTTCAAGGCACTAGCGCTTAGGGCACCTATGTCCCCTTATTTTGGCTCCAAATTCAAGTATGTCAATGTTGACATTTTATTATTTGAATTTCAAATGTCTATTGTTGACTATCAAGATTTAATTTTTGAGAAATTAGAATAATTGCATATAAATACCTAATTATTTCATCATTTGAAAACTATCTGGAAATATCTAGAAACAAGTGAAATTATTGTGAAGCAAGAGCATTATTGAGCAAGTCAAGAGAATTTTTTTAGAGATTTATTGCGACAATTCAAGATCCAAGCATCGTGTCAAAGTGTATGTGAGTCCATGTTTATGTTATCATATTGTTTGTGAAGACTAACCCTTGTAGGTCTCCAAGAAAATCAAGCAAGCAACATTCAAGACTTGAGGAGATTTGTATGACTTTAATCCTTCAAGGAAGCCATTGGAGGGTGGTGAGTTATAGAAATTTATTGACTCATCATTCCATTTTATCATTTATCCATTTATCATTGACATTTCTATTGTGCAGTTTTCGCACACACGCCCCGTTGAAAGCAGGGACCCTCTTTTGCTTTTATTTTTGGTGTTTTGGCCCTTTTTATTTTGAGAATTTGGTTGCCTTGGCATGTGCCTAAATGATTATTCTACTCGTGCCAATTCCCCTTTTGAGGAAATACTTTGAAATCCTATGTTCTAGGACGTATTTTTGGTTTTTCTCTGTTTTTAGGAAAATTCCCTCTAGGTAGAATTCCCCAAACGCCTTGAAAACCCGATGGAGACTGGTTTACATTGTTTTTAGAAATTCCAGGACTTCACAAAATTTTGTCGTGCCTTCAGATTCCTGAGCCTGCTGTCTTTTCATCGCATTTATGTCTCTTGTAAGATATTGCAGTTTGCTTTTATTGGATTTAACTGGGATTTATGTTGATAATGTGTGTCATTTTCCTTGTTATGAGATTTGAGGAGCTTGATTTTGAGTTTCTACTACTAGATTGTGCGTTTGAGATTGTGATCGATTGTTACAGTAGATTTTTCTGGTGATCACTTACATTCTACTTGGACTCCAAGGTTTCTTTCTGGCTGTTGCTATTTTGATTTCTTGGTTCTCATGGTATGTACATGTTGCCTTCTCTTTTAATGAACAAATTGAATTGCTTCATGGTTTGTGTGTGTATGCTTTGAGTCAGGATTTTGATGTGGTAGAGTTGGGTAGCAGGGCTAGGGTTTCCAGTTTCAGTTTGATTGTAACGCCCCGCCACACAACCTTAGAGGAAGTTGCAATTAACTACTCAAATGTACTAATTTTTTTTTTAAGTACAATTAACATGCAAGTTCACTACCCATTTCCAACAACCCCTAAGGTTACAAGACTGAGTTTATTTAAAACCCAAACAAGAAACATGAATTGAAACCATAACATTTAATTACTTAATAAATTAAATACACATACATTCCATACATGATAAATTACATCAAAGCATAAGAGATACCACATGTTTTCAATTAACGATAATTTACAATACGATTACAACTCTCATTCCCTGAATGAGGTAAATCCAATAAGCATGATTACATATTACACATTTTCACCTCGATAACAAATGAGGGGTAATAAAATACAATATCAACTGAAATGAATAAAGCATGAAATAAAACTGGATCCCACGAGCTCTCCAACTGGAAATCTCATCCACACGAACAAGAAGAAAACCCAACGGATTAAGATGCACATTCCACCCAACCATGTGATACCTGAAGGCTCACCCCCCGTGCTAGGAGATAGTAACAAGGAATCCTATACAAGACCATCAACCTCTAGACATCGACTAACTCACATTGACACAACCAATCACATGAACCACACAACCATTAGAATAACACAAGTACAACTATAACATCACTGACATAAGTCACATTACTTCCAGAAATAAAACAAATCGAGTATGATAAGAAGACCATACACATAAAACCAAATACCAACTATTGTCATAGAAAGAGTGTCATCACACAACTCGACATGGGATATCCTCTGGGAATCTTCATAGGCTTTGGCCCCCACTATGGGTTGTCTTGGTGGCCTCAACCAAATCTTGACCCCCATACTCACTCATGCGGAATCAAATACCTCTCGTAAAGAGAAGATAGATAACTTTTCCATTCCAGGCCTTCCCACTCATCCCAAGCCTATACGAGCACTTGTGTCTATGAGTGAAGCTAAATTATCTTGATTAATGTGAAATACTACCTAACTTCTAAGTATATTTTTTTAGTTATCACTTGATTAAACCACCTCTGAAGGTTACCCAGTTTACCTCTTTGGGCTCTAGTGCTTAAAAGAAGCCACTCTTCTACTTGACAACACATACCAACCAAAACCAATCACCAAGGGTGCCAAAGGGCATACAAATAAGATAAACAATCACTCCAACTCTAGGAGGAACATATAATGAAAACTCACTCCAAACACTAGAGGCAACAATAGTCAAACCCCTCTCTAAACACTAGAGGCAATAAAACACATAATCCACTCCTTCCAAAGGAGGCACAAACAACATAAACCACTCCTAATCTAAAGGAGACACCAACCACATAAACCACTCCTAATCCAAGGGAGGCACAAACCACATAAACCACTCCCTATCCAAAGGAGACACCAATCACATAAACCACTCCTAATCCAAAGGAGAAACAAACCATCCCCGTTCGTGAAAACCAAGTAAAACAACAGGATATAACTATATGCACTACCCAAGACAATACAAAGGTTGACTAACAAATTACAACAATCCACATAATTAAATGAAAACCCATCTGGAAGACTTACATAAACAAATAACTCCATTTGCCCAACAACGACAATGAGAGAAAACACATAACAAAAATACACTTTTGGCAATCAAATAACCTACTTTAGGATTTCCTAAATCCAAACAACACAATGACATATTGCATGTAATTAATTAAAATAGGATTTACTAAATCCAAGCAAAGCAATAAAACATCATTTGCCAACATGCAAAGTAAGTAAAATTACATTTGCAACATTAAGTATTTCAAAAACCCTAATTGTTTAATTCCATTCACAATTTAAATCAAGGACTAAACCAATTACTTTACTTCAAATTTTCTCAATTAAAATTAATAATAAGAAACAATTTTTTAAAATAAAAATAATTTTCTTATAGAATCAACCTTTGCATCTTTTCTAATAAAAATACTCTAAAAATAATTATATTTCATTAACTCAATTAACATAACTACTTGAGGTGGACAAGTGAATGAATGATGGCTCCCGAGGGCGCACTGCATCTCGAGCTAGGGCATCCGCGCCCTAGCTCTGTCTGATTTTCTCTGTGATTGCGAAGAGGGCGTTTGGGGTTTGTTCTGTCCGCTGTGGTCTTGGCTTGGCTGCGGCTCCTTAGTCCCTTGTTGGTTTGCGCGAGGGTTTACGCCCTTCCTTTTTGCGAATTCCTCCATTTTTGCTGGCGTGAGAAGCTTTCCCCGTTGGTGTTTTCTGACGGCTTTGCCTGTGATTTGAGGTGAGTGTGACGTGGGGCTTTAGAATCCTGCGCCTTGTCTGTTTTTGATTGGGGCTTTGCATGCCCGTCACCTCTTTTCTTCTCTCTACTGCGGTGGTCGGGAGGATTGACGGTGAGGGGTTTTGTGTGGGGCGGTGATAAGAGAAAGGGTGTGGGGAGGGCTCCCTCACCCATCTTTGGGGCTTGTAGTCTTCCCTTGGCATGATGGAATGCTCTAAGGGTGAGACGTCAGTGCGGAGCCCTCACTTGGATTTCCGGGCAGCATTAGGCCCAAACTTTTCAAGTCAAGGGATGAAGACTTTCGACAACAATTTGTTTGCTCCGAATATAGGAATTGCTGATCTGGGGTTATCTAATGGATCACAGATTACGAAGATTAACGGTTGCCTCGAGAAGTGCAAGGAGAGGCCAAAACTGGTTGTTCCGGCTAAGATGATTGCTGAAGATGTCGAGTATTATTCAAACCACTCCTTATATTGTAAGTTTTTGGGGATGAGGGTTTCCTTGCAATTTTTGGAGGTTTGGGCCAGGAGGACATGGGAGCCAGAGGGGGAAATGGAGATAATGTTGCTGGCGAACAATTATTTCATGGTTACATTTAATTGCATTGCTGATCGCAATAGGGTATTTGAGGGAGGCCCTTATTTTCATAATAAGGTAGGGTTGTTTATCAAGCCATGGCATGCATGTTTTAACCCCGCTGAGGAGCTTCCAAACCGGGTCCCGGTGTGGGTTCGTTTACCGAGATTTCCAGTGGAATGCTGTCGAGAGGATGTGCTACACCTTTTGGCATCGGTGCTTGGAAATCCTGTTGGGACTTCATCGCAGACTTTGGGTAAAAAGGTAATGACCTTTGCACGCATTTGTGTTGAAATTGATCTAAGTAGGCCTTTGCCCGATGCAATAGATATGTGTGTGGGCTCTTACTCTTGGGTGCAGCATTTGGACTACGAAACTCTTCCTTTTCGTTGTCTTCTTTGTCGATAATATGGTCATTTGCAGCGGAGATGCCCAAGGTATAAGCCTAGGGAGGCCCAGCCTTCACAACCTGTAAGTAATCTTCCTGAATCAGATAAAGGGAAGAGCATTTCTCCTGATGAGGTAGGTGCTTCTGATGGTTTTGCCCCGGTCAAAGCTCGAAATCGGAACAGGGGTCAAAAGTGGCCTTTTAAAGAAAGGCAAGATGAAGGTACCTTCAACAGATTTGAGGTTTTGGATGAGCTTAGCCAACAGGAGGTGAATCCAGGATTGATCAACCTGGATCAAGGGCTTGGGGGATCAACTCAGGAGGATCTTGTTCTTGATTCTTCTATGGATCCACAAGGGGATGATAGTCGGCACTTGGAAGCTGATCAGCAGAGGGGGGTTTCTGAGGTGCAGGAACCCTTGGCTATTGTTACAGCAGTTGGTGTGGATTCTCCTATTCCTGGGCGGAACACTGGTTCAGACTCAGCTACGAAGTCCAAGCCTCCCCCCAAATTGGGTATTTTGCAGAAAGATATTAAGAAGGGCGAGGCAGAGAAATTTGTTAAACCTGGCAGAAAAAAGGATGTGGAAAAGATTAAACTAGCAGGTGAGAATTTGATGGAGTCAGGGGCAGTAAAGACTCTGGATGCTATTTTTTCAAGCCCCTTGAAATGATTGTTCTATCATGGAATGTACGGGGCTTGAACAGCAGTCCTAGACAAAAGGCTATTCATGAGTTAGTTAGAAGGCAAGGTCCTGATGTCGTCTTTTTGCAGGAAACTAAGTTATCTGTTGAGAATATGCAAAGTTTGGCACCTAAGTTGTGGAGGAGCGGGGAATGCCAGTGCATTGGAGCTCAGGGAGCTTCGGGGGGTCTGGCATGTTTTTGGAATCCTCGAAGAGTCCGGCCTCTTTGGTGGATTTCTTCTAAATCCTCTATGTCTATGGTTGCTTCTAGTTTTGAGTCAGGGGAAGTCATTTTATTTTCCAATATTTATGCTCCTATAGATTTTCAGGGTAAGCAAGGTTTGTGGTCCCATATAAGGCTGATTCGTAGCATGTTGCCTTTCCATCCTTGGATTTTGGCTGGTGACTTCAATGCTATTTGTGAGTTGGCTGAGAAGCGGGGTGGCACTAGAAGGTTGGAGCCCTCTGCATTGCTACTTCATGATAACATTAATACCCTGAATCTTGTTGATATCAAACCCATCAACGGTCAGTTCACTTGGAATAACCGCCGGGTAGGTGAGTTTTGCATTGCAGAAAGATTAGATCGGTTTTTGGTCTCTTGTTATTGGATTGGAGGGATGTGGTCATCTTGTTCTGAGATCTTGGAGTGGAGAGGATCGGACCATTGGCCAATTAAGCTGGATATTGAGTCAACTCATGTGCCTCGTTTGGCCTCTTTTAAGTTCCAACTCATGTGGTTGCGGGATCCCTCTTTAAATGACTTGGTGTCTGATTGGTGGAAAAAAGGTAGACCTGCATATGGCACTGCAATGTATGTTTTTGCTAAACAACTTCAATATGTTAAATTTGAGCTCAAACGGTGGAATCGCCAGTATTTTGGGAATGTCTTCCATGCAAAGGCGTCAGCTCAGGCTAATTTGGATGGTATCACAAGGAGGTTAAGGGAGGATGGGGTCACGGCTGAGTTGCTTCAGGATGAGGCTCGGGCTGTGAAAACGTTGGAAGAATGGGAACTGCGAGAGGAAATATAATGGAAGCAGAAGGCTCGTATTGAGTGGCTTCAGGAAGGGGATAAAAATACAGCTTTTTTCTTCAATTCTGTGAAAGCCAGGCGCCATGGCAATTCTATTTCTGGTCTGGTGAATGACAGGGGAGATCATCTTTCCTCCTTCCCAGAAATCTCAAGGGAGGCAGTGCAGTACTTTGCTTCTCTTTTTAGGGAGGATTCGCAAGGGGGGTCTCCTGAGGAAGCTCAAATTCTTTCTTGCATCCCCTCTCTTGTGTCTGGAGAGTTGAATAGACAACTCTTGAGTGATATCTCGCTTGAAGAGCTTGAAGGGATTGTCTTTAATATGAAGAAAGGGAAGGCGCCTGGTCCTGATGGCTTCCCTATTGAGTTTTTCCAAGAATTCTGGGATATCATCAAACTTGACCTCCTAGCTGTGGTTCATGAATCTCAACTCAGTAAGCAGATGTTAAGGGCTCTCAATGCTACTTTTCTTGCTCTTATTCCCAAGAAGGAGGGAGCTGATAGGTTAAGCCAATTTCGGCCCATTTCTTTATGCAATGTAATCTATAAAATTATTTCTAAGCTCATCGCTGACAGGTTGAAGAAGGGGCTTGAAGATCTGATCTCCGAAGAACAAAGTGGTTTTGTTGTTGGCAGGCAAATTCTGGATGGGATTGTTATTGCTACTGAAGTCATCCATTCTATGGCCATCTCTAAAGAAAAAGCGATGTTTATCAAACTGGACATGGCGAAGGCTTATGACAGAGTTAGGTGGTCCTTCCTTCGACGGATTCTTGGTGCGTTTGGTTTTGCTGAAGAATGGATTCAATGGGTTTTGAGTTGTGTTACTTCAGTCTCTTTCTCAGTGCTTATCAATGGGAGCCATTCTGAGCTTTTTGGTGCCTCTAGGGGGCTCCGTCAGGGTGATCCTCTTTCCCCTTACTTGTTTATTCTTTTGGCTGAAGGTTTGGGGAGATGGGTTAAACGGAGTGTGGAGTCTGGCCTCATTCAAGGGTGGAGGTGGGGTGGCACCTTACCTCCACAGACTCACTTACAATTTGTAGATGATACTGCTTTGATGGGGGTGGCTACAATGAGAGAGGCCTCACATTTGCGAAGAGTCTTGGATGCTTACCTGGTTGCCTCTGGTCAGCAGATTAATGAGGGAAAATCTTCCATTTTCTTCTTCAACACTCCAGGCCCCATTCAGCAAAGGATTGCCCTCACTTTGAGATTTCAGATTGGGACTCTCCCTCTGACTTACCTTGGCATTCCCATCTCGGTAAGTAGACTTCCTAAGGAGTCTTGGCAGATTATTCTGGATAAATTTCGGGTGAAAGTTAACCACTGGACTCATCGATGGTTATCCTTTGCTGGTCGTGTCCAATTGATTAAGTCTGTGGTGCAGGCTCTGCCCATTTATAGATGCATGCTCCAGGTTGCCCCTATGGGCTTTCTTAAGGACCTAGATTCTGTAGTGCGACAATTTTTATGGGCTGGTTGCCTGGAGTCCTCCAAATGGAGTTTGGTTAGATGGGAGGTGGTTTGTAGTCCAAAGCAATTTGGTGGCCTAGGCTTGAGGCAGTCAGCTCTGACTGGGGAGGCTTTGGCTGCTAAATTATATTGGCGGTGGTGTAATGAGCAGGATAAGAGTTGGGCCAAGGTTCTCTCTCAGAAGTATCTCCCAGGGATCCCTCACTCTGATATTTCGAGGTACCCCCTTGTGGGGAAGGGCTCTATGATTTGGGGAACCCTCAAGAAAGGGGCTATGCTTATTAAGGAAGGATTATTTTGGATCTGCAAGAAGGGGACAGAGGTCCATTTTTGGTTTGATTCTTGGGATGGTTTTCCTCCCATCACTTCCCAGTTTCCCAACCTGATGAACCTTTGTCTGAGATTTCTTGAGGCCGGTTGGTCACGGGTGAGTGACTTTAAGTCCTTTTTTCCCTGTGGTCAGTTAGAGATGGCCAAATGGAAGACCCCAGATGAGTGGCCTGATGTTGGTTTGTAGGAGGATTCTGCTGTGCTGCAAAGTATCCTCTCCAGCCGAAGATGTAGCTCTCTCCATGATGATGACGTGCTAGCCTGGTCCCCCAATCCTATGGGGACCTACACTGTAGCCTCCGGTTATAGTAGGTTATTGTCTCATAGGTTGATTGGGCCTGAAGTTCAGTGGTGGAAGAAGGTCTGGAATAAGTTTTCTTGGCCAAAATGTAATTGTTTTGTTTGGATGTTGGCCTGGAATAAGTGTTTGACTTGGGATAACATTCAGAAGAGAGGTTTCCACGGGCCATCTGTTTGTGTTATGTGTGGGGCTAATGAGGAGGACTCTACCCATTTGTTTTTCCGTTGCTCTTTCGCCCTCCAGCTTTGGCACTTTTGGTGGGGTGTTTGGACAACTCCTTGTGTTCATGCTTCCTCCTTGATTGAGTTTTGGCAGGGGATGGGTCGGCCCCCTTCTGTGGCCTCTTTTTTGCAGGAGGTGTGGTTTGTTGGGCCTATCTTCTTATTGTGGTAGATCTGGCTGGAACGCAATCGAAGGATATTTCGAGGGGAACAGAGGCTGGTGCAACAAATTTGGCAGAAATTTCTTGGCATGGTTCAGGAAACAGTGGAAGCTAAGTGTGAAGTGGACTTCCCGTTGGTGAAAAAGGATACTGAGGTGGTGGAGAGATTGGGGATTCAAGGGTCATCCCTGGCTCTGAATAGGGCTAATAGAGGACGTCGTGGGAAGGAAAAGATTGATAGGGATGGCAAATGGCAACTTCCCTCTGAAGGTGTTTTGAAGATCAATACTGATGGATCTTCAAGGGGCAATCCGGGTCCGGCTGGTATCGGGGGGATTGGTAGAGATTCTTTGGGCTCAGTGATTTTCCTCTTTTCAATTTATGAAGGGATACAGACCATCAACCTAGTGGAAGGGCTTGCTATTCTTGACGCTCTTGAGAGGGCTCATGCTTTGGGGTGGAGAAGGATTGTTTGTGAATTTGATTTCCAGATCTTGATCAATTTGCTTATTGAGCAGAAAGTGACGGATGTCAGCTGGCAGTTGGCTGGGGTTGTGCAACAAATTCTGCGGGTTAGTTCTTTGATGGAAATGGTGACTTTTGTCCATATTCCAAGGGAGTGGAATAGGGCTGCAGACTGTTTGGCGAAATGGGCTTCTGAGCATGATGAGGGATGGAGAATTGAGGAGTGGGAGTTGGTTCCTCAGGAGCTCCGTCTTGATTTAACGAATATTCTTGGTGAGGATAGGGCTGGGAATGGCGACAGATAATGGTGTTGGTTGTTTTTTCTGTTTGGTTCGGTGCTCTTGTTTTTCCTTGGGACCTTGGTCCTTTTCTTCCTTTGTAATGATGCTTTCTGATTTTCAATAAAGTTTTTACCCCTTTCTTTTAAAAAAAAACATAACTTTAAATACTCAAAAAAACAATTAATTGCAACCTTGAGGAATTTAAAACTAATAATTTAATTTGTTTTCTCCAATTACACATAATAATAAAAGTCAAATTTTAAATAAAATCATTTTATTATAAAATCAACTTTTTGCTTCTATTAAAATAACAATAATCATCTTAAATAATTTATATTTAAATATAAATATATATATATATAATATATATATATTATATATATATAATATATAAATTAAATTATATATTTAATATATATATATTATATATATATATATATAATATAATATAAATAAAATAAAATATTATAAATAAATATATATAATATAAGCAACAATGTGTTGACCCATGGCCCCCAAAGGGAGGAGGACCAGCCACAAGCTGCACCTAGCCTCCCCTGTGGAGGTTGCGCTGCCTGTGGCAACGCTTCCCCACAGACTATGGGGAGTGCTGCCACAACAACGCCCTCCACAGGCTTGGCTGTGGCAGCCATGGCTGATATTTAAATTTAAATTTAAAATTTATTTTTAATAAAAAATAAATAAAACAACTTTCCCTGCTTAGAATTTTGCCAAAAAAAATTTTGTGCAATTTTTTTTAAAAACAAACATTTCCAGAATGAAAAAAAAATATTTATAATATATGTTTGTATATATATAACAACATATATATATACCTAAATTCCCATTTTACAATCAAATTGTGCAACTTTTCTACAAAAATTTTACAATAAAACTAATTTCTCAACATAATTTCCTGTTCTAATTTCAAATTTAATATGAAGCATTTCAACACCCAATAGATGTTTTCTAATTTTATTTTGTTTTCTTTCCATTTTTCTATTGTTGAAATTGAAAATTTCTGTTGCAAGTTTTGTTTTTCTACAAACAATCTAAATTTCTTCAAGATTTCAACAGGGTTTTCAAAAAGATTTCCAAGCAATTTTTTAAATTGAAAATGAAAATTTCCAAACAATAAACAAGGAGAACCTGTAATCTGAAGCTTGAAAAAGAAAGTTGAGCTTCCCTACAAGAAGATTTTTCCAAAGCTCTTCCAAAATCCTCACCCAAAATCCAAAAATGCATAAAACAAACATCAAGAACTCTCTTTCCTTTTAACAACAATATATTTTTAAAATGAAATATCTTCCCCAAATTTAGTCAACCTTCCCCAAAATATCCCATCCACCATAGTTATTGCTCCTCTATCCAATTTGGAGATATTTTTCTTTTTTTTTTGAAATTTAAAACTAAAAACAAATTTATTTTCAACATGACTTTATTATTTATTTTAAAATTTCTATTTCAAATAAAAATTTAAATGCTTTTTTTTAAATTTCATTTCCAACAAAAGAATTTAACTTTAAAATTTTTCTTTTCAAAACACTTTAACACTTTTAAAATTTTCATTTCAAAAAGAATTTAACAATTATAATTTCCCAAAATGAATAACTTGATTTAATTCCACACAATTAATTTAATTAATCAATAAAATAAATCTAATCCAAGATTAGATTATTTTATTAATTAAATTAAATTAATTAATAAATTAAGTAACATATCTAACATTATAACCAAATAAATTTAATAAACAACTTAAATACATAGAGCCATTTATTTACCTTTTCCAACTTGCAATTAAATGAAATCAAAGAGAGATGAACAACAAAGAAGCAACTTAATCCGACTAAAACCTAATGACACACTATGACTAGGGTGATGACTTGGCACGGAAAACCTAGCTACTATCTCACAATCGAATACCGTTGGCCAATGGATACGCTCAAACCTGTGAAACCAGGTCGAGTCGATGTCATGTACCTGTCAACCTGCAAACAAAGAGTATATCGAACATGCATGTATATATAACATAATAAAACACACCATGAAGAGGAAATTGTGGAATCGTAGGGCACTCGTAAGTGAGTGGTGCGATCTCATCCCCTTCACCAATACACTCATCATAGACATGTTACAATAACTAATCATCATTACAATAATTAAAACATGTTAAATAAAGCATCAGATAAGATACATCACATCACACCAATAGACTATCGCTCTATAAATAATGATCAAATAACACACACATGATAAAGTATCTCAATAACCAAAAAGCACATCAAAGCAAACAAGGACACATTGTCTAGCCAGAAAGCAAAACAGAGGGGTATTACATTGATGCCCTTCCTTGTAGCTCGTGTTGCTTTCCTTTTGCTTGATTGTGATTCAATGTGGTTTATCATTGCTATGTTTGATTCTTAGTTCAATTTCGTGCTTTCCTATGTCAAGCTCTGGTTTAACCTAGAAATCCCTAACCTTCGATGAGATCACATTTTGGGCGAATTGAAACCTTTCGTTTATAATCCAAATCTAATAATCGCCTTGTCTTAGTGAGGTTTTAGGGAGTTTGCAAGAGGATTAGTGGAATGAAAAGGCGAGTTGGGATCCAAGCTGTGTTGTCATGGTGATTTCTTAGGGTTTCCCTTGTTGAAATCATTACTCATATTGATTGGATCTCATTTAGATCGATTGGAAACCTAGATTATTCATCTTGCACTTTAAACGAACTGAATCCCCAATTATTTGATTGATCTGGGAAAAATCCTGACGGAGTCAAAGATTTTGGGTTTTCGAACATCTTGCAAATTTTCCTTACTTTACGAATTTCCTGATTTTCCATCGCTTTATCGATTTCCTAAAAATATGCTTAAACATGGAAATTATGTTGACTTCGTGAAATTTTGTTTCCTTGGGATTTTACCAAAACTTCTTTGGCCCTTCATTTTCCCAAAATTTGTGAACTCCTGCCATTCTCACAGATTTCCATCCCTGATGGAATTTTTTGAAATCTTGTTGAAAATGAGGAATTGTGAGATAGCATGAGTTATTAGCTAATGATTGTGCATCATATGATCAATTTGATTTATTTAAATATGTGTCATGTTGTTTCTTAGCTGATGATGGTTGATTAAATGATTGTTGGAAGTTTTTTGTTCCTGTTTCACTGAATTTCGTCTGGCCTGGAATTTCCCAAAATTCCTCTTTGGCCTGAATTCTGTGAGAGGACTAAAAACCTGAACTTTGAAAGGAGTAATTCTTATGAGATTTTGTTCATCATGGGACTTGTCTTAAGGATGAATATTTAATTCCATGATGGACTAACTTGGGTTTCATGTTGTGATGGATATTTATTGTGGTCCTTTTGTTGAATGTAGGTTGAATCAAGCAAGACCATTGCTGGAAGGACCAAGCGCAAGGTAATGGACCCAAGTGATGAGGAAGCCTCTATTTCTAAGGCTGAGATGATCAAGTTGGACATGAAATGAAAGGTCCCTGAGAGCAAGTTGGTTTCCATTTGGTTAGAAGTAGTAGATGCCAATGTTGGGAGATGGGAGTTTGAAGATTTTAAACCAAGAATGGCAGTGCAAAATCCTTCCCTATTAGCTAGCAGATTGGTGAACTCTGGATTGGCTCATGTGATTGGTTTCCCTCCTATGGTGCAATGCTACAAGCTACTCCTAGAGTGTGCTAGGAATTATGATTCAAATACACAGAGGATAATTGGTCCACAAGGAAGGGTGCTTTCCAATTTCTCTCCTGTATTAGTGGCCTAGACATTTGACATGCCGGATAGGACTCATGTGGTGGGGCTTGATCTTGACATATCCAAGAGACACTATATAGATGATACAACTAAGGCTCTACAATTTATTAATTCTTGGTTGGAGAAGCCTAAGCCGCACTTCTCCAAGTTGCCTAAACAGTTGCACAGAGCCAAGTTCAGATCAGAATACTATGATGCAATCACTCTCCTTAGCAGAGTGATGGGTTTGAATACTACAAGAATGTTTGAGAATTGGATGTTTTACATCATAGTAAGGATGGAGCAAAATGTTGATTATCATTGGTCAGGTATCATTAGTGCTAGGATTCATGAGCAATTGTGCAATTTCTTACAGACCAAGAGCTTCACAATGACTTCTTATCTGGTCTATGCGTTTGCAAGATTCCATCCATACAAGGGGTTGAGTGCATGAGGGATCTTTGGTGAGGATGTTATTTATGAGGTTTATCCTCAGTTGCACTT
Organism: Sequoia sempervirens; assembly: GCA_007258455.2. Lineage (NCBI taxonomy): Eukaryota > Viridiplantae > Streptophyta > Pinopsida > Cupressales > Cupressaceae > Sequoia > Sequoia sempervirens. The sequence goes on along the minus strand of VDFB02000017.1, from coordinate 100,930,523 downwards.
GGAAAACTCAACCTATAGGAGGGTGAATGATGCATTCACTATGTTTATCACAAGATTGTTGCAAGGGGTAGAGCATGTAAGGATCTCTGATGCGGCCAAGGAATTGATACAAAATATGGCGCATGGTTGCTAGAGGGCTCCTTACATGTTACCAAGATATCCAATAGACCATATCATACTTCTGGAAGTAACCAGGAAAATTTTGACCTTTGATGATATTGTGAAGAAATATATGTATAAGATTGGCTTAGGAGGTGACTTCCTGTTGAGGATAGGAGTCCATGAGGCTTGTCTTTCTATGATTACATCACACTCCTCTGAGGAAGAAATGAGCACTCTAGGTCTATAATTCCACTCCAAGAGGCTCAAGATTGATAGGATAGGAGAAGCCCAAAAGAGAGCTAGCAAGGAATTTAGCCACAAGGATGACATTGAAGACTATTGGGCTAATTCAAGGATGAGTTTGAGGTTTGGAGGAAAATATTCTCTAGATTTCTAGCCAATCTAATTAGATTGTACAACATCGAGGCTATCTCAGATCAACTTGAGGATGATGGGGAAGTAATCCAAGGCCATGACTATGATTCCATCAAAGACAAACCCATAGCTAAGATTGAATGGTTAGAGGAAGAGAAGATAGAGTTGGAGCAAATCAATGCTCCTGTGATTAAATATACCAAGTTATGGCTCAAGCATAAGATTTGGGAGTTGGACAGTGAAGGAAAAGAGTACACATATGATTTGATGGGAGATTTGGAATCCCACTCCACCTCTAAAGAAGAAGAGCCAGATTCAAAGGGAAAAGAAAAGGTAGGTTCTCCTTTCAGGATCAAGATCAAGGGTGCTCAAGTAGAGGCTAAGAAGGAAAAGAAAAGGAAGCCTGGTGCTAAGAGGAGGAATGTTACTTCTAAGGAGAAGACATTTGCTGAAGAGGAGGAGCATGAAGAAGAAAGGGAAAAGGATAGTCTTCTTGTGCCCAAAAGTAGAAGAATAGTGAGATTGTCTCAAAAGAAGAAAGAATCTTCCAAGGCAGAGGATGAAACTGACCCTCCAATAGTGAATGTGGAGAGATCAGGAGAGAAAACACGGGTATACACAAGAAGATCAAGAACTCCTCCCAAGGATAGTGTGCCAAAGGGGGATATTCCCTCAGCTAACCCTGCTATAGAACAACATGATGATGTCCTTCCTTCTCATGAATCTCATGATGCACCAAGTGAGTCTAAAGATGTAGAGGATCACCAAGATCAAGGAGAGGAAGGATTCCAGGAAGGTGAACTCTACAGTGTGGAGGAAGAGATAGAAAATATATTGTAGTCTCCCTTGGTATCTTATGAGGACTCACCAGATAGAGAAGAAGAAGATAAATGTATGGAAGAGGAAAAGACACATGAAATGACCCCTTCTCCAATTCAAGTTATGGTAGAGATAGTAAATCAAGAGGAGAGCCAAAAGCCATAAGATAATAAAGAGAAAAATGAAGGAGAAGGCAAGAGTGAGGAGGTTCCCTCAGTGCATACCATAGATGTTGAGCCTTCTATGGATCAGGATGAGAAAGAGAGGCCAAGTGAGAAAAAATATAATGTCCCTACCCCAAATTAGCTTAATGAGAGGTTGAAGAGTAAGCAGGTGATTATAGATGACACCCCTCCGAATTGGGATGAATTGTTGGCAAACATTGGTAAAGGGAAGGAAAAGAAGAAATCTAGGGTAATCTCCAAAATTACTAGGGATGAAGTAGACAATAGGAATATTCACATTGCTACCCCTGTGACAGAAAAGGATAAAAGGGATATTTTTCCTCAAAATTATACAATTCAGACTCTCAACCTAGGGCCCACTAATAAGGATCAAGAGAGGGAAGAATTTCAAGGGTCCACCCAAGCTATTCTAAGAAGGCTAGATAAGGAAACAACAGAGAAGGAGAGGTTGCAGAAACAACTTAATGATGTGTAAAAATATGTGCAACACCAGATGAAGCCATTGCAAGCAGTAGGAAGTGAGGGGATAACTCCTAAAGATTTATTGCCCAAGGAGGCATTCACAGAAATTGAAAATATGAAAGCTTCTACACAGGCCACCCATGAATGGTTGAAGGGAGTTAGGCAATGAGGAGATGACATGATCAAGGGAATCTTGTCAACAGGTGGTGATGCATATAGGTCCTATGAATGGTTGTTGAACATATTGGGATAGGACAAATCTGATACAGATCTCCTCCTTCACAAGTTAAAAACCATCATGGAATATGCAAAAGAAAAATTGGTGAGTGATGGAATTCTCTCTTCTGCAAGAGTTTCTGAGCCCTAGGAATGGTATGAATCCTTGCAGATCAAGCAAAAGGTTTTGAGGAGGATCCATAAGTAGGGAAAATAGGTAGATGATGCATTGAATGATATTTATAATAAATGCATCTCATTCTACGAAATTATGACTGAAAGGAAGAAGTTCACACCTAGGCATCTAACTTTGGAACATTTAAGGAAATGGTGGCATGAAGTTTATGCTCCTATTGAGGATGGTCCGATCACAGGTCACCATTTAGATGATGCTTCCATCTATGTTACTTTCATGGATAAATATCAAGATCTCAAGGTGGAATGGGATAAAGTTTTCAAGCAATCAAGGGAGGATATTGTTAGAAACCAAGATCTAAAATGCAAACCAGAAATTAACCTTCCACAAAGAGAAAAACAAAAAAGTAGAGATATTGCACAAAGATGTGCAAATTGATATATTCGAAGTACAATAATTACAAGAGATAATTTTCTTTATAAAAGAAAAGATGCATAAACCTAATCTTATCTTGAGCAAAAAGATAGCTCAGCAAGATAAGGATGACAATAATTAACCTAGGAATTAAATAATTACCTAAGTAAAGTTATGCAAGTGCAATTAAATATTAATTACACTAACACCCCCCCATAAATGCAACTTAGGGAGAAGCACATTATTATGCAAATGATGTGAGATGGGTCTCGACAACAAAGGTTAGATCAGGTACCCATTTACAAATGCAAAGAGAGTGAAAACCCAGTGGGAAAACCCCCCCTCAATGAGATGAACTAGTGCAAAGAATCACTAGAAGAACTCTGATGAAGCAACACTGGAACCCAAATTTGGCAAGAAAGGAAATATACTTCTTTTTGCAAGAACCATAACGGAATCAAAAATACAACAACATACACGATGCCAAAGAACACTAAAAACTCACATATTGGATCAACCCTGGAATTTGTAAGCAACAGTAGATGAAAAAAATGAAACCATCCATAATAATGACAAAATCTGGAAGTTGTGTCCTCTAAGCCAATGCCAAATTAAAACTAAAACTGCCCAATAAGACGAATACCATCAAGACTCTGGAACATTAACCATAAAAATATGGCCTTCAAATTGAAAAAGATCTAAACCAATGCAGATCAAGAACCATAAACTCCCAATGTGAAGTGTGAACCGATGCAAACCAATGATGTGTCTAGCTAAGCAAGAAAGAAGCTAAAAGAAACAACAGCAAACAAGAAAAACTCATGCGAGTTTTCACCAATATGAAGGTGTGATGCAAGAACCCCCCTTAATGGAACTTTGTATCAGTTTGTTATTACAATACCCAATGATTGCAGAAAGAGAGAAAGCAAAAAACATGTAGAAACTACATAAATAGAAGTGAAAATGCAAACCTAGTGCACGAAAAAAAAAAAAATGAATGCATGCACAAAATAAGGTATGCATATTCTAAAAAGGACCTCAGATCTACATAGAGGCAAAACCCAGCTTTCCGATGCCCCTTGAATCGCGAAAAATGGATAAGTGAGTCAAAAGATATGTCTCCCGAAGTGAAAACAGAAACATCTAACTTCCAAGGCTGAAAAAGACATCAAAAAGGAAAAAATAAAAAACCACACCTACACCATTGTGTAGAGCTTGGAAACACCTTTCCGACGATATCTCTTTTACAAAAAAATGGTGCCATATGTGAAAGTTATGCTTGTTTCCATGAAACTGCTCCAAAACTGCCAAGTAAGACCCCTACATGCGACTAGGGGCCGAATTTTTTTAGTGTTAGAAACCAAGATCTGAAATGCAAACTAGAAAATAACCTTCCATAAAGAGAAAAGAAAAAAAAATAGAGATATTACATAAAGATGTGCAAATTGATATAATCGAAGTACAATAATTACAAGAGATAATTTGCTTTATAAAAACAAAGATGCATAAACCTAATCTTATCTTGAGCAAAAAGATATCTCAGCAAGATAAGGATGACAATAATTAACCTAGGAATTAAAAAATTACCTAAGTAAAGTTATGCAAGTGCAATTAAATATTAATTACACTAACAGAGATTAAATCTATTGAGAGGAAATTCAAAGTGTTGGTTACCCCATCCTTGGTCGACCTAGATGGAATCTTCTTGAAGGTGCAAGATAAAATAGATAAAGATAAGGGGGAAAAAATTTAATGTAGGGCTACATCAAAATTTGTGCTTCCCCATTATTCCTTCTTCATCCTTCACACGCATTGGATTGAGCTATATTGAAGAACCCAGGCCGACCTGGATAGGTCCCAAGCATTTAATGCTATTTTATTTTATTCTTGAACTTCTTGGGCTGACTTGTTTTGTGGTCATTTATTATTGTAAACCTAATTGGGCTGACATATCTTGGGGGGTTCCTATAAGTATGACATTTTTCCTCATTTGTAAGGGCTAGATTGTTTTACTTTGAAGAAAATTAAGCAGTATAGTAAGAGTTAGAGCTCAGAGTTAGTTCATTTTGAGCAAGTGTTGTAACACAAAACATTGAAATTGTTGTTGTCATTGGATGATTCAATACAATTGAAGACATTGTACTTTGGTGATCTCTCTTGTGTTGACTCATCTTGCATGGTTCTTGTTGTTCTATCTTTTGAGATTTCTTGAGAAATATTGGATATATGTTAGATTTAGAATTATATATGATTCAATGGTGTTTATGGTTTGATGCTTGAAGTGTTTGTAGCAATCTCTGGTCCATAATTTTTGTAGCTAACCGACTCTTAGCTGCTTTGCAAAGTTAGCTTGAACTTTCATATTCATTGTGTTTAGTTCAATTGTGAATATTTGTTCATTTCAATTGCAATAGGGTTGTTTTGGATGAATGTTCATGATCTGAAAACATTTAATGCCTTACAAGATTGCACTATTTATGTAAGATTGCAGATTTATCTGGGTCAAGTAGGAATCAGTTTATGAGGGATTGGTCCATTTCAAGTATTTTATCATTTGCATTGTTAATCTTAGAACTAGTGTTAATTTTAGAAATCTCTCTAAAACCATTTCCTTTTGCCATTTCTTTTATCATTTGGGTTAGATTTAGGATTTCAAGTATCACCATATTGCAAAATATGATAAGTTCAAAGATCCAACATTGTTCATTTGTAAGGCCCTTGTGATTACCAGCATTTTAACATATTATCTGAGTTGTTTATGCATTGTCAAGACTTGGAATTAGAGACCTTGGGGTTATCTCTTGAGGCTTGCTAATAGAGATTTACCTTTCAAGAGAGATAAGATATTTGTATCTTGTCTGAATTGTTGTTGTGTAGAAAACACCATCAACAATTTCCATTGTGGAAGTGGAAACACTAATGCGAGGTTTGACTAAGGCATGACCCTAAATGGCACAACCCTTCCCCTATATTTGAATGTGTAGGTTTCATATCTTAAAAATATTGGAAAAAGTTTGAAGGTCAATTATCCATTATTTCAATCAAACCCTACACCTTGGCAACTCATGAAAACTCAATTATTTTAGAATCCGACAGTGATCCAACAGTGTGACAAGTAGAGAACAAAAGCTTTGGCCTAGTATTAGAGGACTGTGAAATCAGATCTGAACTACCTCTACAAAGACATAGGTGCCCTAGGTGACTTAGTCCAATATTTTTGGCTCCAAATTTATATCTAGGTGCACAATGTCCTTGCTCAGTCCATTTTTGTAGTTTGTTTTTATCCATAATTTTCCAGATCTGCTATTTTTACATCAAAATAGTCATTTGCATCATTGGGTTAGTTGAATCATTGCATTTCATCCTTAAGGTCATTACAAATTCGGTCAAGGGTGGGTTAACTCACCTTTCAGATTGTAATTCAATCATATCTTGTCCAAATCCAATAAAACTTCCCCCTTTTATTTAATGAAATATGGAAAAGGTGTCAACCCCCCACAAAGGGAGATATCCCCTAAAGGGTCTCACCTTTTCCACCATTTTAGGGGGCAACTTGACTAGACTTGTCTTTTTTGTGACTATCTTGCAATGTAGTTTGCAACAACCATAGGCCTATCTGCTTGTCATATGGTCTCTAGCCTTGCTAGCCATTCCTATCAACATTGTCTTTTATCTGATCAGATTATTTCATGTCTTCAAATTATGTCACTTCTATGGAATTTATCAAATCTATTTTTTACTTTTTTTCCTAATGTGTTTGTCTGCAACTAACATATTTGTGGTGAGATTGCATTCAGCTTTGCAAGATGGAAGACCCATGTTCTCTTTGTGTCCTAGATCAACTTCTCTATTTCATATACCCAATCGAATACCTGCAACCTCCTCATCCTAGGTATATTCTCTTCAACCTCTTTCTACTTTATCTTGCACATGTTAGGATGTATATTCTCACTAAAGTGGGGGAAAAATATAGTGTTGTAAAATTACACTTGAGCAATTTCACACTATATAACCTCCCCTTTAGCTTAATAAGACAATAATGCAATTCCCCCTTTCACTTACCTTTAATTTTATCCTTAAACCCCTATATTTTTGGTCTTTAAGTGATTTTTTGTTGGGGATGCTAGTGTGATGCGTAGACATCTAAGTATTGCACAAACCTCTCAAAAAAATTCTTGATTTTGTGGCCATTGGGACTTTACACTTCCACCTGCCCATGAAGTGTAAAGACTTTGTGGTCACAAACGCACCCAAAAATTCCTTCTTTCATGCTATTCTTTCATTCCATTCCTCCATTCTCTCAACTCATTCAAGATGCAATCTTTCATTCTAGCACTCACTTTCTCTTTCTACACCATCTCTACACCATTTTCTCAAGATTTCTTACATGTCTTAGATTCTACACCAATGTCATGGTTCTCTCAAATCGTCTAGAGTGTTGCATTCTCTCCTTCAACATTGTTAGCTTTCTTTAGGGGAGGTATCTTCACTCTTTTTTTTGCATTATCGTGTTTTATGTCAAGTAGCATATTGATATTTTAGCTTGTCAATTTCTTTATCTTGTCAATCTATTTGGCTATTGTCTATTTCCTTCTCCATTTGTCTACTTGGTTGTTTGTGGAGGTGGAAACACAAAAATGGGGACCTTTAACTAAGGAAAACCTTGAAATAACCCCAACATTTTTCATCGTCTGTGTGTGTGCAGATTGATCATTTAGAGTGTCATAGGAGGCTTCAACACTAGACTTCCTATGAGTTAGTTTTCTTCTTTCCCGATTTTTCATTCCATTTTGTTTCATTTAAATCTATGCATGTTAATTAGTTTTATTCTTGTCATTTTTGTTATTTTAAGCATTCTATTAGTTTAGCAGAACTCTCAAATTTTAGTTTTTGAATAGATAGTAGACTATGTTTCTGTGAGTTTGTTCTATTCTCTGATTATGCAAGACTACAACATGCTGCGAGGATTTTTATGTGTTGCACTGTCTTCCTTGGCCTAGAGCCAATTATCTTGCTCCCAATACCTTTGAAATTTTCTCTTTTGATCTCTAAAATATTTATTCCCTAAAACATCATAAAACATAAAATATAGTCAAAACTCTCCTTTACCTTCCTTTGTCACCTGAGCTTTGCCTTTGAGGTATTTGAGAACCATTTGCTCCCTGTAGACTCTTCTCCTCCACAAATGCATATTCATAATCACTCTAAATCATTTTTTTCCTGTTTTCATCCATAATAGGTTTATATTCACAATAGATATGGATTTGTGAAGTCCCATGGAAAGCATCAAGATACAAAGAAATATTATTTAAAATTTCACTAATAGCTACATATAAAACCTAAAATATAATATAAAATTTGCTAATTTGGCTCATACCTCTATCAAAGGCATCGAAGATGGTATTACTGTGGCAACACCATGCTCCATTATGGTAGAAATACCAGGAGGAGTATCAACTGATTTTAACATTTGAAAATAAAATAATGTTATTCAGTTACCAAAATCTACCTAACATTATTGTATAAACCATCAATGATTAAAAATAGAAAAACTTACCTCAATAAAAGATCGATGACCACCTTGAATAGAAGGTGTTGATGTTGAATGTGCAACATTAACCTATTCAAAATCCAATGTGAGTTATAATGTTACTATTCATATAAGGTTAAAGTATTCACATATAGTATTTTTATAATTTCTTTACTATTTACATACTTGTGAACTTGACATCATGTAATCAAGAGGTGGAGGGCCAATATATGTAGGGTAAACACTCTAACCTTGAAATTTTATTATAACCAATCTAATTCTTAGTTAATCTTAAACTTCAAAATGAAATTTAACAAATTGAATTTGAGCTTGTTGAAATTTACTTGACTATCAATGCCATATGTTTCATTTAGAATATAATTTTTATTACCATCCAATTTGTTATAGATGTGTCCTCACCACATGCATCTTGATCATCCTAATACCCATAAACACAATGAGACCCATAATTTTGATATAATTTGTTGAAAAAGAAGGTGAAGAAAAGCTATAATATGAACTTATGCAAGTGAATTCAAATCTGCAAAATAATATTATAAAATAATATTTAAATATGTGATTACAAAATTTATCACAATAGAAAAATCAGCAAAAAAATATGACACTATATTTATGTGGAGAAACCCTTTCACTAAAAATCCACATGAGAAAGGAGGGAAAGTATATTATTAATCTTCAAAAGAGAGATATACAACACAATACACTTCACTACTTGTCTCTGATCAACCTGGCAACACCCTGCTACCTACAATATAACTCAACTCAAAACTACCACCCAATGGTACCAATTTATAGAACTTGTGGGAGGTAAAACCACAAATGATAAACCAAAACAAGAGGAATAAAACCACTTGCAAAAAATGACACCCATTTCTTGGACAACCAAAAGTCATGATAAAATATTAAATAAAATTCACAAGGCTCCAATATGAGTGTGTATGCCATAGTGTATCAAACTTTTTCCTTTCTAGATGTTCCAATGATTCTTCAACTTCTTGATGGACCACCAATAAACAACCTTTCTTCTCCAATCTTGGGCACCCCATTCATGAACTTTCATATTCCCAAAGTGGATACCTAAAAGAGATACTTTATCCAATATGTTGTGTAACCTCCACCAACATTAAATCATCTCCTTAAAATATAATCACAAGAAGTCAATATTTAATGAATTTCTCTCATGTCCCCTAGAACACATTCCAAGGAACATGGAAACATATGAATGGCATATGATTACAAGGTTAATGTGACATTTTCCTAACATAAGTGAGGTGGATTTCGAGGCCTAGAAGACTCACCCACATCACCTTGTGCCAAAGGCCTAGTGTGTTGTATAAGGGTTTGAGTCAATGAGCTAATGGGCTCAAGAATCTCAACCTCAACAACCTCCTTAAAAACAAAATGGTTAAAAACATGCTCAAACTCAAGTCTAGCTAGGGGTATTAGTTCCTAGTTTTGGACATATTGTGCCCCCACTCTATCCTATATGGAGCCCCCACCTATACCTTGGAAATCCCCCATGTCAAATTAATTAGGTATCTCATTGAGGACACACTCACAATAGAGTTTCCTCAAAAATTATTATGGTACCTCATTATTATTGCATGAAGGATGGTAAAAAGCTACCCACCACCTATTCCAAAAAATATTACAGTGTATCTATTGGTGGTGGAACTAATGGATGGAGAACCTCCTACAATTGCCATGTATGGATTGATTGGTTTTTGGTTCAGTGAACAATGAACATAAGTTATATTTTAAAAGAAAAAAATTAATATAGTCATAAGATAATTTATCTAAATAAATTTTTCTTAGCTCTTCTCACTTTTTTGACCAACTATTCATTTGGCCACACAAATACTATGTGGGAGACAATGGATTCTAGTGAATTGGCGAGGGTGAACTTGTGGGAGTTCATTGCAGTTGGATCTCTTAACCTTATGATTAATGCCTCAAGTTCTCTCTTATTATTTTCTATTTGACCTAATATATTTTCTTGTGTTCATGGAGGATTTCTAGGAATTGAAGGAGGGTTTTGTTGTGGTTGTTATTTAGCAAGGTTTTTATCAGGGGGTGAATCAAGGTTTTGATCAACTAGTGGTGCATTATCAAATCCTATAAATTAAAAAAATACACTTAAAAAATAATTAAATATATCTATTTAATTGAACTTTTACACTAAAAACATTTTTTTTACCTCTTCCACCTCAACGATATCATGACGACATTTTTGTAGTGATTTGGTGGACAAACAGTGATGAAAGGACTATCTCACAATGTGAGCATGCTTGAATAAAGTTGTAGACCATGGGTTTGGTTGAGGGTAGGGATAAAAATGAAGATATGAAACGAGTTTTTTTATAGATAAAATAGAGCTAAATGTACTTGTGGTATGCTCTAGGGAGCCAAAAAGTGGAGTGGCCACTTTTTAGTACACCATCTTTGTGCATTTTCTCTAATGCAAAATGTGAATCAATTAAGATAATCAGTCTACCAATTGAATTTGGGCCAATAGTTCAACAGATATTATTACATAATATTGATCTTGATCTTCCACAAAATAGTCTTTTGGGCTATCCTTAGATACATGAAATATAAGTTACACCCTTTTATCCTCATCCTTTTTAATATTATTGAATTTTGGAAGGATGCTATCAAAAAATCAATCATTTCCTTACTATTAAGGAAACCTCAACTCTTGAACCCAAGCACTTATCAACCTACATAGATCTTGTTAATCTGCATCCACGTCTCAAATCCCACACCAATATTACTAAAAAAAGCTATGGAGAATATGATATCCAAGATTCTTTTCATATAGTCCAACTTCCTCTCTCTCCTTGATCTCATGATAAACTTAATATAAATTAAAGGAAGATAAATGCTTTATGTTAGAATGGTTGTACTACATTCATACAACATGGTTTACTTATATATGAAATGACTGGGACTCAAAGATGTATTAGTTGTATGATAATGATGAATTAGCATCTTATTTTGAAAGTGATGAGTATGTTATAGCAATAGGATATGCAAGAATACAAAATATAAAAGAAAGGGACTTGGACTTCATGAACATGGAATTATTGAAAAATCTAGCAACTTGGAGGAAATGCTACATACCTTATGATGAGAAATCCATTTAATGTAAGAGAAACTTCCACAATTACTAGGGATGCTTCTTTTGATATTGAAAACATAAAAAATGAAATAAAGAAAAATAGGGTTGGGGGTGTAAAATGAGATGAGAAGGGGGTTCACCAAAATGATAGTAGATAGACCTAATTTACTTTATTTCATTAGGAAATTAAATCTCCACATGAATTGATTATCGATCCTTAGGTGAATCAAGTCAATGCGAGAATCTTCATATTTCCTTATGACTGAAGGATGGGGGTCAAGGTAAAACAGCACTTTGGCGAGAAAAACTAAAACTAGCAAATCAACTCCATAATGCAATCTAACACTTGAAACAACAATATTAAACTCAATATTTGTACAAATAAGAAACCAAATGCACATCTAAGAAGGGCAGAGATGTGTTTACCAGTCACCAAGAGACAGTTTCAGAAGGCTATTTGGGATTCATTTTCCCACAGGAAAATGGGTATTTTCTCAGGGCTTTTCTACACTTTTGGGAGACTCTAACATAGATTTGTAGCTTCTAATCTGTCCAAGTTTTAATGTCAAAAAGTTAGAAATTAGGTCTATAGGTTAGATTATGTGATTTTACAACTTTGACAAATTTTGCAACTTTGACAACTTTGTAAATATTTTGAATTTTGGATTGTGTTGAAGGTTGATAATGTAGGAGAGGGTTTCAAGGGCGGCGGAAAACAAGATCTGCAGAAAGATTTGCAGGGAGTTCCAAACGTAATAAAGCACCAAGGAGCGAAAGATGGCAGACTCCCAAAAGAAACGACAAAGACATGGCAAATTGATTTAGTGGACTATGTGGAGGAGGACATGGAAGCCTTTGAAAGGTCTGTGCTTATTGGAAGATTCCTTGGTAAATGATTTACTAGGAAGGAGATCAAAGAGTGGATGTCAGAAAATTGGCAGGGGGTTGTAATGGTAAACTTTCTTCCAAAGGCCTTTTTCATTGTGGCAATGGACAACAAAGAATCAAGGGACAACGTTCTGGAAAATGAAAAATGGAAATATGGTGAGTCTTTCCTTTATTTGCAAAAGTGGGAAAGAAATTTCAATCCTCTACGGAGCAATCCAAAAAGTGGCCCAATCTGGATACGGTTATATAACTTACCATTCGATTATTGGTCTGGCCGCTGCTTGACAAGGATAGGTGACTCCATGGGCTTAGTGATGGATGTAGATATGAGGAACAATGAATCTCTAATCTATGCCAAGATTCGTATTTTGGCGATCAATGACTTTCCCAAGGAAATAATCTTGGCAACAAGGCAAGGTGATTGGAAGCAGTCAATTGAAGTGGAAACACCGATGTCATTTTGCTTCAATTGTAAACGTCATAACCATATTCAATCTGAATGTAAAAGAATCCTTCAAAAAAGTGTGGAAAGTATGAAGTAGAAACCAAGCTAGGTCAGAGGAAAATGTTGTAACAGAGGAACTTATGCCAGAAAGGGAACCTTGAGCTATTGTAATGGCGGAACCTCTAAACTTTCAACCAAATCCTTCAACGCAATTAGAGGAAGGGGAAGTGGAAACCTTCCAAAAGGAAACTATGTCGGTTGTCCCTCTATTACAATATGGGGAAAATATGGCTATAGAAACCTCTACTGACGTGGATGGAGATTCCAAAAATGAGGATGCCTTAGACATTGTGGAGCCTAGATACATGAGTCAATCAGAAAAAATTACCCAAGCCCCAAGATTAGGAAGAAAGTGAAACAAACAAAAACAGGAAGAAGAGGCTTTCAGGGGTGGCCAAACCTCAATCAGGCATTACATGACAAGGTCCAAGGGAGGCTGCCCCTCCCTTGGGAGGAAGTGAGAATTCTAACATGGAACGTTAGGGGCCTAAACGCCCCTAACAGAAGGTGACTAGTGAAACGCCAGTTGGACTATCTAAATACGGATATCATCATGTTGCAGAAGACAAAATTGGCTGACTCGTAAACACTTTCTTTCCTCAACCAATGTAAAAAATGGAAAGGTATCTTTGTCAATTTGGAAGGCATTGCAGGTGGATTGGGTGTTCTCTAGCTAGACTCAAAATTTAAGGTTACATTAATCTCCTTTCAAAAATCTTGGATGCAGTTAAAGGTAATCTCTTGGGTAACAAATTTTGAATTTTTCTTATTCAACATCTATGGGCCAACAAGAACAGAAGAGAAGAAATTGACTTGGGAATACATTTCAAAAGAAATAAAACAATTGAATATTTTTCTGGGGGGAGACTCTAATGTAGTTCTGGATCTCACGGAAAAAAAGGAGGTACACGTAAGATCACACAAGCACAAAATATTTCTACAAATTTGTTGAGACAAATAATCTGATTGATATAAAACCCACAAATGATACATTTACATGGACCAATAGGAGGAAATATTTTACTAATATCATAGAAATATTAGATAGGTTTTTTGTATCGGAATTGTGGATGCAGGAGGAAGCACTCCCAAAGGCATTCATCAGACCGTCACCTATCTCTGATCACTTTCTTGCTGAGCTGATAATTTCATAACACACCAAACCACCGAGAGGTTAGTTTAGATTCAAAAGGATGTGGTTGAGGAATGAAAACATTGTCGAACTCATGAGGGATTGGTGGTTGGAACCGATGCTAATAAAAGGCTCAAAGATGTTCATTTTCTTCAAAAAATTGAACCGAATGAAGGAGAAGCTTAGACGCTGGAACAAGGAAGTTTTTGGAAATATATTTGTGGAAAAAAATCAGGTGGAAAAGGAACTCATTAACTTAAGTGAAGTGATTATGGTCTAGGGTATGAAAAATGTTAAATTCGAAAGGGAGAAAGCCTTGTTGGCAGAATATAATGAGTTGCTTCTTAGGGAAGAGATATATTGGAAGACAAAATCTAGGGAATTATGGTTGCAGGAGGGAGACATTAACACTAAGTACTTTCATAATTCAACCAAAGTCAAACGTAGCTAGAACAAATTTTTTTAGATTAAAGATGCTCAGGGGAAATGGGTCAGCAATGAGGATGAAATTCAAAAGCTCGGGTTCCTTTACTTTGAAAATCTCTTGAGAATTGATGGGACAACAGAAACTCTAGAGTGCAATTTTCTAGAGGACATCAAAGGAGTGCTAAGTGCGGAAGCAAAGGACAAACTTACAGCTCGTGTCACTCTAGAAGAAGTGTGAATTGCTTTATTTCAAATGAAGCCTGAAAAATCACCCGGCCCAAGTGGCTTCAATGCTCTCTTCTATCAAGTGTGTTGGAATTTCTTGGGGAATGACCTTCAGGGGGTGGTGGAGGAATCATGACGAAAGTGCATTGTTCTTAAGGATCTCAATAACACCAACATTGCTTTAATCCCAAAAAAAGAGAGTTGTGAAACTTTTGTTGACTTAAGGCCTATATCTCTATGTAATTTAGTCTACAAAATCATCACAAAGGTAATGGCAAATAGGCTCAAATCCCTCTTTCCAGTTATAGTCTCAAAGGAACAAACCAGATTCATTCTTGAGCGAAACATCATGGATGGCATTACTATAACACATGAATTTTTTCATTCCCTTAAGAAGTCTAAGCAAAAGGGCATGATCATCAAACTAGAATTTAGTAAGGCCTATGACAAGTTAAGGTGGCACTTCCTGATAATGGTGATGGAGAAGCTAGGTTTTAAATGGCTAAGGTGGGTGTTTTCCTACATATCTACTCCAAGATACTCAGTGTTGATTAACGGTTCCCCATATGCCTTTTTTGAAAGTGCACAAGGCATTTGCCAAGGGGACCCGTTATCTCGGTTCCTTTTTGTGCTAATGAACAAAGCTTTGAGTCACCACATAGCAAGACTACTGAGTTTAAGGCTTTGGAAAGGTATTTCGGCTGCAGAAAAATTTCCCCTGCTTTCCCACCAGCTCTTTGTAGATGACACCATTCTATTTTGTTTGTCTTCTACTGAGGAATCAGAGATGGTAAAAATGATTATGGAAAAAATCAAGTTAGAAGTAGGCCAAGTAATAAACAAAGATAAATAAGTGATTTTCTTCTTCAATACGAATGCTTGGATGTAAAGATGTATTGCCGAAAGCTTGGGATTTTTCCCAGGTAATCTTCCTTCAAAATACTTGGGCATTCCCCTGTTTATCAGGCAGGGAAAGTCTTCGATGTGGGAAGAAGTGTTGGGGAAATGTAGAGCAAGATCAGAGAGCTGGTCGGGCAGGTGGCTCACCCTTGCGAGTTGTTTGCTCATGGTTAAAGCTGTTATTGCAGCCATTCCTATCCACTTGATGTCATGCTTGAAATTGCTTAAAAAGGTGGTGAATGGGTTGGTGGGTATCTAGTGCAACTTGATGTGGGAAGGTGCTCATGAAAAGAATAGAATCCCATTGCTTAGCTAGGACACGGTGTCAAAATAAAAGGAGTCAAGGGGTGCAGGAGTAAGGGACTTGACCGCTCAGAACAAAGCCCTTGGTGTGAAATTTATTTGGCGTATGTTCAAAAAATCGTAAGATCCATGGGTTAAGCTTCTCAATGCGAAGTATTTGGATTCTAAAGCGGTGGATAGGATTCTGACCATCACCAACCCAAGTAAAGGATCTGCAATATGGAATTTATTTTTGTCATGCAGACCACTTATAACAAAACATGTTACATGGGTGGTAAGGGATGGAAATCAAGCCTCTTTTTGGCTCGAATCATGGAATGGGTATGAGCCCCTATCAAACTTGGTGGGTATGGAAGCAATCCAGTGGGCCACGAATGTTCACGATGAGTCCCTTAAGGGTTATGTGAATATCTGGGATGCGGGTGGAAGATGGGAGTTTTCCTGGAAGATAATTTTTGGTCTCAGCCCAGACCAAAAGATTACATTGAATGTGGAGCTGTCTAGGAGGGACATTCTATTCACAGGCAAAGAAGACACCATCAAGTGGTGTGTGGCTAGTTCAAGGGATTATTCAATGAAACTGGGATATGTGGTCTCAAGAAATGAAAAGGTTGATCCAAGTTGGCCATCACACCTATGTTGGGGCACCTTTGTTCTTCAAAAGGCTAGAGCCTTTGCATGGACAATGATTCACTCTAGGATCCTAACTGGTGACTAGCTTCAAAAAATTGGAATTGTTGGCCTGCATAGATGTGTGTTGTGTCTTAGAAGTGAGGAAACGAAAAACCACTTACTTCTCCAATGAGAAGTGGCCCAGACTTGTTGGCTTCACTTCTATGCCAAGCTCGAACTTTAGGGTCCTCTCCCCAATAGCCTACAAGGTGTGTTTGCAGCATGGCCAAAACTAGGGAAAGGTTTAGCTTTGGCAAGTTTGTGGCAGGAAGTCCCGGCTATGCTTGTGTGGCATCTATGGCGGGAACGTAATGCAAGGATATTCCAAGATAGACATTCCCATTTGAGTGGCATCATCGCTAACATTGAGCGAGGCACTTGCGAGCATTTCAACATGAAAGCAAAAGTAAAAAGGTATAAATTTGTGTCTTCTTGGGACAAAAGGATGATTTCCAATTGGCCTCTAATCGTAGCACCTAAACCCAATATCTTGGGCTTAAAGATAGGTAGGGGGAAGCCTAATTGGTTGTTGTCCCTAAGAGGTAGGCTTAAACTAAACTTTGATGGGGCCTCGTTGGGCAACCCGGGGCCTTCGAGGGCCGGTTTTGTTGTGAGGGATGAAAAAGGGAAGCTGGTGTGGGCCTCCTCCATAAGACTGACAGTGGGTTCTAACAATGTGGCTGAATTTTCAGCCCTCTATGAAGGTGTGAAGTTCTGTGTTGATAATGGCTTTCACTTCGTGGACTTTGAGGGTGACTCGTAGGTGGTTGTTAAGGCAGTATCTTTGAACTGCGCCCCCAATTGGTGGTTGAATCTCTGCGTATCAAAGATTAATGGGCTCTTAGATCAAATTGAAGGATTCAAAATCTCACATGTCTACATGGAAGCCAACAATGTAGTTGATATACTTTCCAAGGCAAGGATTGCTCAAAATCGTCAGATGGTATGCTTGAACTTCCCTGACAGTTGGGTTGGACTGGCTGATGCGTTGAAGGCTGACTTGTAAGGAGCCAATTAATATGGTGGATTTGGTGGTCATCAAGTTTTGAAGCTCTTTTTTCTTTCTCATTGGTTGAGTCTACTGGTAACCTTCTTGCATCACTTGGCTTGCAAATGGGGGGCCCTTCTTCTATTGCTCACACTAGTTGGTGTGGCATTGTATTTGGATGGTTGTAGCCTGGGTGAGCAAGAAAATGGCACCCCACAAAATGTTGTTAGGGATATTCTCCATGTGCTGATATATTTCTTCTATGGATCAATAGAATGAGTGATGCCCTCTTGGCAGCGATTTGTCAAAAAAAAAAAAACTTTATCATAATCAAACCTGTAATCACACACACAAGAGAGAAAAATGTTTGTTTTTGGGTGAATGGGGGTTTGCCTTGGTCAACCCTCATTTTCATAATCAAACCTTAACTTGAAATAATGAAATGAAAGAGGGAATGAAGAATGAACAAAGCTATGTTACCACTCAACAAACCCTTGAATGAAACCTTGATAATGGAGATATTAGGAGGTCTACAACTTGCATGAGATGACTGAATTGGATGTGGATCTTGAAACTTGAATTTAATGCTTTGAATACTTGAACTTGAATCTTGAAAACTACATCACAATGTTAGCTCCAAAAACATGCATGATACAAGAAGAATTTGACATGATGGATGGATCTTGATTACTGCAATAAATCTCTAATATATTTTCTCTTGATCATAAACTTTAGCTCTTGTGAAGTCACATAAAAATTCTAGGTGAAACTTAGTGAAATTACCTTGTATTTATAGGTATGTATCCTTCATTTTTTGAAATTCAAATATCACAAGCCAACATTGAATTATAGATTTGAATATGTTAAAATACCACCAAATACATAATTTAAATTTAAGTTGAAAGGTCTAGGGAGGACCCATTCACCCATGGGAGAATGGGTCGCAAGTCCATATTCCTATAACACACATTGCTCAAGGTAAAGTGTTATGTTTAGGCATTAATTATTGTCGAGTTTCCCCTTTAGAAAATGTAATTAATTAGGCTTGTAAATTAATAAAAGGAATAATTAAGCTCAATTTAATTAATAGGGCCCAAATAAGTGTGAAAATGTAAAGGGTACATTTATCAACACTTAATTAAGGCATTATTAAGTCCAATTTAAAAAGGAGGGCCCAAACAAGTGTGAAAATGTAAAGGATTAAATTTTTCTACACTACAAAAACATATTACATTTATGATCCCTATGAAGATCTTTCTATAATAATTTTTTGATGAAACCACCATCCTTGCCATTAACCTTGAACAAGTAAATATTTTGACCTTATCAATTGGGACCAACAAGATAAAGTATCATTGGACACATTTGAAAATGATGAATCTTTTGTAGATTTTATGATAACTTGGGATCATATTCCACTAGGGGATCACAAGAAAGGTTTCTAACTGAACCTTGATACATATGCATACTTTGTGGAATAGTAAGGGATCCTTAGTCTAGAAGAATAAATAAAGCTAAAAGAATTTTAAAAAAAAAAAAAAGAAGCAAAAAAATGAAATTAAAGAAGAAAAGAAAGGAATTTTTATTGGTGAAAAACCCTTTGGGGTGTTGATGGACAAGGATCTCAACCTTTCCCTCGAGTCTATGCAATTTCAAGATATACACCCATCCTTGGTTGAAGAAGTTTTGGAAGTCAAACTAGGAATTTAAAAAAATAGCCACATCACAATAGCTTTGGATTCTAAAGAGAAGAACATTGTCACCGCCATACTCAAGGAATCAATAAACATATTTACATGGTCATATTTTGGTGTGCCTATGTTAGATCTATCACTACTGGTTCACCATTTTAAATTGTGGACCTTGATTCCAAAATAGTAAATCAGAAGTTGATAAAAATGCATCCCAAGATAGCCCTCCTTGTCAAAGAAGAATTATAAAAACTTCTATAGGTTGGTTTCATTCATCCAATTGATTATTCAAACTAAATATCAAACATTGTTCTCATGAGAAAAAAACCTAAAGATATTTACGTATGCCCATAATTTTATGCCCTTAATAAGGCATACCCAAAGGATGATTTTTCCTTGCCTAATATTGACATTATAATTGATCTTGCAAATTTTATCTCTCCTTGGGGAATGTTTTTCTATCAAGTCATTCCTTTTGGTTTGAAAAATGTTGGGGCTACCTATTAATGAGCAACGACAATAATATTTTAGGATATGCTTTCTCATATTATTAAAGATTATGTGTATTGTTTATTAGGAAATTTATAAATTAAAATAGAACATATTGATTCTACAATACATCTTTCAAATACTCAAGGAATATAAGTTCTACCTTAATCATAAGAAGTGTGTGTTTAGTGAATTGTTAGGAAGACTATTGGCTTTATCATCTGTAGAGGAGATGTAGAAGTGAATTTTTAAAAATTTAAAGTGATAACATATATTCCTCCACAAGAAAACCTCAAGAAAATGTTTAGTCTTCAAGGAGAGCTCAAAGACATACATAGATACATTACTCAACTTGTAAATAAATTTCAACATTTCTTAATCTCCTAAAGAAATATTTGGGATATTACTGGGATGATTTGTGCCAATAGGATTTTAATTAGCTTAAGAAATACCTCACCAATACACCAATTCTCATGGAAATTGTATAAAAAAACCTTACTTTATATTTTAGCTTGAAATATGTTGCTTTGGGAGCCCTTCTAGCACAATATGATGAATAGGGATGAGAGAGTTTTATATTATATAAGAAATACCTTGGTAGGATATGGAATCATACAATTATGGAAAGGGAAGCTTTGAACATTGTCTTTACATCCTATAAATTAGCTTAGTGCTATATGCTCAATCATCAAAGTAAGATCATTATAAAAATTGATCCTCTTAAGTATCTTTTATCCAAAGCATATCTAATAGAATGAATGCTAGAAGTTTCTTATGATTCTTAGTGAGTTTGATATCTAGTATGTTGATCATAAATCAATAAAAGGATAGGTGTACAATAAAATCAGTTGGTCAAAGCCATGTTGTTATATACTCAAAAATTAATCATTGACTTTGTAGATGAATATATTCTAGATCTTAAAGAATCATTTGAATGGAAAATCTACTTTGATGGATCCTTCATTTCTCATGGCTTGGGGGGAGGTGTCTTGTTTCTTATGCCACTAGGTGACCTTATAACTAAGGAATTCAAGATTAGATTACCACATACTAACAATATTGTTGAATAGAAGGCCCTCCTCTCTAGTCTTATGATAGTATTCGAATGGAACACCCAACATCTATTATATTTTGGTGATTCCTAACTAATTATAAAATAGTTCAATGATGTGTACTAAACTAAGGATGATAAGATCGTCCCTTACAAACATGTAGTTTAAAAATTCAAGCAATATTAAAACATATTCAATTTAAACAAGAGCCTTGTATACATGATAGAGAAGTTATATCATGTCAATCATTGGTTATATCCTCACAATCCCCGCAAGTATACAATAATCTTAGTTATTAATTGAATGTATATTTTAGTCCTATCATATGATGTCCCAAAAATAAATAAAAATGGTATATGAGATCATTGGTCCCAATTATCCACATGGTATCATGATATTTACACCAATCTTCACCATAGAACATTCCCATCTAATCACTCACATAACCAACACAAATCCTTTCTCTAATGCCTATCTCATTCCACCATTTTAGGTGAGATGCTCTACTATAGGTGTTATGATGAAACTTTATTATAATGTATAAATTTGGATGAATTTAAATTAGGAATTAAAGAGTTTTGTGATGACATCTACATAGCACACAATTGGTATGGTCTGAGCCAAAAATATCATAATAATGTGATATTAATGTTGCACCATGTGGGACATGATGCTTGTATACATGTTAGAAAGTGTATAACCTACTAGAAACATGGAGATATAATTCATGAACCATCTTAAGCTTTGAGACTCATCACCACTTTTTATCCTTTTCTATATAGGGAAATAATCTCATTGGGAAAATAATCTCTTCTCCTCTAATGGTCATAATCATATTATCCTACAACAAAATAATTTTCCAAGTGGATTGAAGTAACTTCTCTTAGTAATTTTACTAGCTAACAAATCTCTAAATTCATCTTAAACCATATAATTTTTATTACATAATACTTGGTAAAATTATTATAGATAATGGCCCAAGTCCTCAAAAACCATTGAGTCTAAATCATCTATTAAAATTATTATAGATAATGGCCCAAGTCCACACCTATTACTCACAAGGTAATGGCTAAGTTGATGGATCTAACAATTTTTTATCAAGCTCCTTAAAATATTGTTAATGATGTGGGTTGTGATTGGTACATTGAACTCCATCCCACCCTACGGGCTTATTGTACTTGCATATTTACACCCATAAGAGATGCTCCATGTTTCCTTATCTTTGGATCTAAAACAATATTTCCAACTACGAATGGGTTATTATCCTTATGCATTTCCTTACAAGATCTTATTGGTGATGAAAATTACCAAGATGCAAGCACATATCGATGAAATATAACTCCTTGATGAGAAAATAATAAATGCACTAAAAATTTTGAAGGCTTATCAAAATTGACTACACCATAGCTACAATAAGCACATCAAGACTAGAGAATTTGATATTGGTGACCTTGCCCTGTTGGAAAATTAGAAGAACGCCAATCAATACCGTGAAAAGAAAGATTGGTCCAAGCCAAATTGGTTGGGTTCTTACATTGTCATCACTATATGGGTTAACAGCTTATAAGTTGGCTACATTAGATGGTCAAGAGTTAGAGGAGTCAATGAGTATCATTTATATCAATTATTTTCATGTTTGGCACTACCACAAATCTAAAGGTTTCAAAAATAAAAAAAATTAAAACAAAAAATAGTAAAGAGAAAAATAATGCTTTGGTGAAAACCTAGTTGTGGGAATTTATGCCATGATAAAAACCTAGTTGCAACGGTCATATGTAGCACCTTGTATCCATTATCATGCATGTACCATTTATACTTGAGCACATATCCACTGCATGTTATCTATATATTTTCTTTGATATCACTTGTCATAATATTGTTGTATCCTCCCACCCACATCCCATTTTAAATTTTAAAGGTATTAAATAAAGTATTGGCTCATGCTTTGGGAAATTATCTTGATAAAATTTATATACACATGTTTGACATTATGTCATGTGCTCCTATGAACTCAATAATAATCACAAACCTAAGAAACATTAATGCACCTTCTTTTTTCACAACAAACATAGGAAAATAATCAAACATCACAAGAATAACTAATCCATTTGATTAAAAAAATCATTTATATTGGTTTAATCCTTTTTCAAAGTCACATTAGTCATCCTCTCAACCAATAGGATATATCATTCCCTCATCCAATACCACTATCACTATCATGAAACTTGCTAACTTGGTTTTCCACTTAGACAAGATGCTTGTCTCTATGTGTTTTTTCTTTCTTTATTGCTTGATTGTTTATTTCTTTTGTGCACGTTTCAATACACAAGACATTCATCAAGGTCATCATGGTCTATTATATCATGATGCATCCTAAAAATGTGTTTTCTAGGTATTTTGTTAATTTGTGCAATTTCATGCCTTCATAAATTAGTCATTCATGTATATGACACTACATCATCATGGTTCCTCATACTCTAGTTCATTGTGTCATGTGATACAACAAATTTAAGTTGCTCACCATATTGAAAAATATCTACAAAATCACTCACATGTACTCATCACAAGAAAAATAAAACTCTTATGGAAAAACAAAATCATTCACTAAATAAGTCATTCACTCTCTAAATTTTTTACCACCCCTTCACATCAATTTTCCATTCCTATACCTTAT
Source organism: Sequoia sempervirens (assembly GCA_007258455.2). Lineage (NCBI taxonomy): Eukaryota > Viridiplantae > Streptophyta > Pinopsida > Cupressales > Cupressaceae > Sequoia > Sequoia sempervirens. Next base: position 100,907,197 of record VDFB02000017.1, on the reverse strand, counting down.
AATTATAACTTCATTTCAAGATTTCACCCATGCTTTTCCAACTCACCTGTCCTCTCAAGGGGCAATTTTATGTGTGTGTATGTATATATGTATATGTATATGTATAGATATACATACATACATACATACATACATACATACATACATATATATATATATATACACATATATAGGGTGTGTGCTAGAAGTTGAGTCCACTTTTTGCCCATTTAGTGGAAGTGTTTTCCCTAATTTTTAGAATTCAACACATTTGACCTTAAAATTTGAAGCATTTAGAGATTAAATGTTGAAAAAAATCACTAATCATAAAATGTAGTACTTGGAGTCTAGTTTCCAAATATGTAATTTATTTCAATACCCAATGATACAAATTGATTTTCAATAGGTGTTTCTAAAAACCATTGTTTAAAAGTCACTTTTTTTACAATACCATGCATGTGTACGTCATCCATATTTTGACTTAAATAATCAAATTTTTCTAAATCCTTTTGGGAAAATATTTGTAACTCACTAAAACATGCTTTCCATATTTTTTGTAATTTTTTATTGAATATTTTTTTTGTTAATTTTTTATTGGCCATATTTCCAATGTTTTGAAAAATTGTTATGTACGTCACACATAAGATGACCTAAACTTATCATTTTTTGTTTTTTTAAAATTGAAAAGAATTGTCTGAAGTATGCTTTTGTACAAAAAAAAAATTCAAAAAATTATGTTAACAAAAAGTTATTAAAATACTAAAAAACCTTGATAATTCAAGTTTGTGGACCTGTTTCATCATAAATTAATTGAAAAATAAAAAAATTAACCCAATTGTAAAAAAAATTACATATTTGGTATCTACACTATCTCATCTATAATGAGTTTTAATTTCATCAAAAAATTCAGCAAAAAAAGTCTTCAGACATATGCCCAAAGTCACCATTTTCTTGTGACATTGCCAAGACCTTCAACTTGCAAGTCAAACCAGGTCCAGTGTCTAGGTTTGGGTCCCCAAGCCTTTTCTTGAATAAAAAAACAAAGCAAAAACCTAACCAAAAATTTAAATTTTAAAAAAATAGGATCTCATTTTAAAACGGGATCTCGTTTCAGAAAAATATAATTTTTTATACTTATTAAATGAAAGGAGATCTTGTTTTGCAAAATGGGATTCCGTTTCTTAAAAGTATAAAATATATATATATATATATGAAATGAGCAATTAAAAAACGAGATAAGAAACGGGATAAGCAAGTCGTTTTAAAACGGGATCCCATTTTAGGCTCGCGACTCTGAACCTAAACGTGATCCTGTTTTCTTGAAGCTGATTTTGGGTTTTTGTTTAAGGAAAAAACTTCCACATTTCGTGGACTCATCTTCTTGCTTTTACCCTACATATATATACATATACAGGGTAAATGTATATGTATATTTATATATATACATATACTCATCTTCTTTTATATGGTATATGTATATATATATATACATGTATACATATATGTATACGCATATGCATATACATATGTATACATATACACATATGCATATACGTACGCATACGTATATGCATATGCGTATAACATTTCATCAATATCAACTTGATAATTGATTAAATTTGATATCATTATCATAATAACATCAAAATAAACAATTAAATAAATTATTTGTTTAATTAAATCCTCATTACTCCACTAGTTAATTAAAGATAATTGAGTACTTAATTTATTCATATAATTTTTATCTCATCATTTAAAATAAATAAATTGATATCATTTTTCACCCCATCTTTTTAATTAAATATACAAACAATTTTTTGTTTCTCAATTTTCCATAATATAATCTCATCCATCTATTTAGAATCTTTTAATCTCCACCCTCCATTTTTACAACTAAATATTTAATACTTCGCATATGGTTGGAACAAAATATTTAGTTGCTATAATCATTTTAAAACAATTTACATATTCACCATCCATTTGAAACAAATAAAATTTTAGGAACTCATCACACCTCCTACATTCTTACATTCTTAGAAAATCCTTTCAACTAATCTCAACCATAAATTCATCAAATGAATCTACACCATTTATCAAAGGTATAAAACTTCCACCAAAATTATTGAGATAGTTTGTATCAAAAAAAAATATACATAACATCCATTTGCAATCATTTGTTGAGCATATTCACAAACCAACAATATAATTCTATTTGATGAATTTGCTTTATTTTACTTCCATTAAGTTTATCCTTAAGTTTCCAATTAATCTGGAATAAGAAGCTTTTATTTATACTTTAGTTGTTTCCTTCTAATTAAATCAAATTATACATTAGAATATAAAAAAACTGATACCATTTTATTCTAAATTTAACATATATATGAATTATCGTATAATTTGTTTTACTGTCTACTTGAAATCTTCTTTTTCAAGTGATAGTCTGCTTGAAATTATGATTGTTTTTTACAGCTAAATGATCAAAAACGGCTGATAAGTTAAAGAGCGAAGTCAAAAGATTTATTCTATTTTAAAAATGTTCAAAAATCTTCTTCTTCTTCATTATTCAAGTTAGCAACCTAGTCGTTTAGACAGTGCACTCTTTACTGGATGAGATCAGACTTACCCTGCCCTTGTTAGTATAATGAAATTTCAAGATCTGAGCAATCCGAAGGTTTTTTTTTTCCTTTTATACAGGTGAGAAATCCTGCTATATACACCAGAAGATGTGGCGAAAAATTCTGACATCTTAAGTTTATTCCTATTGAAAGATATTCAAATAGTTCAAGCATTCAAATGTAATTTTAAGGATAACTATTTATCATTTGTTTGGATAATCATTTATTATTTTTGGGGACATGTGTGAATGAGGTGTAAAATTGTTATTCAATCATCTAAGACGTTGGCTTAAATTTATCTATGAAAATCGGTTTCAATGATGTTATGAAGTGTAAAATTGCTATACAATCATGTAAGACTATCAATGATTCTTGTAATACATTCCAGCAGCTTAACAACTTCTAATTTAACCACTGGAATGTAGAACGATTGGTTGAACTGTTGAAAGACACGGACAACTGACGCATGTTCGAACCCTGATTCACTCAGCTGCACACAGTGTGGGGCCACTGCTGGGTTTCGCATGGCTGAGAGGATTAGTCTCAGCTCACCTGAACCAACTTGACAATGCTGTGAACTGGAGACACCTCTGAGATAACCCAAAAAAAAAAAAAACTTCTAATTTAAACACATTGGCTTAAGTTTAAAGTCTATTTTATATCTATGAAATTTGGTTTCAGTGGTGTTTCCTTGATAAAATGGATGGGCCTGTGGCTGCCAACTATGGCAACTGTAAGTATTTTCTTAGATCATCACATCTGGCTGCTTCATGGATTGGGACAAGAAGTTTTAATTCTAGCCAATCTAAATCATAGTTTGAAATATATCAGAGTTGTTGAAGCTTTACAACAATTATCTCCCAAATCATGATATTAAATGAATGCAATTAAAACACTCCCAAACCCTTAATTTCCTCTTCTTTGGGCAATTCCTCCACCCAAAAAGACATGCCCTTCTTATTGCTTTTGTTTCTACCATGCATCTCGACCAACTCATGTATGTCAATTGGACTGCTAACATTGTTCATCATGTGCTGTGGAGAATAATTAGAGAAAGGCACAAACGGTGGTCTGGACACACAATGTACATTATCCCAACTGAGGGACTTGAAAAAAGAGTGTTGTTTTATGTCTTGTGCTCCATTGCGGAAGCCCAATCTTCTGGAGGGCTCCTTCTCAAGTAACCTTATTATGAGATCCCGCAGAGGAGTCCACGTCCCTATGAAATGGGGATGCTGGATTAGAATATTGTAGAATGTGTGATTCCTTGTGGCGCCCTTAAAGGGTGTTCTACCATAGAGAAATTCATAGAGTAGAATCCCAAGAGCCCACCAATCAACTGCAAATTCATGACCGGTGCCATTCAACATCTCTGGAGCTACATATTCATCTGTGCCCACCAGGGATTTGGATCTTGTGCGAGGGTTGACATTAGATGTTGTGTTGGTGGGAGCAACTTGTGCAGAAGAATGGGTTTCTATAGTGGTTTGGCTTGCATGGCAAGGTTTTAGGCAGGATATAATGGATGTAAGTTTTGAATGTTTGTTTCTCTGTGAATTTTGTGTTTTTGAGGGCAGGACTGGCAATTGCTTGGGTGAAAGCCTGGTAGATAGATCGAAATCTGTGAGCATTATGTGCCCACTGGCCTGTATGAGGATGTTTTCTGGCTTCAGATCTCTGTAGGCTATGCCCTGGCTGTGTAGGTACTCCAATGCTATCACAATCTCTGCTGCATAAAACCTGAGGAAGCACCCAGCAAAAGAGTTCAGACAACTGAAAATTTATTATATTCACTACAAATAAGATCATGATCTATAAAATAATATTAGAAGGGATACATAAGAGAGACCAGAAGGAAGAAACCAATAACATCATCTCTATTTGGATGCAGAAAATCCATGCTTTCATATGCCTGAGTTTTGAGAGAAAACGTTCTACTCTCAACCCAGGAAATCCCTGCCCACTGTTCCATTTTAAACATGCATCCATTTTAGACATGTATTATATGATATTAATATCAGGATTCAATTTTGTAGATTTTAAGTTAAATTCATTGACTCACATTTCATGAGTAGTAATTTGCACGAACCCAACCAACCCATCTTTCATGAAAATGAATGGTTCTCTTAATACTCATTGCATCACTTATTACATCTAAGTGATGTTCACATTAGTGAAGCATCAGGATTTTGGAAGATCATCCATCTCAATACTATTCCAACTCAAAGCATGTTTAATCATAAAATTCATCAATCAAACCCACTTCACTTGTACTATATTTTATAGGATGGAGGTCCTCCATAATTTAAATGCAGGCTTAAGACCTTCACCACCATTAACGTTTTTCAATCTCAAGATATGTAATGCTTGATCATGAATACTTTTGGTTTGGAATATATTGTGTCCTTCAGATTAGCTATCTTTCATGAGAACGAAAATTCCACTTAACACTCATTAGATCTAGGTATTCATTGCATATCAAGACTTCTTGGGAGATGACTCATTGCATCTAGATGATGCTCACAGTAGTGAAACCACAGTAATGAAACATCAGGATTTTATGCAAGATCACCCAGACTAGTACTACTCCCAAGACTTTCTGGAAGATCATCCATCCCAATACTATTCCGATTCAAACAAGTTTTGCCAATCAAACCCACATAACTTGTACTATATTTAATAAGATACAGATTCTACAATTTAAATACAGGCTTAAGGACCTTCACCACCATTAACATTTTTCAATCTCAAGACAACATAATGCTCGTTAATGATTTGAACAAAAAAGGAAATACTTCTGGTTTGGCAAGAATTGTGTCGTCCATAATGGATACCTTAAATTTTCAGCAACTATATCTTGTGAACAATTACAAGAAAACAAAAAGAAATTTACTCTAAACATGGCAATCACCTGATGACGGACTCTGAAAAGGTCTTTTCAGGCTGCTTAAGTCTTAGATTGTGAAGATCCCCACCTGGGCAATACTCTCCAAGCAAACTGGTGATTTTTTCAGTCTCCACCACACCCAACAACGTGGACAGAAATGGGTGGTGCAGTGAGGATGCAATGTCTAATTCAGTTTCTGTCCTCCTTAAAATATCTTCTGCTCTACTCTGGTTAGTTGCAGATTTGCTTATGGCTTTGAGTGCCAGTGGTGCCTGTGCCTGTGCCTGAGCATTCTCTTTTACAACTAACAATACAGTCCCCATGCCTCCTCTTCCCAATACCTGCACACCCCTTAACTCTTCCACTGCTATTCTCTCCACTTCCATCTTCCCTCAATGCTCCCTCTCTCTGGGCCCATTTAAACTGGCCTTTAGTAGCAGTTGCCCACAAACAGACAGATACAAAGTTCCAAATCAAAATCTTGGGAGGATTCTGCAGATCTCCAGATTCTAGATCGTGCCCATTATTATTATTATTTTGACGTAAAATACTCCTCTGGGCATTCTCACATGGTATTCTGTTTTTTTTCAAAAAGTAGCCCGAAAGGTGCAGCATGCCTCGTTTGTCTTGTAATAAAATCTTGAGCTGTCCATCTGCATGGACGAGTATAGAGATATGGACAGGGCACCAACAAACTCACCATACTTTTATTTTATTTAATAATAATTAGTACTTATCAAATAACTGAACCCATGCTTGAATTTAATCTTTTCTAAAGAATGTAATAATTCTATTACGAAAAAGCCAAAGCTGGCATGAAGCAATCCAATTTCTTACATTCCAAGCCATGTATTTTTTACTATTACTATCACATCAATATATTCAGTATTGATTCTGTCGAGAGTAAGTTCTCCAATAAAAAGCAAAACACAATATTTTAAAAAATTAATTGTAGATTCTAAAGAGTTATTTTATTTTATTTAGTATAATATAGATTAATTTTGAAGTTAAGATTTATTTTGTTTGATTTATATTATTTATTTTGTTTTCATTATGTCAAATAATCATAATAATATTTATGGAATTGTAAAGGTTTGTTCTTTTGATTTTGCTATTAGTATTTTTATTGGGTTGTTTGTTTGATAGTTTTGTTGTTATACAATCTTTGAGTGTTGTTTGTCTCATTTATTGAGGCTTCAAAAAAGGATTGGGGTCCTTTCAAAAGTTTATTTTATCTAATAAAATATATATATATATGTGTGAATATATAAATCTTAATTTTGAATTTTGAATTATTTTATTTTATCTATTTTATTTATTTTTGTTTAATATAAGAAAAACTAACTATAATAACAACAAAAAATGAAGTGTAGTCACCACTTGTAGCAGAGTTGGTTGCGACTTGGGGTTTATATTCCTCAAGGTTACAAGTTCGACTTCGCTTTGTAGTTGGCAAAGGCAAGGGTCAGTTATAGGAATGGACTTTTCCCCTAACCTCCTTGAGGTAGGATAATTTTTTGCCGCCACTTGTAGCAGAGTTGGTTGGAGCTCGGGGTTTGCATTCCTAGAGGTCACAAGTTTGACTTCGCTTCGTAGTGGGCAAAGGATAACCTCCTTGAGGTTCGATAAATTTTTGCCACCACTTGTAGCAGAGTTGGTTGGAGCTCAGGGTTTGCATTCCTAGAGGTCACAAGTTTGACTTTGCTTCGTAGTGGGCAAAGGAAAGAGTCAGTTATATTGTGTGCTAGTTCCTGCTCTGTTGACCCAGAGTATAGGAATGGACTTTGCCCCTAACCTCCTTGAGGTTAGATAATTTTAAGCCGACATTTGTAGCAGAGTTGGCTAGGGCTTGGGGTTTGCATTCTTTGAGGTCACAAGTTTGACTTCACTTCATAGTGGGCAAAGGCAAGGGTCAATTATATTGTGTGCTAGTTTTTGCTCTGCTGACCCAAGGTATAGGAATGAAATTTGCCCCTAACCTCCTTGAGGTTAGATAAATTTTAAGCCTGCTCAGGTAGTGGAATTGGCTTGGATCGTGGGTTTGCTCCCCATAGGTCTTGGGTTCAACCCCCCACTCTCATGGTTGACTGGTGGGACTGTATGTGGGTTATGGCGTCCACCCACAGGGAGCTAGTCTCCCCCCAACTCGCCCCAGGTACCCAAGGTATGGGTTGTTGGGCCGTTGGACTAAGTTGCAATGTTAAGAATAATTATAAAAGAGTCAACATACAGATATATTTTTGAAATTATAAATTAATCTTAAATACATATAATTATTCAAAATAAAATAAAAAATGTAAATAAAATAAAATTTAAATAATTTTAAAGAAAAATAATTGTTAAGTATATAAAATAAGATAAAATAACTCTTAAATAATTACAATGATTTATTTAAGATATCTATATCATTTTTATTTTAAGAGAAGCCACCATTCATTATTTTCATACAACTCTTTTTTCTTGTTTTTACTTTGAAAAATATAATAAAAAGTAATCTATTTAAAAAAAAAACTAATCAAAATAATTATAAAAATAAAATATATAAATTACATTTTTTTAATTTATTAAGATTAAAAATAAATATATATTATAAAGTAATTACTTAGTAGAAATTTATTTATTTATTTTTAAATGTAAAAAATCAAAATTTTAAAATATATATTAATATTTTTAAATGAAACTATTAAAAGATAATATGTAAGTACATAATATTTATTAAACTTTTAAAAATAAAAATAAAACATTTTTTTAAAAAAATTACCATTGTCGAAAAGTTGAGGACAGTGAATGAGCTTTGCTAGGGTTTCTTGTGTCTGTAGTCATCCTTGGCCCCTTTTACATCATACCACGCCTTAGGCGCTGGATTTTCCCATGTTTACTGTGTGTACGTTTGCATTTATTGCGAACTTATTGGTTTTATTATGCCTTCAACTAATTCTAACCCAGTAGTTCTTGCTGGTGTTGGTGGTTCGACGACTCTGCTCAATAGCTCCCCCTCCAAACATGCAACCACATAAATTTATTTTGAAAGTGTTTCACGACGTATGTCTTTTGACTCCCTGACTAATGTGGTTTTACCCTTGCTAGATTTTGATTATGCATGTCAATGGCTTGAGCAACATACTCTTGTTGGTTATTTTGTTTGGAGGACTCCCCTTGAAAGTGTGCTTAAAGAATGGGTCCACAAGGTCTGGGTCCCTCATGGGGTCCACCTTGATATGGTCCAAAATTTAACCAAGGTTTTTTTCTTTTCAGCATTGCAGAGGTCGGTCATGTTCAGGCAATCTTGAATCATGGTCCCTGGTATGTTCAGTCATCTTTGTTGGTTTTCTAGTCATGGACCCAGGAATTGCTATCTCGAATGACACCAAGTTGGGGGTCCCGATCTAGATCAAGTTTTTGGGTCTACCTTTTCCTTGTGTGCCTTTCTTCCAACATATTTCATCCTCTCTAGATCCAAAGGTCATTTGTATTGAACCAGATAGGTTTTCTTAGGCTCAACCTCAGAAACGGGTTTGTGTTGAAGTGGACCTTTCACAGGATTTGAAGGAATCCATTGATATTCAAATTGGAGCTTTCTGGCATACCCAGAAAGTCACTTATTTCAATTTGTCGAACACATGTCATAGGTGTCAGTTCGCAGACCAGAAGATTAAGGATTTCCCTTTGGCAGTTCCTCGTACTCCTTTGTCACTGCGAGATTTTGAAAAGCTCCATCAGGCAAATAGTTTTGTTTCCAAATCAGAGAAGAAATGGACAATAGTTACAAACCATAAAAATAAGTCCAATGGCTTTGGAATGATTTCCAAAGTCACTGAGCTAGCTAAAGAAGTTTCAAACCCTTTTGTGAAGGGGAAAGAGCCCCAAGTTGGGTCTATCAATACTTCGGCACGGCTAAAGCCTAAGGCTATGCCTTAGCCTACTATCGTCATGATAGCACAACTAACTGAATCTCCTCCCATGTCGAGAGCTCAAAGGTGGTCTCATAGCTCTTCTCCACCTCTGGAAGAAGGAGAATATGTGCAGGAGAAACAAAGATTCTCTTCTCCAAACATTTAAATTGGTTCAGTTCCACCAATTTTTTTGCAGAATCGCTTCTCTACTTTGGTTGAGGAGTCGGACTTTGATGGTATGGAGAAGTTTCACTCATGAATTTCCTCTCATGGAATATTTGAGGTTTGACAGACCTCTCCAAGAAGTATTCTTTTAGGGATACTTTACAAAAGTATAATGGTAATGAAGTGCTTTGTCTCCAAGAAGTGAAAGTCATTGGTTTTTTGCTCACATCGGCTTGCAAGTCTATTTGGATAGCTAGTAAAAAAATTTGTACTGATCATGAGGCTAGATGTGGCAGAGCAATCAAAATTTTGTCCCCATGGTGGCATGCTCATGTGGTTTATCATGGATCTAACCCCACACGTCGATTTTTCTAGATTCTTCTTAACATTGATAATCATTCTTTTGGGATTATTAATGTCTATGCCTCGAATGATGTTGTTGAAAGATCTCTTCTCTAGCATTGGATTGTTGATTCACTACTAGTTGCTACTTGGCTCTTGTGTGGGATTTCAATATGGTTGAGATGGTGTATGAAAAAGATGGTACTCTTCCATTCAGATGGGAAGCTAGCGAACGGGAGGCATGGTTTTACATACGTAATAAATTGGGGTTTTTTGATCCCAATATTGGTCACCGCCATTCACATTCTTTCTGGCACACTTGGTGTAATTACCAAGCTGGTTCTGATAGGATATTTAAGTGCCTTGATCGTGTCATGATCTTGGCTCAATCTTTTTTCTCCTTTGACAACTCTTCACTTCTAATTAAGTCGTTAGTGGATGTGATGTTGTTAGATCATTCCCCATCTCTTTTCGCATTGAATGGGAGTTGAGATAGCCTTGTGCCTGCAAGACCCAGTTCTTCTTGAACATGTCTTTGTTGCATCATCAACCAACACTGGCCCACATTCATATGGTTTGGAATTTGGAGTGTAGGCCACCTCATAGTACAGGTTTGATTGCTTGATGGAATAATGCCATCACTTGCATGGCAAGGTTTCTTCATATTTATGTGTGCCAATTGGCCATCTTTCATTGTAGGTCTTATGAGGCGACCACAGTCGACCTCCGCTCAACCACCAAGACTCTAGAGGCTAGCCCTTTCTCCCCTTCATTACAAGTTAGGGTGGTGGAATTAAGGCACAAAAATCAAGTTGCGGATAATTATGCTGCCAAGGGTGCACAAATCAAGGCCAAATTGCACTGGTTAAAAATTGGCGACCGTGTCTCTAAAGAGTTTTTTTTGGCCCTTCACGCTAGGCACTCATCTCCTAGTATTAAAAAAATCAAAGAAGGCACCCAGATGCTTTCTGAGCTACCTGACATTCTTCAGGCCTTTGTCAGGCATTATGAACATGTGTTCACTGCTCAGGAGTACACACCAGAGCAATAACAAGCTCTTCAAGATTGTCTTGCTATTGTGCCAAATAGGCTATCTTTAGCCCAGCAAGCCTTTTGTGAGCAATTGCTCATAATTGAAGACCTGAAGGAGGCTACTTACACCATGGTAGATGACAAAGCATCGAGTGTTGATGGCTTCTCATGTGAATTTTATAAAGCCCTTTGGGACGGTGTTGGGAATGATTTACATAAGGTCTATCTTGAAGTTTTTCATTCTAAAACCCTCAGAAACATAATTAATAAAGGGAATATTAAGTTCATACCTAAATTTGGTGATCCCAAGGATATCTGCAACTGGCAGCCTATCACGCTCCTCAATTTTTCCTACAAAATTATTGCAAAAGCCCTTGCCTTGAAAATCTGCCATCTTTTGCCTCAGATTGTGCGCCCAAAACAAACTAGTTTCATTAAATCTAGATTTATTCTGGATAATATCATTTTCATGTGGGAAGGAATGGAATGGGCCAGGCACTCTAACCAGAAAGCCATTTTCCTCAAAATAGACTTTGCTAAATCCTATGACCACGTTGAATGGCCTTTTATTCTCGCCATGCTCGTTGACTTGGGGTTTGGGCCTAATTTCATTCAAGCTATATCCAAATTCTTTTCTCAGATGCCTCTACTTGCATCACCATTAATGGCCACCATTCCCTTGCCTTCAACTTGTTCCACTCCATCAAGTAGGGTTGCCCGCTTGCCCCCTTCACTATATGTGCTTGTTGTTGAAGGGTTTGGTTATTTTTTGGCTAATGCAGTTTCCCAGTAGCGAGTTAGAGGCATTTATTTTTCCAATTTGCAGGCTCAACTTGTCAATGGCCATTTTGCTAATGAATCTTTCCTCACTCTTCTAAAGGAAAAACACAATATCATTGAAGCGGCTTTGGATTCCCTTGAGATTTTCTACCTTGATTCTGGCTTTGCCATTCAATGGCATAAAGCCTTATGCTACAAGCAGTCTATTTTTCCCACTCCCCAATGGTTTCAATAGTATGGCTAGCAGTGGATTGGGCCAAGGGAAATATTTCAATTTTTGGGCATTCCCTTTGCCTTCCAAGATTCCCCAACAGAGTTGTGGCAAGTTGTTCTCTCTAGGATTGAGAAAAAGCTTGCCTACTGGATTACCAAGCCTCTCTCTTTGGCTGGAAAATTTTAGGTCTGTTCTAAAATTTTGGTTGCTATGCACATCTATTATTCTTCTTGTTGGGCTCATTTGAAAGCCGCTTACGCTAAGCTCAAAAAACTGCTACGCAACTTTCTTTGGGCCTCTTTTGATACTCGTCGAGGGTTTCACCGCATAGCCTTAGAGTTTTTCTATTTTCCCAAAGATTCTGGAGGGTTTGGCCTGCTCTCCACTCAATGACAAGGGATTTCCTTGTGTGTGAAATGGATAATCAAAGCTCTTATTGTCAATGAAGCCTAGAAAATTCTCCTTAGGAATTAGATTCAGTCCGACTTCCCTTTTCACAGACCAGCCTAGAAGGGGATTGGATTTCAAACCCTTCTGGTTATGAAGGAACCAATCTAGATTGTGAGAAATTTTAGAAGCAGTTAAGCCTTGGTTTCATTGGGTTGGCTCTGGTTTCGATGATGGGGTTTCGCTCAATTAACAAAATGTGTGGTGGTCACCCCTCTTTGCCAATAATGGTCAATCGTTGGCCAAATCACTTTGGCTTAAGGCTTTAAGATTTCAAAAGAAAGGTATCCAGACTTTGCAACATGTGTTTCACAGACCCATGATGTGTATTATGTTGTGGGAAGATTTTTGTGCTCATTAATTATAGACTTCGAAACTAGGACTGGGATACTTATGATGGTTTGGTGAATGCTATTACATCAGATATGCTTCATAAGGGTGAAATTCATGGTACCAAGCCCTAGTGAAAGGATTGGAAGTGGTACCCAGACACTCCTTTTAGAAATTACAAGCCTAAGCTTGGTTATTTGTGGCTTTCGCCGCATTTTCCTATGATTGAAAGTCTGAACCAGCAGTAGCATCTTAAGTCATCTATGTCTACTTGGTGAAAATGATTCTCTGCCACTTGTTCTACAAGTGTTGAACCTAAGCTCACCCACTTTTCTTGGTGTATTCTCTTCCAACACTTACTAGTGGGGTCTCGGCTTGTTCACTTGGAGGTTCAGGACCCTCAGTGCCCATTTTGTGGGAAAGTTGAGTCTCTTAAGCATCTTTTTTGGTTTTGTACTAGAGCCCAATAGTTTTGGAATTGGATTCATGACTTCTTTCAACATTTCTAGTTGGAGCCATTCTCTTGGCACATGGTTCTGTTGGGTGACTCGCATAGGCTTCCAACTAAGTATACCCAACTTTGGCACACTTTCAGGGTGGAAATCCTCTTCAGTATTTGGAACTTAGATAGAAATTCCTACATATTTGCTCACATCCAAATTAATAAAAAATGTTTCTTTGTATTCTAAATCTATTATTTTCTCTAATGTGCTTTTACAGATTCAAGTACAAGCTAATAAAGTTGCACTTGAGGTGTCTCACCTCCAAGTGCTTCTGGACCATTGGGGAAATTCTTCGTGTATTGTGGCTTGGGTACCCTCTTTCCAACCTCCTCCTACGGCCGCTCACCTTCACGAGGTCAGTGGTGGAGTGGTTATGCTCACCCCCGCTCTCAAGCTCCTTGTCGTGGCTCCCGCCCTCCTCGGTGGTCGTGTTCTCCTCCTCTACGGGCTGACCTGGGGTGGCCCTCTGGAGGGGTAGCGGGGAGGGATTGTGGCACCTCTGGGTGGCCCTCTAATAATGCTCCTAGTAGCAACTCTGGTTGGTTGAAAACTGGTAAATGCTTCATGTGTCTAGCTCTAGCAATCTTGCCTCAGCGCAAGGAAAAATAAGAAGATAAAGAGAAAGAAGATGATGATGGATAGGGTCTTCCTAACGTCACTCTAGACCCTGTTGATGTATGGGGTAAAAAAATGGATGACAAAGACCCTCCTAGCTCTATTGGCACTGCTTTGGCTGCTTAATGGCTTTTTTATTTTATATGTTTGTAACATGTTTATGGATTTCTAGGCTAGGCCCAAGTGACTCTATTTTTTATTTTTTTTTGGGCTCTACCCATGTGACTCTCAGAGTGTGCCTTCTTACCACCCTCCTTTTTTTGTGAATATGTAACTTTATCTTTATTATTAATATACATAGATGCCTATTCATAAAAAATAAAAATAAAGAATTAGAATTACCTTGAATTTTTCAAGGTAAAACTAAAATTTATATATAAAAGTGCAATAGTTCAAATAAAAATAAAGTAGAAATGAAATAAAATTAAATATTTTTTTAATAAAAATAAAAAATTAAAGTATATATATATAATTTTAGTTTTTTAAAATATGTCATTGTATTTTGGTTTTTATGTGTGAAGTAAATGAAATATTTAAAATTGCTATTTAAGATATCTATACTAGTAATATTGGTATTGCATTAAATATTAATATATATTAATTAATTGGTTGTGAGAGTATTAGTTGTCTATATATTGACCAAGTAAATAATTAAATGTTAATGTTCACAAAAGGTAAAATTGATTCATGTGATTATTATACTTGGTAAAATGGTTTATAGTTAAAAAAATTCTTATGTCATTTTGTCAAGAAGCACTCTGATTCATTTTAATTAATACTTGAAATATCATGTTTTTAATTAATAGATCATTATTTTAAAAGAAATGTAACACTTGATTAATTAAAATATTATTGAAATTTAAATGTTACAGTTCAATATCTATTCCTTTAATATGTTTTCCATGATGGTTCAATCACTCAAAGGTGTGATTGGAATAGGTTTGACTTTTGAATGACATTGATGTATTGATATCTTAAACCTATTATTTTTATATCATTTGAGAGGAAGTGTCAATATTTATCCACCTAACCCATTTTCTTAAGTTAGTTCAATTGATTTCACCTTCATTATGATCATAATGAAGAAGAGGCTACCCACTCTATTTATGAGTTCCTCTGTTTTATGAACTCCTTTTTCAAACTAGGAGAGTTATTCTTAAATAATACTACTTGTTTCTTAAGATTTGTATTGTCTTGAAGGGATGCCCACAAACTGTATAGGCAAGAATTTCCTGTCTATATTAAGAATGTTTGAAGGACAATTTCTAAATTAAATTGGAAAACATAGCTAACATTTTAATCTCATTTTAAATGATTAAAAACAATTTGTTTAAATGTTTCAAATATTGGCTTGCCAAACACATTTATACCAAGCACAACAAATTTCTAAGGGGTCACCCAAAAGTTGTATCTCTTAAACATCATCTAGTCAATAGTCAAAGGTTAATTTTGATCGATAAAAATAAGATTATTTTTACCTCTTTTTGGTATGAATAAGATGTAAAGCTGTTATTGATTATTTGACCATTATGTTTAAGTAGAGAGCCCACAAGTGACATGAAAGTGCTGAAAAATTAAATGTCTAATTATTTAACCATGGAATAGTATTAGAAGGTGTGTTTAATAATCTTTTTTCTATTACAAAAAGAGTCAAAGATAAGTTGAAGTTGAAAATTTTAATATAACAAAGTACATATTTTTAATAAGTTGCTAAGAAACAAGTCATGAGCTCTAATCTACCCTGTCCTCGTGGTACCAAAGGGCGTGTCATGCCAGCGTCACTGGTCACGTGGAAAAAGTTTACTAGACGCACTGCAGTTTATAAGGGGGGGTTTCACTAGAGTTTGATTATCTTTTTTGAACAGAGTTTTGCCTGGACATTATTTGACCAGTCATTTATCAAGTTTAATTAACTGATTTTACTAATTAGTGATATGAGATTTCCACAATCTATTTTGAATGTAGCTATGTTACTTTTGATTTTGATTGTGTGTAAGTTTTTCATCCACGTTTCGGATCACACTCAATAATCCATCATCAAGATAGAAAACAAAAGAACGCTTCTACTAAACCACTAAATATCTCATTACAAGAGATAGAAGACTTCTTGCCTGGCCTTCAAATACTGTTTAGCTTAGATTTGGGAAACCTCTTGCCACGTCTTACAATTGCAAGAAAAGTATTCTAATTGCCTGTCTTTTTAGAAAAATCTAAAAGCCCAGTGACGATCTAATTTGACTATTAATAACAATAACTTATCACTATCCATCTCCTCATTATTATTATTTGATATTTGTGTGCATTTCTGACTCGGAATCAAAGATTTAAAATATTTTAGTGGGCATGATTTCTGCTTTTGTGAAATTCGAAATAATAGTTTGCAGGGCTTGCAAGATTTTATTTTCATGTGTGAGATTTGGAATTCATAAACAATGCAAACATAGTTGGAGACTGAAATTTTTATATTTGCCACGTGCAACCACTGTAAATATGTCTGCACTACCTAGATTTCCACAACAATTAATATCAGAATGGAAAGAGCTGATTGCGCTTGTAATATCAAAAACTTGTTGATTGAGAATATATGATTAAATATAGAAAAAAAAAATTTGAACAATGTTGAATTATAATATAATAATTTTGAAACTTGTGAAGTAAAATATTGATTAAGACAAATTAATGAAATTTTATGGTGTGTCAATATAATATGACTTAGTCCGTATGGTAGCGGAGTTGGCTTGGGTTGTGGGTTTGCTCCCCATAGGTTTTGGGTTCGACTACCCCCTCTTGGGACACTCATACGGGATTAGTCTTGCCTCAGCTCTACTTGGTCGCGGAGATACCTGCGTAGCAACAAATATATATTATATAATATGATTTAATATTATTATGTTTTTGATAAATGATGGAATTTTGTGTGAAGTTGAATTTATTATTTTATAATATTATTCACTTGTATGTAAATATTTATAAATATTTATTTCTTAATTTAATTATATATACACATTCATTATGATATATTAATTTAGATTATGCATTTATTATGCTTAGATGCACTTTTTTCTAGATAATTTTATTATTGTCTTTTTTCTAGAATTTTTTGTGAAATGGTCAATCTTATGGACTCAAACCAATCCCACACTCGTGAATTTCACCTTTGATTTTATAAAATTTGAATTCAAAATCGATCATCTATCACCTATTCCTTTTTGTCATAATAGAGATTTTGATTTAGTTAAAATGTGCTTGTATTCTAACTAAATAATTCTTGATTTACTATTCTAGGATTGAACTTGTTTTAAATGATTTATATATTCTATTATTGTTCAAAATATAAAAATAAAATAATTCTTACAATCCCTTAAATACTTAAAACTTGGAATTTAACTAAAACATAGAAGAAGCTAATAAAATTATCTTTTCTAGAAATTGGAATAAAAAAAAATATAAGAGAAAATAACGAAGTAGAAAAGAGAGAAGAGAGAAGATCTCAACATTGAAAATTGAAGGTCACTAGCCAATTGTTCAACACGTTCCACAAATGTTTGTACTTTGTATTGTCATCCATATGACTCAAAATACCAAATAACTTCTTGATAACAGATGGTTGCAGTCCAATAGTTCACCCAATATGTTCAACGAGAAGTGGGAACACACCAACAATATACTAGGTATAGATTGATAACAAAATACAATAAATGACAAGATTTGCATTGTATTAAACAAAAAAGAGGAATTAACAATGAATATATGAATGCACTTGCAAACCTCTATATGATTGAGTGCTCTCAAAATACCTTCAAATACAAATAAAAGAAAAAGTATTTGAGGCTTTTTGGAATTTTTCCTTCAAGACTATCCCCCATGTTGGTATTTCAACCTCTATGAACAACTAATGTGTAAAATAAAAAAATAAAATTTGTGTCCTACATGCATCTAGGAATTAAGAGCAGTGATCAAGTAAATAAAATTATGAATATCAACTTTATTCTATAGGGAAGACTACCATAGTATATGAAATTAACAAGTAGTTGGTGGTCTACATCAAAAGAGACCTATAGATAATGGGAGATGGAAATGCAATATAAAAGAAAAGAAATATTATTTAAATGAAAAAGAATAATATTTTCAAGAATAATGAGGTTCCTAGAGGATTTAAGAGATGTGTAACCTAAGCAATCCTATGAGAGCTTCAATCAACCATGTAAAATAATATAATCCAACAAAAATGGATTCCTTTAACCTTGCAAGAAAGTTGCAAAAAAAATTCTAAGAGAGATCTAAGAGAGTAAAAAAGAATATGTTTTAGCAAAAGGGAATGAAAGTTGTGTTGGTCCAGATTTGTGTTCATGAATCATTATATTGCTAGGTGAGTAAATTACAACATATGGCAATGGATAGCTAAGTGAAAAAATAATGACTCAAACTCAAAGAAAATGCTAGAATGTTATGCTTGCATCTTGGGAAAATACTCTAAAATTTGTCACATATTCCTAGAACAAAGGTGAGAATGATATTACATACTAAAATATAGGAAATCTTAGTGAAGTATAAATAGACCAAGATTTAATCTCAAATGAAATTAGGTCATACTAAAGTAGTGGATGTAAAATAGGTTCAAAACATAACATGAAATTGCAAGGGTACACAATTTTCTAAGATATGATTTTCTCTCACTTTAGTGGGTTGATGACAATAAGTGATAAGTTACACTAAAGTATAAAAATGGGATTCTAAAAAAAGATAGCATAAAAATGATGCCCAAAAGGATATTGCAAAGGATAAAATAAATTGGGTGGAAGGATGATACCCCAAACTTAGGATCTACAAAAAAAATATACTGTTAAGGACTACTATCCTACAAAATTATGATGTCAAAAAATATATAATACTATAAAAAAAGAAGTGTCAATTTAAAACCAAAGTGATAAATAGAGGGATTCTAATACAATTAGAAGAATGATACAAAGAGAAATGGGCCGGAAAGAAATAAGGATGAATGTATACCCCCTAATGATTTTTATTAACAATTGGGAGACAAAAATAGGAAGGTTGATTCGTTGGTATTAGTTTCAAGGAAAAATTTGTAGAAACACTATCCAAAGGGTTATTTCAAAAATAAAAACTCAATAAAAAGTATATTATACTAAAGAGGGTGGAGCAAGGTTCACATAGAGAAAACACTACAAAATATTAAGCTGATAGTGAAATGTTATGAAGTATTTTGTGCACTAGGTGATTGAAAAAAATTATTTTTTTTATAAATAGTAAATAATTTTCAAATTTATTATTCAATTTCATTTTCCAAATTTTAAATTTTTGAATAGCTAGAGCACCCTAAGCTCATGAAAATGTAATGCATAAAAGAATTTTAGTGCTCTAGATTAGATGAGATTAAAGAGTAAGTGGAGTAAGGGGTTGCCATGTGAGAGGTGAATAATTTTTTTATTTAATCTATTTTTTGTCATTAGTCGTGTCCATTGGGACCCACACCATGTGAAAATGTCCTATTTTGATGTTAGCATATAACCAATGCATTGGTTTTTAAAGGGTATGCTATCATCCTTTGTACATGTGTCCTTTGAGCACACTAGAGTCTAGGATGTTGGAATCCTTCAAGAACTCTTTTTGAAAATAAAATTAAGTGTTTTTTGATGCAAAACTGATAATAGATTATTATTTTATTTGTATCACCCATTGACCATTCAAAAACTCATAAGAGGGGGAATTCTCATATTACTATGGATCTTCCTAGTAGATATATTCTAGTAGGAGATTATGCTACTATGTCAAGTTGGTGTTTTCTAGGTATACAATATGTCAAATATGTGATCCCATAATTACATGTTGATGACACTAATGGAGAGATGGGATGAAAATTCTTTAGTATTTAATCTCCCCACTAGAGAGATTACCATGAATTGAGAGGATATATCATGTATTTTGAGATTATCTTACTAAGGTTGCTCCACTAGAGAGATTACCATGAATCAAGAGGATATATCATGTATTTTGAGATTATCTTTCTAAGGTTGCCAAGTGTTGATCATTGAGTAGTAATTAGTGTCTTATGTACAAACGGGGTATCTTTATGTGGTCAGTCAAATTGTGGACACCATGGTTCATATTTATATGAGATGGTTGAAAAAGGAGCAATACTCATCCCACTTATCTAATGAATTTTGATTACCACAGTCACCATGTGCATCACACATGATGAGTTGTGCACACACTTTCATGGTGGCCTCATACATACCATTATGTGTGACGGAAGATACTAAGATGGTGTTTGTGTTGGGACAAAGTATTCTTTCCCACATATATCACAACCTAGGTTTTTATTTTCATCATGAGAGCCACAATATTATGACACATGCACTCTCCTACAAGGAATGTCCTTTAAGAACATTACATGTGCATGACTAGCATGTTATCTGATAATGATCATGCGCGGGATGCACTTCGAGCACACACATATGCTTTAAGGGTATAATAGAAGTTTGAAGATTTATTTTTTTGGTGGTAGACCTTTGATAGGCTAGCCAATACAAATATTAGTGTGGAGGATCATCACAAGGAGATGATGAGGTGGGTTGGCACATATTACTAGTTAGTGAGGATGTAACAAGAATAATTCTTTTTTGATAGTTTCAACCACATAATCATCCTCTTATAATATGGGTGGGTGGTGAGGTAGTTTGGTTACTGTATAGTATCTATCCTAGAAACTATACTGACATATGTGCACTCTCACTATACTTCCATCAAGTCAAGGGACCAACATCCACCCACAGTTGTTGATGTACCCATAATAAATTTAGAGGGTGAGGGAGGATGCATCTCCTATACTATATGTAGATGATGGTATGGTGATAGAATGTTTACTACATGGTGTAAATCATCATGTCTTGCATTGATAGATTTAGTCAATTCTATTAAAAGATACCTTAGGCCACTTAGAGAAAGATAGGAGGAGGAGAGTGGAGAGGAGGATCTAGTGAGGATAATGATGATGAGTAGGTTAGACCTATAGGGATGGTAGGGCCAAGAAAAAGTATGGATGAGGGAAAAATGGCAATAGAAGAGAGGCCCAAATCTTAACCTAAAGTGGTACAACCTCCACCATCCACTTGTGGTACACCCAATTAGATTATGTAGGGAGAGTTGAGTAGTGTATCTATTGTGAGGCTCTCCACCGCACCACCAATGACTACAACTACCATGATGTAAGTGATAGTACTTGCAATACTTATAACCTATCTTGATCCTAACTAGTAGATCGAGGACCTAGATTAGAATGTGTTTAATTATTCCTTTTAATTTGATTACAACACTAGATATATGTTTGATTATATTATATGGCGATAAAATAATTTTAAAAATTATTTGCATGTTATAGTGCATACATGAGACTATCTTGAATTCATTGGTAGATCCATTACAAAGATGGTCCCTAAAATGTATCTTGAGCAAGGTGTATGGGCTAGCTATAGGCCACAACAAACTACAAGAAAAAATAGATTTTTTGGCTAGGTCTATTGTGTAGCTCTTAGTTGTTTTGAAGGATGGTAGAGTATGAAGAGATCGCATCTAGCTATAGAGGTGATTTCTCTCACTATGGAGTAGGACCAAGAAATCCCTTAGGTTGTAGCACTCATAGTAGAGAAAAACCTAATAGTAACAAGAGTAGAGAGTGTAGAGGTTGCATGTAATGATACATTGATAGCTAGATCAGAACTAAGTTGAGTTACAAAGGGTCCAATCAATGGTGCCAAATTAACTAGACCATGCCAAGATATAGGCATTAATAGAACATATTAAAACGCTACAAGAGTGGGAGTTATGGCTCATAAATGAGGTAGCAAATTTGAGGGGCGTGTCCAAGGGCCTATAGACACATGGTAGGGCTGAGACCCACTCTTAATCTATAGTCTTTATACAACAACCATCATCATAGGTATACCAACCACTTGCTCTTGATGACTTTGCAAGCAACACCCCACCATGATATACATTGTTGTACTATTATTTTTGTATATCGACACCATATTTTAATATAGTAGTGGTCCTTGCACATTGGACACATTATATATGATTTTTTTAATTTTGGACATAATGTATATGTTTTATGAATGTTTTTAGTGTACATGCATGCTTATTATATTAAATTATTTAATTAAATGTGATTAATATTTAATAAAACAACTTAGATAAAATTATTTAATTAAATACTATAATAATCTAATCAAACAATTGGAACAAAGTTATTTAACTAAATGTTATAACTTAGATAGATAATCATATAATTAAATTAAATTTATTAATCAAATATATTATACAAATCTAATTAAACAATAGAATTAAATTGTTTAATCAAATGTTGTAAAGATGTAATTAAACAATTTGAAATGGACATGGTAAATAAAATGAGTAATTTTCATATCTAAATGAAAGCCAAAAACATAATTAAAGACAACACAAATTATGTCAAGAATGGAAACAACAATTATATATAGGAATGCTTGAGCTAGAGGAACTACTAAGAAAACTATCACATTGTGTTTTAAGAGTGTGGAACTTATATCTGAATATAATATAAAATACCAAATAAAATCATAGTGCAAAGTAGTTGTGCTAATGATAGAATGACATAAGCTAAACAACATCATTTTTTTAAGAATGAGGTGTTATATGAATGTCATATTGTAAAGAGAAATTAGACATAAAAGTGAAAAAGTAGAGCCCCACCATCACACCGTCATAATCAAGTAGAGCATGGTGATGTAGTAAACAATGCATTCTCTACCATCACCATCATATTGATCCAAAAGGGAAGCTAAGGCATGAGATGATGAATATGTGTAAAGTAGAAAAATATGGCCTAGAATAATATGCATTAGAATAAATTGATTAGCCAAATAGCTCTTAATACTTTCAAAAGCCTTTTGAAAATCCTTGTTCTAAGAAAATTGAACATTATTTTTTAGAAGATGAGTGAAGGAGAGGGTCTAATCTACAAATTATGAAATGAGTTAAAAAAAATAGCTAGAATCTTCCCCTAAAGCATGTGAAGTTTATAAATATTTCTCAGAGATGGCATGTTATGATAGTGTCTATTTTCTTTGTGTCTACCTTGATAGCACAATGTGGTATGATAAACCCTAAAAATTTACCACTATTGAATCCAAAGATAAACTTAAGTGGATTTAATCATATGTTGTATAAGCTAACATGCTCAAAGATAAGACAAAGATTATGAAAATGATATGGGTGAAAAATAGATATGACCAAGAAATCATCAACAAAATCCTCTAGAATCTTGTAGATAAAATCATGGAAGATAAGGGTCATAGCATGATCATAAGTTGTGTCTACATTATTTAAACCAAACAACATGACTGCATAAAAAAATTTACCCCAAGCCCATTGAGAAATAAATTTTATACTAATCAAGAGGATTGATAAGGATCTAATAAAAGCCTAAGAAGTCATCCATGAAAGAAATGGATGACCTAATTTTGATTCTATAATAATATTGATATTTTGAGGAGGGAAGTAATCTTTAAGAGATGTTTGTTTAAATCAAAAAAATAAATGCATACATAATGCAATCACCATTTTTTCCAACAACTATAATATTCAATTGATCTAAGGTGAATATTGTATGTGGTAGACAAGTCCAACTTTTAGAAGCTTCCCTATCTCAACCTTAACCATCCTTGGGATTTTTTTTAGGATTTTTATTTAGCAAGCTAGGTGTTGGGATTAAAAAATGTGTTATGGACCACTACTTTATGACTAATACCATGTATATCCTCATAAGTCTAGGAAGAGAGGTTAATAAATCTAATGCACAGGATTTAAATAAAAAGAGTGTTATTTAGGACAAAGAAATTGTCTGATTTGAATAACTTAGCATCATCAAGATCTATGGGAACACCAATGTTTTCACCTACTACAAGGGTACTATGGTCCTGAGGATTGTTGGCAAACCAAGGACGACAACAGAAGATACTGCAGGATATTGGAAGAGGTATGTCATACCGGGAGAGGCACTAGTTATAGATGGGAGTCATGTCCCTTCAAGGGAATACATACATAAATGTTATGTAGATCATATGTGAATATATATGAGTAATAATATGATAGAATTGTAGATAACTATATACTAGAGTAGAGACTAAGATCTTCCTTTTGTACCTATTATGATATAATACGAGTTATAAGGATTACATATGTGTGTGATGTCCAAGTATGAGTATGCTATATGATATTTATGCCTTCTAGATTCTTATCACATATGCTTGTTTATTTTACTATATCCTCTAGGGTATAAAAAAACTACACAAGGAGTACTAGGGTACAAATCTCTAGACTATACTTTCTTGCATTTCTCTTACCAACATTGGTTTCTGTTTTGGGACCCTAGAGTGAGAAGTACAAAAATTAGAAGCATAAAGAAGGAAGGAGGAAAGTTGGAAGAAAACTAATATTGTCAAACCCTAAGGGCCACCTCTATGAGAGGGGTAGGCCATTAGGGGATGATGAATGGAAAGGGGGAAGGAATCTGAGAGATCCTTGAAAATATGTGACTATTCAAGATGTTCTTTCAAAAAAAAGATATATGGAAAGAAGGATAGAAGTCCAGACCAAGAAAACTCATTGGAATAGGAGAAGACAAATAGAAAAGAGAGATATTTAAAATCATCAAATTAGGGATGGAAATGAATGCAGAGGAAAGGAGACTAAAAAAACCTAGGAAAGAGAAGAAAGGTACCACAAAAGATGAATAGAAAGTAAAGAAAAAGAACAAGCAAGAAAAATGCAGAGGAAATTTTAAAGAAAAGTGTAAAGTGTGCCAAGAAGGGTGCTTCTAAATGTGCCAATTTGGGTGCAACCAATAATAAGAAACAAAGAGGAAAGGAATAAAAAGCCAAAGATACCATAAAAGAGAAAAATGAAAAAGAAATGGAACCTAATCTTAATCTTAAGGATTATTAGCTAAACATAAACCAATACAGAAAATTAATGAATAAGACATAATTGGAAAAGAAAATACCTTATGAAGAACAAACATCACCACCAGACCAGGAGTCACCCCTTATGCTGGATATAACACAAATAGAGATAGATAAAGGAAGAGAGGAAGGTAGAAAACCTAAATTGTGGACAACATATATAGTAAATTGGGATGTTATAGAAGGTAATAATCAATCTATTGAGTGGAGAACCAAAGAGGAACAAAATAATTGCATGGAAGGTCAAAAAGTGACACTGAGTCCTGCTCCATCTTTAACAATCAAAGAAGAAGTACCATAATTCTAGAGGAAGATTCATTAGAAGAATACATGTCCACAATGAGGAAGATCCCAATGTTTGAAAAGGATACTAATAATGTTGTTGAGCATGTTTTCTTATTAGAGACAATATGGAAAAGTCAAAATGAGCAACGAGAAAGCACAAAGCTATTTGAATTCATTGGCTCTTTGAGAGATGAACCACTAAAGTGGTATCACAAAGCACAACCTTGGAACAATAAGCATTGGGACAAAGTGAAACAAGCATTCTTAGAAAATTTTGACAGCCTGGAACTCCCAAAAAAAGGAGTAAGCAAGTTAAGAGAATTATCTCAGTGAGAAGATGAATCAATTTTAGAATGTGATAGAAGATTCAAGGAGATAACCCAAAGACTAGAAGAACCATTAAATGATAAATAAAAGAGAGATTGGTTCTTTTCCACCATAATTTTGAAACTTGGAATGATCCTAGATGGGAGACATTTTGGCTCATACTCAGTTTTAGTCACTTTAGCATGCTAGATAGAGGGTCAGTCATGGAGGAAGATGGAGAAGGAAAGAGAAAACAAGAAAACATAATGATTGCAACTAGAAATGGACCAATTGTGGCTAATAGGAACTTATGAAATAGGATATTAGCCCATAAAGGCCTAATATATGGTGTTCTTATTGTGGTAGAGAAGGTCGCATGTAGAACAAATGCCTAATGGAAATAGGAGAGAAGAAGGAAAATGCTTTAAGGGTAGACCTTCACACTATTAGAAAACCAAACACTCTATATTGTGACATTTCTAGAGAGTGGGATAGCAATGAGACAATTGAATTCTCATCCCATAAGTTTTGGGTGAAGGAAGAACAAAAATACAATAGGGAAATGGCATATGTAAATGGGTTGGTAGAAGGACCTTTATATGCCCAAGATCATAGATTTAGGGTCCGTCCATGGTAAAACTAGAGGAATAATAATGCCATCCAAAGCCCAGGATTATACAATGACAAAGGCACATACCGAGGAGGAAGAGGCCACAAATGAGGATGAGGAAGAAGAGCTAATGTAACCTATTTTAATTGTGGTAAGCTAGGGAATTTTTCTATGGAATGTTGGTGAGAAAAGAGAAAATAGTGTGGATTTTGTGGGAAGGAAGAAAACGATGCATTCAAATATGATAAAGCATGCCAACACTACAAGAATACACTCACAAGAAAAAAATGATAAATAATCAAATACAAATACAAATAGAGGGGCTAGACTCCTCTGTAAAACACCCAAAAACCCTATAGAAGGGACCAAAAGGTGTTGTAAGACTAGGAAATATGAGTAGTATACTACGGAAGAGAGCATAACCAAAGAGGAATACCACACAAAATCTAGGCCCAAGAAAAAGAGCAAGGAAGCAGTGGTGACCTGACAAGGCACAGATACCAAGAGAGAAAATGTAGCAACTACAAAAGAAGAGGAAAACTCTAAAGAGGAAGGGACATTATTCCCTACGAAGGTCAAACATGATCAGATAGTTGAAAAAACTATAATAATTCTTGAACAAGAACAAGAAAGAGAGAAGGAACAAAAGAACTATTTTATGAAACAAGAAGTAAAAGCTCTTAAACAATTCACAAAATTAGCAAGACAACACAACCTACTCATTAAACTAAAGCAATTTAGTAAATATTGGAACAAGAAGAACATACCACAATTTATAATGGTAGGAAAACACTGGAAAACAAGACCGATATTTGATAGACCTATGGATTCACCATAAGAAAATTCCTAAGGTAATGGTAGATCTTAGATCAAATGTTTACTTAATTCCCAAGAGAATCTAAGAGTACTTGGGAAAACCAGTACTAGAACCAACTCCCTATAACATCAACTTGGTGGATGGTACCAAAATGAAGACTTTGAATACCTAGAGAAACTAGAAGTTAATGCAAGAGCCTGATTCACAAAGATAGTCAACTTTGAAATAGTAACAATGAAAGAAACTTTTGATTCATTCAATGCGCTTTTAGGATTTAGGTGGTTTGTGGACTCCTGAGGGATAAAAGATGTTAGAAAAGAAGAAATATCATTTGTGGATGACAAAAGGGTGGTCCACACACCTCTAGGTAACAAGCAAGAGGCATCCTATGTAGAATAATATGTGGATAATGACTGGATTATAAACACCATAAGTTCCATACCGGCAACTGAAACTCTGGAGGAGCCTAACTTAGAGGGAGAAAAAATACTAAAGGGAGTACTAACAATGAAATTGTACTAGAGGAATGAATGCAAGACAATCAGGAGGTATACTCTTAGATAATCTTTGGTTCTTGGAGAGTATTCATGATAAGGAAATCACCAACAACAAAAGGAAATGTAGCATAGGACATGTGTGGTACCACGAAAAAGGAAAGAGATTCAAAGGATGAAAATCTTTGAAAAATCTATCATATTTCAAAGGAGGATTCTAAAAATCTGCTACCCAAATACTTGAAGTAAGAGAGTCACTACCCTATATAGCCCAAATAGATGAAATATTCCCCACTGAAGCACAAAGGCTAAGAACACTATCAAATAATCTTACTTGCATTTTCACGTGCTAGTTTAATACAAACAAACAAACCATTTTCAAATGGGAGGCATTTAGAACATTGATAAAATCCATATTTCTATCGAAGTTGGAGATTATGATGATATACCCCCTTACAAAGGAGATATCTTGCCTCAATACCACTTGGATATATGTATGCACCATTGGGAGGGAAATTATGAATGTGATAATGGATTATATATACAAATATTTTACTAGAAATTAAGTCTTGTGGAAAGTTCACATTGTATATTGATCAAGAAAGACGGGCCAAAACTAGAACATGGGAAGAAATAACTACATATTTCATCCATATATTTTCCTTTTATAGTGAAAACCCCCAAATCCATAATGCACTACTCCTGATGAAGGAAGTCCTTTTCATCCTAGTAGAAGAAAGTGGGATACCAGTATCGTAACCCCATTCCACACCATCTGAGAAGAAGAAGTATGTGAATACACTGACTAGACGAAATGGGAGGTAGCCAAATAAATAAAAAATTGTTGTACGGTATAAGGTGACGAAGAAGAACAAACACCAAACATAGAAATAGATCAAGGGGAGAGTGAAATAGAAGAATACACTATCCCAAAACAAAAATAGTATAATGAACTCGTAAAATTGAAGAAAACAAACATTGTAGCAAAAGGGGATCCTAAATTGGCCTGGATAGGAGATTATTGGAATGATAAGGTAGTTGCCCAAATGATAGAAGCATTAGTAGAATTTCAGGATCCATTTCCCCCAAACTTTACCAAAATGAAAGGAATTAAGGAGGAAATTGGAGTTATGAAAATCCAAATCAAAGAAGGTGCCAAACTGGTTCAGAAGAGACCATATAGATTAAATCCCAACATGAAGAAGAAAGTAAAAATGAAAATAGACAAGATGTTGGATGCCAGAATAGAAAATTGGTAGAGGATGGAACTGGATAAGTCCAATTTTAGTGTAGAACAAAAATATTGGAGAGATAAGGGCATGTGTTGACTTTTGGGAGTTAAACAAAGCATGCTTACATCATCCATTACCCACACCTTTTACATAAGAAATATTAGAATCTGTAGCCAGAAAGGAGATCTATTTATTCACTGATGGCTTCTCTAGTTACCACCAAGTAAAAAAAAGCAAGAGGATTAGCTTAAGACAATATTTTCCACTGAATGAGATTCCTACATGTATATTGTAATGCCATTTGGACTAAAGAATGACCCAGTGGTATTTAGCTAGATAATTAGCAATACTTTTAAAGATTTTATTCATCACTTCTTAGAAGTATATTTAGATGATTGGATGGTTTATGGCCTTGTGAAATACCATGTCCAAGTCCTCTGAATGATAAATCAATGGAGAAGCATGCAGATATCATTCAACATGAAGAAGTGCACATTTGTGGTGCCATATGGGACATTGCTAGTCCACATCATATGCAAGGAAGGGTTGATGGTTGACTCGATGAAATTATCCTTAATCCTCAACCTATCCCCCCAAAGAATGCTCCAAAAGTCAAGACATTTTTACGATACACACCTGATATCATTGGAAGTTCAACAAAGGGTATGTCGAAATAGCAGCCCTATTAGAGGATCTTTTAAAGAACAAAGTCAACTAGAATATAGAATGGAATGAAGAAGCACAAAAGGCCTTTGATACATTAAAACAAAGGATTGTAGAGGCATCGATCTTAATATTTATGGATTGGAAAAATATCTTCCATGTTTATGCCAATGCCTCCAATATAACAATAGGCGTGTGGTACGCACCCAACCTAAGGGGAACAAGGACCATCCTATAGCATTTGCTAGTAGGAAACTATCTGCATTAGAAAATAACTTTACTACTATTGAAAGTTTGGAGATTTTGGAAGCTTGAGTTATTTGTGAGGTGCTTGGGTGTTGTCATTGATGTCAACCCCTTGTATAAAGAGAATGTTTGAATGGTTGGTATTGATTTTAAAACATGTTGGTGTTTTCATTGATGTCCTTCTTTAGTACAATTGTAGAGGTTGGTGTCTTGACTTGTGTATGAGGAGACTGTTGTAGTTGGA
Organism: Sequoia sempervirens; assembly: GCA_007258455.2. Lineage (NCBI taxonomy): Eukaryota > Viridiplantae > Streptophyta > Pinopsida > Cupressales > Cupressaceae > Sequoia > Sequoia sempervirens. The sequence continues at coordinate 100,877,480 of VDFB02000017.1, read as the reverse complement.
AAGTGTTGCATGTTGCACAGATGTTAGTAATGTTGTTGATGAATTTGGTTCACTTGGTTTCCAAGTGCTTTTGAAAAAAATTGAATAAAAGAGAGTTCAGTGTGAGAAAGTGGTGTTTAGTTTTTTACTCTCTATTTATTCATGATTGAAGATATGCTCATGTGGTTTGTACATTATGATCAGAGGTGTTCAGAGGTGTCATATCTAAATTTTTAGGTTATGTATCATATTGTAGTGGAAGATGTCTTTGACAATATGTCTGCCTAGTGAAAGAGAATGTCTAGGAGAAAAAATATTGCTCCACATTTCTCCACAGTGAAGGTTTTGGTGTTGAGGATTTGGGAATGTGCTTATGTCATTTGTATCTACCTTCCCTTGAATTTTCAGGTGTTGAGTTGTCCCACAAAGTTATCTGGTCTTTTTGATGTCTGTGCTAGTAGGTTTGGTTACACATAATGAAGGTGTTCTTGAGTCTCAGGTGGTTGTAGTAGTTATGGTGAATATTCTAATGATGTGGAATTTTTAAGATGTTGAGTAATTTTTTTGTGTGGTCTACTAGATGTTTTTAGACATTAAGAGGTGTGTTTGGAGTCACTTGTTAGTGTTAGCGCAAGTTTGGCCAACCTGGTGTACTAGTGCTAATTGTGGAGGATATTTGTTGTTTGAGGAAGTGTTGAGAAGCATGTTTGTGTATATTTGGGTCCCACTTAATTCTAGTGGAATGGTTGGATTCACTTCTTTATATTTTGGAAGTGTTTGGTGTCGACCTATTTAATGTTGCATGGTTGAGGTGTATACGTTTCCTTAAGGATGACCTAATTGAGATTGTTTTAGGTTGTGGAGGGTATAAATGCAAAGAGAATTGGTATGTGTATTAAGTGTAGAGTGTGATGTGAGAGATATGAATGTGATCAAGTGTGAGGATCTGAGTGTGAGTCTTAATGCCTATGATTTCCTAATGTAGTGAACAGAAGGTGTCTACATTTTAGTTTGTTTAATGAGTTGTTTTGTGCTTTAGTTGAACTGTACCTTTGGCATATGAGAGATGTATTGTTAGCAGTTCAAATAGGTAGTGAGCCACCCCTTTATCTATTCTTTTTTCTTTTGGATAGTGAGTCCTTTGGCAATGAGCCACTGGCAGTGATTTTTTCTTTATCCTTCTAGGAAGAGAGCCCTAGGCAGTGAGCCTTATTGTATTCAGTGTTGCAATTCATATATTTGTAAGCTAATCCTCACCATGGTTTTTCCCTTATTAATTGTTCCATGTAAATATGGTTTTCTTATGTGTTTGATGTGTTTGCATTACTGCTTTACATTTTTATATTATGTTATTTCATGTTAAGGGTTTAAGGTTCAATGTAGATCTGAATGTTAATGAGAGTTTTGGGTGTTTTAAAGTATACAACTAATTCATCCTCCTTCTCAATTTTTCTATGCATCTAACAATTGGTATTAGATTTTTGGTTCCCAGGAAGAAGCTTAATCGCTTGAGGTAGATCTAGATGGAGCACACAAAGGGTGTCTAAGCTCCTTTGTTCGATGGAACAAATTTTACCTATTGGAAAGCTAGGATGGAGTCTTTTATGGTTTCTCTTGGATTTGGAGTTTGGTAGTCTATTGAAAAAGGTTATACTGTGTCTGCAAATGGTCCAACAAGTGATGATGAGATCAAGGATTATGAAAACAATGGAAAAGAAAGGAATGCAATCCTAAGTGGTCTTTTTTATTTTGAACTTGGAAAGGTGATAAGTTTGAAGTTTTATAAAGAGATCTAGACAAATCTAGAAGGTATATATGAAGGAGATGACAAGGTAAAACAAGCGAAGATGCAAAACTACAAAGCCAAATTTGAAACACTAAGAATGTCTAAAGATGAAGATATTACTACAGGTCTACATGCTGAGAGTTGATGAAGTTGTTAATGCCATCAATGGTCTTAGTGGAAAGCTAAGTGAAAGTGATTTTTTGAAAAAGGTATTAAGAACTTTTCCTAAATCTTATAGTTCTAAATTTTATGCTATTAAGGAAGCTCAAAATTTGGATAATTATTCTAGAGATCGGATTTTTGGTGCTTGAACTTCTTTTGAAATGAAAGAGTTTGGTCAAGATACTATAAACAAAGAAATTGATTTTAAAGTTTACAAAGTGGAAAAGGGTGATGGATTAGATCCAGGTGTTCTTGATGAGGTGGAATTAAAATTTGTGAGGAGATTAAAAAAGGTATTGGAAAATATAGAGGGAAGCTACCTTTCAAATGTTTCAATTGTGGAAATATACATCATTATACATCTAAATGTCCAATCAAATTTACTAATGACAAACAAAAGGATCATAAGGGTAAATTTGTCAAGAAGATTTATTATGTTGAAAAAAACAATGGTGTATCTAATGATGAAGAATCAGATTATCCACATGAAGAGAGTGATGAATGCTTATTCATGGATTTAAATTTTGGAGCTAATTATACTAATCTTGAAAGATGTGTGAAGGAAAGTGCTTTAGAAATAGGTCATAACATTCAAGGAACTATGTTGACTACCTTTTAGGCTAGAGAGGAGAAGAATTACTAGATCAATGATAGTGGATGATCAAATCATATGATAGGTGAGAAGAGTAAATTTTTTAAGCTTGAATAGTACAGTGGTGGTCTTGTTAAGTTTGGTGATGATAGATTTGCTAAGATCTATGGAAAAGGTTCAATTAGTTTTGATGACAAGCATAATACAGATGATGTTCTTTATGTCAAGGGTCTCTAGAATAATCTTTTAAGTCTAGGAAAAATGTGTCACAAAGGATATAATCTTGTATTTTAGGATGGTGCTTGTGAAATTAGAAAAGGAAGCTTTGGTACTCTAGTTGTTGATAGAACAAAGACAAGAGGTAATGTCTATCAACTCAAATGTAGTGGTGCAAAGTGCTTTATGTCTCAAACTAATGAAAATTGACTTTGGAATAGAAGAATGGGTCACATTCATATTGATATCCTAGTGGGGATAAGTTCTATTGATGTTGTGAGATATTTTCCAAAAATTACAAAGCCTATCAATGCATTCTATAAAGAATGTAAAGTTGGAAAGAAAAAAAATTCAAGATTCAAGATAAAATAATACTCAACCACAAGTCCCATGGAGTTAGTGCATAAAAATCCATGTGGACCTATCAGAATTAGAAGCTCATACGTTGATAAGTATTTCATGTTATTAATTGATGATTATTCTAAAATGGCTTGGGTTACATTTCTCAAAGAAAAATCATAATCTCTAGACAAGTTTAAAGCATTTAAGGCTATGGTTGAGAATGAAATGAATATTAAAATTAATTTTTTGAGATTTAATAAAGGTGGTGAGTTTACTTCAAATGAGTTTAACAGTTTTTGTGAAGATCATGGAATAAGAAGGAAATTATCAGCCTCTAGAACTTCTCAGTAGAATGGAGTTGTGGAAAGGAAAAACAATAGTTCAAGAAGCAGCTAGGACAATGATGAAGGAAGCTAATCTTTCAAATGTCTATTGGAGAGAAGTAATTCATACTGAAATCTACATTCTTAACAAAGGTCAAAAAAGACTAAATAGTTTAAAGACTCCCTATGAGTTATGGTATGGTAAACCTCCTATTGTGAAATATTTTAGAGTTTTTGGAAGAAAGTTTTATATCAAAAGAGATGATAAAAACTTAAGAAAGTTTGATGCAAGATTTGATGAAGGAATCTTCCTTGGATACTCTACTAGAAGCAAGGCTTGTTGTTGTTACAATAAAAGGTTGAAGAATATTATTGAGAGTGTAAATGTCAAAGTGGATGAAGAACCACATCAAATTTTAGTATTGATGGAATAATATGAATCTAATGAATCCCCTTGTAGTGAAGAAGAAAAGGCTAAAGATAAAGGAAAAAAGTTGACAGTTGAAGAGGAAGAAGCTCTAGAAAAGAATCCTAAGAGTCCTAAATATGTGTAGAAGAATCATTCAGAAGATCAGATCATTGGAGATAAGAGAAAAGGTGTGCTGACAAGAATAAAATCTGCTATGATAGAGGAACAAGTAAATTTTTGTTTACTTTCTGAGGTGGAACCAAAAATAGTGGTTGAGGAATGAAAATATGAGAATTAGGTCAAAGAAATGAAGGAAGAGTTAGAACACATAGAGAATAATATGACTTTGGAATTGGTCCCAAGACCAACAAACAAGAATGTGATTGGTACAAAGTGGGTATCTGGAATAAGCTAAATAAAATTGGAAATGTTGTCAGGAACAAGGATAGACTTGCGTGTAAGCGTTACTCATAGGTTGAAGGTATATATTTTGAGGAAATTTTTTCTCTTGTTGCAAGAATGGAATTTATTAAGATTTTTTTAGCTTTTTCAGCACATAAAGATTTCAAAGTATATCAGATGGATGTGAAGTCTGCATTCTTGAAAGGTGAATTGGAAGAAGTGGTATTCATTGAACAACCAAAAGGTTTTCAATTGTCAGAAGATACAAATATGGTATTGTATGGACTAAAGAAAGATCCCAGGGCTTGTTATGCAAGGTTAGATACATACTTGTTTTGAAAGAAGGATTTAGAAAAGGTGCTATAGATAGTAATCTACATTTCAAATTTCAAGGAGAACAGATCTTAATTATGGTGGTATATGTTGAGGACATAATCTTTGGAGGAAATGAAGGTCTGTACAAAAATTTTAGAGAGTAAATACAAAAAGAATTTGAAATTTCAATGTGTGGGGAGATGAATTTCCTCCTTGGTTTGTAGATTAGTCAATCAAAGAAAGGTATGTTCATATCACAATCTAAGTATGTTAAGGAAATGTTGAAGATGTTTGGAATGGGTGATTCTAAACTTGTATTTACTCCTATGGTTATTGGTTGTAAGTTGAGCAAGAATGATGAATCTCCTAATACAAATTAGAGAAAGTATAGATCAATGATTGGTGGATTATTATACCTTACTGTTACTACACCGTATATCATGTATTTAGTTTGTCTTGTGGATAGATTTCAAGATCCTAGAGAGTCTCATGTTGTAGAAGTGAAGAGGATATTCAGATATTTGAAGGGAACTCCAGATTATGGTTTATGGTATCTTAAGGATGTTGACTTCTCCTTGAGTGCATATATAGATGCATATTGGGTTGGATGTGTAGATGACATGAAAAGTACAAGTGGTGGTGCTTTCTTTCTTGGAAGTAGTTGGTTCCATGGCTAAGTAAGAAGAAGGATTTAATGTCATTATCTACTACATGAGTAGAATATATTGTAGTAGTGTCATACTATACATAGGTGTTTTGGATGAAGCAAACATTGAAGGATATCAGAGTTTCATATGATGAACCTATTCCTATCATGTGTGACAATACAAGTGTAATCAATATTTCAAAGAATTCGGTAATCCATTCAAGAACAAAAAATATCTCAATCCAGTATCACTTCTTGAGATAGAAAGTTGCACAAAATGAGGTGAAGTTGGAGTATGTGCCTACTAAAGATCAGGCCACTGATATTTTCACAAAGGCTCTTCCAAAATATACTTTTGAGTATCTCTGAGAGAATTTAGGGGTTATTTCCCCTCCTTTCAACTAGATGCATAATTGTGTGCATCTATATAGGAAGCATTTCAAGATGCATTCTTGTTCTTGGACTGATGTTGAAGGCTACCTCTCAAGGGGAGTAGGTAGTAGTATGGAGCATGTTGTGTGCCCCTAAGGGGGAGTGTGCAAGAAAGTGAGTGTAGGAGAAAGAAAAAGAGTTTTTTCCCTTTGAATCTTTGTCAAAGGAAGTGAGTGCATAATATGCAAAATAGTAGAAAGAGAGATTTGTTGTTTCCCTTTGAATATTGTCAAAGGGGGAGAGAAAAAGAGTTCAATATAGAAAAGAAAGTGCAGAGGAGAGAAAATGATGATTTATCCCTTTTATATTGCTTTCAAAGGGGGAGAGAGTTAAAGTGGTTGAAAAATCATAAGGGGAGAAAGAAAAATATGGAGAGAGATGGGTGAAAAACCTTAGTGCATAAGTGAATATGATTTGAGACCATAGGGGGAGAGAGAATATGAAAAACATTAGTATAGTGTATGGGAGAGTTTTGTATGAGGAGAAGAGGAGGAGAGTGATCCAAAATGTAAGTGTTGCAAGAAAATTTTGCAAAGAGAGAGGATGAAGTGTAAAGAGTTGTCCCAGTCAGGGGGAGTACTACTCATTTCAATATTGTTGTTGGTTATTGTTGTTGTTAATGGTTTTTTAAAAACAAGGTGTTGCCATCAATGACAAAGGGGGAGATTGTTGGAAGTTTGGATATGTTGGAAGCTTGAGTTATTTGTGATTTTTTTGGTGTTTTCATTGATGTCAACCACTTGTATAATGATAATGTTGGCATGGTTGGTATTGATGTCAACACATGTTGGTGTTGTCATTGATGTCCTACTTCAATATAGTTATAGAGGTTGTTTTCTTGACTTGTGTTTCGGGAGATTGTTTCATTTGGAAAGTGTTGCATGTTGTAGATGTGTTGCATAGATGTTATTTATGTTGTTGATGAATTTGGTTCACTTGGTTTTGAAGCTCTTTTGAGAAAATTTGAATAAAAGAGAGTTCAGTGTAGCAAAGTGGTGTTCAAATTTTTACTCCACATTTCTGCATGATCAAAGATATTCTCATGTATTTTGGATGTGATGATCAGAGGTTTTAAAAGGTGTCATATCCATACTTTTAGGTTTTGGATCATACCTCAGTGGAAGATGTGTTTGATAGTATGTCTTCCTAGTGAAATAGGGTGTCTAGGAGAAGTGAAATTACTCTGCATTTCTCCACAGTGAAGGTTCTAGTGTTATGGATCTGGGAATGTTCTTATATAATTTGTGTCTACCTTCCCTTAAAGTTTCAAGTGTTGAGTTATTCCACAAAGTTGTCTGGTGTTTTGGATGTTTGTGTTAGTATGTTTGGTTGCATAGAATGAAGGTGTTCTTGAGTCTCAAATGGTTGTAGTAGTTGTGGAAAATATTTTGATGATGTGGAATATTATGAGATGTGTGGAATTTTGTTGTGTGGTCCACAAGATGTTTTCAGACCTTGAGAGGTGTGTTTGGAGTCACTTTTTTTGGATGTTGTTAATATGTAGTTTTCATTGATGTCAACACTATTGGGATTAATGTCTTTAAGGTTGTATATGTCGAGGATATTGAGAAAATTGTAATAAAATAAGTTGTAGGTTGTCAATGATGTAGTAAAGTTATGTTGTTGGCTAGCTCAGTAAGTTGATGAAAGTTGGTTGTGGCATAGGAGAATGTGTCATAAACTTTGACAATATTATCAAGATAAGTTCTACTCAGAATGTGAGAGATCTTCCTAAGTTGATAAAACCTACTAATGCCATATGCAAGGAATGTCAGTTAGGGAAGAAAACTACAGTTACATTTCGGAGCAAATAGCATTGTTCAAATGAAGTGTTGGAGCTTGTGCATACTGACTTGTGTGGTCCTTCTAGAGTCAGAAGTTTACAAGGATATAGATATTTCATGTTACTTATTGATTATTATTCTAGAATGATATGGGTTACTTTCCTAAGGGAAAAATCTGAAGCTCTAGAGAAATTCAAAATTTTTAAGGCTATGGTTGAGATAGAGATAGGCCTGAAGATTATATGTTTGAGATTAGATAGAGGTGGTGAATCCACTTCTAGTGAGTTTAATTCTTTTTGTGAAGGGCATGGGATAAGGAGATAATTATCTGCACTGCAGACCCCTCAACAAAATGGAGTTGTGGAAAGGAAGAACGGGACAATTGAAGAAGCTACTAAGACTATGATGCTGGAAGGAAATGTTCCTCATATCTACTAGAGAGAAGTTGTGAGTACTGTCATTTACACTCTCAATCCGGTACAAGTCAAAGGTGATACCGATAAGACTCCTTATGAGCTATGGTATGGTCATAAGCCTATTGGTAGATACTTCAAAATCTTTGGGAGTAAATGCTATACCAAAAGAGATGAAGATATAGGAAAGATTGATGCTAGAAGTGATGAAAGAATCTTTCTTAGTTACTCTACTAAAAGTAAAGCCTACCGGTGCCACAATAGGAGATTGAGGAAAGTAATTGAGAGTGCTAATGTCAAGGTTGATGAAGACATAGTTAGACCATCCAGAACCTATGGATATGATTTAGACGATCAAAATGACAATTCAAATAAAGGAAAGAAAGTTCATACTTCAAATCAAGTTCAGATCATTCCAGTGAATCAGGAAAATCAAGAGGAAGGAACCAGTGAAAGTGCAGAAGCGAGATCACAAGAGCCTGAATTTCAAGACATCCTAAGACTCTGAGGTATGTAAGGCTAAATCATTCAAAAGTTCATATTATTGGTGATAAGAACAAAGGTGTTCAAACTAGGAGAAGAATTGCAGAAGATTATTGTCTGATTTCAAAGACTGTGCCTAATAGTGTCAATGAAGCATGTAAAGATGAACATTGGATGGAAGCAATGAAAGAGGATCTACTGCAAATTGAGAAGAATAATACATGGATTCTTGTTTCTAGACCTAAGGACAAAAATGTAATTGGAACTAAATGGGTCTTTCAAAACAAATTGAATGAGCAAGGTGAAGTTGTTAGAAACAAAGCAAGACTAGTGTGTAAAGGATATTCTCAGATGGAAGGAATTGACTTTGAAGAAACTTTTTCTCATGTTGCTAGGATTGAAGTTGTGAGACTATTTCTTGCTTATGTTGCTTACAAAAACTTGAAGGTTTATCAGATGGATGTCAAGTCAGCATTTCTAAATGGCAAACTCGAAGAAGAAGTGTATATTGAGCAACGGTAATGGATTTCAATTGAATGATCAAGGAGATATGGTTTGTCGGTTGAAGAAAGCATTGTATGGAATTAAGCAAGCCCCAAGAGCATGGTATGCCAAATTGGACAATTATTTGTTGAAGCTTGGATTTAATAAAGGTACTACTGATAGTAATCTATATTTCAAGATTGATCATGATAAAGATTTGATTGTTGAAATCTTCGTTGATGATACCATTTTTGGAGGAGATGATAGTTTGTGCATGAAGTTTGTTGATGAGATGTAGAGTGAGTTTGAGATGTCTATGATTGGAGAAATGAAATTATTTTTGAGATTGCAAATTACTCAGTTAGATAAAGGGATCTTTATATCTCAGTCCAAGTATGTGAAAGAATTGCTAAAGAAGTCGGGTATGGAAGATTCAAAGCCAGTTGGTACACCTATGGTGACCGGATGTAAGTTGACACAAGATGATTATTCTCCTAAAGAAAAATATACTAGATACAAATCCATGATTGGTGAATTGCTTTATTTGACTCAAACTGGACCTGATATCATGAATGCAATATAAATTGTTGCAAGATTTCAAGTTGATCCTAAGGAATCTCATGTGATAGCTATGAAAAGGATTTTCAGATACTTGAAGGGGACAATTGATTTTGGCCTATGGTATTCTAAAGAAGATGAGTTTACTTTGAGTGCCTTTACTGATGTTGATTGGGTAGGAGATGTGAATGAAAGAAAGAGTACTAGTGGTGGTGCATTTTTTTTGGGAAAGAAGTTGATTCCATGGTTAAGTAAGAAGCAGAATGCCATTTCTTTATCTACTGTAGAGGAAAAATACATTGTTGCTGCTAACAAATGTACTCAAGTATTATGGATGAAGCAAATGCTAAAAGATATCAGAATTGTGTATGATGATCCTATTGCTATATTTTGTGATAATTCAAGGGAAATTAACATTTCTAAGAATCCAGTGTTGCATTCAAAAACCAAGCATATATCTATCAAGTTTCACTTTTTGAGAGAGAAGGTGAGTGAAAAGGAAGTCAAATTGGAGTATGTGCCCACTAAGGAACAAATTGTAGATATATTTACCAAGCCTTTTCCTAAGGATACTTTTGAGTATCTTAGAGGAAAAATAGGGGTGATTACCCCTCCTAATCAGAATTAAGATGCATTGACTTGCATCAATCTGTGCATTTCATAGTCATATCTTGATCCAGATTGATGTTGTGGTGGCTGCTACTCAGGGGGAGTAGTCAGATGTTCAGAAATATGGTTCAAAGCTAGTGTGGAGAAATAAAATGTGTATCTTTGTCATTGATGTCAAAGAGGGAGAAGATTCATGTTCAAAAATGTGAATTATCTAGGGAGAAGAGTCAAAATCTAAGGGGGAGAAAGTGTTGAGAGATAGTTGTGTTGATGGTGGTTTTCACATCATGTGTTGCCATCAATGCCAAAGGAGGAGATTGTTGGATGTTTCTGATATTTAGTTGTCATTGATGTCAACACTATTGGCATTAATTTCTTTAAGGTTGTATATGTCGAGGATATTGAGAAAATTGTAATAAAATAAGTTGCAGGTTGTTAGTGATGTAGTAAAGTTTTGTTGTTGGCTAGCTCAATATGTTGATGATAAGAGTTTGTGGATTAAAGGGTTTCTTTTCAAGTATATCTATTTTATCCACATTAATTTTTAGAGATCAGCATGAAGATTTGATCGAGTTATGAGTATATGTGTTCTGACAGTTTTTTGTTGCTTTAGTTGGTGTTCCTGAAAGAAGATAATGTGATTCTAGTAATTTGAGTTGTTGTGGATGCTTTTGTGGTGATTCATGATGCTCATGGATGTTTCTAGATTTTGCTCTATTTGTTTTGCATGTCTGCATTGATCATTGTGCTCACGATTGGTGATTTTCTTCTTTGTGTTCATTTTTTCATGATCATGGCCGACAGGGTGATTGTAGCGTGTTGTGGATCTTCAAGGCATAATTGTTTAAGGTGGTTTGTGTTTCAGGATTTTTTTTTGGGTCTTCACTATGTTATGGCTAAAATTGGTTGGTATGCATTGAAATTTTTTTATTAGATTGAGTTTACAGTTTGTACATATTTTATATTTTGTTGAAGCCGACATGTAGATGATGTTATCTCTTGTTGTAGATATATATAAGCGATTGTTTTTACCATTTGAAGGTATGTGTGTGTGAGTGGTGTGAGAAGTGTGTGAGTCCTACATACGAATAATGTTATAATCTTTTGAAGGGAGAAGTAAAGTGTGAAGAAGAGTGAGTAGAGTTTATGTTCTTAACCAGAATTGTAATCAGGCATTAAAGATGCTATTTACTCGATTCAAAATCTTGTGGATGTAATCCGAATGTTTCTATAAGATAGTGTGTCTTCCTTTGGGAAGTAAGCCTATTTGTATTTGAGCAGTGAGCTCTAGGCAGTGTTCATGAATGCATGTGTATTCCCCATTTATAATTCTTTTATACTTTTAGCAGAGTATAATCTTGTGGACTAACCTCCACCATGGTTTTTCCCCTAACAAAGTTTCCACGTAAAAAATATAGGTGTTATGTGTGTTTCTAATGTAGTGATGATTTATACTTTCATGTTTATATATCAGATCTAATAATAAGTTTAATAAGTTTAATTTATGTGACAAGTGATTCACCCCCCCTCTCAGTTGTCTACCCTTGTGTTACCAACAACTTGCTAGTGTTAGTGGAGGTTTGGTCAACCTAGTGTGCTAGCGCTAATTATGGAGGATATTTTTTGTTTGAGGAAGTGTTGAGAAGTGTTTTTGTGTAGATTTGGGTCTAAATTAAGTAGTGGTGTGGTTTGGCTTCACTTATTTATATTATGGAAGTGTTTGGTGCCAACCTATTTGATGTTGCACGATTGAGGTGTATACATTTCCTTAAGGCCAACCTAATTGAGATTGTTTTAGGTCGTGGAGGGTATAAATGCAAGAATAGTTGTGTGAATTAAGTGCAAAGTGTGTGATGTGAAAGATGTGAATGTTATTAAGTGTAATGATCTGATTACGAGCATTAATGCCTATGACTTCTTGATGCAGTGAGAAAAAGGTGTCTACATTTCAATCTATTTGATGAGTTGTTTGTGCTTTAGTGGAATTGTACCTTTGGCATATAAGATATGCATTGTTATCAATTCAAATTGGTAGTGAGTTTCCCCTTTATCTATTATTCTTTCTTTTTGATAGTGATTCCTTTGGTAGTGAGCCACCAACAGTGAGCATTTATTTATCCTTCTAGGTAGTGAGCCCTACGCAATGAGCCTTATTATATTCAGTGTTGCAATTTATATATTAGTGAGCTAATCCTTATCGTGGTTTTTCCCTTCTTATTTTTTCCACATAAATCCAGTGTTCTTATGTGTTTGATGTGTTTGCATTACTGCTTTACTTGTTTATATTTTGTTAATGCATGTTAAGGGTTTATGGGTCAATATGGATCTAAATGTTAATGATGGTTTTTGATGTTTTAAAGTATACAACTGATTCACCTCACCACTCTGATTTTTCCTATGCATCTAACAACTACAATAGTGATAGAATCTATAGCAATGGTGTATGTGTTACAAAAGTACAAACATTATTTACTATTTGTATCATTCACCTTCTTCATAGATCATGAGCTCCTCAAATACCTACTTAACAAACCAGTCACCCATGGATGCATCTCTAGATGGTTGTTATTCCAAGATTTTGAATTTAAGATCATGGTGAAACTCAGAAAGAATAACCAAGGGCCGGACTATTTGTCAAGAATTCAAACCGGGGAAGAACTAGATACCTATGGAGAAGATATACCTGGTACACATTTGTCCCACATTAGTGTGGTACCAAAGAGTTTGAAGATATTGCTATTCTACTATCTACAAGAGAATCCCAAAAGATATCATTGCAATACAAGAAATCGTTAGTGCAAAGAGTTGCACCATATTTGCTAGTAGAAGAACTCCACCATTTGTGGAAAGATGATATCTTGAGAAGACTTGTATATAAACATGAGATAAAATCTATTTTACAAGAGGCACATGAAGGAATTGTCAAAGGTCACAATTCTAGAGAAACTACTGCAAGAAGGGTAAAACTGGTAGGCCTATGGTGGCCAACTTGACACCAAGATGCTAAAGAACATGTAAAGGGATGTGATATCTTCCAAAGGGTAGGGAAACCTACCGCATGTGATGAGATTCCATTGAGATGGGTATTAGCCCAAAATCCTTTTGAAAAGCAAGTGATACACTTTATAGGGCCAATTGACTCTCTGCCAAAGAAATAAAAATCTAGGCTCATTATAACCAAAGTAGAATATCTAACAAAATGGGAAGAAGAAGAACCGACAAGAGATTGCATGTAAAAAGTTTCCAAAAACTTCCTATATAAAATATCATTACATGGTATGAATTCCCTCTAAGTATAGTGAGCAATCAAGGTAAAAACTTTGTGAACAAAATGATAAAGGAGTTATTGTAGAACTTTATGACAACACATTTATAGAAGCACTCCATATCATCCACAAGAAAATGAATCTCGTGAAGCACTCAAAAATAATTGGGAAAGTGTTAACAAATATGTGTGATGGGAACCAAATAGACTAGGATGTCAAGATACCTCTGGCACTGTGGGAATACCACACTTCCAATAAGAGGACTAGAAAATTCACACCATTTAAGTTGGTATATGACCATGATGCAACAGTACCCATGAATTTCATAATTCCTAACATACATACTGCATTGACTTTGTGGTTAGAAGAGGATCAATTCTTGGTGACAAGAATAGAAGATTTAGAAAAACTTGATGAACTCCAAAAAATTTCTATGTATAACCATCAGTTGGAAAGACAAAGACAAAAGGTATGGCATGACCAAAACTTGTGGTTGAAAACATTCTAAATAAGGGATTTAGTATTGTTATATGATATCAAATTTAAGAAGCAAGGAAAACTAAAGGTCTAGTGGTTAGGACCATACTGCACATTCACAATATAATCTAATTTGGAGCAATAAAATTAAGACAACTAGATGGCACACTCGTAGAAGGGCACATTAATGGAGCATGATTGAAACATTATTACCTACCACTAGGTTGAAGATACTAACCCATAAAACATGCAATGCACAATATGTACCATAGTTAGACCATAGGAAACTTAAAATCAAAACGTAAAATCCACCTGTCAAATCAACTTAACGAATTGAAAAACTCTTGAATAGGTAAGAGAATTTAATAATCGGCTACCACCCCACTATGTCACAACCCATACCCCACTAACCAAATTCTATATAATACCATGCCCCTACCTCATTCCTCACAATTATGGTGGCAAGCTAAGTTGCATTAATCATTCTCTAAGCATTTCATAACCTCTCTGAAAACTTGCCAATCCTCCTTGTGCTAAAATGGCCACTCCCACAGTAGTAAAAATCTCTGAGAAGCCCAAACCCACATTCAAAAGGTACCCCTACAAGGCACTAGAAATTAATAAAGATTGAGCATTATTTTCAGTACCCCACAATGCCATCTACTTGGAGTATGTCTAGAAGTACATCCATGAAAAAATAACCAAAATCAACCACATAAAGCTAGAGGACCTATGGTACAAGCTACTGGAAGATGATCACAAAACCTATAAACTAGAATACATAAAGATTGGCTAGGAGAATCTTGACATATGAAAAGATTACCCTTTTTTTACGATGAGGAGGAATGGGTTTGAATCGTGTTGATTCGGGTGCATGACGAATTCATGTACCTGGATAAGCCCTAAAAAATTACAAAGGAATCCATCCACATGGTCATAGGGTTGGAGATAGTAGGTAGGATTCTGACCAAAAAGGCCATCAAGAATATTGAGGAAGCAAAGCTTACTAGAGCCACCTTTGATGACAAAATCTTGAGCTTGAAAACAATCACAAATCCCAAAGTCAGGTATGTGACAATAGGCATTGCCTATAATATTTATTATGCCAATTGGGAGGATTTTGTAACCATAACCACCATTCACACTGCCTACCAAATGGTGGTAGAAGGCAAGGACTTTGACCTATGTGAATTCATGAGTGAGCAACTATTAGAGAATATCAAAAAAATAAAATTCCAAGTACCATTTCTAGTATGGTAGGTTACTCATTTTTTATGAACATTTATTTCCTAAATGAGCTACCAAAATTTAAGGGGAAGTTCTAGCAACTCAACCAAACCATACCTACACAAATCAAATATCACATGCACCAATTCTCAAACCAACAACCATACAAAGCTTCATACTAGGCTTTTTTCAAAACCTTCCAAGAAAAATATGCATCAGAGGGAAAGGGTCCCCTTTGTATCCACACAAAAATACATCAAAACCATAACATTCATGGTGGACAATAACTTTACATACATGAAGACAATCAAATCTCACACTGTTTGGATTTTGATACTTTCGTATGAGGTCTCTACACAAGAGATGGATGCTTATGCAATAACCTTACTTTGGCATCCCAAAGACTCCTCTGTAGAAAGGTTCAGAACCTATAAAAATGTGATGGAGAAAAATATTGGCCAAGAATCCAACGAAGACTTGGAGAAGAATAAAGACAAACTTTACAAGAAATGGGGCATATCGAAAGGAGGGTTCGAATAGTTTGTGGCCACCATAGCACAATCGGAACCTTCCGAGAGAAATCAGCAAGGTCCAGCACCACCCCACTGAGAAGATCAAAAGTGCCTTCAACATCTACACTAACAAAGTCTCGCCCGCGAAAGCCACCATAATCCCCAAAAGAACCAAACAGGTGAGGCCTAAGCAAAGTGTCAAAAGGAAGACGACGGTAAAAAATGTTGAGGTATAATAGATATCAGAAGAAGAAGAAGAATTCAAGCAACCTCTTCAAAAAAATAAAAGAGCATGATGCACTCTGGTAACCCCTCCACCAAACAAACTAGAGCGATCATTTAGACAACTCCAAAACCACTAGAGGTAAATCTAGAACAACAATCCTCAAAGAAACGTCAAGAAATAATTAACATATTGGCAACCTATAATGCCATTGTCCATCATGGAATGCTATTGTAGCTCCTCAAAATATACGAGGACTACAATGAAGAAAATAAATATTAAGTAATTCAAAGCTTGGTGTAATGTGTAAACCATTCCAATAAAGTCCTCAAGGAGGTAATGAGAGAATTTCTAAAGGAAATTGGCACATCAATAAGGAAAAAATGAACTAAGGCTTTGGCAAGGGACGAATAAATAAAGGATTAATAAATCTACTCAATTATCCCAAACATTACAAAAGAACAAAATCAAGCCTTAGTATAGGAACAAGCACAAGAGCTCTGGACCAAACAACTAATCGACATACTCATGGTAGATGATCCGGATGACACAGAGGCCATCTGGAAGGAAATAGAGGACACCCACTTGGAAGTTATATGTAGAAATGACTAAGGACCAAGACCAAGTTGAGGGCCTAACTCTAGAAACTACCATCCCTAGAGAAAATGAGACCAGTTGAGGAGATAAAATGAAGAGACAAGAAGAAAAGGTAGAGGGCCCCAGAGGAGTAGAAGAGAAGAATAAGGAAGATTCTAGAGAAGTATCTACACCCTTTGATACTATCTTCATGATAAAAAAACTTCCTAGCTCAGCAACATCAGATTCAACTAGCACCATCCCCATAGCTACTACAAGTTCCATTAGTGGGGTCCCAAGTAAACTTATTCAGTGTGTCACCCCTACAAAAGATACAATTAGGGGACATTTTCCATGCAACCAATCAAGAAGAATTATTGAATGAGCACATCCAACAGGCTAAGCAATTAAAGGATGCAATGCTCACATTACAGAATACCATCCCCCATCTCCCGTGGGATACCTCACTTCCACTACCACAATAATTGAAGCAGCTAGTGGATAGTCTGCAAGTAGATTTTACCTTTGCAAAATCCACCATCACTAAAGAGGCCCAAGAAGAGTTGATTAAGAAGAATATTGAGCAGTTCACCAAGAGATGTGCTACCACACACTCCCAGCTCAAACAATGGATCAAGCAAACTAAAGATAACATAAAGGAGGTTCGGGTAATGTGTCAATTTTACCTATTGTGGCCTAACACAACAAAGAATATACACAACCAGATCATTCAATTGGAGGACCATATAACACAAATGGCCTATAATCCATTACAGGATCCAACCAAAGCTACAAGGATCAAATAGAAAATCTTCACATAAAACTATAGCAACTCCATACTCAAAGGGATCTATTAAAAGAACAAATACAATAATTGAGGGAGTTGGTTGATAGCGAGTTGAAATTCCTACAACTCATTTTGAAGGAATAAAAACAAATAACCACCAACATTTCAATCCCCGCCACTCTTTAGGAGGTTGAACATACATTGGCACAGATCCAAGGGTAGGTAGGCATACTCCTATAGGCCCAAGTACACTAGATAGATTGAAGGTACAATACCAACATCTCCTTCCCAACTAAGCATCATTTCTTGAGGATAAGACACCATTTTAAAAGAGGGGATGATGTTGGCATGCCAAGGGCAACAACAAAAGATACCATAGGCTACTGTAAGTGGTCTGCGGTACTAGGAGAGACACTAGCTATAGATAGGAGTCATGTCCCTTTAAGGGAATACATGTATATATGTGATGTAATTCATATCTAAATAGATATGAGTAAGAATATGATATAATTGTAGAGAACTATATATTGGAGTAGAGAATAAGACCTACCTTTTGTACCTATTATGATATAATACAAGGAGTTATAAGGATTACATATGTGTGTGATGGGCATATGAGTATTTTCTTTTGATATTATGATGCTATATGATATGTATGTCTTATATATTCTTATCTCATATGCTTGTTTCTCTTATTGTATCCTTTGGGGTATAAATAGACTACACAAGGAGTGTTGGGATACAAATCTCTAGACTATACTTCGCCCCATTTCTCTTTCCGAAAAGGATTGAGAATGTGTGGAAAGCCTTGAGAGACGATTGAAAGTGGGGAAAAAATATTTTTCGTCATGAAAAATTCCCCAAATATGGTTAACCATCAAAAAATAGAAAATATTTAGTCATGATGACAGGGAGGTGAATTCAAGTGTATATACCAAGAAAAATTGCTAGAGCCTCTTGCATAGAAAAATTATCTAGAGGTGGTATATAGGTAAATGTGTTATCCATGATTAGCTCATGATGTAATAAAGCAAGGGAAGAACAATCAAGATATGTAAAAAGTATGTTTACATCCATAAAATTAGGGTATTTATCTTTAGAAGGGTGAGTTCAATAACCAAGACTTGTAGTAGAGTAATGTGGATTAAGCTCTATGAGGATCTTGATACCTTGATCAATCCTTTTTATTATTTTTAGAGCTTTACACAAATGATAATATTTCTTGTTATTCACCACTCCAAACTATTTAAAACAATACATATACAAAGGAAGGATTCTTAATTTTCTCTCGTGTAGTTCTATCAAATTCTAGAATTAGTGAGTTGTTAAAATAACTCATAACAAATAACAAAATGAGCACTAATAATTTTTCCAACATTCCCCCCTTAGTGCAAACATGGTGAAAACTTTCACACTTTCAACTACAATATGCCCAACTCTTGTGGCTCATGATCTTGATTCAAATGAAAGGAACCTTTCATCAACCTTTCATGGTTTTCACATAGGTTTACCACAAACCTAGACACAAACAAGACCACACTTATTTGTTCACACCATATGGTTTTTGGGATTAAAGCTAACCATTTCAAGATCCCTGAACTGCATTACCCTAGTGTTTTTGTTTACACGAGGAGGTTACATAAAGAAATAACACACATGCATAGAAATAGCTACTATTGTTGATCATTGATCTCCAACAAAATAGGATTTTTTCTCTGCCACTAGAGGTGTTGTATTCCTCCATGATCTGAAATTTATAGTTATTAAAAAAATAGAAAATAGGAGCACACACCACAACAACAAATAGAAAACCAAATTTGATAAGTGACCTCGTCGTTGGTGATTGATGAGAGACACTAAGTGTCCTCCTTCATCTATTGCCTCTTGCCTCCAATATTGAATTATTTAACACATATTCTTGATACTAGGACAAGATAGCTCTTCATCATTAACGCATTCTTTCCGAACTGTTTCTTCAACCAAGGAAGCAAAATGATATAGTTTATCATCTACTAGATCTTGTACCCTCTTCTTATAATTCAAAATTACATGTCTTGTTTCATTACAATAGAAGCATTTTATTTTTCTTTTTGAAGGAATATACTTGGATTTATATTTTCATTTTCTTGATTTGTTATGTACAAATAAGACTTCTTTAATTTTTGAGTGTTCATTATGGTCAAGTAGAGTAGAGATTACTCCTTCAAGGCTAGTTTTTACCTTGCTTAATGTAAACACCATACCAGACATATTCATAGGAAAACTATTCAAAAGTATTACTTTGGCATCATCATCCTTTACTTTCTCATTAATGCCAACTAACTGATTTAATAGGGAGTGAAACCTACTTATATGATTTTTCATTTTTGTACTTGTATCCATCTTCAATCCATACAAGCTCTACTTCAATTTCATCTTGGCACTTTCTTCTTCAAATCCAAAGAGTTTGTTTAATGTATCCCTAGTGCAAGAACACCTTGACAATATCATACTTCCATTGAGAAATCTTGAAGATTGATCAAAATTTGATGTCTTTACTTGTAATAAGGTTATGTAAGTCATTTTTCACATGAATAGGTCATTAGGAGGTGTTAAGGTCAATTCTTGTATCAATTTTGTACATAAATGTAAAAAGTTGTCCAAAAAGATGTAAAACTTGCAAAATTGCAAAAGGATGCAAAAGTAGAAGGTGAAGGGTCATGGTGGATTGGTTACTCTTGGAGGTAGTTGGAAATTGAAGAGTCATTTCTAATATTCATTTAAAATTCCTTGTAACCATTTGTACAAGTGTGGGTGATTGAAGTTTGAGTTTGAATAAAAGAAATCACAGTTTTCTTGCATTTTCACACAACAATTTGTTGTTCTTATGCTTTGTACGACCCTGTATGGGAAAGAGATCATCTCCAATTGATTTCATGTGTAAGTAGGATCAATCATCTTCCATTTGAATTTTGTCTCATGCAATTTGGTGGAATCTAAGGAAAGATATATTATGATTTTTTTGTAGACTGTCAAAAGCCTTGATTAGGGTAAACAATGACCTATAAATTTGTGTTTCTCCCATTAAATTAGGTGAAAACTATTAATTTTTGGTGAAGATACTTCTTGCTATATTTAATTTCATGTTTCAATGGTTACCAACCAAAAGGCTAAGGTTAAGGTGTGAAAAAGTAAAGTTTTGGATTGAAAAATTTGTGTACATTAAAAAAATAGAGCAGTCAAGTGAGTAAAGCCTTAGGGTTTGTGTAAATATCTTTGTAAATGGACTTTTGGTGTTTTTAAAAGCATGTTCAGGTCTAATCTAACATGTTCCAAGCATTGGTTGAGTGGGTTAAAGTTTGGAGACATCAAAATCAATAAGCCCTCATGTGGTCCTGGCCTAATTATGCCTAAATTGGAACGGTAATATTCTTGATGAGCCCTGTTTCCTCAAAACAACATATACTGGCTTTACGATATGTTTTAAAACCCTTGAAGGGGTATCCAAAATGGCAATTACAATTTGAATTTAAGGTTTTTAGAAGGATTTATCTCTAACAGATGGGTTGGTAGACCTACAAGCAATTAGACTAGATTATGTAGGAACCAAACAAGTGGCCAGTGTATGTGGGATTTGTGAAGTGTTTTTTCTTGTTGTGACAGCCTTAATGAAGGTCTCTTAGGCCTTGAGTTGGTTGTTTGTGCCTTGAAGACTAAATTTAGTGTTTGGGTCATTAAGTGCCATTGTGGTATGTTGAAGACAGTTTGTAAAAGGAAAGGTCATTGGTTGGTGTTTGAGGGAACCTAGTTGGCCTTTACCAGTCTTTTTAATGTTGTCTAAGGTGTTTTGTGGAATCAATCAGTGGTTTTGAGTTTTGTTCTTAGTTTGGATGCTTTGAATCAAGAATTTGTGAAGGAAAGTTGCCTCAAAAGAGAATGGATTTTAGTTTAGTGATCTGAGTTGTTGCCTAAAACATGGCTAGTTGTGATTGTTTGAGTTGTGCATCCTTTGTACTGTTATCACTCCCAAATCTCTTTTGCAGACTACGAAATCCACATGCAACCGTTACACATATAAACTTAACTCTATGTCCTTATTTTAGCAATGATTGTTACATATGCAATTTAATTCTTTTATAGATCCTTATTTAGTTTTTTTTATAAATTTGACTTATTTTATTCTAATTTTCATCGCATAATATTCCTTCTATTAAATAAAATTTATTTATTTAATTGTATTAACAATTCATGCTCTTTATAATTTTGATAACTATATTATAATAATAATATATTATCTCTATTTAAATAACTTTCAAAGCTTTTTTTTTTAAATATGATCTATTTAAATTTTTCCTTAATAAAATTAACTTTTGACAACAAATAAACATAATGCATAATAAGAAAATCTTATTAAATGGAGTATAAAACAAATTAGTTTCTATTTAATAATAAACCTCAAATTAGGCTTTTAAACTATTTAAGTATTTATTTAATAGTTAAAATTATGTACAAAAACGAGATGTGACGTGTGTGTGTGCATGCGCACACACCTATACATAGAGAGATGAAAATAAATAAAAAATTCCTCTATAAAACCATTTTTTAAACAGTAGCAATATATATAATTGTTAGTCATATTGACCAAAGTGAATTTTTTACTACTAACCAAATATCTAGTCCATTAAGACATGATGTCCAATCTTTTGAGATTAGATTTCTACTGTATTTGGATATTCAATGCTATTGGATATATGACAAGATTTGTGTCAATATTGACCAAATATATCTTCTTTAGGTGTCAAAGTTTATGTGTTAAAACATGATTATATATATTCTTTCTACATCCACTCTTCTAAATTGAATATTTGAAGATACAATGTTAAATTATTGATAAAAATAATGAATAATGTTTAATATGTCCAATACTGATTGATCATTGACATTAATTTTATATGACTATCATGACTTGAAGAATTAAAACAGAACTTATCTTTAAAACTATTTACCAATTTATAAATCTTAAAGAAAGCTAAAAAACTTTTAAAATAGAATAAATTGAAAATTGATCATATATATTAGACATAATTTATGTTATTTAAAAAGAGTTTTTCTAGAAGCATTCAAGTACTTTGTTGTTTTGATTTACAATTTTTTTTTTAAATGTCTATATCTTTAAAACTATATTATACCCAACGCTCAATCTCTATATTCCAAAAAGGTCTTTGGTATGATATCAAAAACCTCGTTGATGTGAAGAATTATGGAGCATGGAATAATCAAATGAAAAACATGTTCATGCATAATGATTTATGGGACCATGCAGAAGCAAATAATCTCATTTTGACAGAGAATTAGTATAAGACAAAAAATAAAATAGTAATAGCACTAATTAATTTATCAGTCTCACACAACATTATTAAGAATGTTCAAGTTGCAGAATCTGGAAAAGAAACATCTAGGAAAATCATTTCTTTGTATGAATTCATGGGTGACAAAAAAAAAATTGATGTTAAGGAATTGATCTGAAAGTCTCAAGGTAAATGATGATACCGTTGATCACATGCAGATACTTAATGGGCTTAAAACTAGTGATATGCTTTTAGAAAAATGTCTCTCAAACATGGGTATTTGTCTCAAACATGGGTATTTGTTTCCACTTTCAAGAGTTTTTCAAAGTCAATTGAGATTTAGATTACAAGTCTAAAATTTGCTGGGTCACATAATGTTTAAGGAAATGGAAGGAACATTGTTTCATCAAATATCAATGATGAAGTAGCGGATTTGGGTTTCGGATTAGATTGTGTGAGAGTTTTTGTATTGACATTTCAGATCACATTCCATGATCTATCATCATAATAATGGAAACCTACAATCCTAATCTAAAAATAACAGCAATCTACAAATTACAAATGCCAAGAACCTTCAAAATCAGAAACAATGTCTTTCGCCCTGATATAAATAAATAAACAATGGAATTCCCAGAAGTCTAGAAAGTTATTCAAAGATGTAACCTGCTATTACTGTGGCAATTCTAGCTGCATATAAAAGAAACTTGAGGTAGAAATGGATGAACATGAAAAAGCAGTCAGAGCTTTTGGAAATATTAAAGTGGGTAGCCTAAATTCATTGCATCAGCATAAGGCCTGAAGATAAGAAAATCTAAAATCTAAAACTGCATAACACCAACAACATCTGCAGCAGCCCTAGACAACTTGACTCCTAACTGTAGAAAGAAGAGTGAAAGAAATTAAATATGAAAATTTTGACAACATGGTATTAGAGCCCAATTCAACAAAATAGCGAAGCAATCAGCTAGGATTCCTAAGCACCTATAGTGTTTCAGACTCATAAATAAAGAGAGTGTTGGAAAATGAGCCACACTTGTCACTAAAAATCTATCCACCAAGAGGGTCAATAGCTTAGTGTGGTAGAGCAGCAGCAACAAAAATAGAATGTCCTAGGTTCAACTTCTAAATAGTCCATGAAAATTTTAACAAAAAATTCCCACAATAGATTGCCTTACTCAATAGTTGTCAGTAGTTTTTGGATATATAGTGAGTTGGTAATGCACCAATACCCATAAGCTTCCCTTTAAACCAAAAATTCATTTCCTTCAAATTAGTTGTGGATGTGATTTAAGAGGATGGAAGGCCCATATTTCGACTATGATTAACTTGCATAGGAAGCCATTAAAGCAAAATCCCAAGAGGCCAAATTTGAGAGCCATATGTCGTGTTTGAGTTTTGTTTCATAAAATACAATATTTATAGAGATTATGCATTTCCAAATGCAAGGAAATAACAAGTGAAAAAGCATTTAAGAAAATATATAATTCTAAAAAATTACCAT
The DNA here is from genome assembly GCA_007258455.2 of Sequoia sempervirens. Taxonomy (NCBI): domain Eukaryota; kingdom Viridiplantae; phylum Streptophyta; class Pinopsida; order Cupressales; family Cupressaceae; genus Sequoia; species Sequoia sempervirens. The sequence continues at coordinate 100,853,650 of VDFB02000017.1, read as the reverse complement.
ATTCACATTACCAATCATATATAACTATGAAATAATAGTTCATTGCTTAAAAAAAGATCTTTCTACATTATATCAAACATAAATTAGTATGTCAATATAAACATTTGTGAAAAAAAATGTTCTTAATAACATTATTATTTATATAAATTTAATAATTAATGTTATATCCATCACTTCAATGTGGGACCCACGTACTCATAAACACAAGAAGCAATACCACCCCCACTATGTTCAAGTATAGTGACCAAGATCTCCACATCATGCCCCCTACAACTTCTATCATGACTAGTATCATCACTACTGTAGAAATGAATATCTTTCATAATAGTTTGTTTATATGTGCTACTTTCTAGACCATCCAAATAAATCTCAGCATGTTTATAACAAACATGTACAAATATTGTAACTTGATTTGAATGATAATATTGACTTTGAATCTCAATTGAGGACTAAATATATTGTATTTTATCAAAATCCATAATAGAGAGAATACAATTTTGTGGAGATTAATTCTTTGACTCTCAAATTTTTTAGCCTACCACCTTGCACCACGAAAATGTTAGATATGTGAATATATGATACTACAAAATTTTCTCATAAACTCATTTTAAGACAATTAATTTTTTTCAAGAGGATATTTTTTTTGGATTCAACTCCTAACTTAGTTGTGTATTTTTCATATTCAAATCTCTTCAATATAACTTCTATTGAATGACCAATTTTTTTAGTTAGTGAAAGTTTCTTCAAATTTAAACAATTTATACATGTACTTTTAATACAATCCACATTAAATATATTTGAGCCTTGACGAAGGCCAAGCCGCTTGAAACCACACAAATCACAATAATAGATACCAACACAGAAGATGTGAGACAAAAAAATAACCCACTTTCAATTATTTTCAAATAATGAAATTACAGATTCAAAACTTACATGCTACAGCCTCATGGGCTTGATTCATTACAACAAAATCAACTCTAAAAAGAAAATATATTATTTAGAGCCACAATCTGCACTATTGGAGCCACCTTCTACAACCCCCACTTAACCCTTTTTTATTTTACCCAATAACCGCCCTAGAATGTTCTAGAAAGTTCAAATTTCCCTTTTGTTTTGGCGCCAAAATTCTCGTTGTTTGATTTCTAGCCTAGGAAGAAATTTTAATGAAATTCACTTTTTAGAGGGGCAACTTCGCATGGCCATAACTTTTGATCTGAGTATCCATTTTTTTATTATTGCATATCGTTGGAAAGCTCTCAAAGAGATCTACAACACATGAACCCACCATAGGTTGGTTCGTCAACTTTTCGAGTTGTTTTGAGACCTCTAAAGTCTTCATACCTAAAATTAAAGCTACATTGCAAAAATTTCTCAAGATGTAAACTTTAATATATCTCCCAAAATGTGTAGGGTATTGAGCTGATTCTTTTGCGACCAAAAATTTCTTTTAGTTATGCCCCTTGGGGTAAATTTTCAAGTCCATACGAGCTCATTTAGGCCAACTTACTAAAAATAGTAAGTGCTCGTTTTTTGCTATTTTTTACTATGAATGTCTTACACCCCTTAAGTGCCATCATGGGACTCAAAACAACTAAACAAAATAAAGAAAACAATTTTTTTTGGGTGATGCAACATTGCCCTACACTGTTGGATGCTCCTACATCAGACACCTAGTGTAATTTGAAAAGTGACACTGTCACTTCTCAGGAGTTAGAAGGAAACCAAGACAGTTAACCTCAGCCTCAAACAACCATGATGAATCTTCAACAGACCTTCCTCTCCATCTCACCCTACATATTGCATGTTTCTTGTGCTTCTACCCACACGGCTATCCAAAATTTCTTCTATCTCTTCCTTTTCTGAAGTAGGTGCTAGAATTTTCCACTGTTCTTTTATCGGCCCCTCCTCTATATCACCTTCATGATACTCTGTCAAATCAGCAATGTTGAACACAAGAGAAATGTTTACTCTACTAGGAAACTCTACCTCATAAGCATTTCCTGAATCATGCTTCTTCAGGATCTTGCATGGTCCAAACTTCTTCATCTTTAACTTGTTTTATGTACCAACTAGAAACCCTTCTTTTTGCAAATGAACCATGACTTCATCTCCCACCTAGAACTCCTTATACCTCCTTCTCTGATATATCTAAGTCTTATATTGTGAGTTCATCTTATTGATATGTTTCTTTACCTCTTTGTGAAAATTATTCAGGTGCTAAGTAAAATCTTCAACCTCAGCACTACTCTTCTCCCCCTTATCCATCTTTCTCAGTTCAGAAGCAGTTCTTGGACTACTCCCATACACAATCTAGAATGGTGATTTACCAATGCTCCTTTTGACAGAATTATTATAAGCAAATTATTCTTGTGGTATAATCAAATCTCATCCCTCAGTTTTATCTCCTACTAAGCATCTTAGCAGGTTTGCTCCTATTCACCACCTTTGTTTGTCCATCAATCTGTGGATGGTGTGCAAAACTGAACTTCAAATCTATCTTCAACTTCTTCCATAATGTCCTTGTTGGCCTCCTACAATAATTTTAATAACTAAGACTTTACAGCCATGATTCAAAGATTGGACATCTAAACTGAATAGCTATTTCAATCATCATGAAGGTGCATTTAACTTGTCAACCTAGGGACGTGAACTTGAAATGGTTCAGCACAGTATGTGCACTAAGAACTCAAAGTAGCCATTTCATTCTACAACTAAAGAACACACAATACTGAAAGTAAATTGCTTGAAAAGGAATGAGACAAATTTTGAACATCAATCAATGACTATGCTAAACTGAAATGCATAACAGGAATAAAAATCTGAGCAACAAACAAGAAACTACTTTGTCTACTTTGGTTGCAGGAACAGTCATTTCTAGACTTCTAACTAAGTACTAAACAAAAAGTAATACTAAACTAATGTTAAACTAAGAAGACAGATTAATGGATTACTCACCAAGTGGCCCTCCTTGGATAAGTATCCTCTAAAACTAATGAGAACTCAGATGCTCAAAATCAGAACTTTATTTTATTCACTATGAATCATGAGTACAAAAGAGTAATGTATCTGTATTACTGAAAACTGGAGAGTGCAAGTACAATATCAAATCGTGTAACCTCTTGAAGAAGGAGTATCAGATCATTATTTGTACTAACAGCTAAACAAGGCAGTCAACTCCATGATTGGGAGGACGCCATTTAGGGAAACAAAGAAAATGGAGCGATGGCAGTTACGTGTGCATGGAATTTGGTTAGACATGCAGGTCTAAATGTAGATTCAGCACAACAATAATGCCTATGCATGCTCGATCATTAAAGTCCACTACAAGGCGGTTATGTTTAGTTGCATGAAGAATCTTCTGTTATTGGCCTCCTTTGACTTGGAGTGATTCCTTTGCTGGACATTATGGTGCATGCCTAGTTAGTGGCATCTTCCTCAACTTAGCATATTAAATTTGCATGGTAATGTCAGTACACATAATAACTCGACATTTATGACCACCTTAAGGAACATTCATTAACCACATGCAAAATCAATATAGATAATCTACATAATATGCCAAATGTCATTAAAGCTTGCAGAGATAGGATTAAGTCCAATGTCAATGGTTTGAGGGAAACATTATGAAAATACCAACATTTAACATTAAATTCCATGACATCTACCACCAAATAAACTATAGATTCTACCCAAAATTGGACCAAAAACTAGGCTCATCACTCCCCCAACCTAACGTTTTGTTGGTCCTCTAGTAGGGGAAGGGTTGTTCTTTTGCTTGGTCAAAGCTCTAAAATTTGCAACTGATAGTTGTCCAACATCAGTGGTTGCATTGCGTGAATCAGGATCCCAATAGAATCCTCCCAATCTGTCAAATCTGTTCCATCTTTTTTTTTTGTAGCAATGTCATACTGGTAGAATCTGAAATTTGGCATGGGCCACATGAGAATGGGTGGCTAGAAAGTTAGAGGAAGCCAAGATTTCCCCTATGGTCTCCCAATCTGAATATACCTATCAATCCATTTTAGTGTTGCAGCATAATGGTGGATGGAATGAGGCTTAGCCTATTTTAGCTCATCAGTTAGACTATTTCATCTTTGTGATAGACATCTTCTCATAGTTTCCTCCTTTATTGTCTTTACCTCATACTCACTATAAACTGCCTCAATCCAAGGCATAATCATGTTGCCATAACTAGGTCTGAGAAGCATTTTTTTCCATTCTCTATAAATATCCCTTGGGTTGCTTGATTCAGCCCTAACGAGCAGAGGGATATCATACTCCAGTTGCTTATAAGCTCCATGTTGTTGTCCCCATCTAATCTCATTTTGTACCCAAGACATAGATGCCCTCAATTGGACATCCCCAACATATAACAGCGGATTCGAATCATGATCTTGAGTTACAACATAATTATGTAAATAAAATTCACATAGCAAATTCTTCATTTCAAGGAAGGCGATCCTATAAGCATTGAAAATTTCAATAGGGGTGTCAATAGAAGGATTCAAACCTGAGGCAATCCTTGATAGCTTAAAAGAGATATATTTCTCTTTCAGGAGTAGAGCATAGACCCTTGGAGGGGTCCTACATTCCAAAATCTATGGTGCCAAAGTTGTCATATCATCCACCCTCTGCTTCAAGGTGGAAATTTTTCCATCTTTATCTTCAATCTCCTCATCATTCTTTCGAATTTCCTTCTTCAATTTCTATTTTTCCTTTTTCCATTCTTCCTCCCTTCTTTGTATTTCTTTCCATAAATTTAAAACGGTTGTATGTATTGTAAAATCAAGAGGATTATGAATTCCTACCATTCTTTTTGTCGATGGTGGCTCCTCATATGGCACTATCTACATGGACTCAGGTTGTCCAGTTATATTTGGCTGCAGGGTATTGTTTCTTCTCCCACTTCTTGTTGCAAGGAATCTCGTTCTTATTCTTGTTATGGCTACAAGAACCCCTACTCTGGTTTTGGTTGTTGTTGCAAGACTTCTTGTTGCAGGACTTCTTAATCATGCTGCAGGAAATCCTGATTTTCCTCAAACTCTTCTGCAATGTTAACAAGATTAGCTAGTGTTATATTTATTGCTTTCCTATAAATGTCTTCTTCTTAGACATTCTCCTGCCCCATTGGAGATTTAGGGTCCTCATGTGATGTCTCACCAGGCTTAGGGCTTTCCTATGGAGACATACCAATTGCAGGCCCAATTAGTCTTGATTTCCTAGGAGGTCTCTCACATTTTCCTTTGGCTGCAGGATGAACAGTGCTAGCCTTCCTCTTCTTAGAAATTGGCACCTTTCTTTCTATAGGTTGTGTTTTAGCTTTCCCTTTTCTTGTTTCTTCTTCTCTATGATGTGCCCTATTTTTCATCAGGGTTTCAAGTGGAATGTCATCATTAGAATCAGAGGAAGAACTTTCTTTTTCTAAGTGCTCAGTTCCAAAAGAACTAATTTCTATGGTTTATTTTGTTGCAGGAGAATTCACACAAGAGCCAACACTAGAGGTTGAAGCACCAAGAGGGGATTCAGTCATGCTCAATCTCCTACTAGACCTACGAAGTTGAGGTAAATCCCTAGGTTGCAAGTGCTCAAGTCTAATTTGATCAACATTTATAAATTCTTCCTAGGTCATTTTGGATACATCATGCAGAGACTTTTCAACTAGCAATTTAATCATAAAATGGTGGGAAACAAAATTATCCCTACCTTTTTGGGTCTACCATGATTGAGAGAAGATTGTATAGCACATTAGGCATATTCATCCTCCTTTTGTGCTTCATGTGATTCAAAAGCTTGAAGTGCACGGACTGTAAATTTGACTGGCGACCCTCACAAGTGATGTATTTGATAACATAAATGGCTATTTGCTTCCATGGCTCGGGCAGGGACATTCTCTTTGCACCTTGTTTATCAATGCTCAATGGGGGGTTGTTCGGCTCTATAAATTTGGCCCTAGTTGATCTGGCATCTCTGGAGGTAGGGTAATTTTTGCCATCAACCAGTAACCTGTGACCTCTGCAATTCTTTCCTTAGTTGTCACAAATTCCAACCCTTTTACTATAGCTTTCCCTTCAAAAAATGTCTGGGTGAATTCAAGGGCAATGCTTGCATCAAAACCATTCAGCTTCAGGAAGTAATTTGACCATCCACAGTTTCTAAATTCGGCCAGGCATTGTGCATCCTACAATAAAACATCATGCACCATGGGTTCATTTTGAATTAATCCACCTCCCATTTTCTGCAATCAAACAAATTCTCTGTAACTTCTTTCCTGCAATTCCCATCTGAAAATGAGGCTCACTTTCCTGCAATACCTGCTAAATTTGCAGTGCCAATATCGACTGAATTTTCTTTTCTTTGTTTCACCTTTTTGCTTGAAACTCAAGATTATGACAGGGTCAATAATGGCAAGAAAAGGAGTGATAAAGGGGAATTATGATGGGAAGAAATGGCGGTTGCAATTAATGTCACTTCACACATGCAAGCTATCCTCTCACTCAAATTTCAAATCAGCTCATTTTAAATTTTTGACATGGCCTAGCATAAATTGATACATGGGCAATACATTTACATCTTTTTCTTTCCCCTCCCCCCAAACCTAAATTTGGACGTGTCCACACATGTGAGATGGGAGTGGTGATTTGATAGGGAATGATGGAATTTTATGTAAATATATATACTAACGTACAATGATTAAATGAACGCACTTAAAAGATGATTAAAGATAGAAATTAATGCACACATACCTGAATGTGTGGAATGTTTGTTGTAAATATTGTGGAGAAAGTATTGCTCACCTTTTAGGGATAAATTGAGCAATTAATGAAAAAGAAGTGGAATGAGGCGAGGTGGAATGAACTGATGGAAGAGAGAGAAAGGTGGTGAAAGATGGGTAAACAGGCGGATGGATGAAGAAATGGACTTCCACATAAGTGAAAGTCTTTATTATGAGAAGTGTGTACCTTAATTAGCCAAAAAGAGGGACACTAGGTCCATTTCCTTTGGCTGCAGAAAGCTTAGGTATTGAATGTTGGGTGAATTGCTACAAGAACTCTTCTTTGGAAGTTGGTTTGTGACATAATATGAGGTGATGACCATTGACAAGTAATTTGAACCTAACAGGGTCAATGGTAGTAATTTGAATAGCTCCATTACAAAAGACCTCAACAACTTCATATGGTCCTAGCCACTTTGTCTACAATTTTCTTGTATTGTCTTGGTATCTTGAGTCATAGAGTAGGTCCCAACCTCCTGGTTGGAATTTCTCGTCCTTGATAAATTTGTCATGCCACTTGATTCTCTAATTCTGCCCTACTTTTGTATGCTACAAGGCTGCTCTTATTATCTCATCCAAAGCGTTTAGCTGCATGATTCTTTCTCTTTGTGCCTCAGAAATATCCATCCCCATATCTACTACAATCCACAAATTCTTATATTCAAATTCAACTAGCATCATAGATGTCTTTCCATATAGCAACTCAAATGGGGTGAAGCCCATAGTTATTTTCTAGGTTGTCCTATAGGCCCAAATAGCTTATGGTAATCTGTTTGCCTAATCCTTTCTATGAATATCTACTTTTTTAGTCAAAATGGATTCAATTTATCTGTTGGTCACCTCAACTTGGCCATTAGCCTGTGGGTGATAAGGAGTAGACTTCTTGTGGCTTATGTTGTACTCAATAACTAGTGTTGCAACAAGGTTTGATGTGAATTGTGCCCCTTGATCGGTCACTATTTCTCTTGGGACTCCATATCTTGTGAAAATATCCTCATAAAGAAATTTTGCAACCTTGTTATCTCTTGCATGCTTCATCATGGCCTTAAATTCTACCCACTTTGTCACATAACCAATGCATACCAATATATAAGACTTACATTCGATGAAGGGTCAATGGGTCCCACAAAATCCAACCCCACTTGTCAAAGGGAGTGATTACTACCTAAGGGCATAGTGGCATCTCATCAGATCTGGTTGGTCTTCCCATTCTTTGACATCTATCACATTTTATGGTATATCTTCCTACATCCTTGTGGAGTGTTGGTCAATAATATCCTGTGTTCAAAACCTTCATTGTTGTCCTCTTGGTTGCAAAGTGTTCTCCACATGGTTTGTTGTGACATGCATGAAAAATGTCATATGTCACATCTTCTCTCACACATCTCCTCATGACATGGTCAGGTCCAGTATAAAATAAACATCCAACAATCCAAGAGAAAGGAAAATATTTTTCAATGAGTGTTCTTTTCTCTTTTGGAGAGAAGTGAGAAGGAACTCTACCTGTGACCAAGTAATTGGCTATGTCAGCATACCAGGGTGTTTGTACACTGAGGGAGAATAGATGCTCATCAGGGAAAGAGTCATGTATGGGCTAATTGTCTTCTGATGTAGTTATCCTTGAAATAAAATCTGCAACAACATTGGCCTTCCCTGGCTTATTCACAATGGTTATATCAAACTCCTGCATCAACAATAACCATCTTGCCAATCTACCTGTGATCAATGGTTTATTCATAAGATATCTAATTGTTGCATGATAAGTGTGCACAAAGATTTGGTAGCCTATTATGTAATGTATGAATTTGTTCAGTGCATAGATTACTGCCAGCATTTCTTTCTTTGTCACTATATAATTGAATTCAGCTCCTTGTAAATTTTTGTTGACAAAGTAAATGGAATTTTCAACAGATCCTTTCTATCCTAAGACTACTCCTATGGCATAATCTAATGCATCAATATGGATGTGGAAAGGAAACTCCCAATTAGGCCCTTTGAGTATAGGAGCATGAGTCAAAGTTGCCTTCAAGTTGGAAAATGCCTTGTCACAGGCTTCAGTCCATTGAAATTCAGCATCTTTAGTGAGAAGAGTGTACAATGGTGTTGCTACCTTGTTGAAATCCTTGATGAAATTCCTATAATATCCTGCATGACCCAAGAAACACCTAACATCCTTTTGTTTTGCAGGTGTGAGAAGATTTGTGATTACCTCAATATTTGCAGGATCTACTTGAATTCCCTTATGGGAGATATAGTGGCCAAGAACTATACTTTCCTGCATCATCATGAAGCACTTTTCAATATTTAAGGACAATTTTTGGTCCACATCTCTATAGGACCCTTCTGAGATTTTCCAACACTTGATTAAAATCAACACCATAAGTGATAAAGTCATCCATATAAATTTTCATGCAATCATCAAAAATGTCTAAGAATATGCTAATGACTACCCTCTGAAAAGTTGCAAGTGCATTGCATAAGCCAAATGGAAGCACCGAATAGGAATATGTCCCCCATGGATAGGTAAATGTAGTCTTCTCCTGGTCCTCTGGTGCAATTTGGATCTGGTTTTATCCATTGAATCCATCTAGAAAATAAAAGTATTTCTTTCCTGCAAGTGTATCCAAAACTTGATCAATGAAGGGTAAAGGAAAGTGGTCCTTCTTGGTGGTAGCATTAAGTTCCCTATAATCAACACAAACTCGTCATTTCCCTCCTTTCTTGGGCACAATCACTAATGGAGACACCCACTGACTATCTGAAATGGGGTAGATAAATATTGCATCTAGTAGTTTCTACAGTTCTCCTTTCACAATTTCTCTTAGTGCCGGGTTAATTCTTCTTTGTGGCTACCTTATTAGGGTGCAATCATCTCTGATGTAAATTTTATTTCTACAAAGTTTAGGATCCAATCCCTTCATATCATGATAATCCCATGCAAATGCATGTTGATGGGTCCTTAACCAGTTCACCAATAACAATTGTTGTTCTTCATTTAATTTACTATTAACATTCAAATATTTTCCTTCTGACACATGTACTTGTGTAATTAAATCTATCATGGTTGCTTCATTAACACATGGTACCTTTAGTTCATATGGAAGCAATGTGTGGTACATACCTGTTGCTGTAGGAAGTCTATCTACAGGAAGAACATCTGCAAGAACAATGGCTACAAGAAGAGAATATGCAGGAAGAACGTCTGTAGGAACAGTGGTTGCAGGAAGAGCAAGCAGAAGTGTCTTGACTAGAGTAGCAGAATGAGAATATGATGCTTCCTCCACTTCACAATGGTTCTAAATGATGTTAGCCAATACTTCATCCTCATCTTGGAGCTACATGAAAGAGTTGCTACCTAGCATCAAAAGTTGCGTCACAGAATTAACTTCCTTAGCCTCTTCACCAACTTGTGGCCATACAGGATTATCCTCATCATGAGATGGCTAAGCAGGTGGATAAAGAACAAAATTTTTAGTGATCTTCCCATTTGAAATGGTCATGTCACCTGACCAACATCCAATGGATGCATCTGCAATTGCCAACCATGACCATCCAAGAATAATGGGATACCCACCTAGTGTAGCTTTAGGAGAAAGAATCATAAAGTCTTATGGGTACTCCCAGGAGTCTAGAACTACCACAAGATCCTCCACTACACCATCAGGCTAAACAATAGATCTATCAGCAAGTTGTAGGACAGTAGGAGTAGATCTCATGCTTGTGATATTTAGTTGTTGTAGGATGTCTTTGGTCATTACATTTATTGTTGCCCCTAAATCAATCAGAGCATTATTTACTTGGATCCCATTTATAACAACAGCTACCACAGGACTGCCTAGCTCATTATACTTGGGGATAGTCACTTTTTCCAGCATGATGTCAGCTAGTTGTCCCACCACATGAACTATAGTTGGGTCCTTCTTTTTCCTACCTAGCTTCTTGAGACATGCTTCCTTGATTGTCTTGTTGTAGATTGGAACATCCTTTATGGCCTGAAATAGAGGTATCTAGACACATATATGCTTTAGCTGATCCAAGATATCAAAGGTCGTATCCTCCTCTTCTCCTTTCTTTTTGAAAACTTCCAATCTCTGAGGAAATGGTGGTTCTTGTTCAGTCTGCTTGACTTGGGTTGGTTCAAGACTTTTAGGTACACTAGGTTGAATGGGATCATTCAGAGGTTCCTCTTCCTTTTCCACAGGAAGCTCAGTGATAGTGGGCTTGGAAGGGGTTGGTAGAGTAGTACTTGAACGCAAGTGGATATAACTTACACTCACAGCATATGCAGGGAATTGATTTGAATTAGCAGATTATGCAAGTTGCTGTTATGGTTTGTTATTTGGATTGGGTGTGGGTTGAGCTTGTAGTTGAGTAGGTTTAGGTGCATTTGAGCTTGGATTAGTAGGTAGAGGCATTATAACAGGTTGTTGGGGCTGAGAAGGTGGTTGCATGTAACTGGTTGTTTGGGTAGGTCATTGTTGTCCTCTCCATTGATTTGTTTGTTGCCAATTTCCTAGAGGTGGTTGTCAATGCCCTTGAAATTGTTGCCAATTCCCCTGAGGTTGTTGCCACTAGGGTGGAGAACTTTGATGACTGGGCCAAGCATTTGGAGGGTTACTCCAAGGCTGCAGTGGATATCCTCCATAACTAGGTGGATATGGGGGTTGCCATTGGTTACCAGATGAATAGGAATTAAAATATGGCCCAGCATAGGATAGTGGATCTAGTGGAATACCTTGTGTTGGAGTCCAAGGCTTCCTTTGTGCAACATAGTAGACTTGGTCTTCTTCAATCTAGATTAGCTTGAACTCAAGTGGAACCTAATTGCTTTCAATATTAGCTACCATCTTACATTTGTAGTCCTTTTGTCTACAGTGGGGGAAATACTCTATCAACATTATCTCTACCTCCTCTTGCTTCTTCTTGGCTGGAAGTGTATCTAGCTCAGTAGCTAGATTATTTATAATATCTTGCTTGAAGTATGCCAGCAAATGAGTAATCTCCATTCTTGAAACTCCACTAGTAGTTGACTTACCCATGGAAGATTGGTAAGCTCTTCCTTTCTTCAAAGCTGCCCTAGAGTAGTTCTAGCATATTTTCTTGATATCTTCCCAAGGAACTTGGGATATATCTCCTCCTCCCATGAGGTTCAAGGCATTAGTGCAGCTATCATTGATTCCTCTTAGGAAAATAAAATTTTGTGAGTCTTCATCAAGTGTATGGTGTGGAGATTTTTGCAAGAAAAATAGAAACCTTGCAATGTAATCTTCCAGGCTCTCATCTTCCTTTTGTTGCATCCTAAAAATGTCACCTCCTCTCATGTCACTACCCCTACAATATTCCTTGTATTTCTCAAGGAATTTAATTTGTCTTTATGTCTTCCCAAGTTTCCATCGTATCTTTTCCTAGGCTCATGAACCATCTTAATGCAGCCTCTTTCAAAGTGGTAGGAAATAGCTTAGGCCTATGGGCATCAGTAGTATAATCATAACTCATGTAGAGTATGTCAAACTCAAATGAAAAGGTATCAAGATCTTTTGTGACAAGTCCACAAAACTTTGGGAGTGTTGAGGTAGGAATGTTCTTGATGTTGTCAACTTCATTTTAATGGGAAATGGGGAAAGGAAAAGTCGGTTGGTTAGGTTTGTTCCTATTTGCATCACCCATGCCTACTTGATGTGGTTCTAAAGCAAAGAGGTTCTCAAGCTGATTTTGATCCTCAAAGGAGACTTCAGAACTAGTCATATCAGGATATGCATTAGCAAAGGGATTTGGATCTTCTTCTTCTGGTAGATTCTGATATTCAACTAGTTGGAATGGATTAGGATTGTTAGGAAGGAATCTCCCATAAGCATCCCTTCTCCTTCCTCTATGCATGTGGTATCACTCACTATTAGTTAGCTTACACAAATAATTGGTAAAGAATAAGGGGGGTCATTACTTCCTAAATGAGGATATACTAAGAACAACTTCCAGAAACACTACAGCAAGAAAAACTAACAATGACTCCAAAAGACTCCCTAGTCTAACACCATCCCCAGCAACGACACCAAAAATGTTGGCCTCTTACAATGATTTTAATGACTAAGTCTTTACAACCATGATTCAAAGATTGGACATCTAACCTGAATAGCTATTTCAATCATCATGAAAGTGCATTTAACTTGTCAACCCAGGAATGTGAACTTGAAATGGGTCAGCATAGTATGTGCACTAGGAACTCAAAGTAGCCATTTCATTCTACAGCTAAGGAGCACATAATACTAAAAGTGAATTTATTGAAAAGGAATGAGACAAATATTGAACATCAATCAACAACTATGCTAAGTTGAAATGCATAACAGGAATAAAAATATGAGCAACAAATAGGAAACTACTTTGTCTGCTTTGGCTGTAAGAACAGTCACATAATGGAATTCTAGTGGCTACAGGAATAGTCGATGTCAGACTTCTAACTAAGTACTAAACATCAAGCAATACTAAACTAATGCAAAACTAAGAAGACGGATTACTCTTCAAGTGAGCCCCCTTGGATAAGTATCGTCTAAAACTAATGAGAACTCAGATGCTCGAACTCAAAAATTTATTTTATTCACTGTGAATCATGAGTACAAAAGAGTAATGTATCTGTATTATTGAAAAATTGGAGGGTGCAAGTACAATATTAAATCATGCAACCTCTTGAAGAAGGAGCATCAGATCATTATTTGTACTAACAGCTAAACAAGGCAGTCAACTCCACGACTGGGAGGACACCATTTAGGGAAAATAGAGAAAATGGAGTGATGACGGTTATGTGTGCATGGAATCTGGTAAGACATCCAAGTCCAAACATAGATTCAACATAGTCGTAATGCCCGTGCATGCTCAATAATTAAAGTCCACTACAAGGTGGTTATGTTCAGTTGCATGAAGAATCTTATGTCATTGACCTCCTTTGACTTAGAGTGATTCATTTGCTAGACATTATGGTGCATGCCCAGCTGGCTGTGTCTTCCTCAACTTAACATATTAAATTTGAATGGTAATGTCAATACACATAATAATTGTACATCTATGACCACCTTAAGGAACATTCATTAACCACATGCAAAATTAATATAGATAATCCACATAATATGCCAAATGTCATTAAAGCTTGCAAAGATAGGATTAAGTCCAATGTCAATGGTTTGAGGGAAACATTATGAAAATACCAACATTTAACATTAAATTCCATGACATCTACCAGTAAATAAACTATAGATTCTACCCAAAATTGGACCAAAAACTAGGCTCATCAGTCCTCTAGAAATAACCAACAAATTTAGTATCTCTGTTTGAAACTATACTATTTGGTAGACCATGTAGTCTCACCACCGAGCTTTGAAAAAACAACTCTGCAACATGAACAGCATCACTTGTCTTATGACACAGAATGAAATGTACCATCTTTGAAAATCTATCCACCATCACAAATATGGAATCATGCCCGCTCTATGTCCTTGGCAAGCCAAGAACAAAATCCATGCTAATATCCTCCCATGGCCTCTCAAGTATATGTAATGGTTGATACAATCTAGCATTCTGACTTGTTCCTTTCGCCATCTAACATACTCTGCAACTTTGTACAAACTTCTTCACATCTTGTTGTAATTGTGGCCTTTAATAATTCTCACTGACAAGAGCAATGGTCTTATCTCAACCAAAATGTCTAGCCAATCCTCCACTATGCTTCTCCTTGATTAGATTCTCTCTCATATAAATCCTTGGAATGCAAAATTGGCTTCCTCTAAACAACATCCCATCTTGGATTAATAAATCCAACCATCTCATCCTATCCAATGTAGCAGGTTCCAAACAAGCCTTCCAAGCTTCTGCAAAGTCTAGATCTTTAGGATACAAACTCTTGAGTTCATTAAACCCAACCACCTCTATATTCATTTCTATCAACAAATGTTTCCTTCTACTCAAGGCATCTGCAACTCTGTTTGACCTTCAACTCATGTGCTTCAAAACAAAGGTATAACTCTGCAAAAACTCAACCCACTTTAAGTGCCTTTGATTTAACTTTCCTTGACTATTGAGATGCTACAAAGCCTAGTGATCAGCATATAAAACCAATTATTTTGGAAACAAATAGTGTCTCCATTTCTTCAAAGCCTGAACTATAGCATAAAACTCTTGATCATAGACAAAATATTTCTTCTTAGCATCATTCAAATTCTCACTAAAATAGGCAACAGGCTTACCTTCTTGACTCAAAATAGCTCCTATGGCAGTGCCACTAGCATCACAATCTACTTGAAATACCTTATTGAAATCTACAAGTGCCAAAATAGGTTCCTCTATGAATTTCTTCTTCAACATATCAAAACGTTTGGCTACTCCTGTAGTCCACTTAAACTCTTTTCTATCCCCTCTCATCGCTTTAGTTAGAGGTGCACAAATACTACTAAAATTCTTAATAAACTTTCTGTAAAAACTTGCTAGACCATGAATGATCTTACCTCTATAACATTCCTCATGGTAGGCCATTCAATGATAGCTCTCACCTTCTCTGGATCCATTTTAAGACCCTCTACTGAGTCAAAAAATATCAGATACACCAACTCTCTCTTCACAAAACTATGTTTCTTCAAATTAATCAATAGCTTCTCCTCCCTTACCTTCTCAAAATCTCTTCGGATATACATCAAGTGCTCCTCCAATGTCTTACTAAATAATTAAAATATCATCCAAATAAACATTAACAATTTTTCCTAAAAATTCTTTCAATACCTCATTCATAAGTTGCATAAATGTGCTTGGTGCATTGGTTGCCCAAAAGGCATGACTAACCACTCATACAAGCCTTCCTTGGTTTTAAAGGATGTCTTCCATTCATCTCCTTCTCTAATATGAATCTAGTGATATGCACTCTTCAAATCTATCTCCGTGAAGTACTCAGCTCCACTCAAACAATCCATAATGTCATCCATTCTTGGTAAGGGAAATCTATACTTGATGGTGATCTTGTTGATGGCTCTAGAATCTGTCCACATCCACCATTCCCCATCCTTCTTTGGTGTTATTACTACAAGTACTGCACATGGACTCAAACTCTCTCTAATCAATCCCTTCCACAACAACTCTTGCACTTGTCTATTCAACTCTTCACTCTTTGTTGGAGTCATACAATGAGCTACTTTATTCAGCAAACTGGCTCCACGAATCAAGTCCATTTGATGACTAATCTTTCTTACTGGAGGAAAACCTTCAGGTACATTATAAAAAATAATAGCTTGAAACTCATTCAAAAAATTTGAAACCTCTATATGTATCGCAGTAGTATCTTTTTTGTCAATTCTAGGGATCAATGCAAAACACATATGCTCATTCCTCATACCTTCTAGGAACTTTCTTCCATCAACCAAACAAATTCTTGCATTATTGTATACCTTTTCTTCTACCTCTTTCAAGGGCTTCAACTTATGACAAACCCCATCCTTTGTAAAAGAATAGGTGTCAGCATGTCCATCATGTACTGCTCAACGATCAAACTGCCACAGTCTGCCTAATAACATATGACAAACATCCATAGGCATAGTATCACACAATACCTCATCATAGTGATTTTCAATCTTGCACTTTACCAGACATTGTTCATTTACCAAGGCTTTATGGTCCTTCTGCAACCAAGCAATCTGATATGGGTTCGGATGCCTTCTTCTCTCCAACCTCAACTTACTATCCATTTCTTCTAAAACAAGTTTATCAGTACTACCTCCATCAATAATAACATTGCAAACTTTACCTTCACACTTACATCTGGTTCTAAACAAATTCTTCCTTTGAGTTGGTTCCTTCTCCTCATTCAAAAAGGCTCTTCTAGTAACAAGAACCTCTCATATTTTTGCACCCTTGGAATGTGAAGACTTAGCATCTTCATCTACATGTGCAACTCGTGCATTACCCTCAAGTCTTTATTTGTCATTCCTTGATGTTGAGGACACTCGTAGGCTTTATGTCCTTATTCACACTGGAAATAGGTTCCATGAAAGTATCCTCTTCCTAGTCCTTGTCCAAATCTTCCTCTTCCTCTTTGGTGTCCATTATTTTGATCACAAGGACGGTAGGTGATATCTCCTTTTTGGTTATGGCTGCTATTGGTGCCTTCACCCTTCTTTTGATCTTCATTTCAACCTCCATATGACCATCCACCTATCTTTCCTCCATGGCCTCGACCTTGTTGTTTGTTCTCAAACCTCTTGTTCAACCATTCTTCAACCTTTAGAGAAAACTGATAAGCATCCTCAATGGGTGTAACGTCAATACAGGTTTGGTTGACCTAGTGAAGATTGAATTGATTGTTTGGTAATGTTAATACAGGTTTGGTTGACCTAGCATGTTAGTGTTACTTGTGGATGTGTTTCATGCATTGTGGAAGTGTGGTGTTGCGTTTCAATGTATATTTGGGTCTTGGTTAACCCTTAGTGTGGTTTTGCTTCACTTATGTCCATCACAAAGGTGTTTGGTGCTAACCTATTTGGTGGTTGCACATTTGAGGTGCATACATTTCATTGAGGCTGACCTTAACAAGGTTGTTTGAGGTCGTGAAGGATATATAAGCAAGGCTAATTGTTGGATATGAGTGTGTGTGTGTGTTGTGTGATGTGAAATGATGTGAATTTGATCAGGTGTCGAGACCTAAGTGCAAGCTTAAATGCCTAAGGCTACTAGAAGCAGTGAGCAAAAGGTGTCTATATATTGAGTGTACCTAAAGTTGCTAGAGGCAGTGAACCGAAGGTTGCAGATGGTGTAGAGTTGTTGTGGTGGATCTTCCTATTGCTTTGAGGTAGTGAACCTCCTTGTAATAGTCTTCTTCTGTTCTCTTCTATTTGTTGGGAAAATGTGTCTGAACCTTGCAATTATATACGATTTATTGTTGATAGGATGCATATATATTTATATATATTTCCTAGTTACATCGATAGGTGTATACCATGGCAGATATTTTGTTGGCATGTCTTGTCTTAGAATGTAACTTTATTTTATGAGGGCGCTGTATTACGGTTTTGGTAGAGATGGTGATGTATTATGAGAGTCTAATAGTGGTCATGTTGTCTCTTGATCTCTGAGTGGTGATACTCCTATGAGAAACTTGCTCTGCAAGTATATTGCAATCTTTTTGATTTCTTAATAATATATTGGGTGGCTTTTGGAGTGTGGGTTTTTTTTCCCAAAAGGTTTTTCCTCATGTAAATCATTGTGTTGTGGTATGCATGATTTTTTTGTTTATTTCTATTTAAGTTTTTATAACTGTTAAATATCTGTAAAGTTTTGCATTATTCTCCTCAAGATTAGTGTAGGGAGTTGTTCCACTACCTTAGCTTCCTTACACTATTCTAGATAGTGAGTCCTTTGGGAAATGAGCCCTTGGCAGTGAGCCATTCATTTCTTATGGGATGTGATCCCTTACAACAGTGAGACTTTTGTAATTGGTGTTTTTATTCACATATATTTTAGTTAATCCTCACCATGGTTTTTCTTTGATTAGGGTTTTCCTCATAAATCTAGTGTTCTATTGTGTATGTTTGTTGATGTGTTGATGTGTTGATGTTTCACTTGTTTACATTCATGCTAATGCTTAATAAGGGTTTGAAGATTCATGATGGTTTGAATGTTTTAATATACAACTAATTCACCCCCCTCTCAATTTTCCTATGTGTCTAATAGCCTTGTCTATAACAAACCTTCTAATAATAAAAAAAACTACCAACTTAATGGCACGTCCAAGTAGTTAAAATTATGCCCTTATCAAAGGCATTGATATCACATTTAAAAGGAAGGAATATAGCCTTCGATGGAGGCTTTTAGCCTTTAAGTGAGGTTTATAATCCTTTATTATATTTAATTCCCTTAACATGCATTGATTTGCATGTTCAACTACCACAAATAGTCATAGGCTTCCTTAACAAGTTGTGGACATTGATGCTTAACAATAAAATATATCATATATATGTATATATATATATGTATGTATGTATATGTATATATATATATATATGTATGTATGTATATGTATATATATATATATTTATATTTATATTTATTTACATATATATTTATTTATATATATGTATATGTATATATATATATATATGGATTTTTTAAAACTCATTTTAAATAATACTCAAATAAATATTTATATAATCGATAAATCAAAAAGGTGATGTTGAAACAACATAACACCTTTACAAAAGACTAGGCTAAAGACCAAATATAATTTAACCTATTCTTACAACTCAACGACACTGGTCATGACACCAGATAAGCTCAACGACAATACTGGGATTACTTAGTCATATTTGATACAAAATCCTCCATGAGTAAGTGTTTGAATCAAATTGGAATTAACTCATTGTTTACCCATGTCTATACTCCTCTCTCTAGTGATAGTTTCTCTCTCCATCTGGGAGGGTAAAATTTGATCCTGCATCCAACTTAGAAATTCATCGACATAGTTTGTTATTAGCCATGATTTCATAATCATTGATTAAAAGTAATAATCATTACAATCAAAATATTTTGCATTGATTATAGTTTCATCAAAATATCAACTAACATATAATCATCCATTAATGTCAAAACACATTTTTAACGTAAAAGTTAAAAGTATTTACAAATCAAAATTTGGGGTGTAACATATCTCCCCCATAAAGATCATCATCCTCAATGATTTAGTGTATCATAATAATATTATTAAACAATTTTTCTCTTAACTAATGAAAAGAAGTAAATAAATGAGGAAACTTGTGATAAATTCATTGTAATCCTCTCAAGTGGCTTTGTCCTCTGCATACTAGTCCCACTGGACCTTGGACTGAATAACCTCTCTATTGTACACAAGAGAAGCTTGTGTAATTTGAACACCTTGAGAGGCTCGATCATTACCACTCTTGGATCTTGTACCTATAATGCATTTGAGGCAAGTATAAGATTAAAACTAGTTATATATTTCTGAAGATATGAAACATGAAACACATTATGCATCTAGGAAAGAGCTAGAGGTAGAGTGATTCTATAGGAAACCGAGTTGATCACTTTAATAACTTCAAAGGGACCCACAAATCTAGGGGCTAGTTTGGATGACTTTCCAAAATTTATGGAACTCTTTTGAGGTTTGACCCTCAAAAGAACTTTTTATCCAATTGAGAATTTTCTTGGTGTATGCTTGGCATCAATATAACATTTTTGTCTATCATTTGCTTCTGCCAATCTTTTCCTAATCTTCTTGATATGATCCTTCATTTTTATAGCATTTTTGGTCCAAGGCTAATCTTATCTTCTAGCTTATCCTAGATTATAGGAGTTCGTAACTTTCTTCCGTATAATTCTTCAAATGGAGCCATCTTTATTGTGGAATGATAGGAGTTATTGTATGTGAATTCCACAAGTGGAAGATAGTCCTCCCACTTTATTGTTGGTCCATGCAAATTTCCAGGTATAAAATGAGCTACCTCAAGGTGAGTTTATCCACCACTACTAAAATAGCATTATGTTTATTTCAAGACATGGGAAGACCTTACACAAAGTCCATACTAATGACTTGCCATTTACACTCTAGAATTTCATGAGGATATAGAAGTCTTGTCAAGTGATGATGTTTAGCCTTTACCCTCTAGCATTCTAGACATCTTGCTACAAATATTGCAGTGTCACTCTTCATTCCTTTCCATAAATAAACTGGTTTTACATAAGCTAGGATTTTTGTCACTCCTGAGTGTCCTGAATATGGTGTGGAATGAACCTCTTTCCACAAAATATTTCTTAACTCCCCATAGTTTAGAACATACATTCTTCCACTAAACCTTAAAAGTCTATTTGGTTCAAAATAAAACCCATCATACCTCGAATCTTTAGGATTGACTGAGAGAGCTTGCTTAACTTCCTCATAATATTCATCTCCCGTAGACTTTTGTAAAACTTTTTCTTTGAATTCTTAATGAATAGAGACTATTGAGGATATATGTATCCTCTGAATCAAAGCATCTGCAACTCAATTTTCTTTTCCTTTGATATAACGTATCTTAAAGTCATAATCGGATATCAATTCCAACCATCTTCTTTGCTAAGCATTGAGATGTGTTTGGGAGAATAAGTACTTAAGATCTTGATGGTTTGACCTAAGGTCAAAAGGCTTTCCCAACAAATAGTGTTTCCACATTTGTAAAGCATGAATAATTATCGTCAATTCTAGATCATGAGGAGCATATTTTTTTCTCATATGATTTTAACTTTCTCAACTCATAGGCTATAGCTCGTTGTTCTTGCATAAGCACTCCACCTAGTCCTTCCCTTGAAGCATCAGTGATTACAACAAACCGGCCTTTGAGATTAGGAACTTTCAATATTGGAGTCGTAGTCAACTTCTCTTTAAGTTAATCTAATGCCTCCTGGCATTTTTTGAACCAATCAAAGTTTTTTTCCTTTTCTTTACAAAGAAGTGATAGGGTGGGAAATCTTAGAAAAGTTTGATACAAACTTTCTATAATAGCCTACTAGCCCCATAAAATTGTACACTTCATGCACATTTTTTGGTGTTGGCCATTCAAGAATGGCTTTGATCTTCGATAGATCTATTGCAATTCCTTCTAATCAAATTACATGACCCAAATATTGTACTTATTTTTGAAAGAACGTACATTTAGAGAGCTTCCCATATAGTTTGTGTTCCCTCAAGCATTGTAGAACAAACTATAGGTGTTGGAAGTGTTCCTCCTTATTCTTAGAGTGTATAAGAATGTTTTCTAAAAACACCATAACAAATCTATCCAAGCAATCTCTAAAGACACTATTCATCAAATTCATGAATGTTTCTAGGGAATATGTAAGTCCAAAAGGCAAGATTGTGAATTCATATTGTTCATACCTTGTTCTAAAAGTTGTTTTTTGAATGTCTTCATCTTTTAGTCTTAACTGATGATATCCAGATTATAAATCGATCTTCAATAATACTATTGTTCCACGCATTTGATTAAAAATATCATCAATACGAGGTAAAGGATATTTATTCTTTATTGTTTCCTTATTAAGCATACAATAATCTATGCATAAGCACAAAGTACCACCCTTCTTTTTGACAAAGATTACTGGGACTCCTCATGGTGAAACGCTGGGTCTAATTAATCATTTTGATAATAGTTCTTGCAATAGATCCTTTTGTTCCATCAACTCCATCATTGGTAGAGAACATGGAGATTTCTCCTTCCAATAGACCACACAAGATAAATGTGCAAGAGAAAGTGAAAAGACATTACTTTCACTTTTGAAATTATAATATTGCAATATTATTGATCTAAAATTTGACATGTAAATGCATGTCATCCTTCTTTTTGTAAATCTTCTTTATAATTCCCCATTACTAATGAGTTGAAAATTGGCATGCAAATGTTCTTCATTCTTCCTTTTGCAAGTCCCTTTTTATAATTCCCCATTCTATTGAGATGGATTTTGATAAGAAAATGCACATCATCCTTCTTTTTGCAAGTTAATTTTATAATTCTCCATTATTAATGAATTGAAATTTTGACATGAAAATGTATGTCATCCTTCCTTTTAGAAGTCCCCTTTATAATTCCCCATTACTGTTGAGCTGAAATTTGACATGCAATGCACATCATTCTTCCTTGTGCAAATCTTCTTTATAATTCGCTTTTACTATTGAACTAAAATTTGATGTGCAAATACACATGATTCTTTCTTTCACAAGTCCTCTTCAACATTTTCTTTGAACTCCTAATCACTTTTCAAGAGTAGTGTTTTAACATTTTTGTACATAGTTACAATCTCAATATCCTTGAACACACGAAATTCAAAGTATTATATACTCTTAAGAAAAAACCAAAATATAAGTATATTTAAATCAAATTAAATTCCTTAAATGAATGGTGGATTTTTCTTATAGGTTTTCTAACTTGAGTCAAGGTTTTGAGGTTTGTTTGCAATTGCAAAGAATGGGAACTTTCATACACATTTGCATGTGTGCAATTCAAGTGAAAAGTTCCTACAAACTTATAAATGGGAGAGACTTGGAACCTTGATGCAAGTTTACATAAATGGGGGTAAAATGAGAAATTTCATGGACATTTGCATATATGGGAGAAAATGGGAACTTTCATTCACCTTACATATATGCAAGTCAAGTGGAAATTTTCTACAAACTTGTAAGGAGGGAAATTTTGAAACTTTGATGCAAATTTGCATATATGCAAACTAGGTAAAAAGTTCTTACAAAATAAGAAAACTTCCAAAGATTTGGAAAGTCATTTAAACCCTTTTTTTAAAATAAAGGTTTCAAAGAGGACCATGTCATGGTGACCAACTTATGTCAATCCAAATATTTTGATATTTTCAAGGCCAAATTCTACCATCTAAGGCCTCAAGACTACATTTTAATGATATTTTCAGGAATTTAAAGATTTTTAGCCCTCATAATTATGTGTGAGCATGATCTTGGGTTTGAAACCACTTTTAAGACTTATTGTAATGTTAAGATGGTAAGAGATTATTAGTAGGCCATATTATGAATACCAGACTTGAACTAAAAGTTCATAGTTAGCCCCTAAAAATGGCAATCACTATAAAAAGTTAAATTAGTA
This sequence comes from Sequoia sempervirens, assembly GCA_007258455.2. Classification (NCBI taxonomy): domain Eukaryota; kingdom Viridiplantae; phylum Streptophyta; class Pinopsida; order Cupressales; family Cupressaceae; genus Sequoia; species Sequoia sempervirens. Next base: position 100,830,256 of record VDFB02000017.1, on the reverse strand, counting down.
ATAGACCATCATAATGAGTTTGTTTGAAACCTAATTAAAAAAATAAAAAATGGATTTGAACAAAAGTATTACCAATTCTTAAAGAATAAAGCATGTTGTGAAGGCCATGATACCCCTCTTTTTCTTCTTTTGTTGATTGAGGACATAGCTTCATTTATCATTTATAGTATTTTTTTGGCTAAATTGTTAGTTTTTCCTTACCTCCTCACCTATTGCACCTTTTCATAGTGGTTTGTCATAATGTCACATGTTTCTTTAATTGTGTTGGTAAGAAAATTGGCACTTGAAATGATATTTGACTCACCCAATGGAAAGTGGCAATAACACATACCAATAGTTGGAGAGATTCCATGTGAAGCGGAAATCTTCCTCTATGTTTGAGAGGGGTAGCTCCCTCATATGATAGGGGTTTTTATGGTTTTTGTGTACTTTTAACTTGAAAGTACATAAAGGAGGAAAGATAAAACTAAAGGAAAATGAATAACAGAAACCCCAATGGTAGACATACGAAGCTCAACTAATATTTCACAATTGATAACATATTATAAAGGGATTTATCACAAAATATGTTTTTGATACGCAATGATGATGAAAGAAAGATAACAAACCTCAACATACAAGGAGATAAGTTACTTCAACACATTCAAACCAAGATATTAGGGTATGCCTGTGTTTCATCAATCAAATATAAGTGGCCAATGGATTCCACGATTACACATAGGCATTACCAATTTAACATATGTCAAATTAGTGATAATAGCTCAAATCACTTTTAGGACATACGAACCAAATGTATTATTTATTATCTTTATGAAACTATACTATCGTAGAAACCCTTAGGTACAAAGTGTCAAACCAAAAGTCATCAAAAAGTAGGGGAAAGAACCCAGTACTTGAGCATGTTTCAATAGTTGTGATAGCATTTGTTTATAAAATGTCTAATATTTTTAACAATATTGGACGAATACTTGTGACTTTAAAGTTGTTAGTGTTGATGATGATTGCCCATAATTAAATGAAATGTATTTCTTAGATCTAAAAAGCAACCAATCATGTGATGCCACATTAGCCCTCAATAAAAAATTATGTAGATACACAAGTATCGGTCTCACTTTTTTTGGGGACTTTTTAGACACCTTGACAAAAAGCATGTCGATGTGGCATCATATTTGTTTTTGATATAGGTAAAAGCAGGTTTTGAAGGTACCTGAAACCCTTTACAAACAAGAACAAAGCTGCAAAAAGGATAGCATGCAGCCAACCAAAAGTCAGCTCCCATACAAGACCCTTCAAGATTTACATTTAGAGCTACTCTTGTGGGAACAAAGAGTCATGTCAAAAGGAGGCCTAGATATTTTAGCTTTCTTGCCCTTAACAGTGATCCAGCCTTCTTCCACTTGCACTGCCTTATCATGCCAGGCCAGCTCACTATTTTCCAAAAGGTGAATGCCTGTAGCCATAGTCTTAGAGATTTCATCATTATTCCTTCGTGCAGACAAAGGCTTATCAAAAAAGCTGCCAGAAATGGAAGCCATGGCGCTATCACCAGAAATGGCAGCCTGAGACCTAGTCACTTGCTCATTAGGGGTAGTCTTAGCAGCCCCACCATTTGGTACATCCAGAGGGGATGCCCCAAGACCCTATGAATCAGAAGCAACCACCTCAAAAAAACTCTTATGTTGTTTTCTTCTCAACCGTATAATGCTATTGAGAAGCGCCTTTCCACCAAGTAGCCATCTTTGCTTTTTTCTCAAATCCACATTGTGCAGGAGCATGCCCTGTTTTAAAACATCTTCTACACCAAAAGGGAATCACTTCATAATCCAAAGATTGGACCCAAGAGCCCTTAGAAGATTTAAGTAAAACCTCAGTAGGCAGCCCTTTTGAAACATCAATTTCAACCAATATGCGGGCAAGGTGGAATGAAAAATGTCAGAAGATTCATCATCCACCAACAAAAAATCACCAAGGGCTTCACCAACATCCTCCAAATGAGAGTCACTTCAAAGGTGGAGGGGAAGATTAGGAAAACGAACCCAAATCGGGATCTTGTTAAAAGTTTCAAAAGTTGAAATCTAAATGCCAGGGCTTAATCATCAGCAAATATTTGTCCTCCCAGCTAAAAAATTATCACATAAAATGATATTTATGTCCTAAGCATTGTCAAACTTAGCTACAAAAAACCCCTTAGCCATGGGGAAAATATGAACTTTACCACAAATCAGAGGCTCCCATTCATTGGTGATCCAGGAATGCAATTGAGGGAGGCTTGGCCAAAAACCCCTAAACCGACAAATCACCCCATGAGCGGAAAGCTAAGTCGTGTTATCATCTATTTCTTCTACTATCTTGTCCTTTAGCTTCACTGAGATGGCATTAGAGACCAAGATAAACCCGCCAAATGACATCCTTCCCTATTTGAAACCCTCATTCAACCCCTTAGCTTTCATCGCCAAGCCAATGCCCTTAACCCTCTCCCCGCCAGATCCACAAGGGACTTCCACGGCGGTCACAGCCAACAAGGAGGAAGTGCCTCCACTACCCTGACCACCACTAGCACCGTTAGTTGTGCCATCAATCTGCAAGTTATCTGCTCGGGCCATAGGGAATTTGTTCGCAACAAACACCAGGGACGGGCCTTCATCAGTAGTTGCCACCAGGGACGGGTTTCCACCGCCATCACAGGCATCATATTTTTTGATGTGGCCCTGAAACCTTAGTTATAAGCAAGGGACTTTTCAAGTAAGTTGTTGAAAAAATTGGGAAAGATTTAAAATTTCCACGTAGGATTTTGAGAAGCGCGAAGTTAGGGTGCTCAACTACTAGGTCCTCTCCCCTATCTATGAAAATTTCTCCAAATTTTTCCCTCTATAAAATTCCTCGTTTACATTACAAAGTCTTGTATTTATAGGATTTTCTTCAATAACTACCTGTAACTACCTCATAACTACTTTATAACCATCTTTTTGAAATACAATGGTTAAAAATAATTAACCTTATTTGGTTATGTTTTACATAACTTTTTTGGAAACAAGGTTAACATTTTAACTTTATGTTACAATAAGTGACATAAGTCACTTTTACAAAGAGATAATTAGGAACTTGTAACCTTGAATTATGGGTTATGCCAAGGTGTTCACATAGAAACTAGCAATTTGCAATGTATGAGATGCACAAATTTTGATCACACCACAACCCATACTCACATATTGAAACATCTCTACTGATGTGATTAATGCATCAAAAACCTTCAATCCTTTTGATTCACCACTAAAATTGTGGATTTGACCATGTCTAGAATTGACATCATTAATAACATCTCCCAAATGATCCTCAGTTGTCAAAAGAAAGTACCATGACTATAAGTTGGAATGCTATTATACCAAAGTCCAGATCATGATATGATCCATTTATAAGGATAGCCTTAACCATCATGAATAATTTGGAATTAGCCAAGTTTTCCCACACACGCCCTTAAATAGTGAATTTTGGTCCATCAAGCTTGCTAAGCCTTCCAAGGACAACCGCAAAGTAATATTCAATTGAATCAGATGAAATTGGAAAATAAATGTAGCTGTCATGTATATAAAATCATCACCATCCCTTTGCAAAAATGATACTTTCCCATTTTTCTTCAATTTTCCCATATAATATATTGTCACCTTAATTCTTGGAGCAAGACCCTCATGATTTTCTCCAATATACCTTTTATAAATTCATTTACTTGCTTCAAAATTTCTTTATGCTCAAGGGAACCACTTTCAAATGATAATTTGTGTCTATTTCATCCCATAAGACAACATATCATCGCGATATTTTGTCACCATTTGTGTGCCTGCAAATGAATCACACATTCTTCTTTACATCATATTTATGAGTTGAATTGCTCACAAATATCTCATTATTTTTTCAAAACGTTTCTCAGTTTTGTTCTATTCTTTTTCTTTCTAAAACATTTTGAATTTTGAAGTTTCATTGAGAAACAAAAAATATATCCTAGTTTTAAAATTTGAAATCATAGCTTTTCAAGTAGTCACATTTCTTTGAAATATTTTAAACAAATCCATTAATGCATGTTTTGTAGTCAAGTCATGCCTAACTTTCACCTGCAAATTGCATTGATTGTAACCGCTTCCTTTCCACCATTTAAAAAGCTCATTTTTTGAAGTTTTGAATTGGCTAGCATGCTAGCAACAAAGAAGGCTATGATTTTCAAAAAAGTGAGCAATATAAGAGCAAAGAGAGGTTAGGATTTGGCAAAAAGTGAGCATAAAGGTTAGGATTTGGCAAAAAGTGAGCATGAGGTTAGGATTTGGTAAAAAGTGTGCATGAAATTAGGATTTGGCAAAAAGTGAGCATAAGGTTAGGATGCGGCAAAAAGTGAGCAAAGTAGCATTAATGAAGAGAGAATGCATACCAAACTCACTTGACCTTGTCAAATCCAAACAAAACACTTAAATTTTTGGAAAATCTCACTTTAATGATTATTTAAAACTTTGAAAGAGTTTTAAAATAGTTTTACATACTTTTTCGGCAAACACACCTAACTCTCAACTAGTAAAGCCTTTTGCCTTGAAATTTTACTGGGATGATAAAAACTCTATGACAATCAAGAACCAGAAAAATAATTTTATCTCAAGCAACCAAATCTTAAATTTTAATGATTTCTGAAATTTGGTTGAAAAAAATGAAACTTTAAATTCTCTTGAACTAGAAAGTGTGTTGCTGCGAAAACTGGCCACATTTCTGAAAATATCATGAGGAACATCCTCCTAAAATAATTCTACATAAAACTTCAAATTTTTGAAATTTAATTATTTTCCTAAATCTTGGCAGGCTGCATCACTACTCTTGAGGGCTTTGATTGAGACAAATGATGATTTTGCTTCAAAATGGAAAGAGGCCTAGTATTTGTAGATGATTGGAAATATTTTTAATTAGGGGGTTCTTAGTTTAAAAAATTTCAAGTTTAAAAATGGGGTTAACAAATCGTGTTGCTTCTTTTTGGGTAAAATGTCTTTGGTTTCTTCTCATCATTTTTAAAAGTACTTAAAATTCTTGAATTATATTTATGAAAGATTTAATGTTATTGCAAATTTTATTATCTAGTGATGTAGTGACATTTTATTATGCTGAAAACAATAGATACATCTTGTCTATTTTTCTAGTTCTCATGAATTAGTCATAGCTTTCTTGCAATTATAGCTTTTTCTTATTCTATATCTTGAACTCCTATTTTGAATCTTTGGTTATTGTTCACCTCTTTTCTTTTTGTGTTGATTGAAGTTGATATCTAACCTTATCTTTTCTAATATTATTTAGTTAGATTGTTAGATTTGTATTACCTCTCACCTATTATTTTTCTATGCATATCTAACCTTCACCTATTATTTGGAATGTTTTATTAGGTAATACAAATATATGATGGCGAGAAACCAACACAAAAGAGAAGAAGAAAAAAAAACATTCCAAATTGGTTTCTCGCCATCATTTTTTGGAGTGCTTAAAAAACATCTTCGATTTTTTTTCTATTCTTGCTTTCATTTTAGTTCTTGTCCCTGCCTTCAAATACTAAGCAAATGTTCATTTGCAAATATTAGCATCCACTTTATTTAATTAGCGTCATCATTGCATGGGTTGTTAGATCTATGGAGATTTAGTCACTTAACTTTTTATTTGTAACGATAATTATATTAAGATTAAGGTGTCATTAACTTTATAAATTATATGTATATTTTATGTGTCTTTAATGCTTTTGGAAGGTGTACATGGTCACCTAGAGTGAATTGAAGAAATTATTTGTAATTTAGATTCTCCTATAATCTTGACATTAGTTGGCATATGCATTCATAAGGGAGGTGGAGCATTATGGTGGCATTTACATTTGACTTTGAACTTACTAAATGCTATTTTCCAATTTTAGGCACTAGGATTGAGAAGTAGAGAATCTTGTCTTAATGGATGGGACCAGCATGAATTATTAGCTCCAAAATGGAGTGCTACACTTGAGGATGTGAACCATTAGGAAATTATAAGTCAAAAGAAATCTTTGCAATTACATGTGCTATTTGAGGATATATTGATTCTGCCTATGTGATGTCCATGTGAAGTCATTGGTCATGTTTAATATTCTCAAAAGATGCTCTACAAGGTGGGTGTGGGGTTTTTGCATGATACCATAGTTTTAGTATCCATTGTTTCAGTAAAACCATTTATGGTTTACCCTCTTTCTTTGCCTATATATTGGAGATGTGAGGTAGTAGTTTGATATCATATTTTACAAGTACATGTGTGTTGTTAGAGTGCAAAGTGAAGTGTGTTGATATTGTATCTTGTTCATTGAAAATTACATGTCCTCTTTTCCTAGTGAATTTTTTTTCCGAAAAGATTTTTCCATATAAATTTTATATTATATGTTGCAACTTCATGATTTGTTGATTTTATGCCTCCACACATAATCTTTTATAATAATCCAATGTCAAAAACATAAATTGTAAATTTACACATCAAAAAAAAAGGTTATAGTAATTTCCCTTCGTTTTTCAACATTATCTTATTACAATTTACAGGACTGCTTCATTCATTATCTTATTACAATTTACAAGACTGCTTCATTCATTGAAAATAAGTTGTCATCACTTACAAAAATGTACAATATTAAAACTAATGTTATTATTTTTTATTTAATTTTTAATAAAAAGCTACTTTCTTAAGCAATTGACAAATTGTTGTTAGTACACCTTAAAAAATTATTAAAAAAAGGTGCAAATTATGAATTAATGTAATATCTATTCTTTTAATTTTCATCAACTTACGTTCATTTTTCTATTTAGTTGAAAACTTTGGTTTTTCTTAGGCTAGTCTTTTTCCACAATCACATTGTGCACAACTTGAGTTATCATTAATATCTATTCTTTTACACCCTATATATCTAATTCCCACTACTTGAGTTCTCATTAATTTGAGCCTTTGTTGTTCTTGGAATTCACGGCTTGGAAATCATTACCAAGGCTTGAAAGGCTTTATTTTTATCAAATTTACATAATTGAGATCAGAGCATAATCCTCATGGATCACCTCTATTGGGGCATTCTCATAAGTCACACGTAACCTCATTATCTTCTTACTTATTACTGAGATTCTTGAGAGAGAACTTAAAACATGTGAGAATGTCTTATGGCATCTAAAGAAGGGCAAGTAGTAATATAGGCTAAATTCAAATAACATGGAGTCGGGGAAAATTTGCACCCAAAACACCGATTTGCTTCTATGAAGCTCTAGTAGATTATGTACAGTTGGTCATTTTCTTCAAAATGATCAGGGATTGAGATGTTGGTATCTTGGTCATTTGCTTCTATGAAGCTCAGTCCTCTTGCAACATAAATGACTTTAAAAGCCGTATAAGGTAAATTCAACTATTATGGTGCCATGACAACCTTTTACACATAAAATAACCCTCTTTGCTTTTCTTCCATACTGTAAGTGTCTAGGCACAACGTCATTCACAGGCTGGCTCATTTTTCTGAAAAACTATCGATCAGCAAGACATCAATCTGTCAAATCATATTAATGCATTATATGTGACTTGACTTCTGATAGCTTCAATGGCTTCAAAAGGAGCAAATTAATGCATTAAAGTGTCTTGATATTTGGATAGCTTGAATGACTTGAATGGCTTAATGACAAAAATCGTTCCTTGTTTTCTAAATCTCCTTCTCACAATTGCACTAATATAATTTCACCTGCATGCCTTTTAAGGCTTTGAATGATTTCCTCATATAGAATATGGATAACAAGTTATGCCTAACGTCGTCATATATGATAGGTACACCAAAGCACATTGTATTCTGATAACAAATGCCACAGTTTTATCATTTAAAGTTTACTAACGCCAAATGAGACTCAATGACATGTTTAGAATTTACTTTTTCCATATAGTTCCAAATTCAGCGAACTATAAGAGGCACCATAAAGAATTTGTGTAGCATATTGCCTCAGCATCGATGCAAACTGAAATCAAGTAATCATCCCTCAAGGAATTCCACATGAAAAGAATATCCAACGCAGTTGCTTTATCAATCTGGACAAAACTTTGTCCAAACCTTCATCTGGCATATTTCAATGGTGAGGCTAGATGGCATTAAGGCCCAAAGTAATACCCCAGGCATTTAAATGGCTACCCCTGAAAACGATATTTTTCCTATTTATCTAGAATGCGATTGAGATTTATATTCACTTTGACTTATAGTCTTATTCAATTCTAATTTCCAAGCTAAATAAGAGACAACTAACTTTCTGTGCATTACATCTTGAAGGAATATCCAACAAGTAAACAGCTTTGGTTAGTATGCTTGGTAGTTTAAATTCAAGATTAACCCCATGTGTTTGCCAAAATTAAAACATAAATACAATTTGGTTCAATTAAAAATATTTAGGAAATTTAGTCGATCTCAAATTATGATATAATGAGTGTAGTTCCTAAATTTGCTCATATAGTTTGTGAATTTGGTATAAACGCCCAAAACAAGTTTGAGTGATCAGCAGATGAAAAAGCTTAGAACTTCAGGAAAATCAAGATGAAGTAAAAATTAATTAAGAGGTCTATGGTAATTAATTAAAATAATCCTTTGTTCCTCTCTATAAGTCCATTCATGGTTTGCTTGAGCTTTAGCTTTCTTCCTGACTTGAAGTTGCTTTTTGCAACTTGGGCATATTTGATACACTATTAATGCCCAAGCCATTCAGCCAATTCACTCTTCCATACTCCAGCACGGATCATAGATGGTTATTTATGATACATGTGCATAAAAGAAACTAATGTCTCCAGAGCCTGGTCCTAAACAGAAGTTACAACAGAATAAAACATCAATATCACACAAAAAGAAAATGAAAATCTGTAGATATCACAGAACCATTTTTACTTCATGTCATACCCATAGCTCATATTCCAAAACTCAATTTCATTCCTTAAAACATGTGTAAAGGTTTCCTCTGCTTTGTGTTGTACATCATGAGAAGCACTATCTAAAGCTTTATCTGCAATTTTCTGGAGAGACATGCAATACTGCTTGAACCCTTTATTGCCCCATCGTTGACAGGCTTCAAGAAGCAATGGTGGAGTCTTAGCATCAAATTCAAGACAAGTTGCAAAACTGTCACAATATACCACTTCAATGGTCCAGAACGCCACAATTATAACAGCATACTCAACATCCGGTTGCATAAGACTTTCAAGGAACCTGTTAGCGTGTTAGAAGAGGAATAACACCAATTAATTGAAGTAAAATGAAGCAATTTAGGCCATCATCAATGAAAAGGAAGAAACAAGCATAGCTGTTTTTTATGCAAGTTTGAAATAAATTAATAATAAATTGAAGAAGTTGAACCACACAGGGAAATTACATATGGTAAAAGAATATGGTATATGCTACAAAACAAATTAATAAGCACCTGCAATAGTCTTGGTTTGCCTTTTGACGATTGCAATTTATAAGATCAACTTCCCAATTTAATGCTTCCTTTTTAAACCATGAAATTTCTTGTTCTAAGGCAGCAAGGCCACCAAGTATGATATCTATATCTCCAGTAGAGTTTTTTGGTGTCTTCAGCAGCACACTCGCCAGAAAGTGCACAAATTCCCTTACAAATATATAATCTTGGCTCTGCAATGAGTTATATGCCAAAAGCTTGAGAAAGATCCAGAGCTTGATAAAAGTGTGAGCTATCCTATAATAGCAATAAGGGAAACACAATAGAACCAAGGAAATGCAAAGAAGTTTTTCAGACAGATCTTCCATGGAATTTGCTAATAGATGCCTGACAACTAGAAAATATTGAAACGGTAGAAATACATTTAAAATTAAATAAATGAAGATTCCACAACTGGAAGAAAACAATTCTGTGATCAAAGGATGCAATGGGAAAAAGGAAGGAATATAGATATCCCTTCTCTACCATAGGCTTTTCATAAGATCTTCTTAACTTTTGGTTCAGCATATCAGTTTTAACTTCATTTTGGATCAATTGGCATCTATGCCTCCTGGACACTAATAAACACATCTGATTTTTTTATCTCTGATCAATGTTAACATTTGTCTTTATGGAGGAACAATGGCAATGTGACAGAAATACAGTTGCAACTAACAATTGTCACTAGATAGTAATCCATTCAGAATTTAATCCCAAGGTTCCACGCATGGATCTGAGAAGAACAGAATAGTAACAAACTATGAGCATGGAAAGCAATCGTGCAAGATATCACCTATCCAACTGTCTAACATTGGATCAAGCATCTGTTTCTGAGAATCATGCATCATGTGTAAATGCAATGCAATAAAGTGCACCGTTTAAAAACATATGTCAAACAAAATTAAAACAAACTCCATGGTTCATGATAATAGATCTCTCAAATGCCTTTCATAAGCATTCTGGATTTGAAATAAGATAGATTTCGAAGGTGTCTGAAGAAGTAGCTCTTCTTTAAGTAAATATTCTTGATATTAAATTGTTTTGTATGCAAGATTGTCTTGCACTAAGTGCTGGTGTGTTTACATTAGTCTAGATGTGGCTTTTACTAATTTAGTTTACTTTTCTATCTTGTTCACACCTACCATGTTGAGTTTACTTAGGCATTTGTACTTTCCCAATTTGGTGGAGATGTACTTTACATGTGACCACATCTCCTATTGTCCCATATTGGTTGTATATTTGAATCTCTTGTAGTGTATCATATATATACCCACTTCCAGCTCTCATTTGAGTATATATTGAATCTGCACCTAGAATAATATTTTATCATATTGATCTTCTAAGTTTTCTATGATTAGCTCTTAGGCATTATAGATCTTGGGTTAGCTACTTTTTTAGTTATATTATTACATGGTATCAAAGCTAGTTTTAGTTCACTCTTAGAAAATTTAGGATTGCAAATTTGTGCTTTGTTGAAACTATGAAACTATGTATGCTTTGCTCTTGCATCCTTGGATGATCTAGTGAATCAAAACAATTGTGAGAGAGAGAGATAAAGAGAGACCAAACTCTAGGGGGGTTCTCTTTTGGGGATTAACAATTTTTATTTGCAAGCAATTTTTGGTGATTGGTGGAGCAAATGAGCTCATTATTGCATCCAAAGCATCCAAAAAAGTTGATTTGCCTTTTGTTACATCCAAATCAAACATTGGAGGTCAAATCTATAGGAGTTTTCATCTGGGAGGTGTTTGTATTGTTTTATAGGTAGCTGATTTTTTAGACCATTTTGGGTCAACTCTGACCCAGCCATTGCATGTAAAGACCCAAAAACCCTAGGGACAATTATCATTTCGTCAAAATCCAAGCACTTGGCCCTGACCCCTAAGGAAATTTTCTGCCCTCCCTGATCATACAGAATATTCCTCCAGCACAGTCGGATCAGCATATTCTCTGCACGTGTGGCATCACTATTATGCACACATCAAGCTAAGGTATATAATGAATTAAATTTATTTATTTTTTCAAAAGTTTCTTTTGTAATTATTTGTTGCAAGGTATTGATCTGAGAAACTTACCATTATGCAACATTAAAAGGCTTGATGTCAGAAAAGTTGGGGTGCCATATAGGCATGGCCCCCCTTAACACCCTATGCCCCTCTCTCTATTAGCACAAGAACCCTAAATTTTGCAAGGACTCTTATGCGTACAAGGCTACATGGCCTTAATACCCACAGATCCCTTCTTATATCTAAGGCATGGGACCATTTCAGAAGGCATTGTCTATTTAATAAGTGCATGTCCTCTTTTGTGGACCCCTATGTGTATAGGCCTATGTGGCCCTTCCAACAACAAAAACATGTCTACATAGCAATCCAAGTTTAGCAGAAAATCTGCTAATTCAGCACTTCCCTCCAAATCTAATATCTCTTTTGGTGATCCCACCAAATTTAACTACTTTCCCCAAATTTAACAATAGGTCTCTAAATTTGGCAATGCCTCCAAACTTAACTAGCTTCCTCTGCATTTCACAAGTTTAACTAACTTGGTGGTGTTCAAGTAAATTTAGCAATGATGTCAGCAAGACATAAAGAGAGTTTTCCTCCCCATTCAAAACCCTTCACAATTGGAACTTTTTGTTTTGCACATGATCTTTAGGAGCTCCATTCTTAGCCATACAAATTTCTTTTTTAGCACAATTTTTTTTCGTTTGAGCTATTTTTCTGCATACTTTGTAGTGGTGGAAGTGAATTTTGAAACACGGCTTTCTAGAATTTATAGTTTGACATAGGTGATATTGCACTGTTCTCATTTTGGGGCCTTCCAAGGCTCCATTCAGGCTCATATGAGCTCCTTTTGACGTATAGTTTTTTTGGAAGTTTGTGATTTTCGCATACTTCACAATGATGTTGATTTATTCCAATTTTGATCTAAATTTGTAATTTCAATATTGTAGCCTTGTTTTAACATCTCTTAAGCATTGAGATCAAATTCACTTTCCATTTTTTGCAAGTGGCCATTGTACATGCACAATATATAAAGTGCCAAAATCATTTTGTGCTAGGGGAATATTTGATTTTTCTATAATATAATCTTTTCTTTGGGGGGGTGGGGGTTGCAAGGCACAATTTAAGTGCTCATTGTCTCTTTTTGCTTCTATCATTTGGCTGGTGATTGTTGCCCTTACAGCTGAAAGTAAGGTTATTAATCTTATAGCTACACACAACTTTCATACATGTAAGATGAAACAACTATTGCAATCTAAGGGTTGGTGGCAAATGTTGTCCAGCACACCACCACAATTCACAAGGAATATGAGAAATTTGCATATACAAATAAACTTGATGAAGCAATGGGGCTTATTCAATTGCATGTTTCCGAGAGTTTGCTCTTTCATATCATGGACTGTACTACACCAAAATAGGCTTGTGATAAGTTCCATGAGTTGTTTAAAAAGGTGATCCGGAATGTTGATGTCAAAAATCCTTACATAGTCACATCTAGAAGCAATTCAAGCACTATTATGGATTATGGAAATATCATGTCTAAGGTTAATAAATTCTGAGTATTGTAGTTAGAAGCAAATTTCTCTTCACTTGCACTTCAAGACCATTCCTCCATTTAGGATATTCTTGCCAAATTCAAGTCATTATTGTCATAGTTGAAGGGTTGTGGTAAAAAAAACAGACTGAGAATGCATCTTTCTAGTTTTGTCAAAGCTATAAGGTCCCTTTCAAGTTTTCTCTCTACCTTCTATTCTACTATGGATGCCCTAGAAAGTGACTTTAAGATGCCCACTTTGAGCTATTTTGTGAGCATCTTACTAGGGAACAATCCAAACTTGCCCAATTGGACGTCCTTCCTAGTCCTAAAAATCAATCCTTGTTAGCTCAATATTCCAAGGGCAAAGGTAAACCTAAACAAAAGCCTAAGTTGAAAAAATCCACTCAATCAACTGAATCTCCTTGCAAGACCAAGAAGAAGTCAAAACCTGAATCCATTGAACCTTCTCACTGTAAGTCAAGTGAGTCTACCTCCACAACCAAGAACTTTAGTGACACTGTGTGTAGCTTTTGTGGCAAAATTGGTTATTCTAAATACCGGAAATTGAAGAGGTTTGAAAAATTGGAGGAAGCCATAAGTCAATAGAAAATATATATTCCTTCATCCACTTCTAAAGTTAAAGGACGAGCTCTTTCTACTAAGATTTTGGATGCATCTTTAAACAGTTGGATACTTGATTTAGGTGCCTCACATCACATAACACATTCTCATGAGCTTCTCACCACTCTTGATGATAATTGCACTTCAAAGATTGCAGTTAGAGATTCTTTGCCATTAGAGATTCTTCACAAATTGCAGTTTTAGGATTTGGCACAGTTCGGTTGCCAAATAAGTGCATCAACGATATCCCCTATGTTCCTAAAATTTATGCTAATCTTCTTTCCATCTATCAGATTTCTCATTTGTGTGATGGGAAAACAATGGATTTCTAACCATATGGTCTGATCATTAGAGACTTGGATAATCCGGAGGTTGTGGTTGCTTCAAGGATCATGGATCATGGTTCCCATTTGTATAGATTTGGTGGTTTTGCACTTTCTACAAGGTCATCACTCGTTGCTCATGCTAATTCTTTGAGCAAACTCTAGCACGAATGTTTTGGGCATTTGAACAAGAACATGCAACAATTGAGCACGCAAAATTTAGTGCTAGGTTTTCCCAAGGTATCTTGTACTAAGGGTGTTTGTTGTGGTTGTGTTATTTGTAAGCAACATTATGACCCTTTAAAAAACAGTAAGGCTTACCATGTTAAGGCACCTCTTAAATTGGTACATAGTTATCTCATGTCATTTCCAACTCTTTTTCCAGGGGCCAAGTATATAGTCACATTTATAGATGACTTCTCAGTTTAGACATGGGTGTCCTTTTTTAAGTACAAGAGTGAGGTCTTTGCTACTTTCAAGACCTTTAAGGCATTTGTTGAGATGCAACCTTCTCTTTCTATCAGAAAGATACACACAAAAGTAATCTCTTGTATATCCCTTGTATTGCACATTGCATTCTTTGTATAGAATATTATTTGTCATGTTGATCTTCTAGGTTTCCTATGATTGGCTATTAGGCATTATAGATCTTGGGTTTGCTACTTAGCTATATTCGTACACCAAAATGATTTTGTTTCTCCTTGTTATATGTTGTTATCTTCTGATTTCTTGTCATTTATGATTTGAATGCTTATTCATAGAGAAATACCAAATAACCATCTATTTATAAGTTTTCTTTCTAATGTACTAAATTAAGTGATACTTTGATAATTTTTAGGGATTCAACTAAGTAGTTTTGAGTCAACCTACATCAACCTATATTTCATGAGTAGTGGTTCACAAGAACCGATATCTCATGAGAATGAATGGTCCACTTAGCACTGATTGTATTTAAGTGGTGCTCATAGAAATGATACACCTGGACTTCCCAAGAGGTCAAACATCCCAATACTACTCTAGCTCAAGCACACTTAACTATGGAGTTTCTTCAACAATTAATCCCACTTAGCTTACTACCCATTTGTGAAGCCTTCAACAAGTGCTGTGCATCATGAACCATTCAGTATAGAGCTCCCTAGCTCATTCATTTGTATACAAGGGATTTTTTTCATATCATATCAAATTATCTAATGATTTTTCAGAATTCAATTGCATAGCTTCTATTTAATCTACATCAACCCATACTTCAAAAGTAACAATTCACAAGAATCCATTTCTTGTAAGTATGAAAGGTCTTCTTAGCACTCATTGCATTTAGGTGATGCCAGCATGGATGAAGCACTAAGGCTTTGCAAAAAATCACCCATCCCATGCTTAATTGCAGAGTTTCCTACACAATCAACTTCTCAATTTAATTCCTCCTTTCTTAAGCATGAAATTCCCTGATCTAAGGCAGCAAGGACACCAAGTATGATATCTATTTCTCTAGTGGAGTTTTTTCATGTCATCAGCATCGCACTCACCAGAAAGCACACAAACTCCCTTACAAATATATAATCTTGGTTCTGCAATGAGTTATATGCCAAAAGCTTGAAAAAGCTATAAAGGTTGATAAAAGTGTGAGCTATCTGATAATAGTAATAATGTAAACACAATAGAACCAAGGAAAATGCAAACTGAATTTGCTAGACAAGTCTTCCATAGAATTAAATGTTAGTGTTTTGTAGCTTCGGGAGATATTTTTCCTTAAAATATATTCAACTCAAGGCAGGTCGGCCTTTGTCTTATAAATAAAATTTGTACTCTTCTAGGTCGGCCCTAGAAAGGAAGATCAACTAGCTTGTATATATAGGAGAAGGTGCCTCCTCATTTCATCATCATTCAATCCATTCCAATTCAAATATATTCAGCAGCAGATTGGACTTCAGGAGAAGAGTTAAATATTTTTGTGCATCTAAAGAAATTCCACTATATACAAGTGAAGATTCATTGTATAAGATTCGCCCTTTCTAGGGCCTGACTGTTGAGTGCTATTTCTGCACTTATTTTTTCTGATTATAAGAGAATATTTTGCTTGGTTTTTCTCCCTCGAGTTTTCCCAGGGTAAAATACTGTGTTCATTGTTCTATGTGTTGTGTTTTCTGCCTATTGCATTTCTAATCCTAAAACTAACATTAAATACATTTGAAAATACTAGAAAATACATTTGAAATTAAATAAATGAAGATTCCACAACTGGAGGAAAAAAATTCTATGGTCAAAGGAAACAATGGGAAAAGAGGAAGGAATATAGATATCCTTTGTCTACCATAGGCTGTTCATAAGGTCTTTGTAACCTTTGGTTCGGCATATCAGTTTTATGAGCATTTATGCCTCCTCGACAGGACAGTAATAAACACATTTAGTATTTCATCCTAAGTTACCGGTTCGGGTTCGGGTTCGGGGACGGATGCGGGTACGAGAACCCGGTACGTGGGTACATGAAAAAAAATTTTAAGGGTTTGGGTACGTATGGGTATGTGTGTGTGTATATGTATATATATATATATATATATATATATATATACACACAAAAAAAAAAAAAAGAGAAATATACAGAATTGTAAAACTAAATCATTTCATAGTATGATACTTGATCATTGATCAATGCCAAATGCCAAAGATAAATATTCGCGATCATTGATCATTGATCGAGCAAGATTCATCATACCAAATGCCAAAGATAAATATTCACGATCATTGATCATTGATCGAGCAAGATTCATCATACAATTACCCTGGCAAACACATTCCCAGGTCTGAGATATTTATAAACTCATTGTATTACTTGTAACTGCTGTTCATTCTATTATCTGGTGTTATAAATCAATGTATTTGCTGCTACAAATAGACTGTGAGAAGTTGTAAAAGATTATAACCTTGTCTCAGATTGAGTACAGACTTTCTTCTATCTGCTGTTAATTTTCTGAGGATTAACTTCATACATCAGCTCTAAACAGAACACAGGAAGTTCTTGCAATAAGTCTGAATATGTATTTCTGAATATGCTTGGTAAACTCAGTCCAATATTGAGTAGTATGTTTCAGATTTGGGTTATCAGATTTACTGTTAGTATCTATGGAGTGGATAGTAATGTTGTAATGCTGATTATCTGTTGTACTATTATCTACTGCAAATTTTTGAGGTTGCTGTCAATTCTGGTCATTGTATGTAATGTATCTGCTGCAAATATAAGCTCAGTTTGTATTGCTGTGGTCTGGCATAGTTTTGGAATACTGTGATCTGCTCTTTGTTGGTTATTCTGAGTATGTACAGGTCTGATATTAATTTTTGAGTAGTTATCTATTGTGTATCAATCATATTTGAAAGTTGGAATGGCTTAGTATTGATTCCCAGATTTGCCTCTGCATTACACATTGAATTATCACAATGGAAATCATCACTATGAAATGATCAATGATCAAGTATCATACTATGAAATGATCAATGCTGTTTTAGGGTTAGGAGGAAAAAAAATGTTTTTTAATCAAGTTTGGGCCCTTTTTTTTTAACTTGGCCCATGGGATCGCCCGGGTTCGTGCTGGGTACACACAGGGTGCGCGCCCAGCACTGTGGGTTCGCCAAGGTTCACGCACCCGCGAACCCTGGCGAACCCATAGTGCTAGGTGCGCACCCTGTGCGTACCCAACACGTACCCGCAGACGAACCCGAACCGGGTTCGGGGCCTACGGGTACGAACCCTACAACATAGATTTCACCGGCGAACCCTGGCGAACTCATAGTGCTGGGTGCGCACCCTGTGCGTACCCAACACGTACCCGCAGACGAACCCGAACCGAGTGCGTACCCGAACCGGGTTCGGGGCCTGCGGGTACGAACCCTACAACATAGATTTCATCTCTTTGATCATTCTGAACATTTGTTTTTTATGAAGGAACAACAGCAATACGACAGAAAATGCAGCTGCAACTAACAATTGTCACTAGATCGCAACCCATTCAGAATTGAATCGCCACAGTTCTGCATGTTGATATGAGAAGAACAAAATGGTAACAAAATGCGAGTATGGAAATCAATCATGCAATATAATATATATTTAACCGTCTAACATTGGATCAAGCATCCATTTCTAAGCATCAAGCATCATATGTTAATGCAACACAATAAAGTGCACCATTGAAAAATATATGTCCAGTAAAATGAAAACAACCTCCATGGTTCACGAGAGTAGTCTTAAATTCCTTTCTTCAGCATTCTTGATTTGGAATCAGATGTTTTTTAAAGGAGATACTTAGAGGAAGTAACTCTTCTTGATAAGAAATTGTTTCATTTGTATGGAAGATTATCTTGCACGCTTCTCCTTGTTATGTGTCGTCGTCTTCTAATTTCTCATTTTGTATAATTTGAATGCTTCTTTTATAAAAATATCAAATAACCATCTATTTACAAGTGGTTTTTCTACAATGTATCAAATTATGTGATGATTTTCCAGGATTGGACTACATTGTTTCAAGCCAATCTACATCAACCTACATTCCATGATTAGTGGACAAAACCCATCTCTCATGAGTATGAATGGTCCACATAACACTCACTACATTTAGATAACGCTCATAGGAGTGAAGCACCTGGACTTCCCAAGAGGCCAAATATATCAATACCACTCTAGCTCAAGCACATTTAACAATGGAGTTTGCTCCACAATTAAGCCCACTTGACATGCCAACCCTTTAAGAAACCATCAGCAAGTGTTGGGAGTTATGAGCCATTGATTATAGAGCTTTTTGGAATTCAATTGTTTAATTTTCATTCAATCTACATTGACCCATATTTCAAAGGTAGCGGTTCACATGAATCCATCTATAATGAGTTTGAATGGTCTGCTTAGCACTCATTATATTTAGGTAATGCTTAGAGGGTGAAGCATTGAGACTTCCCAAGAGGTCACCCATCTCAATACTATTCTGGCTTAAGTATGCCTAACTGTGGAGTTTTCTACACAATCAAGATCATGTAGCTTGCAACCCTATTTGCAAGAGCTTCACAAGTGTTGTGTCTAATGAACCATTCATTATAGAGCCCCCAAGCTCATTCATTTTTATACAAATGGTTTTTCTAGTGTATCAAATTATGCAATAAATTTTTGGGCTTCAACTACATGTTTTGAGTCAATCTACATCAATGTTTCATGAGTAGTGATTCACCAAAATCCATCTCTCATGAGAATGATAGTCTACTTAGGACTTGTATCTAGGTGATGTTCACGAAGATTGAGCATCAAGACTTCCCAAGAGATCAACTATCCTAATACTATCCTTAACACATGCTTAACTATAGAGTTTCTTCCCATAATCAAACCCAATTAGCTTGTGACCCATTACCAAAACCATTATCAAGTGTTATGCCTAATGAACCATTCATTATAGCTCCCTAGCTCATTCGTTTTTATACTTCTTGTAGTGTATCAAATTATATGATGATATTTTGAGATTCAACTACATCGGTTCGAGTCAAACTACATGAACCCATATTTCATAAGTAGTGGTTCACAAGAATCAATCTCTCAAGAGCATGAACAGTCCACTTATCACTCATTGTATCTAGGTGATGCTCCCATAGGTGAAGCACCGGAACTACTTGGTAGGTCACACATTACAGTACTACTTTGGCTCAAGCATGTCTAATTGCTGAGTAACTCCCATAATCAAGCCCACTTAGCTTGCTACCCAAATTGCAAAACCTTCAGCAAGTGACGTGCCTTATGAACAATTCAGCATAGAGCTTCCCAGCTCATTCATTTTTATACAAGTGTTTTATAACATACACCAATGCTTATAACATGTAACAGAAATGAATAGTCACTTCTTTTTTGAAATTGTATAATAATTTTGTGCAAGACCCATTGATATGCTCATTTTAGAGAAGAATCCTCAGTTTTGGTTCTGGGGAAGCACTGTCATATATGTTTTTGATATTTTCAGATAGAAATTTAGAATTGATACACATTTGGCTTTAAAAGTGAGAGGAAAAAGAGAAGACCATGCCGGTGGAGTGGAATTGACACAAACTTTCGTGTTCACTGCCAAGCATAAACCAGAGTATATGCATTTAATTTTTCCAGAAAAATCAGGCAGCAATTTTGTGTTTTTGTTAGCCTAATTTTTGAAAGATTTCTACAGAAATTTGTCAGTGGATTTTCAAAATATTTATGAGCTTTTCCTAGATTGATTTGGGAAGTTTTAACCTCAATTTTTTGTGGTTATACAGTTAAAGTATTTTCTAAATGTAGTGATTGATAATATAAAGTCATATAAATCAGTTAAATTTTTATGAAAGGATTAAATGATAAACAAACACATCAAAAAGCTAATTTTCGACATCTATTAGATACCCAATGACTTTCACACAAATACTATATGCTATAAAATTATTTTACAGAATTATATAATTCCTAACACCTCATACAAAAATTCGCCAAAGTGCTAAGCAATGTTGTAATAACCTTTTTAAATCTACAATACTTATTTAGACACGTGCTATTTTTTTAAAACCCTTTTTATCACTCTTGCTGGAACTGCATGGATTGTTTATAAACATTGTTTTATATGTGTAACCAAATGTTGTAAGCACTTGTTGCCTTCCTCAGAACAATTTTTACTCGGGTACTCAAGTAGTCAAGAGAAATATTATCGTACCATCTGTACATAGATGTTTCAAGTATCACTGATGCCAGGAATGTTTTTCAAGCATAGATGCTGACTTTTCAAGGAGAGGATATTGTAGACCACTTAAGCATACGTACGCATTTGTGGGGAGAAGATAAAGGATCCCATTCATATCATGTGTGGTACTAGAAACTTTTAAATACCCATCACAGTTACAATAGTCTTCGTAAGTGGCCAAGTACACCTCAGGTTGACTTGACTGCTAATGAAAACAAGAAAAGTCCAACACTTTGTAGAGTTATTCCAAGTTTCAAACTAATTATGAAATGACATCAAAATCAGACAATAATATTTAATATTTCATAATTTATTAATTTGTCTCAGGTATGTGGTTTAAGTCATTATTTAGTCATACTCTTTGCCCTGATTTTTTTCTTAGTATTGAGTCAACTACTTTGCCAAGCTGTTCCCTGGCCTAAGTCATACAACTACAGAACATATGGGCTTTCAACTGATTTTGACAAAAGAAAGGGTACTAGATGATATGAAGTCATTCATATCGTCACTAGTAATTTGATGTCAATGTGTGTTATGCGAATGAAATAAATTATACCTCCATTCCCATGTTTGAAATTTCATTTTGAGCTGTGCATCACATATCATTAATACATAATTAGGATAGTAATTGAGATAAAAAAATGGAGGATGATCACTCAGTGTGCCATCTGAGATAGGTTGATCTCCCTTCTGGTTGTTCTTTAGAAGTTATTTATTATTTGTCTTTTGAGCACTGTTTCAATGCCCTTTGGATGGGAATGGACCGTCCCTTTCCATCCTTACTGCACACAAGATGTTATCAGGACAACAGGGAAAGCAGCATGTCATTTCTAGCCTGAAAACTTCAGAAGGATGTTTGAAAGTAATTAATGGGAAAATAATCCTATGTCTGGATTGAATATTGTTAAATGATGGCGTTGTCAAGCTTCCCAATAGAAATTTGATTTTTTCATTTTTGGTTTATAGCTTTCATTTTAATTGTCGGATAAGAGCTATCGAGAAGAAAATGAAATCAGCATATGCCCCATAAGCTACTTTTTTGTGGTGAATTTGCTAGGAAAGGAGAGGGACAGAAACTTCTTAGTGAATTTTTGGGAATACCTCTGCACTGCAAGAATAATGATGGGTGGAAGTCAGAACCATGGAAGCATGGCCAACCATGCCGGAATGTGTTGACTTGAGACTGAGTGAACCTCTTCATGAAAGGGTCATCAAAATAATTGAAGAAATAGAATGGGCAAAGTGCATTAATTAGTAATGCATCCCCTTCACAAGTAGGCATTCCCACAAATACGGACATTTGGTTAGGAACTAGATTACTATAGACAGTAGGAGCCAACTAAGGAAAAAGAGAATATCTATTTGAATTAAAAAAAATTGAACTAAACCAAAATAAGGCAGATCAATATTAAAGAATTCTGTAAATGATGAGGAAGAGGCAGAAGAATTTCAAAGTGAAGAAGACAAGATTAACCCAGAAATGTAATTTGAACCAAACCAATGAGATAGTCAAAAGGAGAAAGAGAGTGAATAATACAAGACAAGTACCAAGCAAAGAAATTGAACAAGATTGTAGAAGAGACAAAAAGACAGATGGGGAAGAAAACAACTCTCCAAAACCACAGATCGAGGAGATAGATGATGAAGAATTATCAAGTTTTGTCGCTCATGCTTTTTCTATGAAATAATAATGTCCTTTTCTGTGTATCAGCAATGTAAATGAATGTAGTAGATGGACCAATTTAACCTTGCATTTCTGATATATATGTTGGTTGGATAAATGTTAATGGGACAGCTTAATAGACCTTGTTTCCTTGTTTATGCATTACTTAAATTCAGATTTGACAGTGAAATGTGAAGAAGACTAGGGTTCACTAGTTGCTTTCCACTCAAATGGTCTCTAATACTAGTTTTCCTACTGCATGCTTCCGGTTATATGTATGGCCTCTAGTACTGATATTTGGTTATTTAATAAATCTACAATTGACACCTTGCACACAACCATTTGGTGAACCAATAGCGTCCACACAATTACAATGGTATATAAAACTTGCAGACCAAGCTTCAGCCCTGTACATGATGTGAAAGTAACTTAACTACAAAACCATTTGGCAACATTTGGTTCACCATGGATTTTAGAGATATATCATATAGGGTTGTTTTCCCTTTTCTGAATGTTGATTAAGTGGGGTGATGGCTCTTCACATATTTACAGGGAAGAGACTTGTGTGGACTTACATTTACAGGCTTTGTCTCATCAACATTTAGCCCAAAAAATAAGGAACGTTAAAACTCTTGTTCCCGTAGCCCTAAGGATTTCAGATGATAAGCACTTTCAGCAGGAAAAGGAACATTAAACAAAGATTTTATAAAGGAAAGGTTACAAATATAAGCAAATTGCGAAGGCATTTCAAAATGCAAGGAACGCTCCAAAATAAGGATATAGTGATTTTGAGGGCTTGACTCGAGGGTTCCATAAATTGAAGGGATCTCAAATAAGATTGTCAAACTATTGAAAAGAAAGAATGTTAAGTACATTTTGTTCCCCTATAGGCTACAACACTCTGTAGTCGGTCATAGTCATAGTTGATCATAGTCGGCCGCAATTAATTATATTAAAATAAGATTATATTTAGTTTATAATATTTCATATACTTTTGTACATGTTGCTTCGGGAAGACTAATTCCCCGACTAGTGATTAGTTGTTGTCATGAAGCATCATGACGGTTGGTTCCTCAACCACCACCAACAGCTATTTGTACTTGAGTCGGTATAGTCGGGAGACATTATGTTGGTACTTATGATATTATGTTACATGCTGT
The DNA here is from genome assembly GCA_007258455.2 of Sequoia sempervirens. NCBI lineage: Eukaryota > Viridiplantae > Streptophyta > Pinopsida > Cupressales > Cupressaceae > Sequoia > Sequoia sempervirens. The sequence continues at coordinate 100,806,760 of VDFB02000017.1, read as the reverse complement.
TACATTCTAGTACGGCTAATTGTACTTGGTTACCGTGAATAATAAATGAAGTACTATTTTTCTGTGCAATATGCATTCATGATTGTCCGTACTTGTCTATGTTTTGTTGATTCCTGTTTACTCTAATAGTACATTGTGAGTACTTTAGTGAGTAAACACACTCTTAGAAAATCTCTGAAATTAACAAAAAGACAAGTTGGATCCCAAGCAGAATGGCAATGCCTATCTTATTTAGTGTCTTTGTGATAGGCCATATATTGGAGAGACAAGAAAGACCAAAAAACATTCTGCAGATTTGTACCTCAACCAGATTAATAAATTCCCATTAGATGAACAATCATATTCAACAACATACCATTGAAGAGGCCAAAGTTATTGCTTGTGAAATTTCCCTCACAAAGTGTCCTCTAAGGGAAGCACTGGGGATTGGTAAACACCACAACAATTTAACCAAGAATGAGATCCTTAGCTTAGAACAGTCACAAAAACCCAAGAGATGAAAATGGTGACAAAATTCCAAGTCCTTCTAAGGCCTTTACACAAGAGATGAACACAAATGTCAACCCTATTCTTTATCTTTGTCCAGTCAATCATAAGGGCAGTTGGTGTGTGTGTCACCTATCTATTGGTGTAACTGGGCAATGAATCAATGCTCCAAGATCTGCATTAGGGTTATTCACCCATGCATGGATTAATTTCATCTCCCCTAGGGCATTCACTGGTTTGGAAGCTATTGATATACTATGATCAATAATATTTCCTTCATCCATCTCCATCATTGGACCCACAAATATGTATTTTTTCACATCAAAAGCAAACTCCATATGGACAAAGTTTAGTTGGCCAAAGATACTTTCATCAATATTGGATGGAAGTTAACTAAGGGCACTTTATCAATCTGAGCATGCTCTATTTTGTATTAAGTGCCTTATAAATCTGGTCTTTCTTAACTATAAAATATAAAAAACTTTTACCATAACATCCCTATCGAACTTTTCAGGATCTTGTTTCTTGGGGCAATGATTCCATGCATAGAGCCACTTTGATTGTGTCCAACATTGCCGGTACTTCCCTTGTGCTTGTTGATCTTGTCATAATAGCTCATAACACCCAAAGCTTTAGCATTGGTTAGCGATTATTTTTTGGAGATCTCAATATGAATGAAATGGCCAAGGACAATAGAGGTTCCCTTCCCTCACAAGAATGTGCCAAGGAGTGTAAGGCCAAGTTTTTTCTTAAAAATCAATGTGGCCTGTTTGACCCTAAAATTTGACGGCAATTTGATTCTATGGGACCCTAGATTACTTGGTGTAACTTACCTCAAGGATCTAACAAAGTCTTGAGGAATTTTGATAGAAAAGCAAAAAAATATATATTTTACTATTTTGGCTCTCACATGTGATGACACTCTAAAGTTGTTTTGTTTGATAATTTCCCAAATTCCCACATCTCTTATTGAATTGTTTGGGGCTCTAATATGCCCAAAGCATCAGTATTATCAATTTTTCTTCAATACTTTCTTCCTACAACATGAAAGCACCCTTAATCAAGTTGCAAATGTACATAAGCAAGCCAGCTTTGCTTTGACTCATGAATTCTCTAAACTATTATTATAAATAGTGACATTATCAAACTAGTTAGCTTTTAGCCTACCTAGGAGAGTCCTATTCACACTAGTTAAGTCTCCACTTAGGGACTTTTTGCTTTTTGTCTCACTTTATGTGGTTGAGACACATGTTCTCACCTTTTGAGACACCTAACTCATGTGCATATGACACCTATATCACATTTGTTCTATCCACATAACACATCATGGATACATGTCCTACTCTCATGGAGTTGGTCAGAGTCCACAACTACCTTCTCATCACACCCCTTTTATATATAAATTTATAATCAAGGGGATCATATGTAATTGTAAGATTTTTGTGAGTGCACACATATTGTATGAATATCATTGCTTTTTGGCATTATCAAAAATCTCTTGTTGAAGGCATATCCTTGTTTTGCAGAATCTATTGGGCTGTGAAGATCAAATATCTAACTCCAACATGCTATCAAAGCTCTAAATCTATAAGTACCTTCTCAAATCAAGGGGGTTTCAGCCAACAACTTTCATACAGTGCATCCTAGAGCCAAACTAAGCCCACCATTGCAATCAGATGCCTCAAGAACTTTGAGACTAATTGTCAAGTCATCAATTTTCAAGCATGTGACCTGGAGCTCTAAAGGAAATTTTCAGCCGTACAAATTCCTATGCAACATATATTTTATTAAAAAAAAATCATTTTTTTTTTTTTTTTGTATGCAAAACAAAAGCTATAAAAGAATACGTTGGATGAAAAGTTGCTTTTGAAAAATATAAAAAATAAAGCATTTAAAAAAGTGGGCATACCTCATTGTGTAGGGTATTGCACAAGCAGTACTATACAAGGTACAACCTGTTCCATGTCATGTCCCCGAAGTCATGACACTAAAGATAACCGATCAATATAATTATAATTGCCAAAGGCGATATTATAATTATCAAAATATAGATATTAACAATCTGACATTATCATAGAGAAATAATAAATAATACCATTTAAAGGAAACTAATGGAAGATAATAAGCAAGTGATGGAAGTAGCTCTTATGTGCTGCAAGCTAATCAATCAAGTGCTACCTCAACGGGCAACTCTAACTAAACAATATTATCATATTGCAAACAGAAATAACTATGGCAGATAAAAGCAAATATCCAAATCTATATAAGAAGCATCGTGGCTTCAAATAAAGTCTAAGCCAATCTAATCTTTATTGCCGCTGATGCCTAAGTGCATGTCTGACAGGATTTAGAAGAGAGTCTTTGCAAGTAGTTGTATTATGCGTCCATCACCTTTGAGCCGACAAGCCATATGAAGGTTATGAAGTCGTGGAACTAAGATAAATCTGAGAACTGGATAATTTCGATTACATTGGAATTATAGTGGTGAATACAAGGAATTAGCAATATCTGGAAGCAGCGATTAGAGAAGCAGTGGTTGGTATTTCAATAAATAATAATTGATATTAATGACAAGTCATGACCTTTCAGGCAGTCATTACCAAAGATACATCTCTTCTTATTAGTATATCTCTTCTTATTAGTATAAAGGGACAATAGGAAGTAGGAAGGGAAGGATCATCGACGAAGAAAATAAAAGAAATATAAAGCATCAACTAGGAGAACGGCATATAAAACAAGGATATAACCAGGCAGCACTTCAAGTGGGTAACGACAGCGATAGAGGAGAAGAGCAAGGGATGCGATAGCAAATAAAAGACAAATAAAACAGTAGAATCTGTAAATTTTAATGATCAGATTAACATGCACAGAAAATTAATTCAAAATGACACAGTACACAGCAGATACCCTGGGAAAACCCTCCTCTTGAGGGAGAAAAACCCAGCCAATAATATCTCTTATATTATTGATTGTTCAATATGAAAGTTACACATACAATGAGCCAAAAGAATGGCCAATTACACAGCACCACAATTGATGCAAATACAGATCTGAGATACTCAATCTGACTGTAGATATCTCAGACTTCTTCTTGATTACAAACTGCTCCTTCTACAAACTGAGTATGAATGAAGTTGCACTTGAACAGATATGAATGAGTGTGAATATCGAATGAACTGAATGAATACAAATGAAGGAATGTGATGGATATATATACAATAACCAATGGAAGGACGTGTCTCCTCAATAACTAAAAGTCGCCCTGATCAAATATTCGCACCTCTTCACAAGAGGTCGGCCACCTTAGAAAGTCGTGCCACATCAAGAGGAATGAGGTCGGCCTCATAAATGCTTCACACCTCTTCATTAATCAATGTATAAATCAAAGTATGTGTCTCTTCATTTAATCGCATATAATAATTAAATAGACGAAGTCTACATTTAATTATTATCTTCATAATATATATGCTGGAAGAAATCGACGATGCTGCTCTAACATCAACAGAATCATTCAGCATACAGGGATCTGTCCCAAAGATGCCCCTTCCCATTAAGAAATATATATATGATGCAAATGAAGAATGAGGTGGGCTGGGAAGGAAGACGGAATAAGAGACAAGCCACCGAATAAGAGGTAAAGACATCGAACAGAGGGAAGCATGAAAGAAGAACGGTAAGTAATGTGTGAAAGGTTACATGTTTGTGCAACCATCGGGTAAGGATTGATGATTATTTAATTATGCATACTTAGATATAGATAAAATGGATAATGGTTAATATGACATAGGTATTATATAAGCATATATGAATAATGATATAGGCATGATGTTGAAATAGAATTCTTATATACACATTTATATAGAAGTAAAGATATATATGTATTTATAAATTGAGTCAATTAGAAATGATGATATATCCTTATTTAGATAATATATATATATATGATTGTGCAAATAACGGTGCTTGCACTATTAGGGAGTTGTTAAAGTCATAATGACTCTATTCATTCACTATGGTGATGAAGAGTTTAATAGAATTCCATCAATGATTTCTTGAAGGATGTTTAGTACTATCCCTAATGCACTTATGAAATATATTATAAAGAAATTATTCATAGTGAGTGACATGGAGGAAATGAACAATCCTTTGGCAAGAATGTGTTATTTATATCATCTTTAACTTTATTAGATGTTATTACAGAAATTTATTGATCTCTAACGTGTCCAATGTCTCTTCGAGAAACTCCTTGAATGCAAGATTCGGGTTTCAGTGATTCCTCTAGAAAAGGGGTCATTACAAAGGAAAACAGAAATCATCATACGTGGTAGAAGGAGACTCGTAATGAGTACACTCACAAGGAACACGTCTTAGAGCGACAATCGGAGGTAAGTGTCATCAGCCGTCTGGATAACATTGAAGGTTATGTATTCCAGAAATTTGAATTGCTACATACAATGGAGGATTTACGGTATGATGACTAACCTAAATCTTATTAGATTAAAGACCAGTTGGATTCATAAATATTTCATTGTATGATAACTTTTGAACACAATTTAATATATCTAATGATGAATGAATGTGTAGAGCAATTTAACAACATGACTGTTTGTTAGATGTATATGTCAATGTAATGAACTTCATATATATATATAACATAAGTAATTGACAAATACCACATACAGCAATAAATGGATATTATTTATCAATGACCCAATAATGATGCTTATAGCAATTATTGTATATCATAAGCTCCTATGATCTTTACTACTATGAGAATAGACTTCAGGCCAAAGTTCCCTTTTCGCTAGCACTCAATAAGGATAGGGAGTGTGTGGAAGGGAAAAGGCAGGTAAATCGGTCCAATGTTGGACGAGTAATAAACCTTGAGGGTGTCCAACTCGAGATCGTGCACGCGCCCTTGGCACAGTAAATCTTCCATCCAATGAGGTTAGGAATAGGACATGAGGCAAAGAACTATTCCGATCAAGAGTAATAAGTCATAGTAGATTATGTTGGTTATGCACTAGTTGATAATAATGCATTTCATTTATCTTATTCCATCAATCTTTCTTTGCTCTTCACCACACAATCTTTAAAATCAAAAATTTTAATTTGTGCATTTTATGTCTCTAATAAGGGGACATTACATTCCATCATCACTTTGGCTGCAAGTTTGGCAACTCTACCAAATTTGGTGATCAACTAATGTCAGCAAAGGTTTTAACTATAACCAAATTTATCTACAGATAATTTTATCTAAGTATCACTAATTTTGGAGGACTTCTAAATTTAGCTTATTTTTTAAAAATTTGGTTGTGACATCAACGAATTTCTCTCCTAAAGTTACACCCCTGAACATTGGTCACTCTAAATTTTAGGTATGAGCCCCATTCTCATCCATATGAACAATTTTTTTTGTGCATTTTTTAATTTGGGGCAATTTTTCATGCTCTACTTGGCAGTATAATCAAATTTTAATTTGGATATACAGATTTCTCAGAAATCATAGATTCTCAGAGGTCACCCTACATAGATCCCATTTTGGGAACTCCAAAGGGCTCATCCAACAAACAAACTCCTTTTTGAGTCTCATATTTTTTAAACTACCTATTTTTCATGATTTATGTAGTGGTGTTAGTTTTTCTTGACAATATCTCAAAATTGTATTTTCAACATATGCCTCCATTTTGAGAGTTTCTCACCATTGTACATCAAATCCACCTTGTGATAATTGTAAATGCACTAAATATAAAGTGCCACATCATTGAAATTGCTTAGAGGGCTTCATTGATTGGATCAAGGGGAGTAATCTAGTATTTTTTCTTTTGTATTTGTTGGTTTTGAGATCATGTCTCTCACACTAAATCCCTTCCATTTGACTATTCTTCATAATTATCCTAATAAAAGGAAAACCAAATGTGGTTATTGTGGGAAGAAAAACAATACAAAAGAAGATTGTGTTTGAAGACAAATTGATGAAATGAAGCAACTTCTTCTAGATCATGGAAATGTTTTACCTAAATTCTTCTAATCCAACACCTACAAAATCATCATATGGTTTCACTCAAACATCTTGTTAGGCACCATCATCTGGGGATGAACAATGTAGTCCAATTGCTTGCATTGAGATTTCATCTCCCACATCATCAACTATTGCTACATCCAAGGACCAAATCCAATGTTGATTCATCCATGGCTTCTAGTAATTCATTGCAATAGGATATCGATGTCAATTTTCTAGATCCACTACATTGGGACACATTTCTACTAGACATATCATCCTTGTTTTTAGATTCTTGCATTGCAAATTTGGAGAACACAATTGAGGACATTTGTCTTCTATTTGATGATGGCTTCAATGGAGTTGCATCACCATCAACTTCTTTTGATGTACTTGTTCCTCATCCTCCTCTTCCTTTGTCACATTTTGACAATAGATTGGAGATGTTTGAGCTACATTCAAAGACATCATATTGGGTTACATCATTGTCTTTGGATCATGTGCAGAATTCAAATATTTTCATCCTTCTTTCTACGTATTCTTATCCGGAATGGGAAGATATCTTGCACACATCTATGGTTATGTTTCTTTCCAAGGGGAGAAATGTTGTTCAACAATCATGGATCATCTTCAACATGTAGTGTCGAGTATCTACCAACACTACGGGAAGCATTTTGAGGGGAGGTTGCATGGTTTCTCTTCTCATCTCACTTTTGGCAAGGAGCATTTCCTCAAATGGGGTTCTTTCCTTCTCACCTTTTGGGGGGCTCACATAGACCACTTCTCTTTTCTCTCCTATGGGGGGAACATTTATTGTACTTTGTCCTAGAAGTAATCATTGAGGGATCATGATGAGTTATCCTTCTTCACTTGTACATTTTTACATGCATCTTTTCTCTTTTGAAGAGGAGTTTTATTTCCCACTAGGTTTTCTTCTTTAATCCATTTATGAGAAATTTGTACATGGATACCCAACATGGCCCAGTAGTCAGGAGCCATCATTATTGCATTCATTTCTCCCTAAATTGCACTTAAGGGGGGGTGTTAGTGTAAATGGTGACATTATCAAACTAGTTATCTTTTAGCCTACCTAGGATAGTCTTATCCATGCAAGTCTCCCCTTAGGGACTTTTTTCTTTTTGTCTCACTTCATGTGGTTGAGACGCATGTTCTCATCTTTTGAGACACCTAACTCATGTGCATATGACAACTCTATCACACTTGTCCTACACTCATGGAGTTAGTTAGAGTCCACAACTATCTTCTCATCTCACCCCTTTTCTATATAATGAAGGGGATCATATGTAATTTTAAGCTTTTTGTGATTGCACACATATGATATGAATATCATTTCTTTTTGGCATTATCATAAATCTCTTGTAGAAGGCATATCCTTGTTTTGCAAGATCTATCAAGCTATGAGGGTCAACTATCCAACTCCAACAAAATCACTTCAAAGCTCAAGCTTGGCCATTTCAACCTATAGATTCAAACTATGCAACTTCTATCAAACAAAAGATGAAACTTGCAGAAATGCATGCTGCTTAAGGCAATCAACTTAGAGCTCATCTCCCTACATAGAGTGGGAAATAGAACCTCTAGGAAGATCTTCAAAGCCCTTTCTACTAAGCAGTCAACTGATCAAATTAAGGCTATTAAATCTGCCCATTATCAACTCACTATGTAGCCAGAAATTTATATGGCATTTTTGGAACAAAAAAAAATCGATGTTTCATGCCCAAGCGTACACCCCAAAGAGAGCTCAAGCCCCTCAAGAATTCCTTGACATGGTCCCATGCAAACTTAGCCCCTCTGCTAAGGCTCTCTCTATCGTCCCTCTTACCCTAGAAGAGCTTTACTCTGCCCTTTTGCAAATGACTAATGACAAAACCTCATTTTTTTGCAGATTTTCATGTGGAACTTGGAAGTTTGTTGGTCCACCAGCTTCAAAATTATTAAGAAGCTTTATCTCATCAATCTTTAGAAAATATTATCAATCGAAGCAGCCTCAAATTATTTCGTAGAGAGGGAGATCCAAAAACAATTACCAGTTGCCACCCCATAACTCTGTTGAAAGTCCCATATAAGATCATTGTTGAAGTTCTAACCCTACAACTTCATCCTCTTCTTCATGCAATCATCCGACCTAAACAAATAAGGTTTATTAGATGTAGATACATTTAGATAGCATCATTGCTATTTGGAAAGGGATGGAATGGGCTAGAGCCTTTAGGCAACACATCCACTTCTTCAAGATAGACTATGAAAAAGCTAATGATAGTACTGAGTAGGTTTTCATTGCAGCACTACATAGAGCCCTTTGTTTTAGAAGCTACTTTCTTATGATCATTCAAGCTCCTTTTGCAGAAACCTTTGCTTACTTAGCCATTAATGGCTACAAGTACATCCGCTTTGAGATTTTTCACTCCTTCAAGTATAGTTGTAATTTAACCCCCTCACTCTGCACATTGGCTGCAAAAGCATTTGGCTACTTATTAGCACATAGAGCTGGTCAGGGTTTTCCTTGATACTTATTGAAAAGCATCAGATTCTAATATATAATGGAAGAAAACCCAAAATTATAGGCAAAACATGGAGCCTATGCTCGACTACCTTTCGAGATTTGATTGGAAATTGTTTGAACCAGAGGAGATGTTCAAATTTCTTGGTGTTCCTTTTATCTTTAAAAGCTCACCTTCATCCCTCTAGCAAGATTTACAGCAAAGAATGGAAAAGAAAATTCCCTTCCCGATTACCAAGCCTATGTAACTGACTGCTAGGTTTTGAATCTGCAATAAAGTTCTTGCTGCCACAAGTGTATTATTCTTCTTCGTGGGGTCCTACTCAAGGAATATATGGCAAACTAGCTCACCACTGTAAGTTCATAGAGTTTCTATGGATACTTAATGCACACCCAAAGAAGAGGGAGGCATGACATCATTGATGTCCAAAGACAAGGCATCACTCCCATGTGCCAAATGAGTGATCAGAGGCTAGAGCCATCGAAGTGCAAGAAACCTAGAAGGTCCTCCTCGAACATTGTGTTAAATTAGGGGCTCCCTACAATAAAAAACTAATCTTGCAAAGATCTTGGTCTGCAATCTGCTTATCACATGGGTTGGCAATGGGTTCTGGAATAGGCTCTCTTTCAATTATCATATGCTATGGTGATCCCCTATCCTCTCCAATAAAGATTTGCCTCTTGCTAAGGTGTTGGGCATCAAATCTCTTAGACTTATAAGAAAAAGGATTTATAGTTCACAAAACCTGATATCATCTAGAGATAGGACCTCATGATCATCATTACAAGGAATGTTTCTACTCATCAACTTTGACCTCCCCTCTCCTCAGAATTCACGAGCTCATGCCTGATGTCATACTTCACAAGTTCAGCCTTCAACCCCTTGGGACAATTGGCCTTCGAATTGCAATATACCTTTTAAGAGCTAAAATCCTAGGTTGTTTACAAATCTTCTCATCATCTTCTTGCCTGAGCTTTGACAAGCTTAACCAGAGGAGGACTTTTAAGTCATTTCCCAAAATTTGGCTTCACAGGCTTTTAAACGTATTTGTGCAGCCAAACGTGAACCCAAAATATCTTATTGTCTCTGGTTCCCCATCTATTAAGGGCTTCTTCCAGGAGAATGTCTTCCAACAGATTAGCGCTGCCATAGTATGAGTTGACTGCCCTGACATGCAAATCAACTAGTCAGGATTAAGCACTCTGTTCTAGAGCATGGGTAGCCCAGGCATAGTTCAAAGAAACTGTGAACACAAAAGAAATGGGAGGAATATGCATTCTAAATGCCCCACCTATGCCAGAACTAAGACTTTTAAATATCTTCTCTAAACTTGCCCTGCCAATTAAGATGCCTGGATTCGGGCTCATAGTTGACTTTATCCCCAGGCTTTCATCTAAAAGCCATTCCCAAGATGATTGCTTTGTTTGGGGATTTTGCTCATTGTTACACTTATATGACAGTTTTGTGGAATTTTTTCTGGACAAAATCTTGTTTCAAGTTTGGAAATTTAAAATACTGGAAAAAAAAACCAATTATTCCATTGACGCAATTTTTTCCTTGCAGGAGAAGACTAATGTGGTATTTTCAATGTTATTTCAGATTCAAGTGCGGGCCAAGAAGGTAGCCTTAAAGTTTCAACACCCCAAGGCTATGCTCAAACTTTGGGGAAGCGTGCATGTCACGAATGAGCTGTGCAATGCCCAAGCTTCCCCCTGCAGAATTCCGACATCAGTTATGCCTCATAGGCAGAATTGCTTATCTCATAGCTGTTCCTGCTTCACCGATCGCTTTCTCTCTCCTTCTGAACGGAGAGATTGAGCCCTGGCCTCTTAGTCAGGCAAGTTAAACACTGCTGCAACCTGTCGTTGGGCTTCTCTTGCATACGTAAAACCAAAGCCAGCTGAGGTTGCTACCTTGACCGAGTGGGGAGTGGTTGCTGTTGCTCATCATGGATGCCATTGCACCTTATGAAACACAAAATGGTAACCTCAGCGTGGGGAGCCATTCCCCAAAAGGATGGTCCTACGCCATCACCAGGAATTTATGTGCACATAGTGATATGCACATGTGTTATGTTTTAGAGTTTATCGCTCTTTGCCCTCGGGGTTTTCAGACTTCAGTATATTTTTCTTTTTTCAATATGAGCTAAATCAATATGTAAAACACACTGCCTTCTGCTAGCTGCAGCCGCAAATCCATCATTACTCTCGCAGTAAATTTCAGATGGCTTTTCTTATCAAGAAGGAAAAAAGGTCGAGGTTAAGATCTCATTCTAATTGATTCGAGGGAATACCCAATAAGCCCGATATTTTTTTCAAAAAAACATCCATGCTACCAATCCAAACACCCCAACCAAAAGGAATTGCAAATAGCCAGAGGAAAAACTGGAGATTAAACAAAAAGGGAGGAGAGACAAAACTCACAAGCCAACGTTTGAAGCAGTTGAAATCGATGGATCCATTCTTTATGCTTTCGATGAAAGAATGGAAGGTTGCTTCACTATACAGTTGCGCATGCTTCTTCAACCATTCGGTTGTGATTGACGAAGACTCTTTCCCGCTGGCCATGCTTCAGTACCTCAATTCTCCAACTGGCTCTTAGCCTCTTAGAGTGCATGCGGGAGCTGCGAAGCAATAACCAGGTGTGCCATTGACTTCGTTTTTTTTCAATTAATTACTACTAATGAGCTTTGTAGGTTTATGGAAGGTCTATATATATATTAAAGAAAAAAAAGATAATGTATGGTTTTTTAAATATGTTTGTAATATGAAAGGGTTGTAGTTTAATTGGTTGAGAATAATTAGTGAGGGTGATGTATATTTTTGAGTTATTTCAACGGAATGGATACCCCTCAATTTTTAACTCTATGTTAAAGAGGTATTACATACACTTGTGCTTTTGTATAAAGTAGCAACCTAGTTGAACATAAAACCCTCCAATTCCATATATGTATATGTGTATATGTGTTTGTGTGCGTATAGAGAGAGAGAGTGTGTGTGTGTATCAAAATAAATTATTAGGATTATATGAAAGGTTTATAATAAAAAGGTGGTGGGAATATTAGGATTATATGAAAGGTTTATAATAAAGAGGTGGTGGGTTGGCATTCCCTCTTAAAATAGTTTAAAAAGTCAAGGCAACACACAATTTAAATACAAGGAGCTCTCACAAGTGATTGGTTGAGGAGGGTCATCAAGATTTCACTTTGAAACTTTAATATACATTACAAACTTTTAGAGGTATAATAAGGGTCAAGTTTGATTTTTGGGTGACTATGATTGATTGCATCTATCCAAAAAAAATGAATGTTGTAATGGTGAAATTAGCACTCATGTCATTTCTCATTTAGTCTTGTGCTTAGCGTAGTGGAATTATGCAATAACATATCAACAAGCACGACATACTCTCATGCTTTGTTTGGCTCGTGGCTTAATCCATATTTATCTTATTTATTCATGTTTTACACCAATTATCATGCATTCATTTTTTACTCATCACCACATTTGCATTTACTTCCATACATTTGTCCTTCAAAATTTTCATCATATCAACTTAGACTTGTGATCTCATATCAGATAGCAAAAATAATCTAGATTTGACATAAAACTTTATATATATAAAGAGAGAGAGAGAGGAGTATAAAAATTTAGAATAGAAAGGTGTTGAGTTTGCATTTACTCCCAAAATAGTTTAAAAAGACTTGAAGCAACACACAATTTAAATATACATAGTTGTATTAACGGGTGGTGAAGGAGGGTCATCCAAATTTTACTTTGAAACTTTAATACACATTACAAAGTTTTAGACATATAAAGAGGGTTGAAAGTTCAATCTCTAGGTGACTTTAACAACAAAAATGTTAATATATATGTAACCCAATTCTATCAACCAAAGAAAAAATGTTGTAATGGTGAAATTAGCATACTCATGCCATTTCCCTTTTAGTCTTTTGCTTGCCTTGATGGAATGTCTAAATACAATAACATTATCAACAAATGGCATACTCTTGTACTTGGTTTGGTTCATGGACCAATCCCTATCCATATTTATTTATCCATGTTTTGCATTGATTTCATGTGTTTACAATTTAGTTACCATTATTCCACCCTTGCATTTACTTACATTCGTTTGCACCTTATATTTAAACTTCATTTCTAAGTGGCTTGGGATTGACCTAGTTCATTCCCGAGGCACGTAAAAATGAACCTAAATTTCAAATTTTAACTTTCTCTCCCCCTTATACTAGTCATTGTGAGCTTATTTAACACATGTATGGCATGTTATTATGTGATGGTATTTAGATTTATTCATTGCAAGTAATTAATTACATATGTGATTACAAGGAAAATCATTAGAGCACACTTTAATTTTTAATAGGAAAAAATAATCAATGTTAAGATCTCATTTGCAAAATACTATTAACAAAATAATAGTACATGAAGAAAAACATAGTACTTAGAAAATATTCTAAATATGCTTATATTGATAATAGTAATAAGTGTTACAAAGCTCTTTTAGGAGTAAACTTCCTTGAGAACAAAGCTTGCATACAAAATCTACTTCTAGAATATATTTTATTTATTATGTCAATAAATAGTCTTCACAAGGTGTGACTCATGAGGTACTTGATAAATGTGGGATAAATCCACATAATGTGGTACTAACTAAATAATTAAACTGTGATTATTATGATACTCAAAGTAGAAAAGTATTAAGAGGTAGGAAGTCGAACATGTCGTCCCCTTTGGAAATTTTGTTCCTCGATGCTCAAATTGTGGAAACTATTGTTAAAACTAGTAGAGAGGTTCCCAAGTGGCATCTTCTCATTGTAATCTCCATCATTGGAAAAAACCCTATGATGTTGTGGTTATGAAGTGAAAATAATCAATAGCGTAAAGTAGACTCTAGCTTGGGGATAATCTATTCTTCATCATCTAATTAAGAAGCATTTATTGTAATACCCAAAAATTTACTAAAGACAAAACTTGAGAGAAAATAGGCTAATATTTTTGTGTCTTAACAATTATAACACTAACAATATTGCACCTACTCACTAGTACTAACATCACATGTGACAATATTGCACATAAACACCTCTGCATATGAGGAGTATGGGTTTAGTTATACACAAGTAGAGAGCTTTCTTCACCTCAATCCATAAAAAATGGTATGAATATTGATGTAACACACTCATATAGACACAAGCGTAAGACAAACAAGTGGAATAACTCAACACAAGTGTATGCCTATGGATAGTAATGCAAGATAAACTAAATTTTAAGGTAACAAGATAAGGGAGTTAGGGTCTCACCCTAAATGAAATGCATAAGTAATCATTCCTATCACCATGAAAAAATAAGAATAAAGGTAGTTATAATTAAATATTCATTTTATCTTAATTAATAATCATTCATACTAAGATGAACATGATGTAGATTCAATAATAATTTAACATGTCTTTTCTTAACCATTTTTAGATTCATTCAACTAACTACTTAATTTCATTTAGTATAATAAACCAAGGACATTTAACCAAATCAATAACATTAACTCATTTCCCTTTTCACATCCATAGATGATAACAAGGAAAAGTAACAATTGGCATTCCCTAAATATAAATCATTTTATTAATCAAGCAATAGGAACAATTGGGAATATCCTTTAGTCAACCCATTAACATATGTATGTGTCTTTTATAATATAAAAGAAGACACTATAAGAAAATAAGTTCAAATAATGAGTATCTATTGTTCTTACATAATTAAACTAGAAATATATTTTTTTATTCATTCATTAATTATCCAAATAAAATCATTATTTGATACACAATTGAGCTATAAAGAGAAAGAAGGATTAAATTATAGAAACACTTCAAATTTAATGAAATTTTCTTTTAAATGTTCACAATACCAAAAGTAGCACTAAAGTGTCATATAATCTTCATAACCAAGCAAAGAAATAATTTATAACACACGTATTGAAGCAAAAAACACTTAACAAACTTCTATAACAAAATAAGCATATATCATGGAGCAAGTGCAAGTGGGAGTAGGCAGGAGAAGGTGTAGGGGGGCTGTTTTGAAATCTACAGATGCTAATCAAGGAGATGTTGAGGACGGGGATTCGTGGCTTCAACGGCTGGCTTGATGTGTGTTGGAAGTTCTTGAGTGCTTTTTGTGGCTTGTTTTGTGTCAGCTTTGCTACTCTAATGGTTTGTCATCCCCTGTTGTGGATTTTGCAAGTTGTGTTTATTACACTCCATTGTGTTATTACCTATTTATTGTTACTTTGATGAGTTAAAATGTTTTAATACATGATTATGTTTTGAATCTTTTGATGGAAAATGTGATGAATGAATGTGCAATGCAATGTGGTTACTTTAAATGCTTTGAAAATGAAAATATATGATGCATATGAATGTAATGTTATTGGTTAACTTCTATTGTGATGCACTAAGCCAGATGCAGGAAAAGAATCAAGCCCTTCGAAAGAGAGGGGGAGTGTCACTTAGGAGAGGAGCTTGGTTTTATAACCCCTAGTGTGCCTATTTTGAGCTATCACACACTCACATCCTAGTTTAATCAAACTAAGTTGAGTTAGTTTGTGAATTGGTAAGTAAACCTTTGGTCAGAGTTTGAGGATGATTTGAAATGATTTTAGTTTTAGTCTTTGATTTTGGTGTAGAGCACCTTGTTGCTCCATTTGATGAGTTAGGTCTAGATAGGTTGTTTGAGTCATGATAATGTTAAATAAGGCCATGAGAGGCCATTTTGTAATGTTATTTACGTTTTAGTGTTAAAGTGAGGTCATTGGGTGAAATGTTCCAAAATTGCTAAAAGTTGTCATATGAAATATTGTACAAAAGTGCAAATTTGAAGGTTAGAGGGAATCCCAATGGTCATGGGCAATTGTAAGGTATTTTTAGGAGTTGTGAGGGGTTTATTGAGTTATAAATATTTTTTAAACTCGAATTTGATGGTTGTTGAAGATTTGTAGGAGAAATTCAATCAAATACCTCAGTTTTATAGACATTTTCTATGCATTTTCATCACTTACAGCTTGTGTACAGCTCCGTACAAGGTGTTATCAATTTGAGATGAACTTGAATTGTTAGATACAAGAGTTAACATCATTTTAAAGTTTATTTGAGTGATTTTTGTTGAGTTTCAAGCAATTGGTAGGTAGATTTCTACAAGCGGTCTAAAAACAAGGGTTTAAGGTTTTGAGGGTTAAAATGCATTAACAGGCCATTCCACCTTTTTGTACAGGTTGTCTCTTTTTGGAATGGGCTTGATTAAACTAGGATTAGGTGTAGGAATAAAAATTTAAGGTTGAAAAAGTCTTTGTATGAGTTTCTTCATGCAGCCCATGTTGAAAGTTCAAATTTTACTCCTTAGAAACAAGGCTAGAAGTGGAAAGTTGAAGAGATTGTTTGGAAAAGGGTTAGAATTTTGTTTCAGTGATACAAGTGGTGAAGAATGTTTTGTTTGATATTTTTCAAGGGCAAGAGAGGTCCTTAGTATGTTAGGGTAAGAAACCTTAATTGAGAAAAGTATGAAAAGAGGTGAATTTGTGAGGTTTTATGAAGGAAGTGTGAGAAATTCTTGGGGGCAGCATAATTTGTGGGTGAATTAAGTTTGTATAGGAATAATTAGGAAGTTTTGAGGTGGTTTCAAGGTTGTGAGAGATCTAGAGATGGTTTTTCTAATAAACCCTTGCTTGTTTGGTGAAGAATGATGGTTTTATGAAAGTGGGTCTTAGTGAGCAATTTGTGACTCAAAAGCTAGAGAATATGGTGTTTTGTAGGTAGATTGAAGTCTATCTAAGGTTATTTTGAGTTTTCAGCAAGATTGAAGTTGAGTTCCTTTGGAAAAGTGGGCTAATTGGTGCCCTTTTTAATGCTAAAAGCCAATTTAAGTGAAGAAGGTCCAAAGAGACCTAATGAGATTTTGAGGTATGTTTTGTGTGGGGGTAATGGGTCCCTGAAAACATGAGTGGTTGGTGAATTTGTCAAGTTGTTGGAGATTTGAGACCTGAAAACAAGGTTTGGTTGCCTACAAGGCAAGTAGAGTGGTAACAAGGAAGATAACCCTAGAGAGGGTCTTGAAGTTTGCAAAGGTGATTGAGAGGACTCAAATTGTGTTGATTAGGTTGATGACCTCCCTGTCATTGCATCAGATTTCTTGATTGTTTCTTAGTTTGGATTATGTAACTAAATCTTTGTATTGAGTATAAGTTCTTCATGTATTTATATTTACATATTAATCAATAAGTATATACATAGAATGTTATATATGTGTATATGTATGTGAATGTGATAACTCATGCATGTGAAGCATATATGTGTGTGCATATACATAAGTAGAAATACTTACACATACTCATACATGGATATATCATATGCATGAGGATATCGATTAGACATATATGACATATATATATATATATATACTGATCAATGAATATATAAATGTGTGTGTTTATTATGGATATTAAAATAATGATATATATATATATATATGTATATGAGTACATATTTTAATGTATACATATATACATACATATTAATATACATATATATAAGTGTTAATATATATGAATGAAAACCAATTATTTTAATATGCATATATATATATATATATATATATGTTAATATATATTATAATGATGACATTATAACATATATATATTAATATATATAATGTTATATATATGTATAAGAAATGAACTATAAAGTATACTTCAACGCATATATAAAGCAAACCAAATAAATAGTGAAAGGCTTGTATAAAGCCAACAACTTTAACCATCTATTATGCATATACTCTACGCATACATGAGGATTATTATTGCAAGTGAATGCGCATGTGAAAGCGCTTGGGAAAAATCTGAAAATAATTTAATAAATATTATGTTATGTCATGTTAAGTAGTAGAATGTAAATGAAAGTCAAGTTTGTTGCATTGAAAAGCCATGCATAGCCATATAAGAACATATGACTTGGTCAAACCATGAGTTGGTTGAAGATATTGGAAGAAGTTGACTTAATGTGGAAAGCAACTGAAAGCCACAATGAGATTTGTTAATGTATAGGTAACCATTTCTATGTTTGACTTAGTAAAAGAGTTGTTGTTGGTAGTTAAAGATGGCTACTTAGCCATAATAGAGAGGTTGAAGTTGCAGGGACTGTATATGTGTTTGTATTTCAACTGTTTGACTAACCACATTTCACTTCAATTGGCTTAGTTGACTCATTTAGAAGAGAAGTTAGTTTTTTTGTTGTTAAGTGGTGGTAATTGGAAGAGAAAAGGTTACATATAGTAGAGTTTGTTTATAGCAATAAGTTTATCAACTTTTAGTATAAGTAGAGGTAGCTTCTTAACCTTTTGACATCTGTTCCTTTCATTCATTTCTTTTGAAGTTAGTTGTTGTATTTTTTCTATGCAAATCATTTTTGAGTGTATTAGTTAGAGAAAGAGAGATTACTTTGAGAGTTTGTGTTTGTTGAGAGTTTTGAGAGAGGCTAGGATTGGAGATAGGTTGATTATAGGAGCAGCAAGTGTGAATGTGGGAGTTAAACTTAGGAGGTAGTTTCTTCATTAGGAGCTATAATTCCAGGCATGATGGTTTTACTTCTCTATTTCTTTTTATTTCGATATCATATTTGTTTATGAATGCAAGTGTTTGAGGAAAAGATGATTATATGTTATGTTGAGCTTGCTTGCATGAACTTTGATAAATTCTTATTTTGGTGAGCTTGCATGATCTTTGGTGAATTCTTATTTTGGTGAAACCTTATTGGTTGATGTATATATATATATATATATATATATATATATATATATATATATATATTCCTTATGTTAGAATTATGTGGTTGTGTTTGCTAAACAAGATAATCATAGAGTATCAGTATAATACCTACATTGTCATAGACCATATGTATGCTTACATAGATTATGAAGTATGAGAAATGATATTATATTGAAGTACTATATTGAAGATGTCAGTTTGCAATAATATGTGTACATGTGTGGATAATTTGGTTGTTCCTAAGGTTAGGATAATCCATGGATGGGAGTAACCTAGTTGGTCAGTTAGATCACTTAGATATATCATCACCTTATGGGTTGGAATTATGTTATGTATAGCTTGTATAGAGTATTTGTGGTCATTTACCAAATCGAGCTAAGGGGTGGGTGAACATATGACTACCAGTTCATAGAAATGAGACTCCATTTTTTAGGAAGTGAGTCTGATATGTAACTATCAAATCTTTGGCCAATGTAGTGTGAGTAGCCACTGATCACACTTGTCAGTTCATTATGAGCCAAGTTTGCATAACTAGGCTTGGAATGTCATGCATGTAGGTGGGTATCCACTATATGGTAGCTCTAGTTATGTAGGACACAACACCATGCTTAGGAAGGCTCTTATTATGAGGGTTACCAGACCAATCTCTTCGTTGAAGGGAGGGTCATCTTACTAGTTAGGTAAATGTGTGGGGGACCACAGTAAGTCTGTGGTTGGTAGAAAAGCACTTAAGTGATACTCTCCCTCATACAATGTTAGTATGGGTGCATTGATTGACCATATAGAATATGAAATAATACATATTGGGATCCTCTCATGTTTAGGAATGGGTGGTATTTACGTAGGATTTTATGCAAGAATTCATGTGGTGTGAAACCTTTATGTAATCCATGGAGATGGGACTAATGAAAGGTGTTTTTTCCTAGTTGCTTTGTGGGGTATAGAATTGGCCAAGTGGAAAAAAAGGTATAACTTGAAAACTCATATAGTGATGGATTCTCAAGGGAATAAATTGTGCACTATCAACAAGATTTTTTTTTTAAATAATTTTTCCTAAGCCCTATTTCCAAGGAATTACCAAATTCATAGACATTATCTATTGACTATAATGATAAAACCAACTATAAATACAAGTGGTTACTCCACTATATGGTAAAAGGATAACACTAAAAGATACAACCAATTATTGATAATGAATTAGAGACTTTTGACTTAAGAAAGTTTGAAGCATATTTTAGGGATACATTCCAAGGCACCTTTTAGGTTATGGGAATTGATGCAGTGCCAAAGTTGACAAAGGGAGCAACGGTTCTAACTTCACAAAAAAAATATGGGGGGGTGCTACCAAACCATATTCAAGAAACCCTTGCTAATACAAAACACAAAGATCAAATAAATCATTTAAATGGTAAAGCCTTTGCCATGTTTATCTATTTATTTTGTTAGGAGAATGAGAGGATCTAGGAAACAAGTTTTAAGGCACTCATGCCTCCCCCAAATGCATCTCAAGATCATAATACTTTACAAGAGGATGCAGATAAATTGAAAGGTATATTAAAGGTATTAGAAGGATAAAAAATACTGATAACAAGAGCCAAGCATGGAATTGAGGAATTGGTAAGGAATGTTTTAAGGCTAGGATATAAAATCTTACAAGGATATCAAATGACTTATGGGAATGTAATGCCAATATGTAAAAGGCCCTAAATTAGATATAGGATTTGGACCCAAGGTTAGTAGAGATTAATATGAAATGGCTTCAAAGGAAAAAATCTATAGGAATGCCACGTATACACCAAGGAGTTTCATTAGGATTACAAAGACATGTGAAGCAATGAAACATTTAAACTATTATATTAAGATAAAGACTATGCTAAAGGGAAAAGTAGAAGGGATTTACTTTCTTGTTGCTTCTAGTATTCTAGAAATAGAAAACTCAAATTTACTGAAGAAAATTATATAGAGATATAATTATTTTAATGGTCTAGATATTTTTTGTCAACCCTTTGCTATAGCATGAGAAAGTAGACCCTATTTTTCTTAGCCATCAAATCAACAATGCCTTGGATCTTAAAACAAAATAGCAACTCTATTAAAAAGTTCAGAGTTACATTGGATGATAGGTAGATTACTAGCATGAATAAATGAAGGTGGTCTTAGTGGTAGACTAGCCTAGCAATAAAGAATATAAAGAATGGGTAAGGCATATTCGAAAAGTGGTTTGTTTTCTATATTCTTTCTATTTCTTTATATTTGAATAACTTTTGGAACCACTT
The DNA here is from genome assembly GCA_007258455.2 of Sequoia sempervirens. Classification (NCBI taxonomy): domain Eukaryota; kingdom Viridiplantae; phylum Streptophyta; class Pinopsida; order Cupressales; family Cupressaceae; genus Sequoia; species Sequoia sempervirens. The sequence goes on along the minus strand of VDFB02000017.1, from coordinate 100,785,662 downwards.
AATATAATCAAAATGTTATAAATAATATATCATAGGATAATATGTAATTCAACTAAAGTCACAAAAGCAACCGTATAAATATGAAGGTGTTATAATAAATATATAGGTAGCTATGACAACACTCTTCAATGTGATTCCTTTCCACTATCTCATGAGCTTATGACTAGGTTTCACTCAAGAGCAATTTGTGTAAGCATATCTTAGAATTAGGCCTAGGAATATTAGTGAGGAGGGGAAATTTGGTTACCAAAATATTATGGATTCAACTTCTAGGGGTATGTTGAAATATATCTCATGGATTATCCAATTTAAGTTCAAGAATATCACTAAGAATAATTATTAGCCTATAGAGGACAAGGATTCAGAAAGTGCCTAGGTCTAAGTAATCTTGAATTGTCTATATTTATGGTCTAATAGTAATATTTTTAATAGTATGGTAGGTAGAGCTAGATGGGAACCTAGGATTCACAAAGAAATTTTTCTTGGTGATGAAAAGGAGAAGGCCATTTTGAAACTCACATCCTACATGTTGATATATTTCACTTTTCTTTCTAAGAAATTTATTTGGTTAATAGTAGAGGAATGGGATCCTACAAACAATTTTATGGCAATATCCTTCCTTCATTGGTGTTGCATCCTAGATAATGGGGGTTGTTTATCTTCAATAGGGGTATCATCCAAAATAATTATCCCCTTCACACATAGCTTTTGATCATAATAATTAATTAACCAAAGTGTCACTTAGAAAATTCTAACAACTTTATGAAACTAATTATAAATGTACATAAGAGTTGTCAATCATCCAAGTGAGATTATCTTTGTCATTATGCATAGAGGTTATTTACATTGAGATAAAGGATTATAAAATAATGACATTCATTTAGTGCAAAGAATAAATTCCAATCTCCAAGCGTGTATTAGCTAGAGCCAATTCGTAAAAAGAATATTGTAAATGAAAATGTGCAATCTCCTCAATAAATCAATAAGATGTGTTTCTCATTTATCCTTTTAATATTGTCTCCTTTATTCAATTAATCATTTCATTAAGTGTATTCTTTCAACTTCTAGGCACACATTGAAATTTAATTAGTCAACAATCAAGTATTTCTATAAATATTTTTTAATACAATTTGTGGGGTGATTAATTTGAATGAGGATAACTAACTATGATTAACACTTTGATAAATAGAAATGCACTTGATATATTCAGCATTTCAAGATAAATCTAGGTAAATTAAGCCTATCTAAAACTAAATATTACATATCTAATCACTTTTATTATTTTACTTTTTGACTCCATTCCAAAAAATATATATATATAAATTGGGCACAAGGGGGCCCAACCCCTAATACATCAAATGAACGTCATTTCAGCCAAGAAAAACAGTAAAAAAAGATTACATATTTGATCCTATGAACATGCATCATTACGTATTAAATGGTGTCATCTACATCCATCCCCACACCCTCATCCTATAGCTTGTCTCCTTCACCGCCCTAGATTGTCAAGAGAGCCAAAATAACCACTTAAGCTATTAAATTGTAGACCCCAACAAACTCCTTCAAGAGTATATTGCCAAGTCCACCTCTCTCGTCCTCACCTCCTAGTTCTCGTCCATAATCTAGAGGACAAAATGTATCCATAGTCCATTAAAATGTTGTGTTAACAATGGTCAAACACCACTCAAGTGCCTCAAAATCTGTAGTAGTTGAGATATAGCTCTGACACCATGTAAGAGTCACTCAAGGACTCAAGCCTCTAGGATCATCTGCAAAAGCCAACAACAACCTTCCACAAGAGAGAAAAGCAAGAACATGAAATTGTAAAAATGGATGCAAGATATGGCCAATGCAATACTCAAGATTTAAATAATATATTGGACTTACACAAATAAAAAATATCTCAGTTGAGTTTCTTGGATTGATGAAATGTGCATATGAAGCCTTGCTTATATAGGCAAGGAGTGAGATAGGATTAAAAAATATCATGACAAGTGTCTTAATCCTATCACATGAGACAACTAAATCATAACAACCTAGGACACACATTAAATTATCAATGCAAATATTAAATGCCTAGATAACTAAAAGTAAATTTAATGAGACATTACCCCATTATAGCTAACTTCTAGAATTGACATCTACGAAACTTAACTCCTAACTTATAATAATGTGAATATGCACTCACTAATAACTAGTTAGGAAATAACCCCATTCACACCAACACCCGCCATAAGTGCAACTTAGGGAGTAGATTTTTATGCAAATTATGCAAAGATACAAGGATGGGTCTTGGCTACTAGGCCATGTTAGGTACCCATGTACAAATGAAAATGCAATATCTTGCAAACGAAGAAAAGGAGAAAACCCAGTGGGATAAAACTCCTCCCCAAAAGAGAGATGATGAAGAAGAGACCATTTAGCGCCCCTCCAATGAAATGATCCATCAAAAATCCAATCAATCTCCATCCACAAAAAGGACGATAAGAGAGACCATTTAGTGCCCCCCATAATGAGATAACCTACTACAAAGAAGCACTGGAAGCACATTGTGAAGTATCACTAGAATCCTTAATTCAAAAAGCAAAGGAAAGATAATTTTGTTTTCTAGAAACCATATTAGAATCACTAAAGAACTCAAGTTGGAATCATGATAATGCAACAACAAACCCAATGCCAAGGAATATTGGAACATCCACTATATCACACAACCCTTGAATCTATGAAGCAATAGTCAATTGAAAAAATATTTGGAATGGAAATGAGGTGTAGAAAAAATGTAAACCTAATGCATGCAAAAAAGGAAATAGTGCATACACTGATGAATGTTCACATCTGCCTCCATGAATAAAAAAATACCTTAGATCCGTGTAGAGGATAAATCTAAAAAAATGGCCTGCACCACTATGAAGTTCTCAAAACTAGCTTTCCATTGATATCTCATATGCCAAAAACGGACATTGTGGTGAAAAGTTGTGATATTTTTTTAAAAAACTCATTATAACTAACTTCTAGAAATGACAACTAGGAAACTTAATTCCTAATTAAATTTATAATAATGTGAATAGGTCCTCACTAATAACTAGTTAAGAAATAACCCCATTCACACCAAAAAAACCTAGGTCTGACACCACCATGTCTAGGTAAAACTCCATCACCTCCCTCCACCTTGTAGCAACCAGTTGATGCATCATGAATCTCATGACCTCAATGTCCTCCTGCACATGGAGAAGTCACGCCATAAAAATGGAGGACACATTAGAATTTACTTAGAAATAGTAAGTAGACAACAAAAACCTTGCACCAAGAATGATCTTCATTGCTCCCAATGCCTCCTCATCTTTGACATTAAAAATATTCTTGATATGTGCATCTAAAACCACACCTCTGAACACCATTTGTCACTCCTTTTCTCCTAGGAAAATGGTTGTTTCTATTGCTTCTTTCAAGCCAATCTAGAAAATCTAAGAGTTGTCTTGTTATTTTGTTACTTGCTACCTTCCTTACCAATGATAAATGTTGACATTGATAGTGTATCTAATCCTCCCCACTTTACATCATTTCGTACACTTCCACTCATGTGGGCTCAAATATATTGAGCACTAGTGTACCGCTATTCTTATCAACCAAATTTATTGCATCCTTTGATAGTCAATCTGCTTCCATGTTTCCCTCTTGATAGGTATAGGTTATTTTAAAATTTTCAATGTCGTCCAACTCTTTCAAAATTTGAATTAGCCACCTATTCAACTTCCTAATAGGGGTCATTCTTCTTCTAATTGCATTAACAATAATCATGGAATCACCTTCCAAATGAATCTTTCTTATTCCTGATCGCTTACACAATTGAATACCCAACTAGGCCACTTGGGATTCAACTTTGTTATTTGTCCCATCTACCAAATGTTTTTCCCACTCTACTATCCACTTACCCATATGATCTCTTAAAATGCAACCTGCACCCAATGGACCTAGATTACCTTGCATTGCACCATCAAAGTTCACCTTGACCCAGCCTTCATCTAACGGGTGCCACTTCACATCCACCCTCGAATTTGAGTGAAGATCATCCTTTTGAACCCCATAAATGAGGTACTCTATTCTAATTTTTTTAAAGCATGAGTTACAATTTCTTCTAATTATCATTTTTCACCTCAAATAAAAATCCTTGGCAAGTAATGTATCTTGATTATTCATCTATTTCTTGAGAATATAGGGGAGAAGTGTGTGGCAATTTCATTGTGTAGATCCTTTCTCAACCATCTATGGGCATTTAATTCTATATATTTCAAGATCTCTTCATTATTCTATTGTGAACCAACACATTAAGTGTCAGTGATAGATAATTTGGCAATAAATTCATGTCTTTAAAGGCTCGTTTCATCTATAGATATTTTCAAAAGTTTTACAAAATGTCTCTTGATTCTTGTAAAAATGTCTAATTTTTTTCTAATCTTACTTAAAAGTTTCTTCTAGAAATAACTTGATTCAATTATTTCATAATAAAGCATTAATTATAGCTATTATTGTATTCATCCATTAGATCCACAAGCTTTATGAAGCTCAAATTGTAGGAGAGGGTTCCTTCTCTTGTCATTGGTCTTGTCCATTTAGTAATTCTAACTATAGGAGTCTCTTGGGAAAATTCTCAAAGGTAAGAAGTGATTATTTTAATGAGATTCCTAGGAATCACTAAGAATACTAGATAGAAGAATCCCTAATAGATGTATAGTGTGAGAAGCATAGTGTCGATTCTTTATCTTCTCATAATGAGATCAATGACTCTTTGATTTATGATTATTTAATTTATGACGCACATCCTTTTAATACACTAATGATAGTCATCCATTAAAATGAAACATTACATGTTAAGTAACTTTTATCTTCATATTGTTCTCATATACATATTGATGATACAATAATGTATGCACTTAGCGATACATTAATTGATAGAACAAGACAATGATTTGATCCATGTCATGATTATTATATAAACATCATTACATGCCTTGTCATGTGCTTTCATAGATTGATTTACACTTGACCCTAGAGTATGTCTTTTTCATGGTTCTTATCTTTCACATTCTAGTGGCCTTTCCTTAGGGAATCCCACAAATTTTTCTATGCATTATAATGATACATCCCTTGTGGCTATCCACATGGATTCTCCCTTGTATCACTATATACTTTCTAACAATTTTTTTTTGATAAATTGTTAAGAAACATCTTATACATATCATATTGAGCATACAAATGACTTAGACATGCATGAAGAAAAAGAATGTGGGAACCTATTATAACGATTACTTTGTTTATGTGAGGACAATTGAAAATATCTAATGACTTGTCTCGACACCCTCCTCTACTATTACACATGATATGCACATGGATATAGAACATGTTAAGGATGATCTTTCATACTACTTGAGCCCCAACATTAGCTTGTTGGACTATTTGAAAAGTTATATTATGATTTTAAGCATAGATCTAAAAAAGAAAAATAATGCTAGATTTTGGTTAACCCTTCACTAAATAGATTTGTGACATCATGTTTTACAAACTATGATGGTAGAGGTGATTAGTTGTTTCATGTAAGGTCCTTTACAACTACATGTTTAAACTATTTTTAAGAGGTTAAGTTACTTGCTAGATTGTTTCCATGGAGCTTGGTTGTTCATGTGGTGGTATCCATTGCTTTGTACTTCAATCACTTATTTTATAAATATATAGCACACGGATTTATGGAACCTTTTCAACACACATCAAGCCTAAGACAAATATTGTTTGATTCGTACAATACAAGCAAGGAGATCATGAGATAGTCAATGATTATGTTTTGAGGTTCCAAGCTATGGTTACTAATATGAGTTTTACTTTATTAGATGAAGAGATCTAAAGTTTCTTTATCAACAACTTGCTCCCTTTAATAAAAAAGTTTTTTGCAAGTCTTGGCATTCAATTTTAGATTTATTTGACAATGTATACAAATGTGAGTGTGCTTTATTGGGGCATAATATTTTACATCATTATATTTCTAGCATTTTTCTTCCTTCCCATGATTTTTCATCAATAGCACATGTGATAAATGGAAGTAACAAGGATGAATTTAATGTTACCATATTATCATGTATACATCAAAATGAAGAGATTTGTAGAGTTCACTATATATCAAAGGATACTCCATATGTTATATTGGAAAAATGCTTTGGAATAAAAATGTATCACTTTTTCTCTTGTTCAAACAATGGATCTATCTAGACTTGCACCATCTAAATATTTTTTGTGCTTATCACCACAAACATGTACATTCTATGAATAATGCATTACACTCTAATATAAAATTCGAGATCTTATCAACAAAGGGATGATATAAGTTGAGAATATCACAATCACACATCTACTTCACATAATGAGGCTAATCATATGAAATTAAATGATGAGGATTCTTCTAATGTTAGTGATGATGAGTATATTGGTTTTGATTATCATAACACACCATATGTTGAGGTTACACGAGGCTATGAAACAACATAAATATAGAGGAAAAGAGAAAATTGGTGACATAGCATTTGCACCAATTCTTTCAAAGAATACATCACACTTGACATCTCTACATCACACTTTTGTTCATAGAGACACACTCCATAATGACATGGATAGTCCCACAAGGTCAAATTATATTGATAAATATTTTGAGCACATTGAGATATATCTACCTAATAGTGAGGACTTCATTGGTTAAATATCTCACCTATCTCTCCTACGTCATGTTACATATTGTACTGTTATGCTTGTTCATTTTATACTTTTCACTTGATCTTGTCACTTGGGGAGAGGGTTTTTATTTGTTTTTGCAAGATATATGCACTCATAAATGCTTAAATTGGGGGATAAAACTTGGGGCATCTTTCATTTTCTATCTCATGTGCACATCAATCACATAGAGGTAAGTATCTTGGGTATGCATCTCATATTTTTTAAAATTTTATTTATGATTCCTCGTGCTCAAATAATTATGCTTGTGTTTCTTATTCAATTTATCATGCTTGTATTTTCTTTCCATACAACCATGATCATGTTATCATGTTTAGTTTTATCCAATCTTTCTCTCCTTGATTTCCATTCTCCACTTCGTGGACCACAAAAAATAAAGGGGGCATATTATTACTAATCATTCTCAAGTTTATGTGTAATTCATAGGTTGGATCTTGATCATTACTCTAGTTATTTTGCTTCTAATTTTATTTACTTTTTTTCTTTTTACTTTTGTATGCTTCCTCGTGTAAATTTGCATGCATGCCAAGGTGGGGGCAAAATGTAAGGGTGAAAAGTGCATGCATTACATTTACTCTTCATTATACACTACTTTGCACAAGTGTCCTAAGTACATTGCCCTAACATATGGTTTTGACTAATTTAGCACTCATATTGGCCCTAAACTTGGATTGATTATCAAAAGTAAGATTTTGTCCTTGCTTAGAGTGTTTCTAGATACCAAATTATAGTTCCCTCCTCTTGGTTTAATACCACAGGGATGATTTTAACATAGATCAAATCTACATGTACAAGATTGACCTACTTCAAAATTCAAATTTAATCTCAAACCCAATTAAACTTAATTCCAACTAGTCATTAAGCATTGTTCTGCCCCTAGGTAATTTGCATCAAGCATATGCTCGATCATTAAGACAACCCCTCTACATCTTTCACAAATATTGATCAATAACTACTCAATCTCTTGCATCTATAATCTATAAACTCTTTAACTTGAAATTTATAAACCAAGAATTAACATACCATGCTACTTGTGATTCCAAATGGTAGTTGTTAACAATTTAGAAAGAAGATAATTAGAACACCATATATGTCATGAAAAGTCTTTAAAGATAGAAGTGGCAACTTCTTGCTACCTATATTATGTGGTAAAATGAGATATACAATGAGCTACACAATAATAACATGAATATAATATGCCCCTTGTTCTATTTATTGAGACATTGACTATGAATGTGTTGTGTCCCTTGTTACATTAGCTATATATCTCCCTATAAGGTAGGGGGACTAACCACACCAAGGCTCCAAGTCACAGAGAGTCAAGAGCAGAAGGCTGCACTATCTTACCTCAAGCTAAATGGGTGTTTTAGGTTAAGGATAGAGAATGAAGAGCAATCTCAAGTGCTTTTGTCACTCTACTAATCTAAATGCTTGAATGGGACTAGATGAGCCAATTTCCAGAATCTGAAATGCACCTTAGACAACTCTCGACCCGAGGACGACAACGTGGGTTTGGGATGACAGTGTAACGCACTGGCATCTCTCTAGTGTGTTGGCGTCCGTACGACCAAAAGTGGAAAAGTGCAATACGAAATTCTAGAAAGCCTACTAACGACCTAGTAAATAAGATTTAATTAACTAAATAGAATAATGAAGTACAATAAATGACTATAGGGATGATAAAGGAGATAGAGAAAATGAGGGTGACAAAATCCAACTCACTAAGAGTCCAGTTCGCCAACAAGCTCCACACACATGTACACCTACACACATCCAAGAGAGGGCAAATGTTGGGGCTATATAGGGGTTTGCCTCAGTCAAACCCCTTCTTTGGTGTTTCCACCTCCACGAACAACCAATAAAGATAGAGAGAAATAGAAAAATGGTAAAGAAAGTAATGTCGGAATGGAAATAGAACCAAAAAATCACAACGCTATGCTACATAAATCAAGAAGCAATATCACCTTCTCAATCGAGGTTCCTTTAAGAACCTAGAGGAGAATGCAAACTTGGCAAGGTCTACGCTACTGCAACAATGAAGAAGCAGTCCCTCGGGACACCAAGTCTCAACTCCAATGGTGGAAAAAGTGCAATAAGATGGATGGAATTGCTTAAGAAAAATGTTGTGAATTGCTAAGAGAATGAAGTCCAATGCTCAAGAGATCGTAGAAGTGTGAATGAATGTAAAATGGATGCTTTTGAAGATCAAAATTGGAGGGAAGGAGTTGTTTTCGAGCCGGATGGTCAATAGAGAGGCATTATGCTTCATGCCCAATGGAGAGTGTAATGTCCCTACAGACTCCAAAGGCAGGAATCTGTTAGGGATGACATCGCACCACACAGACATCATGTGTCGTGCTCACGTCCTCAACGAAAATTCCCCCACCAACACAAAAGACAAGTGCCAAGTTGATGCATTGCGGATGGGTGATGTGGAATTTCACATTCGGGTTTGATTTTCTAAGGAAGAGGGATGTAAAAGGGGAATTTGCGAAAGGGGTGCAAATTCATTCCTATGCACTCCCTTGTTGGCCTGTGTTTGCTTGCTCCTTTTCTTTTACCTCTCATCTCTTGGTAATACACCACACAATTGTTATCCTTATTTTTGGGAGAAGATACAAGATACAATTGTACTCTTCTATGGGAAGGAAAAGCATATAATTGTTCTCGCATTTCCTTTTTAGGAACCAATACAACATATTTATATATTCCTATGTACATCATAGTTCTCCTAGGCCCAAGAAGAATTTCTACAATCATAAGATGTTGAATTGGTAGGTATTCAATTTGAATCCCAAGTTGTGGCATTTGTATTGTTAGTGGACATTTCCACAAACACAACCCCATCTAGGATGCTTCTACAAGTGCATATAGTCCCTATGTTTTTCAGCTCTACAACACTATCAAACACCTATCCATGGAAATTCATATCTTTTACAATCCAATTAGATAAATAAATCGCATAAACTACAACAATACTTGGATGAATACATGGTCAAACCCAAGCTCTTGCACTAGATCATTCTAACATTCATTGCATTCCCATCATTACATTAAAGTAAAAATATCTTAGCATCATTATACCCACATCAATTGTACTTGTTGATTGTTTTCTTCCAACTTTATCAAAATTGTTATCAAGTTGCCTCCTATACCTAGTATAGCAAGTTCCAATGTTGTTCCTTAATGCCAACCAATATTTTATTATAGGCTACAACCACAAGAAAAACTTGTTTGCAGGTACAAAATATCTAAAGAAAATAGAGCCAAATTTGCAACCTGATCTTGCATTTGACAACCTTGGCTTAACATAATTCGACAAACATCTAACTCCGGAAGAGATTGAAAGAGCCTCCCAAGATCCAAGGATTATACACATTGTAGATGAGCTTGTTAGTGTTGATCCAAACAAATTCTTTTATGCACTAGCTAAGAAAGGTGTCAAACTTCCTCAAAGCTGTGATGTTTCTACACTTGTGGAGGGAGCTACACAAGGACTAAACCAAGGTTTCACCCAAAACACATTTTCATTAGGAATTCCATCCTCACACCAAATGTTCACTAGCCTACCACTTGGACAACAACGCACATGGAAAAAAACATACACATTCCTAATCCACCAACATTTGGAAATAAGAGAACTCATGCCAAAACATAAGGACAAACTTTTATATTTGGTGCCTCATCATCAAGCTCCATGGGTATTTCATTCTTATATCGTCTATTTCAAAACACAAATCAAGGTCCCACACCTCAAAATCAACCCAATAAATCAAAGAGGATTCATATTGTTCCACGTAAAGTGCCAAATCAATTTTAAAACACAAATCAAGGCCCTACACCTCAATTTCAAAACACAAATCAAGGTCCCACGCCTCAAAATACAAATCAAGGTCCAACATTTCAATTTCAAAGTGCTAATCAAGGTCCATCTCCTCAATTTCAAAATGTTACACCAAACACAAACATGAATTTTGGGACAAATCAAAATACTAATTTTATTCCAAATTAGACCAACACCAAAGCAACATTTACACATCAATATCAACAAAGTAATCAAAGTCTCATGCGACAAAATGTCAATCAAAATCCAACATTTGATCATCTCAACACCAACACCAATACCATCATGCAAAATCAACCTAACACAACACCATCTCCTGTGGACACCTTAATGCAACAAATGCAAGCGATACAACAACAAATGACAAACATACAATTGGGAACAAACAAGACATTTTCAATGGAGGAATTGTGTCCTTACCCTTTCGATAGAAACTTATACATGCCACCTTTCCCTCCACATTTTACCACACCAAATTTTAACAAATACAAATGGAGAGGAGATCCAGTGGAACATATACAAGAATTTAACACGACATGTATGGACATTGCATATGAGCCTACCTATTTGATGAGACTATTTCCTCGAAGCCTTTCAGGGATGGCTCTAGAATGGTTTGCACACCTTCATCCTAGGATATGAACGTGGGGTGACTTGGCTAATAGATTTATCAACCACTTTTCCTACAACATAGAAAGTGACACAACCCTTGCAACACTATGCACTACCAAACAAAAAGAGGGAGAATCACTTACATCATTCTATCAAAGATGGTGAAGCATGGCTAACAAGTTCCCTTGTCACATACCTGAGAAACAAATAGTCACTATTTTTATAGAAAGCCTCCATTCAGAATTGATGACTCAACTCCAAATACAATGTTGCACTACCTTTGAAGATGTCATTGAAAAGGGGGTTTCTATAGAGAAGGCTCTTGTGACGAAAGCACTAATCAAAATCCTCAAAGAAATTCCAAACGTTCCTAGTGACAAAGGTAAATTTTAGTCTCAAAATAAGAATGTCACTAATGATGGGGTTGTAGACGCTAAAGTGGTAAATCAAGGTAACCCCACCCTTCATCATAAAGGTCCTTCTACATCAAACACACAAACACCCAACCATGATCAAACATTAAATGTTGTCCAAAACAATCAACAACAATGCGTAGGACCTCCTCACACCAAAAGGACATATACACCCCTAAGGGAACCCATTGAGTCAGTTTTGAAGAAACTTTTGCAATCAAAGATCATTCAACTTCCAAACATTAAGACACATGAAGCCACTTTGGTTAAACCCAATTGGTGGAACACAAATGAATTTTGTGAATATCATCATGGAAAAAGACACAAGACACCATCATACTAGACACTCAAGAATCTCATTCAAGACCTTATTGAACAAGGAGACATTTCAATGGATAACTCACAGTTTAAAACTAATGTTGATTGTACCATATTCAAAACTCCCTTGCAAGACCATGGAAAAGGGAAGGCCTCCAATTAAGGGAATAATAATAGTGCTAATTATACCTATGTTGCGCATGACTATACCATCCATCACATTTGAGCCCTTTGATGATCATGTTGCTACCATTACCATTAACAAAAGTTCAAAATGTGTTGTCACTACTCACAGAGCTAAGGTGACCCTTCAAGGGGCTGCTTCTAATCCACAACCAAAAATCCAATGCAATCTCCTTGATCATCTAGGAAAGACACCCGCACATATATCCATTCTTGAGCTGCTCCGCATTTCCCTAGAGCACAAAATCATTCTAGACAAGGCCTTGCAAGAAACATTTATATCTTATGACCTAAATGTCAACCAATTTTAGGCCATGGTTGGATACCTAGCTACACCTCATCATGTCACCTTTTCCGAACAATATCTTTCCACACAAAAGGAAAATCATAATGATCCCCTACACCTTGAAGTCTACATTAATAAACATAAAACCAGACGAGTCTTGGTAGACAGTGGGGCAGGTTTGAACATATGTACCCTAAAATTGGTTACATCATTGGGATTCTCTAAGGCTTGCATTGATCAATCTAAAACAATGGTTATCAAGGTTTATGACAATGTTGAGTGTTCGTCTGAAGGAGTAATCACACTTCCCATAAAGGTTGGACCCGCTATTCAGAACACAATGTTCCATGTCTTGGATTTGGAATTACCCTACAATCTCCTCCTAGGCCGCCCATGGATTCATGCCATGAGAGATGTGCCTTCCACTTACCATTAATGCCTAAAGTTTCCCTACAATGGCATTGAAATTACCATACCAGGTGATCCTGATCCTTTCCAATACTGCAATAATCTAAGAGGGACCACTGAATCTCAAGTGCCTATTAATCAAGAAGCTTCATCTTCCACCTCATCACATTACATTGATCCATCTTCCTTGGTCAAATCATCCACTCCATTCACTACACCTTCCAAAACCAAGATCCAGATTCATGATATGGGGTGTGGAGAGTATCGTATGGATAGTTCATTTTGTGTTGAGAAGTCATCCACATGAGAAAATGTTAATGTTTCTAAGGATATCCAAACTCTTAAGAACGATGTTAAGTAAACTTCAGATGGTCATGCCTGAATTGAAACCTTTTGGAATCTTGATGATACCTCTGTCTTCACCATATCTACTCATGATCCTATTGAGAATGTTCATGATCACCCCTCTCTATCTGATGATTCTTTTCCTTCCACTCCATCTTCTAAACCATTGTCTATCCATTTCGACCATCTTGAGTTAGGGTATGCATCCTCTACTATTGCCTCTACTGAGTCTTCTTGTTAACTCACTAAGGATGTGCAAGCTTCCTTTGATGTTAACAGTACCGAAAAGGATAGTCCCGAAGAATCTATTGAGTGCATCACCAAGCTTTTTCATGAATCACACATCCCACCCACATCCATCCACCTCATAGACATGGATCATCAAGTGTCACCTCAAGAAAATAACAAGGATATAGCTCAAGAATCAAAGGTGAAAGTGCATTTTACAAATGGAGATACAAAATCAAAAGAAATAATGCAAAGAAAGAAAGATCAAGAAAAGTCCTTTAGTCAAAATAAAAGCTATTGGACAAGCCAAAGATAAAAATAAAATTCAAGAATGAAAGTAAGCAAAATTATGCCTCTCCATAAAAAATAATTGGGGGCATCTATAAAAAGAATGAAAGTAATAAAGAATTGATCTCTAGCTATGTCTCTTCATCAAAAATAAATGGGGGCATCTATCAAAGTAGAATGTCAAAAGAAGAGCTTGTTGTTCCAAAATATCCATTTTCATCCTTTTCACCCAATCCATACACTCTTCCACATCCATCCATATCCACACAACCATCATATTATTCCAGCTTCCTTGGCAATGTTCTTCGATGGACCTTTGACAATGATCCCTTCACATGATGTAACTCACTGGTTGCCTAAACTCTTTTTCGTGTGAAGCTTGATGGCCCACGTAGTGTGCACATTAGGAATCATACCCTAGCTCACCGCATCAATCATCCTCCATATCCATTCATTCCCACCCTTCATTCAAATTAGATCCTTTCATCTAGAATGGTCATATAGATACGAGCCCAATTGGTTGGGTCCCTGTATCATCACAACAACATATGGGTCCAATGCTTACCAATTGTCTACTCCTAAAGGTGAACCACTATAGCCTAAGCCCATCAACATCATGCACCTTTGTAGATATTACACTTAGCCTCCAAAGAATCCTTTTCAAAAATTCAAAAATACAAAAAAAAGTCACCTTGATGAAAACCTAGCAAACAAATGTCTTGGTGATATCAAAAAAAAAAAAATAGTAAAGAGAAATAATTCTTCCAATAGTGAAAACCACCTTGCTGGCACTTTGGATAAGTACCATGGTGAAAACCTAGCAAACAAGCGCCATGTGTAGTCGATCTATGCTTCCTCATCTATTATCACTCTATCTGGTTTTTTGCTTTTCATCTATCCAATTGCACATATCATCCATCCATAATAAAACTTTGTCATCCTTCTCATGGCCTGAGAACCATTGACATTTAGTGTCCACTTTCATGACCATCCTTTGCATCCATCAATCCCCTCGCGCATAATAAATTGGTCTTATACCTGACTAGGGGAAATTCCTTGACTTACATCTTCATGGGATCCTACACATGGTGTCAGCTTTTAAACCATCAAAATCCAAAAAATTCTTAAAACATCAAAATTCCAAAAATAGAGTTAGAGTCAGAGTCAGTCTATGTCAATCTAGTTGAACTACATTGTCTTTGCACATTGCTACATAGGAAAGCCATCTTTCGATGAGCCCCCAAGGCACTAAGTCAGTCCCTTAGGGTTTTGTGGAGTCGAATCAATCGCAATATTGAGTCATTTTCTGTCTAGGTCCGTCGAACTATGTCTTTGCATGTATAACATAGGCAAATCCATCTTTTGATGAGCCCTCGAGGTGATAGGTCAATCCTTTAGGGTTTGTCGGGTCTATCTTGGTCTATCATCGTCAGTCCAATAATAAGTTGTCCCTTGCTAAGGTCAACACTCCAGACATAAGCGAACAGATTTCTAAACCAAATCTTGAATCAACAGATCAACTATTCAATTGGTCTTATATAGGATATGCCTTTCTTGAAACCGGTGAATTGCCTAATCATCAATATCCTTCTCAAGTCAATGGTCTTATCATTTTGTCATATTTAGGATGCATCCTTCCTGAATTAGGACATTGGTCAGTTGTCAACTTTGTCAGTTGCCTTATACAGGATATGTCTTTTCTGAAACCTAGCATGGTCAATCAATCTTGTCAATTGGTTAAACCTATCAATCAGTTAAATTGGTCAATTAATCAATCAATCTTGTCAATTGGTCAATCAAAACTAGTCAAATAATCAATCGATCAACCCTATCAATTAATCAATTGGTCAACCTTATCAATCAATCAATCTTGTCACTCAATCAATCTAGTCAAACTTGTCAATCAATCACATCAATCTTATCATCAAATAAATTCTAGCAACCAATCTAAATGGTTGTTGACTTTGTTGGTCTAGTTGGTCTTATCTTTTTTATTTGTCTTTGGTCATGTTACTAGCTACTTTGAGGATGTTCCACGAAGGATTTAGAGGGGCGATGATGGATCATGATCTCTTTTCTTTTGATTGTTGTTTGTGGTTTGTCTTGACAAAAAGACTAGGGCAATTGTGTCCTTAGTATGAGTTAGGGCATTCCTTGTCTGTTGAATGTCTACTTTCACAAGTGGTAACATTGCACACCTTGGTCTATGTCATACCATGGTTTTTATGGTCCATTTGCTATAATTTTACCACCCAATGATGATAAGCATGCAAGTTGACATTTATTAAGCAAGAATATCCATCCCTTTTCATCTAACTAACTCCACATTGACATTCGTCTTCTCCATACTAACATCCACCTTCTTCGCGCTCTCACTTTTCCTTTCCGCAATCATCCTAACAACCCGCAAGTTCAATTCTTCTTTTGTTAATGCATCAAAATGGCTTTTCAAAATAATTTCTCAAATTTTTTGAAAATTTGAAAAAAAAAAATCAAGGGGGCATAGGTCCATCCCGCCTTCACCAAGGCATGATCGGAATAATATTTTCTTAATTATTCTTTGACACAATGCTCAAATCACATTATGTCAAAGAGGGGCAAAATGTAGACACTGAAAATTGTCTTGGTCTACGAGCGCCATTTTTCCACATCATTCTTTCTTCTCCCTCATTTAGTTAAATAATTTTAATCATTTAATTATTTCTCTTTAATCGTATTCTTCTATTAATTAAATAATTTTAATTATTTAATTAATTCACATTCTCTTTCTTTATTCTTCCTTTGATTAATTAAATACGTCAATAACATTATCTTTCTTTCTATAATATTAAATAAATTTTCATTTATTTAATTTATTTAATTATTTGCTCTTCATTGTTCATCTATAGTTAAATAATTATTTTTAATTATTTAGCTATTCATTAATCTTTTTTGCCCTTCTATAGTTAAATAATTATTGGAATTATTTAACTCCTTACCACTCTTCGACTATTAAATAATTAATCTAATTTAATTATTTAATTCCTCTTTCTCATTTCCTCTATATTTAATTTAATGGTTGTACAATCATTTTAAATTAAATATCCATTTCCCTTATTCTCTTATTTACTCCCTCACATGCTTCTCCATGAATTAAAAATTGATATTTGATTCCTCCACTACCTTCCCTCCACTTTCTCATTTGAATCTTGACTGTTGATTCTCTTTGGTCTTCTTTCAATCTTGACCATCTATTCTTAGCCGTCCTTAGCCCACTACTTTGTAGTGCATGAATCCTCCACCGTCGATCTTGGCATCTTCTAGACTTTCGATCTTATTCGTCCATTTGAAAAGCTTTTCTATAAAAGAGAGTTGTCTCCTTCATCTTGGCTTTACAACCACACTCTCTCCAAAGTTGTTGCTATCCTATTGTCACGTGTTGGTATTAAAATACTTCAAAGTTGAGGGAAAACTTACAAACTCAAGAAGAATGGAAGAAGAGCAAGGAAGGGAATCAACTTCATTATGGGGAGTTTATATTAGTTTTCTATTTTGTTTTGCTCTCCATTTTGTTTGTACTTTCTTGTTTAGATTTGGGATTTCTTGGTTTAGATTTGAAGTAGTTGTGGTTGCTACTTGATCTTTACCTTTGGATTTGAATTTAACCCGATCTTACACACACCATTTGGGTTGAAACAAAAAAATGCAAGGTTGCAAGATTGGCTCATGTTTGCATAATGTGTGTGTGTGTGTATATACATACATACCTACACATACATATGTATGGATATATATACATACATACCTACACATACATATGTATGCATATATATAAATATACATGTGCATGCGTGTGTGTGAATTTGTTCATTCCAAATTCAAATTAAAAAATTGAATAACAATCATTTATTAATATCATTTTTGTCATCTTTTTCATCAATACACACATACATATATACATACATATATCTATATACATACATATATACAAACATAGATGTGTATATATATACACATATATCTCCTAGAGTTCTTATATCTTAAAGAAAACTCACCATATAACTCCTAAGTTAGAAACTTGCCCCACCCCAACAAACTTTGCAAATTTTTAAACACACAAACATTATTTGTATCTTCCAACAAGTAAATTCAATCTACATCCCAAAAATATATACACATATATACATTATTCATACACAAATATGAACATAAACACAAGTCTGTATACTTGTGGTTTAAGTGTTCTCTTCTATTGACAATTTCTTGCCTCCTTTGAAATTTAGCTCCCTGGCCTCTAGTATGCTACACGTTTCTAGTGTCTTCAAAAATCTCGAAGAGGCATATGCAAGCCTAAAAATCATTTCTGAACCTATGTACACAATTTCCAACTAGAAAAAACAAAATGGTTACTCTGTTTTGGCCACAAGCGTAAGATTTTTTTTAATTTTTGAGCTTGTATTTAAAAAATATAATATAATTATAGAAATTTAGTTAAAAGCTTAGTAGTTTTGTTTGAGTAAGGCTTAACAAAACAGCAAGTTCTTCAATCCTATTTTATAGTAAAAGACTCGACATCAAAAAAGAGTTCGTAAATGCCTTACAACTGTAACTGTTGGTCCCTTACACTATGGTCCCATGGGAGCTTGGGCATTTATTTTCATGGAGCAGAGGTCTCATGGGAAAAATAATTATGCTACAGGATTAATTGAAATCTTTTCCTGGAAAATAGCAGCCCCTACCTTTAAGACTGAAGATTTCAGCTGGTGAATTTGGTGAAATTGCCCCACCAGCTTAAGAATTTTTTTGCCACTTGTCACACATCTAAAAATTTAGATTCCCACCATGAAAAAAATGGAGGGAAATGATGTTTATTTATTCTTTTTTTGTTCACAGCATTCCATTCCAGCTTCATGGGACCACCATCTTCCCTAAATTTCAGAGCTTAAAATTTTAAGCTACACTGCACTACTAAATTCATGGGACCACCAGCTTCAAAATATTCTTAAAAAATCTCAGCAGCACCCATGAAATTTTTTAGGAAGCTCCCTTCCATGGGACCTTACCCTTAGATGGGGTTCAAAGTCAAGACTTCACAAAAATATTTCCTTTCGCTTCATCCATGATAAAAAGGTTGGTAATCCAGAGACTGTAGTCTGGTTGTTGAGAGGGGGATGGTTTCAAAACCAATGTGACCAAATTGCCAAATTGTCACGTATATGTCCTGGGATTGAAGAATGAGGGTAAAGGAGTCACCATATAAACATATAGGCTGCCCACCAGTATTTATCAAATAAAACTTCACCCCTGAGCGATCAGAACAAAAAAATGGCTTCATTTTGGCGTATGCAATTGATTTTGTGATTTAGTTTTTTTAAATGTAAGAGATAAAGCTGCCAAGTGAAAAGAGGTGCAGACAAAACTCTTATGAAATCAGAAATACCCATGGAAAATTTTTAGCATAATCAATTTCTCATTGCAATACATCGTACGAATTCAATTAAATTCATCGAAATGAATGAAAAGAACAAGTCTCCCAATCGAATGACAGCATGAAATCAATAGCATAAAATTCGAATGACTAAAGGGAGAATTCCCCCAGTGCATTGGCAGCCAACCATTTGGGTTGATACCATCAAATCGAAATGAATGAATAAACAGAACTTTTTTTTATGCCTCCCAGCCCCTTAAGAGGGTGGCCCGAGCCACACGATTTACTCCAAGAGTGAAAGCTCCCATGCGAAGGTCACAATTATGTACCTTACACATGTCCTTGATGTTCTTAAATGCACTAGACATATATTTCTGCAACTCTAAATTTACCTTTTCTTCATCCCACATGAAACCTTGAATATTCTGCATGGATAAAAAGAGAGTAAGCTAGAGCCACATCGCAAATATGAAATTCAATTTCAACTTAAATTGATGCAGATGAAGCTGTAACATCACCCACTGGACAAACAACAATATCAATGGGATATGTCCCAAAACAAACTAAAATGTAAATATTCGTTCCAAGTTATAGCATGATCAGTACCTGAACCCACTCAAAGTAACTAACAGTTACACCCCCAGCATTCGCATATATGTCTGGCAATATAATAACTCCTTTCTTTGATAAAATCTGTACATGGCAAAGAAAATTTCTTAGTCTCTGGCCTGCAGATGACCAAATAGAAGCACAAGTACTCAAAAGCAATCTTATAACTGAAAAAATTGAGCCTACCTCATCAGCTTCAGGGTCTGTGGGATGATTTGCTGCCTCGATTATGAATTTAGCCTTCACTTCACTAGCATTTTCCCTGTGACGAAAAATCTAGTATGATTTAAAATTTCTCTCAAATCTACTTTTGTCTAAATTATATAATATTTATTGATCCGAGCCACTTCAAATTCTGGTCATCCTGAGGATTCTGCATTTTTGTTTTGAGGCATACCTGTTAAGAACACCCCCAAGTGCAGCAGGAATGAGTACATCGCATTCTTCAAGTAACAATGCATTGGGGTCAATTTCATTTGTCCCTTCAAATCCTTTGATATTGCCAGTTTGAATTTTATGTTTTATCAAACTAGGGATATCAAGGCCACTTTTGTTCTTTATTGCTCCTGTTACATCACTTACAGCTACAATCTTTCCTCCTTTCTCATGGATGAGTTGAGCTGCCCATGAACCCACATTTCCAAAGCCCTGCACAAGGCAAAATAGTTTTAGATCTATTGTGTATGATGTGATTAATGCTCTAGCATGCAAATACATGGAATGACCGCTTGATGACAGAACTGTGGCCAAATATTACCTTATTTGTTCCTCTAAATAAGCAGCCCCTCTATCACTTTATCTCAAGATCAGGGCAGGATACCATTTTCCATGGCTGAAAATAGTTTTACTATAAATAATTTAACCAATCATTCAATATAGTCAAATACAAATTGAATGTGGAATGATAAACTAGCTCAAACCCATATAAATCCGAGGCTTAGACTCTCCCAGATGTGTCAAACCAAACGCTTTTGTACTCACAACTAAACCATCATTTAAACACTACAAATGGGTCACGAGACAATGGGTGCTTATCAGTAAATCACAGGTTGTGGATCATGAGTTTGAGTTTGAGTTAGTAGATGCATGCCTGCAAGACTCCGGCCTCTATTATTCATGTAGCAGCTTATTAATTCTTGGCTCATTACTCATTATTCTAGAATCACCTAGCAGCTCTTTCCTTCTTGCTTAAATTTTTTTGCCCACTATTTATATGCACGGCAACTCAAAGCATGCCAAACGAGTATTGCAAATACAATCATTTGCATAGCATTTGATGCCGTAACACAAATAAACTAAAGAATCATGTTAATGGAAAATGATGTTCGTCTTTATCAGAGGAATATATAAGAATCACCAGGAGTAGTGATAAATATTTTTGAGTAAGATGGCACAAATTCGTCCAAGCAACCAATCATAATAAGGGATAATGTTCTCTATTTTTATCAGAGCATCTATGAACTTGAGGAAGTAAGAATCATCACAAACGATGACAAACATTTTTAACAAAATAAGATAGCACATATTCATTCAAGCGCACATCATAACTAAGCAACTGGACTTTACCCAAGCCTGCTTATGATTATCCATTCTAATCAACCCTATCAAGTTATCAACCAACGTTGTTCTTAGATACAAGACTTATTCATAATGTCAGAGTAGGATGACTGTTGACCATTGAAAGGAATTATGTTTGCATAAAAAACCAACAAACGGAAACTTCTACATGCTCACATTTTAATAAGTCATATGTAATCATATTGAAAATGTTGCCACCTAGTTTCTTTCCCTCCCACTTTAAAAATCCAGTCATCTCTCAGCTTCAAAAGGACGCAAAGCTTCCCATAGATATCCAAGAAATTGCCTCCCTCTCGTCACTGAATTAATCAATGTGGAATCCACCCTCTTTTCACAGAACAAATATCCCCTTATGTTCCTTAGCCTTATAGCTCCTATGAAGTGTACAGTTATGAAATTTGCACCAATTTATGTGGCTTACCCTTATGTTTTTTATATTTACCCCTAGCATGAAGCAAAGTTGTGAAATTCAGTCTGTAGGAAGCAAAGTTGTGAAATTCAGGCTGTAGAGTTTGCCCTCAAAGGGAATAATTGCGCATGTTTTGTCTTTTCACCGCTCAAATCCTTAATTTTCTCCAATTTCCTTGCCTTATTTTTTCACCATCACCTAATCCTATTCTCCTCCAAGTTCCCTACTGGCACACTTATATTTTAGTTTTCTTAGGGCTTAAAATACTAGTAAACAAAATAGAGAGGGAAGAAACACTTTAAATAAGAAGATAAACCAATTTCTCTAATGTATGGTTATATGCATTAAATTATACAATGCAGATAAGCTGTAAAAGAAACTGACACATTTTCATGCTTGAGAGTGAAATTTCCATGACAAGGATCGTAGAAAAAAAGGTAAAGACAAAGGTCATAAAGCTTACTTGGATAACAAAGGATAAGCCCTGAATAGCCTTTCCATATTCAGCTAACAAGGCTTCTGTTGCAAACACTACGCCTCTTCCAGTTGCAGCCTCCCTTCCAAGGGATCCACCAAGATCCTAACATGATATTCACAAACATTGAAAAGTAAGTTCAAAATTAACAAAAAGGATGTCACAACATGGAGTCTTGAGCAACCCAAAATAATGAAAAGCATGTTGAAAAATCAACATGAATATACTTACAAGAGGCTTTCCAGTAACAATTGCAGGAGAATGGCCATGAAACTTTGAATATTCATCTAAAATCCATGCCATTGTCTGCTCCAAGCAAAACGAAGCAATCAGAAACATGTAAGCAGATTGATAAATATTTTGGCAGCAGATTTTATTGCAGATACATTTGTATTAACATAGTTTCCTTTTAAAGCCCTCATACATATTTTGAAGTAAAAAGGAGCAAGGGGCATGATGTTTGACAATACTGAAGATGCTAACTTTTCTCGCATAGATTTCATGTAACAACATAATCATGATACATAATCATCAACACTAAACAAGATCCAGAGAAAACAAATCAGCCCTAAAGCTAACATTAAAGAATCTTTCAGGGTTGATGGCTAGTCTATGAAGCATTATATATATATAGATAGATAGATAGATAGATAGAGAGAGAGAGAGAGAGAATTTTAAGACATCAGTACTTTCATAGTCTCTGAAAAATCATGGAGTATACCTGAGAGTTAGTTCCCATGTCAGGAGCTGGAACATCTGTATGGATTCCAATCAAATCATGAATCTTTTGAGTGAAGACACGGGTAAGACGCTCTAACTCGCTGTTTGTTAAACTTGATGGATTGCATCCAATACCGCCTTTAGCACCTCCATATGGAATATTTGCCACAGCAGTTTTCCATGTCATCAATTGTGCTAAAGCATTTACCTCATCTGGATCAACCTACAAGCCAACATCAAGACCCAAGACAAACATAAATTAGCTTGAAGTAAGGAGATCTTATCAAATTCCTCTGGACTCTGTGGTAATCCCCATTTGTCAAGTATGACAACTCAACTCAGTGGCATATTTCCCTTCAGAAAAACAACAATACAAGACCTCACCTTTGCCTATCAGGCTATCACTCATGACATTGAAATTGCAAACATCATAAGTTTTATCTACTGAAACCAAAGATGTTTCAATGGCCAGAGTTGTCCATGATGAAATTAGTGCAAAGAAAATCGTCATTCATAGTCAGATTATTGTAATGTGCGATGAAAATAGCTTATGCCCCCTATTTTAGTGAAGAGTAATTATTACAACATCGGAAGCACATATATAGAAGTGCACCCTACAGTTAAATCCCAGTTTCAATCCACAAGGAAACAGTTCATATGTTGGCAGGAAGTTGTTGTGCCTTAAAGAGAAATCCAGGGAGAAAATGAGCAGGATGTGTCCAACAAAGTCATCACAAGCATTTTGGAAGAGGTCTGGATCAAGCTTGAAATAATGACGCCAAACTGAGTGGATCGGTTCATGAAATCATGTCTATAATAAAGAGAAGAGAAATAACTATCAAGGTCAGAAAAGAATCTTATGTGCTGTTCAAAATGACTTTGGATACATTCCAATGCAACTCTGTGAGACTAGTTAATGAGATGAACTTTTTTGAAGTAATTTATTCATTAAGTTTGGAAGAACAAATACCCCCAAAATTGCAAAGGTATGTGGGCATGTGTTAGTAAATAAACCAGTCCTTTGTAGGACAGATCAAATAGGGTAGAAGGGATTGGAGACATGGAGGAAACAACTTCCAGTTTGAAGTCTTGAAAGGGTAAGCCATGGTGGGAGGGTTTTTACTATTTAGTATCAATGATAAGATAAAGCCAATAGCTCCAAAACTTTACCTTACATGCTACACAAAACAATGTCACCAATATTTCACCTTCAATACAATCGCAGCAGAAGCATTTTGCTCCAGATACAAATTGATTTTGATTTTGAGCTTGTGAGGCTTGTAGCTCAATTGCAAAGACACTTAGAAGCCACTACAGTTCAAGCTATCTGATGAAGAAGTTCAACAAAGGGCATACAATGGTCACTGTAAGCAGGCAATCCTGACACTACACATGATTCAGAGGATTACACCTCATTGCAGGAGGAATCAACCCAGCCTGGAAAATGGTAAAAGGCCAGTAGTTTTAATTCCTGTGCACCTGACAAGCGAACTTGACCTAGCCAATTGGCCATCATCACAAAGATCATGGCAGAAATTCTTAGAAGCAACATGATGGTTTAGGAAAAATTTCTAAAGTTTTAAATAGGATTGTTTCCACAGTACATTGGAGGAAACCAGTAGTTGCAAAGACAAAATTGTGGATGGCTTATCAGGTCATTTGTAGCCTTTTTCTTTTTCTGATTATTTGAAATAGATTATTAATTTATTATATATATAACTGCTTTCCTGACCTCTAAAAAACCATGTACAAGTGCATGCTATTATTTTAGCATACTACTCACATCTGGATGATAGCGTATTCCACCCTTCATGGGTCCTCGAGCATTGTCATGCTGCACTCTAAAGCCCACATAGGATACTAGTGTGCCATCATCTTTTGGAATGGTACATTCAACCTGCATTGCAATTTCAAGTTAAATATATTAGAAAATATCACAGAAACTATATATAAACTGGTTTGAGAAAGCATGTAAAGAAAGACATGTCCTGCACAACAGTGGGCATATTCACTTTAAAATCCACCTGATTGTGCACACACATACAGGGGATAAATAGTTCTCCATGCACAATATAATTGCATTAGTGTTGCCACCTATGAAAATAACCTCATCTATCCATGCAGATGGATCAAGTAACTGGTGTCCAATAAGCAACAGACAATCTCATTTGAATTGCATTCTATGCACAATACTGCTTACACAAATTGAATATGCAAATCGAAGGTACATTGCTAGTTGCAGCTACTGTTCTCTGTGAGCATTCATATTTTGGAAGATTTTGGACAATACTAAAAGTAAAATGCAATGAACCAAACTGAAACTTTCAGAATGGAAAGGTTGCTTTCTTCGAACAGGGTTCCACTATGATCTCCACTTTGTTGGCTCTCAGAGTTGTGGGACCCCGAATCCCTGAAGACAAACTATACCTAAATGCCAGGGCCGTCAAACTAAACATTAAACACAGCAAATGTGATAGGAGGACACAATGTTCATGGAGATGTTCAGTTAGTTAAGCAAACTACACATTAAACACATTTCTTCATGGATTACAAAGACAATGGTACAATGAGGGGATGAAATCTAGATGAAAACATTTGAAACCAATTCTAGACCTGTTACAAGACATCAAAACACTAATTTGCAAATTGTTTCTCTTCTCTATTATTCAATCTTGCCACCACCCAATTAGATTTCAACTTAGATCTGTGTATATATAGTCTTCAAAAGCCACAAGGATGCATATAGCAAACTCAAGTGCGTCAAATCAGTCTCAAGTTGTCCACATGAACTACACTCATTAGCATTTTGGAAGGACGATGCCAACAAGAAGAACAATCTACCTTGGATCACACAAAATTTGCACAAGAGCAAGGAGGCCATATCGTCATTACTGTAGATAGGCACAGGCAGCCCAACAATGTGTAGAAACTCAAAAACCATGTGACAAACCACCAAAAGCACATCTCCCGATCAAATCCTATCATTAATGTCATTTTGTCACTAAGAAGCCATAGGGAAGACAAGAAACCCACAAAATACTACCATACAAGGATCAAGATATTCTGCAATATGTTACCATGCCTCTATGCATATTCAATGTGTGCATACATGTCTTCAAAGGATGGAGGAAGGCCATCGCTGGCCAGAGAAAAATGCAAAGCCATCAAAAACCTAGATTTAGGGCACCGCAAAATAAATGCACACAAAGCCTAATCAACTACAAGACCATAGACATGTAGAGTGCATCAACATCTTTGCATTAATGGAGAATAGTAAGCCAACCACCTACTCGCATGGTCACACGAGCCTCTGTAACAATCAAATAGTCATAAACCCTAGGCATGGTATTTTTTTGTTTGGATAAACAATGCATGGCAGATAGATAACATTTTTGAACTCCATTTGAATTTAAATTGTCCACATGGAGGCCTCAAGGATCGCACAATGGAGGACACAGCACAAGAAGAAAGGTGCAAGTGAGACATAGTTAGTCATTGTTGACTGGTCTTTAAGAACGAACACATGCACATGGGCCCACCACCATGCCACTTCAATGTCATGTGGAGGCATATGATTTGCTGCAAAAGATGATATAGACACCAACAAGACCAAGTTAGGCCTGCCATCGCCAAAGGCAATTTGTGGCAAGCAATCATTCACTGCAGAGACCATGTAGGAAGAAAGCTGGCTCACCACAAAAATACATACCTATGAATAAAATGGTGGGAGCATGAACTTGAAGTCGCCGCTCAAGTGGAAAACATAAAGACCACTTGGTCCAGAGAGTACTCAGACTTGAAATTTGTAACTGCAAACGTGAGACTGAACAAAATATGATTTACTGATGAGTTCAAGTCCAAAGAAGGAAATGAGAAGCTTGAAGCCTTTGCAATAATGACACCTAGAAAAAGCTGAGGAAGCCACATGGTAGCACCGGAGCAAACCAAGAAACTAGTGGACATCAGGCCAATTGAAGGCTGGACTCGAGGAAATTATATAATGTAGTATACTCAGGAGCTTGATTCACAGGCAACTTTGGACTTCAAAAGTCAAAAAAATAGACATAAGAACCCAAGCAAAATACCATCAACCAGCCCTAAGAGTAAACGGACAAACACACCATACAAGATGAATTGACCAATGACAAACATACAAATTCATCACTTCCTAAACTAAAATAACACTATAGGGAACATCAACATGCCTGAGAACAAGAGTAACAGTGGCAAGGATGCAATCATACAAGTAATGCATGCAAAATCAGGCCCTAGAACTGGAAGAACAAACCCTAAGGGCACAATGGCACCCAAAATGGAGCGAACTGAAGGCTGGGCCAACACTTTCTCTTCAATAAGACAACAGGGTCAGTTTCTATGGATGCAATACAAGATACCTTCAATGACAGAAGTACCATCCAAGAAATAGAAAGATAATCTGTCCAAAGAAACTCCACACTGATGGCAGAGAAAATCTCATACGAAGCAATCCACTCCCATAGACTAATTGTGTAATTGGAGATGGGGCAATTGAAGAAAACCAAAACAGGGCATTGATTTCCTAAAGGATGGCTTTTAGGCTTCCAATTAACTCAGATGAGGACTTGCTTATTTAGTATTTACTAATTAAAATAGCACGGCAGAAACCCAAATGCCACAAGATAAGAAAGGAGGACCCAACTCAGAATCCCTGGAATCAGAACCTCCCAACTGGAACTATATCTCAGATATCAATAATCAATTGCACACATGCAAACCCAAGACATCAAAAGAGAAACTATATTAATGTCTGCCAGTGACACAAATATGCCAACAAAAATCAGAACCTCCCAACTGGAACTATATTAATGTCTGCCAGTGACCCAAATATGCCAACAAAAATAAGTGTTACGAATGACAACACCCTGATTGAAACTCCAAAACCCAAGCTAAAGAGGGTATCTCATGATTCATATATCTTCTTTGTAGCTCAAGAACCCACAAATACAAATAGCTATATTGAAAGAAACTACCCCCAGCTCAGCCCTCCCATAACAAACAGATCAGTAAGTAAACAAATTAATCTTATCACATAAACAAGCATAATTTTTTGTAAATTAAATTCTAAATCGACACCAAAACAATAATTACTTAATTATTTTACCTTAACTTCGCGGAATGGGATAAGCAAACTTCGTTCAAGTTTGGAGTCTAGACCCAGCAGTGTCGCTGCCCTTTTAAAATTGCGACTTGTTGCAGCCAAAGCATTCATGGCTAATACCAATTATTTTCTTCAATGATCAAATAGTGATCTCACAAAATAAGCTTTCCTTCCCCCAAAAGCATAGAGCGAAAAAATGAAGAACAAGCTCACAATGCCAAATTTCCTGCAATAATCTGCCGGTATATAAAGTAGTGGACCAAAATTACTGAAAAGAAAGAAATCAAAAAGGCACAAGGAAGTAGAATCTATAAAGAAAGAGAGAATTTATAAAGTTACAGAATACAAAAAGGCTGGAGAAGTCTTTCAGTTGTGCGGTATTAATTACACCTTAAATAGACTTCCAAAATGAAATAGTACCTTGTCAGGCCACAACACACCACGTCCTCATCCACATCCAACCTCTCTCTTTCCCCCCTACAATCAATTCTTAAGCCTCATCCGCTTAAAACTGCAGATCAGATCAAACGTAAATTGATTATAAAAAATGTTATTGTTTAAAGATTTATGAAATGGGTCCGGACGATTCATAATTCATAAATCACCCAATGATAATATTCAAATGTTTCTAGCAAAAGATAAACATTCGAAATTCAATCTAGAGAACACAGAGATGAAGATGTATCCTTTAGGCCATTACATTAGCTCGAATGAGAGAATCACGAATTAAAATATCCCGTAAAGAATATCCTTAATGCGAATACTTGTTAAATACGTAACGTGTAAGGGAAGACGGGAAGATAGGAGATTTGTATGTAAGATGAGGAGAAAATCTAGTGTGAAGCTGATGAAATTAATGGGTCCTGTTGTTTACGGCTAAAAACATGGCACCAGGAAGAGGGCGCGTAATGGAATTTTCTAGGGAAGTTTTAATAACGAATTTGAATCCGGATTATTTGTGGGGTCCTGCGGACTCCAGAACACTTTTTGCAGAAGCAGACGAGCGAGCGGCTGCGTTTTGCCGCGGGCATGGCGACGTGCTTTCCCGATTAGTTGGAACAGTTGGTTCTGACGTCTTATTGATGTGGCACAGGCGTAAAGAGCGCCATGTTTATCCAGCATGAATGCACTTTTTGAAAAATATTAATTAATTAAAATTAGAAAGTATTGTCAAATGGGTTTCATATGTTATTTTTTAAATGTTCAGTCATCATATCGGATGAATATTTTATGGAGTTTTTTTAATGATATCAAGTTTTCACAATTCATATTGCTTAATGCTGAAACGATTTTTGGATTCAATTGTGTGATAAGTTTTTTTTTATGAACGTTTTGGATCACACTTCGTGGTCCATCATGAGGATTTTGTTTTGTTTAAATCAATGAATTTTTAGGTTTTTTTTTGGCGGATTATTATTTGAAGGTATGGAAGAGTCGTTCTATGGAGGATTAAAGTCCGACTTCTTAGGTTTATGTTCTTGCTGATGCACATATGTTATAAAACCTTAATTTAGATTGGTTTGACAATGTTTACATATACATGGTTTATTTTTAGTGTATGTTACCAAAAGATTTTGATTGTTACACATACAATTGATTATACAATGGTATGCCATGTTTGTCGATCTTACATATGTTCATTCAATGGCCTAGCATGTGTTTGTTTGAATATGTTTCATACATTTTATCTTCTAGTGCTTGTTATAGTTCCCTAGAACCTACAATGGACACTCTCGAGCTTGTTCATGATGCATCTCCTAAGGATGTCTAATATTATTATCCTCTTGCATGACATGATGTTGCTTAATAATGATGATATCCCCACATATAACTCGCGATAGTATTTCCTTTGTATCCTTGAATTCATACTCTTGATGGGTTATCTAGTGAGGAGCTTAGTGATACTTAATCAATTAGCATGCTTAGTCACAAGATCTGGTGCTTTGATACCAAGCACTGGGGTCGACGTGACACCCAACAAGCCCATCAACGGGCCTTTATAGACTGTCAATGGCCAGCCACACAGGGACGTTCGACGACTTCTATCGATCACCAAGTAAACTAATGACATCCCAAAAAAGTTTTTGACAATGTCGAACACAACCTCGATTGGCCAATAATGCTGGGTAGGAATTCGATAGAATATTTTGTCCAATCAATCATCTTCGGTGAGTGATGAAAAATCTGACCCAAGGAATATTTCTTGTCAACAATTTTTTTTTTTAATTCCTTGCATAGAATATTTTGTCGAATTTGGATTTTTTGGAAAATTGGGATTTTTTCAAGTGAGAGGAATATTTTGAGAATATTCATTGATGTTAGCATGACATTATTGTCTATATGATGGGTCTCCCAACCCCTATTTGCCTTTAAAAAGTAGGTTTTTTTTCTTTTTGGCATAACTTGGGCATAGAGTGTTGAAATCAAACAAACAAGATATTGTCATAAAGTTGGTTCCAAGAACTTTCTAGTGGTGTATATCTCATTATCAGATTTTTCTATTGGTTTATTTTACTCTCAATCAAAGTTAGATCTTCATTTTATACTTTTGAGCTCATAACTTTTTGCTTGTATCTTCGATTTTTACAATCCCAATGAAATTGGAAAGGTATTTTAAAGCTTTTCATATCCATTCATGCACTTTTTCTAGAATATACCCTAGGTACATTTTATTTGGTTTTTGTGTTTTTGCATTTTTGTCAATTACTTGGACATATTGGCATCTGAAAAGGATTTGTTTACGTGAGATGACTTCATTTGATATGCTTTATATGCATCGAGGTTTTCAGTCTTGGATTTCATCATTTGAGGAAGTATCATGGGTTATTTTTTTCATCCTTATGTGGTCATCCTAGAAAAAGATAACTATAAGTCTTGGCGACATGACATCCTGACACATCTCAGGTGCCTTGATCATTTTTCTTATCTTTATAGACTCATACTTACACCAAACACACCAAAGAGTTTATCAACATGGGGTATTATCAATGATTATGTTGTAGGGGTTATATATTCTATTGTTGATCATAACACTATGTGTGTTGTATTAGAAATTGATTGTCCCCACAAACTTTGAACTTGACTTTGGGAGATCTATGGAGACCCTCATATCTCATCCCTCTTGCAAATGAAAATTTCATACCCTTTGATGATGATACTTTAGAGGATCTTGTGTATATCAAAGGTCTTGTATGTTCCAATGGTTCAAAGACTTGTCTTCATGTTCCCATTCTTCAGATTGAGACTACTTCACCATCTTCTATTGTTCCTGATCATCTTGACATTGCCACATCCTTGGGCCTTATCGGTTTAGTGCAACAAAACATCCATCATCTTCCAGACATAGCTACTTGGGATTCGTATCTTGTAGACATATCATCCTTTTTTGTAGTCATATATTACAAATTTGGAGGATTACAAATGAGGTCATTCATCTCCTCTTTGTTGACAACCACATCATCGATGTTGGCCCATCATCTTCATCATCTTTGGAGCTTGTTCTACATCAATATTCATGTAGGATTTTGGATTGACATCATCTATTTCTAACATGTGTAAACTTGAGCACTTTTCAGAGGCACACATCATTTAGATTTGGATTCTTGATTCTTCTATCTTTTGGGAATGGCTTCCCCAATCACTAGTGGATCTGTTTCTTCCTAAGGGGAGAAATGTTGTTTGCAAGCAATGGATCATGTTTTTTCTTCAAGTATTCATCATTGGGTTAGGAGATCTTTCTTTATGGGGGAATTTATATACTTATTTTCTCTCTCCTAATGGGGGACATCTATTGTACTTGTATGACAAAAGCGATCCTTGGGGGTCACATTGAGTCCTTCTATCCTTCTTTTACTAGTGCAATCATTTCATTTTCCTCTTTTGGAGAGGATTTTTTCCCATGTGGTTTTCTCCTTTTCTCTATTTATGAGAGATTCATTTTTTTGTACATGGGTACCTCATTAGGCCTTGTAGTCAAGACCCATCCATGCATCCATCATTGCATTCTTCATCAGGGTTTTTAGCTTCTCCCTAAGTTGGTCTTAAGAGGGGTGTTGGAGTAATTAGGACATCACTTGATAATTAATTAAGTATTAATTAAAAATTAGGTCCCTTATTTCTTTATTTACTTAAGGTAAACTTAGGAGTGTATTTTTATTATTAGATTGGGTTAAGTTGTCTCATTGTGTGAGATGATGACACTTGTCTCAATATAATCAAATCCACATCTAAGCTTTACACTTTTACTTTCATAAGAATTCATTATTGTATTTTGTAATCATTCTATTCAATTCAATTACAATTATAAGTTAATCTCAATATCATATGATTGTGTAATACTTGTGTGGGTTCAATATCTTTCTCTCTTGGTTGCATAGCAAATTAGTTGCTTTGATCTCTCGTTTGTGATATGTAGTTTGGTTTTAGGTGATTTTTGGGAGTTGTGGGGTTCACTATCAACTTTGGAACAATCATCTCCCTTACACAATGTTATTGATGATGTTTCCCTAGAGTTCTTGTATTGTGATGCTAATATTTCAACCTCTAACAATCATTCATTAGGTGATCTTATATATTCATCTATGTTTCATGTTAATACAATATTTTTAGATACCTTTAATGTATTTCTTACAGAATATTTTGCACCTTCTCACAATGTATCTTTGAGAACTATCATGTACATGATTATCATGTTGCATTTGCATATCCTATTGACCAACATGAACAAACACATAACTTAGAAGTACATGAAGAAGAAAATTCTCATGATGACATCTTTCAATTTTTATTTTCCTTGTTTGAGGATGATGCCCAATCCATTGATTATATCAATCCATTACATATTTCTCAACTCATCTACATGACATGAATATAAATAAGGTTATAGGAAAAATTATTGATGGTACACAAGCTCCTCATATGGTGTGACACATTTCTATCAACCCTTAGGTTCTATCCATCCTACTCGTATTTTGTCTATGAGTTCTCCATACTTATCATGCAAACCATAAATACATTATAACACTCACCCTTACATAGTGTATTTGGTTTCATCCCTCTAATTTCTATATTACGTGATCATTCTTCCCTTATTCCTCATGTTGTACAACTCTTTCTTATGAAATCCATAACACCTTCCCTTCCTATATACCTGACTCTAGCCATGTTAATCTTATGGATCAACCCATTTACACTCCTCTTTTGACTACATATGTCTCATTTGTCTCTATGATCCCTTTGTCTACACATATCCCCTTTGTTTCTACCACTCTTTTGCATACTCATATGCCCTTTGTTTCCTTCATTCCTTTATCTACTCCCAATTTAATTACCACTCCTATACCACCCAATCTTTTGGCCACCATTATGAGTGAGTTACAAAATATAAAAAATAGTATCAATGTGTTACAAAAACCTCCTAAAAGAGATAGAACACATGAGAAAAAAAAATTCATAGGCATATAGCTTGTTCCTTTACCAATTGGATTTGTGACACCTAGTTGTACAATGTATAATGGTGGAGATAAACCATTGGCTCACATCATTCCTTTAATACAACATGTTTAGACTATATTTATGATAAGTACTTACTTTCTAAGTTGTTTCTAAAAATATTGAAAGACTGTGTAGTGATTTGGTTTTATTCTAAGCCTCACTTTTACAATAAATTTCTTTTCGAAGACTAAACCAATACATTTGTTACTCATTTCCAATTCAATATTGATCCTAAAGTGGTAATGGTACAATTAGCACAATGCAAACAAGAAATAAATGAGACAACCAAACCAACAAATATCAAGCTACACATATTATTTATGAATATACTCCTCCCAATTACAAAGGTGGTTTTCACTACCTCTACTTATTTTTTGGAATTGTATTCTAGTGTATACCATTAAGAGCTTATCTTGTTAGAAAATAATATTTTGCACTAGAACATCTCTAACACTTCCCCTCATTCTCATAAGTTACACTTAAATTTAAGTTTTAAAAATAGGGTTAATAAGGATGGATTAAAAAATATCAATCCCATCAATGATCATCATGCAAACATCATTCAACTAAAATGAAGAGGATATAGAAAGTTTACTAGATTGAAAAATCTTCCACATTTAGTGTTACAATAATTTTATAAATTTAATTTATCATGTTACCTCCCATAAAACTAACTGATACATCCAAAGGGGTCTCATTGCACTTCAATGCTAACTCTTTTCATGATTATCATTGAATGCATGGTCAAACTACAAGTAGATGTATACTGCTCAAACACAAAATTCAAGACCTTGTTGACAACAATTTGAATCAAGTTGAAGGTATTCACAATCATGAAAATATATCTTTATCACCTCAACATGATGAATACAATCAATAAGAATTTTATAATAAGAATCTCATAATGCTAATTATTATTTTAATAATGTTGATTTTATTGAAAAATCCAAGGGAACATCCAACATGTGTAACATCAATGTCACACATAAAGATATCAAGCATAATTAAAATCAAGAGAACTAAATGCAACTTGTGAGTATTAATGGTATTCCATGATATTGAATGACAATTGACATTAGAGCTCCAATCAACATTACTATAGAAACAAAGGGATATAATTTAGAGAACCAAGATAAGACCAAAAATGCATCATTGATTACACAACATCATGGTCAAAATAAAATAAAATAAGCATCTATTGAAAATTTCAAAAGCAAGTACATAAACCAAAAGGGACAACATCTAGGTCAATTTATTTGAGAACATAAAATATGCCACATTTATAGATTACTTTGTTCATAAAGATATAATTCATGATCATCCACCAGCACCATCATCTGGGAAACCAATAACATTTGTGTATGTAGGTGGTAAATTTTTTTGCATGTCTACAAAATGACACTTCAAAGATAAAATTTATAACTGGATACAAAATTGCTTAGACAACCAAATCAAAAAACATGATACCAAAAATGTTTTCCTATGAGTGTCCCCAAGCCTCATAATGTCTTTATAGTTTAAGAGAATATATTAATTAATAATTAATAATTTATAAATTTCTACTTTAAAATTGGTAGGTGTATAATTGTGGTTAAAATAATTGTTTTCTTTTGGAAGAAGTTAATGAAATGGCTATTTCTAACAAAAGAGGAATTTGGGTAAACATATCTATTGGTAGTAGATGTGGCAACAATTTGGTATTAAATTTTAAAGTTTTGACAATCTCTTAAAAATAGCAAGGTTCCTACAAATTTTGTTCTTTATTAATATGAATAATTTTTTTTTGAAAAATCTAAGCATACTTGTTTATAGATCTTAAAACACGGATTTTGAAAATATAATTTTAATTGCATTTTATTATTTTACTACTTTTTAATTTCACTACAAGTAGGTCACTACTTCTAAATATAAGGTTGATTCCATTAAAGAAAAAAACTAAATTTATTTTTAAAATTTTAAAATATTTAAAACTATTTAATAATTTTTTAATGTATTCACTAAAATTTTAAATTCATATTATGAAAAAAGCCATAGAAAATAATAAAAATGTGGCATTTGAGCTACCTCTTATTTTTAAACCTTTTTCAACAACTAAATGTTATTAAATGTTTTTTTTTTTAAATATAAATAGTTTTATTTTTATTTTCGAAATACAAATATAAACTACAAGAATATTCTTCATTTCAATAATTTACATCATTTCAAAATTTAAAATATATATTTAATTTTCTCATGCTTCAAGTTAAAAAATATTGATGTTATCCATTTTTAATTAAAGTGTCTCATTACTAAACTTTCATTCTTTTGAAACTTAAGCAAGTCTTCTCTCGAAGATAATTTATATGTTCCCAACATTGGCATGGTTGTGTGGACTTCATTATTAGACACAAACTTCTTTCTATCATGGATGGTTTCTCTAGCTATAATAAAATTATAATCAACCCTAAAGAATAACATAAAAATAATTTCACTACACTTTGGGGAACACGTAATCATGCCCTTTTGCCTAAAAAATGTTAGCACCAAATGGTTATGAATACTATCTTACATGACCTTATGCACATAATTCTTGAAGATTATATTGGTGACATCTTTGTTAACTCTTGTCTTCATAATTGAAACATGTACACTATCTTCATTTCATCTTTGAATTCTCACATCAATACAAATGTGATTAAATACTAAAAAGTAGATTGCCTTTGGGATTGATAGCAATAAATTATTACACGTGATATTTTTTAAGAGATTGAAGTAGACACAAAGTAGATTCTATTATTAACACACCTCCCAAAAATATTTCCCCTTTGTAGCTTACAAGGTAATATCTACCTGTCATTTATCACTTTATTGTTCAATTGGTATATCAAATTCTTCCCTTCACCAAAATATTAAGGAAATATGTTGTTATGCCCTTAATTCTATAATGTACATAGAGTTATGATTAATTATCTTGTGGCTACCTTCATTATTAATTAAGTTATATGATCATTATTATAGTATTATTTAGATAATTGAGTCATTCCAGACATTAAATTTAGGTATCTAAGTTGTCATGGGTGGCATACAATGCATAAGTAGGATATATATGAGTTGGTAGTTGGTCTATTATTATCATATTATAAATTATGTTCTTCTTAGAGACTTTGGATGTTTTCCACTTTGAAGTGGCTTATTATTATCAAGTATCATCAATTATTTGTAGAATATTTTTCATTATATTCTTCTCTTGTACAAGTTATTTCATTACAAGTGGTATGAAAGCATGATCTTGGCACTCAAAGGGAAAAAATCAAAGCAATTTTTTCTCAAAAGGTTAAATTGTGAAGTGCATATCTCACTAAATTTAGTAATTTTTTCTTGATTTTTGGAGGGTTTTTTAATGGACACATTTAAGCTACTACAATTTATATATTCAAGTTCATATGGATCATTTGGAGTAGTTATTGTGAAATTAGGGTTTCTAATGAATTCACTCTTAAGGCTACAAATTAAAAAAAATCTTGGGGATCTTTTAGAAAAGAAAGATCTAGGCCCAAGTTACAATAAAAAATTCATATATTTTTTATTTGTTTTGAGTAATTTATTGTGAACATTATTTTAGTGGCATCATGGTTAGGGCTTAAACAAGAGACAAGGGATGAAATCCTATCACCCTAAGGAATTCTCCTAAGAAGGATGATTTAGTTGTGGAAAAGATATTTCATGGATGTTTAAGCTTATATAGATGTAGCAAGCACCAAGGTTAAGTATGATATCTTGGAAGTAGTTTCTTTGAAAGAATGTATTGATAAATTATGCACACAATTAACTTCTTTCATATCTATGGATACTCAATGGGTGGATTCACACTATAAGACATATGAAGAAGATATGTATTTCAAGGGAAACAATGGTTTTAAGTTTGAATTAGATCTTAAGATGGATTTTCACCCAAATTATTCTATAGCTAGGAACTTCACACAAAATATGGTTACATGCAAAATTTTAATGGCAAGGATCCAACCAATTGGCTCAACCAAATGGAGTAGTTATTTGATATTCATCATGTTACATGTCAAAAAAAGGTTACAAAGGAATAATTATTCTCGGAATTAAACTAATTCATTTGGTATCATTGTATATGTGAAGAGAAGAAACATAAGAGATGTGTTATCACATGGTTTATTTTCCAAGAGGGGCTCACTAATATGATTGTGACAATATTATGGATAGATACTTCAAACCACTTGCCAAATCAAATCAAACATGTATGGTCAAATATTATATTCATCAATTCTAAATTTTGTCTATAAGAGTGGAGAATGTTGTAGTGGAAAATTTCAAGGAATTATTCCTAGGCGGTTTAAAGGACCACATCAATTATGAGGTCTATATATTCTATCCAAAATCTATGTCCCAAGAAATGAATATGGCAAGACGAGTAAAAGTTTGTAGACAATAGAATGTAGTGTTTTATAAACATAAAATATTGAAGCACTCCAACACAATCACTCCCTCAACCTACTAGATTGACTCCAAAATAAATTGAAGAGAAGAGAACTAAAGGTTTATCTTTTAGTTGTGATAAAAAATATTGTTGAGGACATACATGTATTTTAAATGAAGGAACAAATGAGGAAGAAGAGGAGGAGGAATAAATATTATACGAAAAAAATGAGACAAATGAGGAATTGGGATATACCAAACCAACCATTTATTGTCATTCACTTTCTAATATCAACAATCTATGAGCTATCAAGGTAGTGAGTTTCTTGAAATAAGAGAGCAATATTGTTGATTATTCCTAAAGCACTCACAACTTCATTAACAAGAAGTATGTCACTCATAAAAAAATCTTTATACCAGCTATAGAATTCTAGGTCCTTATTTCAAATGGGGGTACTTTTAGTTGTTCATGAAAACTCTATAGCATTAAATTATTTATGAGAGTTTACCATCTTGATTGCCCAATGTTTTTTATCTCCATGTGTGTAGTAGATATTATTTTGGGACTATAATGACTTACTACACTGAGAATAATTGAGATAAACTTCCAAGAGTTATTCATGCACTTTCGCTTAGAAAGAAGGATAGTATAACTAAGAGAGGTTTCTATAAAGTGTTCATAGATGGTAATCTCTCACCAAATACAAAATTATTAACAAGGATGTGGATGGACTTGTGACCCAACTATTTTTATTAGAAGAATATCAAACAAATGCTTTTACACCAATGTATTTATAAGTAGTTTTAGATAAGCATTGAGTAGTTTTTGGAGAGATACCAAAAGGGTTACCTCTTAAAAGGATAATGATTTGTCATTCAAATAGTACCAAGGATCTAACCACCCAACATTAGGACCTCTAAGTATCCATATATACAAAAAAGTGGGATTGAGAAGATGGTTCTTGAGATGCTAGAGGTAGGTATTATTAGGAACAATTAGAGTTCTTAATCATCTCTTATATAACGGTGTGGAAAAAAGATAAAACTTAGAGGACATGTCTTGATTATAAATAGCTCAACATCTACACTATAAAGATAAGCTTCTTATTCTAGTAATTGATGATGTGTTAGATGATTTTAATGAAGATGTTTATTTTACAAAAGTTGATCGTTTTGGTTATCATCAAATCAATATTAGAGATGAGGATGTATATGAGATAGATTTTTGAACCCATGAGGGCCACTATCAATTTTTGGTAATGCCTTTTGATATAAAAAATGTACCATCAAAATTTAAAAGTTTGATGAAGTCTATCTTTAGGCTATGTCTTTAAAAAAAATGTTATTTTTGATGACATCTTAGATACTTGAGGAGGAACAATTTAAAACATCTAAATTATTAGGTTTTGGAAATTCTTGACTAGCATCAATTTTATGTCAAGCCATCTAGGTGTATGTTTAGATTAAAAGAAGTGGAGTGCCTATGTCATATTGTGTCACATAAGGGAGTCAAGGTGGATCCCCACAAGATCAATGTCATTGTAGAGTGGAAAATTCATAGGACCCTCAAGAACCTATGAGGTTTCTTAGGGATTATAATTTATTATTATTATTTTGAAAAGAATTAGGGTAGCATAACATCACCTTTGACTCGACTTTATTAAACAATGATTCCTTTTAATGTAATTATGTAGCTATGTAGGCATTTAAGAAACTAAAGGAATTAATGTCTATAAATCCATTACTAGCTACCGTAGAGTTTAAAAAAAAAAAATGTTTAATGTGATGCTTTTAGACATGGCATAGGAGTAGTACTCATATAAGAAGGAATACCCATATAATTTGAGAGTTGTTGACTCAAAGGCTAGAATTTTTTGAAGTTAGTTTATGAGAAGGAAATTTTGGCTACATTTTAAAAAACAAAGACCTTATATAATGGAAGGAAAAATTAAGGTAAATAAAATTCACGATAGTATCAAGTATTTCTTGGAACAAAGGTTGTCATTTGAAGATCAGTAAAAATGGGTCACAAAGATATTGGGATATGACTTTGAGATCATATATAAGAAATGCAAGGATACTATTCTAGTTAATGATCTATCAAGGAGGGATGAACCCACAATCACTATTGTATGTGATTTTCATATTATAAGTATATTGGGTAAATGAGGCAAGGGAATAATGGGAGAAGGAAAAGGATTCTCAAACCCTTATTAAGAAAGTCCAAAAAGATTAAAGTGTTTCAGATAAATTTATGTAGAAAGGAAATAGTTTATGATACAAGGATAGGTTGTACCTATACAAGAACACAAACCTCAAGTTTAAGGTGTTGGAAAAACTACATGCATATCTAGTAGGTGGACACTTTGGATTCTTAAAAAATAATCATAAAATCAAGCAAGATCACTTTTAGGAGGGGCTAAAAGGTAATGTTTATAAATTTGTAACAAAATGCTTGGTATGCTAAAAAATAAAAGGGAGACAATTAAAACCGTAGGTCTTCTACAACCCTTATATATTCCAAGTTAGAGGTGGGAGGAGGTATTTATAGATTTCATCATATATTTTCTTAGATTTAAAGAAAAAATGTCATCATGGTTGTTGTGGATTATCTCACCAAATATGTATAAGTATGTTCTTTGGCACACCCATTTGTAACAAGAACTATAGAAACAACCTTTATGAATACTATTTAAAAATTACAAAGGGCTTCAAAGTTTATAGTAAGTGATAATGATCATATATTTATGAGTAATTTTGGACTTACTTATTTTAGTGTTTGATCACTTGTCCTACTCATGGCTCATAATATTATCCCCAATCAAATGAATATATTGAGGTGGTCAAAAAATTCTTAGAAGATTATCTCAAAATTTTCCTTAAATAAATAAGAAGGATGGGTGCAGTGGCTATCACTAGTTGAATAGTGGTATAGTAGTTCTTTCCCTACTTCTAAAATGTCTCTATTTTTGGAACTATATGGGTAACAACCACCATCGATCACCTCTTTATTATAG
The DNA here is from genome assembly GCA_007258455.2 of Sequoia sempervirens. NCBI lineage: Eukaryota > Viridiplantae > Streptophyta > Pinopsida > Cupressales > Cupressaceae > Sequoia > Sequoia sempervirens. The sequence continues at coordinate 100,744,693 of VDFB02000017.1, read as the reverse complement.
GAAGACCCAAAGGTTTGAATAATTAAAGAACACATTCAACATTAGCAAGAGGTACTTGTTATTTGTAGAGAGAACTTGGTAATGCCACAAAAACAATGAAGAAATAGATTGGTTAACACCACAGTGAAAGGACTTTTAATGTGGGAGATTAAGTCTTCATGTGATTACAACCACATAAGAAAATACCAATAAAATAATTGTAGAAATATAACAATCTTGCACCTAAGTAATATGGTCCTTATAAAGTGTTGCAAAAATTGGAAATGTAGCATATCAATTGGAGTTAACTATGTCAAAAAAAATACACCCAATTTTCCATGTTTCATGCATGAAGACGGTTATTAAGAAAATACTTATCACAAACTAATTTATCAGAGCTTGATGAGGAGGGAATAATAGTTTGGGACCTTGGGGTAATTATTTTAACACACATAAAGAGGTTACAAATAAGGGAATCATAAAGTATTTAATCAAATGGAAGAAATCCCCAATCAAAGATGTTACATGGGAAAAGGATTTTATGCAAAATCACCCACAATTGATCAACATTGAGGATAATTATTCTTTGATTAGTTTTCTTGTGGAAACATTAAATCTTAAATAGATTATATGATCAATATTATAGTTTTATTTAGATAATTAAATCATCCTAGGTGTTATATTTAGGTATCTAAGCTGGCCTAGGTAGCATCTGAGGCATAAGTAGAGTATATATATGATCTAGTGGTTAGTTTATCACCATCATATTATGAATTGTGTTCTTCTTGGAGACTTTTAGAGGTTTTACCCTTGAATTGGCTTATTATTCTCAATTGTTATCAAGTATTTGCAACATATTTTCCATTATATTCTTCTCTTGTGCATTTCCTTTAGGGTTGATCATAGTAAATTATTACTTTTTGTGTCATCTATTATTTGGGGATTAAGTTTGACACCTAAAGAAAATAGATTATATTGTATACACACTTTCTCCCAAAAATATTTCCTAACTTTGTAACCTATGAGGTAATATCTACTCTACTAGACATCACTTCATGGATTAATTGATAGATCAAATTATTCCCTTCACCAAACTCTTTAAAAATATTTCAAGTTTGTTTACAATGAAAATTTCCAACAAGCCTTCAAGGCTATAAAGTCCTATCTTGCTAATCCTCTAACATTCATGCCTATCATGCCATGGTTGTCCCCTTCTCTATTTTTTTGCATTTAACACCCCTAGTGCTCTCCTTATTCAACATGCATTTTAAACATCAAACCCATGTTACCTAATAATAAGACCTACTATTCCTTGATAAAAAATAATTTCTTTTTGTATTCTATGCATCAAAGCATTTGAGACATTATATGATTCATGTCGAGACCCATGTCATTATCAAGTATGATCCTTTAAAATAGATTCTTGTAAAATATTAGCTTTTGAGTCATGTTACTCAATGGATTGTGATTATCATGAAATTGGATCTTAAATTCATCTAAAAAATTGTTATGTCCCATTTTCTTTTCAATCTAAGTTCATACATATTAGTTATATTTTTGTGTCTTCCTTATTTCCATTTGTTGCATGTTTTCCCTTCTAGAGTATGTTTTTTCTTCCAACTTTTCTCTTCCCTTCTTCCTATTAGAGTTTAAAACTTTCCATCCTATCATCCCTTCTATTTGTCACCCACCTACCACTGTATTTTTCAAATTATCCATCTTTTCATGCCCATTGCTCAAACCCCTATGCCTTGTCCTTTAGTTGAGTCTTGTGTTATGGCTAAACCTTGATCCTTGATATTTTTTCCAATGCTCCATTTCCCTCCTAGCTTATTAGCATGTGTTGTATTCTTTTAGTAGTTTATTTTTGGTGCCATTATTTGTGGAGTATTTCCTACCTATGATCATTTTTCAAATATTAAGTTGTGAGTGTGCATGGTGGATGACTTTTGATATAAACGAGTGAATGTTTTATTCCATGATCATCATCCACACTTAATCAATTCCTTTCACAATCCATTTTGAGCACTAGTGTTCTAGTGTGGGAATCCCAGGATGAAAACCCTAGTCATTTTAAAGGATGATCTCATACAAGGGTCATATTTGATCTTCATTAAACACAAAATCCAACTACATTATATTTATCCAATTTACCATTACTATTAGTATGCATTTTCTATTGTAGTTATTGATATTGCAAAACTATATGAATATAATTCAACCATTAATTTAATAAGATAGAGATGGATATTTCATATATCATCTATTATTCATTATAATAAGAAGATCAAGAGTTATGTCTATCATTTTCTATTTGAAATGATTGATATTATTGATGCATAAATAGTACTTTTAAATATGACTTATCTAAGATCTAATTGTATGCTAGGGTTGATAGTGTGTTAATCAAATAATAAGTGTTTGCACTATTATATTGAACTAAGACATTAGAGTGGTACTAAAGTTGAGTTCTTGAGGTTGATACCTATGAAGAATGGTGGGCCTATGATGCCCCTAGTTGAACATCAATGAATGTTCCTTTGTCATGTTGGTGAGCTTGTACCAAAACTAAATGGAATTGGGGCTAGTAGCCACATTTCCATGAGGTAGTTCACCTATGGTGGTGCTCTAGTGGGCTAAAACCTCACCCTTAATGTTAGTGAACACAAATCACTAATAGTATAGGCTTTTGGCATAATGGTCACCTAGCTTGACATTAGAGCTAGCGATCTTGCCAGCTTGTATATTCAAAGTTTATCTTTACATGTTTTAGTTTTATGTAGTACAATGATAGAGCAAACCCTATCTTGGTATTAGAAATGGAAAATTTTCTTGATGGATTTCATCATGGGACTTCCTAAAGTGCAAGGTAAGGACTTGTAGACACTTGAAAATTACTCAGGTCCTGATCTATCTACTCCTAAATAATTTATCCATAAACCACTCTAAGTTTTCTCCAAAAACATCTTTATATAATCGAGCTTGGTCTTGATTATTCCCTAAGGTCCAAATTACTCCCTAAATCTAATTAATTCATTATAAGGACCTTGTCTTAATTTATCCTAATTTTTCCCTAATTTTTTCTATTTTTCCCTAGGTCCTAATCCACCTTTCTAAGTACTAATTCCTATTTCATGTCCCCTTCCACATAAATTTAATTAATAAAATTCAAAAAAATCATCTCATAATCACCTAAAATTCATAAAAAAAATAAATGTTTTTTTCTCCTCCACCCATCTCATAAACATTTTTTTAACTATCTAAGCCATCCATCAATCATCAAATTTGATCTATTGTTGATCTCCATTCTTGGAAACCTATAAACCCACCATCCATGAACCATTTTTGAGATCCTAAATCCTTGCATCATTGTGTTGTTAGTGTGAGTACCACATTTGAATCATTTTTTAGAAAATCCACCTTTAGGGTGCAACAAGAATCAAAATTTGGGTAACTTTGTTCTGATTTATTCATTTGTATTTTAAGGAAATACCTTCATACATGTACATATTGAAAAATGACATAATCTTGGGTGAAGTTGGCATCATTCTCTAGCTTTTATCCCTCCATATATATATATAAATTCATATGTATTTAGCCTTTATCTTATCTTACACATGCATACCTCTATGCATTCTCATTATCTTGTCATTTATCACATATTCATATACCTACCTTGATATAGCCATTAGATAGTTGGATATGACTATTAATTTGTCCAAGATCACTTATGTAGTTGTAGGGTTGACCCTATGATTATGGACTTAATCCTTTTCTTTCTAAAATTTAAATTTAAAATTTAATTGAATAACCCATTTTTCTTTCCAACCCTAAATTGATTAAGTATGTATATTATAGAATTTGATGCCATGTGCTTGCATTTAAAGACATCTAATCACATCCATTTTGCTTCTTACTTATCAAGCATCCTTTCTCATTTCTAATTCATTATAGGAGAAATTCATAGCTACACATGTCAATTTGGTGCAATGAAAGAACTAAAGCATCTACATGCATCATTCTAGGGCCCTTGTCTATTATCTTCAAAATTTTGTACACATTCTTGAGGCTTGACTTAGGAGAACATGTCTCCTTATGACATAAAGACAATCGTTCTAAGGTATTTTTAAATATATTCAACCCTCATACTAAAAAGAGTAAAGTAGATGAAGATCAATCATGCAAACTACATAGTAAATTCTACATCAATTAAGATAAAATATTGGCATAGAGGATAAATTTATAACTACAGTCTTGATCTAGATCTATGAACTTAATCATAGAGCATAAATCCAACACAAATTTTTAAGAGTTGTTGATAAAAAGATTATATTTCTTGAGTAGATATTACTTTGATTCCAAAACCATTAATAAAGATAGTCATTCTTTATTCATAAAGCTAAACACCATCCTCTTTTAAATTTACTTTTTTAATTTAATTGTTGTGAATTCTCTAATTATCAAACCAAATTATAATCAACTAATCTAAATTAATTTCTACTTAATTAATAACATGTTTTTTCCCCTCTAAATATATAATAATCGATATCATACACCCTAACAAATTTTTAAATTATAAAATATCACCTAACTTTGCTTAGACGATCAAATTCTAACTTTGCTTGCAACCTCCCATATTTTTTTTTGAAAGTAAGAGAAAATTTCTCATTGATTACCTTTGATTAATGTTGACAAACTAAATTATAAAAATATTCTCAAACTAAACTATAAACATAGACACTCTAAATTATTAAATAAAGCCATGCTAATCCCCTACTACATTCTAAATGTCTATAATCTAAACTAAAAAAGACAAAACAATCACTACTTATTTATATTAATTTTTAATATAACAAATTGATCCATATGAAAAATCAATAGAATAAAATCAAACCCCAAAATAATAAAAATATTTTAAAAATAATAAAATAAGTTTAAAAAATCTTAAAGAAGCTTGGGTGCATAAATTATTGATTAAGGTTAACTATAGTTTTATGCATCTCTTACCACTTGTATGGTTAGGAATTAATTTATTAAAGTACCTTACTATTACAACAACCCATTTTTGCATTGACTATTGAAAGAAAGGGATAAAATAGCATATTCTAAAACTCTTTCTTGAAGCTACCAAATTACAGCTATAAATTATTAGTTGATGAAAAACAACGTGGGTTTTGCTTGTTCCACGTTACCCATGTGGTCACATGGACCCATTGTATTTATAGGCATTCGACCAAACTAGCATGGGTTGGCAAACTTATCCCTTTATATGGATAAGCTTAGCCCCTATCATCTAGAAAAGTGTTTTAAATTTTGGTGGTGGTACAATTGAGTTAGGTTTGATTTTTAGGTGAGATAATTTAGTTAGATGATATTTTTTGTTTAGATATGTGTTATATCATAATCTTGTAATTTCTTATTTAACTAGCACTTGCATGTAAAGGAGGTTCAAGGATTACGTCGATAGAAAATTATATGTATGATAATATGTTAGAGAGTATGTGTTTGTGCATGGATGCCTGCAAATTCTAGTTGCATGTGATTAGATTAAACAGTTAAAAATAAGTGCTAAATAATGGAATGAAATAAACTTAGACAAATCTAGATTTTTTCCTTAAAGAAATTAAGTATTATTTGATTATGAAATATTTGCATACAAATTTAAAACATAAAGCAATGAAAATTAAAAAAGAAAGTTGCCATCAAATTGACAAAATATACTGCAAATGGAAATAGAATGTTCCCATCTAGTTGTCAAATCAATATTTATTTGGCTTTTATGCGATAAGTTAGATTTTGGAGGCTTTTACTTGATATTTTGGAGGCTTTTACCATTAAATGACAACTAAAAGCTTGTTTTTGACAACTCAACAGTGGTTTGTAGGCATGAGACTTGTTTCAGGCTCAAATCTCACACTATATGTAGCCTATCAACTAAAGATAGAGATGTCAAATATTTATGTAATTTAATTGTTTCTATGAATTTAAAAAATGTTGAATAGAATTTTTTTATGTGATTTTATAACTACAAGAACTTTTCCTTGAGATAACTTCTAAATTTTGATTTTTACTTCTTTTTTTTCAAGAAATAAGACCTTTGTAGTGGCTTGTAGGGGAGAGGACCCACTATTTATGCACCCTAACAATAGGGTGTCTTTGAATGTCATGCCACCCTCTCAAATCATATTGGTTAGAAATATTGTTGTCTTGTTTACATACATATCTTGGCTTTAATCATATAGACCATGTGAGTTGTTAGTTAGGATGTTGACATTTTGAGTGTCTAAAGGATCTCTAACTAAAGTATAAGTTGGTTGCATAACATAATGGTCACAAAGCGTTGTTGAAATATGAGAAGTAGGAGGATATTCCTTCATCTCATGATAGCACGACTTGGAAATGAAGCAGGTGCACTCTCTAAATAACTTGTGAATTAGTGTAGAGGGAGGAGTGCCCATAGTAACAAAACCATGGTTGGAGAGGGAGTATAATTATTCCCATATGTGTTATCATTGATAAAAAAAACCCTGATATGAAAAAGGAGAAGTATTCAAGGAAAGACTAGGAGATCCTTTTTCAACCCAAACACTCTAAATGATGAGCAACTCATGAGTGATATGATGCAAGAGTTGATAACCCTTAAACAATATTTGAGTAACTCAAAAATATGTAAGGCCTACTTAGTGGTTTTGGGGTGTTATGTTTTTCAAATAGAATGTGGGCCCACACAAGGGAACCAATTTTGTGAAGTGCTTCACTATAGGTTTACAACTACACCAAGCTTCAAAAGGTGTTATACTTGTCAATAATTTATGGGTTATGTGATTCTAGATATCACTTGTCATGCGAAGAAAAAGGTAGGTGTGTCAATCAAACAAGAGTTTGATGACACCTGAATCAAGAAGTTGTATTTTATCCTTAAAGGCCTTACATTCACTAGTGGAATGGTCAGGCACTTGATGGTATGCACAAAAAGAATGTTTCTCTTTATTAGGTTCATGATATTTCTTGCGTGTAGGAGAAGGAAGATTGATTAAGTGGGCTTTTAGAAGCCGCAACAAAATACACTCTTGCTCAGATAAAGAATGAGCAAGAAGCAACCCTTTCTCTTATGGAGAAAAGTTTGACTGCTCATAAGAAGAAGGCATGAAGGTAGCAGACAATGAAGGATCTACATGGAGAGTATTATTCCGACAAAGGGGATCATACTCCTCTACGAGATCACCATCATCTTTCCTAACATGATTGCCAACATTAACCTTCTTAACATAAGTGTGATTGTATTCCTCAAAAGGAGGATCAACACCAAGAACATTACAATTTGCATTCACCTTACCTCGCGATACAAAAGAGTATTCATCTTTGATAGTGAGTGTGGATGATTTCATCAGAAGGTCTGAGTGGATCGGGTCGACTTTATATTCTCCGGTGAAGGATTCTGTAAAGTCTGAAGAACCCCAATCATCACCAAGACATACATTCCTTTGAGAAGTAGGAAGGGAAGACTTAAGATTTCTTGTTTTAGAAGGATCTTCCTCAAGGACATTTATCTCAAGAGTATCCTTTGTAGTAGGTACTGTTGGAGTAAACATTGACACATTGGAAGACATTGAAGGGATAAGAGTAGGCACAACTAAGACCTAACCAGCAATTGCCATATCGCATAGGTGCATAGCATCAGGGTCAGCCTTGACTATGACTACTTTATTATTGCAAATGAACTTAATAGATTTATGAAAGGCAGACGAGATTGCACCCATAGCATGAATCCACGGTCTACCAAGAAGAAGGTTATATGGTATTTTTTTTGACATAACATAAACAAGGTTGGGTACGGTGATAGGTCCAAGCTGCAAAGGTAATACTATTATACCTAGAGCTTGTCGCCCAACATTATCAAACCCATGAATAAATATAGAAGAAGCATTAAGAGAAGATGAATCAATATTAATCTTAGGCAATAGATTAATACTACACACATTTAGTGTCGAACCAACATCAACAAGAGTATGTCTAATGCCAATTTTATTAATGCTAACTATGATCATTAGAGGATCTGCTTGCTTCTGTACTTTCAGAGATGGGAGCTTCTACAAATAGAATGTAATATTCAAAAAATCTGTGTGAATATGAGCTATCAATGCATCAATATCTGTTGGCCTAGCAGAAGAAGGCAAGAGGATCTTTTGCAAGGATTCCTGAAGCATACCTTGATAAACCGAAGTAGACTAAAGCAAGTCCCACAATGGGATCTTAGCCGAAGTAACTTGGAGTTGCTCGACAAGATCACAATCACCAGGTGCTTTAGTTATAGGTTTAGGTGCTAAAGGAAGACTTGGTTGTTTATTCATTCTATTCTCATAAATGTGGGCTACTGCTCTATAATAGGGATCCTTAAAAAGATCAAGAGAACCACCATCAAATGGAACACCATCAATAGAACAAATCCTTTTAGAAGAAGGACTAGCTGGAGTCACATAAATGATCGGTTTCTTAGGCCTTTGAGGGGCAACAAAGACATGATTACATTTATTGAATCATCATAATTAGTGGAATAATTATTTGAAGACATATTCTCAACATCAATCCAAACAGGATCAAATGTGGAAGGAGACTTATCATTCGCTAATGCATCATCTCTAGAGGAGAGTGCATTGGAATAGATAGTAAATTCATCATTAAAAAATACATCTCTGGGAGAGAGTGCATTGGAAGGTATAAGAGATTCATCATTCACCAATGCATCATCTCTAGAAGAGAGTGCATTAGAACAAAGATGAGATTCATCATTCACAGATGCATCATCTCTACAAGAGAGTGCATTGGAATGAAGAGAAGGTAAAATAATATTAAGAAAGGTATCAATGGTTTTATCTTCTTGCAACAAGATATCCTCTGAAGCAAGAGGACTCTCGTGAGAAGGATCAAAGATACCAAGTGACATAGGTAAAGCCAAGTCACCATCACATGAATGGAATGAAATATCATTAACATTTTGAACAAAATTAGATACTAAACTAATAAAAGATATTAAATTTATTACAATTTTTTTAGTATTTTCTATGTTTTAGTAATTCATGTTTTTGGAGGTTGTCGAAGCAGAATTTGAGGTTAGAACTTGCTTCAGTCCCTAAAATTCTATTGCTGAAGGCAACAATATTTTAGGGACTAAACTAGTTCTCTAGGAGACCTTTCCAATGGTGCAAACGGTTCTAAATTCCGAGCATTGAGTCAAAAGTTATGACCCCGCCAAGTAGGGGTAAATAAATTCTTAGTTTTTTGAAAAATACCCTCTTTACGTCGAGTTCACCAAAATGTAGAGAAGGGGGATTCACAACTCATGAGTTTTCTTCATTCAGAGAGCCTCACAGGGCGAACTGCCCTAAACTACCTCAGAAATAGTAGTGAGAGTTTCAAAATCCGAAAGAGTAGGTCATAGAGATTTTATGGACAAACTGACAAGCTCTCGACCAAAGGATGTCAACGTAGAATACGAATGACAACTTAGTGTGCTGGCATCCCAGAAGCACACTGGTGTCTCATACGGACCAGAGAGCGAGTTTATCATAGAAAATGGCTAAATGACTACTACTTTGATTGCTAAAAACCTTAGAATGCAGGAAAGTAGTAGAATATAACATAATTGAAATAAAGAAATATAAATAAGAGAGACAAGGAGGAGAAATCAAAGAAGATGCTCACAAAAATCCAAGTAATGAAGCCTCTAGCTAGTAGATATCTTCAATACCTGCAAGTGTAATATCTGGCAAAATTGTTGGGGCTGTATAGGGGTTTTCCTCAGTCAAACCCCTGTTTTGGTGTTCCCACCTCCATGGATAGCCAAGAAGATAGAGAAAGAGAGAGAGAGAAACCAAAATGGAAAAAGCATGTGGTGAAAGCAAAACTTGCTCAGGAGTAGAGCCCGCAACACCAAGTAGGAGTGATAAAAGCAATCCCTGCTCGAGGAGGAGAACCCGTATCACAAAAGAGGTGATAAAAGCAATCCCCACTCAAGGAGGAGAACTCATATCAAAAAGTAAAGATGTAGTAGATAAGAGATATGGAACCCCAAGATGCCCACAAGCATGAGGCAAGGGAGATGAAGTTGTAAGAGTGAAGCTAAGAGAGCTTGGAAGTGATTAAAGCTACTATGGAAAGATACATGCAAGAAAAATTTAGATAGTAGAAGGCTAAAGCCAAAGCGAGAGAGAAGCTAGAAGCAAAAGAATGGAGCTAGAAGTTGGAATGAGGCTAGAAGAAGTTAGAAGATGCAAATGGAGTGAAAAGACTGCTTTTACAGAGAGAAAAGAAGCTTCTTCAGTTGTTACAAGGGATACCAGGTCATTACCACCAACAAAAGGAGGTGACAAGTGGCAAGAATGCTCAGAGACAACTATTTGAACATTGAAATGTCACAAGATGCTAGTGTAACACACATATGTCTGCGCGGCACGCTAGTGTCTAGACACATCATGCTACAAAACAACATGAACGAGAAAAGCACAAGGGCTGATGTAAAGCTAATGCATAAGGATAGCTACTGAAAAGGGGTGTTGGAGCATCCTAAGAAGAGAAAAGGCTAATGCAGGGGCTAAAATGAGCCTACACGTGATGCTAAGGGAGAAAACACTAAAGCAGATACAAGAATGTAAATGAAATTGCAAGGGGTGCAATTTTATGACTATACAGAGTAAAAGAAGTGTTGTAGATGGGGTATGAGGTGCAAAGTGTAAGAAGTCATAAATTATATACTAATTGTTTACCTTCCCAGTTGCCACCATGTTGTCACTCTATAGTTCCTATAACACCATTGAATCTAGAGAGAACACATCTCTCTTTCATATACTAGTGTGAGTGTTAAAATATAATAATAAGAGATTAGTTGACAAAGAGGGAACACAGAGCATCATGGAATGTTCCCTCATTTGTATGTCAATAGACCCTCTCCCACATATATCAACTAAAAATTCATCACCCATCGAATTTGGCCATCAAGCATGGCTCTAACATTAAGAACTCATTATGTGATGTAGTCATCTACTGTGAATCACCAAAGTCAAGTGTGCATGTATGGGAGGATGGAGTTGCAATTGCCACAAGGGATTTCCCCAACTCTTCTCTATCTTAGAATACATGGATGGAGATGAACCATTGTAGAATAAATTTGGTATGCTGATATTATTCTTATAAATAATGTTATGAAAATTTTAGTGGTGATATGTAGCCAATTAACATTTTTTCATACTTATGTGTCTTAAAATTAGAAAATTATATGCACTATGTGTTTGAACTTGTTACCCAAATTTGATAGATGTTGGAAAAGATCATAACCAAATTGGAGACTAGACAAATCAAGTAGAAAACCCTTTGGGTACCTTGATCATATCCCCTACTAGGTTGAACACTTGAAAGAGCAACCTAATAGAGGCTCATGGTGAAAATTAATAGGAATTCCAATGCTATGTTTGTCCTAAGTATTCTAGAATTGGCAATAGACAAAAAGAAAATATAGGAGCAATTGTAGAATTTGATAAATAATAGTTTGACAATAACATATGCCTTGTAGTACCAATAATAGGTCACAATTATATGAGAATGGTTCTAGAGTCACATCCCTACCTCCTAGGAAGTTATATATAAAAGAGCATAAACCACATATGTAATAAGATATAAATGTATGAGTAGGACAATAATGAACCTATGGAATAGAATCTAAGAGTTAGGGTTATGATATGAGTGTAATAGAAAAGGTATATGTATGAAAGATACATAAATATAAGAGCATGACAATTGTATTAGATCTTCAAATGGTTTATATTAGAAAAGGGATAAATATATTTGACTCGGGACTCATATGATTTCTATGGATGTATGTATGTGTAATTTATTTTTAGTTCATTTGTATATATTAAAGATGGACTATTTTTCTTTCTTATTGTATCACACTAAAGTATAGCATGACATCATACAAATTCAATGTCTTGTCTATGGTTTTATGCCAACATTTGGTTTTGTTGGCAAGAGTTTATTTTTTGGTGAATAAGGAGGAAGTATACACCTAAGGGAAGCATTTGTGGTAACTTGAACCAAAGTTAAGGATATTTGGAGAAATTTTGTTTATATATAACCATGGTGAAGAGGTGTAGTAACACACAATTAGACCTAGCCTTAAAGGGGTTAGGAAACTAAGGGATGCATATGCAATGGATGAAAATCTCAAAGAGATGAAATTACTAAGCTAAAATAGGTCCAACTATTGGGAATGTATCAAAATAAATTAACAAATGTAAAAAAAATCAATATGACCAAAGGAGATAACAAGAGAATGAGAAAATAGAAGATAAAATAGATATGAGGATGACATGAATGAGCTGGGTGTGCATGTGGGATCACGACCTACATGTTGGGCCTCTCTTCATGTATGATTTTGTCATAGGGTGTTTTGGAGATTGGTGGGTTTCTATTGTAGGGGGTTCTATATTGTTGGGGGTTTGTTTTTGCTGCTTAGCCGTTGGTTTTTTCTTTTTTCCATTTTCTAGTGTGTGTGATTTGGGCTATGCATGGAGATGCATGTTTCTCCAAGGGGTTTAAACACAATGTCATTCTTAAATATGGTAATGGGGATTGATTATTCCTTGTATTTTCATGCTAAGGCTACAAATTTTGTGGGCAGTGCTTCAAATGGTGTTAGATCTTCATGGGATGGCATTTCTTGAGTTTTGAAGGTGAATGGTTGTTTGGTTAAGAGTGAGACTTTCCCAATTTTGGTAATCACACTGGAGTCTATTGCAAAGGATGTTGCTTATTGGAATCATGATTTAATCTACAAGTTCATGGGAATTAGGGTCTCTCTCCCGTTTCTTGAATTTGAGGCTCATAGAACTTGGAACTTGAAGGGAGACATGGAGGTGATGTAAGTAATGAATGGCTATTTTATGGTGGTTTTTTCATGCTCGATAGATCAAAATAGAGCATTTGAAGCTGGTCCTTTTAGAGCCTAAACTAATGTATTGTAAACTTGGTAGAGCCTACACAATTTAGAGGTATGTCTGGCTAAACAATCCACTCAACATTATAAAGACTACATTAAAATTTCAACCCAATGTTTGTCAACTTGTGATGGTGTTGCATTGTATGTGCATTCAAAGACCTAAGGCACCCTAATTTATCCTATTCAAGGTGTTCAACTTGTTGAAAATTTACATAATTGCATAATAGTAAAAGAAACAAACTAGAGCTAATGGTTACAAATGCCTACAACTTAACCTATAACTGAACTATTGCTAATAAAAAATTATTGAATTAACTCAAAAACCACTCAAATTGGAAAATAAACTTATTCTAACCTTTGGAGTACTAAAAGTTAAGGAAATACATGCATGCTCATGGACATTCATTACTGATAATCAAAATATGAGGATCTTTTCTAACTTGCATGCAATTTATGAAATAATGATGAACATAAATAATTCCTAAAACAAAAATAAATAGCTATAAATGAAGTGAATAATAGTTACCTTGAGTGGCCTTCTCAAGTGGTTGTCCTCACTTAACTAGAACCAAATCTAAATATTAGATTATACGCATCCATGTGAAATTAGACTTCATTCATTACACATCAAAAAATATTACACAAAATCTTCTTCATAGATTGTATTCAATGAAATCATCTTGAATAATCAACATGTTGTGTAGATAATTACTAAACTTGAACAGTAACTGATAACGAATTGCTCAAATCAGCTAACTTGTCTAAGGACTCAAACATTGGCTATATACAAGCACAGGGGAGTTTATTCCAAATAACAACTAACTACAATCATTAACTTTTGCTCCTAGATATCAGAGCATATAGTTAAGATTGAATTGTTCAAACTATAACAAAAAAGAAATAAGAGTTCTAATAGAATTGAATTTGTGTAAAACAAAATTGCATGTAAAACACACAAATAGTTATTCAGAATTCAATCAAAAAAAGGGTTCTTCTCCAACACTTTATTCCCTATCACAATGATGCACGTTCAACTCCATTAGGTGTCTTCATATAGTAGTTATTACTTTCATCTTAATTTGGAACTTCCCCTATTTCACTGCCCCAGTCTTCCTTTTGCTATGGGTTCAACGTCTTGTTGCTACTTGCTTCAGTTCTTTGTGAGCTACAAGAAGTTAATCTAACAAAATATATACACAAGGCTAACTACCATAATAAAACACAGAATTCCATCCACATTTTATGTTTACTCACATATAAACTGTTCAATGTTACTATATTATAACCATTTTCCATTACTATGATTTAGGTACAAGGTTGTATAATAAACATGAAAAGATAGCATAGCATAGGAGTATTGTTTGAAAGGTGTATCTAAAAGTGTTTGAAACTATTCATAAAAGTAATAGGAAATAGGCTAATAATTGAACCCATCATTCCCCCCAACTATACTTTTGCTTGTCCTCAAGCAAAACACTAGGGGTACAGATTATATTGTAGGGTGATCTCCTTGAAGTCCATGAAAAAATCAACTCCCTTGATTTTCTTTAAGTAAAAACCTTTGTAAGCTGCAAGCTGTCTCATTTTGATATTTCCAGCTCTCTCACATTCCTCACCTTTCTCCCCGATCCAATGTGGAACTGGATAGAGTAGCATAGGTGGGTGAAATGTGAGTGGTACCTAGTGCATCCCTATATCAACACAAATTCTCATGTATATGTGTTCCCTTTTAAGCATGATGGTAAAATTGTACATGGAATGAGGTTCCTTTATCTACAACTCTAGGGTCAAGCTATTCCATCTACTCTACATATAACTATAGCATTGTTGACCCAAACCCACAACAAATATTTGCATTCTTTTGTAGTCTGATGTACTTAGTTTCATAATTTTTCTTCCTACACCTTTATGATCCAGGAGTTTCACCCATTCATTTATAACTACATCAAGGTCTTTAGATTATTTCCTTATGGGAAGAGCAATTGATTTCTCTCTCTCATATTCTTCCATTATTTCTCCCCTAATTTGTTCATTTCTATAATAAGATGCTAATGCCCTTACTTGGAGATCCCTTACAAACATTAGAGGATTCCACTCTGTTTCATCTGGCATCACATAGTTGTATAAATAGTATTCACACAATTAATTTTTATCCTTAGGTGTAGAATCAACAAAAATGATTGATTACTTAGCCTACTAAACTGAAAACTCAAAAATATTTCCTACAAAAATAGTGCATATGTTCTTGCTGGAGGTCTTTATCTTATGATCTATGCAGCTTTGTCTGCCACTTGTTTCAACCTGACTGCTGATCTTCTTAACTTAATCTCCTTTTCCAACTCCTTAGCATGTTCTTCAATCAAGATTTCTTTTTCTTCTTCCACTTTTCCTTTTCTTGTGCAAACTCATCAGTCACTCTCCATAGCTAATAACCAAGTGACAAGGTTGTATGGTGAATTGGAGTTCTTAAGGGAGGAGGTCTTTGATTTGGTATTGCTACTTCTCCATCCCCTATCTTAGTAATGGCCAATTGTGCCAACAAATCAAGTTTAGTTCCATGGCCATATGTTTACAATTTTTCCTATATTTATTGTATTTTTGTTTCCCTTTCCTTGTCCTTCTTTTCACAGCTCTACACTAACTCTTCCAAATGTTTTATTTTGTCCAAGGATTCTTGGAGCTCCTTCCTAAGATTTATTTCTTCTATATACATTTCCTCTATTTCCTTAAGCTGCTCATTACCTCCCCCTTCATAGTCTTCATAGGTAGAACTATCTATGGTTTTCTTTTGTGTTTTCTTAGCAACAAACACATCTTTTGATTCTAAATCAGAAGTGCTAGACACATATCTCTTCCTCTTCACAGGTTTATTTACATTACCGGGGATATCTCCCTTCCCTTAAGAGTTTATCTCTACTAACATGAAATATTCCTCCTTCTATTCTTTGTTATTTTCCTCTTCTTTAGGTTTCTCTACACTTCCCCTCATGACACCTTATTTCTTTAATCTGCTAGAATGCCTAGGTGTAGGTGTTTCCTTTTTAACATCCTTATTATTTTGAACATCCTTCTTTTTATTTTATGTTTTAGAAGGTCTAGATGATGTGGATGTACTACCTCTTCTACTCTTGGTTTTTGGTGGTTTTAAGGAAGATGGAATTTCCTCCACTACTGGTGACCTAGACTCTAGCACATTATGCTCACCTTGGCTATGGGTACATGAAGCTGTAGGTGAGACATGAGGATTTTTGAGCTTACAGGTTCATCTTGTGGCTGTCTCAGGTACCATAGGTGCATCTAGTAAACTGTTAATATCTCCACATTTCTTAAAATCTTCCCATTCTACTTGTAGGTACTAAATTCTCAAGCTTCTTTTTACTAGTAAGGCAATCAAATAGTGGTGTGATAGGGAAGTGTCACTTTGTTTTCTTTGATACTCTGATACCATTCTTTTCAATAGATTATAAAGGAAATCTAGCACATTGACCAACCTATTGTGTCAAAGGTGACTAAGCAATTTAAAATGTACAATATACAAAAGATTTTTCCTATTGTCACAGGTAACATATCTAACAATATAGGAAGCACAATTATCCAAAAACCATGGAAGAGAGAGCCTCTTTATACCTTGTGAAGATGAGTCCAAATTCTCTCCTCTCTAGCTGCAATTGCATCTACATGTACTGGAAACTCTACTCCAGTTCTAGGTAACCCAAAAATTTGTGCTATGGTGACCTTAGATGCATCCACTGATAGTACTTTGATCATTGCTTCATCATGATCTAGTGTGGCTACAAACCTTCTTGCTATATCATTGTCAAATTCTATTAGTTTCAGGAAATAATTGAGCCAATCCACTCTTGTGAAAATAGGTAAGACCATTGCATCTTCCAGTATTTGCTTGTGAGCCAATGACTCTCTCTTGATAACATCGCCCCCCATTATGACTCTCTTTACTCTACTCAATGTGTTTAACCTTAAAAATTCAGCTCAATTTCACTCCACCACCTTCAAAACCCTTCTCATTTTTTTTTTTCCTTATGCACTTTCACTACCATACCATAACTGCAACTCCCCTTCTTAGTATCAACTTAATTGAGCTCAAAAATAAGTTATAGGTTTGACTCAGTGTTGGACTTAGCTCAAGTTCATAGGATTGGGAATTGGAAATTGAAAGTATAAAAAAAAAGTAGATGTAATTTTAGGAAGGTTTCACATGTCATATCTATCTATTGCATTTGGTTTAGGTGGAAAAATTCAAAAAAATAGGCAGAGTTGTACCCTTCCCCCAACTTATTATTTGAAGTGACCCCACTTCAACTCATGATTGGGAAGGGTATGATTAGAAAGTATGGAAATTAATGGTATAAATATTTCACATGCATAATTTAATATGAAAGACATAATGAAATCATTAAGAAATATATGGTAATTATGATAACATAACTACCAAAAGAGACTAACTGATCATCGTGCATGTAAACTAAATAGCATGTACGTTGAATATGATTTGATGTGACCAAAAATAATTGCAGGTAAATAAATTGTGAGGTGGTGGATGTAAGGTAATGAAACATATTAGATGAATAATAGTTGGCGATGTGGTAGCTCAAACATTTAAAATTTGAATTGGCAACAAAAATTAAAAGAAGCATGTTGTGGGTACTTTTTATGAAAAGATGGATACTACATGTGAAAATTTTGAGGTGAAAGCATGTGAACTACAACTAATGTGGAGCCAAGTGGTTTGAAATGTTTTTTGCTAGACTGTGCTATAGGCACCTTTGGCAACAAGACCCTTTTTGAATGTGTGAGACGAGGATTGTTAGTGTGGGTCGATTACGCTTAATCCATGATGAATTGAATTACAATTTACCCAAATAAACCTACATCTTCCAAACAAGATCATTCAAATTGAAAAGATTAAACTAAGCATTTGTACAAACTGAAAGTTACAAATATAAAACAGTTAAATTCCTACTCTAACCCATTTGAAACTTATCTTGTATTGGAATTGGTGTCCTATTGATGTGAAACGATGACCCTTTCCCAATCTTGTGATTAGTGAGCTTGTTTTAGTCAATTCTATGGAAGAGAATTGATGAAACCATTCTGATAAATGGATGAAAACCTAGTTTATGCTAAAAATGAACATGATGCAAGCTAAATTAACATGATTTTATGCTACAAAAGATCTAATTATGCAATTACTAAGCTAATCTAAGTTAATTCTAGGCTAAAAGATGAAAGCCCTAATTCATATGCAAACTAAGATGGATGCATGGAAGCCATTAATGGATGCTCTAAGCTATTATGCAATTGAAATTAACTAAAACAAGCTAAAAGTGAGGGAAATATGAGTGTGGATGCAAGTGAGTTCAACAACATAAGTTTGCAATTGAAAGATGGATCCATTTGTCTCCAAATAGTGTTTATAAGAGAGCAAATGAGGAATGGAGGGTTGAGATTGAAAAGATTAATCAACGGTCCAAGATGAAGGAGATGAAAGGCATGGATCATGGATTCTCATCAGCAGATGAGAATGCATGATGGGATTTAATCAAGGGTTCACACTTGCCTCAAACAAATACACTTTTGACCTACTCACATAGGTCAATGGTGACTTGTTCAAAAGGTTCAAGGTTAAAACTTGCTTAAGAAGCTAAGTGAAAATATCCCTTTTTCAAATGATAGAGGAATAAGAATATTCCTTGGAATATTCATTTGGGCAAGGAAAAAGGCATTTTACAAATTAAAAGAAAACTTTAATTGTGTAAAAAAGGAGATAAGGAATATTCTAAGGGAATATTCCCTTTTTAGAGGGAAAATTAGTTTAATTGCTAATTAAATAAGATTTAATCATGCAATTAGGGGATTTGGAGGAATAAAGTGATATTTATTAAATTAAATGATTTAATAAATGGGGGGGGAGAGAGATGAAATGATATTTAATTAAATAACTTAGGGTTATTTAATTAAATAAGATGACTTAGGGAATTAAATTAAATGTTTGATTTATTTAATTTAATTGGATGAAATGTTAGAGTGAAGGGGGATGAATTAGGCTAATAGTGAAAATGATCAATTAATTAAATTAGCTAAGCCCAATTGAATTAAAGAAAAGAAGATGGGCTAAAGATCAATTAATTAAATAATAGCTAAGCCAATTTAATCAATTGAGCGAAAAGAAGATGGGCTAAAGAAGAAATGATGTTAGTAAATCTATTTTGAGTGTATGAAATCATTTAGGACATGTTTTAGTGTCAAAAAAATGTTGAAAAATATTATGCTATAGGTCCCTACTGCAATAAGACCCTTTCTAAATGTGTAGTAGTTAGAAAATAGGTTCCTTTAGAGAAAGTATAAACATCATTATAATCGTGTTGTGTGCGCTTGTTAAATAAAATAAGAAATTAATCCTGAGTGAGCTCAAGGATTGAGTTGTGTAGCTCAATCATTGGGTCACTTGAAGTACTCAATATGTTATGTGCTATTGAGATATCACTTCATGTGTCTGAACTTGTATCTAGATCATTGCAAGCACCATACTGTTGAAATAGGGAGAAAAAAAAATCGTCTTTTTGTACTGGTTTCTTATACAACTTCAATATGTGTCTATTAACCAAAAGAGAGAATCTGACTACATCTATGGTGTGCAACTTGAATTCTCCTTTAGGATAGACTTGACTGATTTCATAAGGACCCAACCACCTAGATTGGAGTTTCCCCTTGATATCTTTGTACCTTGAATCATATAATAATGCTCACTTCCCTACATTAAACTCCTTTGTTTTGATATACTTGTCATTCCACTTCATCCTTTGTTGTTGTACTATCTCAGTGTGGTAGATTGCCCCCATTCTAATTTTGAATCCAATCCATTTAAATTATGTAACCTCTCCTTTTGAGCCATCATTAGATCCATTTCAAGCTCCACTGCTGTCCTTAATGTCTTATGTTCAAATTCAATTGGAAGGACTATTGTTTTACCATAGACTAAATCATAGGGTGTAAAACTAGTTGTTGTCTTCCAAGTTGTTCTATATGCCCATACCGCTTATGGTAACCTTGCAACCCAATCTTTCTTATGTAATTGTATTGTCTTGGTGAGAATATTTTCAATTTCTCCATAAGTAACCTCCACCTGGCCATTGGCCTGAGGGTGATAAGGTGTGGACTTTTTGTGCCTAATTTAGCATTCTTCAATTAATTTGGTGATGAGGTCTGAAGTAAACTATGGACCCTAATTACTGACTATTTCCCTAGGTACTCCATACCTAGTAAAAATGTCCCCATACAAGAATTTAGCTACATTTCCATCTCTGGTAAACTATAAGGCCTTTACTTCTACCCACTTAGTCAGATAGTTAGTGCAAACTAGAATGTATTCCTTGTTGTTGGAAGTAGATGAGATTGGTCCAATAAATTCTAGATCCCATTTGTCAAAAGGATCTAGTGTTAACTAAGGCTATAATGGAATTTCATCACTCTTGGTTTCCCTACCCATTCTTTGACACCTATCCCTACTCCTTGTATACTTAATAGAATCCTTGCACGCAAAGTTGGCTAATAATAACCAGTTGTGAGTATTTTGAATGTTGTTATTTTTGCTGCAAAATGACCCCCACATGGCTCATCATGGAAAGCCTTCATGATATCAAAGATTTTATACTCCCTTATGCACCTTCTCATAATGTTGTCAGGGTTGGTATAAAATAGATACTTGATACCCAAGAGTATGGAAAACACTTGTGTACTGGTTGTCTCTTTTCCCTTAGAGAAAAGTGTGGTGGAATCCATCCTGTCACTAAATAATTTGCAATGTCAACATACTAGGGTATATGTATATTTAGAGAAAATAAGTGTTCATCTAGGAATGAGTCATTCACTACTCCTTTAGTTGATTGTGTTGGAAATATTAACAAAAAATCTATCACTACATTAGCCTTACTAGGTTTCTCCACTATTGTAATATAAAATATTTTAGAAGGAGCAACCATCTTACTAATCTACCCCTAACTACAAGCTTGTTCATTAAATACTTGATAACTGTATGGTCTATATGGATAAAAACTAAATTTAACCATTAATGTAATGCCTAAATTTATTGATGGCATACACTACTGCCAACATCTCCTTCTCTATAACAATATTATTCAACTCTACTTCCCGAAGATTATTGCTAATGTAGTAAATTGCATACTCTTTGTTACCTTCTTTCTGGCCCAAAACTACCCCAATAGAAAAATTTGAAGCATTTGTATGTATATGAAAGGGTAAGGTCCAATTTGGCCCTCTCAAAATAGGTGCTTGAGTCAAGGCTTTCTTAAGCTCTTCAAAGGAGGGTTGAAACTCTAATGTCTACTCAAATTCAATGTCTTTACTCAACAAAACAAACAATGGTGCAAAAATATTACTGAAGTCTTTAATAAACCTCCTGTAGTAGCCTGCATGGCCAAGGAAACTTCTGATATCTCTTTTCTTTTGTGGAATATAATGTAGAAAAAATTTCTATCTTATGTGGATCAACTTGAATCCCTGCACTAGATATGAAGTTCCCTAAAAAAATTCCTTGAGTCGTCATCATAAATCACTCTTTATTGTTGAGTGACAAGTTTGTTCTTTACATATTTTTAATACCTTTTCCAAATTTTTGAGGGATTCCTCACAAGTTTCTCCATATGTAGTGAAATCATCCATATATATCTCCATATAGTCATAAGCATAATCAGAAAATATGTTGAGCACTACCCTTTGAAAAGTAGTTGAAGCATTGCATAAACCAAAGGGCAGAATAGAATAGGCATAAGTACCCCAAGGATAGGTGAATGTAGTTTTGTATTGATCTTCTAGAGAAATTTTTATTTGATTTTAACCACTGAAAACATCTAGGAATGAAAATTACTTCTTCCCAGCTAAAGAGTCAATCACTTGATCTATAAAGGGAAATGGAAAGTGGTCCTTCCTAGTGGTTGTATTCAATTCCCTATAATCTACATATATTCTCCATTTTCCACCTTTCTTGGGAATAATGACTAAAGGTGAGACCCATTCACTATCAAATATAGGGTGGATAAATCTTGCATCAAGGAATTTTTGAAGTTTGACTTTGACTATCTCTCAAGGCAGGGTTCATTCGTCTTTGAGGCTACCTAATGGGTCTATAACCATCATTGATATAGATCCTATGTATACATAAGTCAAGATCTATGTATTTCATGTCATGGTAATCCCATGCATATGTTGCTGCATGTTCCTATAGCAATGTGTGTAGGGAGTTCTGTTGCTCTTCAATCAATGCATTGTTTATGTTCAATATTTTTCCTAGTATGAATTCTAATTCCTTGGATGATTCTTGCACAAATGAGAGGTCAAGGCTTGGAATGATTAGTACACATTGCTGTGGAAGTAAGGAATGAAAAATATGATATAATTATTTTGAGGAATTGGTGGGTATAATACTTTGCAAGCAGTCTTGTAGGCATGCGATAGTCATTCTATATTATGTGAGCAATGAGCTCATCTTCATCCTGTTCATCCAATAGTGAGCTATGTTATATGGTCATCAATGTTTACAGGGAATAATTATCTTCCTCATCCAAAGTGGGCCAAATAGTTTGTTCAAGATCAACATATGGTTGGGATGGAGGACAAAGGACCAATTTCTTGGTCACAGTCCCATTAGATATTATCATATTTCCAGACCTACAACTTATGAATGCATTAGTTGTAGCTAACCATGGTCTTCCTAGGATGAGTGGGTATCTTGCAAGATTAACCTTTGGCTATAAAACTATGAAATCAACAAGATATTCCCAAGAATCTAATGCAATAACTAAATCTTCAATGATTCCTTTAGGACTGACTATTGACCTATCAACCAATTGTAAAATAGTTTATGTAGGTCTAAGGTTGGCTAACTAATGTAATTGCATTGTTTCTATACTTATAACCTATAGTCATAAAATTTATTGTTGCCCCTAAGTCTATTAAGGTGTTCTTGATAAGGGTCCCATTAATCTTAACGTCCACTACTAGACTACTAGGGTTTGTGTATTTAGGGATAGTTATGTTCCCTAACATGATATTTGCAAGGTTTCCTAAGACATGTACTATTTGAAAATCCTTCCTTTTCCTCACTGGTTTCTTAAGACATAGGTCCCTGACTACTTTAGTATATATTAGAATGTCCTTAGTACCTTGGATGAGAGGGATCTTGATATTGACATCCCTAAGTTGACCTAGCTAGTAGGTCTATCTCAGCTTGTGTGTGATGCTTTTGAATGGCTAAGTGTTTAAGAAATGAAGGTTATGGAATTGAGGTAGGTTGGTGTACCTGATTTGAATTAGGTTCTAGAAGTTTTTTGTTTGAAGCTTCAACTGTAGGTTCATCATCCTCCATCTTAGTGATTTGAGGAGATAAAAGTCCAACAAGTTGTTTCCTTGACCTGAGGAGTACATCACTCACCTCTACCCCATAATTAGGGTATTGCATAGCTTTGTTAGTATAAGCCTGGTGAAAAGGCTTATTCTTAGGGTTAGGTGTAGGTTGGGCAGGTATTTGTGTTGGTTTGGGTGGTTGGGATGTAGGATTTGATGGAGGTATAATAACTTGTTGGTGTTGAGGAGGAAGCATAGGCTACTAATAGTTCATGCTTTGTTGCTTCCATTGTTGAAATTTTTACTATTGAGATTATCATTGGTTTTTCTGTGTTGGCCATTGGGGATTGTAATTGGAACCCTAGAAATTTGGTTGTGACCAAGGATTTGGTTGTTGTTGGTTCCAATTTTTCTAAGGTTGTGGCCATTGTTGAGGGATTTTCCATTGATTTTGATTAGCTGCCTAGGACTAAGAGTTCCAATTAGAAAAAATATGATTTCCAATGGGAAAGGATAAATTGAAGTTAAGAGGGTCTTGTGGCATACCTTAACTTTGTTTCCATGGACTTCTTTGAGCTATGTAAAAGAGCTATCCATCCTTTCCTTCAAGTGGCTGAAATCAAGTTTCTCAGTTTTGTCTTGTTGAATACTAGCCACCCTTTTGCATTTGCAATTTACTTTCCTTTGCCTACATCTAGGGAAATATTCAGTGAGCATTGCTTCAACTTCCTCTTTCTTCTTCTTGATGTGGAGAGTATCCAACTAAGTGGCCAAGTGGCTAATAATGTCCTCCATGTTAGACGGTAAATTTATTAATTCTATCTTTGAAACCCTTGTGGATGATTTGTCAATAGTGGATGTCCTATCTTCTCTCATCTCTTGAGGAAGGTCCTAGAATAATTTCTATAGACCTTGTAGATGTCTTCAAATGGTATGTGAGAGATATCTCCTTGTCCAATAAGGTTGAGGGAATCCATATAGTCCTCATTGACTCCCCTCAAAAATACTAACTTGAAGGATTCTTCAGACAACTTGTTCTGTGGGTTTTTCTTCAAGACAAACTAAAATCTCTCCACATAACATTCTAATGTCTCATCCTCCTTTTGTGAAATTCTGAAAATGTCATCTCTCCTCCTATCAAGTCCTCTACAATAGTCTTAGTACTTTTCCAAGAAAACTGTCTTCATGGTATCCCAATTAGGAACAACATCCTTGCCTAATCCCATAAACCATCTTAGGGCTACATATTTTAGAGTGGCAGAGAAGATTTTGAACCTATGAGCATCAAAAGTATGTCATAAATTCTGCATAGGACATCAAATTCAAACATAAATATATTTGGGTTTTCAATCACCAACCCATAAAATACTGGTACTATTGAAGGAGGGATATTCTTTAGCATGGTAGCCCTTTCTTGATTAGTGATTGGGAACTCAAAGGTTGGTTGTTTAGGATCATCCATTGCATCACCCATGGTTTGGTATGTCCCCTTTGTCTATGTGCTAGATGTTGGTGATTGGAAAATTTCTTCTTTAGTATTACCCTTGCTCTAAGTACTAAATTCACAAATTTATGCTATGGCTTCTTGGCATGTAGAGGGAAGGAATATGCCTAAAGGGTCTCTCTACCTCTGCATACATGAAATATGGCTTTATATAGTAGCAGTCCTACACAATTTTAGTGTATCTTTTGGTGTTGAAAAAGGTTAAGGCTAATAGTCCTAATGCTAAAAACAAAATGTACACTAAGAAAACTTCACAAAAAAGTCTATGAAGATAGCAGCATCCCTGGAAATGATGCCAAAAATGTAGAGCCTAAGATAATGTATTGTAAAATTGGTAGAACCTACACAATTCAGAGGTATGCTTGGTTGAACAATCCACTCAACATTGTAAATAATACATTAAAATGTCAACCCAAGGTTTGTAAACTTGTGATGGTGTTGCACCGTATCTTCCTTCAAAGGGTATATGACAAATTCGCCTCTAACAATTCACCGATGGAAAATTCACCGCCAACAATTCACTGTGGGAAAATTCACTACCATGGAAATTCATCGCGTGAAAAATTAATTGCATGATTTTTTGGTGGTTAATTTTCCATGGCGGTGAATTTTCCTGCGGTGAATTTTTGATGATGAATTTTCCATTGGTGAATTGCTGGTGGTTAATTTTTCTAAAACCCCTTTAGAGACCTAAGGCTACCTAATTTATCCTATTCAAGGTGTTCAACTTGTTGGAAATTTACAAAATCACATAACAGTAAAAGAAACAAACCAAAGCTAATGGATATGAGTGCCTACAACTTAACCTACAACTAAACTATTGCTAATAAAGAATTACTAAACTAACTCAAAACTACTCAAACTGGCAATTGAACTTATACTAACCCCTAGAGTACTACAAATTAACTCAATACATGCATGCTCATGAAAATTCATTATTGATAATCAAAACATGAGGATATTTTCTAACTTGCAAGCAATTTATGAAACAATGATGAACATAAATAACTACTAAAACATAAATAAATATCTATAAATGAAGTACAATTACCTTGAGTGTCCTATTCAAGTGGTTGTCCTCACTTAATGAGAACCAAATCTAAATATCAAATTCTACTCATCCATGTGAAATTAAACTTCATTCATTACATATCACAAAAGATTATACAAAATCTTCTTCATAGATTGTATTCAATGAAATCATCCTAAATAATTAACATGTCTTGTAGACAATAATTGAACTTGAAAAGCAACTGATAACGAATTATTGAAATCAACTCACTTATCTAGGGACTTAACCACTGGCTATATACAAGCACAAGGGAGTTTCTTCCAAGTAAAAACTAATTTCAATAATTAACTTTCACTTGTAGATATCACAACATATAGTTAAGATTGAATTGTGCAAACTATAATTGAAAATAAAGAAGAGTCCTAATAGAACTAAAAACCTATAAAACAAAATTGCATGCAAAACACACAAATAATTATTCAAAATTCAATCAACAAAAGAGTTCTTCTTCTCCAATGCTTTATTCCCTATCATAATGATGCATGTTCAACTCCATTAGGCATCTTCATACAATAGTTATTGCATTCAACTTAATTTGGAACTTCCCCTGTTTTGGTATCCTAGTCTTCCTTTTGCTACGGGTTCATCTTCTAGTTGCTATGTGCTTCAATTCTTTGTGAGCTACAAGAAGTTAATCCAACAAAATATATACACAAGGATAACTACCATAATATAACACAAAATTCTATCCACATTTCATGCATGATCATATATAAACTACACAATGTTACTATATTATAACCATATTTCCATTACTATGATTTAGGTCCAAGGTTTTATAATAAACATGAAAAGATAGCATAGCATAGGAGTATTTTCTGAAAGATGTATCTAAAAGTGTTTGAAAGTATCTACAAAAGTAACAGAAAATAGGCTAATAACTAAACCCATCAATCCCTACTTCTACAATCAAGTAGGGTTATTTATTAAACCTTGACACACCAAATTTAATTTGGTTGAAGAACTTTCATCAAGGGTTTTGATTTGGGTGCGACTTCCCTGGCTCTCGGTTGAGTTTTGGAGGAATGACATCTTGCAAATGAATTCTCTCTTGTTGGGTAAGCTGACGGGGCCTTCACAACAAACTTAAGAGAATAAAGTAATCTCTTTGGCCCGCATTTGTGTGGATATTGATTTAAATAGCCCACTACTAGATTTGTTGGAGCTTCAGGTTGGGTCCACATCGTGGATTTAACAATTGAACTACGAGACTTTACCCTTTCGGTGTTGAATTTTCCATGAGTATGGTCACCTATAGAAAAAATGTCCTAAACTTAATGTCTCAAGTACTTCCATTGGTGAGGATTCTACTAGGAGGTCTTTTCGCTCAACACCATCAAGAGATAAAGGGGAATCCCCTATGTCAGAAGGGGAAATAGATAAAGAGGGTTTTTTTCCAATGAAGGCTTGTAATAAGGGAAGAGGCCTAAAAAGGACCCTTAAGGACAGGCAAGATGATGCCTTTTTTAATCAATTTGACACCTTAGAAGACTTGGATCAATAAATGGATATCATGAAAAGGGTCTAAATTATAATACTTTTTTGGAGAAGTAGTTGGCTTCCAAAAAGGAAGGAAGTGGTAATATTTTAGAGGAGACAGGTACCAAGTCATTGATGGTTTTTGGTTATACCTTGAAGTCTTTTATTTTACCAATTATTCTAGTGGAGATTGAGGTGGGTGCTGGTCCAACCATGGATTGGTTGGATTTGCAACCTATGGTGGAGGCTCAAGATCCTAGTAAGGATAAAAAGGTCTCATCTACTTTAAGGTTACAACAAAAGAATTTCAAGAAGGGAAATTCAGAGAAGTCTTCCAAGGTAGGGAGGAAGAAAGACTAGGATTAGATTAAGTTAATGGGTGAGAATTTAGTGGAGTCAGGTTTGGTTAAGCCTCTTGACTCCCATTTTTCTAACCCCCAATGATTGTTCTCTCATGTAATGTAGGGGTTGAACAATATCCCTTGACAAAAGGTTGTTCGAGAAATGATCAAGGCTCATTCCCTTGATGTTATGTTTATTCAAAAAACTAAATTGTCTTTGGAGGGTATGGTCAAGGTAACCTCCAATATTTTGTGGCTCAGTGTTAGTGCATTGGGGCACATGGTAGTGCTAGTGGGATTGCATGTCTTTTGAACAAGCATAAGGTCTCTCCTTTGTGGTGGATTGCGGGTAGGCTTCCTTGTCCATGGTTGCTTCAAGTTTCAAATATTGAGAAGTCATGTTGTTCTCTGATGTCTATGCTCTGACTAATTTGGTTGGTATGATTCATCTATGGGGTGTGTGAAAGAAATTGAGTCCACTTTTTGGCCAAAAGTGGAAGTGTTTTCCTTGATTTTCAAAATTTGTCACATTTGACCTTAAAATTTGAAGCACTTAGAGATGAAATCTTAGAAAAAGTCACTAATCATAAAAATATAGTACTCGGAGTCTAGTTTCCAAATATGTAATTTATTTCAATACACAGATGATAAAAATTGATTTTCAATAGGTGTTTCTAAAAAACACCATTTAAAAGACTTTTTTTACCATACCATGCATGTGTATGTCATCCAAAATTTGACCTAAATAATCATATTTTTCTAAATCCTTTTGAGAAAATATTTATAACTCATTGAAGCATGTTTTCAATATTTTTTTTGTAATTTTTTATTGAATATTGTTTTGTTAAATTTTTATTGGCCATATTTGTTGTTTTGAAAAATTGTCACGTACGTCATGCATAAGATGACCTATCATTTTTTGATATTTTTTTCAAATTGAAAAGAATTGTCTAAAGTACATTTTGGTGCAATTCGTTTTGCAAAAAAATATTTTAATAAAAAAGTTATTTTATGGACCGGTTTCATTAGAAATTAATTAAAAAATAGAAAAATATCCCAATTGTAAAAAAATTACATATTTGGAATCTGCACTCTCATTTATAATGGGTTTTAATTTCGTAAAAAAATTCTACAAAATAGGTCTTTGAATATATGTCCAAAGTCACTATTTTCTTTTGACATTGACATGACCTTCAAGTTGTAGGTCAAACTAGGTCCAAAGCTTAGGTTCAGGTCCCCAAGCCATTTCTTGAATCGGAAAACAATCCAAAAACCCGACCAAAAATTCATATTTTAAAAAATGGGATCCCATTTCATAATTTTTTTTTTTTTTGGTTCTACAAAATGGGATCCGCTTTTGAATAGTTTCCAAAACAAAAGTCCAAAAATGGAAAATTTTCAAAATATGGAAAGTTTCCAAAAATAGAAAGCTTTCAAAATGAAAAATTTCTAAAAATAGAAAGTTTTAAATGAGATCCCATTTTGAAAAGTTGCCAAAAATGGGAAGTTTCCAAAATTGGAAAAAATTCAAAATGGGATCTTGTTTTAGTTTTAGGCTTGGGACCCCAAACTTAAATGGGATCCCATTTATTAAAAACTAGGATCTTGTTTTGTTGAAGCCGATTTCGGGTTTTTTGCTAAGTTAAAAACTAGTATGTTTCATGGACTCATCTTCTTGCATTTACCTTATGGGATCATATAAGGTATGTGGGATCCTTAGCTCCTTTGTTTCCTTGGGTTGTGGTTGAGGATTTTAATTCTATACTCATTCTTGATAAAAAGTAGGGAGGTTTGGATTGTTTGGAGTCTTCTTTGTCCATGTTTAGAGATAATATATCCCTGTCGAATTTGATTGATATCAAACCTCTCAATGGTTTGTTCACCTAGAGTAATAGGTGTGCAGAAATTCTATCTTTGAGAGGTTGGACAGGTTCTTGGTTTCTAGTTTTTGGATAGGCAATCAATGGATCTCTAATTGGAAAATCCTTGAATGGATGGGATCAAACC
Organism: Sequoia sempervirens; assembly: GCA_007258455.2. Classification (NCBI taxonomy): domain Eukaryota; kingdom Viridiplantae; phylum Streptophyta; class Pinopsida; order Cupressales; family Cupressaceae; genus Sequoia; species Sequoia sempervirens. The sequence goes on along the minus strand of VDFB02000017.1, from coordinate 100,714,940 downwards.
ACTGACCTATAACATTTTCTACTCTTGGTAGGGATAGTGCTAAGAATCCTTCCTTCAAATTGTAGCTAATATGGCTTCATGAGCCTTGTCTACAGGACCTTATGAAATACTGGTGGATTTGAGGTTTGCCTCCATATGGGACAACCATGTATACTTTTATCAAAAGGCTCCAATTTGTGAAATTTTAGGTGAAAAAGTGGAATAGAGAATGCTTTGGGAATGTCTTTAATTAAAAATCAATAGCTTAGAGTTGTCTGGATATCATCATTAGGTAGAATAGAGATCAAGGGATTACCTAGGAGTCCCTTAAAGTTGAAGTGGAAGCTTTGGAGGTATTATCAAAATGGTAACTATGGGAGGAATTGTTTTGGAAACAAAAGTCAAGGATATATTGGCTTCAAGAGGCAGATAGGAAAACTTCCTTCTTCTATAACTCCGTCAAAGCCAAGGGACATGGGAATTTAATCTCTTCTATTGTCTCCTTTCATGGTGTCCAACTATCCTCTTTTCAAAATATCTCATAGTAGACTACTCGGTATTTTTCTTCCTTATTCATGGAGGACTCTCTTGAGGATTTGGAAACAGTGAACTAGATTTTGGATTGTATTCCTTTAGTTGTTCCCTTTGAAGCTAATGTTGGACTCAATCGACCCATTTACTTGAAAGAGTTGGAGGAGGTTGTTTTTAGTATGAAAAAAGGTAAGGCCCCTGGTCCGAATGGTTTTCCTATTGATTTTTTTCAATAATTTTGGGAGATTGTCAAGTGGGATATTCTGGAGGTTGTGCAAGAATCACATATTAGTAAAGAAATGTTGAAAGCCATGAACTCCACTTTCAAAAATCTTATCCCTAAGAGACAATGTGCAAAGTCTTTTCATCGTTTTTGGCCAATTTCTCTATGTAATGTTATATATAAGATCATTTCTAAGCTAATTGTTGAGAGATTGAAGCCATAGTTAGTCAAAGTTATCTCAGATGAGCAAGGAGATTTTGTGGCAAGTAGACATATCCAGGATAGCATTATTATTGTGACTAAGGCTATTCATTCCATGGAGGTATCCAGAGAGAAGGCCATGTTTATCAAATTAGACACATGGCTAAGGCTTAAGACAGGGTCAAATGTTTCTTTCTTTGCAAGGTTATCTATGCTTTTTGGTTTGATGAGGGATAAATTAATTGGGTGATGATTTTTGTCACCTTGGTGCCTTACTCTATGTTGATTAATGGTGTGCCTTCCTCTCTATTTGGTGCCTCTAGGGGTCTTAGGTAGGGTGACCCCTTATCTCCTTATCTTTTCGTTATTATGGTTGAAGGTTTGGAAAGACTTCTAAAATCCCATTTGAGTCAAGGGATTATTCATGGGTGGTGTTGGGGTGAAGGCTTGTCTCCTTAGTCCCACTTATACTTTTTGGATGACACTACACTCTTAGGTGTTGCCAGAATCAAAGAAGCAAACAATTTTAGGTGGGCTCTCAACATATATCTTATAGCTTTAGGACAAAGGATTAATGAAGGAAAATTCTCTATTTCCTTCTTCAACACTCCTTCAATTATTCAATCTAGGGTTGCTCATATTCTTAGATTTTAGATAGGTAATCTTCCTTGTGTGTATTTGGGTGTTCCCCTCTTCGTGGCCCCATTGCCAAGAGGAACCTAGTAGAGTGTTTTGAATAAGTTTAGAGGTTATTTCAACCATTGGACTTGCAGGTGGTTTTCCTTTGCTAGGATAATTATGCTCCTAAAGGTTGTGGTTTAGGCGATTCCTATCTATAGGTGTATGGTTCAAGTTGCTCCTATAGGTTTTATTAAAGAACTTGATGCTCTCTTTAGGCAGTTATTAGTGGAAGGTAGATTGGGTTCCAAGAAGTTGAGTTTGGTTAAGTGGGAATCTATTTGTAGGCCTATTCAGCTAGGTGGTTTGGGTCTTCGACAAATGGCTATTATTGGTCAGGCTCTAATGAGCAAGATTTACTAGCAATGGTGTACTACTCAAGATCAATGTTGGGCCAAAATCCTCAATGCTAAATATATGAGAGGATTTGTGGATGTTGATATTCCTACATGCCCCTTGGATGGTAAGAAGTCTATGATTTGGGATACACTTAAATGTGGATCTAGCTTAATCAAGAATGGACTATTATGGATATGTCACAAGGTTGAGGATGCTCTTTTTTGGCTTGATTCTTGGGATGGTCACCCACCAATCATGACCATCCATCCTTATTTACAAAGTCTAGACTTATGCTTTCAGGAGGTTGGGTGGTCAAAGGTGAGTGATTTCAAAGTTGTGGAGTGTTTGGGTCAGGCAGAGGTGCTTAAGTGGAAAAACTATCACTTATGGCCCCTAGGTGGATTGAAAGAGGATCGTGTTGAGTTGTCTATAGTAGAGAGAGCTTGCATCACTTTACAGTTGAAGGATAACTTGGTGTGGGCTCTTGATCCTAAAGGGGTTTACTTGGTGGTAATTGGGTACCATGAATTGGATAGAGGGAAATATGGGGAGGATGAAGCCACCTAGTGGAAATATGTTTGGAATAATTTTGCTTGGCACAAGTGAAAATTCTTCCTTTAGTTAGTTGCTCATAATAGGTGTCTTACTTGGGATAATATTTTGAAGAGAGAATTTTAGGGTCCCTCCATATGTTTTCTCTGTGGTAGTAGTGATGAGTCTTCCTCACATTTATTCTTCCAATGCGCTTTCTCCAGATCTATTTGACACCTTTGGTGGGTGGTGTGGAGACACCCTTGTGTGCATGCTCTTTCCCTCACTAATTTTTGGAGGACTTTGGGGAGGCCCCTTGCTCACTCTTTCCCTCTCTAGATGGTGTGGTCTATTGGGCCTTCATGAATTCTTTGGTAGGTTTGGTTGGAGAGGAATCATAGGATTTTTTAGGATAAAAAGCTAATTATTTTTCAAGTATGGCAATAAATTCTTAGTATGCTTTAGGAGACTATTTCAACTAAATGTGAGGTAGGAGGTCCTCTGGATGTTGGGGAGATTGTGATACTATAGGGTTTGGGTTTGAGTTGACTGAGCTTAAGGAAGGCTTGCTCCAAAGGGAGGAGACATCCCAACAAGAAAATCTAGAGTGAAGGTAGGTGGTCCTTACCTCCTATTGGGACCCTAAAAATTAATATTGATGGCTCCTCCAGGGGAAATCCAAGTTATGATGGTGTGGGAGGAGTGGGAAGAGATAGATCTAGGGCTTCCCTTTTCTTCTTCTCCATGTATCAAGGCCACCAAACTAATAGTATCATGGAGGCTCTTACAATTCTTGTTGCCTTGGAAAAGGCTTGTGCTCTTGGTTGGTGCAAGGTTATCTATGAATTTAATTCACAAATTGTGATTAATTTATTGAACAAGCAGAGTTTTGATGGGGTTAATTGGAAATTGACTTCAACTGTTCAACATATTCAACAATTAAGCAGTTCATTAGAGATGGTGTCATTTGTTCATATCTCAAGGGAGTGGAACAATGTGGTAGATTGTCTATCTAAATGGGTTTTGGAGTTTAGGGGTGATTGGAAGATTGATTATTGGAAACATCTTCCCAGTGACTGCGTCCATAGATTGAAAATGTTGATTCATGATGATATCCATAGTCCATGAATAGGTCTCTATGTTCCTATTTATGTGGCTTGTTGTTCTTTGGTCTTTGTTGGTTGGGTGAGACTTTTGGGATCTATATGTTTTTGGTATTGTTCCTTGTACTTGAATTTTCTTTGAGTGAATAAATTTTTACCCCTTTTCTCAAATAAAAAAAATAAGAGAATGAGAAATATCATTGTAAAAATAAAATGGGATTTTGAGAGAGGAAGAGAATGGTTGTGATTGGAAAGGAAAGAGAAGAGGAAATCAAATTTAAACAAAGGATATAATGAGAGGAAAAATACAAGAAGAGAATTAAAAATAGATAATTGTCTAAGGAGCACACTAGAAGAGTTATGGTAGCATATTTACAGTGAATTAGATCATCAAATGACATGCTACTTGTAAATCTAAAGTGAACCTAAAAGGTCAATTACTCTCATGAAAATAGAAAAGAAGTCTTAAGAAGAATGATGGAAAATTTAAATGAATTTAAAGCATTACTAAAAATGCATGGGTTGGAATCATGGAGTAGAGATACTATGTGGAGAGAGAAGGTATTAAGAGTTGGGAGACTTAGCCAAAAGTTAAATTCTTGACTTAATGACTAGTTACAAAAGATGATCCTAACTTGTCTCATTGAAAATTTAAGATAATAGAGGGATTTCACAAGTTGTTACACTAATGTGTAAATTTAAGGACCTAACTATTAACAAAACCATTTGAATACTAAGATTATTAGGAATTTTTAGTTGAAAAAAAGGGATATTACTAAGAGTTTAGAATTAAAAGAGGATACCTTAGAGAGAGTTATTGTAATATAACACATTTCATAATGGAAGAATATAATATGAATTATGATACAAATAAATGATAATAATATGCCACTTTGAGGGGGATTCCTCCAATAGTCTTCAATAAGAACACAATACTCAATATGATGATAATAACTAGCTACTAGCTCATATATATACCTACTTATGCCTTGGATACCACCCAACCTAATTGAGATACACAACTATAACCATTAGGATGACCTAACTATCTATATATGATTATAATAATTATTATATAACTTATTTTAGAGTTAAAGTAGCATTAAGCTAACTAATCATAACCCAATACACATTATAGGATTAGGGATATATCTTCCCATTCTTTACAAAAGTATTTTCCTCAATGCTAATTAATTTTGGATGCTTTTGCATAAAATATTCATTGTCTCAAGTGGTAAATTTGATTGGAAAATACTTTCATTTAATGAGGTGTTTTTGGATTGCCCTTGTTCTCATCTTCTTCACATGTGTCTATAAAATTAACTTTAGATCTAAGATGTGTCTTCACTCTATATTTGGCTTAGGTAGCACTATCTATGTTATAATTTTATATTAATCCACTTTCCTCTTCATTATTTTTTGTTCCTTTTCTTTGTTCTCCTTGAGACTAGAGGGTACCTCTTGGCAATGAATGTGTTCTTCTATTTATCTAAAATTTTGGTGCACCTTTGAGGAAGATGTGAAGGATGGTATATGGTACCTTAGCATGAATTTAATGGTCTGATCATGATCTTATTTAGGTGGTGATTATTTTTAATTTCTCCAAGAAGTGATAATTCATGAAAATATGTTATTGGCTTTACTTCTTCTCCTTAGTTTTCCTCTTATTATTTGTCTTCTCCTCCTCCTCCTTTTCCTTCTTATTCTACTAATCCTCCTCCTCCTCCTCCTTCTCCTTCTCCTTATCCTTTTACACATTCTTGTTATTTTTGTATATTCTTCATTTGTAGTAGGTTATAATATCCCATATGAGTGCTAGCCATTGAATTATTGGAGTGTTGATCCATCTTGAGATTAATTAAAACCTAAGAGCTCCCTTCTCCTTAGGAGGCTCCTATTCATCTCAATCCTTGTTATATGACTTCATATGTTTGGAATCTCTAAAACCTTGGCTATAAAAAAACTTATACTTTTATTTTTTAATAATTTCCTTAACCCATCTCTTTCATTTGCTTTTTCATACTTGACAAGATTTATCCTTCATATTTTTGGTTTTCTCCCTTATTATATTCAATGGTTATGGTATCCATCTCTTCTACTAATGAATTCTCTTTATAAGGAGTCTTTCCAAGAGTGATGGTATTCCTTACCTTGATTCATGTTGAAGCCCCCACTAGGGTGCAATAAAATAATTTCACAATAAATTACAAAAATAAATCCAATAAATTTTAAAAATTTATAGTAACTTATTGGGGGCCTAGGTATGACTTCCCAAACAAAATATCCAATAATTTCACCAATTTCTATCCTTGGGAGTGAATTTGGTGGAAAATATAATTTCATTGTAACCCCTTGAATTTTCTCCAAATGACCTCAAATACGGGCTTTAGTAGGTTAAATATGCTCTTGATAAACCCTCCAGAGATTAGAAAAAAATATTTTCAGCTTTGGAAGAAAATTAGGTGGAAACCCTAATGTAACCCCAATTCTATAATAACTCAAATTCTACTCTAATTTCCTTCAAATTTATATTATATAGTAGGTTCACTATTAGCTTCAATAACCATTTAAATATAAGAATCCCCCCAAATTAGGGTGATATGCACTTCCCAAAATGACCTCCAAAATTTCAAAAAATTACCCTGCCTTCAAAATGCTAAGATCATGTTTTAGTAACAATTGTAATACAAGTTGCACAATAGAAGAGTTTAATAGTCTAAATATGCTGAAAATACTTGATAATAATACATCACTTCAAGGGGGTAACCTCCTAATCCACTTCGAGGGGGATACCTGCAATATTCTTCAATAAGAACACAATACTCAATATGATGATAATAAGTAACCACTAGCTCATCTATATACCTAATTATGCATTGGTTACCACCCAAGCCAACTTAGATAGTTAAATAACACCCTTACGATCATTGGTGTAAATAGGTGTTTTAACTATCTAGGTCCTATTTACATGTTAAGTCCACTTAGGTCCTAGTTTCTTTTTCTAGAAGTCTTAGTTGTTTAGATAAGATCTTATCATATCTTATCTAGGTTTCTTTTATTTAATGCATGTGTCCTAGGTTATTTAATGTTGGCTCATGTCATTTAATTATGACAATAATTTAATGCTGGTACATCATCACACCTAGCATATATAAGCAAGTCATCATTCAAGATGGAAATCTTACACCCATAATTATAGCATGATATTTCTACCATTTCCCTCTTGTGGAATTTATTTTGTCTTGTAGGTGATCCTGGGATGTTGAGGAGTTCATTATACACTCCTACATGGTATTAGAGTATTAGTACTAAAAAATTCTTCCATGATCTAAGGGACCTATCTTGGCATGAAATTTTTGTTGGGTGTGAGTTGGGGTTTTGTGGACATCACCATTAAATCCAGGGCATAAGAGAAAGTCAGGTTTGGCTTTCATTTTTTCAATTTTCATTATATTTATCTATTGATCTACAAGGGTTTGAAGGAGGATTTTAGTTGTGAGATTTGTGGGGTAGCTAATTTTTTGGAGCACTTTGGGTCAAATCTGACCCTACCATTGTGTCCAAAAGGCTTGAGAACCTAAGGAATGACTATCAATTCATAAATTTTTGACACCTTTGATTGGGGCACTAGGAAAACTTTTAGCCATTGTATGACTGTACATATTTGTATTTGGTGGCACTAGATGGCATTGTACTATCTGTCAGTTTGCAATTTTGCATAATTAGTCAGCTGTATTAGGCAACATATTCTATTTTCGTAGAGAATATTCTCCTTCTACATCATCCTTGTGTTGGCTTCATACCTTAGCAGACATCAAAATTTGTGTACTTGGTCTTTGGTGTACATCTATCACGTGAGAAGTCATTTTAGCATTGGCACTAGGTATGAATTTACATTTATTATTGGTAGGTTTATTTATAATAAAAATTTGTTATGTTAAAATCTTTTGACTATTTGTTTTAGCTTGTGATTTCATTGGCGACCATGGCTTGTTCTTAGTCATGGGAGGGGGGCTAACCCCTAAGCAACGCAACTTAGGCCCATCACCCCCGCACTATTAGGCCACATCCTACCCAACACTTTGTTGACAACAGGAGTTTGGTAATTTTTTAAAAAAACTTGCTAATCGTCAGTCGTATGAAGAACTATGGGCCAAAAATTTTAAGCCCTTGGCCCTATTTTTTTCCCTTAGAGGCCTAAATAGGCTATTTTTTCAAACGATCATAAGTTTCAATCCAAGAGGTGAAATTTTTCATATGAGATATCGTCAACAGTTGGCTTCACCAATTTTGTAGTGGTGCAGGTTATTTTTTAAATTTTTATTGTTTTTAGGCATTTATTTTTGGTTGAAGTCAAATCTTTATTTTTGGCTCCTCAGCTCATAATTACTTTTTACCACAATCTTTGATTTTTGTGATTCTTCCAGCATTGGAAAGGTATTGAGGAGCTCTATTATGCAATCCATGCACTTTTTCCTATTTCTATCATAAGTATATTATTTCAAATTTTCCCTAATGGGTGTCTTGGAGATTACTTGGATATTTTGATAGTTGGGAGGGTGCAATTTTGATCTTTGAAATTTAATTCAGTATTAGAACAATGTTCTCTAACCTATTATTTCATTCAAATTCTAGAGTCACTCCATATCGAGTGTTTCAGTGTTCCTTAACATCAGGTCTATCATGATTTTGACTTGAGTCCTTGAGTGACTCTAATATGGTTTCTAGCATCATAATTATCTTTCCTTTGCTTTCCTAATTAAGGATTCCTATGTTACTCCACTAGTGTGCTTCTAGTGTTTCTTTACAAGTTTTTTCATTGAGGGGGGCTAAATAGTCTCTTCTTCATCTCTCTTATGGGGGTTTTTCCTCAAATGGGGATTCTTTCCTTCTCATGCATTAGCGAGAGAATTATTGTATATTTTATCTCTTTTGAGGAGGAGTTTTGTTCATTGGGTTTTCTCCTTTTCTCTGTTTGTGAGAGATTTCTTTGCATTTGTACATGGGTACCTAACATGGCATCATAGCCAAGACCCATCTTTGTGTCATTTGCATAAGTACTCCCTAAGTTGTACAATTAAGGGGGGGTGTTGGTCTAAATAGTTGTTTTAACTATCTAGATTCTATTTACATGTTAATTCCACTTAGGTCCTAGTTGCTTTTTCTAAAAGTCTTAGATGTCTAGATAAGATCTTATCATATCTTATCTAGTTGGCTTTTATTTAATGCTTGAGTCCTAGGTCACTTGATGTTGCCTCATGCTATTTGATTCTGAAACATTCATTTAATGTTGGTACATCATTACACCTTGCCTATATAAGCAAGGCATCATATGTACATTGATATATTCAAGCTAGCAATCTTGTATCCATAATCATAGCATGATATTTCTACCATTTCTCTCTTGTAGAGGTTATTTTTCCTTGTAGAAAATCCTGGGGTGTTGAGGAGTTCACCATAAAATCCTATGATTACCTAACTACCTATATATTATTATAATAATGATTATATAACTTATTTAAGAGTTAAGGTAGCCATAAATTGAGTACTCATAACCCTAGAAATACTATAGAATTAAGGGCATATCAACTATAAAGAATAATAATGAATAAAATGAAATTAGTAATTCAAGTAATAACAATTATAAATAAAAAAGTAATGGAGATATATGAATGGTCACATATCCAACCCAAAAGAGGCCACTAGATGATGTGACCCTCATAAACCAGATGCCACTCCTTATTTAATACAATAAGTGTGAGGAGGCTAGAGGAAGACAAATGGAGAAGAGAGAAAGATAAAGAGTTTGTGAAATCTAGAAGAGATCTTGGGGATAAAGGATGAAAGGTGAATTTATTAAAATAACAAGAGTTTGGGAAAATAAAGAAAGGAATAAAAAGAGTGAAAGAAAGAGAAACAAGGATAGAGCCACAACTTGAAAAAGAGAAAATATCTATGAAAACTTGAAAAAAGGGAGGGTAGAACCAAAAACATAAGGAAACACATTAATACTAATCAAACCACAACTTATAAATTTGAGTAATTATTCTATTTGCACTTACATGTGTATTTAGGGTCTAACTACACTAACCTACCTTAGTATCACTCAACTCCATATTGTTTGACCTTGCCAACAATATTTAGTGCAAGGGTACAAAGTGCCATTTTTTCTTTTAAACCTCATACGACTAAACCAAGGGTGCAAGCACATTAGGTTTTCTAATTGTAGTGGAGGCCTTATTTTTCATTGAATTCTATTGGTTCTTCTAGTCTACAATGATTTGGTAAAGTCTCTTGAGACCTAAGAACAAAGAGGTGTCAAAATTTGATGGATCATTTATTATAATCTATAGCAGCTAGGAATTTTCTATTAATACCTATAAGTGGATTTTAGGTTTGAATAAACTAATATATCTCAATTTACTTCAACTACATACTATTTGACCTTACCAACAACAAATACATTCTTAAAAACTGTCTTAATGGTGTTTAGTGCATGGGTGCCAAGTGTAATTTTTTCTTTCTTTCTAAACCTTGTGGGACTAAACTAAGGGAATAAATACATTAAGGTGGGCTAGTAAATTTTAGTGGAGGCCTTGTTTTGTATAAAGGGTTAATGATCCCTTTGAGCTACAACAATCTAACAAAGTCTCTTAAGAGACCTAAGAACAAAAAAGTGTGAAACTTTGATAGAGAATTTCTCAAAATTCGTAGCACCTAAGAATGCTCTATTATCACATATAAGTAGATTTTGGGTCTAATAACAATATTATATATTGATTTACCTCAACTCCATATTGTTTTACCTTACTGAAAATGAATTGCATTCTTGCAAAATGGCTCAATTATGTTCAATGCAAGGTGCCAAATGCCATTTTTCTTTTTACCCCTCATAGGACCAAATGAAGGATACAAACACATTTGGGTAGACTAGTGAATTAAATTAGAGGCCTTGTTTTGTCATTGAAAGGTCATGATTATTTTGGGCTACATTGATCTAGCAAAGTATCTTAAGAGACTTAAGAGCAAAAAAGTATCAAACTTTGATGGATCATTTCTTAAAATCTATAGTACCTAGGAATGTGTTGTTTGCACCTATAGGAGAATTTTTAGTTTGAATAAAATAACCTATCTTGATTTTCCTCAACTCCATGCTATTTTACCTTGCTAATAATTAATACATTCTTGCAAAATACCTCAATTATATTCAATGCAAGGGTGTCAATTTCCATTTTATTTATGTGCCTCATGGGATCAAACTAAGGGTGCAAACACATCAGATTGGGCCATACTTTTATAATTGATGCCTCATTTTTCATTGAATGGTACTAATCCTTCTAGGCTACACTAATATAGCAAAGTCTCTCAAGATACATAAGAGTAAAAAGTGTCAAACTTTGACTAAGCATTTTTTTAAATATGTAGCTCCTAGGAATATTTCAATCACCTCTATGGGTGAGTTTTAGGTTTGATTACACTAAATCATATTGATTTACCTTAAATCCATCTATTTAACTTTACATCAAATGGATGCATTCTTGAAAAGTGTCACAATGACATTTAGTGCAAGGGTACCAAGTGCCATTTTTATTGTAGCTCATGGGACCAAACCAAGGGCACAAACACATTGGGGTGGGATAGTGAATTATAGTGAATGCTTCAATTAAAAAGTATTAATCCTTTCAAGATACATTTATTTGACAAATTCTATTAAGAGATTTAAGAGAAAAAGTGTCACTTTGATGGAGCATTTATTAGAATTTGTAACACCTAGAAATGTTTTGTTTGCATTCCCATAGTTGGATTTCAGCTCCAACTACACTAACTTGTCTCAATTCCCTCAACTCCATACCAATGGTATTTTTTGGCAATGAATGGATTCTTGCAAAATTCCTAAATTGCATTTAGTAGAAGGGTGCCAAGTGACATTTTTTAATTTTTGTACCTCATGGGACGAAATTGAGGGAACAAACGCATTAGGGTGGACAAATGAATTTTATTGGAGGGCTTGTTTCATCATCAAATGGTTTCAATACTTTTACGATAGACTAATATAGAAAAGTCTCTTATGACACCTAAGAGAAAAAAGTGTCAAACTTTGACAAAGAATTTCTTAGAATCTAGAGCACCTATGAATGTTTTATTTACATATATAGGTGGATTTTAGACTTGGATACACTAACCGATCTTAATCTACCTTAACACTATACTATTTGACCTTCTCGAAAATGATTATATTCTTAGAAAATGCCTCAGTGAAATTAAATGCAAGGATTCCACGTGCCATTTTTTCTTTCTAAACCTCATTGGATGACATTGAGGGTGTTAAAACATTGGTGTGGGATAATGAATTTTAGTAGAGGCCTCATTTCATTGTGAAGTCTTTTCATCCTTTAGGACTATAAAAATATAGTGAGGTAACTTAGATAAGGGGGAGAGAATGAGAGATAGATAAGGCACAAAGAGAGTTGGAGATAAAGAGGGAAGGAGAGAGATAATTATTGAGAGGGAGGGAGAGAAAGATAGAGAGGGAAAGAGATGATCAAGTGCAATGTATATAAATACTATATAAAGATATAACAAAATTTTATTGCTTTCATTGTCAATAACATCAAATACTATATAAAAATTTAAACCATTCATAATTATTTTCAACATTGAGTATTATTTAAACTATTAAAAAATTTAAGATATTAATATATATAAAATATTTATATATTCCTTTTAATAAGGACATGAAGGTGCATAACATAACCAAATGTCATGAGGCTAACATTGTCTCCTAGACTACAAAATTTCTTCAACTATACATTTTTTAATGTGCCATATAGGCATACAAAATATCCTCCTCTATGTAGGAAAGGCTACAAGTCAAACATTAACCTCTCTTTTCTTGACTAGATTGTGAATATTGAATGTTTGAATAAGTTATTGCCTTGTTCCATTCTAATATCCTATGATTTTCATTCTATTATAATTCAAATTATTTGTAAAGTTTATAAAATTAGATACTATTCCAAACTCTATAACAATAAAAATAATCTAAAATGACCTAAAAATAATTAAAAAACACCTACAAAAAATATAGTCTAGTTGTTCTTACTATTGATGCTTAGCATCATCAAGCTATGCATATCATTAGATTAGGGTGCTAATATAATGTATAACAAAATAGGAATAACATATATCAATTATTTGCACATATATTTTTGGGTTCCAAAACCACTGCTCAACATTCTAAAATAAAATTCCACTCACAAGGCTAGGGTTTGTCATGATGCAAGTGAAATTAACTCATCAACAAAATATGGAGGGTTAAAGGTCAACTCTATGGGATGGGTTATCTCTCCTATGCTTAGAGCTCAACTTAGACTCAAGAGGGTGTTACTAGTCGTATACCTTAATAGGTATTGAAATCAAACAAAATGGACAACCAAAAATAACTACAACCAAACCCAATCACAATGTCAACCCCAAATGTTGTCACTAGGTCAAGAGAGGTTGGTTGTGAGTGATCCCACAACATTGGTTTACAATTTTTGGCCAAACTAGACATTGAACTGATTTTTTTTAACTAAGTCTTCACTTTTGGGCACCTATAGCTGCTAAACCATGAGGAATTTGAAGATGATGTAAACTAGTGATTTGTGACATTTTGTGTGTAAATTATATATATATTTATATATTGGAATAAAATTTCATTTCTTTTCACCATTTTTAAAGAGTGATATGTACTTGCCAACACATAACTTTTCTCTATGAAGAATAAATTTCCAATTTTTTTGAATTTAGATTCGTAACTACAATATCTAGTGCATGCAATTGGTTTCATAGTGGGTAAAAGCACAAAACTATGTCACACTTTCAGCCAAATAAAGTAATCTGGCTGGATTACTTTCAACCGACCTATTTTCGGCCGATAGGGTTTCAGCCGAATCCACAGGGCAGTGACATGGTGCCTACGTGTCTCCACCTTTTCAGTCAGGTTTCTTTTGGCCAAAAATTTCTCGGCCGAAAATGTGTCGATCGAAAGTATCGAAATAAAAAAACCAAGGTGACCATTTTGAGTGCTCGGGCGAAAGTGTTGAGGGCGAAAGCTTGTTGGCCGAGGTCAACACCAACAATGATGATATATACCCAGGTTCCATCCGGGCTCATTTGTTGGATTGTTTTATTCATGTTTTGTGTGTTCTATCTCATTTGGGAGATTTATTTGATGTATTTTGGGTTAGGATTTCATTAAAATGTGCAAAGAAATGTTTCTTAGTGATTTTATTGGTGGAATTATATGAAATTTTGTGTTGCTTGAGATAATGATGAAGGAAATACATAGATTTCGTTGTGATGTTTGGAAAATTATTAGACTTTGATGTTTAAACAGTTTGCTCTAGTGTTCTAATAATTTGGGGTTTTGTGAGAAAAGTGACCTAATTGTCAAATTCATAAGCTCAGTCACAAAGCACACAAAAACACCACTTCCATGAGATTTACTTAATGGAAAAAATCTCAAGGAAAAAGACAATGTACTTAACATGGGAGAAGTGAGGGACTGTCTCAACTGATCCAAACATTATCATACTTAGATTTAACCATGTTAGTCCTCTTCACAGGCTGTTTTTAACCTGTAAATCAAAAGCAATAGAGCTCTAACATTCTATACATAGATTAGTTAAAAATACACATCCCAATACAAATATACATAATTTACAAGTGTTGTTTGAATGTATATTGAGCAATCATAACCACTTCAAATCTTGGTCAAACTCAACAACAAAGCACACAGAAATACCATTTTCATGAGATTTTAGTCAAACACACAATGTGACCAATTAGCCCTCAAATACTCTGAGAAAAGGAGTCATCAGAGAGAAGGCAAGTGCAAACAATGAAATTGGTTTCCAACCTGCTGTTTTATTTGTTTACACTTTATAATAGATTTGTTTTATTTGTTTGATTTTCTAAAATATTTGGGCTTCAAAACATACCAATTTTACTCATTGGCTATGCTTTGGACTATCACCACTATTAAATATGAGTTGATGATTAAAGAGATTCCCTATTAGTGTGAAATCCAAACCACTTATCATTTCTTGCAACAGAAAAATTCAAAACATGCAACTAGAAACTGTCAAGAGAAAAGTGCCAATCCTTGAAAATCCTAATAACCATTAGAAATGACCCAGACATGAACATATAGCATGATCTAATTAAGAATGAAAATAGATTAAAGATTAAAGTGAAATAAAATGTTTATACTTCATTGTATATACACATCTTGTTAGAGCAAAACGTATAAACTATATTGACTATAAGACTGAATAGGCTAGAAATTAATCTCAACAAATCAATAGAAGTAAGACTTCTCCATCAACAGTTGCAAATGCTAAAAACTCTTTCCCATAACAGTGGTTATGAAACAATGTTTTGAAATAGAACGTACAAACTATCACAGGCAATGTAGTTATTGCAAGTCAAAAGAAAGAACAAATGAGACAATGCATTCTAGCTCCCAATTTCAAAGACAACCAATCTCCTGTGTAGAGGTGCTAGTTCAATAAAATCACACAATTTCAATCAATCATCCCCTAATATAATTAGTCTCAACTACTCATAAAAAAGGAAACCATTTCTAAAAATAACAGATCTTTGCTTTGCCATAAAGCTATCTATGAATTCTTGTAAAAAATCCATGTATAGCCTCTACATGGTTTTATTTGTTCTCGTTCCCTAAATAAACTAAACAATGCATCTTACTAAACTTGAAAACAATTCCCCCTTTATTTGTGTCATATATCTTATCTTTATATCATGAAGACTTATTCTTTATTTGCATGTCTATGTCTCTAATATCCTTTATTTGAATGTATACTAGCTCCAATATCCTTCGTTCTTTTTGCATGGATATCAAGTTCATATTTAATTCTTATTTTGGCACTAATTGTGAGATGTGTGGGGCTCATTATAATTCTTCCCTACCTGAATTGAGACCATTGTAAATAGTTAAGGTAGATCTTTTGATTGCACCAAATATTTTATAAGCATCCAACTCCTTAGCCTTTATCTCTATCCTGAGGTCATCTATCTTCAAGACAAAAACCCGATTGGCTCATAGCTTAAATAATATATCCTTCATATACTCATCAAATTACATTGAAAAATATGATAGCTTTTGCTAGCTTGTCAATTTCCACTATAAAACCACTTCTTTTATATTTTCGAACAAATGGATGATAGAATCTATCAGTACATTAGATTTATTTGTATGATCACATTAAACTCTTGTACATCTAAACTCTTGGCCTCATTTACATGTCCCAAATTAGTTTCCTTATCTTCATGATGAGAGGCCTTTGTTCTCAAAAATCACTATTACTTGATGGTTGTGACAATTTAACTTGGTCTTTCATTGCATTTATCCCAACCATTAGTACTTCTTTCAAAGCATCAACTTGAGAATTTGAACCTGCAAAATGTGGCATACCAGTTTCTCATGGAGCCAACATAGCCTACATTTGAACCTACATTTGAACCTACAAAATGTGGCATACCAGTTTCTTATAAACTATATTGACTATAAGATTGAATAGGCTGGAAATTAATCTCAACAAATCAACAGAAGTAAGACTTCTCCATCAACAGTTGTACATCAATTCTATCATTGTGAATTCTTGTAACGAATTCCTGTGTCTTAGTATGATAACTACAATATACACATATACACGTGTATATGTATGTATGTGTGGACATGTATGTGTATGAACTTGAGTGTACATACATGTACATGTGTACACAATATATATAAATGCATGTGTGTATGTACATACATATATTTTTCCTAAATTTACATTTCTATAAATTCAAAATTGAAAATCCCAAATTTTTAGTTCACCATATGTATGTATACATAATGTATGCACATGCATGTGTACATATATATGTGTATGTGTGTATATGTGTACATAATGCACATACATGTATGTGTACACATATATACATGTACATGTGTACATGTGTATATGTATGTATTATATATACATATGTGTATGTGTGTATGTATGTATGTAAATTATGTATGCATATATATATATATACATATATGTATGTGTGTATGTACATGTACATGCATATATGTGTATGTGTGTATGTATGTATGTATTATATATGTATGTGTATGTGCGTATGCATGTATGTATTATATATACATATGTGTACATGTGTGTATGTATGTATGTATATATGCATATATATATGTATGTACATGCACATATATGTGTATGTGTGTATGTATGTATGTATATATATGTATGTGTATGTGCATGTATGTATGCATATATATATATATGTATGTGTGTATGTATGTATGTACTTGAGTATGTACATGTACATAAATATATGTATGTATATGTACGCACGTGCATGTATATATATATGTACATGTGTGTACATGTATGTATATAGACATACATACATATACATACACACATACACATATATATGCATGTACATACATGTACATACACACACACACACACACATATATACATGTATATATACATGTACACACATGCACTCCCACATACATACATGTGTACATACATACATACAGATATATGCACATGTACATATGTATGTATACACATATATATACATGTATATACATGTACACATGCACTCCCACATACATACATGTGTACATACATACAATAAATGTATATATATGTACATACACAAATGTATTGAAAGTCTTCAGATTTGGAGTTGTCAAATTTAGATTATGTTATCTAAGTTGTTGCAAAAGGTGAACTATTGAGTTAAGTTCATTGAAGAAGAAAATAAATTATATGATGAAATAAAGGTCATTCCATGCTTACAAGGCCAAGGTTTCTAATCAAACATAGCATTCCCGAGGCCTAAATTCATCTTTCATGAAAGAAAAAGATGATATCAAAGGAGATATTTTGCCTACAAAACATGTACATACAATGTTTATATTTTATTCCTAAGGAATTTATTTCAAAGAATTTTAACTTTATTACTTTAATATGTTTTAAGTTAGATCGAAAAATTAAGGAAATGTTAACCTTTTTATTTAGTGTTTGATTTAAAAAATAATTGATTACAAAGAAAGGCTAGATATATATGTGACCAATTGTAATGAAGAGTATTTTTTTATTTTGATCAAAATTTTAGTATAGAGTGGTTGAAAGGATAAATATATTTTTTCCATATTTATTCTTGGTTGCATATTACATGCATCTATGATTTAATAGGTTCACATAGAGATAGATATAAAGTTTGAACTAGATCTCATTAGATACATTTAAATTTAAAAATGTTTTCTAGTTTTGAAACTTGAAAATTTTACATTTAATTTAAATATATATATATTTTTAGTTTTGAAAAAATTTCAATTTAAGTTTGTTTAGTTCATCATGTAATTTTGTTTTAATGATATGCAAATCTCTATATCTATTTATATATATCATTGCCGATGAGGGATCTCATCATTCCCCTCGTTCTGAGTGAGAAGCTCAAACTAGATCAAATATATTTCATGATAGTATTGCTAGATTGGATAATGCTCTAAAATGTTTAGAGAAAACAATTCACAACTCCCCCAATTTGGCTAATCGAGATAGATTAGTCACTATTAGACAGGAGATTATTAAGATGATCGAGACAATTTGATCATACAATCCTTATGATGAAATCAACATTGAGCAATTTTATTTTTCTCTTGCCAGGAGTGTTACTAGCATAGTGAAACATAAAGAAGTTGCCAAATTAGTTTTAGGTGAAAATGTGTTATCCATGTTCCCATTTTATAGAGGAAAAAATAAAATTAGAGGATGTGTGGTTACGAGGTGTGAAGACCCTCTTGTTGCACCATTCATATACCCTAGATGGTTGGCAACACATCATAGATGGCCTCACAATGATGAGTTGTCACTGTATTTTGTCAAACAGTTATATGCAAAATTTCATTTACATATAGAGGTGGACTACACATCTTATCCTAAGCATGTTGGCCAAGGTAAAGGCCATTTTTCTGACAAACCATAGTTTAGACCTTCAAATTTTCCACCGCCTATGGACAAGAGGGCATTAGTTGGCCCAAACCTTTTGGTTTTACCAAAATGTTTAGAATTGGCAGTAGCAGGGGAGGTAGCAATAGGCTCCACTTAGAGTCAAATTTTTAAAAATATTGCCTCTATTATGATGCAGATTGATTAGATTTCATCTGATTGAGTTGGTAGATACTTATTATGCCCATAGATCAACCTTCCTCCCACTGAGGCTACATCTGCATTGTATGATCCATTTATTAGTGCTGATCTACCTACTCTTGTAGATGTTGAGCATATGACCCACACAACTCTGCGTAATATGTGTAGACTCTCAATTTTGGATTTACTAGCAGCATATCAGGTTATCAATGAGGACCATGGGATTGCTCTTGACAAGGTACCAGACTTTATTAGACAACGATATCTTCATACACATACGAGCCACAGGGTGGCAAATGCAACTTAGGATATTCCACATCAGCCTATAGGATCCCATGTACATCATGTTTCTATTGATCCTTTAGCTTGTCTAGGTAGTCGTCAGGATGTTATAGGTCACATTGAGGCTACTGCGATACCTGATCCTATCCATGGTACATATAGTCAGCTTCTTTTTGCCACTGATACTATACATGCTACAAAGCCCCTTGCAATGTCTTTACATTCTCGTGATCTTAGTGACATTGGTAGAGCCATCAAGCAGGCACAACAGGGACTTTCAATTTATAATTTAAATACATATATTTAAAATTGTGTTCTAAAAAATTATGTAATGCATTTTAAAAACTTCTAGTTGTTTAACTCCTGATTGAAATTGTGTACTTGAAATTTTTTAGTATGGTGATTTTCCAGACTTTGGAAATTTGGAGCATGATGGCGATCCCACGCAGTATGCAGATGAGGTACATTTAAATTTAATTAAAAAAAATTAATTACTTGATGTTTAAGTTTGAACACATTAAACTCAAGTACATTGTAATTTTAGATAATTTTACATATATGTACTTAAACACATGCAGGGGTTGGGACGAGGCTCAGGACACAGATTGAGAGATCTTGGATCGGGACATGGATCCACACATCTTGGATCAGTAGAGTGATTGGTCCATGGATTGAGGGAGATGTCAGGCTATGGATCGAGGGAGAGATCGAGCCATGGATCAAGGGAGAGGTCGAGGGAGAGATTGAGGGATAGATCGGGCCAAAGATATGATGATTCTATTAATACCAGACATCCCTCTCTTTGAGATTTGTTTTATAGTATTACATGTTTGAGATCATATTATTACATGCTGGAGACACTTTTTATGATTTATGTATTGAAAATTTGCACATGTGTTGTACTTATTTATGTTTTATGGTACACATATATATACTTGTTATGATTTACATGTCACATTCATACATTTATGTTTTATGGTTTGAATTTTGGTTTGTTAGATGCATGCATTATTATGGTTTGATGTTCACTTACATTGTACATCTATAAATACATCGTGCAATATTAGTTTATGGTTTTATTTATTTAGCAAGGAACACTCAAGTACCTTTATTTAAATTTAAAATATGGTTTGTTCAAATGCACTTGTTGTACATATCTAAATTTACATCATGAAATCAAAATGTTGGACTCCACTATCTAATGGTTGCTATTTGTAAATTTAAAAAGATGGACATGTACATGTAATTAATTTAAATAAATAGTTCAAATGAATTTGTCTTTAATAAATAGGTCAAGAAATAGAAAAAACTGAATGCAAATATGCTTGAGATTAATGCTATATTTTATTAAAGTAGAACATAAAAATGCAATTGGATTAATAGATGATAGTTCTTGAATTTTTAAAGCTCTAAATGTTCATTTTTAAAGTTAAGTATAGGTTAAATACATTTAAATTTTGCATATATCATGCTATACATGAACCTAGAATCTAATTCCATATAATCTAATAGACGTTCATTTGAATGTGCATGCAAAAGAATTCTTGAACTAGATGATGAGCTATACGTGTGTCCAGTTGAATGTATATATATATATATATATATATATATATATATTTGAAAGTGTTCACTTAAGAATTCCATATATAATTCAAAGAAAGCATGTAAGCTATAAGTGGAGTTGAATGTAAATGAAATCAAATTTTTAGTCTTGAAAGTTTAAGAATTCCATGTGGAACATTTATATATATGCAATTGGAAATTGATATATTTAAATCTTGAAAGTTATGCACATTTAATATTAAATTAAAAATTGATCAAGTAGATCTAGATCTTCCTAGATGACAATTATATATAAATTAAAAATTGATCAATCCATATTTAATTGTACTAGAAAGATGGACCATTACATACATGGTCTCAAGCTATACATGGTAAATAAAGTTAAATTGATTCCAAAATGTGGCTATCTCAACCACCCCAAACACCATCACTATGATTCACTACAATGTTCATATATTCCAATGCACCTTGAGGTGAACAAGAAAGAGCAAACCAAGAGAACTTGGATACAATCTAACATTAACAAAATGGATTTAATAACTATACTTAAGAGATAGGAGCTAATGTTCTTAAAAGAAAATTTGGATTAAAGATGAAATCAAATTATAAGGTCAAGTGATTTTTTATTAGGAGATTGGATTTGAATTGGATGATAGTCCAAATTAAGGATAAGGTCCCTAGATGTTGAAAGCTTTCCAGGTGATGACGAAAGGACAATATGATGTATGGACTAGATTGAGACCAAGTAACCAAATTCAATATGATGTATGGACTAGATTGAGACCAAGTAACCAAATTTTGATGTTCAAGTGATGATTTTTTATTAAGGATGGAGAATGGATGTATGGTTGAGATGGATCTAGATGGATAATTTTTAAATGATTCTAGGATGATTATGGTTAAATGGGTTATTACTTGATAGAGTGATCTTAACTTAATGATTAGGATGAGGGATGCTTATCTGATGAAAATAATAAAATTAGGATGTGATGATTAGGATACATGAAAATCCAGATGATCATTTAAAATTATTGAATACATCACACATTAGTAATGTATAAAAAATAAAGAAAACTAGAGACAACATTTATGTCTAGATTCTTCACCACTCAAACACCAAATCAACTAGATAAATATATAAGTTTGTGGAGTTGAAAGTTCAAATGAAATGAAAGATTCTTGTGAACTTAAGAATTCTGTGGAACATAAATAAATTTAAATTTGGAAAATTGGAACATAGACTAGGTTTTGTTGCACGTATATATATATTCAATCTAGCTCATGTATATAAGTGGAGTTGAACAAATATTTAAATGAACAAAGATTTGAAGGTGAAAGTTTAACAATTCCATGTCAAACATAAAAATACAATCAAGGAATCTAGAGAGATGATATAAAGGAATTTCTAGAGATTCTTGAGTGAACTTAAAAGAATGAACCATGTCCAACATGTAAAAATGCAATTGGAAATTTAGATGATTTAAAGGAATTTAGGAAAAATGTAAATGAAAACATTTTTATTAAAGTCGCTAGGTTTTGTATCAAGCATATATGCATGATCTAACATACATGTCACATTCTAAAAAAAAACTCATTCTAAATCATGTCACATGTCCAATCAATACAAATATATATATTATAGATTTGGAGTCATAAATGCGTATGTATATATCCAAAAAACAACTTAAAGCTCCTGGTACATAAAATATGGATCCTCTCTATCTTTAATTATCTCTAAAATATTTTCAAGATCTTGAATAGGCAACCTCCACTTTTGTTTGGCACGTCCTCTTTTAGGTAAAGTTTCTAAATTTATTTTTGTTGCCAAAACTAAGTGACTGTAATGTAGAACCTTTTGTCGTGGCCTATAATCAACAAATATAATACCATTTTTATCTATCTTTATTTGTTGATAATATGTGCCTTCAATAATGATTGATCCAATGGGATACTCTTGTCCATCACCATCTGTCATCAATTCGACCAATTTTCTTTTTGGTTGCGCGTACATCTTAGTAGATAGTAATCTACACCTTCCGCATTGTTAGGATCTGCAACTACAACGAAAATATCTCTTGTACACACAACACATATATACATATATAAGTAAATTATACATTTAAAAGTTGTAAAAATTTATATTTTATAAATTTGAAACTTACTTTTAAACATAGAATATATACATATATATATATAAATCTTGATTTTAACTAAATTAATCAATTTCCATACCTGTAACAACTAAATCAAATACACGTTCATAATCAGCTAAATATAGTGGATCGTAGACATCGACATTGTCATCTTCAATAAAAGGAGGCATTGATATTAATTGTTTCATTTCCCATTGTGAAACATACCCATCTCTAATATTCTCACATTGATCAATATTTGCATTGTCCTCAATGCAATCAATACAAAAACATGATTTTTCTCTCACATTAATTGCATAAGGCCTACTACTCCCCGTTGTCATGATTTGATGTAGATTTCTAATACCATGAATTGCTTGACAATTATAAGGATTTGATCGATCAATATCTATTTAAATTCAAACTCAAGAAAATTCAATTTGAAATCATGTATGTACTTGAACTTTGAAATTCAAATTTTTAACAAATTTTGACTAGACATACATACTTGTAACTTCCCAAAAATACCGTGTGTTGTATGTTGAGTCGCGAGCAGAAAAATGACTTTTGCACCATTCAACAATTTCATTTGCATTCTATATGGCATTACCTACAAGTTACACACAAGTTGGCACAATTTGTCACCTATTACTTTTAAGGAACTTAAAAGAATTTAATTTAGTTAAATTAAATATATATATCTAATCTTTTAAAAAATATCAAGCTAAATTGGACATATATATATATATATGGTGAAAACTTTACATACCAACAAGTTCATGTTGACGAAATGCACGCTTCACACATGCTCCTGCTCCATCATGCTCTCCTTTTCCATGTCCACTCATAAAAAATTCACAAAAAATTGGTGTTGCGTCTAGCATGTTGACTGCTTAACCAAACAAAGGCTTTTGTAGACTTAAATTATCCTGTGAAGTTACAAATAATTTTAAACATTTGAAAACCAAATTAGCTTCAAAAAAGTAATTATATATATAGATTTAAGCAATCAAACAATTTAAGTCTCAAAGTTAAAAGTAAACATAAATTAAATAAAAATAATTTAAAAAACAATGTACTTACCAGCACATCCATCAGACCATATCCAGTGTTGTTCTTGATTTATGCCACATTGTCTTAGGTCTTAAAAAACATTTTGAAACAATGAGTTACATAGCTTCTATCATGATTCGTATCATCACTGATATAAAAGTGAACCTCTTTGATGATAATTATATCATCTTTGCTACTTTGTATTCCATCGACCACTAACTCTACATGCCTATAGCAAACTTATACGAAGATTGTAACTTGCTTTGAATGATAATATTGACTTTGGATCTCAGTTTGAGGACTAAATGTATAGTTCTTAGAGAAATCTACAATAGAGAGAATACAACTTGGTGGAAAACAATTATTTGAATAATGAAATTACTTAGCTTGCCATCTTGCACCATGACAATGTTGGATATGTGGATATATGATATTGCGAAATTTACTCATGAATTCATTGTACGACAATCCACTCTCTTTGAGAACAATTTTTTTGGCCTCAACTCCTGACTTCGTTAAGTATGTCTCATATTCAAATCTCTTCCAAGTAACTTGCATTTCATTATTGTCAACATGTAAAAGATTCTTCAAATCTCCACAATCATTACATACATTTTTTATACTGAACATTGAATTCATCCGAATTTTCTAATTTTTCACATAGAAGAGACTTCACAAATTGTGTTGTGCTTCCAGGGATGGCTAAATTTTGATCAATTACTACCATAAATTTTCTATATGATTGTAGGTGTAGATCAAATTCAACATGATTTCGACAACAACAAGTTTCACGTACTTTATTTATACATACAAATGATGGTCGTAGTGTTTCAAACATCCTTTGACAAATCTTCACATTTGAAAATTCTTGTTTAAATGCTTCAAAAAGTTCACTTTGTGTTGTATCTATAAAATGTTTTGGATAAGAAATTTTTGTGCCATCATCACCTATTATTTATATAATATCCCTTCTATTGGAAGAAACACGAGAGTGGGTGGTCCAATATTCAACTACTTGTTTCTTTACATCTTCTAAAATTCTATCTTTTCGAGGAACCCTACAAATATTTACCCAATTTTTCTCAAATTTTCCATCTATTTCATCTCTCTTTTCAATATATCTTTGAACAGTTCTCTTAGAAACTTTTAGTAATTCAAAAATTGCTTGAACTTGTTTTCTATATGATAATTTCTTACTAGAAATTACAGTCATCAATGCTCTACGTGCAACACTTAAATCATTAGATCGACTCTTATTTTCAATACATTCTAATGCTTCTTGCAGGTTTTCAATAATTGTTTGTTTTAAATATGATGACCTTTTCCTATTATCAACCCCTAACAACTCCAAAACAGGGGTCATTTCTTTTTGTCTAAATAACTTTGCAATTAACTATGCTCTTCCATTTAGAGATTTCTCTTCAAAAAATTCATCCCATATTTTTTTAGAGTGTAATTTTAATGTGCTTTCAGATAACATATCTTTAGATGAAATATTATTGAAAAGAGAATCTTCATCCATCTCCATCAAATTTTCCATACCATAGTCCAAAAAATTTATATTAGTACTAGGTTAAGTTTGTTCTTGTACCTGTACGTCACCTTGATCATCAATATTTTCCATGGGTTGTTCTTCAGTAGATGTTCCTTCATTTGCTTTTCTCTTTCTTCGTCTTACTCATGTTCGATCATACTTCCTCGATCTAGTCCTTGGATTTTCCATCACAAATTACACTCAAATTTGAATTCGTGCCAAAATACAAATTTGTACACACATAAGCTTTCCATGAAACATGTACATGTAATATAGCATAAATATTTTAAAAAGCTTGTAACTAGATGCAAAACATAAACATAAAATATTTAAACAAAAGTCTTTAATAAACATAAATATGCAAAACATAAAATATTTTTAATTGAATAATGCATACATGTTTATAAAATTCTATATAATTCTCAAATAAAATTATATATAATTCTCTTGAAATAATTCTTTATAAATATATAATTTTACATAAGAGATACTTAAAATTATATATAATTCTCAAATAAATAAATAAAAAATAAACTTTTTGATAATGATATCTTTGATGTTTTTTATATAAATTTATTAATTTCATAAGTATGCTAATTTTATGTATATATATTGGAAATAAAAGTAATTTAAACAAAGGTAAATTTGATAAAACATAGGTATTTAAGGAGGACATGTAAGAACGTAGAATTGGTGATCAATAATAATGAAATCTAAGAATTTAAATAGTGAAAACAATAAATGCATTTATATTCAAACAATTTTTAAATAAATAAAATAATTGTTCAATAAATAATGTAAATAAAATAAAATAATCTTCTTTCTATATAATTTTTTATAAATATATTTCTACAAATATTTCTTTGATGTTAATATTTTAATAAAAAAAATAGTGAAAACAAACTTCAAATGCATTTTTCATAAAAACATAATCATTTAAATAAGTTGAAGATCAATACATACCTTAAAAATATCTCTCCTCTTGTCTAAATGTTTTTTTTTTTTGCCGAACTAAGTCTTGTAAATTTTTGAAATTATAAACCTTCTAAAATGTTGAAATAAACCTTCTTCAATAAAAAATAGTTGAATATTTTGAAATATTTGTTATTTTTGAATTTTTTTAATTTGAGAAATTCGAAAGAAAATATATTTTTTTAATTATGTTATTTTCGGTCGAGTTCTTATCGGCCGATAGGTTCTTGGCCGATTTGTTTTCGGCCGATCCGTTACCAGTCGAGAGGGTTTCAATCAAAACATTGTCAGCCGAAAATGCCTAGTTGGCATCCTACATTGCAGCCAACTCATCATTTCTCATAATTTTCTAAAACATTCATCTTTGACAGAGTATTTCTCTAGTCATATTGATCTTTTTGCAAAAAATAAAAATACCCTTTTGTAGAGCTCAAAGTGTAGAATCCAAATATATAAATTTTATAATATTTTGATTAGTTTTAATATGCTTTATTTTTAAAATAATACAAGTAGGTTTTAAAAATAAAAAAAGAGGCTGATTAGATATTAAAACTTATTAAAATGTTTTAAATCTTATATGGGGCACAAGAGGAGAGAGTCTACTTCAAAAGGATATGTTTTGTTTTTTGAAAATGATTAAAAAAATTGAAATTAGTTTATGGTCCGTGAAAATTGTCAAATTTTGACATATTTGACTTTAAAAAGTTATTATGAGAAAAATATACATCAAAATGTGATTTTTTTTTTCCATGCACAAGATATTGAAATTATCTATTTGGAAAAAGAAAAGAAAAGGGAGAAATGAAGTTTTTTTCAATTTTTTTCTTGACGGCCCGTGAAGTCACTGTTTTATGAAATTTTCAGCATTCCAAAATCTATCCTTAAATTGATAAAAACATAATGAAAACATTTTTTTTTTAAATTTTAAAAATTACAGGAATAAACTACACCAAAATTTCTACATTTCATTAGTTTACACCACTTTGAAATTCAAAATAGAAAGACCACTTTTATATGGTCGAAGTTCATATTTTTTTTTGTTTTTGGTCGATTCCTTTATAAAGTGTGACACAAGTTTGTGCTTTTACCCTAGTGTTTTATTGAATATTTTTTCTTAATTAAATTTTGAAGTCAAACCAGTTACAATTCAGACATAGGTTTATTTGCTAACACAATTTTTTTTGTATGTATTGAAATTCAATTTTTTTGTTGGATCAAGGACATCAATATCTAATGCATAGATATTTTTTAGAATTTTTTTTTGATAATCTGCTATTTTTCCACATGTGTAGAATAAAGAGTTTGATATTTGGTGAAAAACCTATGTTTAATTAAACTAGAAAAAATACATAATGAAACCAAAATATATTAAAATTATATTCGATGGATAGCTCCTTTTGAGGAATACCATCATCTAGTTGGTTCTATGAATTTTCCTCCATTTTCATCCTTAACCAAAGCTTCGAAAGGAAAATTTTTGCAAAAAATTGGTAGAAGAGGGGGAGAAGGGGAAAAAGGGGGGTTATAGCAAAACCCCCTTTAAATACAATTAAAAAACCCATTAAAAGGGGGTTTTCTAGAACCCCCCCACTTCTAACAAACCCCCTAAAGTGTTTTCTCTCTGAAAATGCATTTTCCCTTCCTCAAACTAATTGTAAACCAGTTTTGTGGGATCACCCTTCTATAAAACCCATATAATTGATATGACTATGTAAACATGACCCATATAAAATATATCTATTGAATGTTCATGTGATAATGATTCCCTAGTTGTATTGATGGTTATAGATGCATTGGAAGGATTGATTATAAACTACTAATTAATGTATTTTAACTTTTAAGGTGTGATATTGATCAGATGGTTCTAGACCAATGCCTATTCGTTGGGTACAAATTCATAGATATCAAATTAGAAATATAAAAACAACTATGTATTTTTATGTACTAGAATAGTGGCATCAATATACAAAACTGTAGTGTAGGAAAAAGTATCATTTTTTCACACTTAACTCAGAATTAATTAAAATGAACAAAGTTATGCCTTAATTTAGTGTTGTAATATGTATTTTACATATTCAAATGAATTTTAGGGCCTTATTTATTAAAATGGACATAATTGTGCCTTATTTTGGTGTTGTAAAGTGTACCCCACACTTTCACACTTATCTAGGGCCTCATTAATTAATTGAGCTTAATTTCCCTTAATTGGCCCCTTTAATTCAAATCCAAGCCTAATTAAATACAATTTCCAAAGGGGAAGACCCAACATTCATTAATGCTATATCATAACACTCATCCTTGAAGAATGTGTGTCCTAGGACCCATTTGCTATAGGGTGAATGTTTGTCCTCACTTAGACCTAGGAACCCCCTTTTGGTATGTTTTAGCAGTATTTAATGATTTCAAATCCATAATTCAATGTCAACTTGTGATATTCGAATTTCAAGATATTAATGTTACTTACATATAAATAAGAGGTCATTTCACTACCTACGAATTTTATGTGACTTCATGAGATCAAGCTAGAGCAAGTTCAAGAGCATTTCAAGGAATTCAAGAGTAGATTTCTTCATCATTTTTTGTAGCAATCAAGATCCTTTCATCATGTCAAAGTTATGTTACATCATGCATGTTTTTGGAGCTAACATTATGATGTAGGTTTCAAGATCAAGTTCAAGCATTCAAAGTGTCACCTCAAGGAATATTCAAGATCCACATCTATCGATGCCATTTCATGTAAGATCAACATCAAGATTTTAGTCCTTCAAAGGTGTAATCAAAGGTTTGGTGAGTTGCAACATTATATTTTCTCTTCATCATTCCTTCATGCTATTTCATTTCATTTGAAGGTTTAATTACCAAATCCGTGTTTGACCAAGGAAAACCCCCATTCACCAAAAACAAAAAAATTTCCCCTTTCTTTGTATGTTGTAGATTTACAGGCTGAAGAAAGGTTGAAGGTATGATGCAAGAGCATCTAGTGGTGTAAGAGCAATCTTGCATCACCCAAAAATAGTTAAAATTCAAGTTTCTTAGTTTTTAGATATTTTTACATTTTTGGATACCCTTTTCGTCATAATGAAATTCCCAATTTATAGTTTTTATTTTCTATTCTTGGGTGGAAATATATTGCAGTTTTAGTTTTCCAAATTTGCACCTGAAAATCTTTTGAGTTAGATTTGAGGCACTTAGAGTTCCCGGAACGGCCCCAAAACTTACCAAAATTGGCATAGCTAATTTTAAGCGTGTTATTGACTTTGAGACCTTTCCAACGGTTCAAACAGTTCGCGAATCAGAGTCTCGGATCAAAAGTTATGGCCCCAGGAAGTTGGCGCACTTTCTAGAAGATACAATTGCAAATGCTCTTTTGAAATTTGAACTTCATGTTGTATATTTTCGGTGCCAAACCACCTAAACTCAAATTTGAATGTTGTTTTGGCTCCAAACTAAGGAGGAACTCTATTTATGGGCGGGTTTCTAATTTTTGGGTAAATTTTTGGGGACAAGCTCACATATTGCAAAAGGGTTATTCTGTAGCTATCTGTAACTTGCATGTGTTGTAGAACTTGGGGATTTGAGATCCTCTGCATGTAAGAAGCTCCATTTTCTGAATAATAAAATTATTCTCTTGTTTGTGGGTTATTTTCTATGTCTCGAGCTATGCCCTCATCAAATGCATGACCCCGTCACATCTCAGATGGTGGAGGAAAATCCAAATAGTCAACCTCTTCCTTAGGCAACCAGGATGAATCTTCAATAGGCCTTCCTTTCCATTCACTAGATATTCTTCATACTACCTGTTCCTGGTACTCCTTCCCACACGACTATCCGGATTTCTTCAATCTCCTCCTTTTCTGAAGTAGGTGCTGAATCCCACACTGTTCCATCGTTGGTACTTCCTCTGCACCACCTTCATGATACTCTATCAAATCTGAAATGTTAAACACAGGGGAAATGTTGAATCCATCCAACAACTCTACCTCATATGCATTCCCTGAATCATGCCTCTTCAAAATTTTATAGGGACCAAACTTCTTCATCTTCAATTTGTTATATGTTCCCACTGGAAACCTTTCTTTCCTCAAGTGGACCATCACTTCATCACCAATCTGAAACTCCTTATACCTCCTCTTCTGATCTGCCTTAGCCTTATACTGCATATTCATCTTGTTAATATGTTCTCTTACCTTCTCATGTATATCCTTGATGTGTTATGCAAAATCTTCGGGCTTCAGACTTATTTTTCTCTTGGTCCATCTTCCTCAATGGAGCTGTTCTGGGGCTACCTCCATACACAATCTGGAATGGTGATCTACCAGCTGTTGACGAATTGTGAAAATTCTGCCTGGGTAAGATCAAGTCCCATCCCTTGGGTTTATCTCCTACCAAACATCTCAGAGGTTACCCACTCTTAACAACCTCTCTGCCCCATCTATTTGTGGATGGTGTGCGAACTGAACTTCAACTCTTTAGCTTCTTCCACAAGGTCCTCCAAAAGTACCCCACAAATTTGGTGTCACGATCTGAAACAATACTCTTTGGCAAACCATGTAGCCTCACCACCTCTCTGAAGAACAAGTCAGCAATGTGGAATGCATCATGGGTCTTCTGACATGGAATGAAATGTGCCATCTTCGAAAACCTATCAACCACCACAAAGACTGAATCATTCCCTCGTTGTGTCCTTGGCACAAGAACATTGTCCATACTTATATCCTCCCATGGCCTCTCTGGTACAGGTAAGGGCTGATATAATCCTATATTCTGGCTCACTCCTTTAGCCATCTGATATATACCTTGCAACTTTGTACAAACTTCTTCATGTCCTGTGACAACTAAGGCCAATAATAATGCTCACTGATAATGGCAATGGTCTTATCCCGACCAAAATGTCCTACCATTCCTCCACTATGCTTCTCCTTTATCAGATTCTCCCTCATGGAACTCCTTGGGATACACAATTGACTTCCCTTAAATAACATGCCATCCTAGATTATGAAATCCAGCCACCTTGTCCTATCCACTATAACGGGTTCCTTGCAAGCTTTCCAAACCTTTGCAAAATCAAGATCTTCTGCATACAATGTCTTGAGTTCATTGAACCCAACCACTTCAATCTGCATCTTTGTCATCAATGTATGCCTCCTACTTAAGGCATCTGCAACCCTATTTAACTTCCCACTCCTATGTTTTAAAACAAAGGTATAACTCTGCAAAAACTCTACCCATTTCATATGCCTCTGATTTAATTTTCCCTGACTATTTAGGTACTGCAAGGCCTGATGATCAGTATATAGAACAAATTCCTTCGGCAACAAATAATGTCTCCATTTCTTTAATGCTTGAACTATTGCATAAAATTCGATCATATACATAATACTTTCTCTTGGCATCATTTAACTTTTCACGAAATAGGCAATGGGCTTACCTTCTTGGCTCAACATTGCTCCAATGGCAACCACTGGCATCACAATCCACCTGAAACACCTTGTTGAAATCTGGGAGGGCTAGAATAGGTTGCTCTGTCACCTTCTGCTTCAACAGTTCAAAACTTTTTGCCGCTCCAATGCTCCACTTGAATTCTTTTCTATCCCCTCTCATTGTTTCAATCAAGGGTCCACAAATACTACTAAAGTTTCTAATGAACTTTCTATAAAAACTAGCCAAAACATGGAAAGATCTCACCTCGGTAGCAGTTCTTGGGGTAGGCTATTCCAGAATAGCCTTCACCTTCTTTGGGTCCATCTTGAGACCTTCTGCTAAGACAACAAACCCCAAGTACACTCACTCCGTCTTCACAAAACTGCACTTCTTCAGATTAATCAATAGTTTCTTTTCTCTTAACTTCTCAAAGGCTCTTCGAATATGCATCAGATGCTCATCCAAAATCTTACTAAAAATCAAAATATCATCTAAATACACAATAACAAAACTTCCCAGAAATTCCTTTAGTACCTCATTCATGAGCCACATGAATGTGCTCGGTGCATTGGTTAGCCCAAAAGGCATGACTAACCACTTATACAGGCCCTCTTTGGTCTTGAAGGCAGTCTTCCATTCATCTCCCTTTCAAATCTGGATTTGGTGATATCCACTCTTCAAATCAATCTTTGTGAAGTACTAAGCTCCACTCAAACAGTCCATCAGGTCATCCATCCTTGGTAGAGGAAATTTGTACTTAATTGTTATCTTGTTTATGGCTCGGGAATCTGTACACATCCTCCACTCCCCATCCTTCTTTGGTGCTAGTACTGCAGGTACCACACATGGACTCAAACTCTCCCATATCAAACCCTTTCTCAACAACTCTTGAACTTGTTTGTTCAACTCCTCATTTTCTGCTGAAGTCATTCTATGAGCTACCTTATTTGGAAAACTAGCTCTAGGAATCAAGTCAATCTGATGACTGATTTTCCTTATTGGTGGTAAACCCTCAGGTACATTATCAGAAACAATATCCTAAAACTCATCCAACATCCAAGAAACTTCTTCGAGAACCTTCTCACTATCTCCCTTACTCACTTTAAGAATCAATGTATAACACACACGCTTATGCTTCATACCTTCTAAATTTTTTCTTCCATCTACATAACAAATTCTAGCACTACTGCATACCTTTTCTTTGGTCTCCTTCAGAGGTTTCAACTTGTGACGAACCCCATCCTTTGTCAAGGAATAAGTGTTTGCATGGCCATCATGTATAGCTCGCCTATCGAACTGCCACAACCTCCCCAACAACATGTGACATGCATCCATGGGGATGATATCACAGTACCTCATCATGGTAGCTCGATCTTGAACTTTACTAGGCACTGCTCATTGACCAAAACTTTGTGGTCTTTCTGCAACCAAGCAATCCGATATGGACGCGGGTGTCTTTCCCTCTTCAGCTTCAACTTTGTGACCATCTCCTCTGACACCAGATTATCAATGCTCCCACCACAATAATGACATCACAACATTTTCCTTCACACTTGCACCTTGTGCAAAATAGATTCTTCTTTCGGTTCCTTTTCTCTCGGGCCACCGGCTCTCCTAATCACTATTAGGCTTTCTCCCCTTTCTGCATCATCGAATATTCATTGGGCCCTCCTCCTCATCTACATGCGAACCCTTTCCACAACCTTCGCCTTTTGTTTGTCTCTTCCTTTGCCAGGAATATTCATAGTTCGAGCGTTCCTTCTTCACCATTAAAACATGTTCCTCAAACCACCTCTTCCGCATCCTTGTCCATATCTCCTCATCCCCAATTCTTTGATCACCACCATTTTGATCACCAGGCGTTGTCATTTCATTTCTCACCGTACCCACATCTTTCACTTTTCTTTTCATCATCATTTCGGTTTTCCTCAAGGTCTTCCATTGCCCCTTCCGCTTTGACCTCTCATCCTTTTGCTATCAAACCTTTTGTTTAGCTTTCCAATCTTTTAGAGTAAACCGATACACATCTCAATGGTAGTTTCTCTATTCCACTAGGCTTACCTCTCCGAATGCTCACTATAACCTATTAAGATATTATTACTCCTTATTGGTCTTTTCAGTATATTCTTTCACAGATCTGCTTCCTTGCTTCAACCCTTGCAATTTCTTCAACAAATCTAACTCGTAGTCCACTGGTATGAACTGCTTCTTCAGTTTCTCTACCATGCGATCCCATCTGGTGATCTTGACTTTTCCTCTTCGATTTCTTTCCAACTAGACCTCTTTCCACCAAATACTGGCATGACCCTTCAACTTCATTTTCGCAAACTTAACCCGATCTGGGTCCTCTATTTCCTCATACTCAAAATATTCTTCTAGCTTGTTGATCCAGTCGATCAACTCTTCTGGGTTCAGACTTCCGGAATAACTGGGGACTTTTGCTTTGGGTCTTTTCCCGATCTTCGAAATGGCCCTTATTAGCTGCATTTGGTCTTGATCAATTGCTTCTTCTTCCTCTTCTACATTCAAACCTTCTTCCTCTCCTTCATCCTCACTTTCCTCCCTCAGGTTTAACCCTCTTCTTAACTACTCTTGTAATGCATCAATCTGTCTCTGGAGGGCTGCCAGTGCATCTCTTCCACCAGCATTTCTGCCGCCTCGACCACCTCTGGCACCACCATGCCTACCAAGCATCACTCTTGGAGGAATCTTTCTTGACCTCGACCCACAACCACGGGTCCGGTACGAACTACTTCACGATCGGTGATCTGTCCACACGCTTAAGAAACCCGCTCGATACGCTTGATGAGGGCGCACGAGACACAAAATAACCCACAAACAAGAGAATAATTTTATTATTTAGAAAATGGAGCTTCTTACATGCAGAGGATCTCAAATCCCCAAGTTCTACAACACATGCAAGTTACAGAAAGCTACAGAATAACCCTTTCGCAATATGCGAGCTTGTCCCCAAAAAGTTACCCAAAAATTAGAAACCCGCCCATAAATAGAGCTCCTCCTTAGTTTGGAGCCAAAACAACATTCAAATTTGAGTTTAGGCGGTTTGGCGCCGAAAATTTACAACATGAAGTTCAAATTTCAAAAGAGCATTTGCAATTGTATCTTCTAGAAAGTGTGCCAACTTCCCGGGGCCATAACTTTTGATCCGTGACTCCGATTCGTGAACCGTTTGAACCGTTGGAAAGGTCTCAAAGTCAATAAAGCGCTCAAAATTAGCTACGTCAATTTTGGAAAGTTTCGGGGCCATTCCAGGAACTCTAAGTGCCTCAAATCTAACTCGAAAGATTTTCAGGTGCAAATATGGGAAACTAAAACTACAATATCTTTCCACCCAGGAATAGAAAATAAAAACTGTAAATTGAGAATTTCATTATGATGAAAAGGGTATCCAAAAATGTAAAAACATCTAAAAAATCGAGAAACTTGAAATTTAACTATTTTTGGGTGATGCAAGATTGCCCTTACACCACTAGATGCTCCTACATCAAGGTATCAAAAATGGAAAATTGCAAAGTTGTCAAAGTTGTCACCTTTATTGTCATTTCATCGAAACTCAGATTCTGGATTTATTTCCAACTATCCAACTATGAAAATCAAGAATCTAGGAGTGTAAACACAGTAGCAAAAACATAGAAACCTTTTTTGTAGATACCTAGCTAGGACCCATTATCCATAGGGAAAATGAGTCCTCAATTGGCTTAAAAAAAGTACTTTTTGTGAGAGCTACACAACATTTATTCCTTCTAGATTCTCACTAAAGTCTATAGGTTCCATTAGTTTTATATTTAAGATTCTAAATGCACTTTATATATCACAATTTGGAGTTTATTTGCTATTTTTAATCTTTCTCCCCAAAGTGTTGTTTGACCTAGACCCCCGTCCTAGCAAAAAAGGGAAATTTGAAGATTCATACTTTGATTTGACCCACCTAAGGGTTGATAGTTATTTCATTGTGTGGATCTCATTTCCTTGAATGAAATAAGAGAAATAGGTCTATCATACCTCCTTTCTTATCAATCCATTTTTGGGGTCACATCCCTAACCTATTTTTCTTTGTTTCATTTTGGTGAACCCGAGTTTTGAACATTCTAATTTTTTATTTGGAGTGCATTTAAACCCTAGATCTAAGTTTTTCAATAGATTGCATTAGATTTGAATTAGTTTCATTACATTTAGGGTTCTTTAATCTTGTTAGGGTTCCAAATCTGCACCCTATTTGCTAAGCTTTAAATGAACTCAACATATTTGGACTAACATGGGACTACTTTTAGGTTGTCAGTGTCCTATTCGAAAGCAAACCTTTAGATTATGGGTCGACTTCCCCATTTTATATCACCTAATTATTAGTCTCTGAGGTAAAGGGTAAGGATTTACATGAAAATAAACCTAATGTTGAAGAAACCTAAGGTGATGCACCAAAACAACCTAGACCTATTAACAACCTATCACATTCAAATTAATATCATAAAAATGGACTCACACAACTCACTTTCTAATATAGTTTACATAAATAATTCATAAGGAGATCTATAAACAATGATTTTAAAAGGAAAACAAGGATTTCACAATTAACAACACTACTAAACAACACAACTTACGACCTGTAAACATACATTTTTCTGCTAAACAGATGCATAAACATGAGACAAGCTTGCAAGGAAAAGATAGATTTTCACAAAACAAACTGATCAATCATTAACAACATACATGAGAAAAAGGAAATGATAAGGTAAAAATGCTCTACTTTATTAATTCCAAGTGCTTACTGTATAATAGGCCCATCTGAGTTACAATACTGTTCCATAAAAAATAGTTCCAAAATAAAGCTATCCTGCTGTAGGAAAGAAAGAACTCCCTCAAAATGTTCAAAATGAACATACTTAAGCAAAAAACCCACCAAAACCCCTCACACAAGTGCTTCTAGAAGATTCTAGTCTGATACAATAGAAAAGGCCAAAAAGAACCTTCTAGAAACCCTCCAAACTATCCTCCACATGAAGAAAAGTTAAGCCAAGTCAATAGTCACACTCAAAATTTGACAAAAATGCCTCCAAATAGCCCCTTTTCCTCTAAAATCAGTCAAAACCTCTCACACATACCTCATGTCTACAAGTCATCATTGGTCTTCACACAAGTATTGACCCACACTCTCCTCATGCAATATGCGTGTTTTGAAAACACAAGACTCCAAAAAGCATTAAAGATAATGATCTTAATTAAGTGATTCATAAAACATCACTTAATCAAGTCATTTTACATTCAAAACACAAAATAAGGGGCCCACCATCCTTGAATTACATTACATTTGCATTAAAAGACATAATAAAAGTGATTTTCAAATCACTTACATGATATCTTTAAACATTGGAATTAAATGCAACATATAATGTCATATCTAAAAGCTTTCAAAAACTTCCAAGGCACTTGACCATCTCAACTTACCACATTCTGCATTTAGTCCACACATGGGAAATACTCACTGGTTTTCAAAGGCATCATAGAGCTCCAAAACACTTGGCCAATATGGTTGACCTCCAAACTTCTTGGAAAGCATATTCCAAGACACATGATCATTGGGAAAAAGAAACAAAGGCATTACACATAAGCTACATGGCATACTCCACATGTTGTTTTGTTTTGAACTTAGCAAAGTTTGAAAATGGGGAAAAAGAACTTAAGGAATAGAATACCTAAGGCAATAACATATGATTTTTTGCCCCATTGAATTTAACACATGCTTGAATATTTAAAAAAAAAATGGGAAGAAAATCCCATCGAACTCAAGTAGGATCAAACCATAATCATCAAAACAACCAAAATAGTGAGGCAAGCCCATCATTTTGTCATTGAAGAATCTAGAAACTGGGATGTCACCATGGGGTTTGAGCAACTATAGGAAAAACATGGAGACTCACACTAGTTTTTTGGTGATTTTATGAGGGAAACACCTCAACAACAGGTAAAGGCTCATTCTGTAGCTTAGAATATGCATTTTTCTATCATTTAGAAGCCATTTCAGAACTTAAGGCTACGACCATGGACAAATTTCTAACCCATATGTTTCATTTGTTCTTTCTGTTGTTTTTCCTCTCCTTCACAGCCATTATGAGAACTCAAATGAAGCTTTATTAGAAGCAAAAGCTTGAAATTTTTGCAAGAAATTCTGAGCAAAAGTTCCAAGTGAGTTAAATCGACCACTCCATTCTGATTTTGAGCAACAAAAAGCTATTTTGAGCCCTCCATCTTGAAAAGATAACAAAAAATGTTTATTTTCTCCTTTGCATTTGTTAATAGGGATAGCCCATTATTGTTTCTATTGCTTTCGTGAAGAAAATAACTCCCTAGCCGTAGCCATGGACAAAAAATAGTGTGTTTTTATACAACTCAACTTCATTTGAAAACCCCATAATGTCTTTCGATTTTTCCTTTGTATTAACCAATCTCTTAACAACCTAGATGGGTTTTTGATATGTAGAAGAAAGATTTGTTGCGTGCTCGACCTCCATTTTTGAAAATTGGGTTTTCTCTGTATTCACAATTTTTGTTCCATTTTCACCATAATTGCAAAACCCTTGTTTTGGGTTTTATGTAGCATATATAGTTATGAATCTTGAACCCAGATGGGTCCTTTTAGTTTGAAATCAAACTTCGGATTTTGTTAAAAAATGATTCAATTCCATTGCATAGTGTGAGCATAATGAAAGCCCCAATTTGTAGCAAAATGTGTCTTTTTAGTGAGCATCAAATGTTTCTTTTGAAAATGCACTTCTTTGACTGTAGTTTTGATTACTTACCATTACAAAACTGTCACACTATTACCTTGAATTGCCTTCTTAATAAACTTTGTATTTTTGTAGACTAATTGAACTCTATGGAAAGCCTTGAATTGTGGCTTGGCCTCAATGAGTTTGCACTGTTTCCATCTCCTGCTCTAGAACTCCAATGTCTTAAAAAATCTACAAACTCTTATTATTAATTTCATTTAATTTGAGCTAGAACCATAAAACTATGCCTTCCTCTTCCCAGAACCTTTCCTTCTTTCTCTGAAGATTTTTGTTTATCTTTAAAGCCAACTATAGAAAGCCTATATTACAATGATTTCTTGGCCTTCCATACCTTTGGTGTCCCTTCCATTATTTGTGGAACCAGTCCAAGACTTCATAGTCTGTCTACCATTTGGTAACAAAGTTGCATATAGTCAATAATCATAACTTTCATTGTTATCTTACTAGCACCCAATGGATTGAAAAATCCCACTACATGCTACATCCTGGGTAGCCCATTCCACCCATGCATTCTAAAAATGATGTTCCACCCTTAATTTCTCTCTTCCATGAAACCAAACACTGTAGGTAAGGGCACTTTGTGAATTAGTATTGTGTACAATAGAATTAAGTAGTCTATATACACTCATTAGCCTTGTGTGCTTAAATATATTTTTGCATAGCTCAATATCCTTTCAAGTTTCTTCCGTTTGTAAATCATTTGATAGTACAATGCTTGGTGGCTTGATGTTTTCCATTGTATAGTTCATTGATAAGCATATGCTCTCTTTTGATTTTTGGCCATTCACTATCCTGCATCATTCCTCTTGCTTGCTTATCATTTGCTTAAAGAAAGCATGAAATGTCCTCATCATTACATGGTTTCTTTGCATTTACTCCACTTTTCAACAAAATAGAGGAATATCATATTAATGGTCCTCCCTTGGATCCTTACTAGCCTTTAGCTGTGAAGCACTCAAATAAGGAAAGAACTAAAAGATCATATAGTTTCCTTTTAAATTATCAAGGTAACTGTCCTCAACATTCTCAATGCTCTTGTCAGTGATGACCATGATGATAGCATCTTTATGTGCTAAAAATAATGCTTTTGACTGCTTTCTTAGGGTGACCATGATTCATGTTTACCTCTTCAACTCTTAACAGGCTTGTAGATCACTGCCTTTATTCATTGTCTACCTCATTTGTAGATGAATAATGAGTATTGCCAAATGCATTGTTACTCTTTCATTGTTCAATAATGTTGGGATTGTCATTCATAAATGTTGCATCTAAATTAATAAAATGAAAGAACATACCTTTTTGAGATATAACTTGTAGCTTATAATTGAACCTTTTCACCGCCCCTTTGATCTTGACTCCGTGTTACCACTTGCAAACACTTCTCTTGGATTTATGTCATGTGACTTCTTTTGTTCACCTACCATACCACTATAAGCTTCTTACTATTAGAATGTAACAATGAATAGGACAAATAATGCAAGCAAACAAGACTGCCATGTTGTAATGAGACCTTTTCTCTTTACATTTTCCTACTAGGCTCTCATCAAACCCTTGACAATACTTTTGTGTGCACTGCTCATATTTCATGAAGCCTTCATCATCAAAATCAGTATCGCTGTTAGATGGTTGTAGATGATCCTTGTCCTCTGGAAGAGGCAAGAATGGCTCAAAACTACTAGCCCTTGTGGAAGACATGGTACTAGAGGAACATATTTTGAGGCTTTACACAAAAGCAACTTGAACCCCTCACTCCTACTCCATAATCATAGAAGGAATGACTTAAATGTGAAAATACAACCCTATAGCCTCAATGGAAAACCCTGACACAAATAGAACAACATACCTTGTGAATAGTCAAGTCACATGTGTAGCAGAAATACCAAGTGAACAGTCAAGTCACATGTGTAGCAGAAATACCAATGTTGCTCCATAGAATTGCTCTCACTAGATGTGCATGTGCAAACCTTTGAAGCAAATGATGATAATCAGAGTCTGTTTATATGATTGTGATGTATGATAATGCTTTGAACCTACTTTTGGACCTCCTATCATGATGCTCTCAACTATAGTTTGCAATTTCTTTTCCTTTGTATTCATTCTCTTTATTGTTACCATGCCTTTTGCTAAGGTGTTGTCCTATTCACTTATATCATAACCTTGGCCAATGGTGACAATATTTCATGTCCATTAAAGGTCACACTTTGTAAGTTGTGAAACTTGACTGCTTCTCCATTTTCACCAATAAATTTATTGTCAATTTCATATCACTTGTGAAGGTAATCCTTGGATTTGAGCAATTTCAAGAAATGTAGATGAAAATTGATCATTATGTGACACCGAATAGGGAAGTTGAAAAGTTTTACTACCTTTCTTTTCTTTTCATTTGTAATGTAATCTCTTGTGATCATTCCTTGTTTTCCTTTAGTAAATTAAAAAGACATTGTGTCATGTCCTGCATGACATGAGAATACATGTTGTCCCAACCTGAATTTTCTATCTGATTCCACCACATTTGTTTCCTTTTTGATTATGTGTAATTACATAACTATTTCCCCACTTTGATCCTAGTGGGCAGACACATGTCCCTTATGTCAGTGACCTAAAAGCTCACCATCCTATGTGATGTGTGGTTGTCCAATAGGGTCAAGGTGGGAGGGACTTGACAACACTTTGGATTACTCTCTCATTATTTAAGAGATGCATAATTGAACTTGATGCATCTTTTGAATTTGATAATAAAAGTTGATCAACTGGTGTGATTCCATATTGATTTAATGCATTAATAACAGGAAAATATTTGATCAAGTTGCTCAATTTCCTTTTTCTTTCAAAGCATGCTGAGCTCTACCCTCGTAGGAGCCACATTTACCCCACATGTTGTATTTAACTAAATCAAAACAATAACCAGACTTTTCCTAAATCTGTACATGAAGCAAACAATTAGAAAATAAATGCATATTTTGGATGTGTTTGATGACTTCACTATTTTCCTGGACATCTAAGGTTTGCATGCTTATTTAATGCACTTATGGATCTGTTTATACATGCATAGGTAGGTGTGTATGTAAGGATTGAGATCTTTCATTGCTTAGAGCCTTGCTCTAATATCATTCTTTTTTCAGATGCAGGAGCTAGGAGCACTACAGAGCTAGGGAGGACACAATTAGCTTGGGGAAGCAACAATAGGGCAAGAGGGAAACTTTGTAACTAGTCATTCTCAGGTAATGACTAGTCTCCATTCTTATATGCACATTCATTTGTTTTTACTTATTCATGTATAAATTGTTTCATATTTCCATTGAATAAGTAAAGTTAGTCTCTTGGCTTGTGAGGGACATTTACACTTCATGATTACCAATAAAAGATTACATTTGTATATATATGATTCTATTTTCTCATTTTCTGTAATTGCAACATTAGAATAAAAATGTAATCTATTTCATTTGACAATCTTTTCCATGCATATTAAACCTAGCAGATTTATAGTTTATCTTTTAAATGTTTAAACAAGCAACATGAAAGAATAAACACTAAACCTAATTTCAGTTGAAAGCTAAAAATTAGGTAACAAATCTTGCATATTTTTCATTTCATATAGGGGTTTAAATTTGTATTTTTGGATTGTTTAAATATGAAAAATTCAAAAAGATTGCATGTGCGTATTACATTAATTTTGCATAGTGTTTGCATATTAGTGTAATTTTCATCACTAATATTCAAAAATTGAGTGAAAATTGCATTCCAAAAAGTGTCATATTGTTCATAATTTGTCCTTTATTTCACTTGCATTTAGACATCAAATTCTAGAAAATTTTGTCACAGAAGTTATAGTTTGAAACCAGGCACAAAAAACACATAAAACAACTCAAAAATTGCATTTTTCACTTTTTTAAAAACCCTAATCTAGTACCCATTTTCCCAGGGGTGAATGAGTCCCCGTACATACATTTTAGGAAAAATTTTGGGTGAATTTTAGTCTCTGGTTTTCATTTTTGTTACTATTTTCTGATCTGAGAATTAAATTTTTGAAATAGTTTGTTAGCGCATTCAAAATATTACTCATTAAGTTAGATCTTGCAACATTTTTGGAAAAAATTTCTTACATATTTTATCTAAATTTAGTATTATATTTTGTACTTTTTGTTCATTTTCAACATCATTGTGTCATTAGATAGATTAATTTACATCTTGCAAACATTAGAAAACAAAAAAATAAAAGCTAAATGGTTAACCTTGGAGAAAGCATATCATTCAAAACCTTTAGTTGTGATGAATTTGACATGTTAGATGAAGCCCTTGAGGACTTCATCTCACCTAGATCATCCACTAAATCTTTGAAACAAGAGGATGAAAGCATAGACAATCATGACAATCATAGTTGCTCTTCTCCCATTACCTCTCCTACTTGTGATGAATGTATTTTGGTGTTTGAAGACCCAATTATTGAGTGTCATGAGAATCTTGTTTCTCTCTCTTCTAATGCTATATTTGTCTCAAAAAACACTAAGATGGATGGAATAGATGAAGATGTTAAGTTCATATTAGATTCTCCATCACTAGAAATTCATCTAGGTAACTCGATTGAGGTTATGACTAAACAAATTGGATCTCCTTTAATTAGTGAGCCTCCTAAGTCACCTCCCATCATAGAACCACCTAAAAATAAACCATGGCAACCAAGAGATTTATTGAACTTTGCAAGACAACTTGATAATGACAATGTTTCATAGCAACCAAGTTACAATACCGTTGCTCACATACCTACATCATTACCATGCCTCAACCTATCTTGCCTATTGCTCCTCATTTGGCTTCACATAGTGGAAAATAAAATGATCTTGTTGAGAAATTTTGTCATATAACCATCTCCCTTTTATATTTAACAAAGACATCACTTACATATAATAGGATGCTCTAAGAATTATTGTAGAAGAATAATATCCAATCTTCCTTGAAATTGAATGATGTAGCAACCTCCTTTGTATTCAAGTGACAAATTCAGATATCATATTCAATCAATGATACTTACCCTCACTTGAGATTCAAAATAAAAAATGAAGCCTTGATGATAAAGGTGATCATTAATGAAACTACAATTAGGCACACCCTTATAGACAATGGAGCAGGTATTAATATTTGTAGCATTGATCTCCTAGATAAAATTGGTGTGGACAAGAGGCTTATTCAACTTAATGATGTTAATATTTGTGGTTTTGACAATGTTAATAGGAAACCATTATGAATGATCACATTACCTATTGAGGTCAGACCTATAGTTTTTCCTACCCATATCCATATCATGCTAGGACATATTTCATACAACCTTCTCCTAGGGAGAGCATGGATTCATGCTATAAAAGGATTCCCATCTACTCTTCACGGTGAGATGAAATTTGAATACAACAACAAGATATACACAGTTGAAGCAGATGAACGAAGATATAAATGACAAGTTCAAAATTGTCTTAACACTTTCAACTCCCCTAATACTTTCATTCCAACCTCAAAAGTAGAACCTATAAAAGTTGATGTTAATCCTAATTGTATTTCACCTACAACAAAAATCTTTAGTGAAAATTGGGGTTCATTATATTTTACGCCCTCCTTTATGGGAGAGTACAAAATCTCACAATCTGCATCTAAACAATCTTGTGTTTCATGT
Organism: Sequoia sempervirens; assembly: GCA_007258455.2. NCBI lineage: Eukaryota > Viridiplantae > Streptophyta > Pinopsida > Cupressales > Cupressaceae > Sequoia > Sequoia sempervirens. The sequence goes on along the minus strand of VDFB02000017.1, from coordinate 100,670,703 downwards.
ACTCAACTTGGTTCTACGTCAACACCATCACCCCATGGTGGTGATGGGGCCCCTCCAATTCCCATTCCTCATGAGAGGATGATGTGTAACTTTAAGAAACTCAAAAAGGATTTGTGTTCTCGTGAAGAAGCCAATCCTTCTCCAAAGCATAAAACCCTTTCATCTGAGTTCAAAGAATGTTATGGTCATGAATACAAATACCTTTCTAAGCATGGATATAATGAAAAAATTGAGCAAAATTATAGAGAACAAGTGAAATCTATACCATACTCTTTCAAGAAAGATATAGGTTTACCACCTCTTTCTCCATATTCATTTAATGCCTTGTCATCTACTATGTTTATGGAATTTTGTGACGAGAAAGAAATATTCCCTATTATTAATCAAGAGACTATCTTGTAAATGCTTCTTGAATCTTGCTTGATTATTCTCCCTCCAAAAAAATGAAAGAAATGGTACAACAAGAGTTCATTTTGTGCATATCATAGAGTTCATGGTCATTCTACTAATAAATGTAAGGCTTTGAGTGAAAAAATTCAACATCTTAAACATTGTGGTTCTCTTCCTTGTGTTGATGCACCTAGTTCCTCTAATTAATTCTAATTTTCATCCTATGATGTTGCTCATCACTATGTGGCATTAGTAGCTTTATGTGTCTTGCTCATTCCTATTCATGGTAGTACAATTTTAGGTGTACCTATATCTCTCTTGGTAGCAATATGATATTTCTTGGTGGTTGCCTGTATCTATGATTGGGGGGCAAGGATAACTAGTTTATGAGGTGTGAATTCTTTTCAAGGATCACCTCTTCCTCTCTTTCTACTTAAAATACCAACATAGAAAGTATGTTGACATTTTAAGTGGGGGGCATATTGTCTCCCACTCGTTATTTGCATGTTCCTTTTTTAGTGATGATGGCATATACCTCTTAGTAAGTGTGACCTTTACATTATCATTATTTTTATTGAAATTGACATTATTTACATTAGCATTAATTTATTGAAATTGGCATTAGCATTTTGACATTTCTTGTTTAGCAAAGCATATTGATCATGTTTTGGTTAGTACAATGAGAGCCTATGAAAAGACATGAATTTCTCACTTAGCCACTTTTTGGGGGCTCACCTAATGGACAACCAAAGTTTCTACTATCCCTTGTGAGCATATTTTCCAAAGGCCACCTAGCTTAACACAACTTACTTGTCTATGGAGCCTTTGTGTCTTCCATGACCACTGAGCATAACACAACTTTCTTTCCTATAGAGCCATGTATCTTTTTCTTATCTTCAATTTAAATTTGATAGTGTATGTTTTTGTTTCTTATTTTTTTGCTTTATACCATACATCTTGTGTGTGTTTGATGTAGTACAAGGGTTCACACAACTCAACTTGCTGTGCACTTGGCATAAAAACTAAAAATCTCTCTTTCTCACATGCTTTCAAGGCTTTAAAACACTCAAATAGATTCAAATTACTTTTAAGGATTAAATAAACTCCAAAGAGGCCTTACATAATTTATTCTCAACCCAAAAAACTCAACTTAGACATTAAGAACTTAGAGGTCCTTCAATTAATGGATTTTCACAAGTATGCTACCACATTCTAGTGGATTTTCCATTTAGGACAGCCCTAAATAAATTTTGATAGAGAGAAGATAAAAAGATTGTAAAAATAGTTTCAAAGACCTTTTATTGAGTTACAACACGTATCCAAAAATTGGCATAGGATCCTTTGTAAGGTTTGCTCCAAAAATGTGATTTTCTTGCCTAGCCTAGACCTAATTAGGCTTGTGCCAATAGGGGTTTATTGATTCCATGACTTCCAAACACAAAAACACTTTTTCAATGGCTCAAAAAAATCTAATTAGACCTGCATATGCTTATTCCACCATTTTCCATGCTTTTCTTGAAGGATTTTAACAAATCCTAGCCTCAAACCCCCAAATTGCTTGAAAAGACTATGATAGTCACCTAGGGCATCAAGAAATTCCACTTGAATCTACTCCAAAATTCTTGAAACAAAAATGAAATAATTCATTACTTAAAACAGACCTCCATGCAAGTTTTTATCAAATTTCAATGGAAGAAATGAAAGATATTGAATTTTTATTGCTTGCTGCCCTCTTCAAATCTAAATCTACCTGCCTAGAGTAAAATTGTCATAACTTGAGAAAATCTTAACCAATCAATATGAGACCAACACTGTTTGAAAGTAGATTCAAGGTAATTTAACATCCAATAATTCTTGAACCATTATCTTCTTGTAAGAATTCGTACAAGGAATGTAAACAAAAAAAAAGTTCAAAAATTATAAAATTTCATGGTGATATTGTTATTTTTCATTCAAATTCTCAACCACCTGCTTATACAATGATGGAATGAGGAATATATAGCCTTTAAAAACCATATGGGGTTAGTTACAACCAACTTTATGACTCATGATCTTTCATCTTCTACTATATTGCATTTTGCAATTTTGACAAGTTTACACATGACAACTTTTACAAAAAAATTGCAACTTTTGCAAGATTAACCCAAATGACTCCCAACCATGCCTAATACATTTAACTGGTCTAAATAGACCTTATTGAACAAAAAATACTCAAAACTAAATAAATCCTAGCATTTGACCAAGTACACAAAAAAATGACCATTTTGGCAAAATTGACTCAACAAGGTGTTCCTACACCAGTGTCTCCTTGCACCTGTGTTGTTTTTTCCATGAGATCTTAAATCTTGGGGGCTTGATCATCCTCCTCAGTTTGTGTCATCGTATCCTTCCAACAATTGTGCAATTATTCCTCTCATTAATGTCTACTTTAGTGTGATTTTGATATGGGGTCATCCTCTCACTAAAGGGGGGACTAAATGTAGTGTAGGAAAAAATATCCCTTTTCACACTTAATTTGAAATTAATTAAAATAAAATTAATTATGCCTTAATTTAGTGTTTTAACATGCATTTTACATATTCATGTTAAGTTTAGGGCCTTATTTATTAAAATGGACTTAATTGTACCTTATTTTGGTGTTGTAAGGTGTACCCCTTTACACTTTCACACTTATCTAGGGCCTCATTAATTAATTGAGCTTAATTTACCTTAATTAGCCCCTTTAATTCAAATCCAAGCCTACTTAAATACAATTTCCGAAGGGTAAGACCCAACATTCATTAATGCTATATCATAACACTCATCCTTGAAGAATGTCTGTCCTAGGTAAGTGACCTAGGACAGGGCGAATGGGTCATCACTTAGACCTAGGACCCCCCTTTTTGGTATGTTTTTTGCAGTATTTTAATGATTTCAAATCCATAATTCAATGTTGGCTTACGATTTGAATTTTTGGATATTAAGGTTACTTACATATAAATAAGAGATCATTTCACTATGTTTCATCCTAAGAATTTCATGTGACTTCATGAGATCAAGCTAGAACAAGTTCAAGAGAAATATTAAGAGCATTTAAAGGCATTGAAGAGAAGGTTTCTTCATCATTTTTTGCAGCAATCAATATCCTTTCATCATGTCAAAGTTATGTTGCCTCATGCATGTTTTTGGAGCTAACATTGTGATGTAGGTTTTAAGATCAAGTTCAAGCATTCAAAGTGTCACCTCAAGCAATATTCAAGATCTACATCTATTGAAGCCATTTCATGCAAGATCAACATTGAGATTTCAGTCCTTCAAAGGTTTAATCAAGGGTTTGGTGAGTTGCAACATTACATTTGTCCATTTATAATTCCTTCATGCTATTTCATTTTATTTCAAGGTTTAATTACTAAAACGGGGTTTGACCAAGGCAAACCCCTATTCACCAAAAACAAAGATTTTTCCCCTTTCTTTATGTGTTGTAGATTTATAGGTTGAAGAAAGGTTGAAGGTATCAAAAATGGAAAATTTCGAAGTTGTCAAAGTTGTCACCTTTATTGTCATTTCACGGGAACTTAGATTTCAGATTTATTTTCGACTCTTTGACTATGAAAATTAGGAATTTGGGAGTGCAAACATAGTAGCAAAGAACCCATAAACCATTTTTTCAAAGCCCTATTTAGAACCCATTCGACATAGGGTGAATGAGTCCTCATTTGACTTAAATAAATCACTTTTTGTGAGGAGTACGCAACATTTATCCCTTCCAGATTCTCCCAAAAGTGTGTAGGTTCCATCAATTTTATGTTTAAGATTCTAAATGCACTTTATAGATCACAATTTGGAGTTTATTTTATTTTTTTAATCTTTCTCCCCAAAGTGAACTGTTTGACCTAGACCCCCATCCTAGCAAAAAATGGAAATATGAAGATTCACACTTTGATTTGACTCACCTAAGGGTAGATAGTCATTTCATTGTGTGGATCTCATTTCCTTGAATGAAATAAGAGAAATAGGTCCATCATGCTTTGATAAGTGTGAAAAGTGTGTGGAAGCCCAAGCCTTGTCAGAAAGTTTGAAAGACAGTGACAACATGGTTTTTTGTGAGGAAGTTTTGAATAACATAAGCCATTGCATTATTATGTTCATTATGTGTTTCATGTATTGAAAATTGAGTGACCATCATTTGAGATCTATAGGTGTGGATTCAAGTCATTGATACCATGTTTTTGTGAGAATATACAAAGAGAGGAAGGATTTAAATGATAGTATCATATTTTTCTTGCATGACAATATTATCTGTTACTTGAAGATATGGTGATACCATGATTCTTGTGAAGATTGAAAACTGATGGGGAGAATTTAGTAACAATTCTTTATGACTAAAGTATGCACTCTTTGTGTAGTTTAAGATGAATTGAATATGAATACTGATGACTTCCAATACCTTGGGTAGATCACAACAATGGTCTAAGGATGATGTATGAAGAGGGTTAGGCACATATTGTGCAAAGGACTACTAATGCCACTGCCATCATGGGACATAGAGATTAGCTATTGGTGAAGCAACAAATTGTGCTCTTTGAGAGATGAGGAAATGACTAGAGTTGATAGTACCATGGAGGCACATGATGCTCTTCAGAGCAAAATCAATGAACTCGAAGGGTAGGCAACAACTATGATGCCGACAAGTGATCCGTAGCTATAGGAGACCCTAAGGAGAGTGAAGCTGTAGATAGCCTCCCTGTAGGGAGAGATCAGAGGACTATAGGCAAGAATATCCATCTCACGGTCACATAGATTCTGCTCTATCTCCATCGTTCAACCTCATCCATAGCTTCCACTAGGACCAAATGGGTCGAGGAGCCATACGCTCAAGGGCTAGATGCCCATTTTGATGTATATCATTTTTGCATCGATGACATATTTTGTATAGAATTTTGATGTATAGACATTTGATACACATATACAATTGCCACTTATTTTTTGAAGACATTGGCATGATACATGTACATGACATACATTTTATTTATATATACATGAGATTTTGATTTTGTCATTATGGTGTTTCTTGTTTTATGTGTATGTTCTCTTACTTTTGTGTATGATAATGCGATGGATGTATGTTTATATTAGATGCTATCATGATATAATAAACACACATGTATGTAAATTAAATACAATGATGATCTAATTTCCTAACCAAAAGATATAATCTAATGCACAATAAAACACATGTATGTATGCCTCACATACAGACGATCACATCATAACACAAATCTGATAATGTGTTCATGAAGGGATGTCAACATGTGATACGTTGTGATCTTTAAGGGATGAGCATTACACACATGACACATAGAAACTACACATAATATCGATGAAGGTGCATTGCATTAACCGATTCTTTTAGAGGCATACCATCTATAGATGACAATTCATATGCACCCGAACCATACACAAATATAAAAATGTAAGGGCCTAATCAATTAGGAATGAACTTCCCCCTTTGGTCAGGTAACACATTTACATTCCTTTGATTTTCATAAAGAGCCTAGTCACCTACCTTTAAAGTTCTAGGAATAACACCTTGATTATATTGCTTAGAAAATTATCGTTGATAAGCTTTAAGGTGATCGAGAGCCTATAATTGAAACTCATTGAGAAACTCAAGATGATGCAAAAAATTGGATCGATAAGTTTCATCATCAATTGACCCTTTAAGGGAAACCCACAAATACAAAATCTCCAACTCTAAAGGCATGATAACTTCAACACCATTCACAAGGTTGTAAGGCGTTGTTCTTTTCATCATACGAGAACTCATGCGATAGGCCCATAAAGCATAAGTCAATTGAATGTGCCAATCCTTACCATTTTTTAAAGGATGAGCTCAATATTTTTATTATATGCTTTAGCTTGGCCATTGGATTGAGGATAGCATGGTGTAGAGAATCTATACTGAAGATGAAATTTCTCCAAGAATTGCTTCACCTCTTTGTTCTTGAATGGGGTACCATTTTTAGAAAAAAGGGTAGAAGGAAATATGAAGCAAGCAATGATATTGTTTAGAAGAAAGCTACAAATAGCTTCAGGGTTCTTGGATTGGAGCGAGATAGCTTCAACCCATTTTGTGAAGTAATCGGTAGCGGTGATGATAAAGAAATGTCATTTGGAAGGAGATGAAATCTTTTGAATCATATCCAACCCCCATTTTGTGAATGGCCAAGGAGAAGTATGATTTTGAAACTCTTTAGTAGGAGTGTGAATGAGATGACTATGTTGTTGACACTACAGACACTTCTTGACAAAATCATAGGAATCTTTTTCCATCATTTGCCAAAAGTATCCCATGTGGATTAGTTTTCACACTAGGGATTTACCACCAAAATGTACACCCTAGAACTCGAATGGGATTCCTTAAGGGAAAGGGGTATTTTCACTTTAGTGAGACACTGAAGAAGGAAACCATTATAGGATTTTTGATAAAGAACATCTGATAGTACAACATAGCAGACCAAAAGCTTTCATATCGAGTGCAATCATCTTTGTCACATCATCAGGAAAATTTCTAGTCTTTAGGTAGTTATAAATGTTAGAGTACCATTCCTCTAAGTCTACATTAGTAGACATGAGGGCATCAAATTCACATTGATTAGAAACAATAGGAGAGTGAAGGACATGAACTACAAAGTGTTATCCTTCATGTCCTTATCTGATGACACCAATAAGGTAGCACTTGCCATGACATTTGCATGTCGATTCTCCCTCCCATGAATGTTTTCTATTGTAAAAGAAGAGAATCAATCAAGTAAGGACATATCCAAATACCGATATTGAGACAACTTACTCTACTTATCCTAATATGAAGATGTCTTATGTCTAATGTGATCGTGACACACAAGGTAGAAATAAGGGCTTCATACTCAGTGATGCTATTAGTACATTGAAATTCTAATTGAAAGGAGATAGGGACTAGCTTTCCTTTGGGGAGATCAAAACAACACCTACCCCAGAGGCAATCTGACATGTCGATCCATTGAAGTAAATCTCCCAAAAACTATCATGACTAATTACAAATATATCTTCATTAGGAGACAAATCTAGACCAAGGAAGGAGCAAGATGAAGGAGCGTCTACTAATTGATCAACAACCACTTGACCTTTTATTGATTTTTGAGTCATGAACTTTATGTCAAACTTAGAAAGAAACATTACCCATTTCACAATCCTTCCAACAAGGTCAACACTAGTAAATAAATGCTTCAAAATATCTCTTTTCACAATAATGTGTCTCAACATGAACAAGATAATGCCTTAGCTTTTGCGTTGCAAAGATGAGAGCAAGAAATTGTTTCTCCATGGTAGAATAATGAGTTTCCTAATTAAAAAGGATACAACTAATGTAGTAGACCACTCTTTCTCTACCATCATCATTGTATTGAGCAAGAAAGGCTGCTAAAGCATACCGTGATACGAGAAGGTAAAGAAAAAAGGGTCTATCTTGCATAGTCGACATTAAGACAAGAGGATTGGCTAGATAACTTTTGATTGATTTGAAATATTTCTGGAACTCATCATCCCAAATAAAATGAACATCTTTCCTTAGTAAACGAGTGAATGTAAGGGTACAATCAGCCAATTGAGATATGAATATATGGATAGTCTGAATCTTCCCTTGCAAACTCTAAAGCTAAGATATGTTCCTAGGTGGAGGCATGTTAACAATCACATCAATTTTGTTTGTATCTACTTCAATTCCATGATGAGAGAATATAAATCCTACAACTTTTCTAGCGCCCACACCAAAGAAACACTTAAGAGGATTTAGCCTCATCTTATAGAGTTAAATTCTTTCAAAGATGAGACAAATATTTCCTACATGATCTTGATGGGTTATATATTTCACCAAGATATCACCAATGTAGTCCTCTAATATTTTGTGAATGAAGTCATGAAATATTAGGTTCATCACCCATTGTTAAGTTGCACCTACATTATTTAACCCAAATGACATGACCACATAATAGTAAGTATCCCAAGGGGCAATGAAGGCTGTCTTATTTTAATCTTCTGGGTCAATTCAAATTTGGCTATAGCCTGAGAAGCCATCCATAAAGGAAAACAAGGAATGTCCTATGATTGATTCTATAATCATATCGATATTAAGCAACAAAAAATCATCCTTAAGAGAAGCCTTATTAAGATCATGAAAGTTACTGCACACACAGATATGACCATCAGGTTTGCTAATGACAATGATATTTGAGATCCAAGGTGAATAGTTGATGGGACAGATAAATCCTACCTTTAACAACTTCTTTATCTCAGTCCTAACCAACAATGCAACCATGGGATTCATCTTTCAGATCTTTTTCTTAACAGGTTTGGAATTAGGGAATAGGATGATATTGTGAACCACTATAGACTCATCAATATTGGACATGTCCTCATATGACCAAGCAAAGATATCAGGATGGTAATGTAATATGCCAACATGTTCTTTAGCTTCTTCTGAAGAAAGGAATTTTCTAATCTTAATCACCTTTTCAGAGGATTTAGGATCTATGAAAACTTTAGTAGTATCCCCCTTAAGGAGAGGACTACGGTCTTTGGGATGAGGTATCAAAACACCATCATCAATGTTAGATAGAGGAACTTCATCCATATTCAAAATAGATTCTCTAAAGCATGCTTGTTTATTCAAGTGATACGAGAATCATTGCTTATGGTGAAAAGAAGGAAAATGGGAATAGTCACCTAAGAATTCTTCTAGTGCTTTCTCCAAAGAGAAGACATCTAGAGGAACTTCATCAGATTCTATTTTTTCCTCTATCAATTCAGGATGAACTAGGTTGAGAGGTTCAACTGTAATCATGTTAACACTCCACCATGGTTTTTTCCTAGATTTTTCAACAGTGCACCCTAGTCTCAAGTTATGCTTATGAGCCCTAGCTTGGATAGTGACCTAAATTCCTTATTCAATATTCCCAAGACCTTTTGCACCTGTAACCATACTTAGAAACAATCTTGTATCCAGGGCTATAACATGTTTACAAAGCCTTGGAAGGGGGTGGATCTACATAGAGAGAGTCATTCCACCAATGAGTAGCAAACACATCTATGAGACCACAACCTTCCTTCTCATCGAGATTACAAAAATTAACCCCTTTATCAGAAGATTGATTATCCTCCTTAGTAGGGGAACAACTAGATTCCTTGATAGGATCACAACTTTCCTTCACAGCAAGAGGTTGATCAAATTTCTTAGTGGAGGTGTTTAAAGTTGTTGGAAGGTTGGGGTAAATGGGGTTCACCTTGTATTCTTCGATGAAGAATTCAGAGAAGTCCAAGGACCCCTAATAATCACCAAGACATGCATTTAATTTAGAAGAGGAATAAGATAGGGAAGACTTAGGACTTTCTACCTAGGGATGTTCCTCTTTAGGGGCCTCCACTTTGGGGATGGTCTCTACAAATGACACCATCGAAGAGCATGCCAATGTGTCAAAGGTTAGAAATAGAATACAATTCTTAAGAGTGGAAAAAACCGAGGCTAGATCAACAGCTGCCAACTCACAAAGGTGGACAAATTTGGGGTCAAGCTTAATCACAACCACTTGATTATTGACTAAAAAATTTAGAGAATGATGTAGAGTAGAAGTCATAGCTCCCATAGCATGAATCCAAGGTATTTCCAGAAGAAGGTTGTAAGGTATGGGGCCAAGCATCACATACACAAGAGTGGGTAAGGTAACGCACCCTAGTCGTAAAGGAAAGATTATCGTGCCTAGGGCTTGTCGACCAACATTATCAAATCCACCAATATATAAAGAAGTAGCTAAAGAAGAAGAATCAATATTAATCTTAGGAAATAGATCCATACCATAGACATTGAGAGTCAAACCAATGTCAATGAGGCTATGTCTAATACCAATACTATTAACGCTAAATATAATCATTAGAGGGTCTGATTGCTTCTGCACATATGGGGATAGGAGTTCTTTTAGATAGAATGCAATATTTAGTGAATCCACATGAATATGAGCCATCAACACATTGAAATCCATCGTCCTAGCAAAAGAAAGAAAGAGGATGTTTTGTAGGCATTCCTGAAGCATATCTTGGTAAACAAGAGCAATCTGAAGAAAATCCCAAAGAAAGATTTTAGTTGGAGTAACATGAAGTTGCTTGACAAGATCATAATATCCAAGTGCTTTAGTCATGGGTTTAGAAGTTAAAGGAAGACTTGGTTGAGAAGGTGGTAAAGAAGCAGGAACTTGAGTAGGTTGAGGTGTAGGAATTAAAGATTGATGATTCAAGTTTTGTTGATTCCTTCTAATGTTGTACTTGTGCCTTATGGTACTCTAAGAAGTAGAGTCTATAGCTCTTACAAACCTTGTATATAGATCTATTGACTCATTATAATATGGGAACACATAGATAAAATGAATCTTCCTAGGAGAGGGGCTAGCTAGAGTCAATTAAACAGTGGGTCTCTTAGGCCTTGGAGAAGCCATGAAGACTACAACAACATTCACTGACTTCTTAGCTTATGAAGAGGAAGTAGATGTTTGTGAAGAAGAAGCTTGTTCAGAAGATATGCAAATAGAGGAAGATGCTTCTAAGAAATCATACAAAGCATCATCCAACATATAGAAATCTTCCTTATAGAAAGTGTTATCATAAACATTAAAACATTGCAGAAAAATATCCAACATGGTTCATGTTAGGTTCAACAAGATATAAAGAAGGGGGTATCCACTACTCATGAGTCTCTTGCTTTCCAAGAGAATCCCAAGGAATGGACTGCCCTAAACTACCTCAAACTTAGCTTAATCAAACTAGAAGGGTGGAATGAAGAAACTGCAAAGAACAAAAGATCAGGAATAACTTTTAGGCAGACTGTTTCAGAGGCTGAAAGAGAAAAATTAGTAGATCTCAGTCATAGAAGGGGTAGCTCTTAGGAAAAGAACAAAAGCACATGATGAAGATGCCAGCATGGTGTGTTGTAGTCTTAGAGGGGCACTGGAATCTTGTATGGACAAAGAGCTAAACCTCTGAATTGAAATGCAACAATCTTACTAACGTATTTAGATATGAGGTCAGTCTAACTAAATAGATTAATGGACATCAACAAATAGTAGGAAATACAAAGGAAAGTGAAAGATCAACTTACAAAGGGTCTTGCATTTGAGACCTTCCTCCAAGATTCACTTGGACAACCTGCACACATGATGAACAGGGGAAAATGTTGGGGCTATTTCAACACTTACCATAGTCAAACCCCCATTTTTGGTGTTCCCACCTCTGTGAACAACCAAATAAATAGAAAAAGTGGACAAAGTAAACAAGCATAAAATGATAAAATAAATCCCCACTCAAGGAGGAGAGCCTGTATCACAAGATAGAAAAATGAACAAGTTATCTATTCACAAATAGACAAGAAGCGAGAAAGTGTTACTACCAATAGTTTGTGACCCTCTCTTGAGTGCATGGATGCACCATTGAATGCTTGCAAGAGAGATTTGGCTATTGGAGAGACCTTAGTCTGGTAGGGCTTCACTATGGAAGCAAAATCAAGAAGAGAAGAAGTAGAGAATAGAGTGAGATTGAAAGATTGAAGTGTTAGAATTAGAGAGAAACCCCAAAATGAGAGTAAAGAGAGATTTTTCTTACTACATGAGGTGAGAAGAGCATTTACACTCAAAATTCTAACTACAGGGAAATGTGTCATGAGTTAAGATTCCATGATTCCCATTTCAAACTCAAGAAACTACATGGACGCTAGCATGCCGCACGGACACCCACGCACAACAAAAGAGTCCAACTAATCTTTTTCTAGGAAATGAGGTGGCAGAATGTTGTTGCTTCAGCAGTTGTCCTTGTGGCATTGAAATCACAAAATTCTGACCCATAAGGTTCTTGTCATAAATGTGACTAGGCATAATAAATGCATGGCCAAATGCGCAAATGTGAAATTGCTCTTAGGGTGCAATTTTATGACATTACAACACAGTACAAGATATCAAAGTTCAAAATAACATCAATTTTGGTTGTGTACTATTAGTTAATTTGTTCCCACAATTTTATCCTTTTTCCATGCAATAGAACACTTCTACAAAGAACAAAATCAATTTTGCATGATACATATTCTATCTACATAGAATTTTGGATCTATTATAATGCCAAGAGATTCTTTAGATTGAAAGCATTAATTTTAGAACCATTAATCGGCATGTTTTGCAAGAAATCAAAATTATTTTTCATCATAGTTTCCATATCTAAATTTATAATCTTCTTGATTTAAATTATTATTTTTATTTATTACAATTATTCATTCCTAATTATTATTCATTGATCTAGGTTGATTTATGCTTAAATAATAAAAATTCATTTAATTAGCCTAAATTAATTTAGGACAAACATTTTTTATTACATTTCTAATAACTTTTTTTATCCATGCTTACAACCCCTAGGGTTTAATATTAGGGATATACCTCCACTTATTTTCTAAAGTTTAGTGAAGAGAGAAATCTTGATACTTCATTGATGAATTTTGACAAATATAGATAGAGGAGAAATGCAATTAAAGAACTACCTATACCTATCACCATAACCGTTCTATTAGTAACTATTACCACAATCACCATGTAAAAAAGTGGTGGAAAATGTAATAATAACATAATTGTTATGATAACATCCCCCCCTTATTACATTGATTTTCTAAATGTATCATTGAATACTCATAATTCACCTTGTTAGGGGACCCACTGTAAGGCTTACATAACAAAACTTATTGATTACATAAATACACATTTATGAGAAATTCTTTCCTTGAAGAAACAATTTTTGAATTAGGTGGAACTCCAACAAACTGCCATGAGACCCTCAATATGGTGTAGCTTCGAGCTAAAATTTCAAATTCTTGGACTACCATTTTCTCGAACTCCTGAATCACTTATTCTTGAATTATTTGACAAGAATCCATATTGAGCTACAATAAAGCTCCATAAAGTTTTTTTATGACCCTTGGAAGGGTATGATTTTCAATCACAACCTCGTAAACTTGCTAGCAACAATCCATATTGATCTTCAACACCAAATCCCTTGCTTATCTCCAAAAATCAAACTTCACAATATATGTATTATTCAAATCCATCAACAACAAAAATAAAAGCAAGAAAAATAGAAAGCAAAATATTTCTCATGTAAAGCACCATCTCAAAGTGAGAAGATAACTTGAGATGATGAAAATTCCTCCATCCTCTAGTGTCACCAACCTCCAATGACATGCAAGGAACTAATCAATGATTTTCCTTGGAAACATGCTCAATTTCATTTTTCTTGTTTATTGCATAACTATTTGGAGATCCTTGGCAATATTAATGAGCTCATCTACAAGATACTCAACAATTAAATTTTAATATTTTGGAATGCACTTTCCCAAGCACTGGTAGTAAGAAGATTGACTACTTGATTAAGTTCTTTAATGATTAAAAAATTGAAACCTTTTCCTTTTGGTATAGATACCAAAGACTTTGTTCCCTTATGCTTCTCCCTATTCTTAATCACTCCAACACATCTTTCATTACAACTTCCAGTAACCATGATGTCACTACCAATATCTAACTTGATAAAATCCTTAATCATATATATGAGAACCAAATGGTATTCCCATTATAAGTGTTAAGATAAGGAATACCCTTATCTCCAAAGAAAAGTAAATCTCACACCTTCGTCTTTAGAAATACTTCTTAATATCTTTCATAGATTTTGACTATACCAAACTATCCATGCAAATGATTAAGTGTTCATTATATCTTGACTATTATTTTCTTGCACAAAGTGCATACCCAAAAATGTGCAAACCCAAAAATAAAATGCAAGGACCAATATTCTCACATACTAAAACTAACCTTCAAATAAGCAATTAGATACCAAGTGCATAAATTAGATCAAATTACTTAAAATAGATAAAGTTAACTAACTTTCTTTGATATCTAGTGTTGTGGGTTAATTCAATCTAATCTGGGTTAATAAGCCTAGGCCTTACATTAGCGACTCAAACATTACTTCAAAGGAAAATCGTGGGCATAGAGAAAGGTTATTCATTGGAAATTCAAAGTTTAAGTTTAAGCTTAAACAATCACAACCAATCATAGCACTAGAATTGAAATCATGATTATTAGAAGGTAACAAAAGATATGTAACAAGGGTTTCAAGTCATAAATTTATATCAGACTGTGGAAGGTTCATTTTGAGGATTAGAAGGAATGATTCCAAGATATAAAGCCATACATGACCATCGATGCCTTATACTTGGTGATATCATCATTGGAGGAGGAGATGTGAGCTTCAAGGGAAGACTTACATCAGCTTGAGGGCTTCATCATTCTGCATCAGTCATATAATTGACTATATTAGACCTTGTAAAGGAAAATCGTGGGTGCTGGAAGTGTTTACTTTCCAAATGTTTGGCCTATATGACTATCTCATCACTTAAGATTAATACTTGGTGAGTTTGTGGACCATATTCTTCCACCACCAGTCTAAATCAGATATATACAATTACAGTTTAGACCATACAAAGATACAAATTTGTGGTTGAACAAATTATTAACATAGGAGAAGGGTGCTTCATGATTAGTCTCATTGCTGCCTATTTGGGAGCTACAGTTCACTAGCTAGGGGTTCATTGGAGTGCCATCAACATGTCATACTTGTAGATGATCAGCTTACATCACATTGCTCGACATTTATATATGAAAATTTGGGTCAAATTGGGAAACCATCTACAAGATTGCAATACGATATTTTATATGTAGTAAAATAACTTAAATATTATGATAACGTTATATATATTTTTAAAAGAGGAATATATAAATTCTGAATAGCTATTTATATATACAAATAAGAAAACATCCAACAATGGTTATAACAATAATATTATATATATGTATGAATCTTCATACAATAAAGAAGATAATGATAATTAAATTCATAATAATACCAATGGTTTTATCATTTCATATGGAATGATCAACAACTCACACAAATCAAAGTTAATGGCATCATAGATTGAATTAAAAACTTGTTTAAATGTTGTTCAATCGATGATTCTCTTTTTTTTTAATCTTCTTTTCTTCTTCATCGTTCTTCTTTCCACTTTGCCAAATTCCCAATTCTTCTATCTCTATTTTTTTCTTCAGATTGAATGTTCATAAATAATTCTTGTGTGCTCAAAGAATCAGGGTTTAATCCCTTTTATTATTTTCTTTTCTTTTCTTCTATTTTTATTTTGCTTTGTTTTTGTGTTTTATTTTCTAAATTTAAGTCACTTTTTCTATTTTTCTATCTCATTGTTTTGTTTTCTAAATCTTGCTTTCTTTTTCCAAGATTTTTCTCATATTTATCTAATAAAACTAACATGATTTATTAATTAAATTTGCATCATATTTATCTTCAAAAATAATAAATAAATAATCCTAATTATTCTTCCTTCACATATATATTTTTAAATAAAAATCACTTTATAAAATAAATTAAACTACTTTATTTTTCTAAGGACTTTTCTAATATTTACTAAAACTAAATTTAATTAATTAATGCAAAGATAAGGAAGCTAAATGTCATCTAAGTGTGTATGTGTAGTTTTATTTCACCATGGTTGCTTACAACAACTAGACACCCCCTCCTCGATGATACTCTCTCTTTGTCGAGAGTATTTTCCTGTCACACACATGAAACAAAGTTTGGTCAACAAAATTTTAAATAGTAATATTAAATTATAAATTAATTATTGAAAATAGGGGTTGTGACATCCTTCCCCCTTAAAGAATCATCGTCCTAATGATCAACTTAACTAAAGATAAAATTTTCATACCTCTTTAATTTTTTTTACCTCAATGTCAATATCAGCCCACCTGACAATTGTGTCACTATTCCATGCACCTGTTTGTTCATAATTGCAAAAATTTCTTCATCTAACATGCATTCACTTGCAGTCATTGTTAGTAGAGTATTATTCATCAAATCAACTTAGTTTAACACTTTATGACGAATAAAAACACGCAAGCTAATTCCTTTGCTTCATATAATTTTATTCTTATTACAGACATTCACATAAAATAATACACCCATGTTCATTTTTATCATCATGCCTACTCACATGAGACATCAGAAAAATTTCCCTTATGATGAAAAATAAGCATCCCATACTACCTACTATCACCATTGGCAATCTAAAATTACATCAACAGAAACATCTCAATTTTACAATAATGTCTTCATAAAAATATCATTTCATGATTATAAGATCAAAATAAGAAGTTCATCAAATTTCAATATAGATACATCCATTTACCATCAAAGTAAATCTTAATCTGTATTGGAAAGAAAATATGCAAAATGTACAATTTCTACTTTTGATAAAATACAATCATAATTTTAATCATAGAAAGAAGTACAAATTCATTCTACACCCATTTTTTGAGAGATTCAAATGTATATTATATTTACAACTACTATAAACAATCGGTTATGACCAAGCTAACAATCAAAAATCAAAAACATGGTCAAGGTGATTTTCCCACCCAACCATGAACACAACACTTCCCTAGGGTTCTCCCTAACTTGAAGAATACCCGATCCTGCATGAGGTTCCTAGAACCTATATTAAAAGGGCAGGAGGAAAACTCTCAATGCATGCCAAATGCCTTATATGCATTCAACACTAGAATGTACATATTTCTTGCATACAAGATGTCGCAAAGAAGCATAAAACGTAGAAGCTAGGCATTCATTATCCATCTATTTCAGTGCTACAGTATAGGTTTGGCCAAAGCATAAATACAAAATGTGGTTGATCTTGAAAAAGAAGATCACCTTCTCTATTAACCTATTGGTGTTTTGTAAAGAACCAAGCAGATCTCACCAAGCATCTATGAATTCGCTAGATTCAATTCTTGAATACTTAGGAGATGATTTCCCAACGAATGAGAGGAAGCTAAAATGCTTCTTCTCCTGCACTTTGGGCTCTACACAACCTGAGAGGGTGATCCCACAATGTGTATCTTGTAATTCTTCTAGATAATTATTTCACACATTATATAACAAAGCATACGTATTCGCATCAAAGGCTAAATAGATGAAATCCTTCAAGAAACTGGCATTTCCTTAAAAGAATTGAACTCCTAAAGATGAGAATACCACACAACACTAAACTTCAACAAAGGTAAATTGATTAAGAGTTTTTTTATAATTTTTTTTCTCAAATTGAAGCACGAGAACTATAGGAAATGCACTCAACACCTTTAGATCAGTGTCTTATCTCAAGGTAGGGAGTCAAAACATAATAAAATGAACTATGAGGTAATTTTAATTCCAAATATTCACGATCTTTGTGAGATTGCATTACAATTCACATATCATATTCTCATATTCTAAGACTACTTATTAGATCCACTCAACATTTATATAAATTCATGTTTTAATCAAAGCATTTTAACTAATTCATTAAACCAAAACCAGAATTAAAACATACTTTACCTCAAAGCAACAATGAACATTAATTGAAATATTTTTGATCAAATTCTCATTAATAACTCATATGAATGTTACAAATGGAGAGACAATAGACTCAAGATTTGCATTATTAGTTTAGATATGCTTGAAAACCACACAATTTACAAAATCTACTTGCTCGACTCAAAAATCTAAGATACAAACTCAAAATGTATTTTCTTTGTATTCTCAATTTGCATATTTAGTTCCAGAATTAAAAAAAAGACCCATACTAATAGCCTTGAATTCCATTTGATAAGGATAAGGGAGCAAAACAAGCTTCAAGACGAAAAGTACACTTGTCATATTTTCATTTGACCGCTATATCATATATTCCCTTTACAGTTATGTTTGCATTCTCAGATGGAGGGAAACCTGTATGAGGTAAAAGTTGCTCCCATTTGATGAAGAAGATACGTCTGCATTCCAAAGGCATTTTTAACATGTTATAACAACTTCATAACTTCTTCTCCATAAGCCAAAAATTAACCACACCCACTCCTAGTCAACAAAGAATCAAAAAGCATGAAAAGCAATAGAAAGAAAATGATTAATTCATTCTAATCATCACTTATGTCATCAACCTTTCTAATAGGAAGAGAACAATATTCTATAATACTTCAAAAAAAATCTAATCTACACTATTTTAAGGCTATATATTGTTTCTCTCTTGTCCATTAGTTAGAACGTTCCTCATCACCCATACACATAAGCTTACTCAATAAAATTTTTTAACCATGTATTATATTCATCATCAGTGGGACACTATTTATTCAATAGAGTCTGCACTTTTGTACTATGCTGAATGTACCTAGCATCAATTAGTGCTTTAGCTTCCCTAACAAATACATCCATTCTCATTTCAACTCCAACCATGTTGTCAATATGGAGGTTCAACATGGAGTAATCGACTTCGGTAAACATATCTTTAGCCCGAGGCAACCATCCTTGCAATTCATGCTTGCGCTTGGTAAACTCCACCAACTCACCATTATCAAATATTTTTGGCATACCATGCCCTTCCATGTCCCTAAACATTTCCAATTTTTTTTCAAGTTACATTCCTAGCTTCCCACAGAAGGTTTTTATCTCATTGATCAGATCAATGGCCTTCAGTATCTTAGGGATATGAGTAGAGGCCTCAGGATATTCATTCATTTTAGACATTATCTCCTTCAGGGTTCCCACTCTAGTGCTCCACTGACTCGACTAAGCTTGAAAAGCCCTCTGAACTTGCAAATATTTAATGTTGGCTTCATGGATACTCGTGTAAGCTGCCCATACATCATCAACATTGTTGACCAATTTGGTTACTCTATGTTTCAGTACATCTTCAAAAACATCATTGGCCACCTTAATTGTCTCCAATTTTTCCTTCCTTGTATTTTCCATTTATGATTTCAGAGCCTGATTTAAATCTTTAATTCTAAGGGACAAGGTCTCTCTATCTTGTGTAGACAAGTCTGAGGTAGAACTTGTTTGGGATGGTAGACCTCTTTGTGTTGTAGCCAATACTTTATTATGCTCATTCACCAATTTATTGTATTTGTCTAGAACCTTTCAATAGTTAGCCTCTATAATTTGAGCAATGTCCATAGTCAACATTGCAGTGTGCATTGTTAGTTATGTAGTTGTAGTGGTATTCATCTATGTTTCCCTCCTGACAATTACTGCTCCAATCTCCTTCTCTACATATTTTATGACATTAGGATTTCCAGTGTTGGGAGCCATGGACCAAACAAATAGTGTATGCAATCTGGGACTAAAACCAAAGCCAAATATTTTTCCTATCAAAAACCTCCTTAGACATAGAGGCATTAGGGTCCTTCCTAACTACATCTAGTGCAATAGTAGATGATATATCACATCAAGGCAACAAAAGTGCACCACTCCCCTTCATCAATTCCCTTGCTTCTTCTAATAAGATGTTGGATATTTCTTGTATTATCGTGTCTTCCTCTTCTTTTTCAATTTCTTCTTGCAAGGAAGGGTCAACTTTCTCCTTTACTTCTTCAATCCTTCTTTTAATGTCGGTACTTTGACATGGGTGAAAAACTCCCTAAATTATTTGGACTTGATAAAAGCATCATCACACATAAATTTAGCACATGCTTTTATTTTGGCACCATCATCCTTAACCTCATTATATACCCATTTTACAACCCTGCTAGGGGGAACCACAACATTCAGTGCATCATCTCTATCCTCAGGGAAATCTTGATCTACCTCCTGCTCCATTGGGATCTGCTCACCAAATTCCTCTAGGACTTGAGCCTCACCAATCTGCTCACTTTTTTAGTAAGCCACTAATGGAATGATAGCATGTTGTCCACTTGTCTTTCTTGATTGCACATGGATACTTGGAGCGAAAGATCTAGCTGGTTGGTCCCTTATTTGGGCACCATGGTTTTCTTCAGCCACTATAGCTTTAATCTCAGCTTGCTTCACTTTCTCAAAGAAGCTTCTATCACTGAAGTCACCAAGCATTAATTTTTCATTTACAAACTTATCTTCCACTTTTGAGTAAGGGCTAACATAGAAAGGGTTTTCCTTTACCGTCGTATCCTCAATTGCACATATCTTTCTCCATGCACTCTTCCTTGCATTAACTTCTTCATCAGTGGATAAATTCCTGATCACATCTTTCTGAAGAAGGAACTGATGGTGTCTTCCTCCCAGCCCCCTAGCTTTTCTTTTAGTAGAGATCACCCCTTGAGGATCATTGAATCTACTAAATTCTTGATTTAGCTTGTAGTTGTTTAGACTAGAGCCAAACCTTGCAATACCCTCCTTTGAGGTACAATTGAAGTATGCTAACTGCACATCAATATTCACAAGAGAATATTTTCTTGAATTTCTAAAATAATCCTTTTCCATGGTATCCATCTACCACATTACATCCATAAATGCTTGTCTATTTGATACATAGACATGAAATTTGTGAGGTGGCACCTAGGTTTCGTAAACCCTGATTATAGTGTAATTGGTATGAAGGTACCGATCTCCCTAATTGAATTTGTGTTTGGTGTCCTCTTCATATTCTAATATCCTTAGCATCTCCTTAACACCTTGTGAAATTATTTGCACAAGCTTCAAACCCAGTTGTTCGAGTACCATGGATTTGAAAACATTGCAGAACATGTTATAATCAAAATCTGGACAATGCACATCCCAAATATGTGTCAAGATCTGCATCAGAAATTCATTATCCATATCATCTATTTCTCTCATCTTTATATAATTTCTCATCACCTTTTTACTCTTCCATAGTAGTAAGTGCACCAATAGAGAATAATTTCCACAGGACAATGGATGACTGGCATCCTTCAACTTCACCAAGTCTTCGTGTAAGTGTTCAACAATGTAAGAAGCATAATGCCACACCCTATTTTGATACTTGTGCTAAATATCAATTGCCAAAGTCATCAGGAAAATATCCATCTTGATATCATAATCGTTATGCAAAACTTGACATACTGCATAATAGGTATTCTTGAATTAATCTTCAAAGTCAACACAATCAAATGGTTCCACCTCAGGAGAAGTAAAAGGAACAAATTTTTTCTTCAAATCACACCTCCTATGTATAGGAAAAAAACCCTTTTTGTACCAAATCTTATTCTTCTCATACTCATTGTATAGCTTGCGGAAATTGATAGGTTCAGAGGCAGATGAATTCAACTGAAATGCTTCCATTATCTGGTTTGCAAAAATCTCCAGCATGGGAAAGAAGTAGGGGAACCTCTTGATTGTCTTTTCAAGTAGATCATAACAACTGGCCAATGCTAACATAAAATCTACCTCCACACACACATTTGGGCACACCAACTTGCCTATGTCACATGCCCATATGTTGCAAGCAGGACGACTAGCATCTCTTCTTTTGAAAGCATAGTAAAACAAGTCCCAACCACTTTGTGGCACTGCAATATCACAAATCCTAGAAGCAACATCCTCAAAATGGGTAGTCAGGGTGCCCTCGCCAGTCTTTCTCTTTCCCACCTTCTTCTTTACTTCCTAATTTGAGTCCTTAAGGGGGTCCTCCATAAACCTAGGATGATACTTCTTTACAGTTCTTTTCCTTTTAGGTGTGCTTGCTTCATCAGAATGTGGCTAGTCACTCTGAGGTTTGGGCCTATTAACCCACTTTTGAGTGGTTTTTCTTTCAGTCTTAGATCTAGACCCACTAGGTTCACTCATTGTTACTCCGTAGTAAAACTAGGGCTTTCCAGATAATGAGAAAACACACCCTAAGCTCTTTAAAATTACAAGGTTCGAAATAAAAACAACAATTCTATCCTCCCTATCTCAAACCCTATGAGTAACAACTTCTATTCCCTCTCAACAGAAAAAAATTAACAACTTCAAATATAAAATCCTAGCCACTTATACTGTTTCCCAAACTGCCCAATACACAAACCAACTCAGGGGCCAAGAGATTAACTTACCTGGGAGTAGGTTGATTGTTCTTCAAAATTCATTTTATCAGGAGGCTTGTAGTTGTCACTTCTTCACTTAGTGAGTTTCTATGCCCGTGTTGACTGCAATTACAAAAGAAAGTACTCGACAACCTGCTTAATACCCCAACATTAAGGTGTATTCATGATTAATGGTTGATGGATTTTTCACACGAGTGAGCTAAGTATTCATTTTGGTTTGAATCCCAACCATTGATCTTCTAGATTTAAAACATAACCAATGATCTTCCTTTACCATCGCCCATACCTTTTACAATGATGCTTTAAAACAGTGACGAAGTCCTAAGCACTTGCCACGTAGCTACCCACTAACCTATAGTACATCACAGACCTTATCACTCATCACATAATTTTTTTTGAAATGCTCAAATATTTTAGTGAGAGGAGCTTCCTGACAGCACCTCCGAACAACCTGAGCCATCGCGTATTGTTGTAATGAACTTGAAGTTGAAGATGTCTTCAATGATGGGAAAATTTGATGATAGGATGAAATTCAGACACATGGCTATCACACCATTCTCTTCCATTCTCTCCCATCACTCATCACAAAAAATAGAAAAGGTTTTGAAACATTTCCTCGATGGATGATACAAGAACATTACAACACCCATCGCTCATTGCTGAAATGAGATGGAAGGTTTGAAGAACTTCAGCGACAAGTAATGGAAAGGGAAACTAGGGCCCATCTCTTGTTGCTAAAATGAACCTGAAAACAAAGATAACTTGAGTGATGGATGAACACTTAAGTGAATTAGGATTCACATGTGCAAATAAGATGTTTTGAAAAGGGGCCATGCAAGGTCAATGAGACCTAGACCCTTGGGAATAGAAACTTAAGACTGAAGTCTTTCACCATGAAATATTTCCGCCCATCTTAGGAAGTATGGATTTGATGGGAAAATTGTTGGTGACTAGTGAACCTAAACTAGAGGGACGGTAAAAATACAATTCAGATGGCTCAAGTTGCAACTCAGATGACCGGTAACCAGGTATGAAAGGTCAATGCCAAATAATATTATTGACAAGGGTTAAGACTCCAAGGGCTTCTAAGAGATCTTAACAAAAAATCCCAAGGCAATAGTAATAGGAAAAAAACCACAAGTCCAAATACCTTAAACTGGACAAGCTTTAAAGATTTTACAAATGGAACCAAAATTTTTTTAGGGGTTCCACTAGTGGCTCTAGTTGGGAACATTTGTTCTTTCATAACAGAGCAAGATTCCAGAATCTCAGGTGAAGCAGACCAAACACAAAGAAACAAAACCATGAGCTTTCCAGGATAGGGTAGGTAGATGCGACCAAAAGCAAACATACCAGACCTATATACACTAATTAAAGGACTATACATTGTACATGGAAAATAGCCTATTTCAAAAGAAATAGGGTTTCAAGAATTTCCCATGTATTGGAAGCTTTAGAATTTTACCTATTAAGGATTGCAAGAAATATGAGTCCACTCCATGTGTATCTGTAATCAAATATGGGCCAAGCCACAGTTGATCAAATTTCTCATGTTTTCCTTTGTCTTCCATCCTTGTGTTCCACATCAAGACCATGCTTCCTACTTCAAATTTTCTTTCAATGGCCTTCTTATCATACAAATGCTTGAATTGAAGTTGTAGTTTTTTATTTAATGTATAAGTGTGAATTTGCACCCCATGTGCAAATCCCCTTTTTTCCTTTGTCCACCTTAGAAAACCAAGTTTGGAGGCTTAATTCCACCCAAGCCCACTACTTGCATCCCACTTGGTGCCTATTTTGAGCATTAGGGACGCTCACACGATGCGTAGATGTTTGCGTGATGCGCTTACATCCCTGGAAGATTCCTACGGCTGAACCTGTAGAGGCATTACTCTTCTCATTGGATTTGAATTTGTAACGTCCCCTTCAACCGACTGACCCAAATATGACCATTTTCTTCCCTCTTCCTTCAAATTCTCTCTTCATTCCTTCATTGCAAGCTTCTACAATCTCTACACATCTTCTTCACAACTTCAAGCATTCAACTTCATACTATTTTGCATCCACTCCAAGCTTCAAGCAACATTCTTGCATTCCATAGCAGCCAAAGCAACACTCCATCACGTCGGTAGAGCAAATTTGGGACCACACCATTGTAACAGAGGCTTGAGTTCCTCTCATTTTCTCCCCCAAGCATCCTTGAGTGCTCTTGGTGGAGGTGGTAAGCTTCCCTCTCTTCTCCTCTATCATTTGGTTGAGTTAGCACTTTACTGTTTTGAAGTGCTTTTGTGCTCTTTATTGTATTTTTTCCTTTATCTCGTTTTCTTGGCTATTTGTGGAGGTGGGAACACCTAAATGGGGGTCTGAATGAGGTAGACCCCTATACAGCTTCCCAACATTCTCCTCTCTTTCTGTGTGTAGGAGTGCGTGCTTCTCAAAGGATTAGCTAGTGAACGAATTCCTCGGTGAGAGTCTCCTTACTCTCTTTACTCTTTCATATTTTCTTTATAACATTAGAGAGTATTTCATTTATTTAATCACATCATTTTGACCCTTTAGTTAGTCAACTGGGCCATTAGCTAGTTTTATTGGTTTGACCTCATTTTCGTTGTTGTCTAGTTGTACGGACGACGGTGCACTTTTGAGATGTCAGCATGCCACACTAACATCCAAAGATTGCACTTTTGTCCTTGGGCAGAGAGCTTCCCAAGGAGTAGTGTTGGACCTAAAGACTGGCTCACCTAGCCCCTTCCTGTGTTTTGGGTCTATAGAGTAACTGAGAGGCTTCACGGTCCTCGTTACTCTCATATCGCATTTCCTTATATTACACTTAGTTGAGGTAAGTTAGGGAAGCCTCTTGCATCTTGGACCTATGTGATGTGGGGTCTTGTACATGGTGGTCCCCCTCTCTTACATTTTTGGTGAACTCGACGTGAACCATTTTGGTTTCGTTCTTGCAATCCTGTCAATTCATTTCCTCATACTCTAGGAGTGTTGTAGATGAGAGTGTTGTGAGGCTATCGCCTTGCAACCCAACCTATGACCCCTAGTTGGCGTAGTTGGAAGATTCCAAAGGTATTGCATGACGAAACCTTAATTGGGTCACCGTCTTATCTGCCAACTTTTAGGGACTCTATGAATGCATTGTCTAGTGTACGTAATGACCTCCTTCCTACATCAACCTATCCCCTCTGTGTAGCCTATGGATAGTGGTACTAGTATAAATTTCACTTCACGGGACCTGCCGATGGGTTTTAACAAGGAGCCATCTCCTCTTTACATTCCTGCACAGATCAATGGAAACATTGTAGTAGGTGTTCTCATTGATTCAACATCATAAGTGAACATAATAACAGAGGATATTATGCTGATAAACTTCTTACAAAAGGATGGGTATGATGCTCCTATGAGTACCAGCCACACACATTATGGGTCTTTTGTCCCCCCTTTGGGTAGTATTGGCCTATTAGTCTTAGTTGAACCTAAGTCTGTGAAACTCCTATTTAATATCATCCTTGGATCTGAGCTCTTTAGGGTGAAATTGGGTATCCCTTGGTTGGTGGCGATGAATGCGATACCCTCTATCATGGATAAATGTATAAAATTTATCCATGGAGGCTCCACGCATGTAATCCATGACACCAGATAGACCATCGGTCGCACATGGTAGCTACTCCTTGGATCACCCTTGGCCTATGTCCATTGGTCCTCTCTTGCCTAGGCCAAACCTTTTACACAAAACATATCAGAACTATAAGAAAGGGCACCTAAGGCTGAAAGTTAGATACCCTCCCTCGCCTTATGTATTCTCACATAAGGCTTGCTTGAAAGTTGCAATGATGCCGCTAAGGCATGAAAGAAGGAAGAAGAGAAGGGGTCTCATAATCCTCCTTCTTCCTCTTTTGCTAATTAATATGATGCTTCTTCTTACTTTGCTAAGGTACCATTGGGTCCTACTCATCTACATGAGAACCCTATGGTGCCTACTTGGAAAAATCCTAAGTGTCTTGTGTTCGAACTTCCTATTCTACTGACAAAGCCTAGAATTGTTTGGTACAATAGGAAGAAGTTCTCCTAAGGAGAGTCCTCTTTGTTTCAACCTCCATGGCCTCCTATTGCTCCTACTCCTAAGGTAGTGAGTAGAAAGAGGCCCGCTATTGAGGCTCTCTAGCCAACCCCTCCTGTCCCTCCTCAGCTTGTTCCTCCTGCTCCCATGCAGGAACCTATCCCTCTGCTGAAAATGACCGTAGTGGAAATTCCTATGGTTGAACAAGAGCCTTCAATCCCTCCAAACCCTAGCCTCTAACTCCAAGAGCCATAGAAACTACCTTGAATGTGAACGCAAGTATCGGTGAAAGGCCCTCTTGGCTGAGTAGGCCGCCTCACAAAGGAAGGTGGAGGAAATGATCACCCCTACTTCACGGCCTCCTACAACATATTCTTCCTCTCTTCCTTCTACTTCTCTCTAGTCTGGTCCTATACTACTTATGGCTTCTATTTTTAGCATGAATGCACCTAACCCTAAATGGGTACACGTGTTCATCGCTCCTTCGGTGGAGCCACCTTTGCAGATCTCTTTTCCATATATCCAGCCTTTCCCGAAGCCCGTGGATATGATTAACACTTTGGTTGTATCTGTTGTGGTTCTTCCCTCTTCTTCCTCCGCACCTTTGGCCTCATTCATGGGGATTTCATCTCCTCTAATGAAACAGGAGGCAAAGGATGGTCCCTCTAGAAACAAAGGACGTAGGAGGACCCTGTCTTCTCCACATGATGACCCCATGCTGACTTGTTCTGTCCTGGTAACAGAACTAGTTCCAACTTCCCTTGAGTTTGTCACCACTCTTGAGTCATTCAACGAGCCTAGAAGTGAACCTTAGGCACAACCTGTCCCGTCCTCCTCTTAACATCCCACCATTATAGGCTCATCCTCCTTCCCCTTATAAGGATCTAGATTGGGAAGCGAACAACCTCTTGGCTGATCAATGTTAGGAGGAGGCCCCTTTTCTTGATCTTGTGTGTGTGTGTGTGTTTTTTATTGTGTTCCCCCGTGCTTGTGTTGTGTGTGCCTAGATGACCCTTGTCACACCCGTTGGTACTTGGGTATAGGCGTGGTTTTTGTGTCGAAAACCTTCTTCTATTTGTATCATCATTCTTCCATGTTTGTGCTTGACTTTTGATAAATTGGGGATGATGCAAAGTGTTGGAAACATTTAGGCTTCCCTTCCATGTTTACCCAATTTTTTATTTCTATTTTTTCTTCTTGTAAATTCTTCACATGGTCTAATATAATAGGGGTTGATGATAGTTCATTTATATATTATTACTATACCTATATATATATATATTTATGAGAAGTTCTGACCTCGAAATATCAATCTACCCCTATGTCCTTTATTTGTGTTTTCCCTCTTTTTCTTTAACTTTTTCTCGTCTTCTTTGCTTGAGTTCTCCCTTTCATGTGTGACAATGCCTTTCTTCAACATTTTGGTTTTCAAAAAATGCATTCGTTGCCAATGAATCTTTTCTTGAAAATCTTCCCAAACTTTTCCTTAGAATCACATTCTCAACATGGAACCCTAACAAAACATGTTTCCTTCATCAAAGTTTTGTAAAGAAAGGGCTTGAAGACCTTCCTCTGAAGTTGGAACAACTTTAATCTTCCCATCACATGGGTTCATATCCTTCCTTTCAAATTCTTTGATGAAGTGAACATCTTTCGAAAGGATTCCTTGATGATGGATCACTCTAAGAAGAACAACTGATTTCAAACTGTGTGTCCCTTGAGTGGACCCCTTTTTCACAATGGGTTCCCAAGGGAACCTTCTTTGAAAGTCTTTGCTTCAAATGGATTCCTTCATGTCTAGCCTGGGGGAAGCCCGACTAGACTTATTCCATTCGCATTTTCGTGTCTAGCTTGGGGGCAGCCTGACCAGACCTCACCTTTCAAATAGCACATCCCTTGAGTGGACCCATCTCCTTTTGAAGGGTTCCCAAGGGAGCCCTTTGAAATAATTATGAATCATTGACAATCTGCGTGACTGTCCGCTTATTTGCCTACACAACCACTTTTTGACATGATCTATCTACAGGTAGATGTGTCACTGCTTCTTGACTCTGCAGAGTCTGCTTCCTTTGGGTTTCATTAATGCTAGAGTTCTTGGAGGATACCTTCCTTGTAGTTCTACAGGTCTGTAAAGTACTTTCTTGGTCTCCTCCATGTGAGAGTTCTTGGACAATACCTTCCTTGTAGGTCTACGGGTCTATAAGGCACTTTCTCGATCTCCTCCATATGAGAGTTCTTGGAGGATACCTTCCTTGTAGGTTTGCAGGTTTGTAAGGTGCTTTCTCGGTCTCCTCCATGTGAAAGATCTTGGAGGACACCTTCCTTGCAGGTTTTTGGGCTTGTAAGGTGCTTACTTCACGGGGCTTCCTTCATGCGAGAGATCTTGGGGGTTTTTCCTCCTTGTAGGTCCACAGGCTTGCAAGATGCTTTGTTTCTCCAACTATATAGTTATGAGTAATGAAGTCCTTTGCTTTCCTTGCACCTTCAAGTTCACCAAATCACAATCTAATTCCTTGATGAGGTATATGTGATTTACTTTACCGAGCACTCATTGGTATTCATGCAAAGTGGGGGGAAATGTACAAGTGTGAATTTGCACCCCATGTGCAAATCCCCTTTTTTCCTTTTTCCACCTTATAAAACCAAGTTCAAAGGCTTAATTCCACCCAAGCCCGCTGCTTGCATCCCACTTGGCACTTGTTTTAAGCGTCAGTTGAGGCGTTTCTGTCAGGGATGCCCGCGCAATGCGCAAACATCCATGCGATACCCTTATGTCCCTATCAGATTCCTATGACTGAACCTACAGAGGCATTACTCTTCTCATTGGAGGTGAAGTTGGAATGCCCCCTTCAGCCGACCAACCCGAATATGGCCGTTTTCTTCCCTCTTCAAATTCTCTCCTCATTCCTTCATTGAAAGCTTCTACAATCTCTACACATCTTCTTCACAGCTTCAAGCATTCAACTTCATACTCTTTTGCATCCAATCCAAGCTTCAAGCAACATTCTTGCATTCCATAGTAGCCAAAGCAACACTCTGCTATGTTAGCAGAGTAAGTTTCGGACCACGCCATTATAGCAGAGGCTTGAGTTCCTCTCATTTTCTCCCCCAAGCATCCTTGAGTGCTCTTGGTGGAGGTGGTAAGCTTCCCTCTCCTCTCCTCTATCATTTGGTTGAGTTAGCACTTTACTATTTTGAAGTGCTTTTGTGCTCTTTATTGTATTTTTTCCTTTATCTCATTTCCTTGGCTGTCCATGGAGGTGGGAACACCTAAATGGGGGTTTGACTAAGGCAGACCCTATACAGCCGCCCAACATTCTACTCTCTTTCTGTGTGTAGGAGTGTGTGATTCTCAAAGGATCAGTTGGCGAATGAATTCTTTGGTGAGATACTCCTTACTCTCTTTACTCAAATTGGATATTTTCTTTATAACATTAGTGAGTATTTCATTTATTTAATCATGGCATTCTAGCCCTTTAGTTAGTTAGCTGGGCTGTTACCTAGTTATGTTGGTTTGACCTTGTCATCATTATTTTCTGGCTATATAGATGCTAGCACACTTTTGAGATGCTAGCGTGCTACGCTGACGTCCAGAGACTGCACTTTCATCCTTTGGAAGAGAGCTTCCCAAGGTGTAGTGTTGGACCTAAAGACCAGCTCGCCTAGCCCCTTCCAGTGTTTCAGGTCAATAGAGTAACTGAGAGGCTTCACAGTCCTCGTTACTCTCGTCTCAAATTTCCTTACATTACACTTAGTTGAGGTAAGTTAGGGTAGCCTCTTGCATCTTGGCCCTCTGTGACCTAGGGTCTTGCACGCATTGGTCCCCTATCTTACATTTATTTTATGAGCTTCTCTTCTAGTTTCATCTAGCTCAAATAACTCTTCCATTCTATGTTGCATCTTATCATAAATGTCTGTGTCATATTCCTGCACAAACTTGTGCATTTTCAAAAATTTATTGTGAGGTATCCTTGCTTCTACACCATACACAAGGTTGAATGGGGATTTCCCAATGACCTTCTTGACAGTGGTCTAGTCAGCCCACAGTGCAAGCTACAATTTTGAATCCCAAGCCTTTTTGTTCTTCTCAATCATTCTTTTGATGATCTTCATCAAACTCTTGTTGTTGGATTCTGCTTTTCCATTCCCTTGAGGATGATAAGGAGCTGAATACTAAATACCTATACCATGCTTATTGCAAAAGTTAGTGAAACCCTTAGATCTGAAACATATGGCATTGCCAGAAATTATCCTTTCTAGGACTCCACACCTGCTCAATATGTTATTCATCAAAAAATTAAGCACCACTTTACTTGTTGCTTTCCTTGTGGGGATTGCTTCTAGCCAATTTGTAAAATAATCTGTTGCAACAAGTATCCAAGAGTGTCCCCCACTAGACTTCACTGATATTTCCCCAATATAATCAATGCCCCATTGTTGGAAAGGAGTCTAAACTTTGAAACATTTGTCTAAGAGTCAGATTGCTAAAGAACTTCAACTTGCCAGTGAATCTTTAACAAACATCACACCTCTTAACAAATATATGAGCATCTTTGAACACATTTGGCCACTAGAATCATGCTCTTAGTATTTTTTGAGTAGTGGTCTTCACCATGTAATGACAACCACATGCTCCATTATGCATTTCATTAAGGATTTCTTCTACTTGATCTCCATCTACACATCTCAACAATACACCCTCTAGGATTCTCCACCAAAGTTCACCATCAGTAATGATGTACTTAATATCCCGCAGTTTTAAAGTTCTTCTCTCATTATTAGGCACACCTTCAAGGCATTGCATAGTATGCAGGTATTCCATAATTCTTCTGTACCATCCACAGGTCTGCATCACATAAGGGTGCAACATTTTCATGTTCTATTTGGTTTATTTGGTTTGCTTATGAGTTAGTCCCAAACATCAACTTAGCCAGACCTTGGCATCTTACCAATTTTTTAATTTGCACATCAATATTAAACTTTTGGATCTTGTTGATCCATCTACATCTTCTCCTTGTGGTCTCCTCCTAGGTAAAAATATCTTTTACTGCTGCACTTGGGACATATGCTACCACAATTTCTCAAATCAAATATGTCCTAAAATTCTTTACAGCCTTAACCAAGGCATAAGCTTTATTTTTTGTGGCATCATATTTAAGCTCAACTGTTTGCAACAACTTGCTAAAAAAGGCAATAGGTTGCTCAAAGCCTTCATCATTCTTCTATAATAACACTCATGCCACAGTATGGAACACAACAAAAGTGAATAGTTGAAATGGCTTTGAATAATCAGGGGATTTGAGCACAGTTCCTCTTTGATGGCATCCTTTATATCTTGAAAAGCTCTAGTAGACTCTTCTATCCATGATACTTTCTCTCCTTTCTTCAACATTTTGGAAATTGGCCTGAAAATCTCAACAAGATTTGTGATAAATCTTCTTACAAAATTAATTTTTCTAAAGAAAGATTGGATTCCCTTTACATTTTTTGGCCGTGGAATATTGTCAATTGCTACCACACATTTAGGATCAATCCTAACCCCATCTTTTGAGACAATATGCCCTAACAACTTACCTTCCCTCACCCCAAAAATTCATTTTTTAGGATTCAAGGAAATCCCATATTCCAAAGCTCTAACAAATGTCTTCTCCAAATGTGAACAATGATCTTCTTTCTTCTTGTTGTGTGTAGTCAAGTCATCCTGGTATATAGCTAGGAATAGATCAATAAAATCAGCAATAAAGATCAATAAAGAGTCATATGTGGCTCTTTGAAATGTAGCACCTACATTGATCAAGCCGAATGGCATTCTCACATACACATAAGTTCCCCATGGTGTAGTGAATACAGTCTTGTATTGTTCAAATTCTCTAACTATGACTTGGTTGTAGCCTAAGAAATCATCCATCATGGATAACAATTCACACCCTTTCAACTTTTGTAGCATAGCCTCCATGTTAGGCAATGGGTAATTGTCTTTCAGGGATGACACATTTAAATTCTTGAAATCTACATAGAGTCTCAAATCGCCATTCTTTTTCCTAACTGGAACCAAGTTAGAAACCCATGAAGAATGCCTTATAGGTTTGATAATTCCAGCATCCGTTTACTTTGTGAGTTCTTGTATTTTGGGCTGCAAGGTTGGCTTTATTAGTCTTTGCTTCTGCCTAAATGATTTGGCCTATGGTTTCAAGGGTATTTGATGCTAAAACAGATCTTCCCTATAAGATTTTAGGTCATCATATGACCAAGAAAATACATGTCTATATTTTTGTAGTAGGCAATCAACATGGTTCTGGCATGAGGCTTCAGTTTCTTGCCTATGTACACCTTTTTAGGGGTGTTCTCAGTTCCAAGATTGATTTCTTCCAAATCTCCCTTATGAGAAGATGTTTGTCTAACATTTTCCTAATTAGGGCCATCAAAAACCCTTTCTAAGGCAACCAATCCTTTGGGAATATTATTGGTTTTCAATTGGATTACTTCATTCCCAAACAATGTTCCTTTACCATCAACTTCCACCACCAATGTACCAAAGTCAATCTCTTGGCTTTCATACTGATCAATACAGTGCATATTTTTTTAAATATCATTGTCATTGTCAAATACTTGCCAGTTGCAAATATTATCAAGCACTGTAGGCTGGGTCTGCACCTCTATTTTTGAAATGCCATCAAAAGTGACATCATCCAATCTAATAGCAATGTTGGCTAACAAATCTTCCATGAAATTCATTCCTTTTTCTATCCAGTCTATGTTAAAAGCATCAAAAGACTCAATGGTATCCCAAACCGCATTCCTATATTGCTTAATCCTTTTATTTTTGGAAAAAAAATTGGATCTAACTTGGGAAACCACTAATTTAGAATCACCAAACACTTTTAACATCTTAATACCATGCTTTGAAGCTAGTTTCAAACCAAGCAACAAAGCCTCATATTTGGCCACATTATTTGTGCAAGCAAATTTCAATAGGAAAGAGTATTTGAATGTTTTACCTTGTAGGGAAATGAGGACAACTCTTGCACCTAAGCCTTCCTTGGAACAAGCTTTATCAAAGTACATGGTCTAGAGAGCTTCTCCTTGTGGTGCATCTAGGACCTCTCTATCAATTGGCGCAAGCTTAACCTCTTCCTCTTGTCTCAATTCTTCAACCTGAAAAGTGTCCAAACTAGTATCCACAAAGTTGAGTATCACTGGTTCTTCTAGCTCCTCTACATATTTGATCATATGATGAGCTCTTGGTTTCCTGACAATTTTGACATCCTTTTGATCAATGGAAAAGGTAGCAAAAGATAAATCACACTAAATGCTTCCACCCATGGATGCACTCCACTGTCTTGACATCAACATCCCATAATTTGGTGGGATATCCACCACTGTGATACTCATGTACAACTCCTTCTTAGGGAATGTTGCAAGCTTGTATGTGACTCTATTAATCACTCCTATGACAGGTACTTCTCTCGAGTCCATAGCAAAAAACTTTCCATAAGTTCTATCAATATTCAAACCCATTTCCTTCATAATTTATATTGGCATCACATTGTTTGAGGCCCTTGAATCAATCATGCAATTTTTTAACAACTTCCCATCAATGATCAAACTCAAAAATGGATTAATCTGAATTGGGCTTGTAGTAATTGTTGTTCCCAAGTATATCTCAGGATTTTCATTAACCACTCATTCCACTTTATCACTCTTTTCTTGATTTTTGATCACTTTGGGTGCATCAACCTATTGATGGTCAATGTAACACAACAATGTTAAACAAAATATTTCTACCCTATTTCTCGTGAAAAAGGTAGATAACCTAAAGCAACCTATTTTCCAAGGTCTTTGTAGTTGGTTCTTAACTGTGTTGATGTTGTTCAGTGGCCTATGCAACTATAATGTTCAAGGGGCCTGCTGGTAAAAGGGATACAAACTACATCATATAAATTAATCTACATTTTGGGGGTGTAAACAAATATCGAAAGATAGGAAAGAGCTCAGGACAACAAAACATGAATGTAAATTTCCTTCAATTCAGACATACAAACTTCATAACAAGCATTATTTCTAGATAACTAAACCATAAAAAGATACAATCCATAGCACAATCTATACCATTGCATTCATTCATAGTGCAAATTCAAGACATATAGATCATTCACCATTCATAAACTTCACAATTAACAA
The DNA here is from genome assembly GCA_007258455.2 of Sequoia sempervirens. Classification (NCBI taxonomy): domain Eukaryota; kingdom Viridiplantae; phylum Streptophyta; class Pinopsida; order Cupressales; family Cupressaceae; genus Sequoia; species Sequoia sempervirens. Next base: position 100,636,083 of record VDFB02000017.1, on the reverse strand, counting down.
GAACATATCATCAGCTCATCACTAAAATTCATAGATCAATGAACATATAAAACTTCATTCACAGATAACTCAATGAAAATAACCTAATATTTAGAATATTCTATTGATTTTCACCAAATAAGAGACATTTATGCAAAAAATTACATATAGACCAGCCCTAACACTAATTTCTCTAGTCAAAAATTGAGATCCACAAATTTAGGGAACCACTGGAGCTGCTTGAGATGACCGCCCTACTAATATTTAGTTTGCTTGTTGATGACTCTATTGTCAAAATCTGATGCACAAAGAGGGAAGGTAGCACTAGTAGGAATCTTCAGTTAAAGTCATGTCATGATCCCACAAAATAGGGGAGAAAGAGAGAGAGAGCTATCCATCAGGAACTGAACATTCCATTGCTACTTTATTCTTGCATTTTCTACTCAAGCATGTTGGAGCATATCTTCATATGGCCCATCCACCCAACTGTCTACAAACTTTATTCTTTTCAATTTTGCAGAAGCAAACTCTTGCATATCCCCAAGTTTAATGAGTTCCCTTCTAGCAACCTTTATCTCCTCCTTGATATCCATTATTCTATCAATCAACAAGTCATCACCATCATCTCCCTTATGCATTACCTCCTCAAACCTACTATTCCATTTTCCTTTAAGTTTGTCAAGAGGGAGGCCATCTGTCAAGGGAATGTCCTCATTTATAGGCATGGAAATGACTACTCCCAACTCGTCAATTGTTCATTTAAATCTTTGGCAGCCTTTCCCTCAACTTGTGAAACTTCTCCAAAAGCTCCTAACATTTCTTATTCATGTAAAACAACCTTGGATTAAACCAATAGAAAACATAAAAAATCAACATTAAAAGATTACATTTGATATTTCCCTGTCCTTCCCTAGGTAGCCTCTCATAGTGAAATTTGAAACTTATCAGAGGAAGAACTAGGAAGAGATTAGGAACAGTGGCTTCTGACAAAGGTGAGATCGGGACTGGGATCAATATCAGAATTGGAACCGAGATCGAAATGGAAACCAGACCCGAAACCATTCAATAGTTCCAATTCCATTTTCCATTCCGGTTTCGCTTTCGCCAAAGGAAAAGGATACGAAAGCGAGACAAAACCTTGTCGAGAGTAGGATCAAAATCAAACCCAAACTCCAACGCACATGCTTATGAGTTAAGTTAATTCTTGGCCCCGTTCCCACCACCTTATCATTAAAAATGAAGCAAATTCGAGCCAAAGCTTATAAATACCTAGGACAAGGTCATGGGAAGGCTCAAGGAGACTCAGTAAAGGTGCAACTTTATTTTTTATAAAATAGTGGTAGGTTCAAGCCACCTAGGGCACGATATTGCAAAGAGGCGACGTACAAACCCTAGTTGGCACAACCTGTCAAATGAAGAAATTAGGGCATCAAAAAATTGAAATGAAAAACATTGAATCAACATGGGAAAAGGATCAGAAGGGTCATCGAACAAATTTTGAACCTTTTGAAGCATAAGAGATCCTTTAAAAATGAATCCTTAAGTGAAAACTAGGGCACAATAGTACAAATACCACCAAAATGGGAAAATGACAACAAGCCGACAAAAACAAACGGGAAAAGACAAAAAAGAAAATAGGAAACATAAGGTAAAACAAAACAAGAACTGAAAAAGCAAGTGAAACACAAACACAAACACACAAAAATTCATGAGAAAGGTCTCGGTAACGCATGATGAACACCTAAAACGGGAAACAGGAAAACAAACAAAAATGAAATGGGGTGAAGACCCACCTACCTCAAAATGCTACCAAATAGGATGAAACTCAATTTGAATCCTCTTGCAGACGCTATCCCTCGACCAAATCATGCTTCTCTTTCATGCTTTCTTGGCTCTGGTTTGCTAAAACAACTTAGGAAATAATAATAATGAGCCAATTAACCTTGATTAAAGTTTAAAAGCCATTTCGCGCATGTGAGGAGGTTGTAATTAATGCAATTAATGCGGTTGGTTGGGCATGGAATCGAAATGGGGATGACTACACAATATCTACATATGTCAGAGGTAAGGAAAAAGCGGAAGTGCAGTTAAAATGGAAACAAGAAGTTAAGGCAAGCTTCACATTCCACTTCGGTTCTAGTTTCAGGGCAAGGAAAAATGAAAACAAAGGAACATGGGTGGAATTAGAGTCAAAACTGGATTCAAAACTTTTTCACAAAGTTCCAAATTTTGATTCCATTTCTAGTTCCGCTCCTGCCAAAGGAACAAACTCTGAAATGAGAAAAGGAAAACAAAAAGAAATGGGACCAGAACAAAACTCATCCCAAGCCAGACACAAACGGGGACAAAAACACAAAGGAAACGAGCGGGAGCAGGATCAAAGCCTAAAATGGATCTGAAACTTTTCACAAAGTTCCAAGTTCAGTTCCATTTTCAGTTCTGCTTCCGCCAAGGGGAAAAGAATCCAAAAGAAAAGAAAAAAAGACAACTCAAGGGAGAAACGAACCCAAGAGTGCAAGGCGAAACAAATAGACAAAGAAAATGAACAAGACAAGAACAGGGCTAGGACCGGAACCAAATCTGGAATTGCAACCTTCACAAAGTTCTGAGTCTAGTTTCTATTTCGGCTCTGCTTCTGTGAGACAAAAGGAACAAGGACTTAGGAGGAAAAAGAACAACTCCTAAGGCCCGAACAAAAGCACCAAGGAAAAAAAAATACAAGGGGGACCCATTTTGAACAAAACCAAAATGGGGTGGTTATGCAAGGCATAACACAACCACCAATTTGTCACTAGAGGCAATAACTACACAATTAATGAGGGAAACTGCCTTACTTTTATGTTCATCAATCCTCATCATTTCCAATAATGGGACTGTAACCTTGACCTGAGACAACATTTGAAACATATCCATAAGAGTATATTTTGGTAATTTAGGAAAGACTACTTCCTTATCCATCATTTTATCAGTTTGTTTCTAACCCTTTTCAGCAACATCCTCCTACTCTTTAGCCTTCATAGTTGGGGAAATGAATTCACTGTCTATCTTGGCTCTATCATTTTTTTTAGCCCAAATTTTTGCTACTTTACTTTCTTTGGGTTTTGTCACATCCTTCTTGATTTCTATTTTGGTTCCTTTGTCATCTACTTTCTTCTTTAATAAACATGCTGCCAGGTTTACCTTGATCACCATTCACAACTTTGTTTCTCAAATGATAAGTACTCATTGCTCGATTAGCTAATACAATTGTCATATTTTTAATTTTTTCATTTGAGGGTCTTCTCGGACAAATATTACCTGTTTCAAGATTATAAACATGGTAGTCATTATTGTGTGAGATAAAATGTGTAAATGCATAATAAAATCACACAAGCAATGAAACATCATATTAGTGAATTCACATCACAAATCTAATAGAATTGAAACAAAACAAATTCTCTAAAGCTGTCTCATTGTTTCCTATCTTCAAGGATTCGTTAAATCATAATGACTCTTAGATTGTGTATGCACTTATGACCTTTGGAATGAAAACCTAAAGAATGAAATGCTAGAAAATGCAAGAAATCTATTCCTACATAATTGATTGAACTATATGATTGATGAGTGATGCTATGATAATGATGTTGATGAAAGTGATATAGAAATGATGTAATTAACTATTGCAAACTAAGATGCGACTAAAAGCCATGATTCTAAATTAAATGCTTCTAAATGCTAATTGCTAAATGCTCAAATGTTGAATGCTCATAAATGCTCTAATGAAAATTCTGCAAAGTAAAATTGTTCAAAGTTGGGATATGAAATGTTGTAGAATGAGGCTTGCATTTATAGATTTTTTAGGGCATATTTTGATGTGGCATCAACCAACGGTCAGGATTTTAGTTAGAGAGATCGAGGGTGGAGGATAAAGAAGTTAGAGAGAATCAAGGAGAGTGTTCCCTTTAATAGAAGAATCTGCCAAGTGTGAGAGAGAATAAATGGAGGAAGAGAGCCAACATGTCTCAAGTTTGTTTTAGAATTTGTTGAGGATAATGTCAATTTAAATATTAAGGATATTTAAATTCATGAGACACATGATGAGGTGGCAAGAGGAAAAAGTTGTAGATATGTGACTAAATTTAAATTTTAGAATTTAAATTTAATAAGATATTAATTAAATAAAACAAACTATTCAAATTTGTTTATTTAATTAAGATTAGAAGAATGTGATTTAAGATAGAAGAATTAGAAAATGTGAATTATATAAATAAATTTAAAACTTATTTATAACCAGATAAAATAAGAGGTTTATTAATTAAATACCTTGTATTTAATTAATTAATTATCTTGACCGATTTTAGGTGTATACATTTTTCCCCTCTTTGAAGTGATGTGTTTACACATTGCTTCAAAGAAAAAATTGCTAGTGATGTTGAAAAAAAGAAAAAATCGATATGCCCCAGATGCTGATTTTTGAGTGATGATGGATATATGCCCCCTCAGGAGATAAATAGGTGAATTTTTGAATTTTTGGGTTTTTTGAAAATTTTGAAATTTATTTATGATTTTATGATGATCTAATGATCATTTTCAAATTTTATGATGCTAAAACGATTTATCTCCCAAAAAATGATACTGGACCTGCTAAGTGATTAGCTGATTAATTCAGACTCTGGTTTAAAAATAAAATAAAATCAATCCCACTTAATCCCACTTAATTACCCCTTAAAAGGTAAAAGATGTGAAAAAGTTCATTTGAGTCATTTGAAATTTGAAAATTTGGAGTGATTGAGTGAGTTGAGCAACTGTTGAGCAAATTTGGCAAGACGGTGATTCTGATCCATACCCACCGATTAGAGTGAGTGCGACATCACAACCGCTAGGCTACATATGGACCTCTAGTATGTACCCTGAAAAACCTCTTCATGAAATTTGAATCTCGTTTTTCTCACATTTTTCACGTTTAAAATTCAGTATTTAGCATTTTAGTGCATTAGGAACCTGATGTAGCGCATTGGGTCACTGTTTTGGCGCATTCAGTAGATTAGCGCATAGGTTGATTTTTTTAGCGCATCAGTTGAAAAATGTAGCACATATAGTAAATTAGCACATCCATACCTAGACTTAGTGCATCTATAACATCTTTTAGAGCAATAATAGATTTTAGCGCATTCGATAAGTGTTTTAGCGCACGAGGTTTCTTAGCGCTTTGATAAAATGAAATAGTGCATTAATGAAGTTTGATGGCACGTTTGGTAATTTAGCACATAGAAATCCTGTTAGAGCCCATTGATAGAATTCTCTAGCGCATCTACTTTTTTAGCACATTGAAACACTATTTCAATGCATTTAGACCAGATTGATGAAATTTAGATTAAACTCCTTGATTTTGATGATTGTTGATCGCGTCAACCAATGTTTTGATGTTGTTTGATGATGTTGATAGATTAGATGATGATTGATCTCATGATAGGTGAGGATCAATGATAGGATGATGATGATTGACCTCATGATAGGTGAGGATGAATGATAGACGCTCACAAGATTTGATCAAAATCTCACTAGAGTTGATTAGATTGATAGGCTGATTGACATTGATTGATAAGATTGTTGATTTGTGATATGTTATGATTATAGTTGTCGAGGATCCTTCAATCTCAGAAGTGATTCCCAAAGACCTGGGATTTGATTCCACATCTGGTGTAGGTTGATCTAGATGTGATTGGATGATACAAATTGAATTCTTTGATAGATATGCCCCAATATAGGATTAACAAGGGACTTCTGACCACTTTGGTAAAGAGGTGGCATAGTGACCACAACACTTTTCACTTAGCCATTGGTGAGATGACAATGACACCAGAGGATGTTTACCATATCCTGAGGATTCATGTTATTGGTGAGTTGGTTGTTTATGATTCCACAGAGCAGGGGGCACCGATGCATTGAGGAGAGTCTTCAAGGATGACCAGATTTGTGGATATAAGATTCCCTGGTGGGATATGGTTGATGCATATGCGACACTACCATGTGTTCTTGCTAGATTCATTGGAGGATTCTTATGTCTCGACCGCAGGTCGAAGGGACTCTTAGTTGATTGGGGTTGAACATTAGAGAGCATGATCACATAGGGGACTAGATATGCTTGGGGCTCTTGCATGGTACACACCAGGTAGTTTATCTTAGAGGGGCTAGTTTGTTAGCTGGGGTGACATTGCTACAGATATGGGCATGGGAGCACATAGTTGTTACTCATCCAGTGGTAGAGAGGAAATGTCTGGCTGGTTGGCCATACATTCATGGATATACATGTCCAGTTGCCCAACATAAGTTGGGAAAATTAGAGTATTGGCAGAGGGTTCTAGATGATCTTGATACTGTGACATGGAGGTTGTATCTAGACTGTGAGCAGTGGCCGAAGGATGACACATAAATGTCGTATGTGTGTACTGCTAGATATTTGATTGGGAGGACACCATTTTTTATTGAGAGATTCCTTCTTGGGAGAGTGTTGTGATAGTATAGTGAGTACAGGGTATGCCCCAGGTAGTTGCATTGTATGCATGAAGACGATATGAAATTCTAGAGTGGGGACCTATTTTTATCATATGATGCAGCATGTGAGGAGTACCAGGGGTTACAAGCAGCTATTTGGGAGTACCATCTAGAGATTATAGAGGTTGACGTATCACATGAGTGTGTACATTACTTATTTTTACATCCTTTCCTGAGGATATCCAGTCCAGACGAGCCAATACCTTTATTAGATGATGATCAAGCACCAAGATAGAGGAGGGGTGGAGGAGGTGATGAGGAGGAGGGAGAGAGAAGTGACGAAGAAGATGATGGCAATGGAGATGGTGGTGGTGGAAGAGATGGTGATGGTGGCGGGGATGGTGATGGAGGTGATAGGAAAATTTTATTTCTCAGAGTGCCTAGGAGGAGGAGATCCTTGGTGGCTGCAACACAATAGCATGTTCAAATTCGTTTTCCCTCACAACAACAATAGTCTCAGATAGCTGCTTTACAGGCCTAGGTACAAACTCTACAAGGTATGCCAGTACAGATACAGGGTCAGATACATGCACAGACACAAGCACATGCACAGACACAGGCATAGATTTCTACACTCACATCCAAGAGATACCTTGAGGTAGTGGTGTGAGCAAGCAAAGGCCTTGTCAGAGAGATTGTAGAGAGTGGCCAAGGCTACATCGACAACAGATTACCTTAGAGAGGTACGACACTCCACCAGGGAGGCCAAGTATTTTAGGTTGCGGTACCATGAGGTGGTGCCTGTAGAGCAGCGAGTTAGTTATGCTTTGTCTACTAGGTCAGGACACAGTCATTCTAGGACTACCAACAAGGGTATCACTGGACCACTGCACAGAGATCTAGGTGCAGGACCATTAGGTGGTGCAGTAGGAGGCACAGGGCCAACATTGTCTGGGGCTAGCAACACACAACTATTGTGATGACCTTTGATGTATTTGAGACATTTGTATACTTCAATTTTTGCTGAGGACATTGATGATTTCTGCCATTTTGATGATGTATCTCTTGACATGTTTGGATATCATTGTATACTTGACATTATGATTTTGAGATTATATGCTATGCAATGTACTATTGACCTATATGATGTCTATATGTTCTTATGATGGATGCATTTAATTTCTATGGTATATGCTATGTGATGTTTAATATGCTTATGTAATGATTATGTATGGAAGCAATGATGATATGATGATGATTCTATATGTTCAATGGATGATGCTTTATGCCATATGAGATGGGTTTGATTATGTAAATGATATGTAATGCACTTTATTTTTGTATTTTCTAATGAAAATATTATGATGTAATGCATGGATGGATGAATGATGTGATAATGATTTCTAATGTATGTATTAAATTCAAATGATTATGCAACTACATGAGAATGCTATTTTTTTGTTAATGTCAAATGTACTTAATCCATTAATGATAGAGATAACATCATTTTGAAAATTGTGCCAAGCTTGGAAAATCTATAAATGTAGATGCAAAAGGTAATATGGATGTAATCTACTTAACCATGCAAATATAAATATGCAAATGTTGTCATTCTATGCAGCCAATTGGTTGTGCTTTTATCATCATTGAGCCTTTGAATTGTTGAAAGTGAGTACAAACATCGATGGTATAATTAGACCATGATGACCTAAGTACTACTTTAATTATTTTTGATATTGCAAGTTAACACAGGCATCTAAGTATGATAGCACCGAGATGACCTAAGCATTGCTTGCATAAATAGACAAAAGTTAATCATTTTCCTATGCAAATTTGGAATGTCATCAATGATACTTGGTAGAGCATGTCCCACGAAAATTTGCACAGTAGTAATGATTAACTCACAAATAGCAGACAAAGAAAAATTATACTCCTTCCTAGCTCCTCTAATTCAAGACATCCTTAAGGTGCTCTGGAGATATGATAACAAAAATCAAAAGTAAAATAGTTGAATAGACATGCTAATGTGATAAAACCGTGATTCAGACATCATCCATTTAGATTTGTTTTGATTGATTGATTTGTTTGTTAGTTTGGATTTTTGTTTTGCTAATGATTGTGATAATTGGTGTTCAATGTTGAGTTGCACTATGATTGTTGTGTTTGTGATGTTGTCTTCCTGTTGTTTGTTTGTTGGTTTAAGCTCAAAGTTTATTGCCCCCAATGAGTTCAGGATTTTTCCCCCAATCCAAGGTGAGACATGACCACGATGCCAGGATATATACATGAAGCTTTTTGATGACAATAGAATGATGTGAAAGAGAACAGTCAAAACACACTCAAATAGATAGAAAAGCTAATCTATCACAAATAGTGCTTGTTGCCAGGTTTTTACTACTTTTTTTTATTGCACTTTTTTCAAATTTTATGACTTTTCACTTTTTTTTTATATTTTTCATATTTTTTCTTTTTTTGTATTTTTTCTCTTTTTTTTGATTTTTTTTTTATCACCAAGACACATATTTGCCAATTTTTCATCAGGGTGACCATTTTTTAAGGACATTTTCTCATTTTTTTGTATTTTTTTAGGACTTTTACTGTGCACTGGATGAATTAGGTGTAGAACTTCTTGAGATGTAGGTTGTTGATGGGTTCTTTGAACAGGTCCCCTTCAGGTGTAGACAACTGATAAGCTTCGAATCCATAGAATGACACGATGAAAAAGGGACCTAGCCAATTTGGTTCAAATTTTCCTTTCTTTTCTTGATCATGTTGATTGCAGGGATTTTCTTTTAGGACCAAGTCACCAACCTGAAATGTTCTTGGTTTGACTATGTGATTATAAATTCTTGACATCCTCTATTGATAGCCTTTTAGGTGATCGACTGCATGCTGATGACGCTCATCCAATAGTTCCAACTCTTGTAGCCTGGATACTCTTTAATCTTCCTCTGAAATAATTCCCTTCAAAGACACTCATAGGGATGGTAGGTCAACCTCAATAGGTAAAATGGCCTCTGATCCATAGACTGGAGCATATGGTGTGGCTCATGTCAGGGTTGGAATGCTAGTTCAGTAGGCCTACAGAGTAGGGTTCAATTGAACATGCCAATCACATCCAACATTGATGACGATTTTCTTCAAGATTTTCAAAATAGTTTTGTTTGAGGCCTCTACCTAGCCGTTTCCTTAGGGTTAGTATGGTGTGGAAAATAGATTCTGGATATGAAACCTTTCACAAAGTTCTGGGACATCCTAATTCTTGAAAGGTCTACCATTTTCCATGACAATGGATTGAGGAATGCCATACCGAAAAACAATGTAATTTTGGATGAAGGAAGCAATTTGTTTTCTAGTGATGGTGGTCAAGGGAACAACTTCAATCCACTTTGTAAAGTACTCAGTGGCTGTGATTATGAACTTGTGCCCATTTGAAGATGATGGATGAATCTTACCTACAAGGGCAAGTCTCCATTGACAGAAAGGCCATGTTGATGCGAATGGTTGCAATTCATGTGTTGGTGCATGTATTAGGTTTCCATGGACTTGGCATTTTTGGCACTTCTTGCCAAATTGAAAAGACTCCTTCTCCATATTTGGCCAACAATACCCCAATCATCGGAGTTTTTTAGTGAGAGTTAGACCACTTGAATGAGTGCCACAGATACCTTCATGAACCTCTTGTAAAGCAGTTTCAACTCCATTACGTTCAAGACACTGAAGGAGAGTACCATCAAGACCTCGTCAATAAAGTACATTAGCTATCAGGGTATGTTGAGTAGCTTGTCAAATAAAGTTACATTTTTGGTTTCAGAATAAATTTGGTGGTAGGATATTGTCTCTTAGATAGGTGTATATCTTCACATAGATAGAAGATTCAACCTCAACTAGATGGTATATGACTTGGGATTTAGGGTTATCATAGGCAGGGTTAAACAGTTGTTCCACCATGAATTCATAATGAGCTCGTTTATTTGGTATCTGCAGAAGAGAGACAATTTTTTCCATGAAATCAACAACTTTATTATCCCCTCTTGGAATCTACTCAAATTTGATCTCCATAGGGTACTTCTTGAAGTCATCAACCATTCTCTTAAATGGCATCAATTTTTCATCTTTTGTCTGGTAATCATCATTCACCTGATTTATGATTAGTTGAGAATCTCCATATACCTATAACTCAGTGATTTTCCACTCCACAACTATCTTGAAACCAATGATCAATGCTTCATACTTAGCTGTGTTGTTATTACAAGGAAACATTAATCTGTAGGACTTTGGAATGGTGTGTCCTTGAGGCATGACAAATAGGATTCCTGCACTTGATCCATGTTGCATGTAAGATCCATCAAAGTATAACATCCACTGTTGTGTTGACACTATAAGGACATCTGCATCTGGAAACTCAATGTTCATGGCATGATCATCTTGTAAAGGTGATTCAAATAATTGATCTTCTATGGCTTGGACCTTGATTTCTTTTCTATCCACATATTGGATGTCAAACTTGCTCAATATTATTACCCATTTTGCTAGTCTTCCAGTCAAATTGGCTTTGCTAAGGAGATATTCTAGTGGATCAATATTTGCTATCAATTTGATGGTGTGTGTTAACATGCAGTGTTGCAGTTGTTGAGTAGCAAACACTACCACCAAACAAGATTTTTCAATAAATGTGTAGTTGATTTCATAGCCATTCAATGTTCTGTTGATATAATAAATAGCCCTTTCTTTTCCCACATACTCTTCTTGTGCCAACAAAGCTCCCAAAGATACTTCAGTTATTGCTATGTAGAGTAATAGTGATTTTCCTTCCGTTGGTGGTATCAGTATACGTGGTGACATCAGATACTGCTTCAGTTGATTAAAATATACTTCACATTTTTTTCCCGTTTGAAAGAAACATTCTTGTGTAATAAGTGATTAAAATGATGAGTTTTATCTGCTAGTTGTGTGATGAACCTTCTGATAGATTGGAATCATCACTGTAAAGATTTGAGTTGGCTGATATTCTTAGGAGGAGGCATCTTTATGATGGCTTTGACTTTTTTAGGATCCAACTCAATGCCTTTAGTTGATACTATATATCCCAAAAGTTTTGTTGATGTCACACCAAACACACATTTCTTGGGGTTTAACCACACATTGAATTTCTCCAACCGAGTGAAGATTTTACCTAGGATTTCTAGATGTCCTTCTCTAGTGAATGATTTTTCCAACAAATCATCTACATAGTCCTCCATAAAGGTGTGCATAATGTCATGAAAGATAGTGGTCATCGCACGTTGATAGGTAGCTTCAACATTCTTCAACCAAAAAGGCATAATGTTCCAGCAAAATGTACCCCAAGGACATGTGAAGGTTGTCTTATCTTGATCTTCAAGTGCTATCTTAATCTGATTGTATATTGAAAATCCATCCATTAATGATAGCATTGAATGCCTTGCTGTTAAATCTACGATGATGTCAATGTTAGGAAAAGGACAATCATCTTTTTGGAAAGCCATGTTAAGATCTCTGAAATATGTACATATCCTGATGTTGTTATCTAGTTTTGAAACTGGTACAATATTTGAGATCCATTCAGCATAATCAATTGGATAGATAAATCTTGCATCTAATAGTTTCTTCAATTTAACTTTCACTAATAGGGCAATGTGTGGATACATTTTTTGTAATTTTTTCTTGACGAGATTCACCCCAGGTGGTAGTGATAAATGATGCATTATAAGCTCTGGATCTATCTGTGGCATGTTAGTGTAGGACCAAGCAAAGTTGACTTTTCTCTCTTCAAAGAATTTGGTGAAGCTTGGTTTTTCTTCCTATGTCATGGATGTTGCTAGATGTAGGGTCTTCACTGTTTCAGCTTTTCCAATGTTGATGGATTGTTTGGGTTCAACTAGTACTGAAGATATCTCATGATAATGCTTGAGAAGAGTGTCAAATATCCCATATTTCGATGCCTCATAGAGGTTTTCATCGTTAGATGCACTCTTTATTTTTACTTTTTCTTGATCTACTACTGCCTTTAAATGGTTTTCACCATTAGATCAAATTTTGATATTAATTGTTTTGTAGCTGAGAGATTTGGCACTCCCCTTGTCTGAAGCTTCATGATGAGATTCACTGGTGGAACATGTTTTGGGGTTATCAGAGCAAAGGAAGTTCACAATGACATCATCATTTGGAAAGATAGGAATGTGAAGTAGCTCAGTTTGGTCCAATCAATTAGTTCAGGGTGTACTAATGGTAAAGCATCACCATATTGGTTAAGGTCAATAGGGGTGAGTGTCCTGATGGAAAAATCATCAAAGTGTTTGATAGCAATGTCATGATCTATGATGTTACTCTCCTCCAAATCATTTATCTTGCTCAAAGTCTAATTATCTTCACTAGAGTCATCGATATGTTGTGATCAAAATTCAAGAGGTCTAGACCTTGAACTTTTTCCCTCCATACGTGTTGGTGCATACCTTTGTATCACATAAATTTTTTTGTCATGGCAAGATTCTTTAGAGAGGGAATCCCATTCATACTCATTGGAATCCGTTTTGGAACTATCTCCCAATTGAAGGATTCACTCAACAATCTGCTACCTGGTTTCTTCTTTTGATTCTTGTCTGTATCTTTGTCCTATTTTTTCCTTAGCATGGGTTATGATAGGTTGTATTGGTTCCACAATGCCTTCTTTCCTTTTTCCAACAAGAACTTTTCCCTCACATCCCATCTTCTCTAAGATTGTAAACCCTTTACCATATGGCTCAATTAGTATGTTGGAAGTTGATGCTTGTGATGCTTATTCATCTTTGTATAACCAATTCAAAATGTCCTTGTCTTTGGATTCATCTACTAGGGTGCTTGCTTTTACAAATGTGCCATCAAAGAGTGTGGTTGGTTGCGAGGATTGTTTCCTTGAGGTTGATGGTTGTCCATAGGATCTAGGTGATGGTAGCAACTATGAAAGACATAATGATTGCTCAATAGAATATTCCCCCATGCCTTTGTCTTTCAACTGGATCTTTTTCTCAAATTGTTTTGATAAGGAATTTAGTTTTCTTCCATGATCCGACGGAGTAGAATCACCAATGCCTTTGTATTTTGACTAAACATTTTCCTCAAGCTGATTTGGCAAGGAATTTAATTGAATTTCATTACTGATGGAGTAGAATCACTAATACCCTTATCTTTTGACTAATCCTTTTTCTCAACCCATTTTGACAAGGAATTTAGTTGTCTTTCATTGTTTGATGAAATAGGAGTGTGAGCTTCCCTGTTATGTAGCACAAAAGTATCTTGGACTGTTTTGAGTGTGTTGCAATATTAAGGATTGTTGGAATCAGCTGAAATGGTGATTTCTTGTCGATTGAAAGGAAATTTCAATCACTGGTGATATGTTGATGGCATTGCTTGCATTTCATGGATCCAAGGACATCTGAAGAGTATATTGTATGTCAAATCCTTGTCTAACACTTGGTAGATATATCTTTTAAAACTAGCCCACTTGAATTGGTAACACAATTAGTCCTTGGGAGGATCTCTTTTCATCATCATAGGATTTTATAGTGATCTTTCTTCTAGCATCAATTGCATTTTTTGAATATCCAAGTACACAGATAAGTTTTAAAGTGTAGATATTTATGCCAACTCCACCATCTATTAGAACAAATTTGACCTAGTGTTTGTGAATTAAAACCTCAATTTGGAGGGAAACATTGTGTGGATGGGTGAGTGATACATCATAATTTTCAGAAAATGATAGGCAATGAGGTGCAATCAAGTGTCCCACCATAGCTTGGAATTGACAAACTTCCAAATTATTTGGTACCGTGGTGACTACTAGAGCTTGTTCCTAAATTTCTTTGTGGGCTAGTGATATTTTGAGGAGTTTCAATATTGATATTTGAGCTGCGATTTTCTACATTTGGTCAGCTATGTTGTATTGATTTGAAGGGACATCAGTTTTTGATACAAAAGAGGCAACAGGCATTTTAGACACAACTCCTTTCAATATTACTTTGGCATGCCCTCTTGTGGTTGCATTGAATGGTTGGTAATCTTGTTTTTCTCTGATTTTAATGACATTAATTTAATCATCATTTGTAACAACATTTGTGATTAGATTTATTAGCTTGATATCATTAATTTGATTTGATTTGGTGTTGATGTGGGTGCCATTGAGTTGATTTTATGTTACATAAATGTCAACATTTTGATTATCAGCCATAACAATGTCTTGTTCATGCTCAATTGTGATGTCATTAATTGGAATATCATCTGCAATAAGGTCTTGCTTGTCATGGGTTTGATCATCAACTACCTCAATATGAAGAATGGTAGAATCATAGACATAGTTCACATTTTTTCCTTTGGTGTTTGATGAAGAGGATTCCCCTTTTTTGTAATTTGGTAAAGGATTCTTGAATGCTCCATGATCAACATTTGTTTGGGGTCCTTCTATAAATATTTTCTTTCTATCAATCAAATCTTGTACCAAATAATTCAATTACATGCAGTCATTTGTTTTATGGCCCTTGTTTCTGTGAAATTCACAATAATGTGCATCATTCCATCATGAAGGTTTAACTCTTGGTTCCCAATCTCGTGCCTCTGGTAATGTTATAACCTTGGCTGAGAGAAATTCCTGTAACGCAGATTCGAGTGACTATCCCAAAGGAGTAAATATTCTTCGATTTGATGATGTTCGATATGGTGGTGGTTTAGATTCAATATTGTTTTGATTGTTGTTTTGATTGGTGTTTTGGTTGTTATTTTGATTGGTGTTTTTAGAGGCAACAATTGTCAAGTTAAAGACTGGTTTTGCATTTTCTGTTTCAGCTGCACCATCATTGTTACCAACATTTTTATTTCTTTGCCAAAATTTTGGTTTATCATTGTTGTTATAATGATTGCAAGAATTTCTTGAGTTGTTTCCTTCATTGTAAATTTTCAAGACTCCTCTCTTGACCAAGGATTCTTTGATTTTGAGTCCATTTTCAATCATCTTCTCAAAGGTGTGTGGAAATTGCAATTCAAGTCTATAGCTCATCTCATCATTTAAATTTTCAATGAAAATTTCTATATTTTCCTTTTTAGGTATGGGATGAGCATATCTTGCAAACAATCTTCTCCATCTTTGTAAAAATACCATTTTATTTATTTATATTTTGGAAATTCACAATGCTTGGGAAAAGGAATCATGTTGAGAGTTTGATCAAAAGGATATGGGTAGATGCCTTGTATCAAGTATCTTTTTGTGGTTCCTCTTTGCATGTCAAGAAGTTGTTGTAGGTTTTTCATTTGATTAGTTAAAGAAGCTAGTGGATTTGTATTGGGTGGATCATTTTTAGTCCTTTTGGTTGCTCCTTTCAGTTGAGTAACATAAAAGTCATTAGGCAGTTTCAAACCTTGGTTTTCTAGCATTAAAAATTATTTTTCCCCATCTTTTGCCAGATCTTTCTCCATGAATTGGTGGAACTTAGAATCTTGTTGAGCAGTTTGGATGTCTTCCTCAATGATTTCATTAATTCCAGGTTGGTGGAATCTATGGAATGAATTTTCTTCACCTTTAGCCATGGTAGTTTGAGTTTCAATTTCTTTTTCTTTAAGTTTTTGCTCTTGGGATCTTGTTAAAATGGGCATACAAGTGTGAAAATTTTAACTAGACTTTTTTCTTTGTTGGAGAGTGCCAAGGATAATAACTAAGTCAAAATAGAATGAAAAATTCTATTGATGAGACTAAGTTAAGTCTGATTATACAGTGTTGTTTCATGATGAAGGATGACAAATCCTAATGATGAAACTTAGCTTAATAATCAAATATGTGATTTGATGATTTGACACTTTTAGGTGTTTGATCTTAGTTTAGTTGAAGGATTTCCACTTATAAAGTCCATTTTCATCAATTTTAAGACACTGTTGTGACTGAGGAATGATTCTGTTCATAAAAGGATCCTTAATTCTGGTTTCAAATGTCGGTCAGATGGTAAAATTAACTCTTTGGTTTGAATTTAATTGGATGTGCTAAAATAGGGTACAGATGCGCTAAAAGATGGAATGGATGTGCTAATAAACAACCTGGATGTGCTAGACTATCCCCTAGATGCGCCAGTAAATGGACTTAATGCATTGAATAATGGATCAAATGAGCCACAAAATGCACTAAATGCTAAAAAGATGGAATCAATGCAGTGGGAAATGACTCAGATGTGCTAGAAAATGGGTCAAATGTGCTAAAACAAGCCAATGATGTGATAGAATGCCCCTAAATGTGATTCAACTTGGTACTATGTTGGATTATCAAGTAAATGCGCTAAATGGATTTGCAAATGCACTGGAAGATGGAACAAATGCACCAGAAAAGGACCTAGATGCGCTAGAAAATGGACCAAATGTGCTAGAAAATGACTCAAATGTGCCAAAATATAAGCTCAATGTGCTGAAATGGGGAATGCATGTGCTAAACTTGAAGTGTTTCACTGTTTTGAAATTTTGTCTAGTTATTTTACTTTTAATCAGTGAAATGGATATTTTCAGGGGATGCTTTTATGAACAATGATTTTTATTTGGTTTCTTTGTCTTTGAATTATGGACATTAGGTGTTCTTAAATGGATGATTTCTTATAAAATGATTTCAAACACAACAACAAGTTGTAAAATAGTTGTTTCAAGCCTAGGAACTAAACATTAAGTGTATGATTAAGAATCTGGTCTGATTCCTTCGATTTCCACAGGTATAACACAAGAACAAACAAATCAAATAATTTTCTAATGTCAAGGGTCACTTATAATAGAATAGCCCACATCTTAGAACTATATCAGCTCACACAACCATGTCACCCCCTACAAGACGCCCGTGTTTTTGCCTTTCCCATGTCTTAACCAAAGTTGAATCCTCTACTTTTGGCCAGTAATCCCTTATAGTTATATGGTGAGTATCTTGGGGGAAAATTCTTCCCTCCCCTTGCACTGTGAATATTAAAAGTGTTAGGAGACTGACTTGGCTAGCTTCTACAATTAAGGTTTGTAGTAAGGGTTTTCGTTCGGTGCAGAAAATGATACACTCCCCCAGGAGACCTTCCAACCTTTAGAAAAAAGGTTTTGGGGATGGTTATCTTGCACACTACCATTGAATGTGAGTTTCCTCATATTCACTTTTGATTATAGTGGGTTGAAAAACTTGGCTTTAGTTGTTCCCACTAGGTCATTCCCGTAGGGCGAGTACTTTTTCCCACTATGACAGGCCTTCTAAAGGTGTGATCAAAACATGAAAGAGTGAGTCTAGCATTCTAGTCACCCAGTGAAGGGGAGAGCATAGGCCTATCACTTTACAAGCATAGTAGACAGGGTGTTACATAACCTCTTAATTAAACTAGATTCCTAATTTAATCAAAAGAAAGCACTAAAACAAATCCAACCCCTGCAAACATCATTATTAGTTTTATATAATTTCCTCTGACAGTGTTTAAAAGTACTTGCAACACAGAAAATATAGATAAGTTCTCAAAATTTTAAGTTTCTACAAAGAAAACCAAATGCACTAAAAGAAAGAACATATGCACCAAAAGATCACACAGATGCACTAAAAGAACTACTGTAAGCGCTAGAAAACTACTATGTGTGCCAAAATATTGACTAAATGTGTAAAAGAACCCCTAAATGTGCTAAAATATGAGCTGAATGCACTAAAAGATGCTCTTCTTGCACCATAACATGAATTTGTTGTGCTAAAATATGTTTCATATGCGCCGAAGGAAACCACAAATGCGCTACATAGAATTTCACGTCCAGATCTGTAAAACAAAACTTTCCAGAAAATGTCAATAAAAATGGGGCTAGGCCCCACGGTGGGCACCAATTTATGTGATGTAAAATGTGTAAATGAATAATAAAATCACACAAGCAATGAAACATTTTATTAGAGAATTCACATCACAAATCTAATTGAATTGAAACAAAACAAATTCTCTAAATTCGTCCCATTGTTTCCTATCTTCAAGGATTTGTTAAATCATAATGGTTCTCAAATTGTGTATGCACTTATGACCTTTGGAATGACAACTTGAAGAATGGAATGCTGGAAAATGCAAGAAATCTATTGCTACATGATTGATTGAACTATATGATTGATGAGTGATGCTATGATAATGGCATTGTTGCTATTGATGAAAGAGATATAAAAATGATGTAATTAACTATTGCAAACTAAGATGCAGCTAAAAGCCATGATTCTAAATTAAATGCTTCTAAATGCTAATTATTAGATGCTCAAATGTTGAATGCTCATAAATGCTCTAATGAAAATTTTGCAGAGTAAGATTGCTCAAAGTTGGGATATGAAATGTTGTAGAATGAGGCTGCATTTATAGATTTTCCAGGGCATATTATGACGTGGCAAACACCAATGGTCAATATTTTAGTTGGAGAGATCGAGGGTGGAGGATGAAGAAGTTAGAGAGAATCAAGGAGAGTGTTCCCTTTAATAGAACAATCTGCCAAGTGTGAGACAGAATAAATGGAGGAAGAGAGCCAAGTGTCTCAAGTTTGTTTTAGAATTTGTTGAGGAAAATGTCAATTTAAATATTAAGGACATTTAAATTCATGAAACACATGATGAGGTGGCAAGAGGAAAAATTTGTAGACATGTGACTAAATTTAAATTGAATAAGAAGATATTAATTAAATAAAACAAACTATTCAATTTTTTTATTTAATTAAGATTAGAAGAAGGCGATTTAAGATAGAAGAATTAGAAAATGTGAACTATATAAATAAATTTAGAATTTATTTATAAGTAGATGAAATAAGAGGTTTATTAATTAAATATCCTTGTATTTAATTAATTAATTATCCTGACCAATTTTAGGTGTATACAATAATCTCTCTCTTCATCTAAAAAATACTTGTTGATGGTGTGCAACTACTTCTTGCCTTTGCATATCAATGTCACCTCTACAGGGCTCATCATCAAAAGAATAATCATCGCATGCAAAATCTGATGCAACCATTAGTACATTTACTATTTCATCCTGATCTTGAGGGGGATCATAATCTCCTTGATCATCTTGAGATTCCTCTACACATCTTGCCACAACATATTGTTGTGGTGAATTAGGTAATTGACATACCATGCACCACAATAAATCCTCAGTGACATTTGTAGAGTTATTCTACAATGGGTCAAGTGTACCTTGTGTTTGAACGTTTATCTGGTTATTGGGAAATAGCTTTTCATTTTTCCAATTAGTATGGTAGGGGTAATCTTGTAACCTGGGTGGCCTTTCATTTCTTTGGAACTGAGGATTTTCAGTCTTTGCCACCTTTTGCAACAAATTGATAACTTGATCCAATTTCTCCTTAGGAGCTGCAACTTTACCAACTTTTCCATTCTAAGCTCTACGATTCTTCAGAGCTTTAGGATCATCTCTTCTCCTTATCTTTCCTATTTCTCTTCTATTGTTTTCTATTTGGACTGCCATTTTGTAAGCATCTCTTAGAGTTTGTGGATCATTGTCTCTAAGTAAATGGAATATTTTTGAATCAAGTGCATTGCAATATACCACTAAGCAGGCAACTTCATTAGGCCTTATATAGGCAAGAACTTTAGTCATGGCCTTTTGAAACCTTGCATTAAATTCAGTCACCATTTCATTTTGTCCTTTGATCATGTTGATGAAGTCATTTAGCCTAAACCTAGGATTAGTCTTGTCTCCATATTGCTCTCTGAAAACTCTATAGAAAGCATCTTTAGAATCAATGCTTGCATCAAACAAGCTTCAATACCAATCTCTAGCATCTTTGGTCAATGATTGCATAAAATACTTCATTGCAACATCATCATCCCACAACTCAAAATCCTCAACAAAACTCTGAAAGGCTTTCAAATGACCTTCACCACTGAGAGCATTGTTACTACTTAACTTAGGCATATTTTTTCTTGCATTATCAGGCACATGATTTGGATATCCTAGGATTGCATCATGAAAGGAAATAGAAAAGAGCAATGGAAAGTACTAATAAAGAGCAAATGTTTGAAGGAAATATATTACCAAATAGATTGAAGTAGCCAAACCAAGCACCACCAAAGCAAGAGAGACACAAGAATTTGTTAAGGGGAAAAAACAAGAAAAAACCCCAATATTATGAATGGAGGCAAAATTCCTAAAGAATAATACAAAGAGAGAGAGATCTTCAGCCTTAGCTTGCTTGCTTGAATCTTGAAGAATGAGAGGAGAGGCACCTCAATAAGTAGAGGTGAGAATGAGGAGTTAGAACGTAACTCCCAACTCAATAAATTCCACCATTCATCTATGTGTGTGCAAAGTGTCACCTCTTAAGGAGGTGGTTACAAATATTCCTTAATAAAGGAATTAAAAAAAAAAGCCATCCTCACACATGTGTGAGATGACAAAAAGACAAAAGACTTGTAGGGATTCCTTTGGAATATTCCTACAAGTTAATAAAAAATTACAATTAAAGAATAACCTTTACCAAGTAAAGATTAATCTTCTAACATCCCCCCTTAAGCTTTACTTGGGGAAGTTACATCAAACCCTTCAATGGGTTGTAATCCAAGATTTTTACAATGGAAGAGAAATTTATCTTTACAAAGAGCTTTGGTGAGAATATCTGCAACTTGATCTTCACCTTTACAATACAAAAGAGAAATTTGCTTGTCTTCAATTTGCTCTCTAATGAAATGATGTTGAAGAGCAATGTGCTTGGTCCTTGCATGAAAAATTGGATTCTTTGCCAAAGCAATAGCACTTTGATTATCACAATATAAAGGAGTAGGATCCTTTGGAGGTAGATCCAAGTCTTCAAGTAATCTTCTTAACCATAATGCTTCTTTCGATGCATTTGTACAACCTTTATATTCAGCTTCTATAGAACAAAGAGAAGTAGATTTTTGTTTCTTACTATTCCATGAGATTGCACCTGATCCAACAAAGAAACAATAACCACAAGTGGATCTCCCATCATTGGGATCACCTCCTAAATCTGAATCAGTATAACCCTTTAAAGAAAAATCACAATTTGCATCATAAAAAAGACCAAGATTAAGAGTACATTTAACATATCTTAAAATTATTTTTGCAACTTTAAAATGAGTTTGTTGTGGTTTAGACATAAATCTAGAAACCAATCCAACACTGTAAGAAATATCAGGTCTAGTAAGAGTTAGATAATTTAAACTTTCTACTAATTGCCTATATAAAGTAGGATCAACAAAAGGAGTTTCCATATCAACCATTAATTTAGTTCCTAATTCACAAGGAGTAGAAACACACTTTGCATTATTCATTTTAAATATATCTAAGAGATCTTGAGCATATTTATGTTGAGAAAGAAAAATACATTTAGGTGTTTGCCAAATTTGCATACCCAAAAAATAATGTAATAGGCCTAAATCAGTCATTTGAAATTGTTGATTGAGTTGAGACTTAACATCACTAATCAAATTGTTAGAACTAGAAGTGATAATTAAATCATCAACATATAAAATAATAATCACAATATCATCTTCACTATGCTTAATATATAAATTTGGATCATTTTTACTTCTAATGAAACCTTGAGATAAAAAGAAAGCATTGATCTTTGAATACCATTCTCTAGGAGATTGCTTTAAACCATATATTGATTTCTTCAATTTGCAAACAAGATTTTCATTACCTTCCTTAATGAAACCCAAAGGTTGAGACATATAAATCTCTTCATGTAAATCACCATTTAAAAATGCACTTTTAACATCCATTTGATGAATAGGCCAATGCATATGAGAAGCTAAAGCAAGAACTAATTTAATGGTTGGCATCTTAGCTACTGGAGCAAATGTTTCATTATAATCTAATCCTTCAACTTGAGAGAAGCCCCTAGCAACTAATCTAGCTTTAAACTTGCTAACTTCATTATTTGCATTAACCTTAGTTTTATACAACCATTTGCATGAAACAAGATTCTTACCTTGAGGTAATGGAACTAAATCCCAAGTATTATTAGCAATTAAAGTATCATATTCTTCTTGCATAGCCTTTTGCCAATGAGGTTGATCTTTAGCTTGTTCATAAGTTTGAGGATCATTTGAATTCATAATGTTAGACATCAAAGCATGATTACAATAATTTGCCTTTCTTCTTTTAGGTGGATTTTTAGCTAAATAATCCTCACTTTCTTGCAACAAATTTTTAAACCATTTTGGCATTCTTTTAGATGTAGGAGTATCATCACTAGAAGAAGAATCATGAGTAGAGATTTCAACATTTTCATCATCACTATCACTATGAGTAAGAGATGCATTAGGAGGGTTAAGAGGAGTTTCAACTTGAGGATTATCCTCCACAACAATAACTTTATTTTGAGAAGAATCAATATTATGCACTTTAGAACAATCATGAACACCATTTTCAGCAATGCATACATCTCTAGCAACTTTAACTTTGTTAGTAAGAGGATTATAAACTCTATAAGCTTTAGAATGTTCATCATAACCAACAAAAATATGATAAGAAGATTTAGCATCTAATTTTTGCCTCTTTTGTTTAGGTTTGTGAACATAAGCAATTGAACCAAAAATCCTTAAATGCTTAAGATTGGGCTTCCTACCAGACCAAGCTTCTTCAGGAGTTATATCCTTTAAAGCTTTAGTAGGAGTCCTATTAATAATGTAAGTAGCACAAAACATAGCTTCTGCCCAAAATTTATAAGACATATTTTTAGCATGTAACATACATCTAGCCATTTCAACAATAGTTCTATGCTTCCTTTCCGCTACACCATTTTGTTGAGGTGTATAGGGAATAGTTAGCTCATGCTTAATACCAAATGATTTCAAATAACTATTAAAAGCATTATTCACATATTCTTTACCATTATCAGTTCTAAGAATTTTAAGTTTAAAACCAGATTGCCTTTCAACAAATTTATGAAATTCAGAAAATATATCAAGAACTTGATCCTTACTATGAAGAAAATAGATCCAAGTTCTTCTAGAAAAATCATCAACAAAAGTAAGTGCATACCTTGATCCTTGGATGGAGTTATTCTCCATGGGTCCCAAAAGGTCACTATGAACTAGGTGCAACTTATGAGTTGCCCTCCATGATTGACCATGTGGAAAGGGCTCCCTATGCATCTTACCACTCATGCATCCTGTGCATACAATTTTAGATGGAACAATACTAGGCAATCCATCTACCATATTAAGCTTTTGCATTAAAGCAATATTGTTAGCATTTATATGACCAAGTCTTTCATGCCAAACATTGAAATCAATGGTAGATATTAAAGAGCATCTAGATTGAGCAAACTCATAAAATTTGAACAAATTATCATTGTCTAATTTAGCATTAGCAATGACCTTGTTTTGTTTTGGATCAATAACATAGCACATATCTTTGTAAAATTCTATTTTATAATCTTGACAAAGCTTAGCAACTGAAAGCAAGTTAGTCTTTAATTCAGGAACATATAAAACATCATGCAATTTACCATTAGGAACATTCACATCTCCAATTGCTTCTACTTTACAAGTATGATTATTAGCAAGTTGAAGAGGAACATTAGATATATCAGGTTGCATAGACTCAAAAACTTCTTTATGTGAAGTAACATGTTGAGATGCACCTGAATCAATAACCCATTCAAGAGGTTGAGAAACATTAGAACTACAAGTAAAAGCACGTCTAGATTGATTTGCATTATTTTGAAACTTATTATTATTAGGTTTATTTTGATGTTGATTATTTTGCTTCATAGGATTTTTCTCATTTTTCTTCTTAAAACAAGTATTTTGCCAATGACCATCCTTATTACAATAAGTGCAATGTGGTTTCTTAGAAGAGTTAAACTTTCTAGGATCATTGCCATTATTATAATGAGGTTTGGAATTATAATGTTGTTGTTTAGAACGAGGTTTAAAATTTTGCTTATGATTAGATAAGAAAGCATGTTCATTAGACTTAAGAGTACCAAACTGAATTAACTTAGCCTCTTCTTGTCTTAATAAATCACGAAAAATATCATAAGTTAATTGAGTAGCTAAAGAAGGAATGGCTAATTGAGCATGAATATTAATAATGAATTGTTGAAATTGTCTAGGAAGACACTTTTTAAGAATAAGATGAATTAATCTAAGATTATCTAATTTAACTCCTAAACCATCCAAATGACTATTTAAAGCATCAAATTTCAATAAAAATTCATCCATAGATTTAAAATCATAATACCTCAAATCTTCAAGTTGATCTTGAATTTGAATTTTTCTTGATTCATTTGTACTATCATAAATTGTTTTGAGTTTGTCCCATGCTTCATAGGCAGTTGCACATGTCCCAATGTGAACATAAAGTTCGGGTGACATGGAGATACCTATGAGACCAAGGGCTTCTTCATTTTGGAGATTCCATTTTTCAATTTCATCTTTAGATGCAGACGAACCTAGTTTAGATTTAGGATCAGTAGCTACAGCTAAAAGATGTTTAAACCTAAAAATAAAGCATATATGAGTTTTCCAAGAATGATAGTTAGAAGAATTCAACTTAATTTTAGGAATTAAAGTAGACATGATTGTAATAAAAAATTCACAACTTTATGATAAAAAATAATAACTACTGTAAATATTTGCTAAAAAAAACTTGATTGAATTAAATCTTAAAAAAAAACTTAAAAAATAAACAATTTCCTAAAAAATAAAATAAGCCCTTATAGATTAAATTAAATCTTAAAAATTAAATGCAATAATTTTACACAATAAAATTAAAGAATTAAAAAATACATTTAAAATAAAATTACATTTAAAAAGAAATATTAAAATTATATAATATTAAATCTTTATAAATATGAATAGTTTAAAAGTTTAATAAAACTAAAAAAGAAGAATTATAAAGAATTGAAACTTTATTTCATTCTTTATTTTTTTTAAAACTTTAATACCATGCGATTCTTACATAAAGACTTTGAAAGGATATTAAACTAAAAGTTATTAACAAACTAAAACAATTAACCTTTTATTTCTTTAAAAAAATGGAAGAACATTTAAAGAAGGATACGTGGGCAGAGAAGAATTAAAAGGTTCTCTCTTAAAGAAATAGGTAGACATATGAAATGGGCGGGATTTTAAGATTTTGAAAAATGGGCGGCAACTTTATTTAGAATGGAAATCCAAAGACAAGAATTGAGGGTATTTGAAACAATGAGAATGCACGGTTGAAGAGGGTAGCGCAGTACAGAGGCTGCAAAAAGAAAAAAGAGTGATGCTCACAAAGAGCAATGGGGTGAAAGTCGGCCTCAGGTGAAAGTCGGCGGAGCAGAGGCCTGCAAAAAGAGGCCGAAGCCCGATTATTTATTTATTTATTTTTGGTATAAATATTTTAAAATTTATTTTTATTTTTTAACTATTTGTTAATATTTGGTATTAATTTTTTTAAACTTTGAAAAGAAAGATGATTAAAAGATAAACATAATATGTTTAAATTTTTTTTTAATGCAGATTTATAAAAAACAGAGATAATTTGTTTATCAAAATAATCAAATTTTTGTAAACTAATTTTTTGCAATCTAAATGATTTCTAAACTAGAACTAGGAATAAGGCCCTTAAATTTTTTTTGTTTTTATTTTTTTAAATGAGCAATAGATTTGTAAATGAAAATTTCTAAAAAAATGCAATATAACCCTTTATTTGTGGGTTTTTTAAAATAAAAGATTAAATATGCATGCAAAACAAATAGATTTGAAATTTTAAATAAAGAACTTAGAAATATTTAAATAAGAAATCCTCCACAAGGGTTAGAAAAAAAAAATGATTTCTTTTACAGATCTAATATACAAATTTGTATAAACTATAGAAATAAATAAACTTTAAATTGAAAATTGAAAAATAAGATAAACCCTTATTGGGTTTTCTAAAAGCATGCAAGATATACAAATATTTTAAGAACAAATTATTTAAAATCTGAACAATAGGAAACTAAGATTCCTGCACAAAAAAAAGGTTAGAAGAAAAAAACAACCAAGATTAGACACTTTGCTCTTCTTCTCCTCTTTGAGAGTGTCTCCAATGGTGTGCTAAAAAAAATCTAGTAAACCTTCAACAATGTAGCTCACAAAATATTAGTAATACCAAGTTCTGATACCATGAAAGGAAATAGAAAAGAGCAATGGAAAGTACTAATAAAGAGCAAATGTTTGAAGGAAATATATTACCAAATAGATTGAAGTAGCCAAACCAAGCACCACCAAAGCAAGAGAGACACAAGAATTTGTTAAGGGGAAAAAACAAGAAAAAACCCCAATATTATGAATGGAGGCAAAATGCCTAAAGAATAATACAAAGAGAGAGAGAGAGCTTCAGCCTTAGCTTGCTTGCTTGAATCTTGAAGAATGAGAGGAGAGGCACCTCAATAAGTAGAGGTGAGAATGAGGAGTTAGAATGTAACTCCCAACTCAATAAATGCCACCATTCATCTATGTGTGTGCAAAGTGTCACCTCTTAAGGAGGTGGTTACAAATATTCCTTAATAAAGGAATTAAAAAAATAAGCCATCCTCACACATGTGTGAGATGACAAAAAGACAAAAGACTTGTAGGGATTCCTTTGGAATATTCCTACAAGTTAATAAAAAATTACAATTAAAGAATAACCTTTACCAAGTAAAGATTAATCTTCTAATACATCAAAGCATAATTGCCTATATATGTCAGTATGCAATAGTATTCTTCCAAAGTGTCCCTCTTGTTCATTTTGATAATCATGATCCCTTCTCCTATCATAATTGTTTTCAGGCCTTCTTGGTTGGGAATCGTATTGATCATTTTGCTAGGTTGTCTGAACCCGATTTTTTGGCTATGAGGATGAATTGGGAGGATTTGCACTGGATGAAGGGTTAACATTCACATTAGGATTTGAAGATGATGCACAGAGCTAAAGGGTTTGGGTTTTAGGAACAACAATTTTTATGGTGGATTCTAAGAAACCTAGTTTCTTCTTCATTTATGTATTCATGACTAGCAATTCCATCTCTTGTACTTTCCTTAGAAATTCCTCATTTTCTTTTATCAACCTTTTGCTAATGAAAGAGTATTATTATTTGGAATGTTCCCCTAAGAAGAACCTCCCTCATTTATATTTATACCCCCTACAGGCTTATTTCCCTTATCTAGAGTCTAGTGAACTTCCTTAGTATTACTAGGGATAGGATCAACTTTTATGGAAGCTTTCACTGCAAGATCAATCCATGTATTTACATAAGAATTATTAGCTGAGGTAGTTATAGGCTCCCTTGTTACAATCTCTATAACTATAGGACGAGTTGTTTGGATAGATTGAGTTGCTAATCATTCCAGCTCTTCCATCTGATCATCTCTCTATGAACCATGGCTTCCCTTATCCTTTCTTCTTTCTCCTCATCCCTCTTTCTTCTCAACTCATCACATCTTAAGCTCTTTCTCTAAGTTGTTGAACATCATTGAAAATTTCTTCCTAATCTAGTAATGTGGTATCAACATCAGATGTCACTATTATTCCAGCATGGCCAAGAGTACTTTCATGGATATACTCATCAAACCCAATCAACAAGTCTTGAGGAAGAGGAGTATTTATGATAGAAGTTGTAGTCAAATGACCTGTAGCCCTTACATGACTAGCATTTGCATTATATTGTTGGATTCTTTCCCTCTCTCTTCTTTGTTTAGTTGTTAAGGATTTCTCTAAGCATTGCTCACTTGCTACATTTTTCATTATAACTTCCCCCCTTTTAGGAGAAGTATTATCAATAAAATCTAACAAGTTTCTTTCACATTCAGAACCAGAACTAGAATGAATTTCACATTCAAGGTTGGGATGAGGGGTAGACTTACTTGTTCCTGTATCCTTTGCTTTCACCCATTTTCCACAAGTGTTCTTTTGCAACTCTCCTTCTAGTTTTGCTCTTGATGCTTCTTCATGTGGCCACGGGTTCCTCGCATTTGTACTTGAATTTTTGTTTCCTTTGTCAACCTTTTCAATTTTCTTCTATTCTTCCTCTTTACTTCTTTAATATCTTCAAATATTGGCACGCATTGGTGCAAAGATTTTAGAGTCGCCACCCAAATTGATTGGGAAAAATTTGTAGAAATTGTGTTACAATTTATACAAAATTTTCAAGATCCTTACAGACTCGGACAAGCTTTGAAAAATACGAAGCAATTTGGGTTGAACTTTGAGCAATGACTTTCAAACACAAGAATGGCAAAAAATCTTGAACAAATCTAAGCAATGGTCAACATAAAATTCAAATAGACCAACTCTATGGATGAATATCACTATAAATCATATTGATCACAGACAAAGCACTCTGGAGAACAAACTTTATTAGATGTGTCCCTAGTAGAGTCACCAATATGTTGGTGTTTTTTAAAGAACCAAGTAGATCTCACCAAGAATCTATGAATTCACTAGATTCAATTCTAAAATACTTAGGAGATGATTGGCCAACGAACGAGAGGAAGCTAGAATGCTTCTCCTCCTGCACATTAGGCTCTGCAAAACCTGGGAGGGTGATCCCATAATGTGTATCTTGCAATTCTTCTATATAATTATTTCACACATCGTATAACAAAGCAGATGTATTCCCATCAAAGGCTACATAGATGAAATCCTTCAAGAAACTGACAATTCCTTAAAAGAATTTTACACCTAAAGCTGAAAAATACCACACAACACTAAACTTCAACAAAGGTAAATTAATTAAGAGTTTGTTTATAAAATTTGATCTCAAATTGAAGCACCAAAACTATAGGAAATGCACTCAACACGTTTAGATTAATGTCTTATCTCAGGGTAGGGAGTCAAAACATAATAAACTGAACTATGAGGTAATTTTAATTCCAAATATTCATGATCTTTGTGAGATTGCATTACAATTCACATATCATATTCTTTGATTCTACAACTACTTAACAGATCCACTCAAAATTTATGTGAATTCATGTTTTAATCAAAACATTTTAACTAATCCATTAAACCAGAGCCAAATTTAAAACATACTTCACCAAAAAGTGACAATGAACATTAATGGAAAGATCATTGATCAAATTCTCATTAATAAATCATATGAATGTTATAGATGGAGAGACAATAGACTCAAAATATTTTCATTATTAGTTCATATATGCTTGGAAACCACACAATTTACAAAATCTACTTGCTCTACTCAAAACTCTAAGATACAGACTCAAAATGTATTTTCTATGTCTTCTCAATTTGCATATTTAGTTCCAAAATTCAACAAAAGACCTGTACTAATGGCCCTGAATTCCCTTTTATCAGAACAAGGGAGCAAAAAAAGCTTCAAGCCAAAAAGTACACTTGTCATATTTTCATTTGACCGCTATATCATATATTCCCTTTATAGTTATATTTGCATTCTCTAATGGATGGAAACTTGTATGAGACAAAATTTGCTCCCATTTGATGAAGAAGATACACTTTCCTTCCAAAGGAATTTTCACGTGTTATAACAACTTCTTAACTTCTTCTCCATAATCCAAAAGTTAACCACGCCCACTCCTAGTCAGCAAAGAATCAAAAAGCATGGAAATTAATAGAAAGAAAATGATTAATTCATTCTAATCATCACTTATGTCATCAAACTTTCTGATATGAAGAGAACAATATTTTGCAATACTTCAACAAAAGCCTAATCTACACTATTTCTAGGCTATGTATTGTTTCTCTCTTGTCCATTAGTTAACACACTCCTCATCACCCATACACATAAGCTTACTCAATAAACATTTCTAACCATGTATTATATTCATCATTAGTGGGCCACTTTGTATTTAATAGAGTCTGCACTTTTGCACTATGTTGAGTGTACCTAGCATCAATTAGTGCTTTGGATTCCCTAACAAATACATCCATTCTCATTTCAACTCCAACCATGTTGTCAATATGGAGGTTCATGGAGTAATCAACTTCGGTCAACATATCTTTAGCCTGATCCAACCATCCTTCCAATTCATGCTTCCACTTGGTGAACTCCACCAACTCACCCTTATCATCAAATATTTTTGGCATACCATTCCCTTCCATGTCCCTGAACATTTTCAATTTGTTGTTAGGTTGCATCCCTAGCTTCCCATGGAAGGTTGTTATCTCATTGATCAGATCAGTGACCTGTAGTATCTCAAGGATATGAGTAGGGGCCTTGGGATATTCATTCATTTTAGACATTATCTCCTTCAAGGTTCCCACTCTAGTGCTCCATTGACTCCACTCAGCTTGAAAATCCCTTTGAACTTGCAAATATTTAATCGTGGCCTCATGGATACTCATGTAAGCTGCCCATACATTATCAACTTTGTTGACCAATTTGGTTACTCTATGTTTCAGTACATCTTCAAAAATATCATTAGCCACCTTAACTATCTCCAATTTTTCCTTCCTTCATATTTTCCTTTTCTAATTTTATAGCCTAATTCAAATCTTTAATTCTAAGGGACAAGGTCTCTCTTTCTTGTGTAGACAAGTCTGAGGTAGAACTAGTTGGGGATGGTAGACCTCTTTGTGCTATAGCCAATACTTTATTATGCTCATCCATCAATTTATTGTATTTTTCTATCAACTTCCAATAGTTAGCCTCTACAATTTGAGGAATGTCCACAGTTAGCATTGCAGCGTGCATTGTTAGTTATCAAGCTATAGTGTTAGTCATCTTTGTTTCCCTCCTAACAATTACTGCTCCAATCTTCTTCTCTATATATTTTATGACATTAGGCTTTCCAATGTTGGGAGCCATGGACCAAATAGCTAGTGTATGCAATTTGGGACTAAAACCTAAGCCAAAGATTTTATTGTTAGAAACCTCCTCAGACACAGAGGCATCATGGTCCTTCCTAGTTGCATCTATTGCAATAGCAGATGATATATTAAGTCTAGGAAACATAAGTGCACCATTCCCCTTCACCAATGCCCTTGCTTCTTCTAATGACATGTTGGCTATTTCGTGTATTATCTTCTCATCCTCTTCTTTTTCATCTTCTTCTTGTAAGGAAGGGTCAACTTTCTCCTTTACTTCTTCAATCCTTCTTTAAATGTCAAAACTTTTGACATGGATGATAAACTCCCCAAATTATTTGGACTTGATAAAAGCATCACCACACATAAATTCTACATAGACTTTTATTTTGGCATCATCATCCTCAACCTCATTGTATACCCATTTTACAACCCTACTAGGGGGAACCACAACATTCAGTGCATCATCTTTGTCCTTAGGGAAATCTCGATCTACCTCCTACTCCA
Organism: Sequoia sempervirens; assembly: GCA_007258455.2. Taxonomy (NCBI): domain Eukaryota; kingdom Viridiplantae; phylum Streptophyta; class Pinopsida; order Cupressales; family Cupressaceae; genus Sequoia; species Sequoia sempervirens. Next base: position 100,604,350 of record VDFB02000017.1, on the reverse strand, counting down.
TTGGGATGTGCTCACTAGATTCCTCTAGGACTTGAGCCTCACCAATCTTCTCACTTTCTGAGTAAGCCACTAATGGAATGAAAATAGGTTGTAAACTTGTCTTACTTGATTGCACATAGATACTTGGAGCGAAAGATTGAGCTAGCTAGTTTCTTATCTATGCATCATGGTTTTCTTTAGCCACTTTAGCTTTAATCTCAACCTGCTTCACTTTCTCAAAGAATATTTTATCACTGAAGTCATCAAGGATTAATTTTTCCTTTACAAACTTATCTTCCACTTTTGTGTAAGGACTAACATAGAAAGGGTTTTCCTTTACCATCCTATCCTCAATTGCACATATCTTTCTCCATGCACTCTTCCTTGCATTAACTTCTCCATCAATGGATAAAGTCTTGATCACATCTTCCTAAAAAAGGAACTAATGGGGTCTTCCTCCCAACCCCTTGACTTTTCTTTCAATAGAGATCACCCCTTTAGGATCATTGAATCTACTAACTTCTTGATTTAGCCTATAGTTGTTTAGAAGACATCCAAACCTTGCACTACCCTCCTTTGAGGTACAACTAAAGTATGCAAACTACACATTAGGATTTACAAGAGAATATTTTCTTGAATTTCTGAAATACTCCCTGTCCATGGCAACCATCTACCACATTACTTCCATAAATGCTTGTCTATCTGATACATACACAAGTAATTTGTGAGGTGGCACCAGGGTTCCATAAACCTTGATTGTAGTGTAATTGGTATGAAGGTACCAATATCCCCAATTGAATTTGTGTTTGGTGTCCTCTTCATATTGTAATGGCCTTAGCATCTCCTTAAAACCTTGTAAAATTCTTTGCATAGGCTTCAAACCCAGTTGTTTGAGTACCAAGATTTTGAAAACATTGCAAAACATGTTATAATCAGAATCTGGACAATGCACATCTGAAATATGTGTCCACATTTTCGCTGACAATTCCTTGTCCATATCATCTATTTCTCTCAAATTTATATAATTTATCATCACCTTTTTACTCTTCCATAGTAGTAAGTGCATCAATAGAGAATAATGTCTATAGGACAATGGACGAGCGACATCCTTCAACTTCAAAATGTCTTCATGTATATGTTGAACAATGTAAGAGGCATAATGCCAAACCCTATTTTGATACTTATGTTGAATATCAATTGCCAAAGCCGTCAAGAAAATATCCATCTTAATATCATAATATTTATGCAAAACTTGACATATTGCATAATAGGTATTCTTGAAGTAATCTTCAAATTCAACACAATCAAATGGTTTCACCTCAGGAAAAGTAAAATGCATACCATTTTTCTTCAAATCACACCTCCTATGTATAGGAAAAACACCCTTTCGGTGCCAAATCGTATTCTTCTCATACTCATTGTATAGCTTGTGAAAATTGATGGGTTCAGAGGGGGACAGATTCAACTGAAATGCTTCCATTATCAGGCTCATAGAAATATCTAGCATGGGAAAGAAGTCAGGGAACCTCTTGATTGTCTTGTCAAGTGGATCATAACACCTGGCCAATGCTAACATCAAATCTACATCCACAAACATATTTAGGCACACCAACTTTCCTATGTCACATTCACATATGTTGCAAGTAGGATGACCAACATCTCCTCTTTTGAAAGCAAAGTAAAACAAGTCCCAACCACTTTGTGGCACTACAATATAACAAATCCAAAAGCAACATCCTCAAAATGGGTAGTCAGGGTTCCCTCGCCAGTCTTTCTCTTTCCCACCTTCTTCTTTACTTCCTAATCTGTGCCCTTAGGGGGTTCCTCCATAAACCTAAGATGATCCTTCTTTACAATTCTTTTCCTTTTAGGTGTGCTTTCTTCATCAGGTTGTGGCTGGTAACTCTGAGGTTTGGGCCTATTAACTTGCTTCTGAGTGGGTTTTCTTTCAGTCTTAGCTCTAGACCCACTAGGTTCACTCATTGTTACTCCATAGTAAAACTAGGGTTTTCCAGATAATGAGAAAGCGTACCCTAAGCTCCTTAAAATTACAAGGCTTGAAATAAAAATAAAAATTCTATCCTCCCTATCTCAAACCCTATGAGTATCAACTTCAATTCCCTCTCAACAAATGAAATTAACAACTTCAAAGATAAAATCCTAGCCAATTATACCATTTCCCAAACTACCCAATAGATGAACCAACTCAGGGGCCAAGAGATTAAATTACCCAAGAGAAGGTTGGTTGTTCTTCAGAATTCACTTTATTAGGAGGCTTGCTATTGTCACTTCTCCATTTAATGAGTTCTTATTCCCATGTCAACTACAATTACAAAAGAAAGTACTTGACAACCTCCTTAATACCCCAACATTGAGGTGTATTCACCATTAGTGGTTGATGGATTGTTCACACGAGTGAGCTAACAAGTAGTCATTCCGGTTTGAATCCCAACCATTGATCTTCTAGATTTAAAACATAACCAATGATCTTCCTTTACAATCACCATATGTTTTATAATGATGCTTTAAAAAAACAACGAAGTTCTCAGTGTTTGCCATGTAGCTACCCACTAACCCATAGTACATCACATACCTTATTGCTCATCACAGAAAGGTGGTTGAACTACTCAAATGTACATCACAAACCTGAGCAATTGCATATCGCCATAATTAACCTAAAGTTGAAGATGTCTTTAGTGATGGGAAAATATGGCAATAGGATGAAATTCAGACACGTGGCTATCACACTATTCCCTTCCATTCACTTTCATCTCTCATCGCAAAAACTAGAAAAGGTTTTGAAACCTTTCAATGATAGACGATACAAGAACGTTACATCACCCATCACTCATTGCTGAAATGAGATGGAAAGTTTGAAAAACTTCAGCAATAGGCGTCATGCAAAGGGAAACTAGGTCCCATTGATTTTCTCTAAAATGAACTCACCAACAAAGATAACTTCAACAATAGACAATCACTTAAGTGAATAAGGATTTTCATGTGAAAATAAGATGTTTTGAAAAGGGGCCATGCAAGGTCAACGAGACCTAGACCCTTGGGAATAAAGACTTAAGAGTTGAGTCTTTCACCATGAAATATTTTAGCCCGACTTAGGAAGTATGGATTTGATGGGAAAATAATTGGTGACCAACGAACCTAAACCAAAGGGATGGTAAAAATACAATTTAGATGGCTCAAGTTGCAACTCAGATGACTGGTAACAAGGTATGACAAGTCAATGACAAATAATATCATTGACAAGGGTTAAGAATCCAAGGGCTTCTAAGAGAGATCTTGACAACAAAATCCCAAGGCAATAGTAATAGTAAAAAAACCCCAAGTATAGATACCTTAAACTGGCCAAACTTTATAGATTTTACAGATGGAACCAAAAAAATTTTAGGGGTTCCATCATAACCCACATTCGGCATCCTGTCCCAGAAGGTAAGCTTAAAGCTTATCAAATGCAGCACATTCAACAAGAATAATCTATTTCAAGTACATAAAATACAAATCAGATATCATGATAGTGCTTACATGCACAAGTGTATATGGAATGAACAAGAACACATGAATCCCTGGTGCATAACTCGCATAGGGTATAAATACATAACTTACATATAGTGCCTCTCTCGCATAAAATAAGGTATAAGCTTCGCATATAATGAACATTACCCGCTCAAGTTTATATTCTATAAGCATGGTAAGTGCATCTCTTGCACAAGTGCATTTCTCACACAAAATATGAAATATGCATGAATTTAAATAGTAGTATAATTATAATGATCTTTAATTGATCCTTAAACACAATGAGTATAAAAAATAAATATATCTCGTGCACAAATTAAAAATGTAATTATTACAAAAAGGAGTCAATGACTCACTTTAGTGCTTCACTCGTACTAGAACAAATATGACATGAATATGCATCTCACATGTTAATATATTATTTATATCACTTGTGTGATGGTCCTACTTGACCTTGCATTGCATATTTTCTAGATAATAAAATTTATTACTAATATTTTGAGTTTGAACGACTTTCCCACACTTTATTCTAGAGTTCAATATAATCATTAGTATAGGGCACACACATGGCCTAATGGCCAATATAAATCATATAGATTAACATATTGCATCTTCCATTAGATTAAGTTGAACACGTAAATCTCATACACTACTCCTTACCAAAGTATAGTTAACATTATTCCATTCAAAAGGAATTTCCATCATCCAAGCATACTATCAGATTTACTCTAGTTCTTCATAGACTCCAATAACATGAGTCAATTAACAATTATTATTCTCAAGTCAAAAGCTTCCACCACTAAGAAAATTCCATAATAGCTCAATTTAAGATTTGCAATACTACATTATCATCATTCCTGACATTACGTATTTCTATCACCTTATTACTTAGCATCGTCTGAGAATTTCTTTCTACCCTGTCTCTAGTACTAAATTACATACCCTGCTCCTAGTGTATTCTTTGCATTCTACTCCCTTACACATCCCATTAAAGCCTAATTGGCATAATGGAGAACATAACATATTACAGGACCAGTAGTCCAAATGTTTAAGCATAGCCATCGAAAAATTAAAAAATGAAAAATGACAAGTGGAATAAAAAATCATCAAAATATAAAATCAATCTCAGCAATCATAAGAATTGCAAGGAAAAATATCTTGATGGCCATACTTAGGCACAAATAAAATAGGAAAATTGCATACCTGCCCACAACATTTCATTCAATAAAATAAAAAAAGTTATTACATTCACAGTTCACAATATACAATGGAAGCTCAACACCACACTTCACCTTGATTAGAGGCGAGTAGTAGAATACAAATGGCCACTTGACAACACAATTTCTAAAACTCTAATTGCGTTCACACAGAAAGATTATTTCCAAAAAAAAAATTCACTACACCTCCTATTTTGAATCACATATTTTGAATCATCTCAATTTCCATTGAATCTCATTTCATTATTGGTGGATTTTTACATCCTTATTCTTTGTAAAAGTTTTTTTCTAAACATATCATAAAAATTTACATTTCATTCTCAGATAACAGGAACTCTTTTGGTTCCTCTTCTCCCTTTGAATCGAATAGTACAAATTTGGAGGTTGGGTTTAGTTGTGAACACTCCTTAATCTCTTCATTCAACATGGTTGCACTTTGACCACATCCAATAGGGAAATCTCAGTGGGCCGAGGGTTTACTTTTGGCTCTTTTGTTCATTTTTGCTTCCTTGTTCTTTTTCTTCTTCCTGAGGTGAATACACTTAAGCACTTCCACCAATGTCTCTGAGTCCTCTCTTTTATCATCCTTCACCCCCTTTTCCTTGGGTTCCTTAGGTTGTTATTTTTCACCTGATGGCCTAGGCCTCTCATTATGTTTGGTTATGTTGACTCGCCCTCATGTTCTCAATATTCCCTCCATTCTTTCCTAAGAAAAAAATATATTATTACTAACATATCATGTATACAATCTTGCAAGGAGGCCTAGGGTCCAAGAGTTGAACCTGAATGCTCTGATACCAAATGTAAGGACCACAATTCTCACATACTAAAATTAACCTTCCAATAAGCAATTAGATACCAAGTGCATAAATTAGATCAAATTACTTAAAATAGATAAATTTAACTAACTTTCTTTCATATATCCAAGTAGGATTAAATACATCATGAGTCAATAAGGCTATGTGTTTACAAGTTCTTTCCACGTAGGATTTTACATGAATAACATATTAGAAAATAACATCTTCTTCATGAGCACCTTGGAACCCAAGAGAGAGAATATCATTGAGGTGATATCCACCCTACCATGAAGCTTACAGCTTCCCCATGCTTTCCAACTAGAAATCCCAACCCATGATGAGGGGCCTAGCAAACAGGAATCGACGTATGTGAAAGAAAATTGTTCTCTTCTTAACTTGTTACTTATAAATGCATAAAATAACTTGCATACATAGTTCATACATACTTCTCAAATTGGTCCTATTATGTTCCAATTAAATAAGAAATTCCTATCTTGTAAGTGATTAAGGACAATATTAAAATGTTTATCATCAAGTTGGATCTATATTGGACTTTGATCAAACTAACCTTATCTCTCATTAAGTCTAACTTTATGTCCAAAGGTTGCTATAATAAATTTAGTTCCAATTCCAACGTTCAAGTTGTACTCAGTCTAAAGAGTCCACAACAATTTCGTGGAAAGATCATATCACTATTACATCAAGGTTTTCATACAATCAGTTATTAAATTCTAGTGATCAATATAGGATTTATTTTATTCATATGAAGAATGTCTTAACCATACAAGTATATTCAATATATCAATATATATATATAGATATATACTCACATCATTAGTTTGTTAGCTATACACAACTTCATCAACACCAACAATATTGATAGACATTTAAACTTTCTATTTAATTTGCAAGGTAATACTTTTAATTGCTTTATTCTCAAAAGATGTCCTAACCAAATGACACATTCAACCTTAAAATTCACATCAAATAGTGTTGTGGGTTAATTCGATCTAATTTGGGTTAATAAGCCTAGGCCTTACATTGGCAACTCAAACATTACTTCAAAGGAAAATTGTGGGCATAGAGCAAGGTTATTTGTTGGAAATTCAGAGTTTAAGTTTAAACTAAAACAATCATAGCCAATCGTAGCACTAGAATTAAAATCATGATTATTAGAAGGTAAGAAAAGATATGTAACAAGGGTTTCAAGTCATAAATTTATATCAGACCGTGGAAGGTTCATTTTGAGGATTATAAGGAACAATTCCAAGATAGAAATCCATACATGACCATCGTTGCCTTATACTTGCTGATATCATCATTGAAGGAGGAGATGTGAGCTTCAAAGGAAGATTTACATCAACTTGAGGGCTTCATCATTCAGCATCAGCCATATAATTGACTTTATCAAACCTTGTAAAGGCATATCATGGGTGCTAGAAGTGTTTACTTTCCATATGTTTGGCCTATTTGACTATTGCATCACTTAAGGTTAATACTTGGTGAGTTTGTGGACCATATTCTTCTATCACTAGTCTGAATCAGATATATATAATTACAGTTTAGACCATTCAGAGATACAAATTTGTGGTTGAACAAATTATTAACATAGGAGAAGGGTGCTTCATGATTAGTCTCATTGCTACCTATTTGGGAGCTACAATTCACTAGCTAGGGGTTCGTTGGAGTGACATCAACATATCATACTTGTAGATGATCAGCTTGCATCACATTGCTCGACATTTATATATGAAAATTTGGGTCAAATTGGGAAACCATCTACAAGATTGCAATACCATCATTTATATATTATTTTTAAAATAACGGTATTTTATATGTTGTAAAATAACTTAAATATTATGATAGCGTTATATATATTTTTAAAAGAGGAATATATAAATTCCGAATAGCTATTTATATATACAGATAAGAAAACATCCAACATTGGCTATAACAATAATATTATATATATATGTATAAATCTTCATACAATAAGGAAGATAATAATAATTAAATTCATAATAATACAAATGGTTTTATCATTTCATATGGAATGATCAACAACTCGCACAAATCAAAGTTTATGGCATCATAGATTGAATTAAAAACTTGTTTAAACATTGTTCGATTGATGATTCTTTTTTTTGTAATCTTCTTTTCTTCTTCACCGTTCTTCTTTCCACTTTGCCAAATTCCCAATTCTTCTATCTCTATTTTTTTCTTCGGATTGAATGTTCATAAATAATTCTTGTGTGCTGAAAGAATGAGGGTTTAATCCCTTTTATTATTTTCTTTTCTTTCTATTTTTAGTTTGCTTTGTTTTTGTGTTTTATTTTCTAAATTTAAGTCACTTTTTCTATTTTTCTATCTCATTGTTTTGTTTTCTAAATCTTGCTTTCTTTTTCCAAGATTTTTCTCATATTTATCTAATAAAAATAACATGATTTGTTAATTAAATTTGCATCATAATTATCTTTAAAAATAATAAATAAATAATCCTAATTATTCTTCCTTCACATATATATTTTTAAATAAAAATCACTTTATAAAATAAATTAAACTACTTTATTTTTCTAAGGACTTTTCTAATATATACTAACACTCAATTTAATTAATTAATGCAAAGATAAGGAAACTAAATGTCATGTAAGTGTGTGTGTGTGTAGTTTTATTTCACCACGATTGCTTACAACAGCTAGACACTCCCTCTTCGATGATACTCTCTCTCTCTGCCGAGAGTATTTTCCTATCACACACATGATACAAAGTTTGGTCAACAAAATTTTAAATAGTAATATTAAATTATAAATTAATTATTGAAAATAGGGGTTGTGACATCCTTCCCCCCTTAAAGAATCATCGTCCCGATGATCAACTTAACTAAAGATAAAATTTTCATACCTCTTTAATTATGTTTTACCTCAATGTCAATATCAGCCCACCTGACAATTGTGTCACTGTTCCACGCACCTGTTTGTTCATAATTGCAAAAATTTCTTCATTTAACATGCATTCACTTACAGTCATTGTTAGTAGAGTATTGCTCATCAAATCAACTTAGTTTAACACTTTATGATGAATAAAAACATGCAAGCTAATTCCTTTGCTTCATATAATTTTATTCTTATTACAGACATTCACATAAAATAATACACTCATGTTCATTTTTATCATCATGCCTACTCGCATGAGACATCAGAAAAATTTCCCTTATGATGAAAAGCAAGCATCCCATACTGCCTGCTATCACCATTGGTAATCTAAAATTACATCAACAGAAACATCTCAATTTTACAATAATGTCTTCATAAAAAGATCATTTCATGATTAGAAGGTCAAAATAAGAAGTTCATCAAATTTCAATATAGATACATCCATTTACCATCAAAGTAAATCTTAATCTATATTGGAAAGAAAATATGCAAAATGTACAATTTCTACTTTTGAGCAAATACAATCATAATTTTAATCATAGAAAGAAGTAAAAATTCATTTTGCATCCATTTTTTGACAGATTCAAATGTATATTATATTTACAACTACTATAACCAACCAGTTATTCCCAAGCTAACAATCAAAAATCAAAAACATGGTTAAGGTGTTTTTCCCACCCAACCATGAACACAACACTTCCCTAGGGTTCTCCCTAACTCGAAGAATACCCGGTCCTACATGAGGTTCCTAGAACCTATATTAAAAGGGCAGGAGGAAAACTCTCGATGCATGCCAAATGCCTTATATGCATTCAACACTAGAATGTACATATTTCTTGCATACAGGATGTGGAAAAGAAACATATAACGTAGAAGCTAGGCATTCATTATCCATCTATTTTAGTGGTATAGTATAGCTTTGGCCAAAGCATAAATACAAAATATGGTTGATCTCGAAAAAGAAGATCACCTTCTCTATTAACCTGTTGGTGTTTTGTAAAGAACCAAGCAGATCTCACCAAGCATCTATGGATTCACCAGATTCAATTCTTGAATACTTAGGAGATGATTTCCCAATGAACGAGAGGAAGCTAGAATGCTTCTCCTACACTATGGGCTCTGCAAAACTTGAGAGGGTGATCCCACAATGTGTATCCTGTAATTCTTCTAGATAATTATTTCACACATTGTATAACAAAGCATACGTATTCCCATCAAAGGCTAAATAGATGAAATCCTTCAAGAAATTGACATTTCCTTAAAAGAATTAAACACCTAAAGTTGAGAATACCACACAACACTAAACCTCAACAAAGGTAAATTGATTAAGAGTTTTTTTATAAAATTTGTTCTCAAATTGAAGCATGAGAACTATAGGAAATGCACTCAACACCTTTAGATCAGTGTCTTATCTCAGGGTAGGGAGTCAAAACATAATAAAATGAACTATAAGGTAATTTTAATTTGAAATATTCATGATCTTTGTGAGATTGCATTACAATTCACATATCATATTCTTAGATTCTACGACTACTTATTAGATCCACTCAACATTTATATAAATTCAAGTTTTAATCAAAGTTAACCACGCCCAATCCTAGTTAGCAAAGAATCAAAAATCATGAAAAGAAATAGAAAGAAAATGATTAAATCATTATAATCATCACTTATGTCATCGACCTTTATGATAGGAAGAGAACAATATTCTACAATACTTCAATAAAAGTCTAATCTACACTATTTCAAGGCTCTATATTGTTTCTCTCTTGTCCATTAGTTACAACGTTCCTCATCACCCATACACATAAGCTTACTCAATAAACTTTTCTAACTATGTATTATATTTATCATTAGTGGGACACTTTTTATTCAATAGAGTCTGCACTTTTGCAATATGTTGAATGTACCTAACATCAATTAGTGCTTTGGCTTCCCTAACAAATACATCTATTCTCATTTCAACTACAACCATGTTGTCAATATGGAGGTTCAACATGGAGTAATCAACTTCAGTCAACATATCTTTAGCTCGAGGAAACCATCCTTGCAATTCATGCTTGCACTTGGTAAACTTCACCAACTCACCCTTATCAAATATTTTTGGCATACCATGCCCTTCCATGTCCCTGAACATTTCCAATTTGTTGTCAAGTTGCATCCCTAGCTTTCCATGGATGCTTGTTATCTCATTGATTAGATCAATGGCCTTCAGTATCTCAGGGATATGAGTAGGGGCCTCAGGATATTCATTCATTTTAGACATTATCTCCTTCACGGTTCACACTTTAGTGCTCCATTGACTCCACTAAGCTTGAAAAGCCCTCTGAACTTGCAAATATTTAATGTTGGCTTCATGGATACTCATGTAAGCTACCCATACATCATCAGTGTTGTTGACAAATTTGGTTACTCTATGTTTCAGTACATCTTCAAAAATATCATTGGCCACCTTAATTGTCTCCAATTTTTCCTTCCTTGTATTTTCCATTTATGATTTCAGAGCTTGATTTAAATCTTTAATTTTAAGGGACAAGGTCTCTCTATCTTGTGTAGACAAGTTTGAGGTAGAATTAGTTGGGGATGGTAGACCTCTTTGTGCTGTATCCAATACTTTATTATGCTCATCCACCAATTTATTGTATTTTTCTAGAACCTTTCAATAGTTAGCCTCTATAATTTGACCAATGTCCACAGTCAACATTGCAACGTGCATTGTTAGTTATGTAGTTGTAGTGGTCATCTATGTTTCCCTCCTGAAAATTACTGCTTCAATCTCCTTCTCTATAGATTTTATGACATTATGATTTCCAGTGTTGGGAGCCATGGACCAAACAAATAGTGTATGCAATCTGGGACTAAAACCAAAGCCAAATATTTTATTGTGAAAAACCTCCTTAGACACAGAGGCATCAGGGTCCTTCCTAACTGCATCTAGTGCAATAGCAGATGATATATCACATCAAGGAAACAAAAGTGCACCACTCCCCTTCATCAGTTCCCTTGCTTCTTCTAATGATATGTTGGATATTTCTTGTATTATCTTGTCTTCCTCTTCTTTTTCAGCTTCTTCTTGCAACGAAGGGTCAGCTTTCTCCTTTACTTCTTCAATCCTTCTTTTAATGTCGACACTTTGACATGGATGAAAAACTACCTAAATTATTTGGACTTGATAAAAGCATCATTGCACATAAATTTAGCACAAGCTTTTATTCTGGCATCATCATCCTCAACCTTATTGTATACCCATTTTATAATGGTACTAGGGGGAACCACAACATTCAGTGTATCATCTCCGTCCTCAGGGAAATCTTGATCTACTTCCTACTCCATTGGGATGTGCTCACCAAATTCCTCTAGGACTTGGGCCTCACCAATCTGCTCACTTTTTGAGTAAGCCACTAATGGAATGATAGCATGTTGTCCACTTGTCTTTCTTGATTGCACATGGATACTTGGAGCAGAAGATTGAGCTGGTTGGTCCCTTATTTTGGCATCATGGTTTTCTTTAGCCACTTTATCTTCGATCTCAGCTTGCTTCACTTTCTCAAATAAGTTTTTGTCACTGAAGTCATCAACCATTAATTTTTCCTTTACAAAATTATCTTCCACTTCTGAGTATGGGATAACATAGAAAGGGTTTTCCTTTACCATCCTATCCTAAATTGCACATATCTTTCTCCATGCAATCTTCCTTGCATTAACTTCTTCATCAGTGGATAAATTCCTAATCACATATTCCTAGAGAAAGAACTAATGGTGTCTTCCTCCTAACCCCCTAGCTTTTCTTTTAGTAGAGATCACCCCTTCAGGACCACTGAATCTACTGACTTCTTGATTTGTCTTGTAGTTGTTTAGAATAGAGCCAAACCTTGCAATACCCTCCTTTGAGGTACAATTGAAGTATGCGAACTGCACATCAAGATTCACAAGAGAATCTTTTCTTGAATTTCTAAAATAATCCCTATCCATGGTATCCATCTACCACATTACATCCATAAATGCTTGTCTATTTGATACATACACGGTAAATTTGTGAGGTGGCACCTAGGTTTCGTAAACCTTGATTATAGTGTAATTGGTATGAAGGTACCAATCTCCCCAATTGAATTTATGTTTGGTGTCCTCTTCATATTCTAATCTCCTTAACATCTCCTTAACACCTTGTGAAATTATTTTCACAAGCTTCAAACCCAATTATTCAAGTACCATGAATTTGAAAACATTGCAAAACATGTTATAATCAAAATCTGGAAAATGCACATCCCAAATATGTGTCAAGATCTGCATCAGAAATTCATTTTCCATATCATCTATGTCTCTCAGCTTTATATAATTTCTCGTCACGTTTTTACTCTTCCATAGTAGTAAGTGCATCAATAGAGAATAATGTCTACAGGACAATGGATGACTGACATCCTTCAACTTCACCAAGTCTTCGTGTAAGTGTTCAACAATGTAAGAATCATAATTCCAAACCCTATTCTGATACTTGTGTTGAATATCAATTGCCAAAGTCATCAGGAAAATATCCATCTTGATATCATAATCGTTATGCAAAACTTGACATACTGCATAATAGGTATTCTTGAATTAATCTTCAAAGTCAACACAATCAAATGGTTCCACCTCAAGAGAACTAAAGGGAACACCATTTTTCTTCAAATCATGCCTCCTATGTATAGGAAAAAAACCCTTTTTGTACCAAATCTTATTCTTCTCATACTCATTGTATAGCTTGCGGAAATTGATGGGTATAGAGGCAGATGAATTCAACTGAAATGCTTCCATTATTTGGTTCACATAAATCTCCAGCATGGGAAAGAAGTCAGGAACCTCTTGATTGTCTTGTCAATTAGATCATAACAACTAGCCAATGCTAACATAAAATCTACCTCCACAAACACATTTGGGCACACCAACTTTCCTATGTCACATGCCCATATGTTGCAAGCAGGACGACTAGCATCTCTTCTTTTGAAAGCATAGTAAAACAAGTCCCAACCAATTTGTGGCACTGCAATATCACAAATCCCAGAAGCAACATCCTCAAAATGGGTAGTTAGGCTGCCCTCACTAGTGTTTCTCTTTCCCACCTTCTTTACTTCCTAATTTGGGTCCTTAGGGGGGTCCTCCATAAACCTAGGATGATACTTCTTTACAGTTCTTTTCCTTTTAGGTGTGCTTTCTTCATTAGATTGTGGCTAGTCACTCTAAGGTTTGGGCCTGTTAACCCACTTTTGAGTGGGTTTTCTTTCAGTCTTAGCTCTAGACCCACTAGGTTCACTCATTGTTACTCCACAATAAAACTAGGGCTTTCCAGATAATGAGAAAACACACCCTAAGCTCTTTAAAATTACAACGTTCGAAATAAAATAAAAAAAATCTATCATCCCTATCTCAAACCCTATGAGTAACAACTTCTATTCCCTCTCAATAGAAAAAATTAACAAACTTCAAATATAAAATCTTAGCCACTTATACTATTTCCCAAACTACCCAATACACAAAACAACTCAGGGGCCAAGAGATTAACTTACCCAGGAGAAGGTTGATTGTTCTTCAGAATTTGTTTTATTAGGAGGCTTGTTGTTGTTACTTCTCTGCTTAATGATTTTCTATGCCCATGTTGACTGCAATTACAAAATAAAGTACTCGACAACCTCCTTAATACCCCAACATTGAGGTGTATTCATCATTAATGGTTGATGGATTGTTCGCGTGAGTGAGCTGACAAGTAGCCATTCCAGTTTGAATCCCAACCATTGATCTTTTGGATTTAAAACATAACCAATGATCTTCCTTTACCATCGCCTATACCTTTTAAAATGATGCTTTAAAACAATGAAGAAGTCCTAAGCACTTGCCACATAGCTACCCACTAACCCATAGTACATCACAGACCTTATCGCTCATCGCATAAAAGTGGTTGAACTACTCAAATATTTTAGTGAGGGGAGCTTCCCATAAGCACCTCTGAACAACTTGAGCCATCGCGTATTGTTGTAATGAACTTGAAGTTGAAGATGTCTTCGACGATGGGAAAATCTGATGATAGGATGAAATTTAGACACGTGGCTATCACACCATTCTCTTCCATTCACTTCCATCACTCATCACAAAAACTAGAAAAGGTTTGAAACATTTCATCGATGGACGATACAAGAACGTTACAACACCCATCGCTCATCACTAAAATGAGATGGAAGGTTTGAAGAACTTTAGTGATAGGAAATGGAAAGGGAAGCTAGGGCCCATTGCTTTTAGTTGAAATTAACCCTCAAACAAAGATAACTTAAGTGATGGATGAACACTTAAGTGAATGAGGATTCACACATGCAAATAAGATGTTTTGAAAAGGGGCCATGCAAGGTCGACGAGACCTAGACCCTTGGGAATAAAGACTTAAGACTGAAGTCTTTCACCATGAAATATTTTCGCCCAACTTAGGAAGTATGGATTTTATGGGAAAATAGTTTTTGATTGGCGAACCTAAACTAGAGGGACAATAAAAATACGATTTAGATGGCTAAAGTTGCAACTTAGATGACCGGTAACCAGGTATGACAGGTCAATGCCAAATAATATCATTGATAAGGGTTAAGACTCCAAGGGCTTCTAAGAGAGATCTTGACAAAAAAATCCAAAGGCAATAGTAATAGGAAAAAAACCACAAGTCCATATACCTTAAACTGGCCAAACTTTTCAGATTTTACAAATGGAACCAAAATTTTTTTAGCGGTTCCACTAGTGGCTCCAGTTGGGGACGTCTATTCTTTTAGAATAGAGCGAGATTCCAAAATCTCAGGTGAAGTAGACCAAACACAAAGAAACAAAACCACGAGCTTTCCAAGTCAGGGCAAGCAGACACAACCAAAAGCAAACACACCAAACTTACATACACTAATTAAAGGACTATACATTGTACATGGAAAATAATCTATTTCAAAAGAAATAGGGTTTCAAGAATTTTCCATGTACTGGAAGCTTTATAATTTCACCTATTAAGGTTTACAATAAATATGAGTCCTCTCCATGTGTATCTACAATCAAATATGGGCCAAGCCACAGAGGATCAAATTTCTCATGTTTTCCTTTGTCTTCCATCCTTGTGTTCCACATCAAGACCATGCTTCCTACTTCAAATTTTCTTTCAATGGCCTTCTTATCATACAAATGCTTGACTTGAAGTTGTAGTTTTTTATTTATTGTACAAGCGTGAATTTTTTTTTTTATTTTTTTTTTAGACTGCAGGAATCGGGTAGCACGACCCCCTATAAACTGCAGTGCACCTGGTAAACTTTTTATCGTGACCGGCGGCGCTGGCGCGACACGCCCTCCGGTACCACGGGACGGGCGAGACTAGAACTCATGACCAGCAGAGCCGCAACGGAATTACTTAGCCAACCGAGCTAGGGCCCCCACCCTTACAAGCGTGAATTTGAACCCCATGTGCAAATCCCTTTTTTTCCTTTGTCCACCTTAGAAAACCAAGCTCAGAGGCTTAATTCCACCCAAGCCCACTTGCATCCCACTTGGCACCTGTTTTGAGCATTGGTGGAGGCATTTTTGTCAGGGATGCCCACATGACGTGTAGACATCCGCGTAACACACGTACGTCCCTATAAGATTCCTATGGTTGAACCTGTAGAGGTGTTACTCTTCTCATTGGAGGTGAATTTGTAACGTCCCCTTCAGCCAACTGACCCAAATATGGCCATTTTCTTCCCTCTTCCTTCAAATTATCTCTTCATTCCTTCATTGCAAGCTTCTACAATCTCTACACATATTCTTCACAACTTCAAGCATTCAACTTCATACTATTTTGCATCCACTCCAAGCTTCAAGCAACATTCTTGCATTCCATAGCAACCAAAGCAACACTCTGCGATGTCGGTAGAGCAATTTTGGGACCACACCATTGTAGCAAAGGCTTGAGTTCCTCTCATTTTCTCCCCCAAGCAGCCTTGAGTGCTCTTGGTGGAGGTGGTAAGATTCCCTATCCTCTCTTCTATCATTTGGTTGAGTTAGCACTTTACTGTTTTGAAGTGCTTTTGTGCTCTTTATTGTATTTTTTCCTTTATCTCGTTTCCTTGGCTATTCATGGAGGTAGGAACACCTAATCGGGGGTCTGAATGAGGCAGACCCCTATACAATAGCCCAACATTCTCCTCTCTTTCTATGTGGAGTGCGTGCTTCTCAAAGGATTAGCTGGTGAATGAATTCCTTGATGAGATTCTCCTTACTCTCTTTACTCTTGCATATTTGCTTTATAAAATTAGAGAGTATTTCATTTATTTAATCACGTCATTTTGACCCTTTAGTTAGTCAACTGGACCGTTAGCTAGTTTTGTTGGTTTGACCTCATCTTTGATGTTGTTTGGCCGTACAGACGTCGGTGCACTTTTGAGACGCTAGCATGCCGCACTGATGTCCAAAGACCGCGCTTTCATCCTTGGGAAGAGAGCTTCCCAAGGAGTAGTGTTGGACCTAAAGACCGGCTCACCTAGCCCCTTCCTATGTTTCAGGTCTGCAGAGTAACTGAGAGGCTTCACGGTCCTCATTACTCTCGTGTCGCATTTCTTTACATTACACTTAGTTGAGGTAAGTTAGGGAAGCCTCTCGTGTCTTGACCCTCTATAACCTAGGGTCTTGTACATGGTGGTCCCCCTCTCTTACATTTTTGGTGAACCTGACGTGAACCATTTTGGTTTCATTCTTGCAATCCTGATAGTTCATTTCCTCATACTCTAGGAGTGTTGTAGGTGAAAGTGTTGTGAGGCTATTGCCTTGCAACCCATCCTATGACCCCTAATTGGCATAGTTGAAAGATTCTAAAGGTATTGCACGATGAAACCTTAATTGGGTCACCATCTTATTTGTCAAATTTTAGGGACTCTGTGAATGCATTTTCTAGTGTGCATAATGGCCTCCTTCATGCATCAACCTATCCCCTCTACACAGCCTATGGATAGTGGTACTAGTATAACTTTCACTTCATAGGACCCGTTGATGGGATTTAACAAGGAACCATCTCCTCTTTACATTCCTACATGGATCAATGGAAACATCGTAGTGGATGTTCTCATTGATTCAACATCATAAGTGAACATAATAATAGAGGAGATTATGCTGATAAAATTCTTACATAAGGATGGGTATGATGCTCTTGTGAGTACCATCCACACACATGATGGGATTTTTGTCCCCCTTTGGGTAGTATTGACCTGTCGATCTTAGTTGGACCTAAGTCTGTGAAACTCCTATTTAATATCATCCCTGGATCTAAGCTCTTTAGGGTGAAATTGGGTATCCCTTGGTTGGTGGCGATGAACACGGTAGCCTTTTTCATGGATAAATGTCTAAAATTTATCCATGGAGGCTCCATGCACATAATCCATGACATCGGATATAGACCACCGGTCACACGTGGTAGCTACTCCTTGGATCACCCTTGGCCTGCGTCCGTTGGTCCTCTCCTACCTAGGTTGGACCATTTACACAAAACATATCAAAACTATAAGAAATGGAATCTAAGGCCAAAACTTAGATACCCTCCCTCACCTTATGTCATCTCACATAAGGCTTGCTTGAAAGCTAACAACGATGTTGCTAAGGCATGAAAGAAGGAAGAAGAGAAGCAGTCTCGCGATCCTCCTTCTTCCTCTTCCGTTGATCAGTCTAATGCTTCTTCTCACTCTGTTGAGGTACCATTGGGTCCTACTCCTCATCTACATGAGAACCCTATGGTGCCCGCTTGGCAAAATCCTAAGCGTCTTGCATTCAAACTTCCTATTCTGCTGACAAAGCCTAGAATTGTTCGGTACAATAGGAAGAAGGTCTCCTAAGGAGAGTCCTCTTTTTTTTGACCTCTGTGGCCTCCTACTACTCCTGCTCCTAAGGCAGTGAGCAGAAAGAGGCCCGCTGTCGAGGCTCTCAAGCTAACCCCTCTTATCGCTCCTCAGCCTATTCCTCCTGCTCTCATGTAGGAACCTATCCCTCTGCCAAAAACAACCGTAGTGGACGTTCCTATGGTCGAACAAGAGCCTTCTATCCATTTCCAAACCCTAGCCTCTAACTCCAAGAGCCATAGAAACTACCTTGCAAGTGAATGCAAATGTCAGTGAAAGGACCTCTTGGCTGAGAAAGCCACCTCGCAAAGGAAGGTGGAAGAAACAATCACCCCTACTTCGGGGCCTCCTACAACATCTTCTTCATCTCTTCCTTATGCTTCTCTCTAGTCTGGTCTTGTACTGGTTCTGGCTTCTATTGTGAGCATGAATGCACCTAACCCTTAATGGGTATAGGTTTTCATCGCTCCTTCGGTGGAGCCACCTTTACTGATGTCCATTCTAGATATCTAGCCTTTCCTGAAGCCCGTGGATATTATTAATACTTTGGTTGTATTTGTTATAGTTTTTTCCTCTTCTTCCTCTACACCTTTGGCCTTGTTCATGGGGATTTCATCTCCTCTGATGAAACAGGAGGCAGAGGATGGTCCCTCCAGCAACAAAGGAAATAGGAACACCTTACCTTCTCCACATGGCGATCCCGCACTAACTTGTTCTATCCTAGTAACAGAACCAATCCCGACTTCCCTTGAGTTCATCACCACTCCTGATTCATTCAATGAGCCTAGCAATGAACCTTAGGCATAGCCTATCCTGTCCACTAAAGTTAGACACCATGTTGTTGTGGGGTGCATGTTTAATTCTATGGATGAAGTCTCGGCCTTGTCAGCAATCTTCACAGAATTGCTTACCTTGGCTCCACAAGAGCTTGGTGGAGAGGACCTCAAGGGGACCTCTTCCTTAGCCCTTGTTAGGGGAGGGCCAGATACTCCTCCTCTTAACATCCCACCATTACAAGCTCATCCTCCTTCCCCTTATGAGGATCTAGATTGTGAAACGGATGACCTCTTGGCTAATCAATGTTAGGAGGAGGCCCCTTTTCTTGATCTTGTGTGTGTGTGTGTTTTGTATTGTGTTCCCCCGTGCTTGTGTTGTGTGTACCTGGATGACCCTTGTCACCCCCATTGGTACTTGGGTACATGCATGGTTTTTGTGTCAAAAACCTTCTTCTATTTGTATCATCATTCTTCCATGTTTGTGCTTGACTTTCAATAAATTGGGGACGATGCAAAGCATTGGAAAAATTTAGGCTTCCCTTCCATGTTTACCCAATTTTTTATTTTTATTTTGTCTTCTTGTGTATTCTTCACATGGTCTGATATAGTGGGGGGTTGATGACAATTAATTTATATATATATTTATGAACAGTTCTGACCTTGAAATATCAGTCTACCCCTATGTCGTTTATTTGTGTTTTCCCTCTTTTGATTTATCTTTTTCTCTTCTTCTTTGCTTGAGTTGTCCCTTTCATGTGTGACAACACCTTTCTTCAGCATTTCAGTTTCAAAAAATGCATTCGTTTCCAACAAATCTTTTCTTGAAAATCTTCACAAACTTTTCCTTAGAATCGCATTCTCAACATGGAACCCTAATAGAACATGTTTCCTTCATCATAGTTTTGTAAAGAAAGGGCTTGAAGACCTTCCTCTGAAGTGGGAACAACTTTAATCTTCCCCTCACATGGGTTCATATCCTTCCTTTCGAGTTCCTTGATGAAGTGAACATCTTTTGAAAGGATTCCTTGATGAAGGATCACTCTAAGAAGAATAACTACTTTCGAACTGTGTGTCCCTTGAGTGGACCCCTTTTTCACAATGGGTTCCCAAGGGAACCTTTTTTGAAAGTCTTTGCTTCAAATGGATTCCTTCATGTCTAGCCTGGGGGAAGCCCGACTAGACTTATTCCATTTTCCTTTTCACCTCTAACTTGGGGGTAGCCTGACTAGACCCATTTTGTATCTTTGTGTCTAGCTTGGGGGTAGCCTGACTAGACCTCACCTTTCAAATAGCGCATACCTTGAGTGGACCCCTCTCCTTTTGAAGGGTTCCTAAGGGACCCCTTCAAAAGACTTATGAATCATTGACAATCTGTGTGACTGTCTGTTAGCTCTCAAAAATGCAAGCGGGAAACCTCAAGAGGTTGCCAATCTCTTGGTACGTTTTAGGGTAACAAACAAGGTAAGATGTTTTAGACCTTCTACTCTTCAGGTGTTGCTAGACCTAGGCACGTGTACCTATACGAATGAAGCAGACTTAATGTGCTTATCTTTCTTGAAATGTTTTTCCCACAATGGCAGATGAGAGTGGACAAATAAAACTAAATTTGGTATAAACTGTATCACAATATTCAAAGCTAAATCCTAATATGTTCAGTTAACAGATGTAAAGAAAATGAATGAATCTAAATGGTGAAATACAAAGACTAGTGCCTTATTGGGTATGCAGAGTCAAATGAAATGGAAATGGGCAAATTATTTCTGTTGAATACTCAAATTGTTTGGAATATGTTTTGTTTATAACTTGTATAAACATGCAAGACTGTGATTACCAAGTTCTTCTTAATAATCCAGATGAGCTCTCCTGATTACTATGGTCAATTAAAAGGATTTAATCTTTTCTTGAAAGAACCGATCAATCAACCACATAGATACAACAAATGTGCACTAATAAACTGAATATAAACTTGTTATATCAATTTAAACAACTAGAAAGCATCAATCTTGGAGACAACTTAGTAATTCTTTCAATAAGCACAACAGACAATTGACACCAAAAATGAGCCACCACATCAACTGATTTTCATTGATATCTCCATTTGAAATCATGCATCATAGTCTCTGATTTGAAAATTTTTATTCTACTCTATCCATTTCTAATCTATCTACTGTATCTAATCTCTAATGTCTCCTCTCTAGAAATGTCTTCATTTACAATTGAAAATGGATATTTATATATCTACATCTGAAAAGACACATCGCTTTGTGTATCCAAATGTCAGCCAACAATTGCAATCGGGGTTTGCCATTATTTACTAAGCACTCTCCAAGACATCACGCAGTCATACCAAAGGCCAATGTCTTATCGACAATCATCCCTCCATCCTTTGTGTTTCACTATGACCTATGTTGTTGGGGAGACGTCCCATAGATCATATTATGTCCTACCGAAACATTTCCTTAAGTTCACTTTTTGATTGTCGTGACAATATCATTCTCTCACCGATGAAGCACACCTCAGCGTGACAAACATGTTGGAAAGACTATATAACCTCACACTGAAAACCATTGATAGAATCCCTTCATGTTTTGTCGATGAGACCGGAGCCACTCGGTGAGACATTACTCTGATGCACTTTAGTCGTACCGATATGTGTATCCTTGTCGCCGGTTGGTAAGACACCACGAATTCGCTAAGACCTCATCCCAAATACCTTTAGTCTAGTCGATACATCATTCTTTGTGCTAGTCGGTGAGACATAATGCGCTCGGTGAGACCTCACTTCGATAACATGACTCTTACTGATGCATATCCTAATCGGTGAGACACAAGGGTCGGCGAGACTTCATAACTTTATTCTGAAAGATTTTAATACAATTCCATTCACATTGTCGGCAAGACCCGATGTATTCACTAAGATATTACATCGATACCTCTTAGCTTGGCCGATAAGCCCCCTTATGCATTGGTCAGTGAGATACAACCCATTCGGTGGGACCTCACCCCGGTCATATCACTCTTGCCGATATAAATTTTCTTCTGTCACCGAGACAATGACTAGTGTCACGCTGAATGGTGCCTATATATGAATTTTAATCGGTGTGACATCAAAGAAGTCTTGCCGATAGACCTACAGTAGATATATATTAGCAAAAATACACAATGGGTCAGGGAGACCTTGCTTTCTCATGCCGATATGAATTATAATGTGAAATATTCAGACTTAGGTGGATTTTTTGGAACTACATAGAAAAGAATGAGCAAAATGTTATGAAGAGAGGCCTTGTGCATATGGTGAGGATTATTTTGGAAGCTCAGGGGTATGAAACAACTTGTGAAATTATTTAGAATTTTACAGTTCTAACACTGTCCACTTATTTGCCTACACGACCACTTTTTGACATGATCTATTTGCAGGTAGATGTGTCACCGCTTTCTTGGTCTCCTCCATGTGAGAGTTCTAGGAGGATACCTTCCTTGCAAGTCTACGAGTCTATAAGGTGCTTTCTCAATCTCCTCCATGTGAGAGTTCTTGGAGGATACCTTCCTTGCAGGTTTGCGGGTCTGTACGGTGCTTTCTTGGTCTCCTCCATGTGAAAGATCTTGGAGGACACCTTCCTTGTAGGTTTGCGGGCCTATAAGGTGCTTAGTTCATGGGGCTTCCTTCATGTGAGAGATCTGGGGAATTCCTTCTTGTAGGTCTGTGGGCTTGCAAGATGCTTTGTTTCTCCAACTATATAGTTCTGAGTAGTTATGAAGTCCTTTGCTTTCCCTGCACCTTCAAGTTCACCAAATCGTGGTCTGCTTCCTCAATGGTTTAGGTATACATTTCTAACTTTACTCTTTCTTGATCTACTTTACTGAACACTCATCAGTATTTGTGCTTGCTAAAGTGGGGGGAAAATGTATAAGCATGAATTTGCACCCCATGTGCAAATCCCCTTTTTCCATTTGTCCACCTTAGAAAACCAAGTTTGGAGACTTAATTCCACCCAAGCCCACTGCTTGCATCCCACTTGGTGCCTATTTTGAGCGTTGGTGGAGGCATTTCTATCAGTAATTCCTGCATGATGCATAGATGTTTGCATGATGTGCTTATGTCCCTAGCAGATTCCTACGGTTGAACTTGCATAGGCATTACTATTCTCATTAGAGGTGAAGTTGGAACACCCTAGTTGGCCGACCGACCCAAATATGGCCATTTTCTTCCCTCTTCCTTCAAATTATCTATTCATTCCTTCATTGCAAGCTTCTACAATCTCTACACATCTTCTTCACAACTTCAAACATTCAACTTCATACTCTTTTACATCCACTCCAAGCTTCAAGCAACATTCTTGCATTCCATAGCAGCCAAAGCAACACTCTACCATGTCGGTAGAGTAAGTTTGGGACCATGCCATTGCAACAGAGGCTTAAGTTCCTCTCATTTTCTCCCCCAAACAACCTTGAGTTCTCTTGGTGGAGGTGGTAAGCTTCCCTCTCCTCTCCTCTATAATTTGGGTGAGTTAGCACTTTATTGTTTTGAAGTACTTTTGTGCTCTTTATTGTATTTTTTCCTTTATCTCATTTCCTTGGCTGTCCATGGAGGTGGGAACACCTAAATGGGGATCTGACTAAGGCAGACCCCTATACAACCACCCAACATTCTACTCTCTTTCTGTGTGTAGGAGTGTGTGATTCTCAAAGGATCAATTGGCGAATGAATTCTTCGGTGAGATACTCCTTACTCTCTTTACTTAGATTGCATATTTGCTTTATAACATTAGAGAGTATTTCATTTATTTAATCATGGCATTTTGGCCCTTTAGTTAGTTATTTGGGCCATTAGCTAGTTTTCTTGGTTTGACCTCATCTTCGTTGTTGTCTGGCCGTACGAACGCCAACACACTTTTGAGATGCTAGCGCTCTACATTGATGTCAAGAGACTGCGCTTTCATCCTTAGGAAGAGAGATTCCGAGGCATAGTGTTGGACCTAAAGACCAACTCGCCTAGCCCCTTCTTGTGTTTCGAGTCTGTAGAGTAACTGAGAGGCTTCACAGTCCTCGTTACTCTCATCTCGTATTTCCTTACATTACACTTAGTTGAGGTAAGTTAGGTTAGCCTCTCATGTCTTGGCCCTCCATGACCCAGGGTCTTGCACATGTTGGTCCACCTATCTTACATTTATTTTATGAGCTTCTCTTCTAGTTTCATCTAGCTCAGTTAACTCTTCCATTCTATGTTGCATCTTATCATAAATGTTTGTGTCATATTCCTGCACAAACTTGTACATTTTCAAAAATTTATTGTGAGGTATCCTTGATTCTACACCATACACAAGGTTGAATGGGGATTTCCCAATGACCTTCTTGACTGTGGTCTAGTCAGCCCATAGTGTAAGCTACAATTTTGAATCCCAAGCCTTTTTGTTCTTCTTAATCATTCTTTTCATGATCTTCATCAAACTCTTGTTACTAGATTCTACTTGTCCATTCCCTTGAGGATGATAGGGAGATGACTATTAAATAACTATACCATGCTTATTGCAAAAGTCAGTAAACTCCTCAGATCTGAAACACATGTCATTGTCAGAAATTATCCTTTCTAGGACTCCAAACCTGCTCAATATGTAATTCATCAAAAAATCAAAAACCACTTTACTTGTTGCTTTTGTTGTGGGGATTGCTTCCACCCACTTTGTAAAATAATCTATTGCAACAAGTATCCAAGAGTGTCCCCCACTAGACTTCACTAATATTTCCCTAATAAAATCAATGCCCCATTGTTGGAAAGGAGCCTAAACTAAAATTGGTATAAGAGGCAGATTTCTAGAGAACTTCAACTTTCACATGAATCTTTGACAAGCATTACACCTCTTAAAAAATCTATGAGCATCTTTGAACACATTTGGCCACTAGAATCTTGCTCTTAGTAATTTGTGAGCAGTGGTCTTCACCATGTAATGACATTCACATGCTCCATTATGCATTTCATTAAGGAGTTCTTCTACTTGATCTCCATCTACACATCTCAACAATACACCCTTTGGGATTCTCCACCAAAGTTCACCATCAATAATGATGTACTTAATAGCCTACAGTTTTAAAGTTCTCTCATTATTAGGCATTCCTTCAAGGCATTGCATAGTTTGCAGGTATTCCATAATTCTTTTGTACCATCCACAGGTTTGCATATCACATAAGGGTGCAACATTTTCATGTTTTATTTGGTTTATTTGGTTTTCTTATAAGTTGGTCTTAGACATCAACTTAGCTAGACCTTGGCCTATTACCAATTTTGTAATTTTCACATCAATATTAAACTCTTGGATCTTGTTGATCCATCTGCATCTTCTCCTTGTGGTCTCTTGTTGGGTAAAAAATATCTTTTACTGCTGCACTTGGTACATATGCTACCACAATTTCTCCCATCAAATATGTCCTAAAATTCTTTACATCCTTAACCAAGGCATAAGCTTGCTTTTCTATGGCATCATATTTAAGCTCAATTGTTTGCAACAACTTGCTAAAAAAGGAAATAGGTTGCTCAAAGCCTCCATCATTCTTCTGTAATAACACTCCTGCCAAAGTATGGAACACAACAAAAGTGAATAGTTGAAATGGCTTTAAATAATTAGGGAATTTGAGCACATGCACCTCTTTGATGGCATCCTTTATAGCTTGAAAAGCTCTAGTAGGCTCTTATGTCCATGATACTTTCTCTCCTTTCTTCAACATTTTGGAAATTGGCCTGACAATCTCAACAAAATTTGTGATAAATCTTCTTACAAAATTAATTTTTCTAAAGAAAGATTGGATTCCCTTTACATTTTTTGGCCGTGGAATCTTTTCAATTGTTGCCACACATTTAGGATCAATCTTAACCCCATCTTTTGAGACAATATTCCCTAACAACTTACCTTCCTTCACCCCAAAAATGCATTTTTTAGGATTCAAGGAAATCCCATATTCCAAAGCTCTAATAATATCTTCTCCAAATGTGAACAATGATCTGCTTCCTTCTTGTTGTGTGCAGTCAAGTCATCTTGGTATATAGCTAGGAATAGATCAATAAAATCAGCAATAAAGATCAATAAAGAGTCATACGTGGCTCTTTGAAATGTAGCACCTGCATTGATCAAGTTGAATGGCATTCTCACATACACATAAGTTCCCCATGGTGTAGTGAATGTAGTTTTGTATTGTTTAGATTCTCTCACTGTGACTTTGTTGTAGCCTAAGAAATCATCCATCATGGATAACAATTCACACCCTGTCACCTTATGTAGCATAGCCTCCATGTTACGCAATGGGTAATTGTCTTTCAGGGATGACACATTTAAATTCCTGAAATCTACATAGAGTCTCAATTCGCCATTCTTTTTCCTAACTGGAACCAAGTTAGAAACCCATGAAGAATGCATTATAGGTTTGATAATTCCAGCATCCGTTTACTTTTTCAGTTCTTGCATTTTGGGTTGCAAGGTTGGCTTTATTGGTCTTTGCTTCTGCGTAATTGGTTTGGCCTCTGGTTTCAAGGGTATTTCATGTTGAAACAAATCTTCCCTATAAGATTTTAGGTCATCATATGACCAAGCAAATACATGTCTATATTTTTGTAGTAGGCAATCAACATGGTTCTAGCATGAGGCTTCATTATACTTTCTAGTTGCAAATATTATCAAGCACTGTAGGCCAAGTCTACACCTCTATTTTTGAAATGTCATCAAAAGTGGCATCATCCAATCTAATATCAATGTTGGCTAACAATTCTACCCTTACATTCATTCCCCTTTCTATCCAGTCTATGTTAAAAGCATCAAAAGCCTCAATGGTATCCCAAACTGCATTCCTATATTGCTTAAGCCTTTTATTTTTGGAAACAAATTTGGATCTAACTTGGGAAACCACTAATTTAGAATCACCAAACACTTTTAACATCTTAATACCATGCTTTGAAGCTAGTTTCAGACCAAGCAACAAAGCCTCATATTCGGCCACATTATTTGTGGAGGCAAATTTCAATAGGAAAGAGTATTTGAATGTTTTGCCTTGTGGGGAAATGAGGACAACTCTTGCACCTGAGCCTTCCTTGGAACAAGCTTCATCAAAGTACATGGTCCAGAGATCTTATCCTTGTGGTGCATCTAGGACCTCTCTATCAATTGGAGCAAGCTTAACCTCTTCCTCTTGTCTCAATTCTTCAACCCAAAAAGTGTCCAAACCAGTATCCACAAAGTTGATTATCACTAGTTCTTCTGGCTCCTCTACATATTTGATCGTATGGCAGGTTCTTGGTTCCCTAGAAATTTTGACTTCCTTTTGGTTAATGGAAAAGGTAGAAAAATATAAATCACACCAAATGCTTCCACCCATGGTGCCCTCCACTATCTTGACATCAACATACCATAATTTGGTGGGATATCCACCACTGTGATACTCATGTACAACTCCTTCTCAGGGAATGTTACAAGCTTGTATGGGACTCTATTAATCACTCCTATGATAGGTACTTCTCTCAAGTGCATAGAAAAACACTTTCCATAAGTTCTATCAATCCTCAAACCCATTTCCTTCATAATTTCTATTGGCATCACATTGTTTGAGGCCCTTGAATCAATCATGTAGTTTTCTAACAAATTACCATCAATGATAAAACTCAATAAAAATGGATTAATCTGACTTGGGCTTGCAGTAATTGTGGTTCCCAAGTATATCTCAAGATTTTAATTAACCACTCCTTCCACTTTATCGCTCTTTTCTTGATTTTTTATCACTTTGGGTGGATCAACCTGTTGATGGTCAATGTAACACAACAATGTTAAACAAAATATTTCTACCCTATTTCTCCTGAAAAAGGTAGATAACCTAAAGCAACCTATTTTCCAAGGTCTTTGTAGTTGGTTCTTAACTGTGTTGATGTTGTTCAGTGGCCTATGCAACTATAATGTTCAAGGGGTCTGCTGGTAAAAGGGATACAAAATGCATCATATAAATTAATCTATGTTTTTGGGGTGTAAACAAATATCAAAAGATAGGAAAGAGCTCAGGACAACAAAACATGAATGTAAATTTCCTTCAATTCAGACATACAAACTTCATAATGAGCATTGTTTCTAGACAACTAAACCATAAAAAGATACAATCCATAGCACAATCTATACCATTGCATTCATTCATAGTACAAATTCAAGACATACAGATCATTCACCATTCATAAACTTCACAATTAACAAGAACATATCATCAGCTCATCACTATAATTCATAGATCAATGAACATGCAAAACTTCATTCACAGATAACTCAATGAAAATAACCTCATATTCTGAATATTCTATTGATTTTTTCCAAATAAGAGACATTTGTGCACAAAATTCACTAGCATAAAAATGCCTATTTTTCATTGACATCACCATTACGACTTAAACTTGAAAATAAAATAAAAGTATATTGAAAATTGTAAAATATCTAAGTATCTTTGCATAAGCTATAAAAAGAGTTTCTAAAACTGTAAAAATATCTTTCTCCTTAGGCTGCTAATCCTTCTTCAATTAGCCGACCTTTAAAATATGGAGAACAAAATTGCATATAGACCAACCCTAACACTAATTTCTCTAGTCAAAAATTGAGATCCACAAATTTAGGGAACCACTGGAGCTGCTTGAGATGACCACCTTGTTGATCTTTAGTTCGCTTGTTGATGACTCTATTGTCAAAATATGATGCACAAAGAGGGAAGGTAGAACTACTAGGAATCTTTAGTTAAAGTCATGTCATGATCCTACAAAATAGGGGAGAAAGAGAGAGAGAGCTATCCATTATGAACTGAACATTCCACTACTACTTTATTCCTGTATTTTCTGCTCAAGCATGTTGGAGCATATCTTCATCTGGCCCATCCACCCAACTGTCTGCAAACTTTATTCTTTTCAATTATGTAGAAGAAAACTCTTGCATATCCCAAAGTTTAATGAGTTCCCTTATAGCAGCCTTTATCTCCTCTTTGATATCCATTAGTCCATCAATCAACAAGTCATCACCATCATCCCCCTTATGCATTACCTCCTCAAACCTACTATTCCATTTTTCTTTAAGTTTTTCAAGAGGGAGGCCATCTTTTAGGGGAATGTCCTCATTTATAGGCATGGAAATGATTGCTTCCAACTCCTCAACTTGTTCATTCAAATCTTTGGCATCCTTTCCCTCCACTTGTGAAATTCCTCCAGAAGCTCCTCACATTTCTTATTCCTACAAAACATCCCTAGATTAAACCAACAGAAAGCATAAAAATCAACATTAAAATATTACCTTTGATATTGCCCTATCCTTCCCTAGGTAGCCTCTCATAGTGAAATTTAAAACTTATCAGAGGTAGAACCAGGAAGAGATTAGGAACGATGGCTTCTGACAAAGGTGAGATATTGGAATTGGAATTGGGATCGGAATGGAAACCAAACCTAGAACCATTCAATAGTTCCAAGTCCGTTTTCCATTCTAGTTTCACTTCCTCCAAAGGAAAAGGATACAAAAGCAAGACAAAACCTTATCGAGAGAAGGATCAAAATCAGACCCAAACTCAAATTCACATGCTTATGAGTTAAGTTAATTCTTGGCTCCATTTTCACCACCTTATCATTAAACATGAACCAAATTCGATCCAATGCTTATGAATACCTAGGACGAGGTCACAGGAAGGCTTGAGGAGACTTAGAATAAAGGTGCAAATTTATTATCGAAAAAATAGGGGTAGGTTCGCGCCACCTAGGGTACAATATTGTAAAGAGGCAGCATACAAACCCTAGTTGGCACAACCTGTCGAATCAGGAAATTAGGGCATCAAAAAATTGACATGAAAACCATTGAATCAACATGGGAAAAGGATCAGAAGGGTCATCCAACAAATTTAGAACCTTTCAAAGCATAAGAGATCCTTCAAAAACAAAGCCCTAAGCAAAAACTAGGGCACGACAGTACAAATACCACCAAAATGGGAAAACGACAGCAAACCGACAAAAATGAATGGGAAAACACAATAAAGCAAATAGGAAACAGAAGGGAAGACAAAACAAGAACCGAAAAATCAAGTGAAACACAAACACAAACACATGAAGATTCATGAGAAAGGTCTCATTAATGCGCGATGAACACCACAAACTAGAAATGGGAAAACAAACAAAAATGAAATAGGGCAAAGACCCACCTACCTCAAAATACTACCAAACAGGATGAAACTTGATCTGAATCCGCTTGCAGACGCTTTCCCTCGACCAAATCATGCTTCTCTTTCATGCTTTCTCAGCTTTGGTTTGCTTAAACAACTTAGACAATAATAATAATGAGCCAATTAACCTTGATTAAAGTTTAAAAGACATTTCACGCGTGTGAGGAGGTTGTAATTAATGCAATTAATGCGGTTGGTTAGGCGTGGAATTGAAATGGGGATGAGTACACAATATCTACATACGTCAAAGGTAAGGCGAAAGTGGAAGTTGAGTTAAAATGGAAACAAGAACTTAAGGAAAGCTCCACATTCCATTTCAGTTTTGGTTTCAGGGCAAGGAAAAATGACAACAAAGGAACAGGGGCGGAATCAGACTCAAAACCAGATTCAAAACTTTTTCACAAAGTTCCAAAGTTTGATCCCATTTCCAGTTCTACTCCCGCTAAAGGAACAAACTCTAAAATGAGAAAAGGGAAACAATAGGAAATGAGACCGGAACAAAACCCATCCCAAGCCAGACACAAACGGGGACAAAAACAAAAAGAAAACGAGCGGGAGCAGGATCAGAGCCAAAAATGGATCCGAAACTTCGCAAAGTTCTAAGTTCAGTTCCATTTTCGGTTCTACTTCCGCCAAGGGGAAAAGAAACCACAAGGGAAAAAAAAGACAACTCAAGGGAGAAACAAACCCAAGAGTGCAAGGCAAAACAAATAGACAAAGAAAATGAACAAGACAAGAATGGGGCCGAGACTGGAACCAAATCCGGACTTGGAACCTTCACAAAGTTCTAAGTCCAGTTTCTATTCTGGCTCCGCTTTCGCAAGACAAAAGGAACAAGGACTTAGAAGTAAAAAGAACAACTCCTAAGGCCCAAACAAAAGCACCAAGGACAAAAAAACACAAGGGGGACCCATTTTGACCAAAACCAAAATGGGGTGGTTATGCAAGGCATAACACAACCACTAATTTGTCACTAGAGGCTATAGCTACACCATTAATGAGGGAAACTGCCTTAATTTTGTGTTCATCAATCCTCATAATTTCCAATAATGGGACTGTAACCTTGACCTGAGACAACACTTGCAACATATCCACAAGAGTATATTTTGGTAATTCAGGCAAGACTACTTCCTTATCCATCATTTTATTAGTTTGTTTCTCACCCTTTTTAGCAACATCCTCCTACTCTTTAGCCTTCACAGTTGGGGAAATGAATTCACTATCTATCTTGGCTTTATCACCTTTTTTAGCCCAAATTTTGGCTACTTTACTTTCTTTGGGTTTTGTCACATCCTTCTTGATTTCTATTTTGGTCCCTTTGTCATCTAATTTCTTCTCTTTAATGAACATGATGCTAGGTTTACCTTGATCACCATTCACAACTTTTTTTCTCAAATGATAAGTACTCATTGCTTGATTAGCCAATGCAGCTGCCATAATTTTTAATTTCTTCATTTAAGGGTCTTCTCAGAAAAATATTACCCGTTTCAAGATTATAAACATGGTAGTCACTATTGTGTGAGATAAAATGTGTAAATGAATAATAAAATCACACAAGCAATGAAACATTATATTAGAGAATTCACATCACAAATCTAATCGAATTGAAACAAAACAAATTCTCTAAAGTCATCTCATTGTTTCCTATCTTCAAGGATTTGTTAAATCATAATGTCTCTCAGATTGTGTATGCACTTATGACCTTTGGAATGACAACCTAAAGAATGGAATGCTGGAAAATGTAAGAAATCTATTCCTACATGATTGATTGAACTATATGATTGATGAGTGATGCTATGATAATGATGTTGTTGCTATTGATGAAAGTGATATAGAAATGATGTAATTAACTATTGCAAACTAAGATGCGGCTAAAAGCCATGATTCTAAATTAAATGCTTCTAAATGCTAATTGCTAAATGCTCAAATGCTAAATGCTCATAAATGCTCTAATGAAAATTTTGCAGAGTATGATTGTTCAAAGTTCGGATATGAAATGTTGTAGAATGAGGCTGCATTTATAGATTTTCTAGGGCATATTTTGATGTGGCATCAACCAACGGTCAGGATTTTAGTTGAAGAGATCGAGGGTGGAGGATGAAGAACTTAGAGAGAATCAAGGAGAGTGTTCCCTTTAATAGAACAATCTTCCAAGTGTGAGAGAGAAAAAATGGAGGAAGAGAGCCAATGTGTCTCAAGTTTGTTTTAGAATTTGTTGAGGATAATGTCAATTTAAATATTAAGGACATTTACATTCATGAGACACGTGATGAGGTGGCAAGAGGAAAAAGTTGTAGATATGTGACTAAATTTAAATTTTAGAATTTCAATTTAGTAAGAAGATATTAATTAAATAAAACAAACTATTCAAATTTTTTTATTTAATTAAGATTAGAAGAATGTGATGTAAGATAGAAGAATTAGAAAATGTGAACTATATAAATAAATTTAAAATTTATTTATAAGTAGATGAAATAAGAGGTTTATTAATTAAATACCTTGTATTTAATTAATTAATTATCTTGACCGATTTTAGGTGTATACATTTTTCCCCTATTTGAAGTGATGTGTTTACACATTGCTTCAAAGAAAAATTTGCTAGTGATGCTAAAAAAAAGAAAAATTCGATATGCCCCAGATGTTGATTTTCGAGTGATGATGGATAAATGCCCCCTTGGGAGATAAATAGATGAATTTTTGAATTTTTGGGTTTTTTGAAATTTTTGAAATTTATTTATGATTTGATGATGATTTTCAAATTTTATGATGCTAAAATGATTTATCTCCCGAAAAATGATTCTGGACCTTCTAGGTGATTAGCTGATTAATTCAGACCCTAGTTTAAAAATAAAATAAAATCAATCCCACTTAATTACCCCTTAAAAGGTAAAAGATGTGAAAAATAAGTTCATTTGAGTCATTTGCATTTTGAAAATTTGGAGTGATTGAGTGAGTTGAGCAAATTTGGCAAGATGGTGATTCTGATCCAAACCCACCGATTAGAGCGAGTGCGACGTCACAACCATCAAGCTGCATATGGACCTCTGGTATGTACCCTAAAAAACCTCTTCATGAAATTTGAATCTTGTTTTTCCCACATTTTTCACGTTTAAAATTCTGTATTTAGCATTTTAGTGCATTAGGAACCTGATGTAGCGTATTGGGTCACTGTTTTGGCGCATTTAGTAGATTAGCGCATAGGTTGAATTTTTTAGCGCATTAGTTGAAAAGTGTAGCACATATAGTAAATTAGCACATCCATACCTAGACTTAGCACATCTATAGGGTCTTTTAGGGCAATAATAGATTTAGCACATCGAGTCTAGATTTTAGCGCATGAGGTTTCTTAGCGCTTTGATGAAATGAAATAGCGCATTGATGAAGTTTGATGACACATTTGGTAATTTAGCACATAGAAATCTTGTTATAGCGCATTGATATAATTCTCTAGCACATCTACTTTTTTAGTGCATTGAAACACTGTTTCAGCTCATTTAGACCAAATTGATGAAATTTAGATTAGACTCCTTGATTTTGATGATTGTTGATTGTGTCAGCCAATGTTTTGATGTTGTTTGATGATGTTGATAGATTAGATGATGATTGATCTCATGATAGGTGAGGATCAATGATAGGATGATGATGATTGACCTCATAATAGGTGAGGATCAATGATAGATGCTCACGAGATTTGATCAAAATCTCACTAGAGCTGATTAGATTGATACGATTGATGTTGATTGATAAGATTGCTAATTTGTGATATGTTATGATGATAGGAGCCATTAAGGATCCTTCAGTCTTAGGAGTGATTCCTGAAGACCTGGGATTTGATTCCACATCTGGTACAGGCTGATCTAGATGTGATTAGACGATGCGGATTGACTTCTTTGATAGATATGCCCCAACATAGGATTAACAAGGGACTTCTAACCGCTTTGGCAGAGAGGTGGCATAGTGACCACAACACTTTTCACTTAGCCATTGATGAGATGAAAATGACACCAGAGGATGTTTACCATATCCTGAGGATTCATGTTGTTGGTGAGTTGGTCATTTATGATTCCATGGAGTAGGGGGGCACCGATGCATTGAGGAATGTCTTCGAGGATGACCACATTTGTGGATATGAGATTCATTGGCGGGATATGTTTGATGCATATGCGGCACTACCATGTGTTCTAGCTAGATTCATTGGAGGATTCTTATGTCTTGACCGCAGGTCGAAGGGACTCTTAGTTGATTGGGGTTAGACATTAGAGAGCATGATCACATAGGGGACTAGATATGCTTGGGGCTCCTGCATGCTAGCACAATTGTACCATGACCTTCACTAGGTGGTTTATCTTAGAGGGGCCAGTTTGTCAGCTGGGGTGACACTGCTATAGATATGGGCGTGGGAGCACATAGTTGTTACTCATCCAGTGGAAGAGAGACAACATCCAACTAGTTAGCCATACATTCATGGATATATAGGTCCAGTTGTCCAACATAAGCTGGGAAAACTAGAGTATTGGAAGAGGGTTCTAGATGATCTTGATACTGTGACATGCAGGTCATATCTAGACTATGAGCAGTGGTCAAAGGATGACACAGAGATGTCATATGTGTGCACTGCTAGATATTTTATTGGGAGGACACCATTTTTTATTAAGAGATTCCTTCTTGGGAGAGTGTTGTGATAATATGAGCGAGTACAGGGTATGCCCCAGGGAGTTGCACTGTATGCACATAGACGACATGACATTCTAGAGTGGGGACCTATTTTTATCATATGATGCAGCATGTGAGGAGTACCAAGGGTTACAAGCAGTTATTTGGGGGTACCATCCAGAGATTATAGAGGTTGACGTATCACAGGAGTATGCACATTACATATTTTCACATCCTTTCCTGAGGATATCTAGTCCAGATGATCCAATACCTTTATTAGATGATGATCAGGCACCGAGACGGAGGAGGGGTAGAGGAGGTGATGAGGAGGAGGGAGAGAGAAGTGATGAAAAAAATGATGGCGATGGAGATGGTGGCGGTGGCAGAGATGGTGATGGTGGCAGGGATGGTGATGGAGGTGATGGTGGTGGAGGTGACAGACCAATTTTATTTCTCAAAGTGCCTAGGAGGAAGAGATCCTTGGTGGTTGCAACATAATAGCATGTTTAGATTTGTTTTCCCTCACAACAGTAGCAGTCTCAGATAGCTACTTTATAGGCCCAAGTACAGACTCTACAAGGTCAGCCAGTACAGATACAAGGTTAGATACAGGCACAGACACAAGCACATGCATAGGCACAGGCACAAATTTCTACACTCACAGCCAAGAGATACCCTCAGGCAGTGGTGTGAGCAAGCAAAGGCCTTGTCAGAGAGATTGCAGAGAGTGGCCGAGGGTACATTGACAGCAAATTACCTTAGAGAGGTACGACACTCCACTAGGGAGGCCAAGTATTACAGGTTGCGGTACCATGAGGTGGTGCCTACAAAGCAGCAGGTTAGTTATGCTTTGTCTACTAGGTCAAGACACAGTCATTCTAGGTCTACCAGTAGGGGTGTCATTGGACCACTGCACAGAGATCCAGGTGCAGGACCATCAGGTGGTGCAGTAGGAGGCATAGGGCCAAAATTGTCTAGGGGTAGCAACACACAACTATTGTGATGACCTTTGATATATTTGAGACATTTGTATGCGTTGATTTTTGCTAAGGACATTGATGATTTCTACCATTTTGATGATGCATCTCTTGACATGTTTGGGTATCATTGTATACTTGACATTATGATTTTGAGATTATATGCTATGCAATGTACTATTGACCTATATGATGTCTATTATGTTCTTATGATGGATGCATTTAATTTCTATGGTATATGCTATGTGATGTTTAATATGCTTATGTAATGATTGTGTATAGATGTAATGACGATATGATGATGATTCTATATGTTCGATGGATGATGCTTTATGCCGTATGAGATGGGTTTGATTATGTAAATGATATGTAATGCACTTTATTTTTGTATTTTCTAATGAAAATATTATGATGTAATGCATAGATGGATGAATGATGTGATAATGCTTTCTAATGTATGTATGAAATGCAAATGATTATGCAACTATATGAGAATGATATTTTTTTTTTAATGTCAAATGTACTCAATCCATTAATGATAGAGATAACATCATTTTGAAAATTGTGCTAGACTTGGAAAATCTATAAATGCAGATGCAAAAACTAATATGGATGCAATCTACTTAACCATGAAAATATAAATATGCAAATGTTGTCATTGTATGCAACCAATTTGTCATGTTTTTAACATCATTGATCCTTTGAACTGTTGAAAGTGAGTATAAACATCGATGGTATAATTAGACCATGATGACCTAATTACTACTTTCATTATTTTTTATATTG
Source organism: Sequoia sempervirens (assembly GCA_007258455.2). Lineage (NCBI taxonomy): Eukaryota > Viridiplantae > Streptophyta > Pinopsida > Cupressales > Cupressaceae > Sequoia > Sequoia sempervirens. The sequence goes on along the minus strand of VDFB02000017.1, from coordinate 100,567,651 downwards.
CAAGTTAACACAAGCATCTAAGTATGATAGCACCGAGATGACCTGAGCATTACTTACATAAACAGACAAAAGTTAATCATTTTCCTATGAAAATTTGGAATGTCATCAATGATACTTTGTAGAGCATGTCTCGCGACAATTTACACAGTAGTAATGATTAACTCATAGATAGAAGACAAAGAAAAATCATACTCCTTCCTAGCTCCTCTAATTCAAGACATCCTTGAGGTGCTCTGGAGATATGGTAACAAAAATCAAAAGTAAAATAGTTGAATAGACATGCTAATGTGATAAAACCATGATTTAGACATCATCCATTTAGATTTATTTTGATTGATTTATTTGTTTGTTAGTTTGGATGGTTTTTTTGCTAATGATTGTGATAATTGGTTTTCAATGTTGAACTGCACTATGATTGTTGTGTTTGTGACATTGTCTTCTTGTTGTTTGTCTATTGGTTTAAGCTCAAAGTTTATTGCCCCTAGTGAGTTCAGGATTTTTCCCCTAATCCAAGGTGAGACATGACCGCAATGCCATAATATATACATGAAGCTTTTTGATGAAAAATAGAATGATGGTGAAAGAGAATGGTCAAAACATGCTCAAATAGATGGAAAAGCTAAGCTATCACAAATAGCAGTTGTTACCAGGTTTTCACTACTTGTTTTTATTCCACTTTTTTAGATTTTATGATTTTTTTGATTTTTTGATTTTTCACTTTTTATATATTTTTCATTTTTTTTCTTTTTTCATATTTTTCACTTTTTCTAATTTTTTTATTGTCACCAAGACACCTGTTTGCCAGGTTTTCATCAGGGTGACCATTTTTTTAGGACATTTTCTCATTTTTTTTTGTATTTTTTCAGGACTTTTATTGTGCACTAGATGAATTAGGTGTAGAACTTCTTGAGATGCTGGTTGTTGATGGGTTCTTTGAATAGGTCCCCTTTAGGCATATACAACTGATAAGCTCCAGATCCATAGACTAATACGACGACAAAGAGCCAATCTAGTTCAAAATTTCCTTTCTTTTCTTCATAATGTTGATTGTAGGGATTTTCTTTTAGGACCAAGTCACCAACCTGAAATGTTCTTGGTTTGAATCTGTGATTATAAATTCTTGACATCCTCTGCTAATAGGCTTTTAGGTGATTGATTGCATGCTAACAACACTCATCCAACAGTTCCAACTCTTGTAGCCTGGATACTCTATAATCTTCCTCTAAAATAATTCCCTTCAAAGACACTCATAGGGATGGTAGCTCAACCTCAATAGATAAAATGGCCTCTGATCCATAGACTAAAGCATATGGTGTGGCTCATGTCAGGGTGCGAATGCTAGTTCGGTAGGCCCACATAGAAGGGTTCAATTGAACATTCCAATCCCGTCCAACATTGTTGATGATTTTCTTCAAGATTTTCAAAATGGTTTTGTTTGAGGCCTCTGCCTAGCTATTTCCTTGAGGGTAGTATGGTGTGGAAAACCAATGTTGGATATGAAACCTTTCACAAAGTTCTTGGACATCCTGATTCTTGAAAGGTCTACCATTTTCTGTGACAATGGATTGAGGAATGCCATACCGAAAAACAATGTAATTTTGGATGAAGGATGTAATTTGTTTTCCATTGATGGTGGTCAAGGGAACAACTTCAATCCACTTTGTAAATTACTCAGTGGTTGTGATTATGAACTCGTGCCCATTGGAAGATGATGGATGAATCTTACGTACAAGGTCAAGTCCCCATTGATAGAAAGGCCATGTTGATGTGAATGGTTGCAATTCATGTGATGGTGGATGTATTAGGTTTCCATAGACTTGGAATTTTTGGCACTTCTTGACAAATTGAAAAGACTCCTCCATATTTGGCCAGTAATACCCCAAGCGTAGGAGTTTTTTAGTGAGAGTTAGACCACTTGAAAGATTTCCATAGATACCTTCATGAACCTCGCGTAAAGCAATTTCAACTCTGTTACGTTCAAGACGCCGAAGGAGAGTACCATCAAGACCTCATCGATAAAGTACATTAGCTATCAAGGTATGTCGAGCTGCTTGTCAAATAAATTTACGTTTTTGGTTTTGGGATAAATTTGGTGGTAGGATATTGTCTCTTAGATAGGTATAGATCTTCACATAGATAGAAGATTCAACCTTGACTAGATGGTATATGACTTGGGATTTGGGGTTATCATAGGAAGGGTTAAATAGTTGTTCCACCATGAATTCATAATGATCTCATTTCTCTGGTATCTATAGAAGATAGGAAATTGTTGCCATGACATCAACAACTTTGTTATCCCCTCTTGGAATCTACTCAAATTTGATCTCCACAAAGTACTTCTTTAATTCATTGACCATTCTTTTATATGGCATCAATTTGTCATCTTTTGTCTAGTAATCATGATTCACCTGATTTCTGATTAGTTGAGAATCTCCATAGACCTGTAACTGAGTGATTTTCCACTCCACAACTATCTTGACGCCAATGATCAATGCTTCATACTCAGCTGTGTTGTTAGTTCAAGGAAACATTAATCTGTAGGACTTTGGAATGGTGTGTCCTTGAGGTGTGACAAATAGGATTTTTGCACTTGATCCATGTTGCATGTAAGATCCATCAAAGTATAACATCCATTGTTGTGTTGACACTATAAGGACATCTGCATCTGGAAACTCAATGTTCATGGGATGATCATCTTCTAAAGGTGATTCAGCTAATTGATATGCTATGGCTTGGCCCTTGATTGCTTTTCTATCCACATATTGGATGTCAAACTCACTCAATATCATTACCCATTTTGCTAGTGTTCCAATTAAATTGGCTTTGCTAAGGAGATATTTTAGTGGATCAATCTTTGCTATCAATTTGATGGTGTGTGTTAACATGTAGTGTCACAGCTGTTGAGTAGCAAACACTACCACCAAACAATATTTTTCAATAAATGTGTAGTTGATTTTGTAGCCATTCAATGTTCTGCTGATATAATAAATAGACCTTTCTTTTCCCGCAAACTCTTCTTGTGCCAACAAAGCTCTCAAAGATACTTTAGTTGTTGCTATGTAAAGTAATAGTGATTTTCCTTCCATTGGTGGTACTAGTATATGTGGTGACATTATATATTGCTTCAGTTGATTAAAATCTACTTCACATTTTTCATCCCATTTGAAAGAAACATTCTTGTGTAATAAGTGATTAAAATGATGAGTTTTATCTGCTAGTTGTGTGATGAACCTTCTAATAGATTGGAATTGTCACTGTAAAGATTTGAGTTGGCTGATATTCTTGGGAGGAGGCATCTCCATGATGGATTTGACTTTTGTAGGATCCACCTCAATGCCTTTAGTTGATACTATATATCCCAAAAGTTTTGTTGACGTCACACCAAACACACATTTCTTGGGGTTTAACTACACATTGAATTTCTCCAATTGACTGAAGATTTTGTCCAGGATTTCTAGATGTCCTTCTCTAGTGAATGATTTTTCCAACAAGTCATCTACATAATCCTCCATAAAGGTGTGCATCATGTCATGAAAGATAGTGGTCATTGCACATTGATAGGTAGCTCCAACATTCTTCAACCAAAAATGCATAACATTCTAGCAAAACGTACCCCAAGGACATGTGAAGGTTGTCTTATCTTGATCTTTAGGTGCTATCTTAATCTAATTTTATCTTGAAAATCCATCCATTAATGATAGCATTGAATGCCCTGTTGTTAAATCTACGATGATGTCAATGTTAGGAAAAGAAAAGTCATCTTTCGGGCAAGCCATGTTAAGATCTCTGAAATATGTACATATCCTGATGTTGTTATCTAGTTTTGAAACTGGTACAATATTTGAGATCCATTCAGCATAATCAATTGGACAAATAAATCTTGCATCTAATAGTTTCTTCAATTCAATTTTCACTAATAGGGCGATGTGCGGATGCATTTTTTGCAATTTTTGCTTAACAAGCTTCACCCCAGGTGGTAGTGATAAATGATGCATTCTAAGCTTTGGATCTATGTGTGGCATGTCAGCGTAGGACAAAGAAAGTTGAATTTTCTCTCTTCAAAAAATTTGGTGAAGCTTGGTTTTTCTTCCTTTGTCATGGATGTTGCTAGATGTAGGGTCTTCATTGTTTCAGCTATGCCAATGTTGATGGATTGTCTAGGTTCAACTAGTACTGAAGATATCTCATGATAATGCTTGAGAAGAGTTTCAAATATCCCATCTTTCGATGCCTTAGAGAGGTTTTCACCATTAAATGCACTCTTTATTTTTACTTTTTCTTGTTCTAATACTGCCATTAAATGGTTTTCACCATTAGATCAAATTTTGATATTAATTTTTTTGTAGCTGAGAGATTTGGCACTCCCCTTGTTTGAAGCTTCATTATGAGATTCACTGGTGGAACATGTTTCAGGATTATCAGAGAAAAGTAAGTTCACAATGGCATCATCGTTTGGAAAGATAGGGATGTCAAGTAGCTTGGTTTGGTCCCAATGAATTAGTTCGGGGTGTACTAATGGTAAAGCATTGTCAGATTGGTTAAGGTCAATAGGGGTGAGTGTCCTAATGGAAAAATCATCAATTTTTTTTATAGCAATGTCAAGATCTATGATGTTACTCTCCTCCAAATCGTTTATCTTGCTCGAAGTTCGATCGTCTTCACTGGAGTCATCGATATGTTGTGATCAATATTCAAGAGGTCTAGACCTTGAACTTTGTCCCTCCATACGTTTTGGTGCATACCTTTGTATCACATCAATTTCTTTTTCATGATAAGATTCTTCAGATAGGGAATCCCATTCATACTCATTGGAATCTGTTTCAGAACTATCTCACAATTGAAGGATTCACTCAATAATCTACTACCTAGTTTCTTCTTTTGATTCTTCTATGTATCTTAGTCTTGTTTTTTCCTTAGCATGGGTTATGATAGGTTGTATTGGTTCCACAATTCCTTCTTTCCTTTTGCTAACAGGACCTTTTCCCTCACATCCCATCTTCTCTAAGATTTTAAACCCTTTACCATATGGCTCAATTAGTATGTTGAAATTTGATGCTTGTGATGCTTCTTCATCTTTGTATAACCAATTCAAAACATCCCTTTCTTTGGATTCATCTACTAGGGTACCTGATTTTACAAATGTGCCATCAAAGAGTGTGGTTGGTTGCGAGGATTGTTTCATTGAGGTTGATGGTTGTCCATAGGATCTAGGTGACTATAGCAATTGTGAAAGACATAATGATTGCTCAATAGAATATTCCCCCATGCCATTGTCTTTCAACTGGATCTTTTTCTTAAATTGTTTTGATAAGGAATTTAGTTGTCTTCCATGATCTAATGGAGTAGAATCACCAATGCCTTTGTATTTTGACTAAACCTTTTCCTCAAGCTAATTTGGAAAAGAATTCAATTGACTTTCGTTACTTGATGGAGTAGAATCACTGATACCCTTATCTTTTGACTAATCCTTTTTCTCAACCCATTTTGACAAGGAATTTAGTTGTCTTTCATTGTTTGATGAAATAGGAGTGTGAGCTTCCCTGTTATGCGGCACAAAAGTATCTTGGACTGTTTTGAGTGTGTTGCAATATTGAGGATTGTTGGAATCAGCTGAAATGGTTATTTCTTGTCCATTGAAAGGAAATTTCAAGCACTGGTGATATGTTGATGGCATTGCTTGCATTTCATGGATCCAAGGATGTCCCAAGAGTATATTGTATGTCAACTCCTTTTCTAACACTTGGTAGATATATCTTTTAAAACTGGTCCCACTTGAATTGGTAACACAATTAGTCCTTGGGAGGATCTCTCTTCATCATCATAGGATTTTATTGTAATCTTTCTTCTAGCATCAATTGCATTTTCTGAATATCCAAGTATATAGATAAGTTTTAAAGTGCAGATATTTATGCCAACTCCGCCATCTATTAGAACATGTTTGACCTGGTGTTTGTGAATTAAAAATTCAATGTGGAGGGAAACATTGTGTGGATGGGTGAGTGATACATCATAATTTTTAGAAAATGATAGGCAATGAGGTGTGTTCAAGCATCCTACCATAGCTTGGAATTGACAAACATCTAGATTATTTGGTACGGTGGTGACTTCTAGAGCTTGTTCCTAAATTTCTTTGTGGGCTGGTGAGATTTTGAGGAGTTCCAATATTGATTTTTGAGCTCGGATTTTCTTCAATTGGTCAACTATGTTGTACTGATTTGAAGGGACATCAAATATTTTGGATACAAAAGAGGAAACAAGCATTTTAGATGCAACTCCTTTCAATATTACTCTGGCCTACCCTCTTGTGGTTGCATTGACTAGTTGGTAATCTTGTTTTTCTTTGATTTTAATGACATTGATTTGATCATCATTTGCAGCAACATTTGTGATTATATTTATTGGCTTGATGTCATTAATTTGATTTCATTTGGTGGTAATTTGGGTGCCATTGAGTTGATTTTTTGTTGCAACAATGTCAACATTTTGATTATCAACCATAACAATGTCTTGTTCATGATCAATTGTGATGTCATTAATTGGATTATCATGGGTTTGATCATCAACTACCTCAATATGAAGAATGGTAGAATCATATACATAGTTCACATTTTTTCCTTTCGTGTTTGGTGAAGAGGATTCCCCTTTTTTGTAATTTGGTAAAGGATTCTTGAATACTCCATGATCAACATTTGTTTGGGGTCCTTCTATAAATATTTCCTTTCTATCAATCAAATCTTGTACGAAATGTTTCAATTGCATGCAATCATTTTTTTTATGGCCCTTGTTTCTTTGAAATTCACAATAATGAGCATCATTCGACCATGAAGATTTAACTCTTGGTTCCCAATCTCGTGCCTCTGGTAATGTTATAACCTTGGCTGCAAGAAATTCCTTTAATGCTGATTCAAGTGATTGTCCCAAAGGTGTAAATCTTCTTTGATTTGATGATGTTTGATATGGTGGTACTTTTAGATTCAGTATTGTTTTGATTGTTGTTTTGATTGGTGTTTTGGTTGTTATTTTGATTGGTGTTTTTAGAGGCAACAACTGTCAAGTTAAAGACTATTTTTGCATTTTGTGTTTCAACTGCACCATCATTGTTACCAGCATTTTTGTTTCTTTGCCAAAATTTTGGTTTATCATTGCTGTTATAATGATTGGAAGAATTTGTTGAGTTGTTTCCTTCATTGTAAATTTTCAAGACTCGTCTCTTGACCAAGGCTTCTTTGATTTTGAGTCCATTTTCAATCATCTTCTCAAAGGTGTGTGGAAATTGCAATTCAAGTCTATAGCTCATCTCATCATTTAAATTTTCAATGAAAATTTCTATCTTTTCCTTTTTAGGTATGGGATGAGCATATCTTGCAAACAATCTTCTCCATCTTTGTAAAAATATGAGAAACGATTCACCCATTTTTTGTATTGCAAATGTCTTTCATGGTTATCTCGTGTTGGATGTTGTAGGAGTATTGGGTGATGAGCTTATTAACCAACTCTTCAAATGTATTAATACCTAGTGGAAGTTTGGAGAACCATTCCATGCATTCTCCACCTAAGCTTCGTGGAAACAATCTCATCAAATAAGTCTCTTCGTGTGCAAATTCCAAGCTCATGGTTTGAAATTCCCTTACATGATCTATAGGATTAGTTTTACCATTTTATTTATCATATTTTGGAAATTCACAATGCTTGGGAAAAGGAATCATGTTGACAGTTTGATCAAAAGGATATGGGTAGATGTCTTGTATCAAGTATCTCTTTGTGGTTCCTCTTTGCATGTCAAGAAGTTGTTGCAGGTTTTTCATTTGATTAGTTAAAGAAGCCAGTGGATTTGTATTTGGTGGGTCAGTTTCAGTCCTTTTGGGTGCTCCTTTCAGTTGACTAACATAAAAGTCATTAGGCAGTTTCAAACCTTGGCTTTCCAACATTAAAAATTATTTTTCCCCATCTTTTTCCAGAACTTTCTGCATGAATTGGTGGAACTTAGGATCTTGTTGAGCAGTTTAGATGTCTTCCTCAATGATTTCATCATTTTTAGGTTGGTGGAATCTATGGAATGAATTTTCTTCACCTTCAGCCATTGTAGTTTGAGTTTCAATTTATTTTTCTTTAAGTTTTTGCTTTTGGGATCTTGTTAAAATGGGCATACAAGTGTGAAAGTTTTAACTAGACTTTGATCTTTGTTGGAGAGTGCCAAGGATAATAACTAAGTCAAAGCAGAATAACAAATTCTATTGATGAGACTAAGTCTAATTATACAATGTTGTTTCGTGATGAAGGATGACAGATCCTGATGATGAAACTTAGCTTAACAATCAGATATGTGATTTGATGATTTGACACTTTTAGGTGTTTGATCTTAGTTTAGTTGAAGGATTTCCACTTATAAAGTCTAGTTTCATCAAGTTTAAGACACTATTGTGACTAAGGAATGATTTTTTTATGAAAAGGATCCTTAATTCTGGTTTCAAATGTCGGTTAGATGGTAAAATTAACTCTTTGGTTTGAATTTAATTAGATGCGCTAAAATAGGGTACAAATGTGCTAAAAGATGGAATGGATGCACTAATAAATAGCTTAGATGTGCTAGATTGTCCCCTAGATGTGCCAGTAAATGGACTTAATGTGCTGAATAACGGATCAAATGCGCCATAGAATGCACTAAATGCACTAAAAAATGGAATCAATGTGGTGGGAAATGACTCAGATGAGCTAGAAAATGCGTCAAATGTGCTAAAACAAGACAGTGATGTGCTAGACTGCCCCTAAATGTGATTCAACTTGGTACTCTATTGGATTATCAGGTAAATGTGCTAAATGGATTTGCAAATGCACTGGAAGATGGAACAAATGCACTAGAAAAGGACCTAGATGTGCTAGAAAATGGACCAAATGTGCTAGAAAATGACTCAAATGCACCAGAATATAAGCTCAATGTGCTGAAACGGGGAATGCATGTGCTAAATTGGAAGTGTTTCATTGTTTTGAAATTTTGTCTAGTTATTTTTCTTTTAATCAGTGAAATGATATTTTGAGGGGATGCTTTTCTGAACAATGATTTTTATTTGGTTTCTTTGTCTTTGAATTATGGACATTAAGTGTTCTTAAATGGATGATTTCTTATAAAATGATTTCAAACACAACAACAAGTTGTAAAACAGTTGTTTCAAGCCTAGGAACTAAACATTAAGTGTATGTTTAAGAATCTGGTCTAATTACTTTGATGTCTAAAGGTATAGCACGAAAACAAACAAATCAAATACTTTTCTAATGTTAAGGGCCACTTATAATATCACAACCCACATCTTAGAACTATGTCAGTTCACACAACCATGTCACCCCCTAGAGGACGCTCGTGTTTTTGCCTTTCCCAGGTCTTAACCAAAGTCAAATCCTCTACTTTTGGCCAGTAATCTCTGATAGTTATATGGTGAGTATCTTGTGGGAAGATTCTTCCCTCCCCTTGCACTGTGAATATTAAAAGTGTTAGGAGACTGACTTGGCTAGCTTCTACACTTAAGGTTTGAAGTAAGGGTTTTCGTTCGATGCGGAAAATGATAAAATCCCTTAGGAGACCTTCCAACCTTTAGAACAAAGGTTTTGGGATGGTTATCTTGCACACTACCATTGAATGTGAGTTTCCTCATATTCACTTTTGATTATAGTGGGTTGGAAAACTTGGCTTTAGTTGTTCCCACTTAGGTCGTTCCTGTAGGGTGAGTACTTTTTCCCACTACGACAGGCCTTCTAAAGGTGCTATCAAAACATGAAAGAGTGAGTCTAGCATTCTAGTCACCCAGTGAAGGGGAGAGCATAGGCCTATCACTTTACAAGCACAATAGACAGGGTGTTCATTAACCTCTTAATTAAACTAGATTTCTAATTTAATAAAAAAAAAAGCACTAAAACAACTCCAACCCCTGCAAACATCATCATTAGTTTGATATAATTTCCTTTGATAGCGTTTAAAAGTACCTGCAACATAGAAAATATAGATAAGTTCTCAAAATTTTAAGTTTCTACAAAGAAAACCAAATGCACTAAAATAGAGAACATATGCACCAGAAGCTCACACAGATGTGCTAAAAGAACTACTATAAGTGCTAGAAAAACTACTATATGCGCCAAAATATTGACTAAATGCATTAAAAGAACCCCTGAATGTGCTAAAATATGAGTTGAATGTGCTAAAAGATGCTCTGATTGCACCATAACATGAACTTGTTGCGCTAAAAGATGTTTCATATGTGCTAAAGGAAACCACAGATGTGCTACATAGAATTTCATGTCTAGATCTGTAAAACAAAACTTTCCAAAAAACGTCAATAAAAATGGGGCTAGGCCCCATGGTGGGCACCAATTTATGTGATGTAAAATGTGTAAATGAATAATAAAATCACACAAGCAATGAAACATTATATTAGAGAATTCACATCACAAATCTAATCGAATTGAAACAAAACAAATTCTCTAAAGTCATCCCATTGTCTGCTATCTTCAAGGATTTTTTAAATCATAATGGCTCATAGATTTTGTATGCACTTATGACCTTTGGAATGAAAACTTGAAGAATGGAATGCTAGAAAATGCAAGAAATTTATTGCTACATGATTGATTGAACTATATGATTGATGAGTGATGCTATGATAATGGAGTTGGTGTTGTTGATGAAAGTGATATAGAAATGATGTAATTAACTATTGCAAACTAAAATACAACTAAAAGCCATGATTCTAAATTAAATGCTTCTAAATGCTAATTGCTAAATGCTCTAATGAAAATTTTGCAGAGTAAGATTGCTCAAAGTTGGGATATGAAATGTTTTAGAATGAGGCTACATTTATAGATTTTCCAGGGCATATTATGATGTGGCAGCAACCAATGGTCAAGATTTTAGCTGGAGAGATCGAGGGTGGAGGATGAAGTTAGCGAGAATCAAGGAGAGTGTTCCCTTTAATAGAAAAATTTGCCAAATGTGAGAGAGAATAAATGGAGGAAGAGAGCCAAGTGTCTCAAGTTTGTTTTAGAATTTGTTGAGGATAATGTCAATTTAAATATTAAGGATATTTAAATTCATGAGACACATGATGAGGTGGCAAGAGGAAAAAGTTGTAGACATGTGACTAAATTTAAATTTTAGAATTTAAATTTAATAAGAAGATATTAATTAAATAAAACAAACTATTCAAATTTGTTTATTTGATTAAGATTAGAAGAATGTGATTTAAGATAGAAGAATTAGAAAATAAGAACTATATAAATAAATTTAGAATTTATTTATAAGTAGATGAAATAAGAGGTTTATTAATTAAATACCTTGTATTTAATTAATTAATTATCCTGACTGATTTTAGGTGTATGCAATTATCTCTCTCTTCATCTGAAAAATACTTGTTGATGGTGTGCAACTACTTTTTGCGTTTGCATATCAATGTCACCTCTACAGGGCTCATCATTAGAAGAATAATCATCACATTTAAAATCTGATGCAGCCATTAGTACATTTACTATTTCATCCTGATCTTGAGGGGGGTCATAATCTCCTTGATCATCTTGTGATTCCTCTACATATCTTGCCACAACATATTGTTGTGGTGAATGAGGTAATTGACATACCATGCACCACAGCAAATCCTTAGTGACATTTGTAGAGTGATTCTACAATGGGTCAAGTGTACCTTGTGCTTGAACATTTCTTTGGTTGTTGGGAACTGGCTTTTCATTGTTCCAATTAGTATGGTAGGGGTAATCTTGTAACCTGGGTGGCCTTTCATTTCTTTGGAATTGAGGTTTTTCATTCTTTGCCACCTTTTACAACAAATTGATAACCTAATCCAATTTCTCTTCAGGAGTTGTAGCTTTACCATCTTTTCCATTCTAAGCTCTAGGATTCTTCAGAGCTTTAGGATCATCTCTTCTCCCTATCTTTCCTATTGCTCTTTTGTTGTTTTCTATTTGGACTGCCATTTTGTAAGCATCTCTCAGAGTTTGTGGATCCTCGTCTCTAACTAAATGGCATATTTTTGAATCAAGTGCATTGCAATATACCACTAAGCATGCAACTTCATTAGGCCTTAGATAGGCAAGAAATTTAGTCATGGCCTTTTGAAACCTTGCATTAAATTCAGTCACCATTTCATTTTGTCCTTTGATAATGTTGATGAAGTCATTTAGCCTAAACCTAGGATCAGTCTTGTCTCCATATTACTCTCTGAAAACTATGTTGAAAGCATCTTTAGAATCAATGCTTGCATTAGGCAAGCTTCAGTACCAATCTCTAGCATCTTCGGTCAATGATTGCATAAAATACTTCATTGCAACATCATCATCCCACAGCTCAAAATCCTCAACAAAACTCTAAAAGGTTTTCAAATGATCTTCACCACTAAGAGCATTGTTACTAGTGAACTTAGGCATATTTTTTTCTTGCATTATCAGGCACATGATTTGGATACCCTGGGATTGCATCGAAGCATAATTGCCTATATATGTCAGTATGCAATAGTATACTTCCAAAGGGTCCCTCTTGTTCATTTTGATTATCATGATCCCTTCTCCTATCATAATTGTTTTCAGGCCTTCTTGGTTGGGAATTGTATTGATCATTTTGCTAGGTTGTCTTAACCTAATTTTTTGGCTGTGAGGATGAATTTGGAGGATTTGCACTGGATGAAGGTTTAACATTCACATTAGGATTTTAAGATGATGCATGGGCCTAGAGGGTTTGGGTTTTAGGAACAACATTTTTTATGGTGGATTCTAAGAAACCTAGTTTCTTCTTCATTTATGTATTCACAACTAGCAATTCCATCTCTTGTACTTTCCTTAGAAATTCCTCATTTTCTTTTATCAACCTTTTGGCTAATGAAAGAGTATTATTATTTGGAATGTTCCCTTAAGAAGAACCTCCCTCATTTATATTTATACCCCTACAAGCTTATTTCCCTTATCTAGAGTCTGGTGAACTTCCTTACTATTACCAGGGACTAGGTCAACTTTTATGGATGCTTTCAATGCAGGATCAATCCATGTATTTACATAAGAATTATTAGCTAAGGTAGTTATAGGCTCCCTTATTACAATCTTTATAACTATAAGACCAATTGTTTGGATAGATTGAGTTGCTAATCATTCCAGCTCTTCCATCTGCTCAACCTTCCTTTTTAACATCTCTCTATGAACCATGGCTTCCCTTATCCTTTTTTATTTCTCCTCATCCCTCTTTCTTCTCAACTCATCACATCTTAAGCTCTTTCTCTAAGCTATTGAACATAATTGAAAATTTCTTCCTCATCTAGTAATGTGGTATCAACATCAGATGTCACTACTATTTCAGCATGGCCGAGAGTACTTTCACGGATATACTCATCAAACCCAATCAACAAGTCTTGAGGAAGGGGAGTATTTATGATAGAAGTTGTGGTCAAGTGCCCTGCAGCCCTTACACAACTAGCATTTACATTATATTGTTGGATTTTTTCCCTCTCTCTTCTCTGTTTAGTTGTTAAGGCTTGCTCTAAGCATTGCTCACTCGCTACATTTTTCACTATAACTTCCCCCCTTTTAGGAGAAGTATTATCACTAAAATATAACAAGTTTCTTTCACATTCAGAACCAAAAGTAGAATGAATTTCACGTTCAAGGGTGGGATGAGGGGTAGACTTACTTGTTCTTGTATCCTTTGCTTTCTGGTGAAAGAGCGCCTATTTGATCACATGCCTCCATGAGGCCATATTGAGTCATTTGTTCCATTTTTATGTTTTGATATTGTAATAAGGCCCAAGAGGCCACCTTTGTGGTGTTATAGGTCCTAGGATGTTGTTCATTTCTCATATATTGTAAAAATTGTCAAAAGTGCAAAATTAGGTAGATGAAGTGTCATTAAGGTGTTTTTTCAACAAACTAATCAAGAGGTGGTTGAAAATAGTTGGTTTTGGTTGAAAATGTATAAATTCACCCTCCAAACTTGGAATTGTGGGTTGGAGACATCATTTTTGAAGTTTGATAAATGGAAACCTCAAATTTTGTGCATTTTTTGATTTTTACATTGTTACTAGGCTGAAGTTGTGTTTTGTACGGAATTTTATGGTCTAAAATAATGGAGTATTATATTTGGATGGAAAGATATCTGTTTCTAGTTTTCAATTATTTTTGTCTCATTGAATTTTATTGAGTTTTGTGGCAGATATGACTATTTCTGTGAGACTGCCTATTCTAACAATATTGTGCAGAATTTACAGTCTAAAAAAGTGTGATGGTACGGAATTTAAAGTCTATATTTTGGATCTGAAATCAATTGTATTTTTTTTTCCATGTGAATCTAATTTCATGTGCTTCAAGTCTCATTAAATTTCATTAATATTTGAATAAGTTATGACCATTTTTGTGAGGGCAGGTATGAACCCTACCTAGGGTTTGCAGTTTTGGAAAAAATACAATAAATTTCATTTCCACCGTTGGATCTTCATAAAATTTGGATAAAAAATCTATAACTATGTTTTCTTCAATATCATCAGAGAGATTATCTTCATTATTTGTTTTGTAAAAGTTATTAATGACTATTCATTGCACTAAATTGTGGGCTGCCATAGTTATGTTTCCAATGTGATATACAATGCCTAATAGCATGTGTTATACAAATATTGTTTTGGATTATTATTGAAGGTTTGTGAGATGTGTTGTTGAATCCTCCTAGCTTTGCATCACTTTCATGTATTTTCCACAAGTGTTCTTTTGCAACTCTCCTTCCAGTTTTTGCTCTGGATGCTTCTTCATGTGGCCACGGGTTCCTCACATTTGTGCTTGAATTTTCATTTCCTTTGTCAACCTTTTCAATTTTCTTCTATTCTTCCTCTTTACTTCTTTAATATCTTCAAATATTGGCACAAATTGGTGCAGAGATTTTATAGTCGCCACCCAAACTGATTGGGACAAATTTGTAGAAATTGTGTTACAATTTATGCAAAATTTGCAAGATCCTTACAGACTCAGACAAGCTTTGACAAATACGAAGCAATTTGTGTTGAACTTTGAGCAATGACTTTCAAACACAAGAATGGCGAGAAATATTGAAAAAATCTAAGCAATGGTCAACATAAACTTCAAATAGACCAACTCTATTGATGAATATCACTATAAATCATAGTGATCACAGATAAAACACTCTAGAGAACAAACTTGATCAGACATGTCCCTAGTAAAGTCACCAATCTATTGGTGTTTTTTAAAGAACCAAGCAGATCTCATCAAGCATCTATGAATTCACCAGATTCAATTCTCAAATACTTAGGAGATGATTGGCCAACAAATGAGAGGAAGCTAGAATGCTTCTTCTCCTACACATTAGGCTCTGCAAAACCCAAGAGGGTGATCCCAAGATGTGTATCTTGTAATTCTTCTAGATAATTATTTCACACATTGTATAACAAAGTAGATGTATTCCCATTAAAGGCTACATAGATGAAATCCTTCAAGAAACTGACAATTCCTTAAAATAATTAAACACCTAAAGCTAAGAATACCACACAACACTAAACTACAACAAAGTTAAATCGATTAAGAGTTTGTTTATAAATTTTTATCTCAAATTGAAGCACCAGAACTATAGGAAATTCACTCAACATGTTTAGATCAATGTCTTATCTCAGGGTAGGGAGTCAAAACATAATAAACTGAACTATGAGGTAATTTTAATTCCAAGTATTCATGATCTTTGTGAGATTGCATTACAATTCACATATCATATTCTTTGATTATATGACTACTTATCAGATCCACTCAACATTTATATGAATTCATGTTTTAATCAAAACATTTTAACTAATCCATTAAACCAGAGCTAGATTTAAAACATACTTCACCACAAAGTGACAATGAACATTAATGGAAAGATCATTGATCGAATTCTCATTAATAAATCATATGAATGTTATAGATGGAGAGACAATAGACTCAAAATGTTTGCATTGTTAGTTCAAATATGCTTGGAAACCACACAATTTACAAAATCTACTTGCTCGACTCAAAACTCTAAGATACAGACTCAAAATATATTTTCTTTGTGTTCTCAATTTGCATATTTAGTTCCAAAATTCAACAAAAGACCCATACTAATGGCCCTGAATTCCCTTTTATAAGAACAAGGGAGCAAAACAAGCTTCAAGCCAAAAAGTACGCTTGTCATATTTTCATTTGACCGCTATATCATATATTCCCTTTAAAGTTATATTTGCATTCTAAGATGGATGGAAACCTGTATGAGACAAAAGTTTCTCCCATTTGATGAAGAAGATACGCTTGCCTTCCAAAGGAATTTTCATGTGTTATAACAACTTCATAACTTCTTCTCCATAAGCCAAAAGTTAACCACACCCATTCCTAGTCAACAAAGAATCAAAAAGCATGAAAATTAATAGAAATAAAATGATTAATTCATTCTAATCATCACTTATGTCATCAAAATTTCTGATATGAAGAGAACAATATTTTGCAATACTTCAACAAAAGCCTAATCTACACTATTTCTAGGCTATATATTGTTTCTCTCTTGTGCATTAGTTAACACGTTCCTCATCACCCATACACATAAGCTTACTCAATAAACTTTTCTAACCATGTATTATATTCATCATTAGTGGGCCACTTTGTATTCACTAGATTCTGCACTTTTGCACTATGCTGAGTGTACCTAGCATCAATTAGTGCTTTGGCTTCCCTAACAAATACATCCATTCTTATTTCAACTCCAAGCATGTTGTCAATATGGAGGTTCAACATGGAGTAATCAACTTCAATCAACATATCTTTAGCCTGAGCCAACCATCCTTCTAATTCATGCTTCCACTTGGTGAACACCACCAACTCACCCTTATCATCAAATATTTTTGGCATACCATGCCCTTCCATGTCCTTGAACATTTTCAATTTGTTAAGTTGCATCCCTAGCTTCCCATGGAAGGTTGTTATCTCATTGATCAGATCAATGGCCTATAGTATCTTAGGGATATGAGTAGGGGCCTCGGGATATTCATTCATTTTAGACATTATCTCCTTCAAGGTTCCCACTCTAGTGCTCCATTGACTCCACTCAGCTTGAAAAGCCCTTTGAACTTGTAAATATTTAATCTTGGCCTCATGGATACTCATGTAAGTTGCCCATACATCATCAGCTTTGTTGACCAATTTGGTTACTCTATGTTTCAGTACATCTTCAAAAATATCATTGGCCACTTTAACTGTCTCAAATTTTTCCTTCCTTCATATCTTCCTTTTCTAATTTCAGAGCCTGATTCAAATCTTGAATTCTAAGGGACAAGGTATGTATGTCTTGTGTATACAAGTCTGAGGTAGAACTAGTTGGGGATGGTAGACTTCTTTGTGCTATATCCAGTACTTTATTATGCTCATCCATCAATTTATTGTATTTGTCTAGCAACTTCCAATAGGTAGCCTCTATAATTTGGGCAATGTCCACAGTTAGCATTGCAGCATGCATTGTTAGTTATGTAGCTGCAATGGTAGTCATCTTTGTTGTCCTCCTAACAATTATTGCTCCACTCTCCTTCTCTATAGATTTTATGACATTAGGCTTTCTAGTGTTCGGAGCCATAGACCAAATAGCTAGTGTATACAATTTGGGACTAATACCTGAGCCAAATATTTTATTGTCAAAAACCTCCTTAGACACAGAGGCATCAAAGTCCTTCCTAGTTGTATCTATTGCAATAGCAAATGATATATTACATCCAAGAAACAAAAGTGCACCACTCCCCTTCACCAATGCCCTTACTTATTCTAATGACATGTTGGCTATTTCTTGTATTATCTTCTCATCCTCTTCTTTTTTAGCTTCTTCTTGCAAGGAAGCGTCAACTTTCTCCTTTACTTCTTCAATCCTTCTTTTAATGTCAACACTTTTGACATGGATGATAAAATCCCTAAATTATTTGGACTTGATAAAAGCATCATCACACATAAATTTTGCACAAACTTTTATTCTGGCATCATCATCCTCAACCTCATTGTATACCCATTTTACAACCCTACTAGGGGGAACCACAACATTCAGTGCATCATCTTTGTCCTTAGGGAAATCTTGATCTACCTCCTACTCGATTGGGATGTTCTCACCAGATTCCTCTGGGACTTGAGCCTCACCAATCTTCTCACTTTCTGAGTAAGCCACTAATGGAATGACAACAGGTTGTCCACTTTTCTTACTTGATTGCACATAGATACTTGGAGTGGAAGATTGAGCTAGCTAGTTTCTTATCTGTGCATCATGGTTTTCTTTAGCCACTTTAGCTTTAATAAAAGCCTGATTCACTTTCTCAAAGAAGCTTTTGTCACTGAAGTCATCAAGCATTAATTTTTCCTTTACAAACTTATCTTCCACTTTTGTGTAAGGGCTAACATAGAAAGGGTTTTCCTTCACCATCCTATCCTCAATTGCACATATATTTCTCCATGCACTCTTCCTTGCATTAACTTCTCCATCAATGGATAAATTCTTGATCACATCTTCCTAAAAGGGGAACTAATGGGGTCTTCCTCCCAACCCCCTAACTTTTCTTTCAGCAGAGCTCACCCCTTCAGGATCACTGAATCTACTAACTTCTTGATTTAGCCTATAGTTGTTTAGAAGAGATCCAAACCTTGTAATACCCTCCTTTGAGGTACAACTGAAGTATGCGAACTGCACATCAGGATTCACAAGAGAATATTTTCTTGAATTTCTAAAATACTCTTTGTCCATGACATCCATCTACCACATTACTTCCATAAATTCTTGTCTATCTGATACATACACGGGCAATTTGTGAGGTGGCACCAGGGTTCCATAAACCCTAATTATAGTATAATTGGTATGAAGGTACCAATATCATCAATTGAATTTGTGTTTGGTGTCCTCTTCATATTCTAATGGCCTTAGCATCTCCTTAAAACCTTGTGAAATTATTTTCATAGGCTTCAAACCCAACTATTTGAGTACCAAGATTTTGAAAACATTGCAAAACATGTTATAATCTAAATCTAGACAATGCACATCCCAAATATGTGTCCACATTTGCACCGACAATTCCTTGTCCATATCACCTATTTCTCTTAGCTTTATATAATTTTTCATCACCTTTTTACTCTTCCATAGTAGTAAGTGCATCAATAGAGAATAATGTCTATAGGACAATGGACAAGTGACATCCTTCAACTTCACCAGGTCTTCATGTAAATTTTCAACAATGTAAGAAGCATAATGCCAAACCCTATCTTGATACTTATGTTGAATATTAGTTGCCAAAGCCATAAGAGCAATATCCATCTTAATAACATAATCTTTATGCAAAACTTGACATATTGCATAATAGGTATTCTTGAAGTAATCTTCAAATTCAACACAATCAAATGGTTCCACCTCAGGAGAAGTAAAATGCATACCATTTTTCTTCAAATCATGCCTCCTATGTATAGGAAAAACACCCTTTTTGTACCAAATCTAATTCTTCTCATACTCATTGTATAGCTTGTGAAAATTGATGGGTTTAGAGGGTTACATATTCAACTTAAATGTTTCCATTATCAAGCTCACAGAAATCTCCAGCATGGGAAAGAAGTCAGGGAACCTCTTGATTGTCTTGTCAAGTGGATCATAACACCTAGCCAATGCTAACATCAAATCTACATCCACAAACATATTTGGGCACACCAACTTTCCTATGTCACATTCACATATGTTGCAAGTAGGATGGCTAGCATCTCTTCTTTGAAAGCATAGTAAAACAAGTCCCAACCACTTTGTGGCACTACAATATCACAAATCCCAAAAGCAACATCCTCAAAATGGGTAGTCAGGGTGCCCTCACCAATCTTTCTCTTTCCCACCTTCTTTACTTCCTGATATGGGTCCTTAGGGGGTTCCTCCATAAACCTAAGATGATCCTTCTTTACAATTCATTGCCTTTTAGATGTGCTTTCTTCATCAGGTTATGGCTGGTAACACTGAGGTTTGGGCCTATTAACCCGCTTCTGAGTGGGTTTTCTTTCAGTCTTAGCTCTAGACCCACTAGGTTCACTCATTGTTACTCCATAGTAAAACTAGGGCTTTCCAAATAATGAGAAAAGTGGGTTTTCTTTCAGTCTTAGCTCTAGACCCACTAGGTTCACTCATTGTTACTCCATAGTAAAACTAGGGCTTTCCAAATAATGAGAAAACACACCCTGTCCTTAAAATTACAATGAAAATAAAAATAACAATTCTATCCTCCCCATCTCAAACCCTAGGAGTATCAACTTCAATTCCCTCTCAACAAATGAAATTAACAACTTCAAAGATAAAATCCTAGCCAATTATACCATTTCCAAAACTACGCAATACACAAACTAGCTCAGGGGCCAAGAGATTAAATTACCCAGGAGAAGGTTGGTTGTTCTTTAGAATTCACTTTATCAGGAGGCTTTCTATTGTCACTTCTCCATTTAATGAGTTCCTATGCCCGTGTCAACTGCAATTACAAAAGAAAGTACTTGAAAACCTCCTTAATACCCCAACATGGAGGTGTATTCACCATTAATGGTTGATGGATTGTTTGCACGCGTGAGCTAACAAGTAGTCATTCTGGTTTAAATCCCAACCGTTGATCTTTTGGATTTAAAACATAACCAAAAATATTCCTTTACCATCACCATACCTTTTACAATGATGCTTTAAAACAACAACAAAGTCTTGAGTGCTTTCCATGTAGCTACCCACTAACCCATAGTACATCACATACCTTATCGCTCATCGCAAAAAAGTGGTTGAACTGTTGAAATGTAGATCACAGACCTGAGCCATCGCATATCGCCATAATTAGCTTTAAGTTGAAGATGTCTTCAGTGATGGGAAAATCTAGCAATAGGATGAAATTCGAACACGTGGCTATCACACCATTCCCTTCCATTCACTTTCATCGCTCATCGCAGAAACTAGAAAAGGGTTTTGAAACATTTCAACGATAGACAATACAAGAATGTTACGACACCCATCGCTCATCGCTGAAATGAGATGGAAGGTTTGAAGAACTTCAGCAATAGGCATGATGCAAAGGGAAACTAGGTCCTATTTCTTTTCTCTGAAATGAACCCACCAACAAAGATAACTTCAGCAATGGATGATCACTTAAGTGAATGAGGATTTTCATGTGAAAATAAGATGTTTTGAAAAGGGGCCATGCAAGGTCAACGAGACCTAGAACCTTGGGAATAGAGACTTAAGACTTAAGTCTTTCACCATGAAATATTTTAGCCCAACTTAGGAAGTATGGATTCGATGGGAAAATAGGTTGTGACCAATGAACCTAAACCAAAGGGTTGGTAAAAATATGATTCAGATGGCTCAAGTTGCAACTCAGATGACCGGTAACCAGGTATGACAGGTCAATGAAAAATAATATCATTGACAAGGGTTAAGACTCCAAGGGCTTCTAAGATAGATCTTGACAACAAAATCCCAAGGCAATAGTAATAGGAAAAAAACCCCAAGTCTAGATACCTTAAACTGGCCAAACTTTATAGATTTTATAGATCTGGAACCAAATTTTTTTTAGTGGTTCCACCTAAACCCACATTCGACATCCTGTCCCAGAAGGTAAGCTTAAAGCTTATCACATGCAACACATTCAACAAGAATAATCTATTTCAATTACATAAAATACAAATCAGATATCATGATAGTGCTTACATGCACAAGTGCACATAGAATGAACAAGAACACATGAATACCTGGTGCATAACTCGCATAGGGTATAAATACATAACTTACATATAGTGCCTCTCTCACATAAAATAAGTTATAAGCTTTGCATATAATGAGCATTACCCACTCAAGTTTATGTTTTATAAACATGGTAAGTGCATCTCTTACACAAGTGCATTGCTCACACAAAATATGAAATATGCATGAATTTAAATAGTAGTATAATTATAATGATCTTGAATCAATCCTTAAACACAATGAGTATCAAAAATAAATATATCTTGTGCACAAATTAAAAATGTAATTATTACAAAAAGGAGTCAATGACTCACTTTAGTGCTTCACTCACACTAGAACAACTATGACATAAATATGCATCTCGCATGTTAGTATATTATTTATTTCACTTGTGTGATGGTCCTACTCGACCTTGCATTGCATATTCTCTAGATAATAAAATTTCTTACTAAAATTTTGAGTTTGAACGACTTTCCCACACTTTATTTTAGAGTTCAATATAATAATCAGTATAGGGCACACACATGGCCTAATGGCCAATATAAATCATATAGATCAACATATTGCATCTTCCATTAGATTAAGTCGAACACATAAATCTCATACACTACCCCTTTCCAAAGTTCAGTTAACATTATTCCATTCAAAAGGAATTTCCATCATCCAAGCATACTATCGGATTTACTCTAGTTCTTCATAGACTCCAATAACATGAGTCAATTGTTGCTTATCATTCTCAAGTAAAAAGCCTCCACCACTAAGAAAATTCCACAATAGCTCAATTCAATATTTGCAATACTATGTTATCACCATTCCTTACATTACGTGTTTCTATCACCTCGTTACTTAGCATGGTCTAAGAAGTTTTTTCTACCTTGTCTCTAGTACTCAATTACATACCCTTCTCCCAGTGTATTCTTCATGTTCTACTCCCTTACACATTCCATTAAAGCCTTAATAGCATAATGGAGAACATAACAAATTACAGGACCAGTAGTCCAAATGTTTAAGCATAGCCATCAAAAAATGAAAAAATGAAAAATAACAAGTGGAATAAAAAATCATCAAAATATAAAATCAATCTTAGCGATCATAAGAATTGAAAGGAAAAAATATCTTGATGGCCATACTTAGGCACAAATAAAATAGAAAAATTTCATACCAGCCCACAACATTTCATTCAATAAAATAAAACAAAGTATTACATTCATAGTTCACAATATACAATGGAAGCTCAACGCCACACTTCACCTTGATCAGAGGTGAGTAGGAGAATACACATGGTCACTTGACAACACAATTTCTAAAACTCTAATTATGTTCACACAGAAAGATTATTTCCAACAATTATTTTCACTATACCTCCTATTTTGAATCACATACTTTGAATCATCTCAATTTCCATTGAATCTCATTTCATTATTGGTGGATTTTTACATCCTTATTCTTTGTAAAAGTTTTATTTTTTCTAAACATATCATAAAAATTTACATTTCATTCTCAGATAACAGGAACTCTTTTGGTTCCTCTTCTCCCTCTAAATTGAATAGTACAAATTTGGAGGTTGGGTTTAGTTGTGAACACTCCTTAATCTCTTCTTCATTCAGCATGGTTGCACTTTGACCACATCCAATAGGGAAATCTCGATGGGCCGAGGGTTTACTTTTGGCTCTCTTGTTCATTTTTGCTTGTTCTTTTTCTTCTTCCTGAGGTGAATACACTTAAGCACTTCCACCAATGTCTCTGAGTCCTCTCTTAAATTATCATCCTTCACCCCCTTTTCCTTGGGTTCCTTAGGTTGTTATTTTTCACCTGATGACCTAGGCCTCTCATTATGTTTGGTTTTGTTGACTCGCCCTCATGTTCTCGATATTCCCTCCATTTTGTCCTAAGAAAAAAATATATTATTACTAACATATCCTGTATACAATCTTGCAATGAGCCCTAGGGTCCAAGAGTTGAACCTGAATGCTCTGATACCAAATGTAAGGACCACAATTCTCACATACTAAAATTAACTTTCCAATAAGCAATTAGATACCAAGTGCATAAATTAGATCAAATTACTTAAAATAGATAAAGTTAACTAACTTTATTTTATATATATCCAAGTAGGATTACATACATCATGTGTCAACAAGGCTATGCATTTACAAGTTCTTGCCACATAGGATTTTACATGAATAACATATTAGAAAATAACATCTTTTGCACAAGCACCTTGGAACCCGAGAGTGAGAGAATATCATCGAGGTGATATCCACCCTACCATGAAGCTTACAACTTCCTCGTGCTTTCCAACTAGAAATCTCGACCCATCATGAGGGGCCTAGAAAATAGGGACCGATGTACATGAAAGAAAATTGTTCTCTTCTTAGCTTATTACTTATAAATGCACAAAGGAACTTGCATACATAGTTCATACATACTTCTCAAATTGGTCCTATTATGTTCCAATTAAATAACAAATGCATATCTTATAAGTGATTAAGGACAATATTAAAATGTCTATCATCAAGTTCGATCTATATTGGACTTTGATCAAACTAACCATATCTCTCATTAAGTCTAACTTTATGTCCAAAGGTTGCTATAATAAATTTAGTTCCAATTCCAACGTTCAAGTTGTACTCAGTCTAAAGAGTCCACAACAATTTCATGGAAATATCATATCACTATTACCTCAAGGTTTTCATACAATTAGTTATTAAATTCTAGCGATCAATATAGGATTTATTTTATTCATATGAAGACTGTCCTAACCATACAAGTATATTCAATATATATATATATACATATATATATACTCACATCATTAGTTTGTTAGCTATACACAACTTTATCAACACCAACAATATTGATCAGCATTTAAACTTTCTATTTAATTTGCAAGGTAATACTTATAATTGTTTTATTCTGAAAAGATGTCCTAACCAAATGACACATTCAACCTTAAAATCCACATCAAATAGTGTTGTGGGTTAATTCAATCTAATTTGGGTAAATAAGCCTAGGCCTTACATTGGTGACTCAAACATTACTTCAAAGGCAAATCGTGGGTATAGAGCAAGGTTATTTGTTGGAAATTTAGAGTTTAAGTTTAAACTTAAACAATCATATCCAATCATAGCACTAGAATTGAAATCATGATTATTAGAAGGTAACAAAAGATATGTAACAAGGGTTTCAAGTCATAAATTTATATAAGGTTGTGGAAGGTTCATTTTGAGGATTAGAAGGAATGATTCCAAGATAGAAATCCATACATGACCATCGCTGCCTTATACTTGGTGATATCATCATTGAAGGAGGAGATGTGAGCTTCAAAGGAAGACTTACATCAACTTGAGGGTTTCATCATTCTGCATCAGTCATGTAATTGACTATATTAGACCTTGTAAAGGCAGATCATGGGTGTTGGAAGTGTTTACTTTCCATATGTTTGGCCTATATGACTATCACAACACTTAAGGTTAATACTTGGTGAGTTTGTGGACCATATTCTTCTATCACCAGTCTAAATCAGATTTATACAATTACAGTTCATACCATACAAAGGTACAAATTTGTGGTTAAGGAACAAATTATTAACATAGGAGAAGGGTGCTTCATGATTAGTCTCATTGCTAACTATTTGGGAGCTATAGTTGACTAGTTGGGGGTTCATTGGAGTGGCGTCAACATATCATACCTATAGTTGATCATCTTACATCACATTGCTTAGCATTTATATATGAAAATTTGGGTCAAATTAGGAAACCATCTACAAGATTGCAATACCATCTTTTATATATTATATTTAAAATAAGAGTATTTTATATGCAGTAAAATAACTTAAATATTATGATAGTGTTATATACTTTTAAAAGAGGAATATATAAATTCCAAACAACTATTTATACATACAAATAAGAAAACATCCAACACTGGTTATAACAATAATATTATATATATGTATAAATCTTCATACAATAAGGAAAATAATAATCATTAAATTCATAATAATACCAATGGTTTTATCATTTCACATGGAATGATCAACAACTCACACAAATCAAAGTTAATGACATCATAGATTGAATTAAAAACCTATTTAAACATTGTCCGATCAATGATTCTCTTTTTTTTTTATATCTTCTTTTCCTCTTCACCGTTCTTCTTTCCACTTTGCCAAATTCCCAATTCTTCTATCTTTATTTTTTTTCTTTGGATTGAATGTTTGTGAATAATTCTTGTGTGTACAAAGAATGAGGGTTTAATCCCTTTTATTATTTTCTTTTCTTTTCTTCTATTTTTATTTTGCTTTGTTTTTATGTTTTATTAGTACTTGCCATAGGCATAGTACTATTGCAATGAGTTTTACTTTTTATGGTTAATTAGTTATTAATAATTTAGTTTTCAACCAATCAAAAACAACATTTAAATAAAATTCAATTTTGTAAAGTCAACTTGCAAAATATTTAACTTTACAAATTATAAAAATTATTTCTTGTGCATATGATTGGTTAAAAAGTTATGTGTGTTATTGGCAAATTTATAGGGAAAGCAAGACAAACTATTTTTTTTACATTTTTTAAAGAATGATTTTTCATTAAATCTTTCTAAAATAAATAAATGTTACTTATTTTTACATTTTTTTTATGTATGTAACTGTTATTTTTTTATTAATAAATCTCACTAAAATCAATTAGCTATTTTATAATTTGGATTCTCACAAAAAGAATGTGAAATATTTTTAAAATTTTCTATGCTAAAGTTATTATTTTTAACTATTTTATAGAGATTTGGATTCACACTATTAAAATAATAAAATAAAACTTTAATTAAAGCACATCCATAAATTAGTATATAAAGATAATCTTCCTAGAGAGTTGATTTTAACAATTAAAATAAAATTTTAAATTAAATCTGAAACTATTTGACATTGCCACTTTTTTTATTTTTCAAAATTTATTAACTTCAAAACATAAATAAATACAAATATGAATTAAATTAAAATAATTAAAATTAATATAATTACTAATTAAATTATAATTCTAATCCTATTATTATTAATTATTATAATCCTTAAAGCATTATAATTAGGATTAGGATTAGAATTAAGAATAAAGTAAAAATTATGGGTAGAACTATTCAAAAATTAAAATAAATTTAAAAAATATATATTTAATAAAAATCGTTTAAATCTAATTAATAGATATAATGTTCCAAAATTGTATTGATCTAATATCTTTATTCCAAATCTTATTCCCACTATTAATTCATGGATTTTTTTTGTAATGTCACGCTACAATTCTTTACTAAAAAATCATTGGTTCATTACTATTTAACAATTATTGATTGAATGAAGAGATTTAGTTGCACTTGTGTCTACTACGAATCAAACCTGATGATTTAATATAATATATTTTATTTTTTAGTATATATATAATTTTGAGCATAGACAGAAGAAGCTATAAAAAAATACATACAATATAATCTATGCTTCATATTTTCCATTCAAATACATCAAACTTATATAGGAGTTTGATCTCCTACATTATAAGAAACTCACGAAACAACTTTCCCAAATATATTGAGTTATTTTAACAACTCAACACATTCGTACCACTAATACAATAACCTACTTAACAAACTATAATAAACATAATTATTTTATGCATCTTATGATGCAATATTCCTAACACCCCCCCCCCATATTGCATCATTCTCCAAATAGGGATAAGTAGACCAACAATACTTGATTAAAATTTCTAGTAGTCCATCCTATGATATGAGTAGGGGCATACACATCTACTCATGAGAAGTAGTAGTGGAACTAGCCTCATTGTGCTCATTATATGTTCATCCAAGGATAGAGGCTAACACATCTACCCATGGTTTTACAAGTTTGGATAGGGACAAACACATCTATCCAACATCAAGGTTATGAATAGGGACACACACATATACTCACAATAATTATGATTGGGGACAAACAAATTTAATCATAATTAGAAACTCTTGTAACTGGGGACAAACACTTCCAATCACTTACACCATCTTGTGAATGGGGATAAACACATCCATCCACAAATTATTAACAATTGTGGTTGGAGAAAAACACATCCAATCATAAACAACAAACAATTGTAATTGGGGACAAACATATCCATCACAACATAAAAAGCTTGAGAACTAAGTCCTCGTTATCACATATGCAACCACCATTATAGATCATTTCCACTCTAATCACAAATGAAATGAGATGGTTGCCACTACCACCTGGAAACCAACCTTGGATTTAGTCATTTTCACGCATTTTTTTTGTCACTAATGCAATTTCACCAAGGAGCATCCCATTAAATTCTTCTAGATTTTTATAAATGAAAAATATAGAGGTAGGTTAATGGAAAGAAGTTTTCACCTACTCACAAAGCAACAAAGAGATTCACTAACAAATTGAAGAACATAAAGAACAATAGTCACTGGTTTCCAACAATCACTCCTCTTGCCAATTGCTCACCACACCAACCAACTTCTTGTGCTGCTCTAATATTTCGCTATAAATTTATTCATTGACAAGCTAGAGAAATGGGTTCTCCAACCATTGAAAAAAACTTTGCAGATGCTGAAATTTTTACACAACATTATTTATTTTTAGTATATATTTTATTTATAAAATTTATTTAATATATAATAATTAGTACTATAAAAGGTCATGCAAATAACTAATTAACAATACTAAAACAATATAATTAGCAAAACTTGCATTTATTTATTTTAAATGTAGAAAACAATAATTACAATACTATAAAGGCAAGTACTAGCCACTACGTGGCACTTGTAAATTCTAAATGTAAGTCTCTTTTTCTCTTTTTCTCTTTTTCTCTTTTTCTATTTTTCTATCTCACTATTTTGTTGTCTAAATCTTTCTTTCTTTTTCTAAGATTTTTCTCATATTTATCTAATAAAACTAACATAATTTATTAATTAACTTTGCATCATAATTATCTTCAAAAACAATAATTAAATAATGCTAATTATTCTTTACATATATATTTTTAAATAAAAATCACTTTATAAAATAAATTAAACTACTTAATTTTTTTAAGGACTTTTCTAATATTTACTAACACTCAATTTAATTAATTAATGCAAAGACAAGGAAACTAAATGTCATCTAAGTGTGTGTGTGTGTAGTTTTCTTTCACCACGGTCACTTACAATAGCTAGACACCCCCTCCTCGATGATACTCTCTCTCTGCCGAGACTTTTCTTGTCACACATATGAAACAAAGTTTGGTCAATGAACTTTTAAATAGCAATATTAAATTATAAATTAATTATTGAAAATAGGGGTTGTGACATAAAAATGAAAAATCACTATTGAGTATTTTTATAACTATACCTTATACTTGGTAATGTAATTTTTCATTATTTGGTAACCATATCAAAAAAAAATTCAGAGTGGTGCTTCTCGCTCCAATCTTCAAGAATTTTGAATATGAATGACCTATGGTATTAAACAATATAATGCTACATTAGAATAAGGTCATACTTTTAAAAAAATGTTTACCAAAGACCAAGTGATAGGCCTAGAGCGCCATGCTCTCACACTCCCTCAAATCCTATCCCACGAGGTCACCAAGAGCAAAAAGATTGCAATATTACACTCTATACCTTGTCCTCTTCTCTATGCACAACATTAAATGATGCAAAACCATTCTAAACCTTTATTTTCTTTCACTAGTTCCTTTGCATTGTCCCTGACCAACAATATATATTTCTTCAACAAAAACATCTTTTTACTAGTACACCATTATTTCATTCTCTATGCTTTCTTTCACTTACTTGTTTTGCATAATAGAAATATCTTTCACATGGTGCCCTCCTTGCAAACATAATAACAATGAATTGGAAATTTCTTTCACACACCTATTCACACAACCTTTTAAAGATAGATCTATCAAAAGACTT
Organism: Sequoia sempervirens; assembly: GCA_007258455.2. NCBI lineage: Eukaryota > Viridiplantae > Streptophyta > Pinopsida > Cupressales > Cupressaceae > Sequoia > Sequoia sempervirens. The sequence continues at coordinate 100,537,944 of VDFB02000017.1, read as the reverse complement.
TTTCTTTGCCTAATGCCTCCTATCTACTTCATGGAGTAGCCTTCAAATGGCCTATTGTTGCTCAATCCATTCACAATAGTTTGTCTTCCTCTTCCCATGCCACCTATAGATGCAAACTATTCATCTCTACACCATCACATGCCCAAAAATTTTGCATACTCTAATACCATATGAAAGGAGAAATTTTGATACTTCATTGATGGATAGTGACAAATATAAATAGAGGAGAAATGCAATTCAAGAACTACCTGTAACTATCACCATAATTGCTCTACTAGTAACCATTACCACAACTATGTAAATAGGTGGTGGAAAATGTAATAATAACATAATTGCTATGCTAACATTTAGATTTATACTAATTCTAAATTTATCGATCAAATTTAGATATTATAGGGTTTGGATTCATTTTTATCTAAAAATTCTATGTTGTCTATAGGCGAGTTTTTTGAATTGACCCCATATTAAAGACTAGTGTTCCACATAAATGGGTTGTCTCAACAAGGTGGTGCAACTAGTCTCATCCCTTAGAATAATGAATAGGCACAAAAAAGTATCCTTGCAGGGTAAATGCACAAAAGTGGTTTACAATTGGAGTGAGGAAGGAAAAGTTAAAAAAAATGACCCCATGGCAAAAAATTTCATTTTGGGGATTCAAGCGAACTATTTGGTTCGACCTCGAACCAAAAGAGGGTTCGCTAGAACCTAGGTTCAAGTGAACCCATTTAATGAAATGCCCCACCATTCCCGCCAAAAAAGACAAGGAATACCCCTTTTGAAAGGGGGTTCACTCGAACCCCCCTTTTCCCACCTTCCTACTCTCTGGCACAAAAAAAAATCATAATTTTTTCCCTTCGAAGCTCGAGTTGAGGATGAAAATGGAGGAGACTTCACAAACCAAACTAGAATCAAGTAGTCCTCGGAATGAGCTATCCAACAACTATAATTTTAATATTTTTTGGTTTTATTATGTATTTGTTTTTTTAGTTTTATTAAACATAGATTTTTCACCGAAAATCAAGCTCTCTGTTCTGCACATGTGGAAAAATAGAAAATTATCAAAAAAAAATTGAAAAATATGAGTGCACCAGATATTGAAGTCCTTGATCCAACAAAAAAAATTGAATTTTGATACATACAAAAAAATTTAAGCGTTATACGGTCCGCCTATGTCTGAATTGTAATTGGTTTGACTTCGAAACTTGATTAAGGAAAAAATATTCAATAAAACACTATCTAACCAATTGCAAGCACTAGATATCAAAGTTAAAAATCTAAATTCAAAAGAATTAGAATTTTATCCTTCATGGAAAAAACGTTATGCATTATATGGTGAGTGTCACTCCCTAAAAATGTTGTTTTCTGAAAAAACTAGTTTTTGAAGGAGATAGAAAAAGAAGTGCAATCTGATTCCAAAAAAATTGAAAAAAATATATTTAGAATCTATAAACAAAATGTCACAAATCACTAGTTTACATCATTTTCAAATTCCTCATGGTTTAGCCGCTATAGGTGCTCAAAGTGAAGATTTAGCTAGAAAAATTTATTTCAATGTCCAATTTGTCCAAAAATTGTAAATCAGTATTGTGGGATCACCCGTGCACCCCCATTTGATGTGCACAACCTATATATCATTTTTATAGAATTTTGACCATTACTACCTTTATTGTAATATTTTTTTGAACATCCAAAATATCATAACAAGCAATTAATATATTTTCTTAATATCCTTGGCATGATTTGAAAATGAATGATTTTACATTTTCTCAATTGTAGTAAAATAATTATTAATTTAATTTTACCTTAGATACTAGTTGTTTTATCTTCATTATATTCCCTTACCTACATAATTAATTTAACTAGATCTCTCAACCATGTACAAGCAAACATGCCCATCTTTGTAATTAATAGTACAAGTATTTTTCAAAACATAATTCATGAATACACTCAACATCATAATTAACTATTACCTTACTTAACCATCCAAGTAATTCATTCCATGTCATGCTATTTCAATGAGGCTTGAATGACAACAAACCATTTAAAATTTCTCAAGATTATTTCATTAGTTAGTACATAATATTGGCCCTCAATTCACAAAATACAATTTACATAATTCATAACTAGTGCAACTGGTGCTTAATTACATATCAAAGTTTCTTTTTTATTGCTTCAAGTGGTTGTAAAATTCTAAAATTTAATATAGTTGATGGATACTAGAGTGGAGGGAGGTTAACCTCCATACAATATTGACATGATCAAATGTTATTTATTTTACCTAGTGTTCTAATGCATTCATAGATTCAAAAGGATATATCATGTAATAATATTCACAAGTAAACAAGAATTCATTAACACCATAGATAATGTAATCTTTTTAAATAATATCTATAATGTATGCAAGCACAATTCTAGGATAAATAACACAAGGATTTATAATCTACCCTAGATAGAAGAGTTGTGAATTTAATATGTATACTAAAATAAATGCATGGAAACCAAACTATAAAATAATGGAACTAGCTAGAAATCAAATGAAGATATATTGGGATAGATGTCTATAAATGATTAATCAAGGTGTATAAAATTTAATGATGCTTAAATCAAGTCTTTAAAATCTATAAATTTATTGTTTGTCACTATGGGTCACTTCTATTATTATAGAATCAATTACAATCCTACAAATCCAACCTATGCAAGCGTAGATTTGATCTAGATGCATTGATATGATGTTGACGCCAAAAATTGACGAGATAACAGTGCCTTTATGGGAAACTCAGTTCAAGGGGGACCCCTTTGCGCCAAACTGAGTGACCTCCAGATTTTAAAGAAGCTGGCTTCTTCTATATAATGGGTTTTGGAAAGGGAAAAGGAAGCAGATATAATGAAACAAATATTAATCTAAGGCGATGCACCAAAGCTTACTGGTAGGCATGATAAATCATAGACTTAATGGTCTGAATGTTATAGTTATGTTCCAAAACATCTGAAACTTAAAGTTATAGCATAAACAATTTATTTAATTGACATAAAACAGTATCGCATACATTCTTACTGCTAAGAAGAGTCGTTAAGACATGATTTAGACCAGCAAGTTTGCATTCAATATATAGAAGTCTCCTCAAATGAAATGCTTAAGACAATAAAAAGCACAGCTCATAGTTTAATCAAGACATGAAAAACAGAAAGGCCGAACAATAGGCACAGTCTGAAAGTTTCTTGCGAATAAACATGCAAAAGAGGCCTAGTGTCTCTTGCTAAAACCAGTATTCTTTCTAAAAATCTTGGACCTCTTTCCCCTCAACAGAGAGAGTATATATAGCCGGAGAGCAAAATCTCACCGCTTGAAGAGCTGTAACAGAAAGATTCTACAATCTCCCGTAATGATGCCCAAATATGAATATTCCCAATGCCGTTATGAGAGCAGCCAGTCAGAGCACAGCATCCAGTTGATCAGTTACAGGCGTGCCCCTTGTGATGATGGCAGTGGTCCCAACAAGGCTTCGAAGAAACAAGTGCCGCCCACCGCTTTAGAGAACCATGATGAGCAGCACCCAATAACACTATCCCGCTCGGCCATCTCATAGCTTGCTTTGATAACCAATGTAAGGCACGTGGCAACAAATCACGACCCGAATGAAAACTCCTCCTCCATCAACCGAGAGCTTGCGGAGAAAAGACACGCGTTCAGGGGACTGAGGTCACTTTGAAAATGGGGAAAGGCCGTATGAACCGGGTGGCGAAAGACGCGTGGCCGCATTTCGCAACCTGTGGTGCTCTCATCCCTGCTGTTGTTTTAAAAGCTGCGAACCGCTGACACGTGGGCGAAGGTAGGTCCCGCTAGGAAATAAAGAAGGCCAATAGAAATCTTTCGCAGCCTGCCGCAGCATATTCTATCCTTGCTAGGAAAGTTTGCGATACACCACCACGTACAAAGATGTGGGCCCCTCGATGAACCTTAGGAGTATCGGACCTTTATGGAAGGCTTAGCAACCTGAAGAAAACACAAAGCAACAGAAAAATGAGAAACCCCGCAGGCGAGACATGTGGATGCCCAGCGCAGCATTTCAGGAGCCGAACGGGGAGCCGCTTGCCGAAGTTGCGAATCGGGGAATGCACAAAGGGAAAGATCAAAACCTACCGGGAAGCCGAAGAAACGCGGAGACGCACAGGCCAGCGCACGAACATGTGCAAAAAAAAGACCCGAAGGGAGCTGCTTGAAACATTATTTCAACAGCTTTTGGCGACTAACAGGGGCGTTTCGGATAAGGAACGGAGAACCCAAAAACTCTCTGGTTCTACAGACCAGAGCCTTCATCTATAGGGCGAATGGAGTTAGAGCTTGGAAAGTGCAGCCTGCAAAGACACCCATTCATTTTCGGACGGCTTTGCCATGCTGCGCAAATTCTCTTGTGCCTCGCGAAGATCAATAGCTTCCTTATGAGGCAGCACCTCTGGCAGGCCAGCGCCTGCTTGGATATGGAAAAGCAGCTGAGAGAGTGGATGAATGATTGCCTCAATATCTGCTGCTGTTGGGGGGCTGCCGAATTCCTTGAATGCCTCCGGATCGTTCTCCTTCTGTTTAATAACCTCCGTAATCTGTGCAGCCGTGGAAATAGTGCCATCTTTAAGGAATGGAGACGGCAATCCCAACCTGCCCAACTCAGAGAAACTCCCTCGAATGCCATCCAGCGCTTTGTTTAGAAAAGTCGTTGCTGCCTTAGTACGCTAGAAAGAGGAGTGGCAATGAATGAATTTATTTGCCATTTGAGCTGCGGTGTCCCGATCTTCGATACCCATCCTGGTAAGGATCTCATCTAAGACCGAGTATAGCTTATTTAGTAAGTCCCTTGCCTTGGGAACCTTTTCCAGGATGAAGCGCGGGAACTATTCCATTGTATCATGGGCTTCCTGATTGAGTTTTAATGCCTTGTCGATGAACCGAAGGGTAGGCTACAGATTTAGGCAGAAGGCTTTGATTTTCTCCCAATGAGAAACGTACAATTGCCTGACCAGTGGGATGATATCAGGTTGGGCAGGGGCTAGTAGCAGAGAGGCCTTAAGCGAAGAAATCTCCGCATCTCTTGAAATGAGGGCCTCGGCGAATTCTGCCTTCTTCTTTTTCTCGGATGCCAACTGCTCTGCATAGCTATGCATTTCTTTGTTCCAAGTTTGTTCAGCTCTAGAGTGGTTAGCCGATTGCTCTTCTAATGAAGCTTTTGTCTCTCGGAGCTCCTCTTCTAGCTTGGTCTTTGTCTCTCGGAACTCCTCTTCCAGTTTGGTCTTCAAACCTTTGAATTCGGCCTCTTTTTCCTGTACCTTTTGCTGATACTGCTCTTGTAGGCATTCCATCTCCTCACCTTTCTCTGCCAGCTTCTGACTGTACTCAAGGCAGAAACGTTCAAGCTCCCCTTCTATCGATTGTAGGCTCTGTCGCGCTGCTTGGTTTTGATTCTATAATTCTTTTAATACGGCTGGGTCGGCTACTTGGGTCTTTGCAATTTCGCCCTGAAGCCTGTTTCTCTTATTTTCTGCTGTTAGCGCCCTTTCTGTCATTTGGGCGATATCTGCCTCTAAGGATTTTTTCTTTGCCTCTAAAAAGCTCACCCTGTCCTTGGCTGTCTTGAGCTGTTCATCCTTCTTCTTTAACTAGCAACCAGTCTTTAGGAAGTCGGAAGTGACCACCCATTGTGTCTCCTCCATGATTTTGACTTTATCTTGTGGCTGGGCTACCTTCATGTTCAGTCCGACAGCATAAATTTCATAGTCCTTTGGTTGCATCTCTCCCTGGGGCTTGCTTATCCTTGGGTACATAGTTGCAAACTTTAATTCTTGGCAGGCCTCGTCATACGAAGCCTGTACTCTCGGCTCGGCGGGGGCATTGTCATCCTTTGCCCTTCGTCGCCTCATTCTATTTGCACGCGCTTCCTTCCTACAATCTATCTGTGCAATGAACTCAACTGGTGATGAAACCAGCCCACCTGCGAAAGGAACACCGGAAGGCAGGGCATAGGGATAGGTAGCTTTCATAGGCGCACGCATTTGTTTCTTCTGGAGGGTGACGATTTGCGGAGAGAAGTGTGGCACGTTCCATAGCTTAGCCTAGGGGTAATCAGCAGGGCTAGACATTTGCAATGGCTGAACCGGAGATTCAGTTGTAAGGCCTATTGGCCGAGGAAAAAGAGTCGCTGCCTGGGGCTCGGTTTGCTGTAGTGGGAAAGGATCTGTAAGCATCTCGAAAAAAGAGTGGGGGCCAATGGGAGGAATATTTTTAGAAAGTGATGTGAGGAAAGTCTGGGCGGCAGCAGTAGGCGTTAGCATGCTCGGAGGGGTAATTATAAACAGTTGGGCTTGCGAATACTGGGCAAATCCAACGAAATAAGTTGGGCCAGAAACAGAGGGTGGAGGACTCGGACGAATGGCAGGAGTTGCTAATTGAGCAGGGACGGACGTGAAAGAATGAGATGTAAGAGAGGAAGGAGCGAAATGTACCTTCTGACTAGTCGGCGGTGGCATCGGAATCGTTAGAGACTCGCCCACAACCTCTGGCATTTGACTAGCAGCGAGTGTTTCCCCTTCGGCCGGTTCATGTGAAACTATCCCGATAACACTTTCTGTGCGTTGTCTTTTCGTGGGGGGACACTCACTAACCTCGGCAGTCGGATCCTTCTACTGGAGCACTAGCCTGACCGGTTTAGCGGCCCATGTGCGTGTAAGCGAGCCCCTTGATATGTTAAAGCACACATTAGTGCCCACGTAGGCGGCATGCCCGGGGGCATCGCCTTCCTGCGCTGATATCGCCGTCTCTTCCTCCTACTCATCGGAGCCTTCTGCTTCGCTCCTGTTAGCACTAGAGATCGGGTTGGGATGGCCTTCATCCCAGTATCTTTTAAATTCCTGGTCGTCCTTCAATTGATTATAAGGAGCTTTCAACTGCCCTGTTTCCTGGCGGTATCTCTATAAAGCTTTTATTTTTGCATCGCTCCATTCCTCGTCCACTTTCAACTTATTATGCATGCTGCGCTCTATCGAAAGGTTGTCCCTGGCCACGGCCACTGGAAAGTAGAACTTGTGCCATGGGCCCCTGGTATCTAGTGTAGGGATTTGTGCCAATTCAACCAGATCTTCATCTTTATCAGTCCGGTTATTACACCGCTTCTCCCAGTATGGTCGGGGAACATGTGTAACTTTCATATGCGGCTCAGGTAGGTCATTGAAAGGGTTGTAATCCCACTTATCATTTACTAGTACTAACCCCAGGTGTGCCAGCTTGTCCCCTAGCAGCTCATGTGATCACTTTTTAACAAGTGTTATTGACTTGAAACTCTTCAGGCAAGTGAAGAATCCCTTCCTCTTGACACTTTCGATGCTACACAATATGAAATCAATGATGCACACCTACCGGTAAACCTCCAACACTAGCACTCTATCGGTGATGCAAGCCGGGAGCAGGAAAGGCCTGCCAATAAAGCCCCTTATTCGAAGGATCGTAAAATCCTTGCCCAAGAACCAGTCACAAGTGGGGGTGTAGCCTTGCAGAAATACAGTCTGCTCAGTGTTAAGCCAGACAATATCACCCTCTTCGATCAAATCATTCAGGACCAGGGCTATGAAATAGTCCGCGAAGGCATAGTAGTCATATGTTGCGGAAAGGTAGGGTGTCCATGTAGATACCGACTTTCTTTTGTTCTGCTCGTCAAAAATTGATAGTGGGATAAATCGGGCGAAGAAATCCAGATTCTGATGCAGGAACATGTGGACCAGGTAGGAAAGAAATCTAAATTTCTTCTCCGCCTGATAATTCTCTATTTGCTGTATCATTTCTTCGACCATGAACTCAGCAAAATCATACCAGAAAAGTTCATGCTGCCTGCGAAACTGTATTGCAGGGCCCAGCTGAAAAGCCTCGATCTTCTCATCAGAATCACGGCCGCAAACAAATGCCAGCATAGATATGGGGTCTTGGAGGTCATCGCGGAATGAACCATGCAATAATGGGATGTTCGGTGCCTTAGCGGACGCAACACCCTTCTTATTGGTCTCTTCTAATAGGAAATTGGAGCTGGTTTTCATCCTTTTCCATATCTTTTCCCCTTTGTTTGGGCGGAAATGTTTGATTTTCTCCTTTCTTGTCCTGGGGTTAGGAATGCATAACATATGTCAGATGTCTTCTGGGCCGATATGAACCCTTAAATTGTGACCCTCAATGCAGTGGGTCTTTGGATTATAGCGTTGAACAGCTGCGTCGACCACCTCCGGGCAATAGTGCACCAATGGGACCGTGTATTGTGGAAGACCGCTAAACCAGACCCTACTTGTCGTGGCTTGATCCACCCCTGGCGCTGATAACCTTGCGCAAGCCGCCTCTCTAAGAGATTTAGGGTTCTTGGCAAGCTTTGGGTCATAGATATTAGCCCACTTTTCTCTAACCTTTTTCGGGTTATTCCACTCTTTGGGCCTCTCCAGCTCCTCTATGTTGGCTCTTTTCACCTTCTTGGGTATACCAGGAGTGGTATACGCTATATCTTCGTATACGTAAACCTCGGCCGAAGAACGAATAGCCGAATACAGTTCCTGGCTAATCCCTTCTTGTGTTGGCTGAGCTGAAGATTCCACCATTTTTTCCTCGCGGCAGAACTTAAAAGCTCCCTGGCCTTTGAATACGCTTGCACTGGAAATACAGACAGAAAACACTTCGCGCACTCCTTAGCTTTTGGAAAAAGACTTAGGAACAATAAGCGTTTTCATGCAATAATAGCAACTTTCCTCAAGGTGGTAGGCGAGCGCGAGCCCTTTGCATTTAATTCGGCATGTACCATTAACTCCACAACTCGTGCAAGATGAGCTGATTGCTTTTTCGAGGTAGCCAGATTTCATCATTGCTTTCACAAGATCGTGTGATACGCCCTGATTTCCTTGGAAATTGAGCTTGCAACTGGCCTTCTCACCTTGGGTTAGCATGTACCGGTAATTAATATCCCTGGCTGGAATGATTATGCCAAGCAAACGATCACCGCCTGAAAGAGATACGAATATCGCCTCGGGCTCTGGGATGTGCTTGAGATTTGACACCATAGCATACGGCCATACGTCCCTTCATCAACAAGTGCCACCTTTTAAAGCTCAATTAATTAACTTGATTTAATTAAGCATGCCTTGAGCCATGCTACCATGCATGTACTAGCCCAAAACATGAACAAACGCAGACTCGGCCCTCGAGATCGCGGCCAATATATGTCACGTTGCTTACGGGCGGATTGGCATTCATCTTGTCAATTTTCTATAAATAGGCCAGTAGATAGCGAACATACACACTTTGCGTCCAAGAAGTGATAGGCAAGTAGAATACTGCTAAGCAAGTCTTTTCATAGGTTAGGTGGTGAGTAGATTTCGGCATTACTCAGCAGATTTAGGAATAGTGTTAGGAGAGATGGATACTCCTATTTGCCTAACTTCCTTCAAATCACAGACAGCGTTTGTAGGTGAGATCTCTACTAGGAGGCTCAAGAGAATGACGAAGAACAAGCACTCGCTGGTTCTAGTAGCTATCAAGTGGGTTCTCGGCAAGGACTGTGTTGAATATGAAGATAAGCATCGGGTGAACACCGACGTGTGCTCGCACTTTGTAGCGTCCATGTTGGATATTTGTGTCCCTCGGCCGCTTGTATTGAAGCTAGTCAAAGAAATCTTCCCAAAGAAGTACCTGAATGGGCTCGGCGAGGTTGTTACCCATGCTGCGTACGGGATAGGCCTGCCAACAGCCGGCGACCTGCGTCGCTTCATCGAAGAAGAAGCTGTTGTCGTTTGGCAGCCATTCCTGAACAGATTTTGCCTACAGACTCGTGGTGTGCACCAGCAAAGGGTTACCCAAGCTCTTCACTTCCTGTTCAGGAGCTACAACGTGATACCCTTCTACGATGTAGAATGGTATACTGATTTCAGGAACCTGGTGTATCCACCACCGACGACAGCCGTGTTTAATGATGCTGCTAGTGCCGTCGAGGAACCTGTTGATGAGGAAGAAGCGGACGCTGTCTTAAATGCGTTGGTTGCTGCCAGCCACTCCTGCGGATAGATGATCCCCTTGCCTTGGTGTATGTTGATGTAACCCTCCTGCTTCATATAAGCCTAATAAAAGGCCACCATATATATATATATGCTCTAATACTTGTACATTTTGAAAATCGGCATCCATGCCATTTTGTAACTCAGGAACATGTATATAAATATATACGTCTCTTTTTTTGTTGTGAAATCTATGCTCTTGTTTGCTTTTGTGTGTAATTTTTCTGGGTTTGCCAATCTTGTATGTTTTGTCTCTGTTTACAAGCATACTTTTGCGTTTTAAGAAACTCTGGTGTTTTACCCACTAATGATGATAAGCGAATGCGTAGCAAGTCTATTGATTTTAGCAAAAGGATAGGCCAAAAATAGGAAAGGAAAAAAGAAAAAGCGTTACTTACAACTGTACAGGGTAGGGTTTGACGCTTAATGGAACAATTTAAGGTGAATCCCATTAACCGGGATTCCTAGAGGCTCTTTTTCCATATTTTCCAGCTTGAAGGCATTGCGTTGCATGCACTGAATGATTTTGAAGGGTCCTTCCCATAGGCTATCGAACTTACCATGCTGACCTGGCTTCACAGCCCTGCTGTCGTATTTTAGCACTAAATCTCCACTTTTTAGGCCTTGGTTGGAAGCCTTTTTGTCAAACCACCATTTGACCACCTGTTGACAGCCTGTTATGGCTTTTAGGGAATTCTCCCTTTTTTCCTGTACTTCTAATAGTTCAGCAAGCCGAACCTCCATGGCATCATTTTGTTCTATCTCGAGAGATTTCAACAACTGTATCGCCGGAATCTCCATAGAGATAGGTAGCAGCGCTTCTTTCCCATATACTAGCTCATAGGGCGAAGTCTTGAGGACTTGTTTAGGAGTTATGCGGTTGGCCCAGAGTGCTTTTCGGAGATTTTTATGCCATTCCCTCTGATGTTCTGAGCCAACCTTTTTGAGGAGTCGGACTAAACTTTTGTTTGTCAACTCAGCTAGGCCATTTCCCTGTGGATAGTAGTTTGAAGATGTTTTAAGGAATATGCCATTTTTTAATGCAAAGTGACATACCTTTGTGCCTACAAATGCTCTAGCATTGTCCGAAATGATCGTCTTCGGAGGGCCGAACCTTGTCACCAGAGCCTCGAGGAAGTCTACAATCTCTGCCTCCGTCGCCTCCTTAAGGGGAATAGCCTCCGCCCACCTTGTGAAGTAGTCTATAGCTGTTAAAATCCATTTATGTCTGGAGCTAGAAACCGGGTTGATCATCCTGATAAAGTCCAGGCCCCATTGCGCAAATGGTTCATCCGCCACGATAGGTTTGAGGGGCATCGCTGAATTCTTCCTTCTGTCGGAGAATAACTGACATTTTTTACAAGTCTTTACCAGAGAGTAGGAATCATTGAAAAGCGTAGGCCAGTAATATCCAGCCCGTAGGACCTTGATGGCGGTAGTTTTAGCGGAGAAATGTCCACCTTCGTCGCTATTGTGAAATGCGTCGAGGATCCTCTGCGCCTCCCCTGAAGTAACGCACCGTAGGAGCACACCATTAAAATTCCTTTTGAAAAGGACTCCCTCTATCAGTGTGTATCCGCAATTTTGGAGCCGGTAATACCTTCTTTTCTGGGATGAGAGGTCTGGTGGGTACTTTCCGGTTCACATGAAGTTCGTTCTATCTTCCAGCCAATCATCCTCCGATCCCGATCCATTTATCAGGACAAGCTCTGGCTGTTCCTCTTTAGCAGGCATCTCCTCGTCCTGTGTCATATACTCACACAGACCTCTGCCTTTAATAGTCCTGGTAGGCCTGATCTCGATGTCATATTCCAGGATCTTGGTGATCCAATTAGCCCTTTTTTCTGTGATTTCTCCCTCCATGATGTATTCCTGCACACTAGAATGTGCGACATATACTAGGACTTTGCTACATGAAATTAGATGGCAGAACTTTTTAAGTCGCTTTACTATTGCGAAAGCCTGTCTTTCAACGAAGTTATAATTCACCTCATATTCCTTTAAGGTTCGGGAATAGAACGCAACTGGATGCTCTCCCTTTCCTTCTCTATCCTTTTGAGTCAGAACAGTAGCGATACTGGACTTGCTACTGAAGGCATACATTATAAAATCTTTATATTGATCTGGATTAATTAACACTGGGGCTGAGGAGATCGCTTCCTTGACCTTTTCAAATGCCTCCCAAGCCTCCGTTGTCCATTTGAAAATTTGATCATTTTTCAGCATTAGGGTGATCAGCCTAATTATTCCTGCAAAATTGGAAATAAATTTACTGACGAAATTTACTTTGCCCAGAAAAGACTAGACACCTTTCTTATTTACCGGGAGAGAAAGCTCCTTTATAGCCCTTACTCGTTCTGGGTCAATTGAAATACCTTCCTTCGACACAACATGTCCTAACAGCTTACCCTGAGGTACTCCGAACACACATTTCCTCGGATTTAAGGAAATCCCGAACTCTTGGCACTTTTAAAAAACCAACTCCAAATGATCGAAATGATCATCTTTAGATTTGGAGAACACAGTAAGATCGTCCAAATAGATTAGGATAATCTTATTGATCAGTTTGCTAAATGCGACGTCCATAACTCTCTGGAAAGTTGCCCCTGCATTAGATAAACCAAAAGGCATTTTAGCATATGCAAATGTCCCCCACTTGGTGGTGAACATAGTTTTGTGCTGATCTTCCTCTTTTACTCGAATCTAGTTATAGCCAGAGAAGCCATCCAGTAGAGAGAACATTTCCGATCCCGCGACAGTTTGGAGGATCGACTCCATAGAAGGCAATGGATAGTGGTCCTTCAGAGATGCTCTATTTAGGTCTCGAAAATCCACGCATAAGCGGATATCACCATTCTTCTTTCGGACTAGTACCAGATTTGATACCCAAGTACTATGTTTAATCGGGAAGACAATACGTGACTCAATGAGCTTGGTTAGCTCTTGTGCCATCAAGGCTTCAACTTTAGGGTTGACTGGCCGCTGTTTCTGTCGGATTGGCTTCGCATCTTCTATTATCTCAATAGTATGTTGAATGATACCAGGATCATAACCTTCCAGATCATCATAGGACCAGGCCACTACTCCATATTTCTCACAAAAACTGATAAGCCTTTCTCTATCTTGCTGTGAGACATCTTTTCTGACCCGAAGGTTCCTGTCATCGGAAACCCAAAGGTTTTCATAATCACCTCTTTCCGTCACGAATTTTCGCTTATCATTTCGGGCGTCACTACAATCGAAAAAAATTTTGAGAGTAACCAATCCTTTCGGAAGCTTATTTGACTTTAGCTGCATAATTTGTCCTTCGTAGGCCTCAGCGATCTTTGGTTGGAGTTGATCGGCAAATTCCCTCGAGTGTTGAATAAATGAGGCAATGTGTTCATCGCTCTCAAAGACTTGCCAACTTTGGTCATTGTCGGGTATTGCTGGTCTAACAAGCACTCACACTGAATATCTGTTCCGAAGCAAGTCGGAGACAGGATCAAACTAAGCACCGATTACTGCCAGGCGATCTGCATCGCCATTCTGTGCTCGGGGAATGGTCAGGATGTTGAAAGCTTCAAAACTTTCTACAAGATCCCAGATTCGATGCCGATAGGATCTCATGCGGATATTCTTTGCTGCTGAGATTCCTCAGACCTGATTAACTACCAGTTCTGAATCTCTGAACACAATCAATTGCTTGACACCCATTCGTTCCGCTAGGCTTAGGCCTTGGACTAATCCCTCATATTCAGCCTCGTTATTTGAACAGGCGAATTAGAATCGGAAAGACCTCAACAAATTTTCATTCTGTGGGGATATTAGGCATATCCCTGCTCCAGCTCCAACTTTACCCCTTGCTCCGTCAAAATACAATGTCCACAGCTCACTTGCTTGGTCATCGTCGGGTTCTTTGACAACCTTCAGAAGAACTTGGTCTTCATCATAGATCACATATGTGCCTAATCCAGTAGCATGATAATTTCTGAAGGGATCATTGTTTATATGTTCACTCAACAGAGCATCTTCGTTATCACTTCGGTCTCCGTTGACCTTCTCCTCCTCTAGCAGTTCGACATTGTACATGTCTTGCTTGGTGATGGAGGTATGTGCGGCTTCAAAGTTAATCAGGGCCTCATTTGCCACATGTTCGGAATGCAGAGCCTCCGATTCTATCTTTTTTATCTTCGCGCCATGCTTGGTTCTAATTATTAGATGTGACCAATCTAAAGACAAATAGCCACCCACCTTTGAAGTAAACTTTCGAGAAAGGCAAAGACCAAACATTGGCGGAACATCTATGATCACTGTGTCTTGCGGGACCGTGATACTTGGGCAGGAAAATAGAGTCAGCGGAAGTGCTTTGATGACACCCACAGTATCAACCTTATTTCCATCTAGCTGCATCACCCCCTTTTTCATAGGTTCGTAGCTGAGTCCCAAGGCTTCGGCTATCAGTTTTGGCATAACCGTAGTACTAGCGCCAGAATCAATCATAGCATTGTGTAATAGTTTCTCCCCTATAATGAGGGTCAAGAAGAAGGGTTGAGGTTTTGGCCTACCTCCGCCTTCTGCATGGGATTCCTCCGCTTTGTTTGCGAGAACCTTAGTTGGCGACATTTGATAAATCGCCTCGGTACTGGCCGCAGGCTCAGTCAGTGTTGGGTCCATCTGTTGCTGAAGCGCCTTTTGGAGTATGGTTTTTTGTTCTGGGATAGCTAGAATGTCCCATAAAGACACATTAGCGGGTGATTTCTTCAACTGCTCTACCACATTAAAAGGTGAGGAGCTCAGAGATTTCTGCTCCTTTGCTTTTGTTATAATAATTTCCTTCCGCGGTTGAGAAGACAAAGAGACGGTTGGACCGCTAGGAATTTGATCTGAAACGTCTTTGCATTGCGGACTATCTGAAAGTGAAACAACGGCCTCACCGGTGAATCTTCTCTTGGAGCGCGTGTTATAGTCAGACTTTACCTGCGGCGTTTTGGTTGTGGTCATGTCATTTGCGAACACCATTTCCTCGTCCTCCATCCATGAGAAGAGCGCATGATCAGGAACAATGTCGGACTCTTGCTCTAGGGACATTCCTTGTATTTGCGCGGTAAGGACCACATTCTCCATTGCCGGGGCATATCTGTATTCTTTGTTCTCTGTCGCAATACCTTCACTACGTTGCTCCGCTATCCTTTGTTGTAAGTTGCCACGCAGACAATTTCGGGGCATATGCGCATCGTTGCAAGGGAAGCACCATGGATTGATATCATCAATTAGATTGTTTTGCCCCGCGGTTAATTCTCTGCTAGAGCTCGGCGACACACCTGCCAGCGGTGTGGGCACCAGAACTATTTGGTTCATAGCTGCCGCTGGTGAATTAGTGTGATGCACATTCTGATATTGATTTTGCTGATAGGTAGGCCGCCCACCTTGATAGTTCTGATATGCAGGCCGCGGAGGCATTGCTTGGTTTCGCTTGAGAGTTGTTATATCATTTGCCATAGTCTGCAACATCTCCTTGAGGTCGCCCATCTCACCCTTGGGAGAACCCGATGTAGAGGCCAAGTTTTCAGGAGCGGTTGTATATGAGTACGCTGACTGGGGAGTCGCTGGCGCATTGGTCGACGCCACCTCTTGTGCTACGTTTGATATCTCAGGAAATATCAGCATAACAGGTCGAGGAGGCAATTTCCCACAGTCTATCAAGTGATTCTCTGCTTTGATAGTGGTGGCATATGCGTCTGGTAAAGTGGCCCCTCCCAGAGACTTTATCATCATAGAAATGTCGAGATTAATGGACTTCAGATAGAACATGAATGCCAATTCTTGAGTCGGGCAGATGGTCACAAGAATCCTCTGCCAACTTGAGTGAAATCGAGCATTGAAGTCCGTCAGAGCCTCCTAGGGTGCTCGTTTGATGACGGATAACTGATAATATAGCGAAGAACGATCTTCGTCATTTGAAAACCTTTCATAGAACGGATCTTCGAGGTCATCCCAAGTGCGAATGGTATTAGGAGTCAGTGTTCGATACCACTCTAGAGCTTTGCCTTTGAACGACGCAGCAAGGAGCCTCAGGGCTACATTCTGCGTTGTGATACCATGTACCAGGCATACATCCGCTACATCCTGCAAATGCTCTGCTGGTGTTTTTGTGTTATCTCCGGTGAATTTGAGAAGAGCTTTCAGGGCCGAAACCGGAATGGCGCCCCAAACAGCAGGTGCTACCGGAGCTACCAGGGGGCTTCCAGCATCCCATGCTACATAATTTCTATTCGCGGCTGGCAACATGGTGAGAGGAAAGGGTGGTGGGAATGGAATGGTTACTAACTGATTTGCGGCCTAGACTGTCCCGAATGGAGGCACTAGTAAACCTGGGTTATTTGTAGTTTGGGATCTAATTACAGGCCGATGGCTCATACACCCTTTTAGAAGACGATTTCATTAGTTTGGGTCCCACCGGGCGTGCCAGAAAAAAGGACAAACTGTTGATGCCAAAAATTGATGAGATAACAGTGCCTTTATGGGAAACTCAGTTCAAGGGGGACCCCTTTGCGCCAAACTGAGTGACCTCCGGATTTCAAAGAAGTCGGCTTCTTCTATATAATGGGTTTTGGAAAGGGAAAAGGAAGCAGATATAATGAAACAAATATTAATCTAAGGCGATGCGCCAAAGCTTACTGGTAGGCACGATAAATCATAGACTTAAGGGCCTGAATGTTATAGTTATGTTCCAAAACATCCGAAACTTAAAGTTATAGCATAAACAATTCATTTAATTGACATAAAATAGTATCGCATACATTCTTACTGCTAAGAAGAGTCGTTAAGACATGATTTAGACCAACAAGTTTTCATTCAATATATAGAAGTCTCCTCAAATGAAATGCTTAAGACAATAAAAAGCACAGTTCACAGTTTAATCAAGACATGAAAAACAGAAAGGCCGAACAATAGGCACAGTCTGAAAGTTTCTTGCGAATAAACATGCAAAAGAGGCCTAGTGTCTCTTGCTAAAACCAGTATTCTTTCTAAAAATCTTGGACCTCTTTCCCCTCAACAGAGAGAGTATATATAGCCGGAGAGAAAAATCCCACTGCTTGAAGAGCTGTAACAGAAAGATTCCACAATCTCCCATAATGATGCCCAAATACGAATATCCCCAATGCCGTTATGAGAGCAGCCAGTCAGAGCACAACATCCAGTTGATCAGTTACAGGCGTGCCCCTTGTGATGATGGCAGTAGTCCCAATAAGGCTTCGAAGCGACAAGTGCCGCCCACCGCTTTAGAGAACCATGACGAGCAGCACCCAATAACACTATCCCACTCGGCCATCTCATAGCTTGCTTTGATAACCAATGTAAGGCACGTGGCAACAAATCACGGCCTGAATGAAAACTCCTCCTCCATCAACCGAGAGCTTGCGGAGAAAAGACACGCGTTCAGGGGACTGAGGTCACTTTGAAAATGGGGAAAGGCCGTATGAACTGGGTGGCGAAAGACGCGTGGCCGCGTTTCGCAACCCGTGGTGCTCTCATCCCTGATGTTGTTTTAAAAGCTGCGAACTGCTGACATGTGGGTGAAGGTAGGTCCCGCCAGGAAATAAAGAAGGCCAATAGAAATCTTTCGTAGCCCGCCGCAGCATATTCTATCCTTGCTAGGAAAGTTTGCGATACACCGCCACATACAAAGATGTGGGCCCCTCGATGAACCTTAGGAGTATCGGACCTTTATGGAAGGCTTAGCAACCTGAAGAAAACACAAAGCAACAGAAAAATGAGAAGCCCCGCAGGCGAGACACGTGGACGCCCAGCGCAGCATTTCAGGAGCCGAACGGGGAGCCGCTTGCCGAAGTTGCGAAGCGAGGAATGCACAAAGGGAAAGATCAAAACCTGTCAGGAAGCCGAAGAAATGCGGAGACGCATAGGCCAGCGCACAAACATGTGCAAAAAAAAAAAAGGACCCGAAGGGAGCTGCTTGAAACATTATTTCAACAATATATGTAAATCCTTGAATGTTTGCTTTCAATCTATTATATATTTTACATCTGTATCTATATAAAAATTGGTTGTGTGATCAAGAGTTTACATATGATAGGGATATTGTTAGGAATAAAGCATTTAAAAAAAAAAGTGTCTACCTTGCATAGAAATAAAAATAAAGCAAGCCAACAATAGAATATTTTATGATAGGTGAAAAGCGGCTATTTTGAGAAGTATCTTTTATATGGAGATAGAGATAAGATTGTTATGAGATTTTATTAGATGTTTCTAAAATAAATGATTTATCTCTAGAAGGTTCTCATATGCAATGTAATACTATATATTAGTACTCTGAGATAGTCATTTTTGGAGAGAGAAAGGTGAGAGCTAGTTTGCAAGTCTGTATGCTGTCGGAATGCTGCTGAAATTCCTCTAGAATAAGTTGAGGTGAAGACTCCTGTAATAACTTGCATTGCAAGTGTGTTGTAATCTATTTCAAGATTTGATAATACATTGTGCAGGTTTTGGAGTGTGGGGTTTTTCTCCCGAAAGGGTTTTCCCCATGTAAATAACTGAGTTATGGTTTTATTATTATTATGTTTATGGTATTATGTGTTTCATGAAATCTCTGTAATATTTTATTTGAATTTTGCATAACCCTCCTCTCAAGGTTAGCGTAGGAAGCGTTTCCACACACATTTGCTTCCTTACAAGTGGTATCAGAGCCTGGCCAGTTTTGGTTCTATTTGTTGGGTACAAGGTTTTTTGAGCTAATCAAGTTTGAGTGGGAGCTTGTGTAGAGTATTTCATATTCTATATTGAAGGATAATAGAGATGGGGAGAAAATTTGGGAGGATTGAAGTAGAGAAGTTTTCTGGCATGAATTTTGAAATGTGGAAGCTAAAGATGGAAGATTTTTTGATTGATCGGGATCTATGGGATGCAATGGTGAAAATGTCTAGAGGCCTACGAATCTAGATTTGGCTGAAAAATATGATGTAATGGATAGAAAAACTAAAGGTATCATTAGAATATGTCTTGTAGATTCAATCCTAATAAATGTCCACGAAGAACCCACTTCAAAGAATCTTTGGAAGAAGTTGGGTTAGATATACCAAGCCAAATCTCTAGTAAATAAGATTTTCTAAGGAAGAAGTTATATTCCTTAAGAATGGAAGGTGGACAAATTTTTGAGCATCTAGAAAAATTCAATATACTGGTGACTTAGTTGACCTCAATTGCGATTAAGATGGACAAAGAAGAAACATGCCAAACTTTGTTGTGTTTGCTGCCAGACTCGTGGGACAGCCTAGTCATGGCCATTGGGAGCACTTCTATCATCTTGAAGATGGAGGACATTGTTGGTTCTCTACTCTCTGAAGAGAGCAGAAGGAAGGTCTCTCTGAGTGCCAAAGAGGCTTTGAGTGTTCAAGGAAGACCAAAAGAATGAGGCAAAGATGAGAAGCAGTGTGGTCATTCTAAGTCCAAAAACAAGGGGAGACCAAAATCTCCTGCTAAGTCCAAGGCAATATGCTGGAACTATGGCAAACCCAAATACTTCTGAAAGGACTATAAAGAAGACAAGAAAAAGAAGAAGAAGCAGTATTCTAATTCTGATTCTAAAAAGGAAGATGGAGATGCACCTTAATTGCAGCCTTGGCCACTTGTGTAGGTGATAATGTACAGTTGATAGACTCAAGTGCATCTTTCCACATGAATCCTAATAGAAACTAGTTTAGTAAGTATGAAAACTATGATGGTGGTAAGGTGTATTTGGGTGATGATCCTTTCCTTGATATTGTTGGCCATGGTAGTATTCATGTGAAATTTTCTAATGGTAGAGTTAGATGATTTGATGGTGTCTTGCATATCCTAGGATTAGCAAGGAATTTATTATCTGTTAGCAAGCTAATAGATGCGAGTGTTCCTGTACAGTTTTCTGAAGCAGGTGTGAAAATGGTGAGAGGTGCTATGGTGATAGCAAGAGGAAGCAGATTGGGTACATTGTACTAGCTCAATGCATGCACAGTGGAATGCAATAGCACTTATGATAAGATTAAGCCAAAAACTACTTCATTGAAAAAAGAGATGGTTTCCTCTTCTGTGGATGGTCATGGCTTCTGGGTACCCAAGGGTGCTTTGTCTATCGAATAAAATTTTCTTGTAGAAAAGACCATGTTATGGCACCGAAGACTTGGCCACATTGGAGAGAAGAGTTTAAAAGCCCTGGAAAATAAGAACCTCCTTGAGGGTTTACATGATTGCAATCTAGAGTTTGATTTATGTGAACATTGTATTTATGGAAAACAGAACCACGTTTAGTTTTACTCGTCTTCTCATAAGTCTTCACGTATCTTGGATCTGATCCATTCTGATGTATTTGGTTTTGTTGATGTTTCTTCTATTGGTAAATCAGTTTATTATGTTACTTTCATTGATGATTTTAGTAGAACATGGGTATATTTTTTAAAGAGTAAATCTAAATTTTTCAGTCATTTTGAGTTCAAGGCTATGGTAGAAACTCAAGGTATGTGTAGGATCATGATGGGCCAAAAAGTGGCAATATGATGGGTATCTGGCTGATGAATTTTTTTTACCCAAAATTGATGAAAAAAAAAGAGTTTTTAAAGGAGATTCTCAACTTTCTACCAATATAAATTATGCTTTACTTTGAATTTAATAAGTAATTATTATTCATTTTCTATTTGAATTACGACTAAAGTCCTGATTGATAGGTGATTGAAAAAAATCTATAGATTTCAAATGGTATCACATTTTTAAATCCAAAACATGCGTCACATTCTATGCTTCGCATACTATAGGATTAAAAAAGAAAAATTAATTTCATGAAGTTTTGACCAAGTTAAGGTGGTCGATACGAGTTTTAATATTTTTTAAAGTTGTAATAAAAAATTCATAATTAATTATTTACTTGGAAAAAAATTAAAAAAAATATGCATCACATTGAGACATGAGTCCTCTACTTATATATAAAATATTATAAAAAAATATTATCATTTTATTACATGGTTAGGGTGGTCAGACAGACACCTACTTCTTATTTTTTCCCTAAAATTTAAGCACTACTGCATTGAAATTTCAATTTTTCACCAAATAATTTTTTTTTTTTAAACAAACCTAGTAGTTTAGAAAGTACATTAAATTTTCTATAGATTCTATTCTTACATATTTTTGAAATAATATAGATAACTTATTCAATTTTTTACATCAAGTTGCCTAACTTTGATTTTTCTGGATTTTTTGCCACTTAAGGGCTTGTTTTTTCCATGATGATCCTGCACATACCCCTCAGACTAGAAATAAAATTAAATGTTTGAGGACTGACAATGGAGGTGGGTGTTGTTCTATAGACTTTGAAAGATTCTATATAGATTGCAGGATTAAAAGACAAAAGACAACTCTGTATTCTCCGCAAAAGAATGAAG
Organism: Sequoia sempervirens; assembly: GCA_007258455.2. Classification (NCBI taxonomy): domain Eukaryota; kingdom Viridiplantae; phylum Streptophyta; class Pinopsida; order Cupressales; family Cupressaceae; genus Sequoia; species Sequoia sempervirens. Next base: position 100,516,471 of record VDFB02000017.1, on the reverse strand, counting down.
TTGCAGAAAGAATGAATAGAACATTGATGGAGAAGGCTAGAAGCATGTTGAGTGGAGCTGGTCTAGAACAAAATTTTTGGGCTGAAGTTGTTGCCACTACTTGTTATTTAATAAATATATCTCCTACATCAACACTTGTTGATAAAACGCCAATGGAGGCATGGTTGGGGAAAAAGCCTTCACTTAGACATCTAAGAGTTTTTGGTTGTGATGCATATGCACATGTGCCAAGGAGAAGAGAACGAAATTGGATTCTAAGGCCATCAAATGTAACTTCATCGGCTACAACTATGGTGTGAAAGGATACAAGCTTTGGGACCCTGTTGCACAAAAGGTAATTTATTCCAGAAGTGTTATTTTTAGAGAGACTAAATCTTCTCCTGTTGATTTTCAGCCAAAACAACATAAAGAAATTGAACAGAAAAGGATGTGGTTCAACTTCCTTCTACACCTGAGGAAGTTGAATCAAGACCCCAAATAGACAAGAAGTTGAGGAGAGCTCATCAAGCTCATAATCTTCAGAAGAGGAAGAAGAAGAGGAACAAGTGGAAGAACCTCCACCTCAGCTTGTTCAAAGGTCTACGAGGCAAAGGCAACCACCTCAAAGGTATGGGTATTCACCTCATGATTGGAAGTGTATCTTTTCTTTGAGTACTAATGTTGATGAACCGAGATCTGTGCAAGAGGATTTGGGTATGAATGATGCAAAGTCCTGGAAAATAGCCATGGATGAAGAGATGGCAACCCTTAAAAGAAATGGTACATGGGACCTTGTACCATTGCTTGAAGGTCAGAAACCTATTGGATGTAAATGGGTGTTTAAGAAAAAGATTGGTTCAAATGGAAATATTGAAAAGTATAAGGTGTGGTTGGTTGTGAAGGGATACTCTCAGGTTGAGGGTATTGATTATGGTGAGATATTTTCTCCTATTACTAAAATGACATCCATTCGGTTTTTATTATCTATTGCAGCAACTTATGATCTAGAGGTGGAACAAATGGATGTGAAAACTGCATTCCTTCATGGTGATTTGGAGGAAGAGATTTATATGACACAGTTAGAGCACTATGTGGTAAAAGGTAAAAGTAAGTTGGTTTGTAAGTTAAAAAAATCTTTGTATGGCCTTAAACAAAGTCCTAGGATGTGGTACTAGAAGTTTGATACATATGTGTTGGGTTTGGCATTTGTGCAGTATAAATCTGATCTCTATGTATATTTTAAATCTAAGGGTGATTATTTCTTGGTAATTGCTTTATATGTTGATGACATGTTGTTTGTTGGGAAAGGCAAAGGTTTGATCACAAAATTGAAATCTCAGCTCTCTGTGAAATTTGAAATGAAAGATCTTGGTGTAGCAAAACACATACTTGGGATGGAGATTAAAAGAGATTGTGAGAACATAAAGTTATGGCTTAGCTAGAGTAAGTATGTTTGTTCTATTTTGCAAAGGTTCAACATATAGGATTGTAAACCACTTTTTGTTCATGTTACATTGGGAACAAAGCTCTCTATTTCACAATGTCCTACATCCCCATTGGAGATGGAAGACATGAGCAGAGTGCCCTACCAAAGTGCAGTCAAAAGTTTAATGTATGCTATGGTCTGTACAAGACCAAACATTTCCCAAGCAGTGGGAGTTCTTTCTCGTTTTATGTCTAATCTTGGAAGAGTGCATTTGGATGTAGTTAAGAGAGTCTTCATATATTTGTGGGGTACAACAAAGTACTCTATATGTTTTCATGGTACATGAGATCAACATTCCCTGATATTCATGGTTTGTGGATTCAGATTGGGCTGGTGATGTTGATAGTAGAAGGTCCACCAGTGCATATGTGTTTACTCTTAATGGTGGTGCAATCAGTTGGATGAGCAAGCAATAGATTGTGGTCACTTTGTCCACTATTGAGGCAAAGTACATGGCAGCTACTCATGCTTGTAAAGAAGCCATTTGGCTAAAGCATTTTTGTTCAAATATTGGATTAAAAAATAGAGCAGTTACAATCTATTGTGACAGTTAGAGTGCAATCTCCCTTTCAAAGAACCTAACTTTTCATACCAGGACCAAACACGTTGATGTTCAGTATCACTTCGTGAGAGATATGGTCAAGGATGGCAAGGTGAAGCTGGAAAAGGTAGAGACTATGGTGAATGTTGCATATGCATTAACAAAACCTGTGAGCACAAAGAAGTTTAGATGGTGTTCTAAATTAATGGTCCTTTCAGCCCCCAGCAATTAATTACCTATTTTCTATTGGCTCATGCAAGGTGTTCGGCAAGTGGGAGAATGTTAGGAATAAAGCTCATTTTAAAACAAAAATAAAATAAAAAAGTGTCCCAACCTTCATGGAAATAAAAATAAAGCAAGCCAAGAATAGAAGATTTTGTGACAGGTGAAAAGCGGCTATTTTGAGAAGTATCTTTTATATGGAGATAGAGATAAGATTTTTATGAGATTTTATTAGATGTTTCTAAAAGAAATGCTTTATCTCTAGAAGGTTTGTATATGAAATGTAATACTATATATTAGTACTCTAAGATAGTCATTTTTGGAGAGAGAAAGGTGAGAGTTAGTTTGCAAGTCTGTATGCTGCCAAAATGTTGTTGAAATTCCTCTAGAATAAGTTGAGGTGAAGACTCCTGTAAGAACTTGCATTGCAAGTGTGTTGTAATCTATTTCAAGATTTGATAATACATTGTGTAGGTTTTGGAATGTGGGGTTTTTCTCCCGAAAGGGTTTTCCCCATGTAAATCACTAAGTTATGGTTTTATTATTATTATTATGTTTATGGTATTATTTGTTTCCTAAAATCTATGCAATATTTTATTTGAATTTTGTATAACCCTCCTCTCAAGGTTAGCGTAGGAAGAGTTTATGCACACCTTTGCTTCCTTACAGATATTTAATCCCTTCTTTAAAACCTACTAAGGATTTTCAGACATCAACTTAAAGAATTGAAGACAACCAAAAAACATGTAAAAAATCTCTAGGTGATCATGTGATGCTTGTACTTCAATAAATCAGCATCAATAATTGTGCATGAAAGAACACAAGGTGGGATCTAGATCTTAGAAATGTGTCACAATTCAATTTGACGCATAACTAGTTGAAAAGGTTAGGTCAATCCTAAATTCCAATTATAAAACTAAAAACTTAGGGGTCACATGTCCACTTGCACATCTAACCTAGGTTTTGTATGCAATCATAAATCTAACCGAGGATGGGAAATGCATGAATATGAGGATTAGGACAAATCCTTGGGACTATGTGCAAATAAAAATAGATTAAATTTAGATTATGTGCCCACTTTCAATAAAAAATATATTATTTGTACATTTTTCTCACATAAAGAATAACCTAACCAAAATAAATCCAAAAGAAAAAAAATGTAAAAAGTATTCAATTTTCACCATTACACATAAATTAACTTTGTAAATATTTATACTATAAATACATAAGTCATATTTTTTAAAATATACTAAGGAATATAAAAAATATTTCTAGCGGACATTAAAATCTATATCCTCTGTTTTAAGAAAATATTTTATATTTTGAAAGATGGAGGTCTTATGTTTGAAGAAAGATAAATGCCCTTTGAAAATTATCATATCTTTCTCTTAACACTTTACTAAAATATCACACTCTTCAAATTGTACACCTCATCCCACCAAAAAATAATAAATAATAATCATACTTTTATTGACTCATATTTACCTTTAACCACTTATCTGAAGATGATTTAAGAATTCCCTTCCTTTGAATCAGTCTAAGTTTATCCCCATAAAAGCATTGACAAACTAAACAGATATACTTTTATTAATTTTCTAAAGCATTTAATTGATTTATGGAGGCCATAGATTCCAAATACAATAAATATTGAATTGAAATTTTCAACAAGATCCTACATTGTATGTTAGTTATTAGTAATTAGTCTATGAACAAGGAGACAGAAATGTCCTCATAATAAAGTACACATTAAACTGTTTGTTAACATGTTTTTTTATCCTTCTCATTGTCTCTGATCAGAGACTTGCTATATAAAAATGTCTACAAATTATACCTCATCAATGTCAAAAGCAGTAGATGCCACATTAAAACTCTTCATTTGAACAAGGATTTCAGCAACTTCTTTCATGGACGGTCTGCTCTGTGGATTATGTCGACTACACATTAAGGCTAGCCCCAAAACTTTCTTAATCATTTTCTTTCTTGACTCTGTTGCATCGCAGAATATGGCAGGATCCACAATTCCCTCGTATGTATGACGAATCTTATTTCTTACCCATCCAGGTAAGTTTCCTGATACGTCTTCGCTTGAACACCGTTTTAGTGTGAGCAACTCCAGAAGCACCATGCCATAGCTGTATACGTCCGATTTTGCTGTCACTAGCTCTGATCTCTTGCACTCTGAGAAGTTACAACATATCAAAGATATAAAATTTTCATAATTCATAATGATTATCACTGTTGTTTTTAAATTAGATTGTGAGAAATTTTACATCAACGTTTTGGATCACAGTTAGTAATCTATCATAAGAAAAATCTGTCTTCTACAATTCTCTTTCATTATGATGATGGTTGTCTCCTAAAACTCTCTTTTATCCTGATAATGAATTACTGAATGTGATCCAAAACGTTGATGCCAAAAACTCTCACACAATCTAATTCAAAAACGGCAGTAATATATCAAAAATTAATTCTATCACTAAATGTGATCTGTAACAACGATGCAAAAAACCCTCACACAATTCAATCCAAAAACAAGAGTGATATATCAAAACTTAATTCTATCACTGTATGTAATCCGAAACATTGATGCAAAACTCTCACACAATTTAATAAAAAACAGCAGTAATATATCAAGAATTGATTCTATCCTTGAATATGATCCAAAACTTAATAAAAAAACTCTTACACACTCTAATTCAAAAACGACAGTGATATATATAAAATTAATTCTAACTGAGCGTAATTTGTTACCTGGAGCTGCATACCCACATAATCCTTGAAACCCACAAGAAGAATCAGAGTACTTCTCGATCAGAGAAGCAATACCATAGTCGGTTAAAATTGGCTCCTCGGCTTCCATATTCACAAAAATATTGCTTGGTTTTATATTGCCATGAACAAGTGGACTGTTACCATTGACTCGGCACTCTTCGTGCATGTACACTAGTGCACGGGCAGTTCCTTGAGCAATTTTAAGACGGGCTTCCCAGCTTAAATTGCAATTATTATGGAGGAGTTGATCCAGATTCTGGTAATCCATATACTCGGTAACTATGCACTTGTAATGTGCGGATACAGAGAAGCCCAATACACGAACCAGATTACAGTGTCGAACATAAGTCAGTTCTGTACAAGCCTCACAAAACCTCTGATTGGCTTCATTGGAGTTGTTTAAATTGAGCCTCCTTATTGCCACCATTAAACTATCTGGAAGCACAGCTTTGAATACGGAAGCCCATTGAGTGAACCCAATTAAGTAGTCTTTGTGGTATCCTCTGGTTGCTTGAGACAGTTCTTGGGCTTCATATTGAATCTGATAAGTAGTAGACTCTGTGGGCAACCATGGACGTCTCCTTGATCGAATTGCACAGTACAGGAACCAAATTCCCAGTAGAATAAATGTCCCAATGGCCACTGCGGAGAGTATAAGTTTCTGGGTGGATGATAATGATGACCTACTATCATCTGGTGCACTTGCTGGTTTAGCTATGGAGTCGCCCTTGCCACCCACTAGGCAATAAAAGGAGAGAAAAATGAAAAGGCGACACTTGCAGCAAAGTAACTCTAAAATGGTCCTCTCCTTCATCATCTTCCTCAGCTGGGTTTTGTTTCCTGGACAAAAGATGTTGGTTTGGGATTTACATATTGCTCGGCTTATTGCTTTGAAAGGAAGAGAAGCTTCCAAGCTTTAATTGGTTTAACAATTCAATGGTAATATATTTGACTTGAAAGTTATGAGTCGTTCGAAGAAAGCTATACCAATAAATGTGTTTGCTTATTTCCTTGTATCCTCTACTCGGTCATACATACTAACGTGTTAGTTTTAAATTACATTCAATTCACTATCCAAAGAAAAAAATTGCTCAATAAGATATGGGCAGCTATTTATATTTTTTTGGTCATTTTCTTCATAAAAATGAGGTGTAAAATTGTTAATTGATTATTTCATTGTTGAAGAGTGTCATATTTATATAGACTAGACTTGGAGTCAACAAAATAGAAAAAAGAAGCACCTATTCACACTTGTTAAAAAGAGCACGGTTTGAACAAACACAAGAAAGGCCTAAGCAAAAGTCTAAGTTGGATCACGTAGAAACACATGTTTTATATTTTATTAATTTTTTGTAAGATAATATTACTTGAACAAAAGTTTAAGTTGGATCGTGTAGAAACACATGTTTTATATTTTATTATTTTGTTGTAACATGTTATTTATATTCTCATTTGTTGTGGCTTCTTTCAAATATTTGATATAAAACTTTTCTCCATATGAGAGTGGAGCAAGTTATCCAAAATGGTGTATATTTTTTTGTTATCAACTTAGGTATTTTTTTTTCCATTGGATTACTTTATTTGACCAACAATCTAAGATTGTATTTATCTTTTCAACAACCTACAAGTAGAGAGTTTTCCTATTTTGTAAAGATCTAATGGCTCTTAATGAAAGGAAGTATAGTTTTAACTTTGTTTATCATATCTCGATCAAGAGAGTGTTCTATGATTTCAATTTCATGTATGCTTGTTTGCTTGTTTATCACTCTCAATTGGAAGCTAGTTGAACCGACCTCAATAATTCATTAACAATTATCTACTCGTCATCCACTAATAGAACAAGGTTGAGCTAGCTTTAGACACAATCTCTATATTTTTATGTTTCATAAATTGTTTGAGTACTACAGAGATAATTAATTGATCACTTGGTCTTGGTGCATCCCCTCAGTTTGATTGTCTTTCTCCACAACCTTATATTTCTCTAACCCTTTCCTCCTTCTAACCCTACAAGCATTAAATTAGTTTATAGATTAGTGAAATTAAATAACTTGCACAAGAGAGGAATATAATATGAAATATTTTATAAATACATGATAATAAATAAGAATAGAGAGCCATTTTGAATGGGAAAACCTCCAAATATCTCTAATGAGAACTCAATTCACAATCTAAAGATAATAAAGCTATATATGTATATATGTGTATACATAGATACATACATACATACATACATGTATGTATGTATGTATGTATGTATGTATGTATATAATGTATATATACACATGCATATATGCATACATATATATACATATATAAATTTATTATGATGAAGTACGAAAACGCACATACCCCCTTTGTCATACAATTAATCTCAACAAAATAAAATTCCTTGGAAATGCAACAAATCATATTTAAAAATCTGCAATACCACTAATGAAGTATGAAAACCCACATACCCCCTTTGTCATACAATTAATCTCAACAAAATAAAATTCCTTGGAAATGCAACAAATCAGATTTAAAAATCTGCAACATGAACACTTGATTATTCATTCATAATCTGCTTCAAACATCACAATAACTTCTCCAAATTGAAAATACAAATGGTGCAGCCTCGTGGGCTGATAATAACAGTCTCAAAATTGATATAAAACTGATTTGCAACAGAAAATTAATTTAAAGACAACAACTAAGTTCATCCGTTCAAATATTCTGCCAAAAATTGTGAAACAAGTTCATCAAACACTTGCAAAATTTAATACAAAGTCTACAACAACTTAGTCATGGATTCTCCAATCCAATTGCTGCTGCAAATGCCTCTTCAACCCTGCAAAATCATGTCCAAACTCTTCTCCAGAGGAAATCTTTTTTTCCTTCCCAACTTGTCTCCTAAAATTGCCTTCAAATTCTATTTTTATTGCCTTTAGAATTTTCTAGAATCTCAACTACCAACTCAGAGAATTAAATAAGATTAAATTTCCTGCTCTCCACCACATGTACGCCATTTCTTGTAGCTGCAAAAATTAGACCTCAAAATAATAATTAAAACTTATTTAAAACCCACTTACAACAACCCCCTCAAAAATAGGATATTTTAGCTTTCTTTCCCTCTCTCTTTTTTTTTATTAAATTGTAATCTCCTGCAATTTAATTTATTTCCAGCCCACTCTTCAAAATGAAACGTCCCCTTCTTGGAAAAAGTCAAATTTCAATTATTTTAATCAAATTAATTGACTAAAATAAGCCACTCGAACTTTGTGTCTTGCTATTTTTGGCTCTCTTGCTTTTTATGCATTAAAACAAAATCTACTTTTCTTATCTTAGGTGCCCACTCTCTTCATCCCTATTTTTTAGGGAATTTTTGGAATCTCCAAAAATAATATTTTAAATGCAATAGAAAGTCTCCAAAACCCATGCCAAAATTTCTAAATTTGAATTTCAAACTCCAAATTACCTCCCACACTTTTTCTCTCTCCAAAAATGCAATATTTAAATAAAGACCAATTATTTAATAAAGTATTTTGGCCCCAACATTGCAATTTATTTACCTATTGCATAATTAAAGCAAACCTTAAAAATTTAATACTTTCTTTTTTGGTTGATGAGGATAGCCCTTTGACCATGGATGCTTCTGCATCATATTATCATTAGATTGTGAATTGAGATCTCATTAGAGATATTTTGAGGTTATATATCCATGACTAGACCACTTAGACACTTAATTAGAACACCTAGGATAACTTAATTATCTAAATAAAAATATTATAATGATCATATAACTTAATTAAGAGTAACAATAAACACAAATTGACAACTCATAGCCTTGTGCACACTCTATGATTAAGGGCATAGCATGCACCCTCTCTTCAAAGAAGTATTCTCCTTAATGCTAATAAAGTGTGGATGCTTCTAGATGAACTCTTCATCCTCTTATGTGGCATCTTCAAGTAGTAATTCTTCCATTAAATGGTATACTCGGTGAGTGTCCTAGTCCTTAGCTCCTTTATGCATATCTAAAGAATCAACTTTGGCTCCAATATGATTCTTCCTTCATCTAGCTCTAGTAATATTGCTTGTGTATAGATATTATGCCCAATCACTTTCTTTAAACATGAAACATAAAAATTTGGATGTATGTTTATTGTTGGAGCTACCTCAAGCTTATAGGTGACATTGCTTATCTTTTGTATAATTTGGTATGGATCATAATATTTTGGTGACAACTTGTTGTTCTTTGTTTGTTTCTCCAAGGACATTTTCTTATAAGGTTGCAATCTCAAGAAATCCTAGTTCCCAACTTTAAAAATCCTTTCACTATCATGTTGGTCAGTCTATTATTTTATTATATTTTGTGTCATGGTCAAATTCTCCTTCAATCCTAAAAGTACTTGTTGATGATGCATATCGTCCTCCATACTATTAACTCTTGGTTCCACCCTCAATGATGATGTGATGGATGGGGGAAGGTATCCTTATAGTGCCATAAATGGAGACATGTTTGATGAACTATGAAAGGAAGTGTTATATCACCATTTTGCTAGTGGTAGCCAATATACCCATTGAGACTACTTAATTAAAGTGAAGCAACATAGATACCCTTCCAAGAACTTATTGCCAGCTTCAATATGGGTATCAGATTGATCATGGTGTGAAGAGCTATGAGCCAATTGAGTACCCAAAAAGAGAATAAATCTATCCAAAATTTACTAGTAAAGATAGGATCATGATTAGTAAAAATAACCTTGGGCATACCATGTAGCTTTGAATATTCTCCAAAAATTCTTTTGCCACTATACTTGTTATAAAAGAATTAGATAATGTAATAAAATGGGCATATTTAGTGAGGCGATCCACAATTACCATGATGAAATTCTTACCTTTAGATATTGGAAGCTCTATGATTAAATGTATGGAGAATCGAGCTTCCCAACACTCGCTAGGAATAACTAAGGGTTGCAAAAGGTCAAGAGTCTTAACTTTATCCCCTTGATTTATTTGATATACCAAACATTTTACCATAAATTTTTGATCATCACATTTAAGGCCTTCCCAAAATAAAATTTTCTTGATTCAATTATATGTATTTATTAAATCCTAAACGACCCCCAGTTGGAGAACCATGAATTAATTTCATAATCTTGAGTTTGAGAATGGAATTATTGCATAGGTATAATCTCTCTTTATACCACAACACATTTCCCATCCAAAAAAACTTATTTGAACTACTAGGATTAATTTACAATTGTTGGATGAGATTCATTGTAGCAACATCACTCTACCAATCTACCTTGGCTTCTTCTACTCAATCTAACTTGTAATATTGAAATAACACATAATAATACTTCATCCTTTTCATCCTTCCTAGATAATGCATCTACAATAATATTATCCTTCACTTTATTACTTGATCAAGCTACCTTGATACCCTCGAAAGGGTGTATTTTCAAGCTAAATTCTCAAATTCTTGGACTACCATTTTCTCAAACTCTTGAATCACATATTCTTGAATTATTTGACAACAATCCATATTGAGCTATGATAGAGCTCCATCAAGTTTTTTGATGACCCTTGGAAGAGTATAATTCTCAATCACAACCTCGTAAACTTTCTAGCAACAATCCACATTGAGTTTCAACACCAAATCCCTTGCTTATCTCCAAAAATAAAACTTCACAATATATGTGTTATTCAAATCCATCAACAACAAAAAAATATAATGCAAAATTGTTTCTCATGTAAAACACCATCTCAAAGAGAGAAGCTACCTTGAGATGATGAAAATTTCTACATCCTCTAGTGCCACCAACCTCTAATTTCCCTCTGGACTCTGTTGCATCGCAAAATATGGAAGGATCTATAATTCCCTCGTATGTATGATGAATCTTATTTCTTACCCGTCTAGGTAAGTTTCCTAATACGTCTTCACTTTAACATTGTTTTAGTGTGAGCATCTGTAGAAGCACCATGCCGTAGTTGTATACGTCTGATTTTGCTGTCACTAGCTCTGATCTTTTGCACTTTGAGAAGTTACAACATATCAAAGATTAAAAATTTCATAATTCATAATTATTATCACTGTTTTTTTTAAATTAGATTGTGAGAGTTTTTGCATCAATGTATTTGGATCACACTCAATAATCTATCATAAGAAAAAATTGTCTCTTTCTTTTATCATGATGATGGTTGTCTCCTTTAACTCTCTTTCATCCTAATAATGAATCACCAAATGTGATCCAAAACATTGATGCCAAAAACTCTCACACAATCTAATCCAAAAACAGTAGTGATATATCAAAAATTAATTCTATCACTGAATGTGATCTGTAAGGTTGATGCAAAAAACTCAGACAATTTAATCCAAAAACAACAGCGATATATCAAAAATTAATTTTATCACTCGATGTGATCTGAAACATTGATGCAAAAAACTCACACAATCTAATCCAAAAACAGCAGCGATATATCAAAAATTAGTTCTATCACGAATGTGATCCAAAACGTTGAAGAAAAAACTGTCACGATATATCAAAAATTAATTCTACCAACAGAACAGCTATATAAAAAGATTAGATATAAATTACTGAACGTAATTTGTTACCTGGAGCTGCATACCCACATGATACTTGAAACCCACAAGAATAATCAGAGTACTTTTCGATCAGAGAGGCAATACCATAGTCGGTTAAAATTGGCTCCTGGGCTTCCATATTCACAAAAATATTGCTTGGTTTTATATTGCCATGAACGAGTGGACTGCTACCATTGACTTGGCACTCTTCATGCATGTACACCAGTTGACGGGCGGTTCCTTGAGCAACTTTAAGACGGGTTTCCCACCTTAAATTGCAATTATTATGGAGGAGTTGATCTAGATTCTGGTAATCCACATACTCGATAACTATGCACTTGTAATGGGCAGATACGGAGAAGCCCAATACACGAACCAGATTTCAGTGTCGAACATAAGTCAGTTCTGTACAAACCTCACAAAACCTCTGATTGGCTTCATTGGAGTTGTTTAAATTGAGCCTCCTTATTGCCACCATTAAACTATCTGGAAGCACAGCTTTGAATACGGAAGCCCATTGAGTGAACCCAATTAAGTAGTCTTTGTGGTATCCTCTGGTTGCCTGAGACAGATCTTGGGCTTCATATTGAATCTGATAAGTAGTAGACTCTGTGGGCAACCATGGACGTCTCCTTGATCGAATTGCACAGTACAGGAACCAAATTCCCAGTAGAATAAATGTCCCAATGGCCATTGCGTAGAGTATAAGTTTCTGGGTGGGTGATAATAATGACCTACTATCATCTGGTGCACTTGCTGGTTCAGCTATGGAGTCGCCCTTGCCACCCACTAAGCAATTAAAGGAGAGAAAAATGAAAAGGGGACACTTGCAGCAAAGTAACTCTAAAATGGTCCTCTCCTCCATCGTCTTGCTCAGCCGGGTTTTGTTTCCTGGACAAAAGATGTTTAGGGTTGGGATTTAGATATTGCTCGGCTTGTTACTTTGAAAGGAAGAGAAGCTTCCAAGCTTTGACTGGTTTAACAATTCAATGGCAGTATATTTGAGTTGAAAGTTCTGTGTGTGGTGAAGGAAGCTACACCAATGAATGTGTTTGCTTATTTCCTTGTATCCTCTACTCGGTCATACATACTAACGTGTTAGTTTTAAATTACATTCAATTCACTATTCAAAGAAAAAAATTGCTCAATAAGACATGGGTAGCTATTTATATTTCATTTTCTTCATATAACTATTTCATTGTTGAAGAGTGTCGTATTTAAGTAGAGTGGACTTGGAGTAAACAAAATAGAAAAAAGACGCACCTATTCACACTTGTTAAAAAAGCATAATTTGAACAAATGTAAGAAAGACCTAAGCAAAAGTCTTAAGCTGGATCATCTACAAACACATGTTTTATATTTTGTTTATTTTTTTTTTGTAAGATAACATTACCTAAGCAAAAGTTAAAATTGGATCACGTAGAGACACGTGTTTTATATTTTATTAATTTTGTGTAATATGTTATTTATATTATCATTTGTCGTGGCTTCCTTCAAATATTTGATATAAAAAAATTCTCCATATGAAAGTGGAGCAAGTTATGCAAAATTATGTATATTTTTATGTTAGCAACCTAGGTATTCTTTCCATTGGATTACTTTATTTGACCAACAATTAAGATTGTATTTATCTTTTCAACAACCTACAAGTAGAGAGTTTTCTTATTTTGTAAAGATTTACTGGCTCTTAATGAAAGGAAGTGTTTGTTTATCATATCTTGATCATGAGAGTTTTCTATGATTTTGATTTCATGTATGTTTGTTTGCTTGTTTATGGCCCTCAATTGGAAGCTAGCTGAACTAACGTCAATAAATCATTAACAATTATCTACTCATCATCCACTAAGAGGACAAGGTTGAGCTAGCTTTAGACACAATCTTTATATTTTTATGTTTCATAAATTGTTTGAGTGCTACAAGGATAGTTAATTGATCACTTGGTCTTGGTGCATCCCTAATTTTGATTGTTTTTCTCCACAACCTTATATTTCTCTAACCCTTGCCTCCTTCTAACCCTACAAGCATTAAATTACTTTATAGATTAGTGTAATGAAATAACTTGCACAAGAGAGGAATATAATATGAAATATTTTGTAAATACTTGATAATAAATAAGAATAGCAATCCATTTGAATGAGAAAACCTCCGAATATCTCTAATGAGAACTCAATTCATAATCTAATGATAATAAATTTATATATGTATATACATACATATATATACATACGTGCATACACACATGAATACATATATAAACATACATATATATACACATATATATATATATACATATATACATATATATACACATATAAATTTGTTATCATTAGATTGTGAATTGAGTTCTCATTAGAGATATTTGAAGGTTATATATATCCATGATTACCATTTAGACACTTAATTAGAACACCTAGGATGACCTAATTATCTAAATAAAAAATATTATAATGATCATATAACTTAATTAAGAGTTGCGATAAACACAAGTTGACAACTCATAGCCTTATGCACACTCTAGGATTAAGGGCATAGCATGCCCCCTCTCTTCAAAGAAGTATTTTCCTCAATGCTAATAGAGTTTGGATGCTTTTGAATGAACTCTTCATCCTCTTATGTGGCATCTTTAAGTAGTAAATTCTTCCACTTAATGAGATACTCAGTGAGTGTCCTAGTCCTTAGCTTCTTTAGGCATGTCTAAAGAATCAACTTTGGTTGGACAATATAATTCTTTCATCATCTAGCTCTAGTAATATTTTTTATGTATAGATATTATGCCCAATCGCTTTCTTTAAACATAAAACATCAAAATTTGAATGTATCTTTGTTGGTGTAGGTAACTCAAGGTTATAGGTGATATTGCCTATATTTTGCATAATTTGGTATGGACCATAATATTTTGGTGACAACTTCTTGTTCTTTATTTGTTTTTTCAAGTACATTTTCTTATAAGGTTACAATCTCAGGAAATCCTAGAGATAGTCCCCAACTTCAAAACTCCTTTCACTATTGTGTTGTTCAGTCTATTATTTCATTATATTTTGTGTCATGGCCAAATTCTCCTTCAATCTTAAAAGTACTAGTTGATGATGCATATGGTCCTCCATGGCATTAACTCTTGGTGATACCCTCAATGATGGTGTGGTGGACGGAGGATGGTATCCATATAGTTCCATAAATGGAGACATGTTTTATGAACTATGAAAGGAAGTGGTATATCACCATTTTGCTAGTTGTAGTCAATGTACCCATTGAGACTACTTATTTGAAGTGAAACAACATATAGATACCCTTCTAAGAACTTATTGACAACTTCAATATGGGCATTAGATTGAGGATGGTGTGAAGAGTTATGATCCAATTGAGTACCCAAACAAGAGAATAAATCTATCCAAAATTTACTAGTAAAGATAGGATCACGATCAGTAATAATAGCCTTAGGCATGTACCACATTGGAGCTTTTGAATATTCTCCAAAAATGCTTTTACCACTATAGATGTTATAAAAGAATCAAATAATACAATAAACTAGGCATATTTAGTGAGGTGATCCACAATTACCATGATGAAATTCTTACATTTAGTCTTGGAAGCCCTATGATTAAATCTATGGAGAATTGAGCTTCCCAACACTCACTAGGAATACCTAAGGGTTACAAAAGGTCAATTGTCTTAACTTTATTCCTTTGTTTATTTGATATACCAAACATTCTACCACAAATTTTTGAATGTATCACATTTTAGAACTTCCCAAAATAAATATTTATTGATTTAATGATATGTATTTCAAAAATATTGAATGACTCCCAATTGGAGAACCATGAAGCCATTCCATAATCTTGAGTTTGTCACAGGGTTCTGAAGTTTTGTAACCTCCTGACTTAGTGACTGTGAAGCGAAGGCAATCTCTTTGTTGTCGACATGTCGCAAGTTTTTAGAACTTCATAACCTCCGACATGAGGTTCTGAAGTTCATGTTTTGAGCAACTTAGTGATTGGCGCTTCATCAATGAGACGTGGCTACTTCAGCAACACTTTAAAGTCTATCCCCCCGATAGACCGAAGGGCTGTGGTGAGCATGTTGGTGACTCTTTCCGGTGTGACTTGGCCTCATTGGTGGGACTTTTCCTTGTGTCTCCTTGACAAACTGTAATCCCTTGTGGTGGCATCATCGGCGAGAGGTCTTACCATCACTAGGACTTTGGGTAGTGTCTCCTTGACACACCGATGCTAAGCTAAAAGTTTCATGTCGAAGAGATTGTGGGTGTTTGGTTTGACATTTTGAAATGTCTCATCGACATCTAGAAGAAGTCTTGACCGGTCTTGTTGATGTGACTTCGGCTGGTCAGTGTGACTTCGACAAAAGTCTCGTAGACATTCCTGAAGAAGTCTTGTCCATTCTCCTTAGTGAGACTTGGGGTGTTTGGTGAGACTTTGGGGAAACTCTCTTCGACAAAGGTTGTCATTCTGATGACCTGTGGTGGGACTTGAGTTGTCAGGTGGATAGCAATAGGTGTTTTAGGGCATGTTGACTCGATAGTGGGGACCACATGGATCAATATAGTGAACATCAGAGTGACTATCTTATATCAATGGGAGGTGATAAGGTGTTCCATTGATATGGTGATATGTTGCTCACTTCACATGGTTGTTATGAAGTAGATAGAGCAATTAACTCTTCGATATTCTATTAACTGTATGGAATGCTCTTGACCATTTACTATAGTTTATTGTTAGAATTTGAACCGAAATGTTTCCTATTGGAATGTTGTAACTAGGGTTAGGGTTAAGAATGAATGTTATTAAAAACCCTAGAAAATTCTACAAGAAGTGATAGAGGGGGAAATAGAACCAAGGTTATGTTGTCAGATTCTCTCCAAATGGAACAAGATGTAAATCTCTTGTAAAGGCTTAGAGCATGTAATTGTATTTGTAATTGTTTGTTGTTGAATAATACAATGACAATCTGGGCTTTTGGAGTGTGGGGTTTTTTACCCATAAGGATTTTCCCCACATAAATCTATGTGTTCATATTTTTTTGTTCCATCTTTCATGTTTAATGTTTTTGCTTGATTGAATCTATTTAATGGTGTTGTTTGGAACTAGTTTAATTAGCATTAAATTTTCTCTAAGGTTTAGTGTGGGAAATGAACTATGTCTGATTCTGCTTTGTGGCATAGTATTACGTGTCTTTGAGGAAATCTGATGAAATTAAAGCTACCGAAGGCACTACTGTTCTTAGATTTTCTATCTAAGATAACTAATATTTCCCAACACTTTGTTATATACAACCTTAAATTCATAACCTAACATCTTAGTGATGCATTTTTGTTGCTCTTTAAAAGATAATATTTTCTTCGAAAAATATATTAGGCTATCATGATCAATCTTAACTTTGAAGTTTGTACCCTTTTAGATATGGCCTCCACTGCTTTACTACACGAAGAATAGCTAGCATTTCCTTCTCATAAATGGGTTTCATTCAAGATTCTTACCCTTCAATTAATGATTCTCAAAAGTAATCAGCCTATCCTCCTACATAAGAACTACACCTGGATGTCATTACCTGAAGCATCATACTCCATAAAAAAATCCTTGGTGAATTTTGGAGTGGCTAGAACCAAAGTAATACATATAGCCTTCTTCAATCTCTCAAATTTTGAATTAGTTAACGCATTCCATTATAAAGCATGCAGAAAGATTGGGGCCAAAAAGTGGCCAACCATCTTTCAATTCTTTCTTTCATTTTCATTTCTTATAGAGTTATGAGGGGTTTTTTTATACAACCATAGTTCTTCACAAGTATCCTATAGTATCCAATGTGTCTTAGGAAACCTCTTAATTTCTTAAAGGTTTTAGGATAGCTCTAATTTTCTTAGGATTGACCTTAACCATTTCATTTGACACTATGTGTCCCATGTACTCTACCTCTCTGAGATCAAAAGCACACTTGGAAGGCTTAGTATAGAACTAGTGCTCTTTGATAGCTTGTACTGCTTGATATGCATGGTCCAAATTTTCTTCCCATGCCTTGCTATAAATCAATATATCATCAAAAATCACTAATACAAACTTCCTTACAAAATTCTTAAAGATGGAATTCATCAAGCTTTGAAATATAGATGGAGCATGAACATAAGAGCACATGACATCACAAGAAACTCATAATGACCCTCATGAATCCTAATTTTTGTCTTGGGAATATCATCTTCCTTAATTAGAATTAGGTGATAACTAGATCTAAGATATAGTTTTGTAAAAAAATATAGCTCTATTAAATTCATATAGTAAACCATCAATGATTGGAATAGGAAGCTTATCTTTGATGGTGTACATGTTGAGCACTTTGTAGTATAGGCACATGTTCCAAGTTTGATACTGCTTACAAACCATCACCAAATGAGATGAGTTAGCACTCTAGCTATATCTAATAATACTAGTATCTAGCATCCCTTGAACAATCTTTTCAATCTCAATTTTTAGTATATGGGTACCTATAAGGCCTGATGTTGGGTGGTTGGATCCTATGAACTATTTGTATGGAATTATCATGATCCCTCTTAAGAGATAGTCCTTTAGGAAAATCTCCAAAAACCACTGAGTGACGATCTATAATTGCTTGTAGATTTAGATGAGCAAAAGAATTTGTTTGACAGGCTAATAATGAAATAATTGGTCCACAAATCAATCAACTCCTTTCATAAGTAATTTTTTCTTTTGATGATATTTTACCATCTGTGGGGACTTTGCACATAACCCTATTAGCTTCACTATCTTTCCTTTTGAGTAAAATCTTATAAACTGGGTAAGTGCAAGAAGTTGGGTCCACTTTTAGGGGAAGTGTCATTTTTCAGCTTTAAAAGAGGTACCCATTTATTTTTTAGAATAGGTGTCCATTTTAAAGTGGGTACTCATTCCAAAAAGTTTGAAAATCACAATCCATGTTTTTCATTTGGATTTAGGCTCAAAAAAGGCATGGTAACCCAACGCTTAGCCTTGGACATACAAGTACAAGGTCATGGCAATGTCAAGAGAAAAAACTATGTCAATATGGTTGATGGGTTTTTTTTCAGAATTATTTTGTGAAATTAAAACCCATTATATATGAGATTGTGTAGATTTTAAATATGTATTTTTTTTACAATTGGATTACTTTTTCTATTTTTCTAATATTTTTTATGGAACTAATCCGTAAACTTGAAACAACAGGTTTTCTTATTTTTTATAACTTTTTATTTTTTACATTTTTTTAAAAACAAATTATATGTCAACAATCTATAGACAATTTGTTTCAATTTGAAAAAAAAATTAAAAAAATGATAAGTTTATGTCTACTTATGCTTGTCATACATGAGGGATTTTCAAAACAACAATTATGGCCAATAAAAAATTAATTAAAAAATTCAACAAAAAATTACAAAATATCCTCAACAATCTTCAATGTCTTACAGATATTTTCCCAAGAGGATTCATAAAATACTTTTTATTTAGGTAAAAATATGGTTATCATACACATGCATGGTATGGTCTTGAAAAAGGGACTTTTAAATAGTGGTTTTTAGATATGCCTATTGAAAATCAATTTGTATCATTTGGGTATTAAAATAGATTATGTATTTGGAAACTAGATTTTGAGTATTACATTTCATATTATTGACTTTTTAAAGATTCAATCTTTAAGTGTTTCAAATTTTTAGGTCAAATGTAACAAATTCTAAAAATTGGGAAAAACACTACCACTTTTTGGCCAAAAAGGACTTCTTGCACACACCCAATTATAGCTCCTAAAATTTCATCTCAATTGTTTTGTAATAATCCATCCTAAATTATTACTTAATCAACATTATTTTATTTGACACATGAATATATTCCAAATTAAAAAGACATAACTAGTGGCTAAAGTCAATCATAGCTACACATGTCCATTTAAATTGAATCAATGATTTATATATGAACACTTCAAAAGTCAAATTACAATATCAGGTTTGACTTGGCTCTTAAGGACACAAATTCATTACAATGTACACTTTACATCAAATACATGAATGTATTACATCAAGTTACATCTTAGACTAAAATAGTCTTGTGAACAACTAAGGTTCTTCTTTGACGCTCGCCTCACTGGTGGACAAGAACATGGTTGAAGTACTTTACTGCCCAACCACGAAGCTTACACTTCCCTAGTATTCTTTTGACTTGAAGAATTCTCGAACCTGCATAGAAAGTTTAGCTAGAGAACAATCTGCAAGGTGGAATCTAGTGTGTGCCCATACATCAACATGCAATTTCTATCTAAAAATTAGAAAAGAAAGTGCAAGATCTATGCTAGGAATGGCAGAGAGTGATATCACAGATTTCATACATACATAATGAACTATATTGCTTGGCCAAGCATAATATATGTGTTGCAACAACAACAAACAATAGGTTTTGGTAAAACAAACCTATACTCTCTGAACTCCATTTTGGCACCCATCTGGTAAGGTAACTTTCTACTATACATCTCATAACAACTATCTACCCTCTAGCAGCATCTACCCTGAGCTACTCTAGTCAACTAAGGTATCATTGTTCCATTCAAGTATTAGAATATTCTTTCACATACGCCTTCAAAAGAAGAATCAGATTACTAATTTACTATCTAAATAGTAATCAGGTTTATGATTCAATCTAGAGTAATTCAACTAGTCACATCATTCTTATGCCTATATATTATTTTCATCATAAGCATTTCCATTTAAAAATGTACTAAGAACAAAAGGAGGTATGTCACAGGTATGTGTATGTACATAGACAAATTCTATGTGCATACACATATATATGTGCCCACTTATGTTTAAAATTTGTGCATACATTCTGAAATAATCATTAATTCAAATTTGCAATCATAAAATAGTATTCCATTTGAAATTTCTTTTGTCAAAAATAAAGAATCAAAACAAATCTATGATAATAGTTGAACACACATATTGTTATTGCATTTTCACAATTGTGATACTCTTAACATTGTTGTTTACATAAGAAAATTTGCTATTTAAATCTAGAACAAGTATTGTTTCCTACTAAACAACTTTATAAAACAAGTTGTTTACATATGAACATTCATTGTTTAAACATACCAAGTATTGTTTCCTACTAAACAATTATAAAACAATTTGTTTACCTATGAACATTCATTGTTTAAACAAAACAAGTATTGTTTCCTACTAAAATGTTATAAAACAAGTTGTTTACATATGAACATTCATTGTTTAAAAAGAACAAGCATCGTTTCCTACTAAACAGTTATAAAACAAGTTGTTTACATATATGAACATTCATTGTTTAAATAGAACAAGTATTGTTTCCTACTAAACAGTTATAAGGAAAGTTGTTTACATATGACCATTCATTGTTTAAACAGAACAAGTATTG
The DNA here is from genome assembly GCA_007258455.2 of Sequoia sempervirens. Lineage (NCBI taxonomy): Eukaryota > Viridiplantae > Streptophyta > Pinopsida > Cupressales > Cupressaceae > Sequoia > Sequoia sempervirens. The sequence continues at coordinate 100,495,493 of VDFB02000017.1, read as the reverse complement.
TTTCCTACTAAACAGTTACATTCAAAGACGGATAATGTTGTTTACTATGTTTGTTGATCTCAAGTTGTTTACATGCTAAATGATCGATTTACAAGTAAATGTTCACTATTTAAAACAAAACAGGTTTTCCATAATGTATTGAAAATAAACAAATCAAATAGCCCAGTTTCATACATAAGGACAAAATGTTCATTATTCAGATCTTGAACACTTTCATCACTAGAAATTCAATGAGAAACTTTAATATTATAAACAAAACTAAGTTCAACATGTTTTTCAATGAAATACTTGAGCAAATATTTCAATAAAAGAAGGCATAGAAGTTTCAAGTTCAAAACAATACTCATGCATATTCGGGCTGCAAGAAACAAACCAAGGTTGCTTTGGATTCGACCAATCTCATAGGTCTTCTTCCTTAGCATCAAAAGTTATATTCAAATTTTCCCTTATGGCCATACTGGTTTATACCAGGCATGTGGTAATATTCAACATGCAAACTTATGTTTGTCCCATTTACACATTCAGGTAATCAGCCTATCGATCTTCTAGATCGACCCAAGCAAGGCTTGGTGAATCTCAAACTTAGATTCATACCACCATTCCTATCGAACAAGGTTGGATTTACACAAAATAACAATATACATACATATGCAATGCTCTAAAAGAATTCAAAAAATCCTTGTTCTATTATCGACCCATTCGATAACAAGCATAGTAAATATAGAAATGAAATACAAAATATAGGGAATTCATGCCCTCCCATAGAATCGGTATTTGATCCTTTATAAAGAATACTTTTTACAAACAACACAATCATATGGAATAATTTTTGTAAGCCTTCTCAAGGCTAAGCATTATCAGGCATAATAGAAATGATGGTTGATCCTTATAAGGATTTCGAGCCTCGGCCTAACTCTGCATATAGCCATGAAGGATCTAAATCTTTATGGTTTCCAAACTAGCAGGTCATAGACCATGTGATCTCCACAAAGTGGATTAACAAAAAATTTTACATTTGGCTCAAGGTCAAATCAATCACAGAACAACAACTCACATTTTCCTCAACTATGAAAACACTCATTTAAATTGAAGAAATACTTCAAGCATGATACAATAATGGCAATAAGAACAAGTCAAATTGCTTAAGGGAGAATGATTTACCTTAAATTCAATCTTTTGAGATGTTTCCATTGGATTTTTCCTTTGTCTCAAGTTCATCCTCTGCTTTTTCCTTTCAAACCCCTGATTTCTTCTTCTTCTCTGCTTTTTTGCCTAGGTATATTTTCAAAAATGGAATCAACATTGTCTTTTGCATGTTTTTAGGCATTGGCATTATTTCCATACTGCCGACCACTTCTTGGTTTGAACATTGTCATTAAAATTGTGGCAGTCCATGTCCTTCATGGATTGCCTTGTGATTTCTCATTCATTTCAAACAGTCTGATTTAGAATATACCAGTTATCGAATTTGAATTCGATATGAATTTAAATATGTATACGTATATTTTTATATGTATGTATGTATATATATATATATGTATGTATTTAAAATAATTTCATTCATATTTACCATGTTTTCAAATTATATATATATGTTGTATTCACATTTATTTACATACATGTATATATATACATTCTTGTGAAAACTGTTTGTTTAGAAGAGCTTATAAGTTCCATATGCTATCATTTGAATTAAGGAACTTTAATTTCATCTCAAGCATCCATATATGTAAACTAAAAGAATTTATTTTCACTTAATTTTCACATAATGAAATCTCTTATCCTTTTTAATCATTCTTTATAATACTTACTTTCTTTTTCTTCAAAACACAGAATTTGAGTAGACTATTTAATCTACAAGCCATTCATTTTCAATCACTAAAACAATTCAAGCCATGAAATTGCATTCTTCTATATATGTAAAATAGTTCAAATGTAATTCTTCATGCCATTTGTGGTGTGTGCACCCAGATTCCAACTCACTTACTATTCGATCTGGCTAAACAATCCTACTTCAACCATGTTCTCATCCTTCAACCTATCACCCTACAATGGCACACACTGGCACTTGCAAATTTGTCAGTAATGTTCCATTCTTGGTAACATATAAAATAATTTTCAAAAGTTCACAAAGTCAACATCATTCAACTTCTTTCATTTAATTTTCAAAAATTCTAAAATTTTCCATTTAATATTTATTGAATTTTTTCAATAATTTAATTTACCATATTATAATAAATATGTAATAAAATTGAGTTAAATGACATCCTTCCCCTCTTGGAAGAGACATCATCCTGACGTCTAGTATGTAACACCCCGACGCGCAAACCCCAAAGGACAACTATCTACACAACAATTTTTTTTTAAAAACATGAAGTAAAGGTACTATATTATCAATTTCAACTAACATAATTACAAATACATAATACATGTTAAACTCCTAAGTCCTTTGGGGTACACGTAGAGACATTACGTTATCTACTCATTAACAAACCTAACTAATATCCAACATTCATTCCAAGAATATGTGTTCCCATATAAAGGTGATAAACACAAAGCATCAAATAATGATGAACCACATACGCTATACAAGATCACATAACCAATAAAGCATGGAAACAAAGAGAAACTAACTTACTCAACTTAACAACATCAAATATATTTATAATTGCATCAATGAATAATGTTTTAAATTACAAAGTGCGATATAATAATACATCAAGATACAATCTAAATACCAGTGACCAATTATACAAGTTACAAAATACATTATCCCAACACATGGGCAAGTTACAATACAATTTACATGATATGAACAAAGTATAAATGTATACATCAGATGGTACATAAATCTGGTACAAACTGCCACCACAATCTCTGCACTGGAGGTATGACTGTAGCATGGGAAACCCAACGGGGTGCGAAGCACGTTCCACCCGACCACCCCCGTGCTAGGAGTAGTTAAGAAAGGATTCCCGACCAAGACGTCAACAGTTACACACATGACTCAACACCAAACATGGAAAAGAATTTATACACAAGGTAATGTGACATCATAAGTCTACTACAAAAAATGACAACACTTAACTACAAATCAAACAATGAAATTACTTCCAGAGGATTCCAAATAAAAAAACTAAGGGGAAACGCTAGAGGAGAGTGTCATCGCATGGCCTTCATGGATTATCCTGACATCCTAACACGAGGTGCCACCTCCATCTATGGTTATCCTGACTGCCTATTTCAAGGCGCCGCCCCATAGGGTGACTCATGCGGAATCATGCATTACTCGTGGAAACGAGATCACGATTTTGCCAACCACGGCCTTCTCGAACACCTTTAGTCTTTGATAGCCCTAACAGGTGAGCGAGGTATCAGTTATTTTCTTTTAGTGTTTACTACCCATCCCCTAATTATTTAGTTAGGTTTTCACTTTTTACACTAACTCTACTGTGGGTTCTCCTGACAGCCCCTTTGTGCGCCGGCGCCCACATAGAGCCACTCTCCCTAGAATTTCCTAACATACTACAAACATGGGGGCTTGAACTCTCCCAAATACATGGGGACATAGACTAGAAACAAACACGAGGCAAATCCATCCCGCTATAGACATGTGACCCAAGTAACAGCACAAAATGATACACTTAAGATATACACAAAATCACGATCAATAACCAAATGAAATCAAAACTCCATTATAAAAGCCTCCTAACATTATGAAACAAATTTCCAAACCTCTGGAAGTTGTTACGACTACCCTATCTCCTATAGAAAATTTAACCAATTAAACAACCTCGATAACAAAATCAAATTATTACTTTTCCTCAATTAATTCCACTAAAAGAAGACAAATAAATAAATTTAATTAAATAAAATTTAATAAATATTTCTTTTCTAATTTCATCTAAAAATATATATATATATAAATTTATATTACATATTCATCAAACAATCTACCGCTCTATAAAAAAAACCATATATATATATATATATATATAATTAATCTCGTAAATGTAAAAATGTTAATTAATATTAATTTAAAATTTCTAAATTTTAAATTATCATTTAAAATAACCAAAAATCCGTATTAAAATAAATAAAAAAAGTTTAAAATCATGAATTAAAAATAACAATAAACTTTTAACAAAGACTGACGCAGCCCCAAGTGGCCGCGTACCTCCCCATAGGGGAGGACGCAGCCCCCAAAGGCTACGTACAGCAGTCCTTCGACTGCTGTGCGCGGCCCTTATGGGCTGCGCAGGGGGTGGGGACGGGTACCGTCCCCTCCCACCAATCAAAATTAAATAGATATATTTTTTTAAATTTCATTTATTTGTATACATTTTTTTTAAAAAAAAATTTGAAATGAATATATATTATTTTATATAAAATTCTGACGAATTTCCGAAGTACGGAAGTTCGTCAGATTTTATATATATGAATATATATTTTTAAAAAAATTTCACTAACTGTAACATTATAAAGATTTTATTCCTCTGTACAGAGGATATATATATAATTATTTTTACAGAAGACAGAGTAAATTGAAAAAAAGAAACACAGTTTACATTTAATTAAAAATTCCACAGTGTGGAAATAGCAATTTTCTTTTCCAGTGACAGAATACACAGAATACAGAAAATTTGAATCATTACAGCCACCACATGGATTAAGAGGTTTTTTGCTAATTTTCCTGTGTTGATTCATATTTTTCCTTGCACAAATTTATTCTAAGTTTTCTCTGTTCAACTATGATTTTTATTTTTTTTTTGTTTGTTAAAACTAAAATTTACAGAGGCAACAAAAGCCTTAACGGCAATAACCAGACACAAGGTTTTCTAAATTTTTCAAAGAAGATATATATATTAATTTACAAAGGAAACAAATTAGATTCAGAGGAATACCTGTTTCCTGTAGGCTGTAGAAGTAAGAGTTGCACCAAAACCCTGTAGCTTTAAAGCTCCTCCCAGAAGCTCTTCCTCCAGCCAACAAAGAAATTCTTCTGGAACCTTACAGCTTCTTCCAAATTCACTCACAAATCAACAACAGAAAAACCCACAAAAATTCACCAAACAAACTTTTCCCACTCTTCCCAGCCAAATCTTTCCCGTGAAGGATTTCTGTTCCCCATGCCTGTTTTTCTTCCGGGAATCCTTTCCTCCACCAAACTCATTTATTTTCCACTACTTCCCGTAAAAGAAAATTTAATAATTTTATTTTTTATATTTTATTTTATTTATTTTTATTTTATTTTATTTATTTATATTTTCTTTTATTAACAATGTAACTTAATAAACTATTTATTTAACTCCAAAAATACAATAGCAATAAGACTTTTAAAATATCAACACAGTACGATTTATTTTATTTAAACTATTGCCTTAATAAAGAATATAACTCAATTAACTAGACTACAATTAACTTAAAACTCCATCAATTAAATAAATAATTGATCACACATACCCAACATTAATTAAATTACACTTAATTAAAAATTGATAAAAATTTATTAAATCCCAAACTAAACTGTTAACCAAAACGGACACATTAACAAACAAGGACAAATAAAAACAAAGACAAACAAGGACTCACAGTAGACGGACTTGGGACGGGAATTCTTTCCTAACCACTCCTTTTTTCAACATCAATCCCATTGGGTTTATTTTGATGCTCGCCCTGTCCTGCCGAAGCAGGTGGAATCGAGACTTAGTACCTGCATCCTGCATAAAACAAATGTCGTGAAACATATAAATCTCCATAGAAAACACACCGTGAAAGGAAATCGCAGGATGACAGGGCACTTGCAAGCAAGTGATGTCACTCTGTCCTTTCACCAAGACTCACAAATAAACACACCAAACAATATAACAGCATAGACTCGCAACATCAACGTATACATATTATTAAAAGCATCACAAAAGTCACATAACATAATCACCATAAATAAGTATCATCTAACATCATATGTAAAGTCTAATGCAACCAAACAACCAAACCATAAATCCATGCACAACCAAAATGGTGAACTGATCACCTACACAACCAAGTACAAGATCTGTCCATAAGAGTAACAACAACATGAGGGGTATCACATCCTCCCCCCCTAGGACATGGCTTACTCCTGGAAGCCATTAAATACAAAATAAAAATAGAGCAACTAACAAAACTAACGAGATTGCATGCGGATAGCCAGGATGGCCACCTTAACAGCTGCCTTGCTGGAAGGTGTCCATTCCCTTCTTTCGCGACGGAGTCTCCTTAGAGCTTCCGCAATGGTCTCTAGATCTGACGGCTCAGAGCAATTGGAATAATCGTATTGGAGTCTGATCTTCCAAAGCCGTCTAACAAATGGGTCACGAACCTTCTTCCGAGGTGTGCTCCTTATCTTCATCCTGAAGACACACCAAGGAATATGTTTTAGTCAGAACCCATACACAACAAAAGCACACCGAACAAACAAACAAAATATTACACAAGAGTGCACAGAGTTCAAACGTGAGGTTGCCTAATGGACCTAATTATCCAGAGACCCCAGTGTTTGCAAACCTGGCTCTGATACCAAGTTGTAACACCCCGACGTGCAAACCCCAAAGGACAACTATCTACACAACAATTTTTTTTTTTAAAACATAAAGTAAAGGTACTATATTATCAATTTCAACTAACATAATTACAAATACATAATACATGTTAAACTCCTAAGTCCTTTGGGGTACACGTAGAGACATTACGTTATCTACTCATTAACAAACCTAACTAATATCCAACATTCATTCCAAGAATATGTGTTCCCATATAAAGGTGATAAACACAAAGCATCAAATAATGATGAACCACATACGCTATACAAGATCACATAACCAATAAAGCATGGAAACAAAGAGAAACTAACTTACTCAACTTAACAACATCAAATATATTTATAATTGCATCAATGAATAATGTTTTAAATTACAAAGTGCGATATAATAATACATCAAGATACAATCTAAATACCAGTGACCAATTATACAAGTTACAAAATACATTATCCCAACACATGGGCAAGTTACAATACAATTTACATGATATGAACAAAGTATAAATGTATACATCAGATGGTACATAAATCTGGTACAAACTGCCACCACAATCTCTGCACTGGAGGTATGACTGTAGCATGGGAAACCCAACGGGGTGCGAAGCACGTTCCACCCGACCACCCCCGTGCTAGGAGTAGTTAAGAAAGGATTCCCAACCAAGACGTCAACAGTTACACACATGACTCAACACCAAACATGGAAAAGAATTTATACACAAGGTAATGTGACATCATAAGTCTACTACAAAACATGACAACACTTAACTACAAATCAAACAATGAAATTACTTCCAGAGGATTCCAAATAAACAACTAAGGGGAAACGCTAGAGGAGAGTGTCATCGCATGGCCTTCATGGATTATCCTGACATCCTAACATGAGGTGCCGCCTCCATCTATGGTTATCCTGACTGCCTATTTCAAGGCGCCGCCCCATAGGGTGACTCATGCGGAATCGTGCATTACTCGTGGAAACGAGATCACGATTTTGCCAACCACGGCCTTCTCGAACACCTTTAGTCTTTGATAGCCCTAACAGGTGAGCGAGGTATCAGTTATTTTCTTTTAGTGTTTACTACCCATCCCCTAATTATTTAGTTAGATTTTCACTTTTTACACTAACTCTACTGTGGGTTCTCCTGACAGCCCCTTTGTGCGCCGGCGCCCACATAGAGCCACTCTCCCTAGAATTTCCTAACATACTACAAACATGGGGGCTTGAACTCTCCCAAATACATGGGGACATAGACTAGAAACAAACACGAGGAAAATCCATCCTGCTATAGACATGTGACCCAAGTAACAGCACAAAATGATACACTTAAGATATACACAAAATCACGATCAATAACCAAATGAAATCAAAACTCCATTATAAAAGCCTCCTAACATTATGAAACAAATTTCCAAACCTCTGGAAGTTGTTACGACTACCCTATCTCCTATAGAAAATTTAACCAATTAAACAACCTCGATAACAAAATCAAATTATTACTTTTCCTCAATTAATTCCACTAAAAGAAGACAAATAAATAAATTTAATTAAATAAAATTTAATAAATATTTCTTTTCTAATTTCATCTAAAAATATATATATATATAATTTATATTACATATTCATCAAACAATCTACCGCTCTATAAAAAAAACCATATATATATATATATAATCTCGTAAATGTAAAAATGTTAATTAATATTAATTTAAAATTTCTAAATTTTAAATTATCATTTAAAATAACCAAAAATCCGTATTAAAATAAATAAACAAAGTTTAAAATCATGAATTAAAAATAACAATAAACTTTTAACAAAGGACTTTGGCCCCAAGAAGCAGTCAAGGACTGTACAGCAGGCCTTATGGTGCGCATGGGGCGCAATACCGTCCCCTCCCACCAATCAAAATTAAATAGATATATTTTTTTAAATTTCATTTATTTGTATACATTTTTTTTAAAAAAAAATTTGAAATGAATATATATTATTTTATATAAAATTCTGACGAATTTCCGAAGTACGGAAGTTCGTCAGATTTTATATATATGAATATATATTTTTAAAAAAATTTCACTAACTGTAACATTATAAAGATTTTATTCCTCTGTACAGAGGATATATATATAATTATTTTTACAGAAGACAGAGTAAATTGAAAAAAAGAAACACAGTTTACATTTAATTAAAAATTCCACAGTGTGGAAATAGCAATTTTCTTTTCCAGTGACAGAATACACAGAATACAGAAAATTTGAATCATTACAGCCACCACATGGATTAAGAGGTTTTTTGCTAATTTTCCTGTGTTGATTCATATTTTTCCTTGCACAAATTTATTCTAAGTTTTCTCTGTTCAACTATGATTTTTATTTTTCTTTTGTTTGTTAAAACTAAAATTTACAGAGGCAACAAAAGCCTTAACGGCAATAACCAGACACAAGGTTTTCTAAATTTTTCAAAGAAGATATATATATTAATTTACAAAGGAAACAAATTAGATTCAGAGGAATACCTGTTTCCTGTAGGCTGTAGAAGTAAGAGTTGCACCAAAACCCTGTAGCTTTAAAGCTCCTCCCAGAAGCTCTTCCTCCAGCCAACAAAGAAATTCTTCTGGAACCTTACAGCTTCTTCCAAATTCACTCACAAATCAACAACAGAAAAACCCACAAAAATTCACCAAACCAACTTTTCCCACTCTTCCCAGCCAAATCTTTCCCGTGAAGGATTTCTGTTCCCCATGCCTATTTTTCTTCCGGGAATCCTTTCCTCCACCAAACTCATTTATTTTCCACTACCTCCCGTACAACTCCCATAAAAGAAAATTTAATAATTTTATTTTTTATATTTTATTTTATTTATTTTTATTTTATTTTATTTATTTATATTTTCTTTTATTAACAATGTAACTTAATAAACTATTTATTTAACTCCAAAAATACAATAGCAAAAAGACTTTTAAAATATCAACACAGTACGATTTATTTTATTTAAACTATTGCCTTAATAAAGAATATAACTCAATTAACTAGACTACAATTAACTTAAAACTCCATCAATTAAATAAATAATTGATCACACATACCCAACATTAATTAAATTACACTTAATTAAAAATTGATAAAAATTTATTAAATCCCAAACTAAACTGTTAACCAAAACGGACACATTAACAAACAAGGACAAATAAAAACAAAGACAAACAAGGACTCACAGTAGACGGACTTGGGACGGGAATTCTTTCCTAACCACTCCTTTTTTCAACATCAATCCCATTGGGTTTATTTTGATGCTCGCCCTGTCCTGCCGAAGCAGGTGGAATCGAGACTTAGTACCTGCATCCTGCATAAAACAAATGTCGTGAAACATATAAATCTCCATAGAAAACACACCGTGAAAGGAAATCGCAGGATGACAGGGCACTTGCAAGCAAGTGATGTCACTCTGTCCTTTCACCAAGACTCACAAATAAACACACCAAACAATATAACAGCATAGACTCGCAACATCAACGTATACATATTATTAAAAGCATCACAAAAGTCACATAATGTAATCACCATAAATAAGTATCATCTAACATCATATGTAAAGTCTAATGCAACCAAACAACCAAACCATAAATCCATGCACAACCAAAATGGTGAACTGATCACCTACACAACCAAGTACAAGATCTGTCCATAAGAGTAACAACAACATGAGGGGTATCACATAGTAAGTCAAAATAAAAGAACATCATATCAAATTTGAACATACATGTCTATTTTAACATCATATCAAAATATATATGTCTATTTCAACATCACATTAGAATGTATATGTCTATTTCAACATCACATCTGAATATATATGTCTATTTCAACATCATAATTTTAAAGCATGAAATATCATAGTATCTCAATCCAAAAAAATTCAAACAAAATTATTGAGTTTCTTTTTCAAAAAAGCAAATGTGGAAAGGAGTGTTCCATTTATTCTGTATCCTCCCAAGTAACACTATCCTCTAAGTAGTGGTCCCATTGTACCTTAAACTAAGCAATATATGTGCTCCACAACTTAATGTTGCATCTATCTAGGATTCTAATGGGCTTCACTAGCACCACTCCTAGATCCTATACCTACAAGGATTTCCAATCAAGCACTTGAGTCACATCAGGATGATATGTCTTAAGCAAGGAAACATGAAACACATTATGAATTTGAGCCAGAGCAGGTGGTAGAGCTAGTCTATAAGCAACTGGGTTAATCACTTCCAAGACTTCAAATGGTCCCACATATCTTGGGGCCAACTTGGAAGACTTTCCAAAAGCAATAGAACTTTTATGAGGTTTAACTCTCAAGAAAACTTTATCCTCGGTTGCGAACTATCTAAGAGTTCAATTCTTGTCAACATAATTCTTATTTCGGTCTACCACCTGCTTCATTCTTCTCTTAATGACCCTCATTTGTTCTTCCATTTCTTTAAGCATTTCAAGTCCTACTATGATCCTATCCTCCAATTTATCCCAACTGATGGGGGTACGACACTTCCACCCATACAAGGCTTCAAACGGTGCCATGCCTAAGGATGTATGTGTAAGAAAACTCTACCAAAGGAAAATATTCTTCCCACCTATACTGTTGGTCCATACAATACATTTGAAGGAGGTCTTCGACTAGCTGATTCACCCTCTTTTTCTGCCCATCAGTTTGAGGATGATAAGTCAAACTAAAATTCAGTTTGGTCTCCAATGCAACATTCAAGGTCATCCAAAACCTTGAGGTCATTTGTGTGTCCCTATCAAAAATGATAGTCTCTGACACTCCATGTAAGTGGAAGATCTCTTGGATAAATTTCTTAGCCAAGGTCAAGAACCATCCTTAAGGTTTCCTAGAATGAAGTGTGCAACCTTAGTCAACTTGTCAATCAAGACCAATATAACATCATGCTTGTTTTTTTCTCAATGGAAACCCCTATATAAAATCCATACTGATCACCTACCATTTATACTTAGGTATGTCATGAGGATACAATAACTCGGTTAGATGTGCATGCTCATCCTTGACTCACTGGCACTCCAAGCATCTGGCTACGTACTCCACTACATCCTTCTTAAGTTTAGGCAAAAAATATAGAGTCTTCAACTCCGTGATCATCTTGGATACTTTGGGGTGTCTTGAATAAGGTGCATTATGAACTTCTAAAACCAACTTCCTCAACTCTCCAAAGTCAGGAATATACATCCTTTTCTAATATCTCAAAATACCATCTGGTTCGATCTCATATCCATTGAACCAATGATCTGAAGGATTTACTGCTAGGGTGCTCTTCACTCTCTCATAGTGCTCATCCCCTAGCATATTTTGAATCACCTGTTGGCTCAAGTTAGACTTTGTTGAGATCATGGATGTCATATGCCTTCGTCTACTAAGAGCATCAGCCACTCTATTCTCTTTCCCTTTTATATTCAATTCCAAAGTCATACTCGCTAAGGAATTCCAACCACCTTCTTTGTTGCACATTAAGCTTTGGTTGGGTAAATATGTATCTCAATCCTAAGTGTTTTGTCTTGAGATCAAATGGATTTCCCAAAAGATAATTCCCCCACATTTGTAAGGCATGAACTATGGCCGCTAATTCCAAATCATGAGGCACATACTTCAATTCATGTTGCTCAACCTTCCTTGATTCATAAGCTACCACTTGTTCATCTTGCATTAATACTGCTCCCAATCCCTCTCTTGATGCATCTGTGATTATTGTGAATCTCCCATTAGGATCAAGGATAGTCAGAAAGTTGGTGTTGTCATGAGCCTCTCCTTCAGGAGTAGGAATGTCTACTCACATTTCTCGGTCCATTCAAATTACATTCCCTTTCTTTGGAGTGAGGTAATAGGAGATGCAATCTGGGAGAACCTTTGCACAAACTTCCTATAGTATCCTATGAGGCCCATGAAGCTACATAATTCTAACATATTCTGAGGATTGGCCATTCCATGATTGCCTTGATCTCTTCAGGGTCTACGAAGACTCCTCTAGCTGAAATGATATGGCCTAAATAGATCACTCTATCCTGATAAAATGAACACTTGGATAGCTTCCCAAATAGTTTCCTTTCTCTCAATCGCTGAAAAAATATCCTCAAATGTCTATCATGCTCTTCGGCAATCTTTGAGTAGACTAGAATGTGGCCAATGAAAATTAGAACAAAGTCATCCAAGCAGTCTCTGAATACACTATTCATGAGGTTCATAAAGGTTTTTGATGCATTAGTTAAACCAAAAGGTACCAGTATGAACTCGTAATATCCATATCGAGTTCTAAATGTAGTCTTCAAAATATCTTCTTCCTTAATTCTCAATTGATGGTACCCTAACCTAAGATCAATTTTGGAGAACACCATCACTCCCTTCATTTGATCAAATAGTTCATCAATCCTTGAGAGTGGATACCAGTTCTTGATGGTAACCTTGTTCAACATCCGATAATCTATACATAGACACAGACTTCCATCATCCTTTTTCACAAAAATAACTGGCACTCCCCAAGGAAACACACTAGGTCTTATAAGTCACTTATTCGACAATTACATTAATTGGGCCTTCAACTCATAGAGTTCCATGGTGGTCATCCGATAAGGTGCCTTGGATTGAGGCTCTACTCCTGGAACCAGGTCGATAGAAAAGTCGAAATCCCACTTTAGAGGAAACTCTGTAAGTTCATCAAGGAATACATCTTGGAACTCCTTGAGAATATGATAGTCATCTAAATATGGTTCCTTTTTGTTAGGATTACTGACATGCATTGCATAAATTACACACCCCTTTCGACAATCCTTTTTGAGCTGCATCACAGAAATATTTCTAAGCTCCAAGGGTCTCTGAATTCCACAAACCTCAATTGGGTTTCCATAATCATCCAAATAGTTGACCACCTTATCCTCATAGTTCACTATAGCCTTATGCTCAGTTAACCAATTTATTCCCAAACAATTAAATCATATGAGCCTAAAGGTGCCACATACAAGCTAACCTGAGTTTGAAAGGTTGGAAGCTCTAACTCACTACAAAAGAGATAGGTATCTACCCTCTGCTCTTCTTAATTACCATATTGGACTGTCCATGAATTTTCCATGTATCTAGGTCTAATGGGTAGCTTGGATATTATTCTAGGATGTATAAAAAATTAAGTAGCTCTAGTATCAATTAAGATAGAGATAGATTTTCCATAGAGCTTACCCAACAACCGAATTGGTGAAACTTGATACTCTGCCTATCTATTATCCACTACAATGTGGATCTGGTGATGTTGATTTTGTTGATAGCTTCCTTCCTTCTGTGAATTTGACCACCGAGGACAATTAGAGGCATAATGATCACCTCCACAAGTATAACATCCATCTCAAGGCCCTTTGTGACCTCCTGGCTTGTCCTCTCTAAAGCCCTTCTATTTATGGTTGTCCTTACCCTTGCTTTTGTTTTCTTTCTTGTTCTTTCCACCATTACCATCTTCACCCTTCTCCTGCGACTTACTTACCCTCTTGAGATTATGGATCTAATGGATATTGTCTCCCTTATGAAATTTCTTCTTCCCATATCGCTACTTAGAATTTGAATCGCTACGAAGATTAGATAGTTGTAGTTTTTGTTCTTGTTTGGTGGCTTTTTGGAATACTTCATTCATGGTTTGAGGTTCATGCATATCCACTTTAGCTCCTATGTGAGGTCTACGTCCCATTATAAATTTTTGGATACAAAATCGTTCATCTCCCTAATACTGGGGCACATACTTCAACAGGTTGGTGATCTTTTCCCAATACTGAATCACAGTCATATTTCCTTGGGTTAAGTTTTGAAATTCTATCACTTTCTTGTCAAAGAAAAGTTACGGTAACCATCTCTTCCTGAAAGCTTGGAGGAAGAGTTCCCAAGTGATCTCATCAGGTTGCAGGTTTCATTCTAACTTATCATTATCCCACCAAGTCATTGCTTCACCTAAGAGATGATACGTAGCCCATGTTGCCTTGGTCTATTAAGAAAGGTTGTGGAGCCCAAAGTATTTTTCCATCTCTATAATCCAAGTCTCAGCTCTTTCTCTGATAGCCTTACCATCGAACTTGGGTGATGCTACTCTTTTGAGGTCTTTCCCAAGCTATTCCTTGATTTTTCCTCATGGACCTTCCCCCAGACCACCATCTCCTTGATTTCCTGTTGCTTCCTATGGTCTCAATCCTCGCATGCCACTCATACTTCTTGCTCTATATGATCCTTGTGAGACTCTTACCGATTTAGAATCTCTAGAAATTGCTCCAGCCTCTTGTTTGGTCTGTTATCAAAACCACTACCACCCCCATCTTGCTTGGTGGTCACCATGACATCCCACACTTATCCTACAACACATTCACATTTATCGCATCTCAACACAAGGTTCTACAAATAAATGTTCTTATGCTACATCACATAATTTTTCATATGCATATATCCCTTATTCTAGAAGACATACACATTCATGCATAATACACACATTTTAGATTCCTTCATTAAACACACCAAAAAAATATTATCTAATTTTATTTATATTAAGGTGAGTCAATAGACCCTTATTTACAATCTATAGGCTTCTTGTTACATCATTTCGATTTCTCAGCATCAAAAAGATGACATTCCTCGGGATCCTCATTTGAGTTTACATCAAACTTTATAGAAGAGGATGGTTGAGCATATGGGATCTCCTTTTCCTCTTTAGTCAACAAGGGTGTATTAGTTCCACACCCTAGAGGCTAGTCCCAGATTACAGAAATATTTTTTTATCTTAGGTGTTCACTTCTCCTCAATCTTCAAGCATCTCTCTAGCTTGAGTCATGTAAGAGCCTGAGCTAGAGTTTTGTCGTCAATAATTTCTGGTTGAAACTTTGTCTTGGTGTTTCCTTCCTTTACGTCATTCTTACGTGAGGTTCTAATAGTTTTCCCTTCCTTTGTCTTGGTGTTTCCTTCCTTTACGTCATTCTTGCATGAGGTTCTAATAGTTTTCCCTTCCTTTGTCCTTCCTTTGACCTTCCCATTCCTACATTCAATTTAGGATTGGTCAATTCTTAGGACATCCAAATTTTGGGTCAAGGGTCAACCACCCTAGTCAATTATGGTAGACTTAAAAGGCCTAGAGTTTAACCCTAAGCTTTGGTACCAAATGTAATAACCCATTCTAAATTATTACTTAATTAAAATTATTGTATTTGACACATGAATATATTCCAAACTAAAAAGACATAACTAGTAGCTAAAGTCAATCATAGCTACACATGTCCATTTAAATTGAATCAATTATTTATATATTCACGTCAAAAGTCAAATTACAATATTAGGTTTGACTTGGCTCTTAAGGCCACAAAGTCATTACAATGTACACTTTACATCAAATACATGAATATATTACATCAAGTTACATCCTAGACTAAAATATTCTTGTGAACAACTAAGGTTCTTCTTTGATGCTTACCTCCACTAGTGGACGAGAACATCATTGAAGCTCTTTACCACCCAACCACAAAGCTTACATTTCCCCAATATTCTTCCAACTTAAAGAATTCTCGACCCTACACGAAAATTTTAGCCAAAGAATAATCTGCAAGGTGGGATCTGATGTGTTCCCATACATCAACATGCAATTTCTATCTACAAATTAGAAAAGAAAGTGCAAGATCAATGCTAGGAATGGCTGAGAGTGATATCACAGAGTTCATACATACATAATGAACTATATTTCTTGGAAAAGCATAATATATTTGTTGCAACAACAACAAACAATAAGTTCTAGTAAAGCAAGCCTATACTATCTAAACTCCATTTCAGCACCCATCTCGGGAGGTAACTTTCTGTAGACATGTTAAAATTACATCATGCATAATCATATTCCATTCATCCAATAAATCAGGACTTTATTTAAATCAAATCCAAATCATACATTTTCCATCATTTTCTGATTTAAATAAATCAATTTAAGTCCAAAAAGTCAAATCATCTAATCATCATTAAATCAGCCTAATCATCATTAACTTAATCTAATCCTAACCTAATGCTAATCACATCCCACTTGCATTATCTAGACCTAGCCACTTGCACAATAAATCAATTTTATTGATTTATTAAAATCTCATTTTCTTTCAACATGACAAGTCAAACAAGGCATTTATTGCTCTTCTTTCTTGTCCCCCTCTCAAAATTTATTGCAAATTTGAATTCAAAATTTCCCCCTCTTGGGCACTCTTCCCAAATATTGCACATACATCCATCAATCACATGATGACAAGTGTCCTCCTATCATTGGCTTGATTTTGATCCCACATTGGTCCCTCTTCAACATTCAACATTTTGAAAATCTTTAAATACAGGCTTCATCCTCAAGCAAATCCTCCACAATCTTTATGCAAAGTCACTCTCTTCACATGGAGATCTGATTTTGTTCATCCACTCCACAATCTTAACAATTTCATCTACATCTCATACAAGGTCACTTTCTTCATTGGAGAAATGATCTTGTCCATCATTATCATTAGCTTATCTAAAGGGGTTGGGAAAGGGCTACTTTCCACATCAAAGTAGCACCAATCCCCCTATGAGATGGTGTTTGAGTAGTTTAGGAATAAATGTCATGCTTATGTTGCTTATGATTTTATGTTAGTTTGATGTCGTTATTTCCTTTATGCTTGCTCAATAATTTCATAGGGAGAGGGATTATCTCATTTGTTCAACATTGATAAATTTATGCCATATTTGTCAATCTATGATAAATGAAAGGTTTTACCTCTCACACTTTCTACTATACATCTCATAATAGCTATCTACCCTCTAGCAGCATCTACTCTGAAGTGCTCTAGTCAACTAAGGTATCACTATTTTGTTCAAGTATTAGAATATTCTTTCACATACACCTTCAAAAGAAGAATCAAATTACTAATTTACTCTCTAAATAGTAATTATATTTATGATTCAATAGAGTAGTTCAACAATCAGTCATATCATTCTTATGACTATCATATTATTTTCATCATAAGCATTTACATTTAAAAATGTACTAAGAACAAAAAAAGGTATGTCACAAGTATGTGTATGTACATAGACGAAGTCTATGTGTGTACACATATATGTGCCCACTTATGTTTAAAATTTGTGCATACATTCTTAAATAATCATTAATTCATATTTGCAATAATAAAATAGTATTCCATTTAGCGTTTCTTTTGTCAAAAAAAAAGAATTAGAAAAATTCTATGATAACAGTTTCACACATATTGTTATTGCATTCTCACAACTATGATACTCTAATATTTATGTTTACATAAGAACATTCATTTTTAAAAAAAAAACAAGTATTGTTTCCTACTAAACAGTTATAAAACAAGTTGTTTACATATGAACATTCATTGTTTAAACATACCAAGTATTGTTTCCTACTAAACAATTATAAAACAAGTTGTTTACATATGAACATTCATTGTTTCAACAAAACGAGTATTGTTTCCTACTAAACAACTATAAAACAAGTTGTTTACATATGAACATTCATTGTTTAAATAAAACAAGTATTGTTTCCTACTAAACGGTTATAAAACAAGTTGCTTACATATGAACATTCATTGCTTAAATAGAACAAGTATTGTTTCCTACTAAACAGTTATAAGGCAAGTTGTTTACATATGAACATTCATTGTTTAAATAGAACAAGTATTGTTTTCTACTAAATAGTTACATTCAAAGAAAAATAATGTTGTTTACTTTGTTTGTTTATCTCAAGTTGTTTACATGCTAAATGATCACTTTACAAGTAAATGTTCATTGTTTAAAAATAGAATGGGTTTTCCACAATGTACTGGAAATAAACAAATCAAATAGCCTAGTTTCATACATAAGGACAAAATGTCTATTATTCAAATATTGAACACTTTCATCATTGGAATTTAAATAATGAGAAACTTTAATATTATAAAGAAAACTAAGTTCAACATGTTTGTCGATGAAATGCTTGAGCAAATATTTTAGTCAAAGAAGGCATAGAAGTTTTAGGTTCAAAACAATACTCATGCCTATTCAGGCTGTAACAAATAAACCAAGGTTGCTTTGGATTCGACCAATCTCATAGGTCATTTGCTTTCATCCTTAGCATCAAAATTTATATTCGAATTTTCCCTTATGGTGATACTGGTTTATACCATGCATGCAGTAATATTCAACATGTAGACTTATGTTTGTACATTTACACATTCAAGAAATCAGCCTATCGATCTTCTAGATCGACCAAAGCAAGGCTTCGTGAATCTCAAACTTAGATTCATAACACAGTTCCTATCAAACGAGGTCAGATTTACACAAAATAACAATATGCATACATATGAAATGCTCTAAAAGCATTCAAATAATCCCCTTTCTATTATCAACCCATTCCATAACAAGCATAGTAAATATACAAATGAAATTAAAAAATACAGAGAATTCATGCCCTCCCTCAAGATTAGTATTCGATCCTTTACAAAGAATATTTTTTACAAACAAAACAATCATACAAAATATTTTTTGTAAGCCTTCTCAAGGCTAAGCATTATCATCCATGTAATAGAAATGATGGCCGATCCTTATAAGTATTTTGAGTCTCGGCCTAACTCTACATACAGTCGTGAAGGCTCTAAATCTTTATGGTTTCCAAACTAGCAGGTTGTAGGCCATGCAATCTCCACAAAGTGGATTAACAAAAATTTATACATTCTTCTCAAGGTCAAATCAATCACAAAACATCGACTCACATTTTCCTCAACTATGAAAACACTCGTTTAAATTGAAGAAATACTTCAAGTATGATACAATAATGGCAATAAGAATAAGTTGAATTGCTTAAGGGAGAATGATTTACCTCAAATTCAAGATTTTGAGATGTTTCCATTGGATTTTTCCTTTGTTTTGAGTTCACCCTCTGCTTTTTCCTTTCAAACCCTCGATTTCTTCTTCTTCTCTGCTTTTTTGCTCAAGTATATTGTCTTTTGCATGTTTCTGAGTGTTGGCCTTATTGCCATGCTGCCAGCCACTTCTTGGTTTGAACATTGTCATTAAAACTATGGCATTCCACATCCTTTGTGGATTTCCAAGTGTGAATTCTCATTCATTTCAAATAGTCTGATTTAGAATATATCGGTTATCGAATTTGAATTCAATATGAATTTAAATGTGTACATATATTTGTGTATGTATTTATATATATATATATATATATATATATATGTAATATATATACACACACACACACACACATATATATATATGTATTTAAAATGATTTCATTCATATTTATATATATATATACATACAATCTTGTGAAAATTGTTTGTTTAGAAGAGCTTATAAGTTCCACATGCTATCATATGAAATAAGTAATTATAATTTCATCTCAAGCATGTCCATATGTAAACTAGAAAAGAATTTATTTTCCCTTAATTTTCACATAATCAAATCTCTTATCCTTTTTAATCATTCTTTACAATATTTACTTTATTTTTCTTCAAAACACAAAATTAGAGTAGACAATTTAATCTACAAGTCATTCATTTTCAATCACTGAAACAATTCAAGCCATGAAATTATTTAAATAATGGATGCACAATGTCCCTGATGTTGCAGCCTTCAAGAGGACCTTTGCCAAGAATAAATTCACCCACACATTAAGTGTTGCAACTAAGGGCATGCAAATGGAGATTATTTGATTGATATCTAGAATATGATTACAAATGTGCATATGCCTTGAATATATACACATGAGTGATATACAAGATGCAATATGATGTTTCCATGTGTCAATCTAACAGCATGTGACAACATGTAAACCCTAACTACCTACCTAGGGAATGATGATGAGATAGAGATAAGTTCTAGAAAAGACAACTCATCTTCTAGAAGGAATATTATCTCCTAAAAACATGGAAAGGGTAATTACCCCATTATTAATGATTTTCTAATAATGCAACCTAGGACTTAATTAATTAAATAAATCTTGACCTAAGTTAAACTTATGCTAGTGTAATAAGTAATTAATTACACTAACACCCCCCAATAAGTGCAACTTAGGGAGGTGTGGACACAGAATTTAAAGTAACCCCTTTACTTTTTCTTGTTTTTTCCCTCCTTGTGCTTATTTGGCTTTATTTTTGCCTTGATCTAATGTATATGGCCCACATATTCACATTAGGTCTTGAATCTTTATGAATCATTAAGACTATATGATGTCTTTTAAAGGTGTTGTGAAGTGTTGTAAGACATTTTCACACTTTTCTAGACTCTTCTTATCATAATTCATCCATATAACATATTTTCTATCACTTGCCAAGTCTTATTATAAAGTGTTGTAAAGTCTTGTAACAAACTTTCATGCTTTTCTAGGTTTGTCATCAACAAATACACCTTTCTTATGCTTTATTTGGCCCCTTTATGCACTTACAAGCCTTAATTAAGTGTATTTTTTAGTATAATCCCAAAAAACATCATTAAAGACAACTTAATTTCTGACACGCACTCATATGCCTTGAGTGGGATCCATTTGCCCAGGATGGCGAATGAGTCCCTCTTGGCACAAAATTCAAAATAAATTCAAATTACTGGTGGGTTTTTATTCCTAAAGACCTAAGGTTGGCTTGTGATGTTGTATTTTCGAGAAATTAGGGCATAATTGTGTATAAATACATGATTTTCTATTCATTTTAATCCCCATCCATCCAAGCATTCATTATTGCATTCAATCCATCTAATCATCTGATCTAGCAATTATCAAGCATCTTGGAGCAGTCATTGACATATCTTCAGACTTTAACAATAAGGGTTTGGTGAGTTTATGACATTGTATGTTATTTTTTCATCATTCCTTTCTCATTTCATTTAATTATTAAGGGTTTGATTACCAAAGTGGGGTTCGACCAAGGCAAACCCCTATACTCTAACCCTTAACCATTTTTCATGTCTTTACATGTGTGTTTGTAGGTCTTGTAGGAAAAAAATTCAAGGAGAAAGGTGTTGAAAAGTGTTCACTAAGTCATCTAAGTCATCATAGTTAACATAACCCTAATTGGAGCTTGAAAACCATTTTCAGTTTGTTTTCTGTAGATTCAAATCCAACAACCTGACAAGCTGAAAAGTGCAGACCAGGACCCACAGAGTTGACCTTTGACTTTGTAGATTTTTCTAGGTGGACTAATTTTCCATCAGTTATGAATGAGTACCACTGCCAAGCTGGAAAAATATTTTTCTGTAGTTCTATGTTCTCGACATCCCAAAACCTATTCCGACAGATTTTACCAGAAGTGAGACCGATTCACCATCTGTGGCGAATGAGTCATAGTGGGCATCAACATTGAATTATGCAACATTCTAAAATATTCTTAGATCTACTTTCAACCTCCAGGTGCACCCCTTTCAATTTCATTCAATTATGTTTTCATTTGTGCATGTTTCTAGTTCATGTTTGCATACAACACTGTGTTTTCCAGCACTTCATATTTCTTAATTTTGCATTCATAATCAATAGCTTTTATTTATTTTTTGCATTTATTTAATTTACTATAGGAATATTTCACCCACATCACACCCATAGTTTAATGTAACATTTCATTTTGGCACCTAATCTTATCTCCTTTTAGGTGAAAAACCCTAGGAGCATAAAGCATTTTGGTGAACCCAACTTAAGAACATTTTGATTTTTTATTTCAAGTGAATTTTCATCCTAGGTTTAGTTTTCATTAATATTTCTTTAGGTTTTGCATTGTTTTGCATCCTAGGATTTTCAAAAATTACATTAGTGAAAACATCATATAGCTTTCATTTTTGCATTTCAAATAATTTAAAAGCACTGCATTTCTACGTCTACATTATAATTTTGCATCATACAACATGAAAAACATCATAGTGCATTTCAAATTTTTGAAATACTCAAAAAAATTCATTCCTAGACTCATTCGCCACCCTAGGCGAATCAGTCCAGTTGCATATTTTGAACTGCATTTTCTGGCATTTTCTAGGAATTTTCTGGGCATTTTTTGCATTTCTATTTTGTTTTATTACATTTTTGTTACAGTTTCCATAATTTTTGTTATTATTGTTTTATTACTTCTAGTTTGCATTTCATTTGAATCCACCCCACCTTTAGTAGCCCTTGCATGAGTGTTTGGTTCCCTATTGATAATACTTTAGTGAGAAGAAGTTCCCGACTCATGGCATCCCACGATAGCACATTCGTTGTGGACCTTGGGTTTTCTCGAGATCCTACTCCTAGTATTGACAATATTACATTAGGCATGGATCTCATCTTTAGCAATAATTTTCCTTCCCATAAAACATGCAAGTTGACACACCAAACGATCATGTTCCGCAAGAAAAAATCATTAACATTCATGAGGATCTCGCACATTTGCAACAAAACATGTGTCTTGAAAACATTTCAACCACCATAATTCTTGCTATAGACAAAATCCATTGTCTGCTTGAATGTAATGAAGGGTTAGATGTTATGAAACAAATTGTTGAGATATACCATAAACACATTCCTTCCACCTCTAATACATCTCAACCAACAAACAGTGCAGTTAGCGATGGAGGACCTTACATTCCTCCCCCTTCAATTGTAGCATCCATACCTCCCTATACCACTCCCCAAGTCACAACCACAATGCAATAGGTTAGCAATGTGATTCCTTCCTCGACTATTCCTGCTAGCATTCCTAATTCTTTTGTGGCATCAAATGTTTTCTACTCTTCCACCATACCAACTATTAGCATTCCATTCACTTGCACTACCACTACATACACTCCATCACCACTATCTCTTCCACCTCATGCCACTTACACTGACCCTCTCATCACACAACTTTTCCAAACTATTTCCTCCATGGAACAACAAATATCCACCATAATCCAAAGTCAAAATGCTCCACCCACCTTTTATGTTTGTAGTAGCCCATTATCTTTAGAAATATTAAGAACATCAATGCCACAAGGAATTGAGATACCTAGATTTGAGAAGTATGGTGGGAAGGGTGATCCTACTAATCATGTTAATGCTTACACATCCTTATGCAGTGACTTTGTTCTTGACGATAAACTGTTGGCCAAGCTATTTCCTCGGACCTTAAAAGACACTGCCTTGGAGTGGTTTTCAAACTTACCAAATCATTTTCAAGTGAACATGACTCCCAAAAATACATTGGTTGATCTAATGAGATGTAAGCAGAATGTGGATGAAAAAGTAATTGATTTCATCTCACGCTATCAATCACTGTATGCCCAAATCGATGTCAAGGTTCCTGATCCACATCTCCAAAAGATGTTTATTGAAAATTTAAAAATCACATCCAATATAAATTGACCATGATGAAATTTCCCTCTTTCATGCACTTGTGCACAACCCTTTGCGATTATTATAATTTGATTAGTAGTCATGATGCCAAGTCCACTACTAACCGAACTAAAAAATCTAAACCTAGCACTTCCAACAATTCACAACCATTTCAAAAATGAAACAAAGGATTTTTACACATCAACCCCCCTCCTCAACAACCACCTCAACCCATCAACAACCAAGTAACAGTTGTTAAAGTTGTGATACCTTTTACTTATGGCAATCCAAAAAGACATTTTACACCTTTACCAGACACTCTTCATAACACCATGACCCAACTATTGTAGCAATAGGTGATTACTTTACCTACTGTTAAACCATTGGATCCAACTACACCTTTACCTCCAACCTTTCAACCCAATGCTTATTGCCATTACCATAGACAAAATGGACATGACACAGAATAGTGTAAGCGTCTTAAACACATAGTGCAAGACCTCATTGATCCTGGCCATCTATCCATTTCAAATATTAATGTTAAAGGTAATCCATCTGTTGCTCCACTGAATCATTAAAATTTACAATTTTTTACTAATTTCATGCCCTTGAACATATTGTGTCATTCATCAAATCTAGTGAAACTCCAAACAACAATGTGATGACTATTCATAAAACTGTTGAACATCCTGATCCTATTCCACATTCCACTTCTATTAATCCTATGGCTGATCTGGTAGGAGCGATAGACATTATCCATCGTAAGGGCCAACCTAAGAAATATCTATCAAGTACATTCTCTTCTAAGGATATTCTTTTGAATCTTCTAGATGATCCTCTTTGCATAGCTGACCATATTTATGATAATCCCACTAATGGGATACTCATAGATCTTGCCTGTGGCGATAATGTGATCACTAAGGAATTTTTGGTATTACATAATCTTTATCAAGATATTTATGACAAACCACAAGCATGGATCAAAACACACAGTGGTTTTGTGTGCCCTATGATAGGATCTATCATTCTTCCATCACAAATAGGACCTAAAACATTGGATGTTCCATTCTCCATCATTCCACAATCAAATCAATTTCATTTGTGGCTAGGCCATCCATGGCTTCGCTCAATGAAAGTTGTTCCTTCAGTCATACATAAATGTTTAAAGTTTTTGCATGACAATGACATATTCACTATTCACCATAGTGGCTTTAACCCTTTGTCTTCCAAAGGAAACTTATCCTTAGAATCCTTTTGGCCAGAGCCCATGGAACCCATAACACCTCGCAAATATTTCTTTTTCATTGCTTATCAAAAGTTTAAAGCAAACAAAATTATCGAATTGTCCCTCTACAACCAATCCCCATCCACTTCTGGCACTCCCATCCTCGATGAGATAATGCTTCAACCTAAACCTAAACCACCAACTCCAGATCAACCAAAAATGAACACTTTACCTTCATCATCCAAACATCCAAGAGATAATGAAACCAACCCCAGCATGCCCCCTCGCATAAAACAATTCTATAAATTAAAAGAGAAAGTGATTGAATCACCTCCCGTGTTTCCTTTTGTTCCTCCCCTTCAGGACAAAAAGGAGCCTATGGTGGACCAACCCACTCTTACACCTACACAACTTCAAAATAGAATCAAAAGAAATTGAGGCTCTTGGGAGCATAGGCATCGACATTGTCTCCTTTCTTTTCAATCACAAACTGAAGAAAACAAAGAAAATCAACATCCACCTTTGACAAAAGCACTTCCCAACAAACCTCCTCCCCAATCACAACAAAATGATCTGATACAACAACCACAACTCCTAATTCACCCTTCATTGGAAATTACCATCCGTCCTTGGGTCATGATTAATCTAGATGACGATGATGAGATCTTTAAAATAGATGAAGAGGTGCATAACGATCTGAATACATTACTTTCCTCTTCCATGAGCTTAAATGAAAAATATCCTACAAGTGTAGAACCTGGCACTTCCCCTAGTTTGGCACTTGCAATTGTCCCTTTGGATAGTCAACCACCCTCACAATATACTGAACATGATTGGGAGGCGGATGACTTTCTCATCGGTTGACTTGCATCTACCTTACTAGTCTTTTGCATTTTTTTTCTTTTTCTTGCATCATGTTCCCCCGTAACATGCTATTTGATGTAATCTCCTCTCTTTGTGACATTATTCTATTTGTACTTTCATTCTTCTATATGTTGTACATCACTTTCACTTTTTCCCTTTTCACTTTTGTTAAATTGTGTTTTCCTTTTGGGGATGACGCAAAGTGTAGTGACACCCTATGTCTCTTCCATGTTGACCCAGAAGGTCTTTTTTTTCCTTTTTCACTTTTTTTTTGTGTTTTCCTTTTGGGGATGATGCAAAGTGTAGAGACACCCTCTATCTCTTCCATGTTGACCCAATCGGTCCTTTTACTTTACTTTTTTTTCTTTTTCTTGTGTTTTTCCTTTTGGGGATGATGTTAGGCATTGAGACCGCAATGTCTCTCATGTTGACCCAAAATATTTTTAATTTTCATTTTATTTTAGCTTGTGTTTTCCTTTTTGGGATGATGCAAAGTGTTGAGACATCCTATGTCTCTTCCATGTTGACCCAAACGGATTTTTCTTTTTCCTTTTTTTTCACTCTTTTTGTGTCATTATTCCAGCTCTATGTATTTGGGGAATGATGGCAGTTCTGAGCTCTTTAATAAAAACAATGCAACAAAGAACATACTGACCCCAAATCCATAGATCCCTTATTTGTTTGGTGTATTCCTTTTTGGGGGCAACCTCTCTTCCTTCTTTTCCTTTTGTTCATTTTCATCTACATGACACAGCCTCACTTGGAAACATATGACTTGGCATAGGGGCTTTCTGAGTTGGCTCTCATTTCTTGTTTCTTTTTGCATTTTTCATTCGCTACTTTAAATTAATTTCTCATAGAGCGGTGTGTAGAAATTCCTTTAAAGTGGGGGCATACATTGGAATTATTCATTTTCATTTATTTTCTTTTCCTGGTTCTTAGTGCAGCCTTGTTACTTTATATGATGTGTTTGTCACTTTGTGGATGACACTAGGTGTGATGTCTTTCATGAGTATGATCTATCTTAGCATATTACATTCCTCTTAGTGGCCTGAAGAGATGCACTGCATCCCCTAAATTGTGAATATTCTATTCTTTGATTGGTCCTCTCTTAGAGACATTAGACACAATGTTCTCTAAGTTAAGACCTCGCATGTACTAAGAAAGACTCCTTTGAAAATTTCTTTTGCATGTTGCATTTTTCATTTACATGGCCACCTTGCATAACATAGCTTGCATGTCTATGGTGCCATTTCATTTTTTCATGAGTTCTAAGCATACAAAGCTTTGCTTGTCTCATGAAGCACGGAATGACATTGTCTTTGTGGTGCCTTATTAAATTTATCAGGAGGTATAACTTTGATATGGTTGAGCGGGAAGCCCATTCCAAGGTATGACTTTCCCCATAGCCACCTTTCAGGATTTCTCACCCCATAGACAACTAGAAGTTTTATGGCCCCAAAGTGAGTATGTTGTGGACTTCTCACCCTGTGGACAACCAAAAGTTTTGTTGCCCCAAAGTGAGTATATTTGGGCCTTCTCACCTAGTGGACAGCCATGATTTATGTTTCCCCAAAGTGAGTACACATTTCTTGTTCCAAATAAACAGCCTAGATCTAATCCACAATGACCTAGATAGACGATCGAAGCTTTCTCTTATTTTCTTCATTCTTTTTCATCACTTTCATGTGTGTTCCTTTGTGATTATGATTTATTTACCATGGGATCTTGATCCTGGGGGTTTGATCATCCCTCTTATTTTTTTTTGTCTCATCTTACCAAGCATTAGTACATCCAAACCCCTCCTGAGATGCATTGCTCTACTTTAGTGTGAGTTTGAAGTAGGTTCATCCTTTCACTAAAGTGGGGGCTAACTGTGGACACGAAAAAAGTAACCCCTTTACTTTTTCTTGTTTTGTCCCTCCTTGTGCTTATTTGGCTTTATTTTTCCTTGATATAATTTTGTAATATGGCCCAAATATTCACATTAGGTCTTGAATATTTATGAATCATTAAGACTTTATGATGTCTTGTAAAGGTGTTGTGAAGTGTTGTAAGACATTTTCACACTTTTCTAGACTCTTCTTATCATAATTCATCTATATACCCTCTTTTTATCACTTACCAAGTCTTATTCTAAAGTGTTGTAAAGTCTTGTAACAAACTTTCACACTTTTCTAGGCTTTTCATCAACAAATACACCTTTCTTATGCTTTATTTGGCCCTTTATGCACTTACAGGCCATAATTAAGTGTATTTTTTAGTATAAACCTGACAAACATCATTAAATACAACTTATTTTCTAACACCCACTCATATTCCTTGAGTGGGATCCCTTCGTCTAGGATGGTGAATGAGTCCCTCTTAGCACAAAATTCAAAATAAATTCAAATTACTGGTGGGTTTTTATTCCTATAGACCTAAGGTCGGCCTGTGATGTTGTATTTTTGGGAAATTAGAGCATAATTTTGTATAAATACATTATTTTCTATTCATTTTAACCCCCATTCATCCAAGCATTCATTCTTGCATTCAATCCATCTAATCATCCAATCAAGCAATTATCAAGCATCTTGGAGCAGCCATTGACATATCTTTAGACTTCAACAACAAGGGTTTGGTGAGTTTATGAAATTGCATGTTATTTTTTCATCATTCCTTTCTCATTTCATTTCATTATTAAGGGTTTGATTACCAAAGTGTGGTTTGACCAAGGCAAACCCCTATACTCTAACCCTTAACCATTTTCCCCCTCTTTGCATGTGTGTTTGTAGGTCTTGTAGGCAAATTTTTCAAGGAGAAAGGTGTTTAAGAGTTTTCAATAATTCATCTAATTCATCATAGTTAACATAACCCTAATTGGAGCTTGAAGACCATTTTCAGTCTGTTTTATGTAGATTCAGATTCGACAACCCAACAAGCTAAAAAGTGCAGACTAGGACCCACAAAGTTGACCTTTGACTTTGTATATTTTTGTAGGTGGACTGATTCACCATAAATGGTGAATGAGTCCCACTACCAGGCTAGAAAAATATTTTTCTATAGTTTTGTGTTCTTGACATCCCAAAACCTATTCCGACAAATTTTACCAGAAGCAGGATTGATTCTCCATTTGTGGTGAATGAGTCCTAGTGGGAATCAACATTGAATTCTGCAACATTCCAAAATATTCTCATATCTTCTTTCAACCTCTAGGTGCACCCCTTTCAGTTTCATTCAATTTCATTTTCATTTGTGCATGTTTCTAGTTCATGTTTGCATACAACATTGTGTTTTCCAGCACTTCATATTTCTTAATTTTGCATTCATAATCAATAGATTTTATTTATTTTCTGCATCTAGGTCATTTTATCTAGGCATATTTCACCCACATCACATCCATATTTTAATGTAACATTTCATTTTGGCACCTAATCTTATCTCCTTTTAAGTGAAAAACCCTAGAAGGAGCATAAAGCATTTTAGTTTGCCAAAATCTCTGGTTACAAGAGGAAAAGAGAATGCAATGATTATGCAATGGATGATGGGTCTCAGCTACATGATGGCCATTTTAGGTACCCATATACAGATGATAGATGAAGTGAAACAAATTTCCCATAAATGGTAAAAAGGGGAAAACCCAGTGGGAAGAAAACCCCTCTCCAAAAAGGAGATGAAATGCAAAAAAGTGAGGAAGGATGGAGGACTCCATGATACCCCCAAGTACACCATTGGTCACATGGATACAATAAAATCAATAGGCCCCCCATAGGAGGGAAATAGAGAGACTATATAGCCTCCCAAAACATGTGATCACTTGCAAGAATGGTAAGTGTCTGAAGACAAAACATGATCTAGTGTCGACAAAAACCTTGTCTCCCTTTTAGAAGAAACAAAACCAAGTGCAAATGCAGGGAAGCTTCCCATTTCAGATAGGAATTGAAGGAAGGGAGAATGAATATGGATGTTGATGATGTCTCTCAACTTTGCTCATGTGTCTCCTTTTTCATTGAAGATGAAGATGCCACAATCAACTCAGGAAATATGCCCAATCAATGAAGAAAGTGACAAACCAGGACTATGCAGAAACTGATGTTGAAAAAGATCCAAAGACTGCAATACAGTGATCCTTCCATTGAAGGAATAGATGGAGACTAGATTTCCCCCCTAGAATGAAGTGTCCTCAAAACCACTAAAAGAAGTCTAAAGTAGCAAAGGTGTTCAAACCACATATCTCCCGCTAGGAAGAAGCAAATACAATGGTGGATGTTGAGGAAACTCTAACTCCATAATGGAATGAGAGGGAATAAGTCTCATACATGAAATATCTGAAGAGAAAACAAGTACTTCCAAGATAGTATATGGATCCCCAATAAAGGTTGAGACAAAGGAACACTTCTGGAGACTCGAGAGAACTCTCCAAATTAGAATCTGCATAGAGGAGAGATATCCCCTCAAGAATTTCCTCCAAACCTATAGAAATAGCCAAGTCAGTAATACCTGAAACAAATCCATCCTTTGATGTCAAGTCTGGAAAACCGAATGTCTCCTAATGAATGGGAATGATGGAAACCTCAACCAATGACTCTGGACAAGGAATCACTAAATGTGAAGGGATACCAACTGTCTCTAATGGAGAAGAAGCATTTGTAGAACCCCTGACATCCTCATTTGAAGAATCAAGACATTCCAAATCTGTAAGCTCTTGAATAGCAATATCATTATGGGGTACCTAATTTGAAGAATGAAATTATGAAATATGACCATCAAGGAATGGTGGAGTGTCACGATCTCCATATAGCTCCCAAATCTTAGTCCAAATGATATGAGGATAATCACAATGACCAATAGATTTCAAAACATCACAATCAACTTGCATTAAAATGATCTCTAAGATAGTGTATCTGCTGCAACTCCAATCAAATTATTGAATACCTTCACTTGGATGGGGAACTACACCATACAAATGTGGCAATAAATCAAGTGATTGGAGATGGTTGATGATCCTATCTCACCATTGTTTATAGTTTCCCTTGTGCAACATAGTCAAAGAAGGAGAATATGCAAACCCCATAATGTAATATGAAATTTCTCCAAAAATACAAAGATAATGACCTTCAACAGCAAATAGAAACTTCCAAATATGATATTCAACTGAAGTGATGTCACCCAAATAAAAAATCCTTTTTTCAATCTTCAAGATATCCAAGTAGTTAAACAAATGCACCAAATTTGGAAAAAACCAATACAAGAGTACTTAGAGCTGAAACTAAAAGAAGTGACCAGACTGATGAAAAAAGATTTGCAATACCTTCCTAATGCCACTAGAATCACCAAATTTTGACAATTTGATGAAAATATATTGGCTTTTGAGTCCAAGATAAAGGGTTGACTTCAATTGAATTTCATTTTAATTGGCAAAAAAATTCTGAAAAATGGATGTCACTGTTGGAAAGTAGACTAAATTCTCTTTCCAATGATATCTTGTTTGTTGAATTTTGACACCATGGTGAGAAGTTATGGCGATTTGAAAAAATATTCCCTTTGAGGGCCTGTAGGGTAATTAGGTGCAACAAAATAGCACCTGGGGAAAAAAATTAGCCCCCTCGGGCGCAACTCTCAGTCCTTGATGTGACTTACGTGGAGTGGTTGGAAAAAATAAGGCACCACCAGTGGTGGCAGCGAGGGTGAAAATGGCGGCACCACTAGTGCTTGGCTTGCCAATGGCGAGTAATCAGTTGGTGATGATAAGAACTCTGAGCGGTGGCCAGTGGCGAGCGAAACATGAATGGAGAAAAGACTTGCATGGGTCATCATAGTAATAAATTTCAGCAAAAAGCGACCACTACAATTTATGAATGGGTCGACAAGGGGAAATAATGTTGGAAAAGAAGTGTGTGGCTTGCAGACAGTATGAATGTGTTGACAAAACAAATCTTGTCCACTAATAGATATTAATAAATCCACATATTTTAATATCAAACCACTATTGAATATTTTAAATGCCCAAAATAATGAGATCCACCATTGAATATAAATACAAGTAGCTGAAAAACTATTTCGTAGACTTTGAAATGATTAAAAAGGCCGACAATGATATTTTATTATTTTTTAATATTGCAACTATTCCAATTAAAAATCAAAAAGCTATGTCGACTATTTAATATATTGTCTGCATAAAAAATTTGAACCCTATGTTAAGTTGATGGAAATATATGTATGCCAATGGATAAATATAATAGCCAGTCACTCTGGAAAAATAAATTGTACCAAAACTATTGAAAGGCCAAAGATATTTTTTTCCAAAATAATATGAAAATAAGCCCGATTTTTTCTGAAATAGAAAATGCCTGCAACTAAAAAAAAAATCCACATAGGACAACTAATAGGAGTGATTTTTTTACTGTAAATTGTATGGATCATATTGTTGATTTTGTAAACCCTAAAATACCTCTGATGGCTTCCAAGTTGATGTATTTTATTTTGATGAATCAGTAGGTGATCCTAGGGTTTTGAGGCCTTTTGAAGAAAATGGCAAGCTTGTATTTGACTCAATTTGCTCCAAGAATCAACCTGGTCCCTAGTGGAGCCAAGGAGCCTACAATGGAAACCTTCAAGCCTATAAAGAATCTCACTAGCCCAACTTCCTTGATCCTGGGATTAACTTTCAATGGAATGGCTCTGATACCATGTTGAAATAATGGATACACAATATCCCTAAAGTTGCAACCTTTAATGGGACCTTTTCCAAGAAGATATTAGCCCACACACAAAGTGCAACTAAGGGCATGCAAATGGAGATTATCTGATTGATATCTAGAATATGATTACAAATGTACGTGTGCCTTGAATATATAGGCATGAGTAATATACAAGATGCAATATGATGTTTCCATGTGTCTTGATCTAACAACATGTGACATGTAAACCCTAACTACCTACCTAAGGAATGATGATGAGATAGAGATAAGTTCTAGAAAAGACAACTCATCTTCTAGAAGGAATCTTATCTCCTAAAAACATGTAAAGGGTAATTACCCCATTATTGATTATTTTCTAATAATGCAACCTAGGACTTTTAATTAATTAAATAAAAGACCTAAGTTAAACTTGTGCTAGTGTAATAAATAATTAATTACACTAACAGAAATTACATTCTTCTATATATGTAAAATAGTTCAAATGCAAGTCATCATGCCATTTGTGGTGTGTGCACCCAAATTCCAATTGGCTTACCATTCGATCCAGCTAAACAATCCTACTTCAACCGTGTTCTCGTCCTTCAACCTATCACCCTACAACTGCACACACTTGCACTTACAAATTTTTCAGTAACGTTGAATTCTTGGTAACATATAAAATAATTTTCAAAATTTCACAAAGTCAACATCAGTCAACTTCTTTCATTCAATTTTCAAAAATTCTAAAATTTTCCATTTAATATTTATTGAATTTCTTCAATAATTCAATTTACCATATTATAATAAATATGTAATAAAATTGGGTTATGACATGTTCCTAATTTAGTGAGCCACTATAATCTCAATACTATATTTTTGTGCCCATGGGAATAGAAAGTTAACTTAATTCTATGACATTTTCTTGAAAAATCAACAATACCCCCATCTACAATTAAGACCTAAAATTCTAGAGCAAGGTATATAAAACAATTTAGATGAGTAGCCAACTTTTGGTGAATGAAGTTGTGAGTGCTTCCTGAGTCAATCAACATTACTACTCTCTTTCCTTATGAAACTAATCACATTAAGAATTTGTGGGGCATTAAATTTGGCAAGTTCATGGCATGAGATGATTGGTTGACTATCTTTATATTCCTCTTCTATTACATTTCCTCCATCTAGCATTACCTCTTCCTTCTCTTCTTCCTCATTCAAACTTTCAATGTAGAATAATTTATTTTTTTCACGTTTATGACCACAAGTATATTTTCTAACACAATTAAAACATATCCCTTTTTTTCTCTTCTCTTTGTTTGTTGCAAAATAAAATTGGTAGGCTAGAGCAATGATTGCACATAGTCCAGGGATCTTTTCTATTAAGTTTACAAGTCCTTTTAACATATTGGAAAAAAATAGTTCATTATCTTTACTTGCCATAAGTATTTCTTGGGACAGGTACTATGGTTAGAATAAGTGTACCTCATATTTAATATGGTCCTTTAAACGTCTTAGTAATAATTCCTCCAAATTTTCTTTTGTGACATTTTCTACTCTTAAACATAAGGTTTGAAATTGATGAGTACAATCCTTGAATGTACCTATTTAATTTAATTTAATGAGTTGATAGAAGTAGCCATCCATAAAATTATCTATAGTGCTACTCACCACATGACTACTAATATTGACAACTTGAGAAATGTAGTACAGGGAAATCAAGAGACATTGTTACATTGGGAGATGATTCACAATCACATGTTGAAGGCTTTGGAAAATCTCCCGCACATTCTCCAACTAAATATAGAAAAATTATTGATAATATTTTTTTGTTTCAAGATTAAAAAAAAATTATCCTAGTTAGTCAAATCATTGCCAAAAACAATAAATTTATTTTTAAAAATGGAATTTGTAAGGTGTTTGATAGTGAGGGAAAATTAGTATGTGATGGATATGTGAAAGGAGACTTATTTTATTTGAGGATAAACTGGACTCTCAAGCCTTAGTTGCAAGTGTTTCTTCAAGAAATTACTTATGGCATGAAGGTTTGGCCATATTAACCTTGAATTACTAAAGGAAATGGTCAATCAAAATTTAGTATATGGTCTTCCAGCCATCACTATAGAGAAATATTTTTCAAATCAAGTGTGTTATGGGGAAACAACTGAAAATAAAAATTTAATTATGAAAAATCCTAAAGAGTCTTCAAGAAGTTGGAGTTAGTTTATTCAGATCTTTGTGGACCAATGAGGAATATTTCTAGAGGGAAATCTCGATACTTGTGTTATTCATTGATGACTTCACTTGAAAGGTTTGGGTTTATTTTTTGAAGAAAAATCTTGAATAATTTGATTTTTTCAAAGATTTTTTACATCAAGTTGAGAATGAAAGTGATAAAAAATTAAATTTATAATATCAAATAATGGGTAATATACTTCAAATGAATTTTTGTATTTTGTAAACAAAAAAGGAATGTTTTTTATAGAAAAAAATCTTGGATTTGTGAGGGTAATGGTTTATTTACAACCCTATAGACTCCAAACTTTTGTCCTTCTCATACTAGGGTTCAATTCATTCCCTTTTGGGTTTAGTTGCAAGGGTTACCCTTGGATTATAGAGAGTTGAGCATTAATGAGGTCCTAGGCAATCAATTAGGCATTTTTTGCACCAAGACTTTTTTTTTCTCTAATCCATCGTTACCAGTTAGGATTTGTGTTCTTATTGATGTTTTTGAGATTCTACCAGCAATTGTCAATATTAAGTCAAGCTACGACTTGTGGAAACAGAAGGTGGTTTTTGAGGATCCAAAGCAATTTTGTTTTGCTGTCATTTACCTATTCGTTCTTCAAAAAAGTGTGTGGAGTTTGAGGACTTGAGCATGGATGTCAATAGGAATTCATCGAAAAGCTCTGTTAATATACTGAATGATAGATCGATTGTGGATTTTTCTACTCTTGACAAGTATTTTTTGTGAATGTTTGATTTGTCTTTCTTCTCTAAGGTTTTTGATGTTTTTTTTTAATGGTGTTAATTTATCACTGGACTAAGTTCACAGATTAATCTTCAATTTCCTTATAGTCTCTTCAAACCAGATGGGGGCTCTTGTTGTAGCTATCTCTCTTTGGGGGAAGTTGAGGTTTTTCAAGCTCTTAATTCTGATAAGGTAGAACTTTTCCATTACAGATTGCCTCTTCTACAAGAAAAAAAAATTCCAAATGTTAGTTGGTTTCATAAATGAAGGGGCGGTTTGAAAGCTTTTTGGTTCTCATTTTAAGCCTATTATTGTGTCTTTTGTACCTGGCTGGGAGAATCTATTATTGTCTCCCATGAATATTTTTCTTCATTCTCTCAAGTTCTCGGTTCCTCGGATCAATTTTGTTAGTTTTCAACAATTGAATCAATGTGCTTCAATGCTAACACTTGGTTTTTCTAATCAATGTGAATAAAGGTTAAATATTTTTGATGATCAAGATGTTGAGGATAATTTCATTTCATAGGCTCAGTCGGCTTTTTTTGGTTCTAATGATCATTCCTCTAATTTTGCTTATGAGATGGAGTTTGAGAAATTTGTTGATGAGGCTTTAGTAACTGTAAGAGAACAAATGATAGATGATATTGCTTCTGAGGTTTTTGGGGAAGGGGAGTTTTCAAATGATCTGGTTTCATTATCAATATCCCAATCCCCATTGTGTCCTCCTTCAAGAAAAAAGTATCCTGCCAAAAGGGGTAGGAAGTCTTTAGCTACTAAGTTACAAGAAGAAATAGCAGCAGGCTTATAGTCGACATTAGATGATAAAATGGGTATAGGATTGAAACAAAAAAGACCAAGGAGAGCTTGTTGCTCTCCCAAGTTGCAATAAGTTTAATATCATGGAATGTCAGAGGCATAAATGCCCCTGAAAAACGGGCCCAAATCAAGCAACAATTGGATGCTTGTGGGGTAGATTTAGTTGTTCTTCAAGAAACTAAAATTTCATATGAGTCTTTTCAATCTATTACTAAGAAGTGGAAAAAATGGCAAGCTTCTCATTTTCCATCTCAGGGAGCTTCAGGAGGTTTGATTACTCTTTGGAATGCAAAAATAGTTTGCATTAGTAATGCTTCTTTTGACCATAATTGGCAGCTAATGAAGATTAATCATTTTGATTTATCTTTTTGGTTCTTGAATGTTTATGGGCCTAATAGTACAGTAGGTAAGAAGTTGTTGTGGGAAACCCTAAAACTGATATTAGATGGGTTGGGACAAGACAAAGTTTTTCTTGCAAGGGATTTCAATGCAATTACAAGTTTACTAGAGAAAAAAGGTGGTATGTGTCCTCCAAAAAAAGACATGGAGGATTTTGCTGCTTTTATTCAAGATAATGCCTTGGTGGATGTAATCCCACAAAATGGTGGATTTACTTGGAAAAATAGGAGGAATAATTTCCTTCAAATTGTGGAAAGGTTAGATAGGTTCTTAACTTCTCTAAATTGGGTCTTAAGTGAATTTGAATTGATATCTAAAATACTGCCTTTTTCTGTCTCAGATCATTTTGCTATCTCACTTGATTTGATAGCAAAAAAAGCAAAGTCAAATTTTCAATCTTCTTTTAAGTTTGAGGCAATGTGGTTTAGACATCCAAAGCTCATTATTTTTATAAAGAAATGGTGGTTGAGTGCACCCTTTCTTCATGGTTCTAGAATGTTTCAATTGAGCAAGAAATTGGAGCATGTTAAGCAACAATTAGAAAATTGGAATCAGCATGTTTTTAAGAATGTTTTTGTGCAGAAAGATTTGGTTTACAAAAGGTTAGCAGAGGTAAATGAAAAAATTATTGCTAATGGTCTTGATAGTGTACTATTTGAAGAATAGAGAAAATTGCAAGAGGAATGGAAAGAGTTATTATTGAGAGAGGAGGTCTATTGGAGACAGAAATCAAGAGAATTATGGTTGAAAGATGGAGATAGGAATACAAGAAATTTCCATATATCAGCACAAATTAAAAAAGTAAAAAGTTCTATTTTCTCAATTCAAGATAGTGTGACAAGAGTTTTGCTTACTAAAGAAAAAGAGATTTAGAATGAAGGAGTCAAATTTTTCCCTACCTTATTAACTGCAAATAATAATGACAATGCTCATTTAGTAAGGGAAAGAGAAGAGCTTCTTCAAGATATCCCAAATCTAGTCTCTAATGAAGATAATGTTAGGTTGTTGGCTCCTTTTTCTCTCAAAGAAGTAAAAGAGGTGGTTTTCTCCATGCCTCCTAACAAAGCCCCAAGACCTAATGTTTCACTGTCATCTTTTTTCAAAAATATTGGGAGTTCATTGGAGTTGATACTCTAAATGCATTGGAGGAATCAAGAAAATCGGGAGGTATGTTGAAAAAGTTCAATGTGACTAATATTGCTATCATTCCAAATATTAATTCTCCAAATACTTTCTCTAATTTTCAGCCTATATCTCTTTGTAATCAAATATATAAAAAAATTACGAAGTTCATTTATCTTTGGTTACATCCTCTTGTGTCTTCAATCATTTCTTGAGGAATAGGGGGGTTTCGTTCCTAGAAGAGAAACATCAGAAGGAGCAATTGTTGCTCATGAAAATTTGCACTTTATTGTTGTAAATAAAATGTCTTCCATGATTATTAAACTTGATATGCATTTTGGTTTCCCTCCTAAGTGGTGCAAGTGGATAATGGCATGTTTATCAGGTGCCAAGTTTTCAGTGATATTAAAGGGATCAGTAGTTGGGTTTTTTGGATCTACCCAAGGGGTCCACCAAGGGGATCCATTTTCTCCATTTTTATTTATCATTTTAGCATAATCTTTGAGCAAGTCTTTTCATAAAGCTCATGAGCAAGGTTTCATTCAGGGTGTTTCTATTCCAAATACTAATATCTCAGTGACCCGTTCTCTTTTTGTTGATGATACTTTGTTCTTTGGTAAAGCTGCAATTTCAGAAGCTTTGCATATAAAATCATTATTGGATAAGTATACTAGAGCTTCAAGTCAAAAAGTAAATGAAGGAAAGTCAAAAATATATGTATTCAATACAAAATCTACTATTAAGAAGCAAATTGTGAGGTTATTCGGCTTTCAACAAGCTCATTTTCCATATAAATATCTTGGTATTTCATTCTTTACATGTCAAAACAAGACTAATTATTAGAAAAAAATCATTCAAAGTATTCAAGCTAAAATCTTATCATGGAAAGGGAGATGGCTATCATTAGCAGGGAGAATTTTATTTGTAAAATTTGTGTTATCAACAATTCCTAATTATTATATGGATGTTTTAAAAGCTCCAAAGTCCATAATTTTGCAAATTCAAAAGTTGATTAGAAAATTTTTATGGTCTGATAATGTGGACAGCAAAAAGAAAATTTCTTTGATATCTCTAGAAATAATGTGTTTAGAAAAGTTAAAAGGTGGAGCAGGACTTCATAATTTGATAGATAGGAATTTGGAATTAGGAGCTAAAATGATTTGGTGAATGTAAGCAAAACCTTCCATAAAATGGTGTCATCTTATGCAAAGCAAGTATTTGGATAACTAGTGTCCATCGAGAATTTTTACTGTTGCAAATCCACCTTTGAGGTCAACAATGTGGAATTTTTTAGTCTCTGCAAGAAAGTTATCTTACCCCATTTAACTTGGGAAGTAAATGATGGTAATGAAGCTCTATTCTGGAAAGATTCATGGAATGGATACCAAAATCTAACTGTTGGTTATAACTTTGAGAATTTTGCAACCATTTTGTCTCAAAATTGGGGCCCAAAAGTCAAAGATTATGTTTAACATGTGGATTCATTGACAGGAAAAGTCAAGTAGAAAGATGTTTCAAATGAGGCAATAGATGAGAATCATAAAGTTCAGATTTCATCTATCCTACAACAAAGAGCAATTTATTTTTCATCCAAACCAGATAGATTAATTTGGTCTAAAGCAAAAATAGGTTGTTGTATAGTTAAAAGGGGTACAAATCGATTTCTCAAGCTTCCTTCCAACTATCAGAACAAAGAGCATATTAGTTTTGTTGGAACTCAATTTTTTTGCCTAAAGTAGGCTATTTTTCATGGCTAGCAATTCAAAATAAAATTAGATAACAAGTGAAAAGTTAGCAAAACTAAGGATAGTTGTTCCTTTCAAATGTGTGCTTTGTGATCAGGATCTAGAAGACATTAATCATCTTTTCCTTTTGTGTCCAGTAGCACAAATTTGTTGGTTATTTGTTGTGGCTAAAATGAATTGGCTAACAATCTTGCCAAATACTATTTGGAAATTATTTACTAGTTGGCCACAGCTGTATAAATCTTCATTTTTTGCAAGTATTTGGTGTATTATACCATCCTTAGTTTTATGGGCTATTTGGTGGGTAAGAAATAGATGCATTTTTAGGAAAGAGAAACTAAATATTGATCAAATGTTGTTATTATTGGAAAGGTCAATATTTGAAACAGTAAATGCATATGTGTATAAAGCAAAACATGTTGGCTCACTTTTCTCTTATTGGTATCCAAACTTGTTTTCCTCATGGAAATTCTTATCTCTTCCTTTCAAAGGTAATCTTCATCAGTATGCTCCAAAAGTAAATAGAGCTTTCATAGTTTGGTCACCTCCTCCTTTAGGCATTTTCAAGTTGAATATAGATGGAGCCTCTAGGGGGAATCTTGGTTTATCTAGAGCATGGGTGGTTATAAGAGATCATAAAGGATTAGTGTTATGTGCTAGATCTTTTAAATTAATTTCTAGGACTAACAATGATGTTGAGGCTCAAGCTCTTTTGCATGGTTTGAAGTTAGTTCTTAGTTTCAAGCTCCCTATGATCCAAGTAGAAGGAGATTCTTTAATATTAATCAATGCATGTAGGGATAGTAAGCTTCAGAATTGGAAATTAGAGTAAATTGTTAAAAATATCTAGTCCTTACTTGATAAGATAGGTAACTATCAAATCTTGCACACATACAAAGAAGGAAATATGGTTGCAGATTTTTTGGCAAATTATGGGTGTGATCAAGCAGATATTGAAGTTACTCATGTGGTTGAACTAGGTAAGATTCACCCTATATTAGAAGCCTTATTATCAAAAGAGGAAAGTTATTAATTCCTCCCAAGCTTCATTCACGTATTTGGTGGATCATCTAGCCAATCTGGGGTGTGAATAGCTTTCAAAGATGGTAGTAATTCTTATTAAGGAGGGAAATTCCTATCATAATCTCATACCCTAGCTAATATTCAATTGCTTGAAATATTTTACAAATATGCATGTGATACATAAATTTTTTATAACTATTTTATGTGGCAATGAAATGATCTAGAAACACGTGTAATTGGCAATTACAAATGTGTTAAGATTTTGGCTAGAACTATGAAAAAGGAAAATATACAAAAACATCATATTTGGTGATCTGGCTACACATGTATAATTGGAAATTACAAATGTGTTATGAGCAAGCATACGAAATTTGAATTTTTGATAACTATCTTATGGCAATGAAATGCTCTAGCTACACATGTGTAATAGAAAATTACAAATGTGTTATGTTTCTGCCCAGATCTATTAAAAAGTGAAATCAAATCATTATACTTGGTGTTCTAGCAACACATGTGTAATTTTAAATTACATGTGTGTTATCTCCAAATCCTTACAAATCTCAAATGAAAGTACCTCAATTGCATGTATATGAAAATCATCATTGATGATGTTACTATCAGGAAACAAAGTGTTGCAAACAATCTTTACAACCTCAATGTTGTAGTAAGCATGTTCATTCAAATAATTATTCATACAAATGCTCTTGGTGATATGGTATTGAATTCACTTGTGTTGATCTACAACACATTTAGGCATATACCATAAATATGTGGGAAGTATGTACTTCAT
The DNA here is from genome assembly GCA_007258455.2 of Sequoia sempervirens. NCBI lineage: Eukaryota > Viridiplantae > Streptophyta > Pinopsida > Cupressales > Cupressaceae > Sequoia > Sequoia sempervirens. The sequence goes on along the minus strand of VDFB02000017.1, from coordinate 100,453,971 downwards.
CTGGGCACCTGGGCAATGATAATTAGTCTATATCTAAATTCAAGGTTTCAAAATTGCTACATCCTCTATATTTACCCTCACAATGCAAGATTTGGTATGTGTCAAAGGTTAGCTATTCATATTTGAGTCAGAGGTCTAACAAGTGTTAATGATAGTAGTATATGACAAGTGTTTAAAAATTCTGACAGTTGTGAGGTTCTAGGGAGGACAACATATTGTTTCAAGTCAAAAAATAAAAACAACACATGGTGCTAATGTATCAGCGCATGTAGAAGAGTGTGGGATGGTACAAATGACATAAGTCAGGTACAGTGCATATTAAAATCAAATCTTATTTGGATAATTAGAAGGAATTAGTCTATACAAAGTGGTACTATTGGAGTATTTCTAGTTCATGTGTATTTGCTAGCATTCATATGAGATTCAACAGTCGTGTGCGAAATTTGTTATAAAATGTGCCTTTTGAGCCTCAAAGTGAGGAAAAAATTATATGTTGCTCAGTATTCCAAAAGGTAGCCAAATTTTATGATGAAATTTTAATCAAGTATGCACGGTACTAGTTTGCTCTAACTTTTTGTGTCCTGCGCAAGCTACAGGTTGAAAATATATGTTTTTCACATTGTTTCAAAATGTGTGAACTGGACATATGAAATAAACATGATTAGTACCATCTACAATGAATTGATTGAGTAAATCTAAAGGAAGCATATCTAAATTTAGACATGTTATATGTAGTTGTTTTGTTTTGCTAAGTGAGGTCCATACTTTATACTTATCTCAATCAAGTTAGCAGATATTCATTGAAAGCTAAATACTAACTTCTTTGGTACAAGAGTACAATTGGATCAGGATTTGATAAGATACTCCAAAGGCATGAGAAATAAACTAAAGAGAATGGTGCTTAAAATTTCACAAATGAAATTGAGCTCTGAGAGAATGGGTTGGAAAATAAGGTGCATGTTTTCGTCGAATAGTTCCATCAGTGGTGAGCTTAGAATTCCTAAGCTTTTCTATTCAGATAGTATGAGAAGACAAATGGAATTCTACCCACGAAATTATAGAATCTTCATACTAGTCAATGATTGGGAGTTGCCGATATTAGATCAATTCGGAGATGCTAAGCTACAACTAGTTTTAAAAGATCATTGTTCAATCTTTATAAAGCACATAAAAAGGGTTGTTGGAATAGAAATTATGGATCCAAAAGAAAAAAAAATTAATCTATCCTTCGCAATTGCTATCCATTTTTATATCCAACCTTATGGACCTATTGCAATATTTCAATTTGGTGGAGATTATCATGCAGGTAAGGTTTTAAATGAGGTTTATTTGCAAAATGGGATTCTTCAAAAAGCCTGTCAAAGGTATGATTTTTGGAAAGGGTATGGGTATGTAGGAGGACTCTTCCCTAGGCACTTTCTTCTGCATTGGACATATTTCCAAAAATTATTTATTGCAATTAACAAGACTCTTTCACTTTAGAATTCAAGTTTCATGTTGAATGTTCTTAGAAATTATGCATGTGGGTTTGCTCCTGAATTTGTCGATAAAGTAAAAATGAAAGTACATGCTATTTTGGTGCTTCTCACACATGTTCATGAGTTACCTATTTTTGTGTCTTTCCAAGCACAAGTGAAATCAAATGGAAACAATTCGCTTCAATTTGTAGGAGAAAATGAAGTTGAAGTGGAAAGTGCTTTTGTTCAGGAAATGACGAAGGTAAATGTGCAAACTGGGGGTGCTCGGTTATAGTTGTTTGGAGTTTGAATCACCAATAAACTTAATCTTAATGAAGATCCTTGGGATGGGGTTGCAGTTGAAGAGCAGGATGCTAATTTCTTGCTAGTGGAGCTCAAAATACTCATGAATCTTCAGCTAGCATGGCTCGATTTGTGGGAATTTAGAGTACTAAAGAGAAGGGTGATACAAATATTGGTATCAACAATTATCAACATGTATCTGGTGTAGAAGAAGAGCTGCCAGTTGGTATTCAGAATAATGGAGAGTCCTTACCTATTATTGGCATGGTAGAAGAATACTAAGATGAGTATGATCAGTTAGTACCAATGGAAATTGAAGTTTTATGAAACTAATAAGCTAACAGGTTTTTTGCCAAAATTTTGATTACCAAAATATCTAAGGATGCAGGTAAAGGAGTGCAAAGATATAATTCGCTGGTTACTATGTAGATAGAAACATAAGCAGAAGGTAAAGAATTATTTTTTGGGCCTACTATAGAAAAAAGACATTTATCCAGAAGGATATTTTTGGTTCGTTCAAAAGCAGTCAATTTTTTTGGTGATGCAACAAATGGAAATTATAAAATGTCAGAATACTGAAAATAGGCTTGGTTATGTAAAAAGTGTAGCTAAATCATAGCAAATAGGGATGCTTTTGCTGAAATTATGTAATTATTTGAGCTATAACTGAAGGTTTTCTTCTTGATTCTTTCCTGCCGGTATGCTCTATTAAATCAGGGTTTTGTATTAATTTTAAAAATATATAATATAATATGGCAGGGTGGGTGCATGAAGTTGGGTAACAATTTTCTGGCCACTTTTCAAAGAAGTTTTAAAAAATGCATTCACGTTATTTCACGTTAAAAATAAAGAAAAAGGTGAAATTACTTGCCTTGGAATACCAACCCAAAGGCTTGGAGGGCATTCCCAACAAGGCTAGAGACGTGTTTTTGCAAATTCTACAATTTTTCACATAATTGGGTCTGTGCATCAAGATTGCATCTAGTTCAATGTCGACAAAATCGAAAACATGGGTAATGTTAGGTTCTCTCTTAGCTATCCAAAGATGTAATTTTTTTCACTTTTTGACAATGTTAAGCCTTTCATCCATAATTTATTTTGTTTGTATGTCTTTTTTTTGCCAAAAAGAAGTGTTTGGTGTTTTTTTTGTTATAAATTAACCGTTCATCAAAATTTCAAATAAATTACATTTTTAGAAACTAGACTCCATTCTACAAATTTTATTAAAAAAAAATCCAATTATTTTCCAAAATTTGTAGGGGGAGCACGGCCAAAATTCTGCTTTTCAGGAAGTGCCCACTTAGAAAATTAGTAAAAAATCAAATATTCATTAAAAAATTATCAAAAAAATTGTACATCAACTAGATTTTGTTAGCTAACTTCTAACTATAGCGATTTTAAAAATACTACAAAAAAATTCACCGTGCTCAGGTCGTACAAGAGTTGTTATGTTTTGTTTTTTGACAAAAAAAGCACCAATTTGTGTACATCCCTCTTTTGAACCCATTAATCTCAACCATTTTAAAAATAAATTAGTAGTTTAGAAAGTAGACTCGAAGCACTTCGATCCTTGTTTTTGTTCCATCTCAAAATTTTGAGTGTAACTATCCTCAATTTCACATCCAAGGTCAGCATTTCCTGATTTCAGAAAAAAAGTGGCCACTTAAGCCCCCTTTTTGGGAACCATCTTGGTGCACTTACCCAGCACTGGCTTGCCACTTTTGATTTAAAAAAAACAAAATGAATTAGCTAAAATAATTAATAGGATACTTCAATAAAAATCTAAATCCATGCTCAAGGTTTGTAATCTTGAAGATAAATTATGGGGAGAAGAAGTTCATATAGTAGCATATTTTATCAACCCAAGTCTTACTAATATCTTCGAAGGTGTATCTCTTTAGAAGAAGCATGGTCAAGAAGGAAATCAAAAGTTATGCATTTGATAAAAAATTTCAGCATTTTCTATAGATATATTCCAAAAGAGAAGAGAAGAAAATTCAATGATAAGAGCAAAAATTGATCCTTGTAAACTGGATATGATGACTCTAGTAAATACTATTGGTTGTATGATCCTAAGGTGAAAAACTATCACATCTCTAGAGATGAAATTTTTTAAGAAAAGTGTCAATGTTTTCCATGTTGATTCATTAGAAGAGAAAGATAATAGTGGAATATGATCATACTCACCCAAAAATGTTCAACTAGAATCAAAAAGTATTTTTGAATATATAGAACAAAGAGAAGAAAATGATTATCCAAATGCAATCTTGACATCCACTGGACACAATGTAATATTCCTCTGAGGATATCAGATAACCTAGGAGAACACGTATCAAATTGTATGACTATGAGGTTAATTATACATTAATGTCAAACTATTTTAAGTGTTCATGAACCAATCACTTTTGATGAAGTAATAAAGGAAGAAAAGTGCTATGAGGGTGATCCCACAATAGTGGTTTACAATTTTTGGCCAAACTGGACACTGAAATTATTATTTTTAACTAAATCTTCACATTCAGGCACCTATAGCGGCTAAAAAGTGAAGAATTTGAAGATGATGCAAACTATACTCTCGTCACATTTTGTCTGTAGATTCTAAAAATATTTTTTTCAAATTTTTTGGAATTATATTGCACTTCTTTTTCCATCTCCCACGAAAACTATTTTTTTTTCAAAAAATAGCATTTTTAAAAAGTGACGCACACCGTATAACGCATAACTTTTTTTCCATGAAGGATAAAATTCTAATTCTTTTGAATTTAGATTTGTAACTCTGATATCTAGTGCTTCCACTTGGTTAGATAGTTTTTATTGAATATTTTTTCTTTAATCAAGTTTCAAATCAAACCAATTACAATTCAGACATAGCTGGACCGTGATAAGGCATAACTTTTTTTGTATATATATCAAAATTCTTTTTTTTTTTTAATCAAGGACTTCAATATTTGGTGCACTCATATTTTTCAAAAAATATTTGATAATCTGCTATTTTTCCACATGTGCAGAACAGACCTTCATTTTCAATGAAAAATCTATGTTTAATAAAACTAAAAACAAATACATAATAAAACCAAAACATATTAAAAATTGTATTCATTGATAGCTTGTTCGAGGACTACCCGATTCCAGTTGGGTTTGTGAAGATTCATCCATTTTCATCCTCAACCCAAGCTCAGTGCCAAAATTTAGGGTTTTTGTGTCTGAGGAATAAGGGGGTTTGAGTGAACCCCTAGGGGTTCGTCAAACCAAGGTTCATTCAACCCCTCTATAAGGGTTTTGTTGGATTTTTTTGAGGGAAAGCATTAAGAACAGGACCTTCATTTTCAATGAAAAATCTATGTTTAATAAAACTAAAAACAAATACATAATAAAACCAAAACATATTAAAATTGTATTCATTGGATAAACGAGGACTACGATTCAAGTTGGGTTTGTGAAGATTCATCCATTTTCATCCTCAGAAGTGCCAAAATTTAGGGTTTTTTGTGTCTCAGGGGGGGGATGAGGAATAAGGGGGGTTTGAGTGAACCCCTAGGGGTTCGTTCAAACCAAGGTTCATTCGAACCCCCCTTCTATAAGGGGTTTTGTTGGATTTTTTTGGCGGGAAAGCATTAAAAGGGTTCACCCAAACCCAGGTTCTAGCGAACCTCTGATGGGTTCGGTCGAACCAATAGGTTCGTACAAACCTCTAAAATCAAGTTTTTTGCCATGCATTCATTTTTTGTGATTTTTCCTTCCTCACTTCAATTGTAAACCACTATTGTGGCTTCACCCATGAATCAAGAGATAAATTAAATTCATCAAAACCAAACATGGGAGTTGTTTATTTTACCTATTTGAAATAAATTAATTGATTGTAAATGGGTATTCAAAATCGAGTTTAAATATTATAATGCTTCAATTGATAAGCATAAAGCAAGCTTGGTAGTCAAAGGCTCTAAAAAAATTGAAGGTTTTGATAATGAGGAAACATTTTCTCTAGATACAAAGGTGGTCATAATTAGAATGTTGATAACACTTTCTTCCCATCACAATTGGTAAATCCACCACATGGATTTCAAAAGTGCATTCCTAAAAGGATATTTGATATAAGAGGTACATATGTCACACAACTTCCCATTTTTGTTGAAAAAGGAAAGGACCAAAGGGTATGTTTCTTGAAAAAGGAACTATATTGTTTGAAACAAGGCCCACAAGATTGTTACTCAAAAAATGATAAGTACTTTTTGCAAAGGGGATTTCAAAAATATGAATTTGATACAAAGCTATACATTAAAAAATTAATTACAATGTATTATATATTGTGTTGTACATTTTCTCATTATTGGGAATAATCACACTTATAATACATGATGTGAAAGAAGATATGGAGAGAAATTTTGAGATGTAAAATTTTTGATTACTTCACTACTTTCTTGGAATTGAAGTGTGGTAAGAACCTAGAAAATTATTTCTCTCTCAAATGAAGTGCCACAAAGAAATTATCACATAGTTCAAAATGCAAGACTATAAAGTTGTATTAACACCTATGGAGATAAGAACTAAGTTGATAAAGACCCAAATGGTAAATCAATTCATGAAACCCTATACAAGATTTTGATAGGAGATTTTATTTACTTAGCTACTACTCATTCAAACATATCTTATGTAGTTGGAATCTTGTCTCAATTCAAGGCTCATCCCAACCATAGTCATTGGTTATTTGCAAAGAAAATTTTGAGATATACTCAAGGAACACAAATTTTTGAATTAGAGTATTTAAAAAATAAATATTTCAAACTTTGGTGGTTTTCATATTCAAATTGGGAAAGTTGCACAAACTCTATAAAACCAACCTTTATTTATTGTTCAATTTTGGACCTACCATTGCCTCATGGAATTGTAAGAAGTAACCTAATGTTTTTTTTTCATCCACTAAAGCAAAGTATAAGGTATTTTTTGGAGCAACCTATGAAGCAATATGGTTTAGATGTTTTCTTTAGAATATTCTATGCTAACAACCCAATCCAATAATTATGTATTGTGATAATCAAAGTGTGTTGAAGATGTCTAATAATTCACTATTCTAATCTCATACAAAACATATTGAAGTACACCATAACTTTATTTTCTATCAAAATTTTCTTTTATAAGTTCAATTTCTTTAAATTATTTTTCTTTTATCTAGATGTGGCATTCTTCTTTCATTATGTATTGTTTATTCCTCATTAAAGAAGTGTAGATATTCACATAGTGGTGATACATTAGTGAAAATTTAAAGTGTAAATTAGGTCTAGGTTATTTTATTTAAATATAACTTGTTTTAATGGTTAAATAATAATTATTTTATATTTTATTTACATAAAAAAATGATATGATTATTTTATTTTATTGGATAAATTTTATTTTTGAAGTTATTCAATTTAAAGATTCTTAAGAATAACCTATTACTATGTAATTACTAACATAGGAATGAAATTAAAGTCAATTAAAGTTGGTTACAAAGTCCAAGGCTTATAATTTTAGATCCTATTTTAAATATTATGTAATCTTTTACAACATGTAAAACAACTTGGAGGAGGAATATTTCCAATAAGATGAGAAAGTCTTAGCAAATATTGAAAACTATATAAATAATGTTAAGAAATGGAATCCAAGTAATCCACAAGCAATGAGAAATATAAACAAGGAATATGTATGTTGATTTCATATTTTGTGTTTAATAGAATGATAGGTGAAGTTTACATGGAAATGCTTCTTTTTTTGGACAAGAAGGTGACAAGTCTACAAAGAAATAGATGCTTATAAATAATAATTTTCACTTTAAATAGATGGTGACTATAAGTAAGCTAATTTTGGAATATATTGATTGAATGATAATGGAAACTTTGATTTTTAAATATAAAATTATGTTATAAATAATTATAAAAAGTAATATAACATAAATCTTAGTGTTGCTCTCAAAAACAATTAGCGATGGGGGGGAGCGATTTTTTGAACGTTGGTGATGGCGATGGTGTTTGGGTGTGTGTTTTTGTCTGTTGGTGGTGGCGCAGAGAGTTCTCCTTTTTCTGTTGTGACCATCGACGGGGCTCTGCAAGGGTTCATCCTCTCTACTTCGGCCTGTGTGCCCTCAGGTGTGGCGTGCGACATTGTTGGTGTGTCTAGGCGAGGTTTGGGTGGATCTTCTACGCTTGGGGTCGGCCCTGCTATTTCGCTTGTTGAATTTTTGCAAGTTCAGGGCTTTGTCCCTAACCTCACTGTTCAAAGGAATGTTCCTCCTCCTGCTCTGAGAGGTTCTTCAAGCTAAGGGAAGTCATTCTCTGAAGCTGCCAAAGGAGGTGCTCGGCCTCCTGCTCATTCTAGAGTTCGTCCCCTTCCCTATGCTATGGATTCCCTTATGGTGGTCTGTGGACCTAAAGTTGCTGAGAATGGGGATTATTATTTGAAGCAAGGGGTGGTCTACAGGTTTAATGGCCTATGGCCCTCCCTTCCTGATCTCCATAATTGGGTCTCCACCTCCTGGAAGCCAGTGGTCTCTGGTCAGATTGAGCTCTATCCTTGTGCTAGGGGTTTCTTTCTTGCTACGTTTGCCTCCTCCTTGGAGCGTGATTGTGTGCTAGACAGGGGGTGGATGTGGGGGTTTCATTCTCTTTCCATCCATCCTTGGTCTTGTTCTTTCAATCCCCTCACAGAGCCATTGAACACCAAACCTGTATGGGTTCATCTACCGAATCTTACTCTCTAGTTTTGGGAGGATTCATGTTATGAAGCTATTGGCAACTCCATTGGATTCTTTTTAATGATTGAATCTGTGACTCGGGAGCTTGGTCATATGACTCTACGACTCGGGAGCTTGGTCATACTACGATAGCACGAATATTTGTTGATTTGGACATCTCCAAACCCCTCCATGGTGATGTAGTCTTATTGGTGGAGGAAAGACCTTGGAAGCAGCTCCTAGACTATGAGGGTCTCCCCTTTCAGTGTAGAAGATGCTTCTTCGTGGGTATTTTTGCCTATACTTGCCCATAAGCCCATCGCAAGGGTGTTGCTACTTGGTGGAAGGATGCTCTCTCAGATCACCTCATGGTGGGTTCTCCTCCTTCAGAAGTTTCATCTGAGGAAGATGACCCTATTATTTCTTCTGAGGAACTTATTGCTCCTCTTTTGACTCCTCCTGTAGAGCCACTGTTGGCTCGCTCTGCTGACGTTGTTTCGTCGAAGCCTGTCAAAAAATTGTTGATCACCTATGATGGCCCTTCATTCGCTCTTGTTTCCTCCCTTGAGGTGTCGTCTCCCTCATTGTGTGGTGGCTCTTTGCCCTTGGTGGCTTTGGTTGATCTACCTCTCTCGCCTCACTCGGTGGACTTGGATTTTGATTCCTCCTAGTTTGTGGTGTTGAGGAAGAAGAAGGGACTCCCTTGATTTGTCACAGCTTCACAGCCTAGGGTTAAGGGAGTCAGATTAGTCCCCTCAAATTTTGGGGTTGTCTAGTCCTAGTATGTGTTTTGATAGCTATCTATCAGTTGTTTCTGTGTGCAGTTTGTCCTCTTTTCCTAGTTCATTATTATTTTGAACTAGCTTCTTTTTGGCCCTTTGGGCTTCCTGTGTAAAGGGTACAACACCCTATAAATGATGCTTATCTTATCAAAAACATAAATCTTAACTACATATAAATCATGGATTTTGGTATGGTTAGCTTCTTTTCTTATATATGTTGTTTATATATTTTATTAATTTGTACTATATATAGTTATGATTTATCATATTTATTATTTATGATTCATGATTTGATACAATGCAAAAATACTTCCTATTTGTTATATTTATTATTTTTTAGTAAATTATAAAAACTATTTTATGTTGTTAATTATTTCAAATTTAATGAAAAATACTAGAACCCAATCTCTACTATTTGATCAAGAGGCAAATAGTTTGTGATTATTATTTTCACTACTAAATATAACTCTTTCATATAAATAAACAAAGCTATTATAAAATCAAAACCATACTTGTTAATTATATGAATATAAATCTTTTATCTAAAACAAAGAAATTATTATAATTTTTTAATAGTAGAGGTAAATTGCTAAGTTCCATCACTCAATAAAACTATTGAAGCCAATAAAAGCATTATAACTCTTTGGTTGAGGCCAACATAACCTTTATAACTCCTCAAGTGAGGGTCTTCCCCTAGTGAGTGATATAGTTGAAGTTTGAACATACAACTAGATATTTATTTATTTTAACAAATTATACATCATGAGGACAAAACTTTTGTAAAGCTAAGATCATGCATGTTAACTATTTAAGATTTTAAAAACAAAGAGAGAATGGGTGAATTCCCTACTTTAACATTTACCACTAAGTTGCTATTAATTTTGTAATTATAAAACAAGAACTACAAGATTTCCATGACCCAGCTTTCATTTAACTTATTTAAAATTAAAAAGAAAAGAAGAGGTCATGATTACATATAAATCGTGAACAATCAAATTCTTATTACATAATTATGTCGATAGGCATCTACAGTGGCATCTAGTAATAAAAATATGTGTAAGGAAAAACTAATCAAGTTGAATTTAACATGCAAGTGGCAGTAATAGTGATCAACAAATTGTCGTTCAAGCGGTAACTTTCTTGAATTAAGACTTTCACGTAGATTTTTATTTCTAAATTAAAGATAGTCTTTAAGATTTTATTTTTAGTTTTTCTTTTAAAACTACCAATCAAAGATATGCAAGAAAAATAACTGATAAAAAAGGGGAAAAAGATAGATTTGTACGTTTTCGAAAAAAATAGAGATTTTTGCATGTTATGTGAAATAAGAAGAGCTAATTAGATATCTATCGGGAGAATTATTACAGTTGTTTTTGGGGCCCTAATAAAATTAATTTGAAGTTATAGGTTTAAAAGACATGTCTGTCTTCTCATGCTTCCGGGAATCGGAGGAACTTTGCATTCGCATTTTCTAACAGGTTATTGAGCTGCAAGCATCAATTCATGGATTCAAAAGGCCAAGGCACGTTTTAGGCACTTTATGACAAGTATGTAAATTAATTAGTATATTTGCATTCACCAGTATAATAATATCATTTTTTTCTTAAGCACATCCAAATATTTATGAGAAATGATATACATCTTCTCTAAAGTTTGCTCTTGGTTTACATTTTTAATCTTAAAGCATCTAATCTTCTAGAAGAAGATGTGATGTCAAGTTAGAATAGGATTCATTCTTTAGGGCATCCTCCTATGCATTTAGATTTTCTTAAGAGATAGCTAATTCAAATTGCTATCATTTGTATGTCATTCTTGGGGCATCAAAACGTTGATAGATGAAAATCAAAGAGAAAGAACATTATTTAAATCATAAATTATAGGTTTTAATTTGTTTGAAGAGACGTCTGTTTGGTAAAGGCATTATTTTTTTATGATTTGACAAAACTAAAGGGATGTCTCATGCGTCTCAATGTTAGTTGTACATAGTGTTAAGTAAAATCACTTCAAAGAAATTAATTTAGAAAATGAGATAATCCCTTGCTCAAAATATTGATGAACTTCACATTTTAGGCACATAGTTGTCAGTGATTTTTTTGATGTCTTAGTTAGGGGCATTAAACCACATTTGGACTGTAGATAATAGTTGCCATATTCTCCAAACAATACACATTGCTTGAAATTCTAACGTGTGGCTTTTCAACCAAAAAAATAATTCATTTTGATAATATTTTGTCATTGGTCTATCCATATTCTTGTTAGTTGTAACAGAGCTACGAAATGTTAAGAAGAATCAAACCTTGGACTTATTTATGATAGGTTTTCCTTGAGGGGGTTTGATTCTCTATTGTTCGCGTGATTTTACTTCACTTCCACCATTTACAGCTTGTTTACTAGAGTTTTTTTACTATAGCACCTGACAAAAACTCCCCTTTTCATTTTGTTTGAATGGATGCCTTATCATCACTACTAAAGATCTAATGTTGCACATTATTACTGTGCAAGTCTATTTTCTTATAGATTGTTCTATTTGCATCTTTCTTAATTTCCACAAGGAGATCGTTCTTGTTGAAGTTGAAGGAAATATTCTTGTTTTGTAAGTAAAAGAATGTGATTGAACTAACACCGTCTTAGCTTATCTACAACATATACTTAATTTTATATTTTTCAATTTATAGTAAATCCATCTATTTCTTGTATTGATAGCTTTCTTAAATAGTTCTATAGGTAAAAATTTATATGAAAACCTTAATATCATAATAACTGTGAAACATTGGATTTAAGGATAACTTAATTTTCATAATCTAGATATTGGAAAGCTTGATAATTGGAATACGATAGTCAATGGAGCTTCATAGCAAAACAAATAGGAATTGTGGTATTTATATATATTTCAAGTATCGTTTCATATATATATATATATATGTTAATTAAACTGTTCGTTAGAAATATTCAATGCCAAGTCAAGTTGAATTCATTAATGATCCTTCACTTATTATTCAAATTGACACGTAATATTGTCCTGATAACAACCCTTAACAGTAACAATAACCCTAAAACTTAATTCTAAATCAAGTTAGATAACTCTCGACATATTTTATATATATTAATATTTAATGTATGTATGCTAGTAACTTTAAAAAAAAAATTAAAGAATCTAATTTAATAATCTACTTCGGGCGGGGGCCCTAGCTCGGTTGGCTAAGTAATTCCGTTGCGGCTCTGCTGGTCACAAGTTCTAGTCTCCCCTCGTCCCGTGGTACCGGAGGGCGTGTCGCGCCAGCGCCGCCGGTCACGTTAAAAAGTTTATAGGGGGTCGTGCTACCCGATTCCTACAGTCTAAAAAAAAAAAAATCTACTTCAAATTTTTCATCGTCTTAACCATAAATCATAAAATACTATCTAAAATATTGATATAAAAATTTCACACAATTTTCTCCCAATAAAACATTGGTTAAAATATCATCTCTTTTGAAGGTTACCAAAATTGAACACTTATTCTCTTTTTCAACGATCTAGAGGCACATTAGGCACATTATTCAAGCCACCAAATTATAGCAAAGACTGAATCCAAAAACAAACCACTTGAGAAGGATATAACAGCAAGATCAAACTATAAACTCATCAACCTATGTCTCTTTATTTGAGTTCATAGATGAAGTGCAAGCCTGATCCTTCCAGTTTCTCCTCAACAATGGAATCCATACGGATATTCATTTCTGGAGTGAAGTAGTTTTTCCAATCCCCTACTTCTCCTTTGCGAAATAACGCATTGTTACCCAGATCCACATTTGTGAGGGGCACTGTGCCGTTTTCATTCACATTCAGAGTCGAAAGACTCTGAAAGCTGCATTGCTGGGCTATGTCAGTGATCTCCTTCTCTGTCAAACCAGACCACCCCAAGAATTCTGCAATCTTTCTCACATACAGAGGGGTATCTGCAATCAGATCTTCGTACATTAGGAACAAAATATGAGAATTATCTTTATCTTGGCTGGCTTTCCAATAGCTCAAGACATGATCGGGATAGGGGCCATAGAAGCACAGCCCATTGCAGAAACTGTCGAAAAGTTGCTCCATTGAAAACTGCTCATGAATGTTAATGGCAGGATTGAGGTGTCTGGTCACGTACTTCCAAAAGGAAACAAAAGTGTCCTTGGGATTCCGAGCAATATAGATGATTGGAGAGCGCTGTGAGGTGATGGAGTAGGGCAGAGCAGTGTAGGGAAGGTGAGAGTGCAGAAGCCTTGGAGAGGCCATGTTGGACAAGAGGGAGGGAACAGCCATTGGGCCATAGCATTGAACTTCTAAGGTGGGTATTAGGGCATGGGGGCTTCTCTGCTCCAAAATCTTGCCATTGCATTCCTTGTAGCCCACAATGGCAGCAACAATGGCCTTGAGCCATGTTGTCCCTGTCTTCACTGCAGAGCCCAGCACCACATCATCATGTCTCGCTCCGAACTGGGCATTCATGGAGGCCATAGCTTTTATAGTTATAAGTCCATAGAAAAACCCCTCGTGCTCAAATAACTGGTGGCCATAACGTGACTCTACTCTCTGGTTCAATTTCTTTACAGTTTCTGATAAAGAAAGAACGGTATTTGACGCCATTGAAGAAAAACGTGAACTGCCTGCTGTGAAGAAAAAAACAGAGCTCAATTGCACACCGACATGCCTGGTATCTCTCCGGCACGAATGTATATATAATGGTTTGGGGTGTTCCAAAATTCTGGACAAGATTCCGGGACATTCTACTTGCTGCTTGGTCTCTTTGATTCAGAAGATCTTTTCCGGATAGTGTAGGATTCGACCATACTTGTTGGTAACAAAGGCAAATCTGCCAGCGCCAGATGATCCAACCAGATTCTATTTCTGTTTCGCTGTTTTAGGGTTTAGAAACTTGCATAACAGAACGCTTTTCTAAAAAAAAAACCAGTGAAACAGAAATAGAATCTGCTTGGATCAACTGGCGCTGGCAGATTTGCCTTAATTTTTTACCGGGTATTATATAGTTATATTACTCACCTATTTGGGTACATAAAAACCTCTTCTTAAATCATATTTATCGCCAATAAATTGTGACCAGTAAAATCTTAATATATATATTTTTAAAAAAATTAATTATATAGAGCTAAGCTTAGTACAGTTTTATTTCATGATTTTATTTTAGTAATTGGTTGGCCTTTAAAATGCATGGCATGTCACATTTGATCTCTATTATACTTATTCATGTAGACCATCACAACAACGAAAAAACAAAATAGATATAAGCATATAAATTCAACTTTGAATCAACTCATAGTAATAGAGTTTAGTTAACACAAAATAAGATGATAGGAACATAACCATTATATAGGTTTCAAGTGACAATAAGTAGAAGCTACAAGTGAGACCATCACCAAAAACAAAAAACTTTTTTCAAGATTCCTACTATCTTAACACAACTTGTCAACAAATCAAGAAGCAAGAAACATGTATTTGGAGCAAAGGATAATAATTTATCTACAGATGTTTGGAGATTGATAGTGTGTCAATATAAGCTTTGAAGCTATTGATCACATGGCTATAAGTCAATTCTTTGTAGCTTTGTGTAAAGACCTATGTCTATATAAAATTGAATATTTATTTGATTTAAGATCTATTTAATTATATTTTGCAGTCACTTTATGAATGGATCCAAACAACAAGCTAACAACAATTGAAGCATCTATTTTTCTAGGTTTTAAATGTAGTTTAAAGAGTAAAAGTACAAACCTATGTCACACTTGTGGCCAACTAATAGTTCTTATTGAACTATTTTTGGCCGAAACGGATTCAACTAAAACTGATTGGGCTGAAAAGGCTTCGACCGAAACCAGGTGATGAGACATGGTACCAATGCAACACATGGTTATCGGTCAAAAATTTTTGGCCAAAACCTATACGATTGAAAATGGTTCAACCGAAATTGAAAATTATTAAATTTAAAAAAAAAAATTGGACCTGACCATTTTTGTCGGAGTTGAGCGTGTTCGGGTGAAACTCGACTATGCAAAAAGGAAATTCAACCGACCTCCACTTGTCTCACAAACCTAAACGCACCTACAGGTAGGCTTCTTGTTTGTTTTATCTCTGTGAACTCTTACTTTTACCTCCATCTATTTTCATGGATTTTATACCCTCAAAAACCTAAATTTTAACATATTTTAATATAGTTTGCTATCATGATTCTCCATTGTATTCAAACAATATAAAAAAAGAGACGATAAAAGCAAGAAACCATACATGAATCTCTCTATTACACATAGATGACTATTAGATCAATGACAAAATGATGATCGTTAAAATTCCACCCAATTTTGTCATCTTTTCAAAAAGGTTGTAACATGATCTCAAATTGATGCATGACAATCCAATGATAAAAAATCCACTTTAGATTTTATAAATTGTCTTGAATTTAATTTCATAAACTAATTTTGGTTTTTGCTAAATAAAAAGAGGGCTAAAAGAATCTTGTTAAATCGAGAGCATTCAATGACTAGATAAAACATACAAGAATAAAATCTTAGAAGGCACTAAACAAGTCCTATTCCAAACTTCCCATTTTGAACAAGTTTGGATGATCCTACAAAATATTTTTGATTATGGACTTATAACTAGCAATACATTTTTAAAAATAAATTTACAATGGCATTATCAACAAGTTAGAAAAGTATATTATATCGGATCAACATAATATCTAGATCTATTCTAAAAAAATTCATGCCCCTAGAATTTATTCACTTCATAATTCCCAAGATCAACCTAGTATAACTTTTTCCACCATCCAATATCAAACAAAATTTAATCAAATCATCATCACTCACACCTATATTCCCTTCTCCACTACTTTAAAGTAACTCCTCAATAGGATCATGAAGGAGATTGGTATAGTTAAAATTTATGTAAATAGTTTGCCTCCTACTTTATAAAAGGACTTGACACATGAGTTAACACATTATATATTTTGTTTTATGGTATATTAGTATATCCATTTTTTATGGGGTTTGTGTCACCTCTAATCTATTTATGGATAATTTTAACATGGCTTATCTAGAAAAATGAGAAAGGAAAATTTGTTTGTATGGTTGAATAGATAAGTGTTCAATGTTTTGATCATAATTTTTGATTCATAACTTAGAATCACAACTTATTATATATATGTGTTGGAGGAAAAATAAAAAACTTAAACAAAAATACATTTAGAATTTGATGGTACACTTCCACGTATCATATAGGTTTAATCTCAAGTTTTATGAATTTCATTGTTCTTGTAAACTTCAAATGTTTTATCTTTTATCCTCTAGACCTCTTACTTATACCATCTTGTGAATGTACATGCATTTTCTCTTTTCTTTGTTAACAAGAAAGTCCCTAGCGCTAATTATATCTAGATTCCTTTTCAAGCCTACTTCCTCCTAGAGTTACCCTTCACCTCCTACAACTCCTATTCAAGTCATCCACCCTCTAGTCTCTAAGTTGGCTATAATTTCCTTGAACTTATAATTTTCCAAAAAGAGATCCTCTAGAGACTCCTTATATCCTTTTTCTCCTTTAACATCTCAAGTTACAGACCTCCAAGTAGTTATTTATTCATCCATTTTTTTCTCATTAATCACCCCTTTCATGATTCCCAAAAAAGAGTTTAGAACTTTCTCCAAGGTTCCCAACCTTATAGGAATTTCACTATCCAAAGCACTTGAAGTAGGAAAGTTAGGAGAGGAAATAAGATTAGACTTGGGGTGGGGGACTAAATATCAACCTGAATTTAATTTAATATCCTTCTCTAGAGACTACAACTCTTGGTGGGATTCCTTTACCAAATTTGGTGCCATACTCTATGTTGGGTTTCACACTTTTAAAAGGAATAGATTTCTTAGGAGTTCTAAAACGTAGTTAAACTCCTTAACTTGACCCTATCCTCTAGACCTCTTACTTATACCATCTTGTGAATATATGGATTTTCTCTTGTCTAAATATTAGCAAGAAAGTCCCTAATGCTAAAATATAGGTACAAAATAGCCATATAGGCTTACAAGAATTCCATATAGGCATACAATGTCAAACATATCCAATACAAAATATGTACAAAAATTCCATATAGGCATACAACAAAAGGATATGGAATCAAAAGTCATTGATCTCCATGCTCTTGAAATAAACTCTTGCCCTTTGCTTGTCAATCGGATGTGATTTGTCTGTCACTCGTTTATGTTGCGGTCGTGGAGTGCTCCTAGTGCTCCTCTTAGTGTTTAGTTCTTGGTGAAGTCTTATCTATTACAATAAGAAGTAAAGACATTAATATATAGAAATTACATTAAAAAAATGTTATATTTAACAAAATAATCACTTACCGCCATCTGATGATCACTCTCCATGAGGGAAATATTCGCATGCCCATGCTGAGGCTTGCTAAAGCCCTATATAAACCATCCAAATAGAAATTAAACTATGAATCAATAATGGTTTTATTTTCACTAACATCTATAACAATGAATGTAAATTGAAATTTAGTAATTTCCCTCATACCTCCCCTGTTAGTGCCATCAAGGATTCTATAGTAGATGAAACACCAATGTCCATTGCCATCTGAACATTCGAGGGTGTTTCCGCTTGCAACATCTAAAAATAAAACAACAAATTATTCAATCATGAAAACTACAATAGCGATCCACATCATGACTTATAATGTATGAGATAATGAACAAAATTTTGAGTACTTATTAAACTATATATTTTTTACTATCATGCTTACAATTTTCCCTATCCATATCTTGTTTGAAAGCACGAGTTTTTAGGCTTTTACCCATAGCAGCAAGCCAGTGAACTATTTGAAAAAATGTCTCAAAGAAATGGGGTCTCATGGTGATGGAATGCCATTACAAACAAATGCATGTCATGGCATTCCATCACCATAAGACTATATTTCTTTCAAGCATTTTTTCAAACAGTTCATTGCCTTCTCTATGGTATTATTGCTTACTATTATACTTTGATAGAAATTTTTCCAAGCATCCGTAGTTTGTTGGAAAGTACCTATTTCAGGCTTTTAGCCATAGCAGCAAGGAAGTGAATAGTTTGATAAAATGCTTTGGTACACATGTATGGAAAATGTGGTATCATAGAAAAGGTGGTGAGTTGTTTGAAGAAATTCCTCAAAGAAATGTGGTCTCATGGTGATGGAATGGCATTCCATCACCATGAGATCGCATTTCTTCGAGACATTTTTTTAAACTACTAACTGCCTTGTCTATGCTATTGCTTACTATTATGCTTTGATAGATTTTTTCCAAGCATCCATAGTTTGTTGGAAAGCACCTTTTTTAAGCTTTTAGCCATAGTAGTGAGGAAATTAACTATTTGATAAATTGCTTTGGTAGACATGTATAGAAAATGTGGTAGCATAGAAAAGGCGGTGAGTTGTTTGAAAAAGTTTCTCAAAGAAATTGGGTCTCATGGTGATGGACATCACCATGAGACCGCATTTCTTTGAGGCATTTTTTTCAAACAAATCATTTCCTTGTCTATGCTATTACTTACTATTATTCTTTCATATATTCCTTCCAAGCATCCATAGCATAGACAAGGCAGTGAACTGTTTGAAAAGATGCCTTAGTAAAAAGTGGTCTCATGGAATGCCATGACAAGCAAATGCAATTGGAAGCTGCTCCTACTTATTACTTATGCTATGTGAAGTAATTGCATCACTGCTTATGTTGACTTTCTAAACAACTATATTTTAGTTGAAATTTTGTCATCTATCAACATCTAGTTATTAGTTATGGAATGTGAAGTAATGCTTTGAGTTTGAAAGATGTGCAATGCAACGTAATCAATGATATGAATATAAACTACACAAATCTATTAAGTACAATTCATTAGTTAAACTCTTTATTCTATTACTTGCATGTAGGCTTGATTAAATCCACTGGCACTAGGAGGTGTTCCCTCAAAACCTCCAATATTAGCCTATTCAACATCCAAAATCACATATTAAAATACCATTCATAAAACAATGTTATTAACATGTAATAAATTTATAATTTTTTACTAGTTACATACCTCAACAATAGGTGCAGTGGAGAAATAAGCAAGTGTAGGGCTAGTGTATCCATTATCAACACTGTGATCCTGCAATTTTATTAAAATCATAAAACTAAATTAGTTAATCTTGTATTTCAAAATCAAAATTTAATAAATTAAATTCAATGAACATGCTAACTTTTACCTGAGTATCAATGCCATAGGCCTCATGCAAAATGTCAGTTTCCCTTTCCATCTCCATAGTTGTAGATGGATCCTACGTAATAGCCTCCTGAGTGTCGGTGGGGTCATATGAACAAGTCGCCCCACAAGATTGACACAAATGGGATCAAAGCCCACCACGTGAAGACTCCCCTAGATGGTGTTGTAGAATAGGGCCGACATGTTGGATGACACTCTGGTCAAAGATTTGATGTCCTGCAAATTCTTTACGTCAGCACTCTCCTTCATGACAGAAGGGATGACAATGTGCTCATGAGGCGGCCTAGCGAGAGGTCATTTCCCTTGCCACGTAGGATCATGTTGTGCACCGGGTCTATCTTGATCCGACCCCCCACCTCTCCCCTGGAAGTTCCTCATATCAAAATAATTTGGGATTTTGTTCAAGATGAACTCATAGTATAGTTTCCTAAGGAAATACTATGGGACGTCACAATTGTTGCATGGTGGGTAATCAAATACCATGTACCACCTATCCCAAAAAAAGTTCCTAATCTATTGGTGGTGGCACCAATTAATAGGAAACCTCTTCGCATTGAGGGTAAGAATTACATTTGACCGTGGGTCAGTGAATAATGAGCACAAATCACCTTTTGTAATTTTTAAATCTTTTACATCTTTATATGATAATTTATATTTGTAATAAGCCCTAGTTTCCTGCCTCCTATCTTACCAACCAGTTAATTGTTTTTTGATTGAATCTACATGTTTTAACATTTCTTTCAGTGAAGTTGCTAGGGTCATTCTTTTCATGGTTGAACTATTTGGATAGTTCAACCTCCTGATTAAATCCTCAACTTGTTTTTTATTGTTCTCAATTTCACTCATTAAGTTTTGCTGAGTTCCATGAGGATGTTGAGGGATTGGTGGAGGACATTGAGGTTGTGATTGATTAACTTGAGGATTTTGTTGTTTTTGCTCTTGTTGTGCTTGTTGAGGATTTTTTTCCTCTTGTTGTTGTTGTGCTTCTTGAGGATTTTAAGGAGGGTTTGTAGGTTGATTAACATCTCCTACAAATTCAAAAAATAAATATCAAAAACAACCTAAAACTAACAAATTCAAAACCAAAAACAAACAATCCTTACCTCTCAGACCTCCTCGTCAACATGGTGGCATCCTGGTGATGAGACAGCAACCGTTGATGAAGAATTTTTCAAAATACCTCCTCCTAGAACGCAAGCACAATAAATTGGGGTTTTGGTCGCGAGCAAGAAAAAAAACACAGTCAAGTGCAAGAATGAATTCGATTTATTTTTTTTCTTTTAATAGGTCATAACGCGAGCACGTTATAACGCACTCACGTTATGGGCTCATTGTGGCCGAGCCTTTGGCTCGGCACACCAAGCCATAACGTGAGTGCGTTATAATGTGCTCTCGTTATGAGCTTTCAAAACTTTTATAAAAATTTGGCCACAAATTGGCTACCCATCTTTTTGCACCCGCCCATTATCCAAGCAAATGTCACATCCCCGCTAGCCACCTCATTGCTAAACAGTGCAGGTGTGGAAAAGAATTAAAAATAAAATAATATAGAATGGGAAGGATAGAGAATGGTTAGGAGGGGACGACATGGAAAAACAATTCATTAGGAGGCATGGAACCCCTACCATTTTCCCTCAATATTCATGTGAAGGCGTGGCATCCTCACCATTTCTTTAGATTTCAACTAGTAAGGAGGTTGCGAATTAATTTCAAGTTTGAGCATAGGGAGAAAAGAAGGGTCGTGCCATTAATGTAGCATGGTGTCCCTATCTTTGGACAGCCCAATTTGTTAAGACATAGAGGAAAAAGAAGAAGCATGGGTCAAAACTAAAACTTTCACGACCCATGATTGGAGATACTCGCTATTTTGAGAGGAAGAACCAAGAGAGAATGTAGAGAGAAATTCGTAGGATTTATTTTAGAAGGAAAATGTGAGAGTAAGGCATGAGAGGAGAAGAATTTTATCAGACATGTGGGAGAAATAAAGACCAAGAAATGTAATCTTAGGAAGGAGAAGAGGGATACAGAGTAGGGTGTAAAGAATAGGTTGTATGCCCCTAAAATATTTAACTTTGAGCCTTCTTGGGGAAGAAAACGCTACAAGAAAGTCCAAATAGAAGCAAATAGGAAAGAAGTAGGTTGTAGAGACATTTTGGAGTGTGTGAAGGAGGAATCACATGGGAAGAAAGGAAATGAGTAGCAGAGAAGGACATGCATAGTTTGGGAGAGAAACGTGGTCTCATGAAATGCACAAATTTGCAGGATATGCACAAGATGAATTTGTTGAAAAAGGCTTTAGAAAATTTTATTGGCAAGTGAAAAGATAAATTTTGTAGCCATTGCTAATATTCTCCCTACTTGCACTGAACGAGAAATATTTGATTAGATTATGGGTTTCCATCAAATGTGAGTGATAAGGAATTTTGTGGAGAAGAAAATAAAGAGAAACCAAAGGGAAATTATTTATTCTTTGTTTTGGAAGGAAAATGGGAAAGAATTGTAGGGGAAAGAGAGAACTCTTTAGAATGTAAGCTTGGTCCTTTGAGAGAAAAGATGGGAGAAATGTAGATACAGGGCGTCGGGGGAGTGAGAAGAAGAGGGAGTCGCTTGGGAGGAAGGGATGGAAAATAATCACAAGAGAGAGTAGATTTCTTAGGTGAAAGTCAATTTGATTGCGCTGGCAGACATTTATGCAGAAGGAAGAGGCCATGGAAAAGGTATGAAGGTGTAAAGTCACATTCCACAGTCGATGCCCAAATCCAAAACCAGATAAGTAATGTACATTTATAATATTTATAATATTAATCTTGTGATAGCTTATTATGGCCTTAGCCTAAATTTAAATTGGAAATGGCCAATAAGTATTTATGAATGGTTGACTTGTATTTAATTCTTCAACTCCCAACTTTTTATTGGACAATGTTTCATGACATACTTTATTTTGAGCGTTGAAAACACATTTGTTTTGTCATAACTCCTCAGCATAATAAATTGTCTAAAATAGGCTTGCCTTTGTGAAGATGGGTGAATAAAATTTGTAAAACAAGGGATAAATAAATGAGCTTAAATAATTCAGTCAAACAAATGGAGGTTAAACATATGGATAATATTGCATCCTACAATTTAATAACTCTAACCCTAATTCTTTTGTCAATGTTGATACAAGGTCTAGGACAATGATATGCAATATGAAGTCACTTACTTCTAACTATTGAGGCCATAGTTAATTTAAATGACAAGAATAATTATGACCTACACTATTAATTAGATTAGTGTAAAAATATGTAATCACACATAGGATAAATGAAATCCAAGGTTGAGAATATTAATATTTATAAATGCATGGAGTATATATCTTCATATAGTGACCTAATGAATATAGTGTTTCACCTATCACGAGTATGAATTAAATGGTAAAATGAAAATGCATGTGTAAATTGGGAAGATACTCTATGGTGTTAAACTACAAAATTATATAGGCCATTGCTCCTTAAAAATGATGCTAGTATATATGTAAAGTGAGCATTAATAAATCAAATAATGTAATTGAATGTTCTTCGTATTGGAACATATGTGACGATTATGTGGCCTTGTTGGTAGGATAATGTCTATCAACCTCTTAATTATATGAACCTTGATATGGGAATTATCATGTGAATGAAGGAAGGATATTAGAGTTTTTGAAAACCACCATATGATTGCATACTAAAAGGAAGGTAAATATCATTTAATTTGAACATGTTGTTGAGATTTATGTTAACAAATAAACCTATGAGATCATGCTATCTAACATCTCTTGAGACTGTACTATTGACAATTACGATCATACTTAGTATGAATAAATTATTTAGTCTATGAACTAGACCATTCTAAGAATAAGGGGTTCCACCATGGGGTAAAGGAGATTAGAAAACTAAGAATATTATTAGTAATATTAATAATGAGATTATATTTTCATAATTTGATCTAATGGATATAGTGTTTCCAATAAGATTTGTGTAATGATTTATACTTAACAAGTTTATAAGTAATAATGTAAGTCCTTCAAAGATATCTATTGACCCTTGAGTACAAGAACCTTAATATTGAACCTATTATGTAAATTCTAAATGAAAATGTTTCCCTATGGGTTTGTGTGGATCGAGGTAATTTTATGTTGAGTAATAAGCCTAGCCCCTATGTTTTTGTAATGCAACCTTGGGATGTTGAAGTTGAATTAGGAATAATGAGTATGGTGTGGCTTAATTTAAGATCCCAACTGATGAGGGCCAAGCCACCCGAAACCACACAAATCACAACAATAGATACCAACATAGAAGATGCGAGACAGAAAAATAAGCCACTTTTAATTATTTTCAGATAATGAAATTACAGATTCAAAACATACATGCTACAACCTCATGGGCTTGACTCATTACAAGAAAATCAACTTTGAAAAGAAAATATATTATTCGGAGCCACAATCTGCACTATTGGAGCCACCTTCTACAACGCCCACTTAACCCTTTTTATTTTCACCAATAACCACCCTAGAATGTTCTAGAAATTTCAAATTTCCCTTTTGTTTTGGTGCTAAAAGTCTCGCTACTTGATTTTTGGCCTAGGAATAAATTTTAATGAAATTCACTTTTTGGAGGGGAAACTTGTGGGGCCATAACTTTTTATCCAGGTGTCCAATTTTCTATTATTGCATATTGTTGGAAAGATGTAGAAGAGATCTATGGCATGTGAACCCATCATAGGTTGGTTCGTCAACTTTTCAAGTTGTTTTAAGGCCTCTAAAGTCTTCATATCTGAAATTGAAGCTGCATTGGAGAAATTTCTCGGGACGAAAACTTTAATATCTCCCAAACTGTGCAGGGTATTGAGGTGATTCTTTCGTAACCGGAATTTTTTTCAGTTCTGTTCCTTGGGGTAAATTTTTAGGTCCATACGAGCCCGTTTAGGCCACCTTACTAAAAATAGTAAGTGTTTTTTTCACTATTTTTGACGCTTGACTATCTTACACCCCATAAGTGCCATCATGGGACTCAAAACAACTATTTGAAAATAAAGAAAACATTTTTTTTTAGGTGATGCAAGATTTCCCTACACTACTAGATGCTCCTACATCGTTGACATGCTTGGATAGAAGTGTTATGGTATAGGGTTGTTGAATTGGGCATGGTATTGGGAATTTTGTAAGTACTATTAATTACTGGGAATCATTTAAAGGAACCTTGTCTGAATATGATATAATAGTTAATGAAACCTAAGTGGATACGGGAACTTGTGTGTAGGAATCCTTGAGAAACCTTGTAAGGAGAACTATGTGTGACTTGATCCGTTTGGAAGTAGAAACATAGGCAGTCCTTGGGAAAAGGATGTCCTTGTGACCTCAAGTCCATAGGGAGAGGGTCTAGGTGGGGGCAATAATTCCCAAATGTTGGGATTGTTCCTACATGGTTTGACCTTTTCTCCTTCTTAAGCTTCAGTTTAAGGCTAAAATGTGTATTGAATGGGTATGATCAAGTTAAGGAAATTTAATAACTTATATTCAATACATAATATGCTTCAACATAGTAATTTAAATGAAGTAATGGAATTAACAACTTATAATTGGTATTTGAATATATGTAAAGTCCATCTCGTGTTGGTTCCATGTAACTTATATGTGTTATGAAAATCGACTCCATATTTAGAGGTCCTTATGTATAGGCACGTGTATCTATTGCTTTCGATTGTGATTCATGTTATGTTTGACCCGCTCAAGAGTGAATCTCCAAGATAGTAGAGTAGTGATAGGTAGTCATTGGATCATGTGCCAATGATCGATTTTTGGGCTACTGCTAGGGTTTAGTCAGCATTCATCGGGTTCATGGAGGTGAAGGTAGCAAGCCCCTAATTATGATATGACCGTAGCGGTTGCATGGGTAGGGACCCATCCGTGTGGGTAACGGTAATCCGGGACTAACCACGTATTGAGAGGGTTCACTAGCTGTCAGTGGTAAGCATGAAAGTGACCGATGCTAGGTGTTACCCAGGTTTTTGAAGAAGATAGCTGACAATACCACTGTTGGCCTCCTGTAACGGTTCAATAACTAATTCCTTAAAACTATAAGTTAGAGATTAGATATTTGCACTAAGTATTTATCTTGCTCATCATGAAGGTTCATTTCATTGTCAACCCAGGGATGTGAACTTGAAATGGGTTAGCACTATATGTGCACTAGGACTCAATTGTAGTCATCCTTACCCTATAACTAGAAAGGAAATAGTATTGAAAATAAAATGTTGAAAAGGAATTAATATAAGTGTTGAGCATGAATCAACAACCAAATCAAGCATCAATAACTGAACTAAAAATGGATAACATAAATAGAAATCTCAACAAACAGACAGGAAACTATTTTGTCTTCCTTGGTTGCAGGAATAGTTACATAACAGAGTTCCAATGGCTATAGCAACAAACAACTGCTAAGACTGCAACTAATTACTAAACAAAAAAGTAACTAAACTAAATGGATAGAATTCTCACCAAGTGGGCCCCCTTGAATGAGTCTTCCTTAAGCTAACTCAGATGCAACAAATCAAAATATCATCTTATTCATTAGAAACATGAATACATCATATCATCAATATATATCTATATTACTTGAAACTGAAAATGCAACTTGTACAATCTCATAACATCCAACCTTGTGAAAAGAGGCATCTGACCATTATTTATAGGAGAAAAGCCTCTAACTAATTCCTAACTAACTAGGCAGTCGAATCCAATAGAATAGGAGCATGCCATTTATTGAAAGCACGGAAAAAGGGGGAGGAAGTTATGCATGCACCAAATTTAGTCAAAGTAGACTTTCCTCAATGAGGATATAGCATAGCAACACCTCCTAGATTTTCTCAACTAACAGACATGATCATTTAAAGGTAAGTTGCAACTTCCACACGAGCTGGGAGTTTCCCTCCATTAACCTCTTAAATAACCATCTTTTTGACTTCTTTGGCAACCGGCCAGCTAGCATGAACTTCTTCCACTCTGCAAGCTTCATTTATGTCTGCATCTTAATGTGAATCTACATAATGACATTAGCATGCACAAAACAATTGCATATCCATAATTACCTTAAAGTAACATTCATTCAATTACATGTAATATTAACATAAATATGTCACATAGCAGGTTAATATTATCAAAATTCACAAGGATAAGTTCATGCCCAAGGTTCATAAGTTACTTAGGGAAATAACATGGAGAGTGTCAATAACCAGGTGCTAAAGTCTATAGTAATAACAACAAACATATGATAAACCCTATCAAAATTGAGCCATTATTTGGACTCATCATCTCCCCCCAACCTAATGATCTGCTAGTCCTCCAGCAAAGGAAGCTCTATTCATTTTCCTTGTCAAAGCTCTGAAGTCACCAATTGCTAGCTATCCCGGATCAGTTTCTGTAGTATCTGAATTTGGATCCCAGTAGAACCCCTTCTTGTTTTTCAATATGCTCCACCTTGGCCTTTCTATATCTACATCATACTAATAGTAGTTGTAATCCAATACTGGCCACAATAGAGTAGGTGGTTGGAATGTCAATGGAAGCCAATAGTGTTGCTTCATCCTTCCAAGTTGTATGTACCGGATGCTTCTTTTACATGTTGCAGAATAATTTTGCAAGGAATGGGGTTAAGCTTGTTTTAACTAATCTGGAAAACTATTCCATCTCTATAATAGGTATCCTAATGTTGTTTTCCCTATAGTAGCAACTATCTACTCATATTCCTGGTATGCTTCCTCCCTAATAGGAATGATCCTTTTTTGTACTCCGAACTATAAAGAATTTTATGCCAAGTGTAGTAAATGTCTGAAGGGTTACTGGATTCAGCTCTAAGAGACAAGGGAGTATGAAGTTCTCTTTCTAGATGTATATTTTAAATTGTTGCCCCTAGCTGATTTCATTTTGGATCCATGACATGAATGACTTCAAGTGGATATCCCCTATGTATAGAAATGGGTTCTAGTCATGATCATTAGGAACAACATAATTATGTAAGTACAATTCACACAGCAGATTTTTAACTTCAAGAGCAGAGGATTGGTAGGCTTGGAAAAATTCTTGTGGTGTTTCAATGGAAGGGGTTAAATGAGAGATAACCCTTGACAGCTTGAAAGAAAGATTATGCTCCTTTAAATGCAGTGCATACACTCTTGGGGGATTTCTACATGCCATCATTGGTGGTACTAGAGCCACCACATTATCTACCTTATCCTTTATTGCAGAAATATCTTTATTCTTTTCCTCAATTTTTGTGTTCTTATTTTTAACTTTTTCCTATAGCTTGAGTATTTCCTTATTCCACTCCTCTTTCTTTTGCATTTCATTCCATAAGTTCAGGGCTACAGATGCCCATGAAAAAGTAGGAGGTTTATGTTTCCCTACTAGGATCTTTCCTCGCACCGACTCATGTTGTTCAAACTGCTCTGGTTGCAGTGGTTCTTGTTGCTCATCTTTCTCTAGTTGCAGTGATTCTTGATTTTCAACTTGCTTCGCAACAACAACAAGTTCTGTTAATCCTATATTTGCATATTCATCAAAAATTTCTTCCACTTCAACATTTACCTGCCCCTTAGGAGCTTTTGTCTCCTTCCTAGGTGTCCTTCTAAGTCTAGGGCTCCTTTTTGGAGGCATATCAGTAGTTGGCTCAGCTGGTTTTGATTTCTTTGGAGGGATTCTATGTTTCTCAGCAGCTACAGGATGACCAGTGTCTTCACCTTTCCATTTCCTAGGGCTAGGTTTTACTTTTTCTGATGTTTTCTTCTTGGTCTTCCCTTTTCTAATTTTTTCCTCTCTCATTTGTTCTTCCTCTTTTTGAATGGCAACCCTAGTGCAGTCTAGAATTTTTGGGAGAATATTAACATTAGGGGTCTGAGGATGAACTTTCTTCATCTAAATACTCTGATTTGGAGGAGCTAATTTCTACTATTGATTCAATTGCAGGAGGGTTTGTGCTAGGGTTTGTACCAGAAGTTGAAGTTCTAGGAGTGGTTTTAGTAACCCTCTCACCCCTTGTAACCCTACGAGCTTGGGGCTAACCTCTAGGACCCTCATTTTCTAATCTAAACTAATCAATTTTCAAAAATTCTTCCCATGACATACTAGACACTTTTTGCAAAGATTTTTCTACTAACAATTTAATCAAATAGTGATGGGAAATAGAGTTTTCCCTACCTTTCTGTGTTTCAGCTACCATGATTGCAAAAAGGTTGTACAACACATTTGGCACGTTCATCCTCCTGCCATGTCTCATGTGGTTCAGAAGCTTGAAATGTACAAAGTGAAGGCATGATTGGTGACCCTTGTAGGTAATATATTTGATAATGTAGACAACAACTTGTTCCCATTTTTTTGGCAAAGAAGTTCTCCTTGTTCCTTGTTTATCTACCACAAGTGGAGGATCACTAGGTTCAGTGAATTCTGCCCTAGGTGACCTAGCATCCTTGGAAATAGGGTAGGGTTCTCCTTTAGCAAGCAAACCTGTTACTTCCACAATCCTCTCTTCAGTGACTATAACTTCTAGCCCTTTTACCATTGCCTTACCATCAGAAAGTGTGTGCAAATTCCAAAGTAATGCCCTCATTGAAACTATCTAGTTTCATAAAGTAATCTAACCATCCATAATTTTTGAATTCGGCGAGAGAGAGTGCATCTTGTAGTATCATCTAATTATAGGTTCATTTAGATCAGTTGACATCCCATTGCTTCTACCCACAATTTGGCAAACACTTACACAAAATTTTCTTTCCTGCAACCCTTCTTCTGAAAACCCAATTTCTTCCTACTTCCTGCAACTCTTCTCCAGTGCTAACGTCAATGTCATATGACTCTTCAATTTACTTTTTTGGTGACGTTGTGACTAGGACTAAGACAGTAAAGAAAGCATAAATGAGGGGTATCATCAAACAAAATGGTAGCGATTCAGTGTCATATCATGCATGCAAGCTGTCATTTCAACTATATCATTTCAAATTTGCTGCCATGTTAGCGCATGGATGACATGTATGACACATGGACATGTGGGTTCACACTCCCCCCAACCTAAATTAGAAAATGTGTCTGCACAAGCTGGGATATAATTATGATGTGACAAGGTAGAGTACAAATATGTGCTATGTGAAATATCAACATTAATATATAGTAATTAAACAAATGCATTTAAGATAATTAAGATACATCAAGTTGTTACACACGTACCTAAAAATTTGGAGTATCATTTGCAAAGAATGTGGAGGGAAGTACAAGTTACTTTAAAAGTATAGTTGAGCTTATTAAATGAGATGATGATGGAGTGAAGTGATGGTGGAGTTATGGAAGATAGAGAAAGGATGGAGATGGATGGGCGGATAGATTTATTGATAGAGAAATTGATTCCCACAAAAGTGGAAATGTTTATTATGATTGCATGCATACCTTGACTAGTCAAAAGAATGGACACTAGGTCCACTTTCTTCTGTTGCAGGAACTTCAGAGGTCTAGTGTTGAATAAATTGTTACATGAATTCCTGTTTGGAAGCCAATTTATGGTATAACCTGAGACGGTGACCATTGACCAGGAGCTTGAATCTGACAAGGTTAATGGTTGTGAGTTGAACAGCACCAATGGAGAAGACCTCTATGACCTCATATGGTCCCAACCACCTGGTTTGTAATTTACCTACATTGTCTTGATACCTAGAATCATAAAGAAGTGCCCACTCACCTGGCTGGAACTTCTTTTCCTTTATGTATTTGTCATGCCATCTGACTCTTTGGTTCTGCACCATCTCAACATGATGAAGAGTTGGCTTTCTCATTTCATCTAAGGCATTAAGTTGCATGATCCTATCCTTTTGTGCTTCATACATATCCATCCCAAGGTCTAGTGTTGTCCTAAGAGTTTTGTGTTCAAACTCTATAGGCATCATGGTTGTTTTTCCATATAATAATTCAAAAGGAGTAAAACCAGTGGTTGTCTTCCAAGTGGTTCTATAAGCCCAGATAGCTTCTAGCAACTTGTTTTCCCAATCTTTCATGTGAATAGCCACTGTTTTTGTCAAAATAGCCTTTATTTCCCTATTTGTTACCTCAAACTGGCCATTGGCTTGAGGGTGATAGGGTGTAGATTTCATATCCCTTACATTATATTCATTGACCAATGTTGTGACAAGAGTTGATATAAACTGAGCCCCTTGATCTATGATTATCTCTTTAGGAACTCCATAGAGTGTGAAGATTTCTTCATAGAGGAATTTTGCAACTTTATTGTCTCTGGCATGTTTCATAGCTTTGACCTCAGCCCACTTAGTCACATAATGCAAACCAAGATGTAATATTTTCTATTTGATGGTGGATCAATTGGACCTACACAATCAAGTCCCCATTTATCAAATGGTGTGATAACTACTTGAGGGTATAGAGGTATCTCATCTAATTTAGTTGGTTGGCCCATTCTCTGACATCTATCACACTTCCTAGTGTACTTTCTTGCATCCTTATGAAGTGTAGGCCAATAATACTCTATATTAAGAATTTTCATGGTTGTTCTCTTAGCTGCAAAGTGCCCTCCACAGGGTTCATTATGACATGCATGTAGTATATCATAGGTTTCATCTTCTTTTACACATCTTCTCATCACATGATCTAGTCCAGTATAGAATAAACAACCTGTAATCCATGAGAAGGGAAAAGTCTTCTCAATAAGAACCCTTCTCTCTTTTGGAGAGAAATGAGGAGGAACTCTCCCTGTAACCAGATAATTGGCTATATCTACATACCAAAGAGTGTACACACTAATGGAGAACAAATTTTCATCAGGGAAAGAGTCATCAATGACTTGAGTGTCCTCTGATGTAGTCAATCTAGAGAGAAAGTCTGCCACAACATTTTCCTTGCCCGGTTTGTCTACAATGGTGATATCAAATTCTTGCATTAACAGCAACCACCTTGCTAGCCTACCTAAAATCAAGGGCTTATTCATAAGGTATCTTATGGCTGGATGGTCTGTATGGAAAAAGATATGATATCCTGTTATATAATGCCTGAACTTGTTACTTGAGCATAGATGACTGCCAACATCTCCTTCTCTGTCACTGTGTAGTTAGACTCAGCTCCTTGTAGGTTCTTGCTGACAAATTAGATTGCATTCTCAATTGCTTCCTCTTTTTGTCCCAAGACAGCCCCTATAGCATAATCAAATGCATTTGTGTGAATATGAAAAGGGAGTTCCCAATTAGGGCCTTTGAGCACAGGAGCATGGGTTAAGATTGTCTTTAAATCAAAGAATGTTAAATATCACAATCTTTTATCCACTAGAACTCAACATCTTTAGTTAGAAGATTATAAAGTGGTGTTGCCATCTTATTGAAATCTTTTATGAAACGCTTATAGTATCCTGCATGTCCTAGGAAACTTCTAACATCTTTTTGCTTGGCAAGAATAGGAACATTGGTAATCACCTCAATCTTGGTTGGGTCCACTTGAATTCCTTTCAGAGAGATGTAATGGCCAAGGACTACTCCTTCCTGCATCATCATAAATCATTTCTCACTATTCAAGGATAGATTGTGGTCCTCACATCTCTGCAAAAAATTTCTTAGGTTTTCTAATGCTTCTGCAAAATCAACACCATATGTAGTAAAATCATCCATGTAGATCTTCATACAATCATGTGAGATATCTAAGAATATACTAATAACTACTCTTTGAAAGGTTGCAGGTGCATTACACAAACCAAATGGGAGTACTGAATAGGCATAAGTCCCCCAAGGATAGGTAAAAGTTGTCTTTTATTGATCTTCAAGTGCAATCTGTATATGATTATAACCACTGAATCCATTTAGGAAGGAAAAATATTGTTTTCCTGTAAGTGAATCCAATACTTGGTCTATAAAAGGAAGGGGAAAGTAATCCTTTTTGGTGGCAGAGTTTAGTTCTCTATAGTCAACACAAACACTCCATTTACCTCCCTTTTTAGGCACAATTACCAATGGGGACACCCATTGGATATTTGAGATAGGGTAGATAAATCCTACATCCAATAACTTTTGTAGTTCTCCTTTTACAATCTCCTTCAATGCAAGGTTGATTCTCCTTTGTGGTTGCCTTACTATTGTGTAGTCATCTCTGATATAGATCCTATGAGTACAGAGCTTGGGATCTAATCCTTTCATCTCATTGTAATCCCATGCAAATGCATGTTGATGTATCTTCAACATGTTTGTCAGGGACAATTGTTGTTCTTGACTCAGCTTGTTGTTAATATTCAAATGCTTCCCCTCTGAAACTTGTACTTGTGTGGTCAACTCAATCATGGTTGTTTCACTGATGTTGGGCATTTTTAGTTCACGTGGAAATAGTGTATGAAGCATATTTTTTGCTACAGGAGGAGTGGGTAGAAGTGTCTGCAATGGATAGGGAGAACTAGATGATTTTTCATGCACTTCATAATGGTTCTGAATTATATGAGATAATATGTCATCTTCTTCCTGAAGCTGTAGAAAAGGACTTTTGTCTATCATCGTGAGTTGTTCCACTGAATTGACCTCCTCGGTCTTTTCTCCAACATGTGGCCATATGGGGTTATCCATATCATGGGATGGTTGAGCAGGGGGATAGAAAGCAAGCTTTTTAGTGCTTCTCCCATAAAAAAATTCATGTCCCCTGACTGACATCCAATGTAAGCATCTATTGTTGCTAACCACATCCTACCCAAAATAATGGGATACCCTCCTAATATAGCTTTAGGGGAAAGGATCATGAAATCCATTGGGTACTCCCAAGAGTCTAGAGTAACAACAAGTTCTTCTACTATACTATCCGGTTTGACAGTGGAACTATCAGCAAGCTACAGGACAGTAGGAGTAGGTCTCATATTTGCAACATTCAGTTGTTGTAGGATGTCTTTAGTCATCACATTGATTGTTGCTCCCAAGTCTATTAGAGCATTCTTTACTTGGATTCCATTTATAATGACTCCTACTATAGGACTACTTGGGTCAGTGTATTTAGGAATAGTAACTTTCCCAAGCATGATTTCTGCCAACTGTCCCACCACATGAACGGTAGTGGGGTCCTTCTTTTTCCTCCCTGGCTTCTTGATACATGCTTCCTTGATTGCCTTGCTATATATGGGGACATCTTTTATGGCTTGGAACAAAGGTATCTTAACACATACGTGTTTCAACTAATCCAGAATATCAAAGGTTGTTTCTTCCTTCTCTTCTTTTTTCTTAACAACTTCTAACCTTTGAGGAAATGGTGGGTCTTGATCAGACTATTGAACTAGTTTAGGATTCTTGGGCACACTTGATTGAGCAGGTATATCAAATGGATTTTGATGCTCCTCTTCTTCCATAGGAAGCTCTATGATAATAGGAGTGGAAGGTGTTGACAAGGTGGTTCCTAAACACAGATGAATATCACTCACACTCACAACATATGTAAGAAATTGATTAGGATCTATAGAGCAGACTGGCTACTGTTGTGGTTTGTTATTTCGGTTAGGTGTGGGTTGAGCTGGTAGTTGAGTAAGTCTAGTTGTGCTAGAATTTGCGCTAGTAGGAGGTGGCATTATGGCAAGCTATTGAGGCTATGAGGGTGGTTGCATGTAACCAGTTACCCGGTTTGGCCATTGCTATCCTCCCCTCCATTGGGATGTATGTTGCCAGTTTCCTAGAGGTTGCTATCAATTCCCTTGGAATTGTTGCCACTAGGGTGGAGAGTTTTGGTAATTGGGCCAAGTATTTAGAGGGTTGTTCCAAGGTTGAGGTGGATAGCCTCCAAAGTTGGATGGGTATGGGGGTTTCCATTGATTACCAGATGCATAAGAATTGAAATAAGGTCCACTAAAAGATAATGGATCTAGTGGAATACCTTGTCTTGGAGCCCATGGTCTTCTTTGTGCAATGTAGAAAACCTAATCATCACCAACCTGAACTGGTCTGAATTCTGGTGGAATCTTCTTGCTGTTAATGTTGGCTACCATTTTGCATCTGCAGTCCTTCTTCTTTTGCCTATAATGAGGACAATATTCTACCAACATTGATTTTGCCTCCTCTTGTTTCTTCCTTGCTTGAAGAGTATCTAGCTAAGTAGCCATATTGTTTATTATATCCTGCTTGAAATCTACTAGCAAATGAGTGATTTCCATCCTTGAAACTCCATTAGTGGAGGATTTACCCACAGTGGATTGATAACCCCTTCCTTTTTTAGAGTTTCCTTGGAGTGGTTCTAACATATCTTCTTAATATCATCCCAAGGAACTTGGGTGATATCTCCTCCTCCTATTAGGTTTAGAGAATCAATGCAGTTTTCATTGATCCCTCTAATGAAGAGCAACTTTTGAGGCTCTTCATTGAGTGCATGATGTGGAGATTTCTGCAGGAAAAATAGGAACCTTGAAATATAGTCCTCCAAACTTTCATCTTCCTTTTGTTGCATCCTGAAGATATCATCTCCTCTCATATCATTGTCCCTACAGTATTCTTTATACTTCTCAAGAAACTTTTTTTTCATATCATCCCAAGCTTCTACAGTATTCCTACCTAAGCTCATAAACCATCTTAATGCAACTTCTTTCAAGGTGGTAGGAAATAATTTAAGCCTACTAGCATTAGTATTATAGTCATATCTTTTGCAAAGGATATCAAACTCAAACAATAAAGTTTCAGAGTCTTATGTGACAAGCCCATAGAACTTAGGAAGAACTGAAGTAGGGATGTTCTTGATATTATCAACTTCATTCTGGTGGGTGATAGGAAATGGAAAAGATGGTTGGTTAGGTCTATTTAGATTTTGACTACCCATATTTACTTGATGGAGTGCCAAAGCAAATGGATTCTCAATCAGGTTTTGGGCAACTTGCTCTTCAAATGAAGTTTCAAAACTAGTCAAGTTTGGGAATGCATCAACAAAAGGATTTCCCCCCTCTTCTTCTTTGTCTCTTGGCAGATTTTGAAACTCAACTAGTTGGTTATCAGGATTAGGGTCATTAGGAAGGAATCTCCCATGAGCATCTCTTATCCTACCTCTATGCATGTGGTATTAAATCAGTATTAGCCAACTCACACAAAGAATTGGTGAAATAATAGTATATCATTACTTTTCTCAAATGAAGGGTATGCTAAGAACAAATTTCAGAGATACAAATATAGGAAAGAAACTGAAAATGACTCCAAAGAACTTCCTAGTTTTACACCATCCCTGGCAATGATGCCAAAAATGTTGGCCTCCTCTAACGGTTCAATAACTAAGCCCTTAAAGCTATAACTTAGAGATTAGATATCTGCACTAAGTAGTTATCTTGCTCATCATGAAGGTTCATTTCATTTTCAACCCAAGGACATGAACTTGAAATGGGTCAGCATTGTATATGCACTAGGACTCAACTATAGTCATCCTTATCTTATAACTGGAAAGGAAATAGTACTAAAAATAAAATGTTGAAAAGGAATTAATATAAGTGTTAAGCATGAATCAACAACCAAACTAAGCATCAATAACTAAACTAAAAAATGGATAACAGAAATAGAAATATCAACAAACAAATAGGAAACTACTCTGTCTACCTTGGCTGCAAGAACAGTCATAGAACAGAATTCCAATGGCTGTAGCAACAGACAACTACTAAGACTGCAACTAATTACTAAACAAAAAAGTAACTAAATTGAATGGATGGAATTCTCACCAAGTGGTCCCCCTTGAATGAGTCTTCCTTAAGCTAACTTAGATGCAGCAAATCAAAATATCATCTTATTCATTGGAAACATGATTACATCATATCAGCAATATATCTATATTACTTGAAACTAAAAATGCAAGTACAATCTCAGAACATCCAACCTTGTGAAAAGGGGCATCTAACCATTATTTATAGGAGAAAAGATTCTAACTAATTCCTAACTAACTAGGCAGTCAACTCCAACATAATAGGAGGACATCATTTATTGAAAGCATGGAAAAAGGGGGAGGAAGTTATGCATGCACCAAATTTAGTCAAAGCAGACCTGCCTCAATGAGGATCCAACATAGCAACACCTCCTAGATTTGCTCAACTAACAGACATGATCATTTAAAGGTAAGTTACAACTTCCACAAGAGCTAGGAGTTTCCCTCCATTGGAAGTTTCCCTCCATTAACCTCTTAAATGACCATCTTTTTGACTTCTTTGCAACCAGCCAGCTGGCATGAACTTCTTCCACTTTGCAAGCTTCATTTATGTCTACATCTTAATGTGAATCTTCATAATGACATTAGCACACACAAAATAATTGCATATCCATAATTACCTTAAAGTAACATTCATTTAATCACATGTAATATTAACATAAATATGTCACATAGCAGGTTAATATTATCAAAAGTCATAAGGATAAGTTCATGCCCAAGGTTCATAAACTTAGGGAAATAACATGGAGAGTGTCAATAACTAGGTGCTAAAGTCTATAGTAATAACAACAAACATATGATAAACCCTATCAAAATTGAGCCATTATTTGGACTCATCAATCACTAAGGTCACCAGGTGGTATATGTTGGGAGCTACTTCTTCCTGGGTGGACGAACTTGTCGCAAGTGGCCTATAGGAAATTGAAGTTAGAATCCACTAGGTTGGTAGGTTCACTACTTGGGGAAACCCTTGGGATGGTGGACAGACCCGTGGTGTAGTATGGGATGCACTGAATCCTCTTCCCATTTGTCCAATGGTGCATAAGACCATAGGAAAGGATAGGACCCACAGTGTAGTATGCAATGCATTGATATTCTTTCTATCTAGGATGCATTATGGAAATGTGTTAGCCATTGTGATGTGTTAGTCAGCCATTGTTATTATGTTATGTGATGTATGGTGGAGCTCATCACTGTGTTTATCTAATGTATGATGGAGTGTGTCATTGTGTATTTGTGATATATGTTGGAGCCAGTCACTAATGTAATTGTGATATGAAAATGAGATAATAATTGTTGTGCATGTGATGTACATATGAGCTAATCTCATTGTACTTGTGATCTATGTATGATCTAGTCACTATTGTAGTTGTGATCTGTGTATGATCCAATCATTGTTATACTTGTGATCTGTGTATGATCTAGTCATTGTTGCACTTGTGATCTGTGTATGATCCAATCACTATTGTACTTGTATTGTATATGATCTAATCGGCTTGTGTATATGAAGGTATGCTCATGACGACCATTGTGTATAATCTCTGAGATTGTAGTATGAATGACCTCTTGTGAATATTGTGAATGTTTATACACTAACGTTGGTAATGATTGGTATGGACCCAACACTTGATGGAAACTTATTATCAATATGTTATAATTGACTATGTTAATAGGTTACATGTACTAAATTAATAGTTATAGGATAAAAGTGAGATTAGAGATCTCATACAAGAGGAGAGAATGAACTCCCTCTAACATTGTAGGATGAACTACGATGCCTCTGATTCCCATGAGGCGATATGTAGGCAAGGTTACCATGAACCCTTGAGGCTTAGGTTGTAGGACTAGGAAAGACCTTGCCTTGGGACCTTACCATAGGTTGAGTGTAAGCATATAAGTAGTGGTGTTGATTTTTGTTGCCACCATGGTGAATGTAGAGCTATTGAAATTAACACTTCTAATCTATATGGGAAATGCTTGGTTGGTTAAGGTGGTAGTTTTGCTTTGTTTATAAATAAAAAAAATTGAAGATGGGGGATTTTACAGCCAACTTTCGGCATTTTTGAAGAAGGGCGAATAGGGAAATGTGAGTAGTGTTTAGCAATGGAATTTGCAGCGGTGACTGTATGATGTGAGTTTGATTGGGGACCCCCGTCACCAAACATGGCATGCCCTAACCCCTCAAAATAGTGTCGCAAAGCACGCCCATGTTGCAAATTTGTTTTAACTACCTGCGCATAATCTCCTTGAGCTCTTTCTCCTGAGAATGGTGCCCTATTTTCATGTTGCTTTCCATTGAAAAGGTTGATGGAGGGTGTAGAACTTGTGGGTTGCATTACAGAGCGTGACATTACAGGGCAATAATCGATCCTTAGTATTATTAATCCTTTATGTTAATTACAACATCAAAATCTTCTCATATAAACTTGTTTGACATCGTAAGACCA
This sequence comes from Sequoia sempervirens, assembly GCA_007258455.2. NCBI lineage: Eukaryota > Viridiplantae > Streptophyta > Pinopsida > Cupressales > Cupressaceae > Sequoia > Sequoia sempervirens. The sequence goes on along the minus strand of VDFB02000017.1, from coordinate 100,415,335 downwards.
TTAAATTTATAAGATATCTACTATGTTGCAAGGAAATTGAATGACCTCATACTAGGTATTTGCAAAACCCCATTAGTGTGGAAATTTTTCAACACTCACCCATGACTCATTCATATTTTCTCTTTAATGTCTTTTGAAATTATTTCATGCAAAGAATTTGAGTTTTTTCGCAAGCTGGCTCCAATAGAATATTTAAAGTTTCAAGGTCGATCCATCCGAAAAAGGGGATTTTACATTTAGAAGCATGGAATGATACAAGATTTCAATATGTAGTTAATATTTATGTTATATTACTCTTTATAATTATTTATAATGTAATTCTACATTTAAAAATCAAAGTATCCATTATCATTGAGTCAATATATTCCAAAATTAGATTACTTAATAGCCGTCATCTATTTAAAGTATAAATTAGCATTTATAATCATATATTCTTCATATGCCTGTCACCTTCTTGTCCAAACAAAAGAAACATTTCCATGTTAGCTTCACCTAGAAGGACATTTGATGTATCACTTACATCTCTTAAACACAAAATGTCAAATCAACACACATATGCCTTGTTTATACTTCTCATTGCTTGTGGATTTCTTGGATTCGATTTCTTAACATTATCTATATTATTTTAATATTTGGTACAAATTTATTGTCTTATTGGAAATGTTCCTCCTCCAAGTTGTTCTACACATTCTAAGAGATTACACAATATTTAATCAAAACTAACTATATGCCTTATACTTCATAACCAACTTTAATTGACTTCAATTCCATTCTTGTGTTAGTAATTCTACTTTAACAGGTTATTCTTAATTATCTTTAAATTGAACAATCCAAAATAAATTTTGGCTAGTAAAATAAAATAACTATACCATTTTTTATATATAAAAAATATAAAATTAATAATTAATAATTAAAACAAATTATATTTAAATAAAATAGTTTAGACCTAATTTACACTTTAAACTATCACCAATGTATCACTACTATGTGTATATCTAAACTTCTTTAAGGAGGAATAAATAATACATAATGAAAGAAGAATGTCACATCTAAAAAAATGGAAGAGGCTATAGAAATTGAGTTGATTGAAGAACATGTATATAAAAATAGAGTGATGGTGTTTAGACTAGTTAAATTTCCTTATTGAGAATATATACTCATGAATAAAGTGTTAGTGTACTTCAACATGTTTTATATGAGCATAAAACACTGGATTCTTATACATCTTCAACACATTTTTATTATATCAATACATAATTGTTGGATCAAGTTGTGGGTGTAGAATATTCTCAAGAAATTATCTAAATCATATTGCTTCATAGGTTTCTCCAACAACTACCTTGTACTCTGCTTTACTGGATTAAAAATAAACATTGTGTTTCTTCTTACAACTCCATGAGACAATGGTAGATCCAAGATTGAACAATATTTGAAGGTTTATTTTCTAGAGTCTATGCAACTTGCCCACTTTGAATATGAAAAACCACCAAGTTTGAAATCTTCATTTTTCAAGTACTCTAATCTAAAATTTTGTGTTCCTTGAAGATATCTCAAAAATTTCTTTGTGGTTAACCAATGATTATGTTTGGAATGAGCCATTAAACAGGACAAGATTCCAACTGCATAAGATATGTTTGGACGAGTAGTAGTTAAGTAAATCAAATTTTCTATCAAAATACTGTATAACTAGATGTAGTCTCAATGGGAGGAAAGCTAATCCATGAATGTATAAGTATCTACCAACACGATCAGATGATATCTAATCAATTTGAGTAGTAATGGTGGCAATACTATCAAAAATATCACATCTAGTAGGGGGTGGTGCTAGATTTGTTGCTACTACTAGTTCCAAATGTTTTGGAAGAACCAAAAGGTTTGGACCAATGAATTTCCTCTTCTTGATGGGCAATGGAAAATTTTCTCATCTAAATTCAGGTTTGTCAACAAACCTCCCTCTGCCCTATCCAACATGTTGAGGAAAATATGTGTAATCCACATCTAATTATAAATTAAAAAAATTGACATATAATTATTTACAAAAATAAAGTGGAAACTCATCATTATGAGGCCATCTATGATGGGATACCAACCATCTAGGATATATAAAAGGATCCACAAGCTCACTTGTACACCTAGTGACTATATAGCCTCTAACTCTCTCATCCCTAATAAAAAAGGAACATGCTATGCACACTATCTAATGAAAATATCCTGAAAAGGGAAATATAAAATTGCTCAACACTCATCTCATCATATGGATTGTATGATTGAATCACTCCAATCCTATGTGTAATCTCATCTCTAATAGTAACTAATCTACGTGCATTGGATAGATTTGGGGAGTTGTGTATAGTTTGATCTAAACATGTCAAGGCAATATCTAGTCTCCTAATGGTGTCCTTATATAAACTAGACCTAGAATGAGCCCACTCCTTAGACTGATTAGAGTGATGAGAAGCCTGATCATCTAGATGAGAAGTCTGGTCAACCATATGTATAAATAGAGATATGCATATAATTAAAACAAAAATTTACATTTATCTTTTCAAAACTAAAACAATTTTTAATATATACAAGTTGAACTTTAAAACCTAAATAATTTAATCTTGCACAATTTAAATTCATGTACATTCATTCATCATACATAAAAAAACTCAAGATTCATACACATGTGAAATTATTCAATTATAAATTTAATTTATAATTTATAATTATTTACATGAAATTGAAATTAAATGCATGTATGAACAAATCTACACAATTTTTTTGGGTGGTAGGACGGGCGCCCCTCCATCAAGGAGGAGGGGATGTGGCATTATTGCCACGTAGTCTAGCGGAGTAGGGTCTATTGACTGAGGTGGATGGTTTGCCTGAAGATGACGGTGGTTGGAGATGTCATGTCCTTAATATCTGCAATGATGGCAAGGTGAGTTTGTTTGTCCCAAGGAAAGCTAGAGTACAATTTCCTTTTGGCACTAGTCCTTTAGGCTGGCCTCGGCACATTTGGAGGTGCCTTATTTGGGGAGGTGGCGGTCGATTCATACTTGGAATTAATCCAAGTCGGGTTGGCTTTTTGGCTGTGGAAGGTGTGTTTTTCATTTCATTTTTTGTCTTCAACTGTGGATGGTGTGCTTTCTCCTTCTGGCTGAAGTGAGCTCTATGCTTGGGTATCAATGGCCAAGCACTCAAGGTTTGTGATAGAGGTGGTGATGGATGAGGTGGTGAAATTTGGGGTGTATACCCTGATTTCTTTGTAGTTGTTGGCTCGGCAAGCTTTGTTTAGAGAAATAACGGACCAATGTCTAAAATGGATTCTTCTAAATAATGATCCTTTGGTGGTGGTGGCAACTAAAATGATCCTGGGTGTCAGGAATTTGGTGAACAAGGAGTATGGTAGAGATAATCTGCACATTTCATCTTGGTTTTTGGCTTCTCTCCTGGATATCCAGGTTGATAAAGTCGAGGCAAAATTATTGCTTGAAAAGATGTTCAAGGAGGATTTAGTAAAAGGGGTCGATATTATTCTACGGGTGGTGGTGGTTGGGAGAGGTGTCCCACGTCCTTGCGACTTGGAGCACCTGCTAGACTCGGACGAGGCCATAAAATTGTACCCGTTTCTTCTAGATTTGAGTGGGCCTGGTCTCATGAAGCACATTATGGTTGCAGCGGTGGCAGTGGAGTTCTTAAAGAAGTTATTTGGGTTGTTGGCAGCTAGAGGTGTGGAGTGGAAGAAAGACTTTCAAGAATTTGTAGAATTGAATCATTTCATGTAAGTCTGGTTTGGTCAGGTTTTGGCATCGTAGGTTAGGGTTCTTAGCTTTAATTACCTAGTCTCTACTATGGTTATGGTGATGGCATGTTGGCCATTTTGGTGTTAGTATGAATGTAGGTGTTTGGTTGGGCTAGTTGGTAGAAGCTTCTGGTTAGTAATGGTTTTTTGGCAGTTATTGCCTGTTGATAGATACTGGTATATTTTCCTGCGATGGCAGAGTTATGTAGTTGAAACTTTTATTTCTATTATAATATAAATCTAGCGTATCAAAAAAAAAATCTACACAATTTTTTTATGTTGTCTTTTTCTTTACTAGGTAAGCGCTACCAAGGGAGTAGCTCCCATAATAAAAGATTTGAAAAAAAGAAAAAAAATACACATATTAGGAGGTGAAATCTGTGTACATAAAAACCTCTACATTAATCATATTTATTGTCAATAAATTGTGACCATTAATTATATATAAAATCTTAACATATATATTTTAGAAACTTAATTATATAGAGTTAAGCTTAGCATTTCTTTATTTCATGATTTTATTTGAGTAATGGGTGGACTCATAAAATGCAAATCATGTCACATTTGATCTATATTATACTTATTCATGTAGGCCATCACAAAAAAATAAAACAAAATAGACAAGCATATAAATTCAACTTTGAATCAACTCGTAGCAATAGACTTTAGTTGATGCAAGTAAACAAGATGATAGGAACATAACCAATATAGGCTACAAGTGACAATAAGTAGAAGCTACATGTGGGACCATCACAAAAAAATTATTGTCAAGCTTTTGTTATCTTAACACAACTTGTTGGCAAACCAAGAAGCAAGAAACATGTATTTTGAGCAAAGGATAATAATTTCTCTACTAGGTGTAGGTGTGTGGGTAAGCCATTACATCTTTGTGAGGAGATGAATAGATGTTTGAAGGATGATAGTGTGTTAATATAAGGTTTGAATCTATTGATCACATGGCTATAATTCAATTATTTGTAGCTCTATGTAAGGACCTATGTCTATATAAAATTAAATATTTATTTAGTTTAAGATCTAGTTAATTATATTTTGTAGTCACTTTGTGCATGGGACCAAACAACAAGCTAACAACAATTGAAGCACCAATTTTTCTAGGTTTTAAATGTAGTTTAGAGTATTTGAATATTTGAACGTTAATTATTTTGAACATCCAAACTTTTTGTTATCTTGAATTTTAACTAAGATTCTTATACATTTGTATGCTTTTATTTATATTTGCTCTTTTTATTCCTTTATTTTACATATTTTTTTTCTTTTTATTATTTTCAAGCCTATGTATGCACACCCCTTCTCGTAGATTGAGAGAACCAATATCTAAGCACCAATAAATTTAGGTTACTAATGCCTATAATCTTTGCAATTTAAAAAAATGAATAATATGATTGAAGAGAATGGGTTATTGTTAAATGTTGCAGTTGCAAATGTTATTGTAGATATGTATTAAAAATGTTTAGGAATACACAAGGCAATTGAACTATTTTACAATATGCATCAAAGAGATATATGGTATCATGGACTCCAATGATTGTAGGGTATGGACAAAATGGGTTTGTTGAAAGGGACCTTAGGACTTTTGAATAAATACAAGAGGTAATTATGGAGCCAAATTCTACAGTCTTTGTCAATAGCCTCCTAGCTTGTGCAAAAATGAAAATTTTTAAACAAGGTATGGGTATCATAAAAGCATTGTAGAGAGTGGATTGTTGTCAAATGTTGTAGTTGCAAATGCCTCAGTAGAAATGTATGTGAAGAGTGGGAGAATACAAAAGACATGTGAAACTATTTGATATAATTCTTGAAAAAAGTGTGGTATTGTAGAATGCCATAATTGCAAGATATGCACAATATGTTGTTCTTAATGAGGATTTAAGGATTTTTAATAAAATAGTCTAAAGAAATGTGGTCTCATAGAATGTAATAACTATTGTATATGCACAAAATGATTTAGTTGAAAAGGCCTTAGGAAATTTTAAGCATATACAATCAAGATCTATAAATTTAGTCTCTAAAACTTTTGTGAACGTCCTCCAAGCCTATACAAAAAGGAAATCCTTAAAACAAGGTATGACTATCCATTAAATCATAAAAAAGGGATTTTTATTTCACGTAGTAGTTGCAAATTCCCTAATACACACACACACACACACACACACACACACACACACACACACACATTTTGAAGGTTGTGATCATTTTGTATATCATAGAACTTAAATTCATTTTTATATTTTATTGTATGGTTATCTTCTAGTTTTAACTACACCTCTCTCTATGTTTAATGGATTATCCATAACATGGAAGGCATTAAATCATTATATTTTAGACACTATTGAAAATGCATTTGAGTCTTAAAGTGCTATTGAAATAAATTTTATTTTAAAATTTCATGTATGGATGAGCTTCTTTCAAGGGTTTATGTGTTCTTTGAAATAATTTCTAGCTTTTACAAATTGTATGAGACGAATGGTGAATTGTTTGAATTTGAATCACAATTTATTTCCACCAATTTTTCTATCAGAATAACAACTACAATTCATGAAGTTATTGATGTCATAATTGTAATTCATTTCTTGGAGCTCTACATAAAGACTTATGTCTATATAAAATTAAATATGCTTTTGGATTGATATTCATTTAATTATATTTTTTTAGTTATTTTGTGTCTAGGATCCAAACAAGATGCCATCTACAACTAAAGCATTCATGAACCCATTTTCTAGGTCTTATATGGAGTCTAAAGTATTTGAACCATTGATAGTTAATTATTTTAAAGATCTAAGTTTTCACCCTTGACTATTAACTAATATATTTATATATTTGTATTGCATCTATTTAAATATTTTCTCTCTTTATTCCCCTATTTTACATGATAGCTTGTTTTATATTTTGTTTAGGCTTGCGTGCACATACCCCCTTCTCTTAAATCGAAACAAACAATATATCCAAATATTAATTTTTAGGTTACTAATCCTTATAATCTCCATGATTTAAAATATTATAAATTTTAACCTATTGTTAGATGTTGTAGCTACAAAATCCCTCATAAATGTATATTTAAACTATTAAAGAATACATAAGGTAATAGAATTATTTGATAATATGCCTCAAAGGGATGTGGGATCATTCATTGCAATGATTGTAGGGTATGCACAAAGTGGGTTTTCTAAAATGCATTAGAAACTTTTGAATAAATATAAGGAGAAATTGTAGAGCCTAATTCTATAATCTTTACTAGTATTCTCCTAGCTCACGCAAAATTGAGAGATTTATAATAGGTTATTAATATTTATCAAAGAATATGAAAAGGGGATTTTGTTCAAATATTGTATTTGTATATGCCTTAATATAAATTGATGTGACATGTGGGAGAATACACAATGCACATGAACTATTTGATACAATACCTTAAAAAGTATGGTCTCATACAATACCATGATTATGTGATGTTAGGTTTTAAAATAGAAAGTAAATAATCCTAGAGCTCTTCTTCACCTTCAAGGCCATGGATTTTTCATCAAGGAGGTATATATGGGCTCATCTACAAATTTAGAAAGGTTAAAGGCTATACAAGAGAGTGGGTAAACTCTTCTACTCTTTAGAATTAACTTATTCCTAGGAAGGTGTTCCTAGAGGTATGCCATAGTAGGAATTAAAATTAAACAAAATGGACAACCAAAATTACAAACATTAGCTATAGCTAAGTTAAATTTTGACCCCCATTTTTGTCACTGGGTCAATATTTACTAGTTGCAAAGATTTCTTTTAAATTTTATTCAATACTTTGCACACATATTTGTACATAATAACATTCTTTTAATTTCTTGGGATAGTTTTATTTAAAGTTTCATAGACATTTCCAAAGTATGAGTATGTTAAACACAATTCTCTAAGAATATAACAGTTAGGTTTTTCTTAATATTTTCCTTGGTTTATATCACTAAACAATGAGAAGCATATATTGATCCTACTCTACTACCTACAAATATCGATGAATATTTTTTAGTTGTTTTAAATATGGATGGATGATTAGAGTGCTTTAGTGGGTCACAAAGTCATATTCAACCACTAAGAACAATAAAAAAGAAAATATAGTAGATTTATGACACAAGCAATCAAGCCTACTTAATAATCCTTCACTAATCTTATAAATATTCATACATATAACATAAAAGAGACCATTACAAATAAAACTATGATGAATTAAATTATTGCATAAATATCAATTTACATTACAATCACACCAAAAAATTTGGTGGAGAAATTTTATAAAGAAAGAGCAATCTATCATACCTCTTAACCCAAAACTCTCCAAAACATCTACAACTAGCCAAGGAGACACTAGATCACAAATATTAGCCTTTTAAACAACTACCTCTTTGCAACTTGTGGACTATGATACTTTAACAGTGAATGAACTAACAAAGTTGAAACCCTGGAACACTTGTTAAACTTTTGTTCTATGCAAACTAGAATGAATAACCTATAAAGTGAATATAGAACTCAAATTTATAGATGTGTCATTAGAAAAATTGATTCTCTAGAAGAGAAAACATGGTTGTTTGATATTGCAAATATTTTTCATACCTTAGTCATCTTTCTCATTAATTTATACACAATAAAACATTCCCTTAGGATCTACAAACATGTTATGAAGTGTGTGAGGTCACCTTTATAGAGCTTCCCCTATTTTGTAATTAACTGATGTAGATGATCATACATATGGCTCAACGGGCCTACAGATCCTTAGATAAAAGTAATTCATCATTCAAGAGAGGGATTTATTAAATTATCAACCAAGGAGTCATAGACTTTAAATGACGTTGGCACCATATATGCATTCAAGAATCCTATACGTCCTATATCAATTGAGTATAGGTGATTGAACAAAAATAAATGTATTAAAAGATGTTAACTAAAATTAACTCTACCTAAAGAACAGAGTAAGCAAATAGTAATAATTATTAATTGCTATGGGGCACTTATCACTTATGACTATAACTGATAACTATTTACATTGTAGCATGTCCTAATTCAACTAATATGAACAGGAGTATTGAATGGAATATAAACTAAATACTTTCAAATTCAGAAACTACAATACAACATTCATTATAGTATAAATTGGAAACTACAATTTAGAACTGATAATGCATAATCTTATTAATTATCTAAACTAGTGTGGCTTTGCAATACCTTAAGTGGCCCTTGCTTAAGTTGTTGCATCCATAAGATCTCCTTAATTACTTAAATCAAAGAAACATGTTGAAATATATTCTTTATTATATTTCAATCATACACAGAGTTTTGAGTGTTCAATGTAACAAAATATTCAATTCAATTTATTTCATGCAAATATCTAGTTGTTGGACTTCTCAACAGAATACCCTGCTATATAGGATCTATGAGAGTCTATTTATTCATAAGTTGTAAACAAACGAAAATTAGATGTCAACTCTCCCATGAAAATAGAAAGAGGACTATGTCCTTTAACAAAAAATAATAACTAGTAAAAACAAGAGTGTAGAAGTCGAATAAGGACTCTACACTATTTAAGATAACCTTTATAAACTAGAAACTGGCCTATTAGAGTAGGCCTAATTATAGTTGTTATTCCTTATTTAAATGGACTCAGGCTTTCTCCTTCATAATTTATTAAAAATATGAAGTGACACTTGGCCATCCATGATCTTGTCCTAAAATCATCGCCTTCATCTCACCCTAGAACTATCCTCATGATGAAGCAAATTAACTCCTCTAGATGCATTGAACTATCATCCTTCTACTACATGTTGAGAAACTTTTTGTTGCAAATTGAAAAATTCTTTACTACAAGGGTTATTCTTTATTTCTTAAAGTTATTTTTATTGTTAACTATAATTAAATGTGAAATTCTACCAAACTCACAAACATTCAAAGTTCAGACACACATTCATTAATATAACATATATCACCTTCAAATGCTTTGAAATGCTTAAAATATATAAAAATGTTAGATAATTTCTTTGGATTTTAGCAAAAATAAGATAAAAACATGCAACTATAGCAAGGAAATTGGACATTCTTATGGCTTATCGACCTTATATACATTTTCCATAATTCTAAGCATTATTATCAATATTCAAATTTGAGTGTATAGAGAAAAATAAGCCCATAAAATATGTTGAATTATGTGGCCTAGAGATGGCATGTGAAAACCAATCCCTACAATCTCAATCATAACATTAACTAGAGCATGGTGTTTTTAACGTATGTCCCCCTTGAATTTGTGCCTTTAAGAATAAATAATAATTTTTGGGCATTAGTAAATATGGTACAAGCTCAAGAGGTTATTGAGAAGACCATTGAATTCATGGTGGATGCGTTCTAGGTAGGTGGAATGATTTCCTTCCTAAGGTAGTTCAAAAATTTTAAAATATAATAAAATAATTACCATTGAAATTTTGTGTCCATGCATGATTTAAAAATCATATCGAGGCATTGAGAAAGTCACAAAGGAAACAATTGCAACACGCTTCAAAATTTTAGAACCTTACCAAGGCATAAGATATTTTCAAAACAAAGGACCTATTAGGAAAAATATAAGAATGAAAACCCATACAAATACTTTTCAGACTAGTTATAAATAGGGTTCAAAAGAAACCTAAGTGGATAAGAAACAAGGACTCAACAAAGAATTTTTTGACACTAAAATATTGAGTCCCAATAGGCTCTCTTTGGGGATATGTGGCACCTATTGGCACAATAAGAATCCAACATACTCCAGGTTGCATTGCTAACCAAAAATGGGAGTAACTTCACTCTTCATCATGAAAAAAAATAGGTGTCAATGACTACACAAAGGCACACAACAAGGTATTTTAATTTAAATAAAAAATAAATAAAAGACACAAATAGTATGGAAAAATTATATTTAGAATTATTCACATGAAATAATATTCAAATAGTATTCAAGGTGTTAGCCATGGATAGGTAGCTCCATCAAAATACATGTTAAATATTCAAATAGTAAACATGCCTCCTTTGATCTTAGCAACTTCATATGCCACAGGCCATAGAGGATCAAACTTTTCATGTTTTCCTTTGTCCTTAAATATTGTATTCCATATGAGGATCAAATCTCCAATCTAGAAGTTCCTTTAGAGAGCCTTCTTATTAAAGAACACTTTAGCATTTGCTTATTTGATAAATTTTTCTCATGTGTAGCCCTTATAAATCATCCAACTCAAATACTTCTATTACCCTATGAGAGAATGCAACACCTTCATTGTTACCAATTCCTTGTAACAATTAGTATACAAGTTTCCCAAAATTGATTTGCATCTTTGCATCTTATCCCATACACAAGTTCAAATGGACTCATGCCAATGGCAACCTTGGAGATTAACCTATTTCATATAAATCATCCTCTATTTTGTCATCCCATTTCTTCTTATTTAGATTTAATGTCCTATTGATGATTTTCATAAGACTTTAAGGCATGTGACATTATCCACTGTGATTCTTGTAGGAACACCAAATCTGGTTATGATATTACTTAACAAAATTTAATTTCTACCTTGGTGTAGCATTGAGGGTTGGCGTTCACTCAATCCACTTAGTGAAGTAATTATCTCCACAAGGATTCACTTGTGCCATTTTTCTACTTCTTTTATATTTCACCTATAAAATCAACTCCCCAATGGTGAAAAAGAGCATTTTTAGTCACTGGTAAGAAAGGGAGGGCACCCATAGACTTAAGCTTACCAAAAAACCTTTGGTAGGTCTCACACATCCTTTGTAACAACCAAAACCTTACAACAATGAAATTACTAGGAAATTTAACCATGCAATAAATTAAACCATTCCATAAAATAGGATATAAAAAATTTCTTTCAATAATTAAAATTGCAACTACATAATTGAATACATAAGAATTTCATAATAAAATCATTTTACTTTTTGAACTGAAAAGAATATACAACTTTTCCATTTAAAATTTTCATGTGAATGATTGCAATTAAATAAAGATATAAAATTTAACTTTTTAAGGAACAAAGTCAAATATCCCATATATGGATACTTTCTACCTCACAAGACTCAACTGCCTCACAAGACTCAACATGTCATCTACAAGAGGGAGAGCATCACCCAGGTGCTTTACCTCCAACCATAGATCAGTGGTCCCCCACACACCTTCCTAACTAGAAGTGGTTGTACCCTTCAATAAAGAGTATAGTTAAGAACCCCCCAGTATTTCCATCTGAGCTTTTGTGTTGTGTCCTACTTACCCAATTCGGCCATACAACTATAGATACCTTCCAACTAAGCATGGCACTTTTGATTGGATAAGCAACTCTAAAGCATAGTGAATCGACAAGTGCAAGAAGAGACTATTGCACTCACTTTGGCTAAAGTATTTTGAAATATATTCAACCACTACTTATGACTGGAGTCATTCGTTCACACACCTCTACTCGACTTGGAGAACCTTATCTGACCTAAAGTTAAAAACAAACTATACACCAATTGGTTCTACCTTTCAATAGATTTACATTTAAAATATGTTTCCCAGTAAGGTGGACATTATGACTGGATTGATAAAATACCTTGGACAATGAATTCCCTTGTTATGTTTTTGTAACATCTAGAATTTAGGCTAGTGCTAATTCAAGTCCTAATACAAAACATTAGGTTAACCATCTCACCTATTCTTAGGCTTCTTTGGAAAATATGGATGACACCATGCCATCATTATGAAATACACATGGTCATATAGAAGGTACTAACATTATATCAACAAGCATTGAAATATTAATATTTAAACCAAATAGAGGATTACTTCCTCTTACTCAAGTTTCAAACTCCCAATATCAAGTTATAAGGTTTGGGTTCTCAAAAATATCATAAGAAATAATGGGGTACACGATATATAATATCGTCAAGATTCAACCAACTTAATGTCATGCTCTATCCTGAATTTCCATTAAATAAATAGCATAATACACTATTTAATTTTATTTGACTCCTTTAGGGAAATACTTAATCAATCTTTCCATTTCTCTAGCATTTGAACTATGTTCTCCTTTATGAATTCATATACAATAAACTATATAAAAGATTACATAAATGTATCCTTTCACTTTTGTTTCCAAAAATGATAATAAAGTTCTAATATAAAGTCTCATATTTCAAACTGTATGTATTCTCAATATCTGAGACATTCAAAATAAACTATTTTCTTAAACATACACAACAACCTCTAGCATGAACTTAATTGTGAGTTCCTAGCTTCATGATATTAACATGATACGTCTTTTTAGAAAATATTATTTCTTTGCTCTTTGAATGGAAGAAAATAACAAGTTTAAAATAGAGAAAAGCATGCCCATTAATCTAGCTCTTGGCTACGAATAACTTCTTCTTGAATCCTCTAACTTTGCAAATGCACTACCTTTCTCCTTCAGTCCAACTAACAATTGTCTGGAGGAAGAAATGTTGCCTATACTCTACTATTATTCACCTCTAAAACTGGTAATTCTAAACTCTAAATGCTCAAAGATAATAATACTCGGATTACTACGCCTATTTCTCAATGCCTATTAGCATCCAAATTAAGGAAAAACTACAGGCTTATATAAGAAAATCCCACTCTTGGAAAATCAAATGCATTCCACTACTTTTTTGAGTGGTGCCTTATTTATGATGGAGTAACCTTGTATTAGTTTGCAAATTCCTCTTTAAGAGGCTTGAATCATCCTCCATAATGCTAGGGCTTGCCAAGATCTTTAATGGGAAGTTTTAATATTAATGATGCAACAATTGGATTTCTTTCTACATTGGGTCGAATTGCTCCTCCAAAGCCACAACTCAGGAAAGGCAATAAAATTTATTTAAATTCTAGTTAAATCTCAACAATAATTGCCTCTTGGATGACATGAATAGCAATAGAATTTCCATTACTCACAACCACATTCAATGCGGGTTAAATAGCATTCAAATGCATCAGTTTGAATAGCCACAATGTGGCTGGTTAAAACACCCAAAAAGGCTGATAGAAAAGCCTTTAGACTAGCCATTAAACTTCCTTCAACTACCATGTTAATGGCAAGTAAAACAAGATTAAATTTTTGACTTAGTCACCCTATTATAGTGGCTTGACTCCTTTCAGATGAAATTAGTTTTAATGTTGTTTAAAATTCCTTTATGGAATCAATTTCCCATGCCACTTTGTGGCTTTAAAGTGCAGCCTTAATAGGCTTGAAGTTGGCGCACAACATTCTTAATTTTGTTTCATATTTAAAGCTAATAAATTTCAACTATATAGGGTCGAGTATCTCCCCCTCAATTCAGCTTAAACTACCTCCAATAGCAAAATTCAAATATAATTTAGAAGTAATTCAATGCTTGAATAATATTGCTATTTAGTGAAGATCATAGCTTATGATTGGCAGTGGATATTTATCCCATCATGATATTGGCTTAATTCCATATCATTAAATCAACCCTAGCTTCAAACAGGAATTGCTCTACCTGAGCTCTTGATTGGTTTGCATATTTGACTGACCATGAATTTTCCATATACCCATCTTTTCTAGATATTTTACTTAATATTCTAGGTAAAACAAAATATTTTGTAGCACCAATATCAATCAAAATTGTAATGGTTACACCAAATAAAATACTCAGAGTCTCAATGGGAGTGATTTGGTACTCAGACTAACGATTGTCCAGTGTTGCGTGGATCCTTTATTGGAAGGTTGCTTGTTGTGATGGCAAGGGGTTCCCTCTAGGTTGCAGACCTTGTGTCTTGTTTGGACAATGACTCACATAGTGGTCACTGCCACATGAAAAACATCCTCCAAGAGGACCTTGCCTTTCTAAAGGCTTCCTTGAGTTATCCTCATTTCTCTTGGATTTATTATTATTTTCATTCCTTTTGTCCCCTCTGGACTCATCCTAATTGCTACAGGAACCCTTATCACCCCTCTTATGATAGTCTTGCTTGTTGCTCCTTCTCTTAAAAGACTAGGAAGATTGGGACCAATTAAAATTCTTATGGTTCTTTTGTTGGAGTTATGGATAGACACTAAGAGGGGGGTGAATCAGTGTCAAAACCTTTTTCAATTTCAACCAAGACTTTTAATTTTGATATCCTTTCTATTGAAAACAAAGTAGATTAATCACTTTGAAAGCATTTATGAAAAGGGGTAAATAAAGATATGACAACATCAACTCAGTCCATTAGACAACTTATGCCAATATGATTTGAGTGAGATATCTTGCATTTGCCAAAACAATTGTGACTGATAATGTTTAACAATCAAAGCATGATGACAGTATAGGTGCAACTCATAAGACTGTGTAAATGAAGACCAACATTATTGAATCACTTCTTAACCAACTGATTTCAATGCAGCTTTATAAGACACAGCAACAACAGTGCAACAAAATGACACAAGATAGGTATTGAGATAACAAAAAATTTAAGCACATTATAAAAATTCATGAGCTATGAATCAAATGAATACTTTTATACTTTCCATTGAATCATAACTTTCAACAATGATAGAACACTTGTGCAAGACATTTTGATATAACCATTTTCAAAGATGAGGAAACTAGCATTCAACAATGCTCAGATTGATAAGAACAATTACTCACAAAATTATCACAATCAAGAAGCATCATGACATCAAAACAAAGAGACCATAAGACAAAGAATTTACCAACTGGAAAACCCTCCTGGGGTAGAAAAACCACTCCTAAACTGCCTCACTGGCTTAACTTCAAAAACCACTGCTTACAATGCCTTATAGGCTAATTTTTTAGCACCAAATCAAGGAGCACCAACCCCTCATTTAGAGACACCAATCTCAAGGAGCACCAACCCCTTAAAGAATTTCAGAACAATAATAATATCAAAGGATCTCTCTATTTCCAAATGAGCTCATAGAACCCCACACTTAATCTACCTAATACCCTAAAGATTCAACACAGTGAATCCTTAAAATATTAAATAAATTAAGGTTACATCAGAGCTCTGCAACATATTTTCATTTTTGTATTACAGAGCCTTTTCAACATTTCATTTTTGATACAACAACAAGTTATGATATCACATAATCACCTCCCAAAATTTCACAGTGATCAAACACTGTATTTATATCTTTTCAAAAATATAGATCTGTTAAAAATGAGTCTTCAAAAGATGTCATTTTCAAAAGAATCTGAAAGCCCCATACTATTCTTAGAAAAATTGACCCAGTAAAATGATGATCAGTAGATGGATAATAAACTTGTGTAATGCCTATGCAGAAGGCCGTTTCAAATTATGATAGGAATAAATCAAGTAAAGCTTCATTTTCAAACTGCAAGAGTTTTTCAAAACCCAGATCAAGTAATATCATTTCCTTCATTAAAAACAAAATAGTCATATGAATCTATTTTCAGAAAAATACTTTTTGTAGATAACCATCATTTCTATCATCTATCAATAAATCCATTTAAATCCACAATGATACTGACAGAATTCTCAAAATGCATGACTACCCATCAACTGAAAGTCACAAACCCTCATTGCAAGAATAAAACTCTATCAGGGCATCATTTACTTCTTCAGTAACTAAAATGCAGAAAGCCATTTTTGAAATCAAATATAATGACAATAAAACCTTCACTGTAAAGTCAGAATGGAAGAAAATTGAACCCTTGTCTCCACCAAATACCAACAATAAATCAAATTTTCAAACTACCCATAATGCAGCCAAGAATAACTGGAATCAAAACAAGCATTTCTGACAGAGGTAAATGAGTAACTGTTTATCTTTTCAGATTTGAGAAAAACCAGTTACACTTTTTGTGAAACAAAAAGTAAATGATGAATGAGATACCTGACATGATCAATAAAACTAAAACGAGAGCATGATAATCTGTTCAAAAGAAACTATCAACCCAACAAAATAACACCATCGAATCTCCTTCCAGATTCGAGCTTCCAGCCAATGTAACACACCAAACTTAGCAGCCATAATCTTCATGGTTTAACCATTGATTTTGCTTCCTATCAAAGTTGTTATAGCTAGCAGTTCAATGAAAAACAATAGTTACACTTCCTTCATGGCGGTGGCATGGCTAGGGTTCCATACTCAGCCAAAATGATAGCACCATAAAACACATTTTTCCCTAACCTTTCAAAAGCCAAGTCATTCGATGACTTTCCAAAATCATAATGAGATTTGAAGTCCACAAAAATAAATTCACATGAAATAGATAAAACATCATGATGAAATTAAATCTGTTGTCAAAAACTTTTACCACAAATGCCGACACAAATGATGTTATCTCCATGACTTGTCAAAGTCAATTCAAATAAGTGACATGTGACCGATTACAATTTCCATGTGCTCGATGAAAACCACAAATGAAGGCTTAGGGAAACTCAATAGGGTTTAATTCCATTTAGATGTCGACCCCACAAATAATAACATGCCCGATGATAAACAAATATTATATGCAAAAAGAGAAGAGTTTGAATAGTCAAGATAAGCATTTGCCTTTGGATGTTGACTATAAAGTCAAGGCTTGGGCATAGAAGACTCCAAGTATAAATGATAAAAAAAATTATGTCATGTGTGCCAATAAAATGCCATTAAACAAGTGAGATACCAGAACCACAGTGAATACAATGCCTCCAAACAAAATGTGAGTTTAGGATGGCTTTAGAAACATGAGAGCAATGATGTTACTAAACCAAGTTTCATGGAGCAAATGAATCAATAACCAAACTTCCTGAGATGGAGTAAATGCTTGATAAAGCAATATAAATAAGCAATGAACCAAAGATATGTGCCATATTTATCAACAATAAGTCATACCAACTAAAACCATATTTCCATAGACATTACCATCATTTGTACCTGCCTTGAATTAATATACCTAAGCATGTGAAGGTGACAATTTCATTAATTCTAAAGCTGAAGAAAACCCTGACACCATGAATACCATCTGAATAACCTAAACCAAACCTTATCAACACTATCAATCTGATATAATCATAATCATTTGCAAAAGAATAGCATTCATAACATTGAACCAGAATTCTCATGAGAATCAACATGAACCTGAATCATAATGATTAACCATCTGTAATAGCCAAGAGTAATCAAATATGTATCATGTCAAAGCATAAAGATCTTGATAGACCAAATCTAAAATTGTCAGACCATGAGAACCAAGAAAGTGATTTTGTCATCAAGGACAAACTATGAACAAACCAAGAAGCACAATTGAGATCCAACATCTTTTCCCTATAGGAAAACATGGACTTGAGCTTTTGTTCCTGCTTAATAGAGTTCTCATATACTTGGTCCATTATGGTGGGACCATGCACATCCACCTCTCCACCAATTTGGGCATTTAATCCCATAATGAAATTCCTGATCTTGAACCTCTCATCCTTTTGGTATTGGGGGACATATTTCAAGAGGTGCATGAACTGCTCCTAGTACTCGTTCACCGAAGAATCTCCCTACCTCAAATTTTGGAATTCCATGAGTTTCTAGTCAAAGTAGAGTTTTTGGCAACCATCTTTTCCTAAAGATGGCTACAAACTCATCTGATGCTAACTTTAAAGAACTCAAACTCGGTTATATTTTCTCATTCATCTACCACATGGATACTTCTCCAGCCAATTGATAGGCTCCCCAAACCGCTTTGGTCACTTCAAAGTAATTTTTTGGACCTCAAAGTATTTCTCCATTTCTATGAGTCATGCCTCTACAACATCTCCGCTCACCATACGATCAAAATTTTATGGAGTTATTTTCTTCATATCTCTTGATAACTCTGTAGCCAATTGGTTTCTCTTAGCCTCATTTGAACTAGATTTAGAAGGGGTTTCACCATGTTCACTTTGAGTGGTGTTCTCATGGTGATTCTCATCCTCACCCTTAATGGTGTGTTCCTTTCCATGCCTACCCCTAACTTTTCCCCTAAGGTTCTCAATTCTTTCCCTTGTTTCATGCAACATAGTGAGAATTTGGTCAATTTTTGCCTCGAAATTCCCAGAAGGTTGCCCTACCTCTTGGCTTCTTTCTTGTTTGTTCCTAGTTTGAACCATTTTGGAGTTCTACTTCACCTAAATTTTCTAGTTTAAATGTTTCAATTAGTTCCCCAAATTTTTGCATAAAATAATACACATTCAAGAGATTTCCATACATTCCATTATAAGAAAAAGAGAGATTTTGACACAAATTTTTCAAACTTTCTTTTATTATATCATAGATGGATTACATAACATCTTTATTTGTTGTAATGTTTATCCTAGAACAACTATTCATTGTGGTCAAGAGGAGTATATCCCTTGGATTCCTATTCACTGTCAGAGTTTATCACTATGACCTCGGGTGGTGGACGCACTCGTAGGTTCTCTCACAACCCTTCTTATTTGTTCAAAGGGGAATTGATGTTGCATTTGCTTGGCATGTTTCTAGTAGGAAATGGTTTATCTTAATTATCTTGTGGAATGGGTGCAATGACCTTTGTTGCCTCCTCCTTTTGCATCTTCTCTTGTTTAATGCATTTATAGCTTCATTGAGGGTTTCAAAGTCACCAAGTCATACCCTCTCATTAAGGTCATTTTCTTCTATGGTTTTCATTAGGGCTTCTTGTTGGTGTAAATAAGTATTTTACTTATTACACTTTACTTAAGCTTACTTAGGGAATGCATATCATTATAGGTTGCACTTGTGACACCTAGTTATTTGCATCTTGCATCTAGGTTGGTGAATGCATTGAGAGATATGAGTTGGACACTTAGGGAAGTGTGTGTAGGAGAAATTCCACTCTTTGTGGTGTAATCTAGTTATCACCTTTTTATCTCCACCTTTCATGGCATGATAATTCCACTTTAGGTGGGTGATCCACCTTTCATGGAATTATCTATTATTTCTTTCTACCTACCCTGCACATGATTGGGACACTTGTCTCATTCATGTCCCTTCATTGTGTCTTAGCTTGTCTTTATAAGCAAGTCTTGTACATACTTTTCATTGTCTATCTTCATTGTACATCTTCATGCATATTGAGAATACAATAATCATATTCTCTCATCTTGTCTCTCTCTTTTTTGCCATGTTTAGTCTCTTGATCCTATTGATGTTTTTCATAAGTTCTTACACTTCTCACTCTTTCTTGGCCTTGAGATATCATTCATTACCAATCACAGATTTCTTGGTGGTCATCTCAAGTCTCACCATTATGGCACAAGAATGTCCAAACATTAGCCACTATTAATTTTGGACGTTAAGCTTATGTAGTGAGTTCATAGGCCCAAAGTGTGGAACCTAGTAGCTTTGATACCATATGTAATTGTATACACCTAAAATCGGTCAAGACATTTATTAATTAAATACTAGTTATTTAATTAATATTCCATCTATGGATAAATAAATTCTCAATTTATTTATATAGTTCATATCTTTAATTCTCCAAATTTAAAATCATATTCTTCTAATTTAATTAAATAAACAAATTTCTAAAGTTTGTTTTATTTAATTAATTTTCACTAAGCTCAAATTAAGAATTCAAGGACATGTCTACAATTTTTCATGCCACCTCACCAAGGTCACATGAAATTAAATAATTCTAATTTTTAATTAGAATTATCTTTAAACACATAGCTTATTCCTCACACAATTGATTCTCCCACACATTTGGCATTCAAACACATGGTCTTTTTCTCCCACACTTGATTCTCCCATCCATTTGGCATGTTTCCCTTGGTCAAGGGGACATTCTCCAAGATTCTCTTGATCTCCACCGTTCATCCCTCTTGTTTGAATCTAGACCGTTGATCTTTTCCACATCACAAGATGCTTGGAAAAGCCTATAAATAAAACCCCTTGCTACAAAATTTTACATCCCATATTTGAGTAGAGTTATTATGTAGGAATAGCTTTGGAGCATTGGAGCATTTGGAGTTTATAGTTAGCATTATTTAGCATTTTAGCAAGTTTGCATTGTACCATAATGTTAACTTAGAATCATGTTTTGCTTTATAGTTGTATTTTATTTCATGTTTTGCTTTATAGTTTCCTTTTAGTTCATCATATCAATGGTTATTTGAGCATATGCAAAATCATTTTAGCTTCTTATCATAGCATTAGCATTGTATAATCTAACATCATTATCCATTTGTCAAAATATCACCATTATCATAGTATCATGGCTTTTATCACATAGTCTCATGTAGGAACTTAGATTTCTTACATTTTTCAACAACATCTCATTTCTCAAGTAGTCATTTTAACAACCATAGTGCACATACAAAATCTAAGAGCCAAATGGTTTAATAAATCCTTGAGAATAGAGGACAATGGAATGTTTTTAGGAATTTAATCTTGTTTCAATTTGATTCAGTTTTATTGATTAAATCTCTAATATAATACGTCTCATTGGTGTTTGTGTGCTTTAGTATTGATGTCCTTTATCGACAAGGTCTTGACAGAACTCTCCTCTAATGTCTGGAATGTGGCGAGTCTAAAGCAGCTTTACGAGAGGTTCATGAAGGTGTTTGTGGAACTCATTCGAGTGGTTTAACCTTAGCCAAGAAAATCCTTTGTTTGGGATATTACTGGCCGATTATGGAGAGGGATTCTTTTTAGTTCATCAAGAAATGCCAAAAGTGTCAAATTCATGGCAAACTAATCCACGCACCAACACAAGAACTTCAACCTTTTGCATCAACATGGCCCTTTTGTCAGTGGGGATTGGATCTCGTAGGGAAATTCATCCATCTTCATCAAATGGACACAATTTCATTACCACAACCACAGAGCATTTTATGAAGTGGATTGAATTTGTTCCCCTAACTACCATCACAGGAAAGAAAATCTCATCATTTATCCTTAATTATATCATCTGTCAGTATGGCATCCCTCAATCCATTATCACGAACAATGGTAAACCATTCAAAAATTAGGATGTCCAAGAACTCTATGAGAGGTTCCATAAACAACATCAATTTTCTACACCATACTATCCCCAAGGAAACGGCCAAGCAGAGGCCTCAAACAAGACTATCCTAAAAATCTTGAAGAAAACCGTCAACAAGGTTGGACGTGATTGGCATGTTCAACTGAACCCTATTTTATGGGCTTACAGAACCAATATTTGAACGTTGACAAGAGCTACACCCTACACTCTAGTCTATGGATCAGAGGCCATTCTTACCATTGAGGTGGAAATACCATCACTTTGGGATCACTGAAAGGGATCATATTCGATGAGGATTATAGAGTTTTTAGGTTGCAACAATTGGAACTATTAGATGAATGTCATCAGCAAGTAGTTGATCACCTGAAATCCTATCAGTAGAGAATATCTAGGAGCTACAACCACAGAGTCAAACCAAGAACATTTCAGGTGGGTGACTTGGTCCTAAAAGAAAATCCCCATAGCCAATAGGATAGAGAGAAGGGGAAATTTGAACCTAACTGGCTAGGTCCCTTTGTCATTCTCTCAGCCTTCGAATCAGGAGCATATCAGTTGTCCACACCAAAAGGAGATTTGTTTGATGAACCCCTCAACAGCCTGCACCTCAAGAAGTTCTACACCTGAATCATCCAATGCATCGGAAAGAGTCCTGAAAAAATACAAAAACATTAGAAAATTTCCTAAAAAAATGGTTGCCTTGATGAAAACCTAGCAAACAGGCATCTTGGTAACAAGAAAAAAATAAAATAAATAAATAAAAAATTTAAAAAATCATAAAATCTGAAAAAGTGCAATAAAAGCAAGTAGTGAAAACCTGGCAACAGGCGCTATTTGTGATAGGTTAGCTTTTCCATCTATTTGAGCATGTTGACAATTCACTTTTTCCATCCATTTGCATATCATCAGAAAGATCCATGTACATATCCTGGCATCATGGTAGTGCCTCACCCTAGACTGGGGGAAAAAATTTGGACCCACTGGGGGAAATAAACTTTGAGCTTGAACCAATAGAAAAATAGCAATAGGACAAACACAACAAGCACAATGATCATAGTCCAACACAACATTGAACATCGATCACCATCAGTAACATATCAATCATCCATGCCAAACCAATCCAATCACGAAAAACCTCAAATGGATGATGTTCCTTCTGAATCATGGATCTATCATTGTGGCATGACTGTTCAACTATTGAACTTTTGATTTTTTCTATCATATCTATGGAGCACCTCGATGATGTATTGAACTAGAGCTAGGAAGGAGTATGATTTTTCTTTGTCTAATGTCTATGAGTTGATCATTATTACTATGCAAATTGTCACGGGACGTGCTCTACAAAGTATCACTGATGACATTTTGAATTTGCATAGGAAAATGGTTAACTCTTGTTTGTTTATGCAAGCAATACTTAGTTCATCTCAGTTTAATTATACCTAGATTCTTGTGTTAACTTGCAAATATAAAAAATCATGGAAGTAGTACTCAGGTCATCATGGTCTAAATTATACCATCGATGTTTGTACTCACTTTCAACATTTTAAAGGTTCAATGATGATAAAAAGCATGAAAAATCGGTTGTTACAATGACAACATTTGCATGTTAGGACTACATAGTTAGGTTGCATCCATATTGGCTTACATCTATATCTATAGGGTTTCCAAAGCTGCAACAATTTCACAACGATGTTATCTCTAACACTAATGGATTGAGTATACTTGACATTACCAAAAACATATCATTCTCATATGGAAACACATCAGTTGCATCATCATTTGCATACATTAGAAAACATTATCACATCATTCATCCATCCATGCATCGCATCATAATATTTGCATCAGAAAACACAAAAAGATATGCATTGCATCTCATTTCCATAATCAAAATCATGTCATATAGTTGCATTAAGAAAGTGGTCCACTAAGCTTAAATGAGTGAGTCTCTTCAGATTTCCAAGAAAGTTGGGAAATACGTTAGGTTTTGTGAAGTTTAACTAAACAAATAATCAATGTACTGCAGCCTTCCCGCCGCTTTGGAAGTTGGATAGATTCACTCATTTAAGCTTAAGGCCCTAGAGGTTTTGAAGTCTTGTGAACTCAATTAAACATAATCATTTGCATCACATTTCATTTGCATCAAATAATCATTTGCATAAACAAAATCATCTCATTCATTATTAATGGATTAAGAAATTGGTCCATTAAGAAGATTGAAAGACATATCCAACAGAGTAAGAACAAAAACATCTATATTTTGAATAGGGGCATAATTGAACTTGATGCATCATTGAAATCATTTATTCCTTTAATAAAATGGATCTTGGATTCACATAAGAAGATTGAAAGACATATCCAATAGAGTAAGATTTCCAAGAATAAAAATTTGTTGAAAAATATGACTGGATAATAAAGGATATAATTCTTTGTTATGACATGTAAAACCACTAGTGAAGATAGATTTGTTAGGATGCATGAATTTTTTATTACTCAAATCCAAGACTAACAAAGGACTAGCTGGATCAACATAATCACCACATAAACATCATGTGTCATTTACAAAATTATATCCATCTGACATAGCATAAAACATCATCCATAAAGCATATCAAATCATCAATCATGCATTATCATATCATCATTGCATACATCACAATAAATCATCACATAGGCATCATTGCATAATCATCATGATCATCATCATATAAACATCATAAACACATAGAACTAGGCACCAGCATACGATCATACCTTCATCCATTCCTTGCATCATTTATTTGCATGAGAAAAAAGTACAAAAACATCATATACATCACATTTCATTGGCATAATAAAATCCATCACATGCTTCATTTAGGTATCATTCATAAAACATCATGAAAAACACATCATTTGCATCATCATTTACATCCATAACATATCATATCATCATTTTCATATAGAACATCACATATCATCATAAACATGGAAATTAAATGCATCCATCATAATCATCATGATCATCATCATAAACATAGGAATTAAATGCATCCATCATAATCATCATGATCATCATCACATATCAACATCATATAGACACGTAGATTATAATCATCGCCGCATATCATATAACCTCAAAATCATAATGTCAAAGGTGCAAAGATATCCAAAGGTCTAAAGAAATACATCAATATCAAAAAAATGGCAGTGTATCATAAAATATGAAATCAAGAGGTACATCATCAATGTCTCAACTAAATAAAGAGGTTTATACATGTCCAAGGTACATCAAAGAATCATAAACTAGAGCTATGTTGTGCTCCCCCCAGACGGTGCTGGAATATGACCTGTATCTCCCCCACCTGATGGACATGCCCCAGGATCTTGTCGATCTCCAAGCAGTGGCTGTGTGACACCCATGCTAATGGTACGAGACCAGGACCTACCAGACTGAGACTGTGCAAAGCTCTCTCGCCGCTCTGGAGGAACTACCTCATGATATCTCCCTCGATAAAACTCAACCTCCTGGGCAGTGTGACATATCTCTCTAAAATAATTTGAAGCTCTAGCAGCTGCTGCAACCTATTGTAGCCTCTCAGTGATACCCTTAGCCTGCTCCACCCACCATCTCAGGGCATCCCTCTTCATAATCAATATGGCAATCTATCCCTGTATCTGTCCATGTGCCTGTCCCTGGGCCGATACCTATTCAAGCTAGGCCTATACCTATTGCACTTGTTGCCTAGCTGCATATCTCTCTATTGTCAGTGTCTATATCTGCCTGTGTGCCTACATGAGTAGAGCTTGCACTTGCTCTAACTGACCTTGCAGCATCTGAACCTATACCTGTAGAGCAATTATCTATCATTTTTTGTTGTGATGGTAGCCTGATCTCTAGCTATTGTTGTGTTGGGGCCACTAATGATTGCCTCTTGCGAGGCACTCTTATCTCTCCAACATTCGGCCCTTGTCCTCTGCCACCCTCATCATCACTGTCATCCTTGCTATCCCCATCCTCACTACTCTCCTCCACCTCCTCCCCCTGCTCCTCTTCCTCCTCCACTCTCTGTCACCTCTACCCCTAACCTCCTACCTCCTCCTCTAACAATAATGTTGGCTCATCCAAAATCGTGATCTGGGGGAATGGATGCATAAACATATACAAGGTATACTCCTCAAATATTGGTGCATCAGTGATCTATGGATGCACCCCCCAAATGTCAGCCTATAACCCCTGAAAGTGATGCACCACTGCATCATAAGACAACAATGGCCCCTACTTTGTAGCATCTTGTCATCATCGTGCATAATGGGCCACTCCCTGGGGTATCAATACTCTTAGTAGCATGAATCTCTTGATAATAAAATGGGTTTGGCTGATCAAATAAATCAACTAATACAAAAATGGCATCTTTATGTCATCCTTTGGCCACTACTCCCAATCAACATATGGCCACCATACCACTGACTCTAAATCATCCAGTGTCCTCCAATACTCCAACTTACCCAACCTAGGCTGAGTAAGTCGACCAACATAAATATGAACATATGGCCTCATGACCGGGTGTTGCCTTTCTCCAACTGGTTGACTAACTACTATATGCTCCTAGGCCCAGACCTAGAGCAATGTGACCCTAGCTGATAAACTCACTCCTCACAGATATACAACCTAGTGCAGATCATGGTAAAGGTGTGCAAGCATACAACAACCCCATGCATATCGAGTGTCATGAACAATTATGCTCTCCAAGATTTGCCCCCATCCAACTAAGAGTCCCTTTGACTTGCGATTAGGACAAAGGAACCCTCCAATGAAACCGGCTAGAACAAAAGGAAAAGTGGCATATGCATCAACCATGTACCTCCACAGAATCTCATACCCACATATATGGTCATCCCAAAATACTCTCTGCAGCACATCAGTCCCGCCCTGCTCATGTGCATCAGATAAAACAAGCTCTCCAACCACAGGAATCCGTAGAATCCTATAGACATCCTCAAGTGTAACTATAATCTCACCAGTGGGAAAATGGAAGGTGTTATTCTCACTGTGCCACCTCTCAGCTAAGGTTGTCAACAAACCCCTATTATTCTTGATCTAGGGCATACTGATAAGAGATGACAAACCACATCATGCAATAATAGTTGTCTCGAGCTACGTCAGATGGCGAATCAACTCCCATGTCCTCGGGAACCTCTCTCTGATCTACAGACTAGTCAATGGCTCCTATCATCACAAAATCACAAATCAGAAAATCAATCAATCGACATCAACCAATCAATCAATCAATCAAAATCAATCAACCTATCAATCTAATCAACTCTAGTGAGACTTTGATCAAATCTTGTGAGCAACAATTAATCAATTCAACCTTGCCTATCATGAGGTTTATCAAATCAAACAATGCACCTCACATATCATGTGGTTCATCAACCAATTAAACCTTTCCTATCATGAGGTTTATCAAATCAATCAATATACCTCACCTATCATGAGGTTCATCAATCAAATCAACTCACCTATTATGAGGTTCATCAATCAAATCAACCTCACCTATCATGAGGTTCAATCAATCAACTTAACCTCGCCTATCATGAGGTTCATCAATCAATCCAACCTCGCCTATCATGAGGTTTACACATCAATCAACTTATAATTGATCCTTGCCTATCATGGGGTCAATTATCATCATCCTATCATTGCATCTCACCTATCATGAGATCAATGGACATCTAATCTATCAACATCATTAATCATCATCAACACAAAGGCTGACGTGATAAAACAAAATTGAAATCAAGGAGTCTCAACAAGAAAATCATCAAATTTCCCCAATGCACTAAAGTAGTGCTTCTATGCATTGAAAGATCCTATGCGCCAAAAAAAATAATCAATGTGCTAAAACAGACCTTCAATATGCCGAACTACTCTATGCGCCATTTCATTTACTCAATGTGTCGAAACAGGGCCCTGATGCACCAAAGTATCCTATGCGCTAGTTCATCTCATTAATGCGCTAATCTAATTGCCCTAAATTCTAATTTATCCTATGCACCACAACAATTCATGAATGTGCTTATTCGAGTCACCAATACGCTAAATCTAACCTATGCGCCATTTAATTAATCCTATGTGCTAATCTATTATATGCGTTGGAATAGTTACCCTATGTGCCATTGCGGTGACCGTATGGGATAAAACAATTCAAAATTCGAATTCAAAGAAAAACAAGCAGGAAATTAATTACATGAAATATGAGGCGGTTTTCAGGGTACTTACCGAAGGTCTATATGTTGTTGGGCAGTTGCGGCGCCTGACTCGCTTGAACCAGTGTGTGTAGTAGGGGATCACCATTCTGCTCCAAGTTTGCACTCTCACTACCAAGTTTTCAAATTACAAAATGCACAAATGAACTTCTAATCACTATTTTTAATCTTTTAAACGTTAATTAAGTGGCATTTTATGGGGATGTTTTATTTTTATTTTTCAAAGAGGCCTTAATTAATCAAATCATCACCTGTTGGCTTATATATCATTTTTTTGGGAGATAAATCATTTTTGATGCATAAAATTTTGAGATCATCATCAAATCATCGAAAAATCATCAAAAAATTTTAAAAAATCAAAAAATCCTAAAAATTCAAAAATTCATCGATTTATCTCCCAAGGGGGCATATATCTGTCATCACCTAAAAATCAACGTCTGGGGCATCGAATTTTTTTTTCTCGGCATCGATATCAAATTTTTCTTTGAAGCAACGTGTAAACACATTACTTCACAGAGGGGAAAAATGTATACACCTAAAATGAGTCAAGACATTTAATTATTTAAATACTAGTTATTTAATTAATATTCCATCTACGTATAAATAAATTCTTAATTTATTTATATAGTTCATATCCTTCAATTCTCCAAATCTAAAATTATATTCTTCTAATTTAATTAAATAAACGAATTTCTAAAGTTTGTTTTATTTAATTAATTCTCACTGAGCTCAAATTAAGAATTCAAGCACATGTCTACAACTTTTCATGCCACCTCACCAAGGTCACATGAAATTAAATAATTCTAATTTTTAATTAGAATTATCTTCAAACACATGGCTTATTCCTCACACAATTGATTCTCCCAAACATTTGGCATTCAAACACATGGTCTTTTTCTCCCACACTTGATTTTCCCATCCATTCGACATGTTGCCCTTGGTCAAGGGGACATTCTCCAAGATTCTCTCCATCTCCACCATTCATCCCTCTTGTTTGAATCTAGACCGTTGATCTTTGCCACATCACAAGATGCTTGGAAAAGCCTATAAATACAACCCCTTGCTACAACATTTTACATCCCATATTTGAGTAGAGTTATTATGCAGGAATAGCTTTGGAGCATTGGAGCATTTGGAGTTTATAGTTAGCATTATTTAGCATTTTAGCAAGTTTGCATTGTAGCATCATGTTAACTTAGAATCATGTTTTTCTTTATAGTTTCCTTTTAGTTCATCATATCAATGGTTATTTGAGAATATACAAAATCATTTTAGCGTCTTATCATAGCATTAGCATTGTATAATCTAACATCATTATCCATTTGTCAAAATATCACCATTATTATAGTATCATGGCTTTTTTCACATAGTTTCATGTAGGAACTTAGATTTCTTGCATTTTTAAACAACATCTCATTTCTCAAGTAGTCATTTTAACAACCATAGTACACATACAAAAATGGTTTAATAAATCCTTGAGAATAGAGGACAATGGAACATTTTTAGGAATTTAATCTTGTTTCAACTTGATTCAGTTTTATTGATTAAATCTCTAATATAATACGTCTCATTGGTGTTTGTGTGCTTTAGTATTGATTTGCTAACTCTCCCACATTTCACACACACAGTAATAACCACAAGCTTACAAAATGGAAATTACTAGGAAATCTAACCATGCAGTAAATTAAACCATTCCATAAAAATAGGATATAAAAAGTTTTCTTTCAATAATTGAAATTTCAACTAAATAACTAAATACATAAGCATGTCATAATAAACTCATTTTACTTTTCGAGCTGAAAATAATATGCAACTTTTTCCATTTACAGTTTCCACATGAATTATTGCAATTAAATAAAGATATAACATTTAAATTTTAAGGAACAAGGTCAGAGATCCCATATCTGGATACTTTATTTCTCACAAGACTTGGTGTGTCATTTGCAAGAGGGAAAGCATCACCTAGACACTTTACTTCCAACCACATACTGGCGGTCCCTTGCACACCTTCCTAACTAGAATTTGCCCTACCCTTCAACAAAGAGTATAGTTAAGAACCCCCTAGTATTACCATCTGAGCTCTAGTTTTGTGTCCTACTTACCCAATACGAACATACAACTATGGATACCTTCCAACTATGCATGACACTTCTGATTGGATAAGCAACTTTGGAGCATAGTGAACTGACAAGTGCAAGAGGAGACTATTGCACTCACTTTGGCCAAAGTATTTAAAATATATTCAACCACTACTTACGAGTGGAGTCATTCGTTCACCCACCTCTACTCGACTTGGAGAACCTTTTCTAACCTAAGGTTAAAAACAAACTGTAGACCAAGGTGGTTCTACCTTTCAATAGATTTACATTCAAAAGAGTTTTCCCACTAAGGTGGACATTATGACTGGATTGGTAAAATATCTTGGACAATGAATTCCCTTGTTATGTTTCTATAACATCTAGGGTCTAGGCTATTGCTTAACCTTCTCACCTATTCTTAGGCTTCTTTGGTAAATATGGATGACACCATGCGATCATCATGACATACACATGGTCATATAGAAGAAGGTACTGGCATTACATCAACAATCACTAAAATATTAATATTTAAACCAAATAGAGGGTTGCTTCCTCTTACTCAATTTTCAAACTCCCCATATCAAGTTATAAGGTTTGGGTTCACAAAAATATACATGATATATAATATCGTCAAGATTTAAGGAACTTAATATCACGTTCAACCCTGAATATTCATTAAATAAATAGCATAATACACTATTTAATCTTATTTGACTCTTTTAGGGAAATACTTAATCAGTCTTTCCATATCTCTAACATTTGAACTATGTTCTCCTTTATGAATTCATTTATAATAAACTATATAAAAGATTACATAAATGTATCCTTTCACTCTTGTTTTCAAAAATGATAATAAATTCATAATATAAATTCTCCTATTTCAGAGTGTACATATTCTCAATATCTGAGACATTCAAAATAAACTATTTTCTTAAACATACACAATAGTCTCTAGCATGAACTTAACTATAAGTTCCTAGCTTCATGATATTAACATGATACTATCTTTTTAGCAAACATTATTTCTTTACTCTTTCAATGGAAGAAAATAACAAGTTTAAAACAAAGAAAAGCATGCTTGTTAATCTAGCTCTTGGTTGTGAATAACTTCTTGAATCCAACTTTGCAAATGCACTACCTTCCTCCTTTAGTCCAACAAACAACTTCCTGGAAGAGAAAATGTTGCCTATACTCTACTGTTATTCACCTCTAAAACTTGTAATTCTAAACTATAAATGCTTGAAGATAATAATACTTATATTACTACACCTCTTTCTCAATACCTAGTAGTAGCCAAATTAAGGAAAAACTACTTGCTTTTATAAGCAAAGCCCACTCTTGGAAAATTAAATACATTCCACTACTATTTTGAGTGGCACCCTATTTATGTTGTAGTAAACATGTATTAATTTGAAAATGCCTCTTTAAGAGGCTCAAATCATCCTCCATAATGTCATGGCTTGCTAAGATGTTTAATGGGTAGTTTTAATATTAATGATGCAACAATTGGATTCCTTTCTATATTGGGTCGAATTGCTCCTCCAATGCCAGGTCTCATGAAAAGTAATAAAATGTATTTAAAATTTAGTTGAATCTCAACAAGAATTGCCTCTTGGTTGATATGACTAGCAACAGATTTTCCATGACTCACAACCACATTCAATGTGGGTTAAATAGCATTCAAATGCATCAATTTGAATAGCCATGATGTGGCTAGTTAAATCACCCAGAAAGGCCAATAGAAAAGCCTTTAGACTAGCCATTAAACTTTCTTCAATTACCATAGTTAATGGCAAGTAAAAAAATATTAAATTTTTTACTTAGTTGCCCTACTATAGTGGCTCGACTCCTTTCAAATGAAATCAGTTTTAATGTTGCTTTTTTTTTGTAAATAAAGGTGGCAAAGCCACGAAAATTTTATTAATATAAGAGGATTTTACATAAAGTATTGAAAGGGAAGCAGAATATAGCAAAATTATATGCTTATCCCATAGATAAATACAAAGTCCAAGATATTAGGGGATTACATGAATCCATATAAAATACATGGGATTTGCCATCTTTTGATAGGCATCAGCTTTAAACAAAAAAGACCTTGAAGAATTCAAGAGAAACTAAAGCCAACATGATAGGGCCAAGAAAGCACATAGCCAAATGACAAAGATGGAGCTAAATTAAAGGGCTAGCAAAACCAAGATGAAACTATTGGTGTCATGCCAAGAGAGACCCAAAGAAACCACTGAAAAACCTGCAAAATTGAGATGAACCCAAGATACTTCCAAAAAAACCCTAGCAGAGAGCATCAAAAGATTTAGAAGTAAGCCAATAACCATGATTGAAAAAATAAAAGAGCAGAAGAATGAGGGGCCAAAAGTAAAAATGCCCCAATCGATGAAAAAACCCTTAAGTAGAACTTTCCTCAGAAGAAACTATATCCGCAAGTGGCAAAAAATAGGGCTCCTCATGTGGCTCGATAAGTGTGTGCCTTATAAGTAGGCGAATAGCATTGTAAAGCTCTTGGATAGGGTCACAAACTAAAATTTTGTAATGGAACCTAAGGTTTAGAAGTCGTGCATTGAACTCTCTAGGGCAGTCATTGAGTAAACCATGAGCCATAGTGCAAAGAAGTATGGAGAGACGCCTATCTCAAAGGAGGTGTTGCCTAAAAATGATGCCACCAACTGAATTTGAACCTTGAAGAATATCATAACTTTCCAAGGTTGGTTGCAGAGAAGAGAGTGGGCAGATATGAGGAAGCAAATAGGTGTCGGCTAAGAACTTAACCATTTCTACACACCATAAAACATCCATGATATTTGAGATGAACCTCAAAGCCAGTTCATACAATAGTGCCATGGAATTTAAATCCATCTAGTCAAAACCTAACACTACCTTAATTTCATCCAAAACTTGCTTACATTCAAATGCAAATGTCCTCCTTAGTTTTTCTTCTGAAAGTGGTGAATTTCCTCGAATTTCATGAACTTTGGGAGGGACAAGAACCCTGAATAAGTTCATTTCCAACATAGAAAAAAGAAATAGAACCAAAGAATTGTATGAATGAAGACCCACTAGGAAGCCATGTATGAAATAGATAGATTAGCCACTGTATCACCACAAAGAAGGCCTCACACATGCTTGCATTTAAAAAGATATTAAATGCTCAAGCAGAGCCATTACCATCAGCCACTCACTTAATGCAGTGCTAGGTATTTCAACATGCCTTGGAAATATTACTACTTTCAAAGGCATGATAAAATCAACATTTCACCAAATGTGCCACTAAAATGCTTCTCTAGTGTCAATCAACAAGATTTGCCTCTTGCAGGCAAACAACAGAGAAGTGAAGTGACAAGTAGGAATCACATCTTAAGCCAAATTTGGTCTAATGCACGGGCAGACACCAAATGAAAACTTTATACTAATAATCACATTTTCATTAAATACCAAATCCATGGAGGAGCCAAGAATCCCTCAGGAATGTTCACCCAAAAGAGATAGGTTCTAGCATTATCAAATTACCAATAATTTGCTAAATAAAAGCTTCTCTAATGTCTATTAATCAAGAATTATCTTTTGCAAGCTAACAATATATAAGTGATGTAACAAGTAGCAATCACAAGTTTTTCCAAATTTGGCCAAGTGCACAGGCAACCACCATAAAAAGATTTGATCAGAAAACCAAAATTGCTATGAATTCCATATCCACGGGGGAGCCAAGAATCCCTCAGGAATGTCTGCGCAAATGAGACACAATTTATTTTGGGGAACACAAGTGAGGAAGGCAAGGACAGTTGTTAGTCCCAGCAAGAATGTATGACAGAGGGTCGCATGAGTAACCATTATCAAGACCATAAATGTTGGTGTAAAAATAACGCAGCAAAAAATTCCTTTTGTTCTTTTATAAATGCAGTCCATTGTCAAGTCCACATCAACTTCACCATAATTCCATGTACAAAAATATTGAAAATATGATATTCTTCAAGGTTTGAATTTGGTTGGTGGCATCATTTGTAGGCAACACCTCCTTTCAGATAGGCGTCTCTCCATAATTCTCTACACTATGGCTCATGGTTTACTCAATGACTGTCCTCGAGATTTCAATGCACGACTTCTAAACCTCAGGTTCCATTATGAAAATTCAATTTGTGACCCTATCCAAGAGCTTTACAATTTTGTATGCCTACTTATAAGGCACACACTTATCGAGCCACATGAGGAGCCCTATTTTCTGCCACCTGTGAATATAGCTTCTTCTGAGGAAAGTTCTACTCAAGGGTTTTTTCTTCAATTGGGGAATTTTGACTCTTGGCCCCTTGTTCTTTTGCTCTTTTATTTTTACAATCACGGTTATCAACTTACTTCTAAATCTTTTGATGCTCTCTGCTAGGGTTTTTTTGGAAGTATCTTGAGTTCATCTCAATTTTTTCAGGTTTTCCGGAAGTTTCTTTGGATCTCTCTCGGCATGGCACAATAGTTTCATCTTGGTTTCTCTGGCTCTTCAATTTAGCTCCATCTTTTTCATTTGGCTTTGCACTTTCTTGGCCCTATCATGTATGTTTTAATTTTGTTTGAAATTCCTTTATGAAATCAATTTCCCATGCCACTTTGTGGCTTTAAAGTGTAGCCTTAATAGGCTTGAAGTTGGCGCATAACATTCTTAATTTTGTTTCATATTTAAAGCTAATAAATTTCAGCTATATGGGGTCAAGTATCTCCCCTTCAATTCGAATTAAACTGTTGCCAATAGTATAATTCAAATAGAATTTAAATGTAATTCAATGTTTGAATAATATTTCCATTTAGTGGTGATCATAGCTTATGGTTGTTAGTGTATATTTCTCCCACCATGATATTAGCTTAATGCCATATGATTAAATCATCACAATAGCCATCAATTAAGGCTATTATGCCCTTTGATGCGCACTTAGCATAATGTTGACATATAATAACATATACGCATAGTGTCAATGTATAATATGTAACGTAAATGTATGTATCTATAAATGTATCATCTAGTTCTCATTAAAATATATGTATATATACTCATGGATATACACACAAACGATAATGTATAACCGTTGAATGTGTAAGTATGTGTATCCATACAAGCATACATATACATATTGTAAACAAAGATTTTAGGAACCCTATTGGACACTTACCCTTCTAGGATGTTTCACCTAAAAGGGAAGGAATAGGGTTAAAAGAATCTATTGTTTAACACTCAAAGCTTAATGTAGAGAGGGATGCAATTATGTCTAATTATGATTTATTAATGTTCTAATCTGAAAATGAAATGATATTATGATGCTAAACTTATGAAAATGAAAAATGTTGGAAAACACAATGTGATATGCAAAAATGCCTAAGAAATGCAATTAAATGATGAAATGATAGAACAACAAGGAAGAGGTGCACCTGGAATCAGAAGTCTGATGCTGGAAGATTCTGGAATTCTAGAAATTTGACTAAAATGTTGACCGGGACACTTAGGCCAGTCTGAACGACTTAGTCCTAGTTTCGAGAAATTTTATCGAAATGGGAATCTACCAAATGGGTATCCAAAAATGTCAAAATCAAATTTTAGACCCAAAAGCGAGACTAATTCACCACTAGTGGCGACTTAGTCCTCCTACAAATCTATGGGAATTCTGGACAAAATATGGAATTCTCTAATCTGTATTCTCTTTCCTAACAGGTGGTTGTATTTGATTCTGCAGAAAACGGGGCAGAAAGTCTCCCCAAGCATAAAATTAGGGTTGTCTTGATTAGGTTGACCTTGTGCACTTTTTGATCACTTTTCAACACCTATTGCTTGATAAATCTACATACAAAAGTCACATGCAAAAGGGGGAAAATGGTTGAGGGTTAGAGAATAGGGGTTTGCCTTGGTCAAACCCCACTTTGGTAACCAAACCCTAAACAATGAAATGATATGAAAAGAGAGTGATAAATAGATAACATGCAAGTGCAAATTTCATAAACTTACCATGCCATTGATGCTTAAAATCTAAAGATGTGCAATGAAGACCTCCAATAGCTTGACTCAATAATGCTTGATTTGCTTGAATGCTTTGATGAATGCTTGAATGCTTGTGAATTAGGAGAGTGTAGGAGGAGATGTAAAATGAGGTCAAAAACCCTTATTTATACCTGATTTTATCAAAATTTCCCAAAATTAACACATCACAATCCAACCTCAAGGGTTAGAGGACAAAATCTTGCTAGAATTTTGAAATTATTTTGAGTTTTGTGCCAAAAAGGACTAAGTCGCCCCTATTGGTGACTTAGTCCTACTTAAGAAAATTAAGTGGGTGTCGGGAATTTTGGGGGATTAAAACTTGTCCAACGGGAATATCCTTAACAACACATTTGAAAATGATTGGAAAGTGTATTAAGGGGTCATTTAGACATTCAGAAAGGGTTGAATTGGTGAAATTAATCCTAGAAAAGCGTGAAATTTTGTTACAAGACTTTACAACACTTCAAAATAGGACTTAATAAGTGATGAAAAGGTGATTTTTAGGTGAATTGTAATGAATAGAGTCTAGAAAAGTGTAGAAATGTCTTACAACACTTCACAACACCTTCACAAGACATCATAATTTGAATTTTTAGGACCTAATGTGAATGTTTTGACCACATTACAACATTATTCCCAAGAAAAAATAAATCCAAATCCCATTAGAAAGACTTAAGTGAGCATAAAAATGTCAACTATACATTTTTTGGTGACACATTAAGCCCCCACTTTAGTGAGAGGATGAACTTGCTTCAAACTCTTGCTAAAGTAGCTCAACATGCACATCAAGAGGGATCCTAATGCACTTACGTTGGTAAGATGAAACATCAATAATCAAGAAGGATGATCAAGCCCCCAGGATCAATATCTCATGGAAAACCAAACATAAGAACAAAAGGAACACGCTTGATGATGAAAATGAATGAAAGCTTTGATCGTCTATCTAGCTCGTTGTGGATTAGATCTAGGCTAATTGTTTGAAATAAGAATTCATACTCACTCCGGGGTGACAAAACTCATGGTGGTCCACCAGGTGAGAAAAATAAAAAAGGTGAAGTACATAGGCTAGCTGACATGCACTCACAAACACATAGGTGGCTATGAGGAAAGTCGTGCCTCAGAATGCACTTCCTGCTCAACCAAACTAAAGTCATACCTCCTGATAACTTTAACAAGGCACCACAAAGAAAAAAAATGATGGTTCATGCTTCATGAGACAAGCAAAGCTTTGTATGCTTAGAACTCATGAACAAATGCAAAAGGTACCACAAGCATGCAAGTTGCATTATGCAAGGTGGCAAAAATGTAAAAAGGTAAAATGCAAAAATGAAATGTAAAATGTGAAATATGTTCAAAGGAGTCTTGTTAAGCTCATGCAAGGTTTATCACTTAGGGAACATTGTGTCTAATGTTTCCAAGAGAGAACCAATCAAAGAATATAATATTCACAACTTAGGGGATGCAGTGTGTCGCATCAGGCCACCAAGAGGAATGTAATATTCTAAGATAGATCACACTTATGAAAGACATCATACCCAATGTCAACCACAAAGTGACACACACATAGTATGAAGTGACAAGGATACACTAAGAACCAAAAATGTAAATGAAATGACGCCAATGTATGCCCCCCACTTTAAAAAAAATTCTACACACTGTTCTAAGAGCAATTACTTTAAAGTAGCAAAGGAGAAATTCAAAAAGAAAAACAAGACATGAGAGCCAACTTGGAAAGCCCCTATGCCAAGTCATATGTTTCTAAGTTAGGCTACGTCATGCAAATGAACAAGAAAACAAAATAAAATAGGGTTGTCCCCCAGAAAGGAATACACCAAACACATAAAGGATCTATGGATTTGGGGTTAGTATGTTCGTTGTTGCAATGTTTTTTATGAAAGAGCTCGAAATTGTCATCATTCCCCAAAGCATATAGAACTGGAAGAATGAAAAAAAAAGAGCAAAAACAAATGAAAAATGAAGTCCATTTTGAGTCAACATGGAAGAGACATTTCAGTCTCAACGCTTTGCATCATCCCCAAAAGGAAAACACAAGAGAAAAAATGAAAAAGACAAAAACAGAAGGGAAAAGCTTTTGGGTCAACATGAAGGAGACATTTCGGTCTCAATGCCTTGCATCATCACCAAAAGGCAAACACAAAACAAAATTGAAAAAGGAAAAAAGCAAAGGAAAGGCTTTTGGGTCAACATGAAGGAGACATTTCAGTCTCAATGCCTTGCATCATCCCCAAAAGGAAAAACACAAGAAAAGACAAAGGAAAAGGGTCCTTTTGGGTCAACATGGAAGATACATAGGACGTATCTATTCTTTGCATCATCCCCAAAAGGAAAACACAAAACAAAAGTGAAAATGCACGACATAGAGAAGAATAAAGGTACAAATAGAAGAAGTGTACAAAGAGAGTGAACATCAAACGCACATGACGGGGGAACACAATACACACATACAAGCAAATCAAAAAAGGAAAAATGTAGAAGGCAAGCAAGGAAAATGCAAGTCAACCATCTAACAAGTCATCTGCCTCCCAATCATGTGCAGTATATTGCAATGGAAGTTGACTGTCTAAAGGAAGAATTGCAAGGGTCAAACTAGGAGATGTGTCGAGTTCATCACTTGGTTGAGAAGATTTATCATTTAAGCTCATGGTAGATGAAAATAATGATTTTAGAGTGTTATGCACTTCATCATCTATTTTTGTGATTTCCTTGTCATCATCATCATCAAGATTAATTACAATAGGAGGACAAAGGGTTAATTCCAAGGAAGGATGGATCAAAAGTTGCAGTTGTTGGATTGGTTCATTTTGTTGTGAGGATTGGACTGTGTTATCTTGTGGTGGGTCAAGAGGAGGAGGGTGATCATCTATTGCTTCTTTCAAAGGAAAAGGTTGATTGTCTTGATTATTTTTTATTTTTCTTTTGATGAGCAAGGAGACAACGATGACACCTACGCTCTCTAGCTCCACGGTTTTGTTTAATTTTATTTTGAAGTTGTTGAGGTGTAAGAGTGGGTTGATCCATCATAGGTTCCTTTTCTTCCAAAGGGGGAAGAACATAAGTAACCGAAGAAGATGGGTCAATCACTTTCTCTTTGGCTTTAAACATGTGTTTAATGCGAGGAGGCATGACGGGATTGGTTTCATTTTCTCTTGGTTGTTTAAACGAGGAAGGGGAAATGTTTATAGGTGGTTGGTCATGAGGTTGTGTGGTTTGTTCAATGTTGGACTTAGGCTGAAGCATGGTTTCATCTAGGATAGGAGGAGTGGAAGTGGATGGAGACTGGTTACGAAGAGACAATTCGACTATACATTTGGCTTTGAACTTTTGATAGGCTATGAAGAAGAAATCCTTACGAGGGATAATAGGCTTCATAGGTTTAGGCCAAAAGGATTATAGGGAAAAATTACCTTTGGAGGGAAATGGGTTAAAGCCACTATGGTTTATGGTAAATATTTCATTGTCATGTGGAAACTTCAAACACTTGTGAACAACCGAGGAGACCACTTTCATCGAGCGAAGCCAAGGGTGGCCTAGCTACAGATGAAATTGATCTAATTGTGAAATGATAGAAAATGTTACTTCCAAATTTTTGGGTCCTACTTGTAATGGGAGTACGATCGATCTAATCGTAGGGCATGCAAAACCACTATGTTTTTTGATCCATGCAATTGGTTTATTATAGTTATCTTGATATAACTCATGTAGTACTAAAAATTCTTCTATGATCACATTCTCTCCACAGGCGGGATCTATTAATATCCCATTGGTGGGATTATCATAGATTTGGCCGGCTATGTAAAGAGGACCATCAAAAAGCTTTTGAAGTATATATTTGGAAGAAAAAGTGATATCAAGATTTTTGTTGGTTGGGCCCTTACGAGGGATAATGTCTATCGCACCCACAAGTTCATCCATAGGAGTAACTTGGGTATCATTTGGAGTTATATCATGTTGTCCAGTATTTGTATCAATGTTCATGACTTGAGGGTTTGAAGGTTCGCTAGCCTTGCCAAATGAAATAGTGTGTTTAGGCATAGGGTTGGTAAAGATTTGTAACTTCTGGTTAGGGGGTGAAACTGACTTATTACCTTGATCATTGACACCCGCAATGGACAAATGACTTAAATTAATGAGGTATTGAACTAAGTGTCTTAGATGCTTACATTGTTCAGTGTCATGGCCATTTTGGTGATGAAAATGGCAATAAGCATTTTGTTTGAAGTTGGGTGGTAAAGGCTTGGTGGTATCAAGTGGTTTAATGGTAGGAAATGTTATCATTTGTTGTTGCAATATTTGGGTCATCGTGTTATGAAGAGTAGCAGGTAAGGGAGTAAATTGTCTCTTCGGGTCCCCATAAGAAAAGGGTATTGTTGCTTTAATAGCTACCACTTGATTTGGAACATGTTGGGGTGGTTGTGGAGAAGGCTGATTAAACTGTAAAAATCCTCCATTGGTTTTTCTAAAGTTTTGCACATTGTTGTGGGTGGATTGCTTAGAATTCTCAGCACGATTAGAAATGGAATTTGAATCACGACTAGAAATTGAGTTGTGATAGTCACAAACAGTTGTACATAAATATAGGAACAAAGGAAATTTCATCATAGTTAACTTATCTTGAAGGTGAGTGTACAATTTCTCGATAAACATCTTTTGCAGATGCGAATTAGGAATCTTAACATCAATTTGAGCATACAATGATTGGTAACAAGAAATTAAGTTAGTGACTTTTTCATCAGTATTTTATTTACAATGCATTAAATCTGCCATTGTTTTCTTAGGAGTCATGTGGACCTAAAAGTGACTTATGAAGGCATCTACAAGTTCATTGAACAATCAGATGGAATGATTGGGTAAGTTTGGAAACCACTCTAATGTAGTGTATTTTAAGGTCCGAGGAAAAAGTTTGGCTAACAGCTTCTCATCGAGGACAAAGTCACTACACAAGGATGTATAGGCATTGACATGGTTAGTAGGGTCTCCTTTACCTCTGTATTTCTCAAACCTACGCATTTCAATTCCTTGTGGCATATGAGTGTGTAAGATTTCAAGGGATAATGGAATACTACAAACATGATATGTAGGTGGAGCATTTTGACTTTGGCTAATGGTGGAGATTTTTTGTTGCATGGATGAAATGGTATTGAGAAGTTGTGTAATAATGGGATCGATGTAAGGAGTATGAGGTGGAAGGGAAAATGGAGATGGGGTGTATGTATTGTTAGGGGAAGTGAAGGGGACACTAAAAGGGATGAAGGTGGAAGAGGGAATGTTTGACGCCACAAAGGAACTAGGAAGCTAGTTGGAATTGCAAAAGAAGAAGCCACATGACTAACTTATGGCATTATTGTTGTAACTTGAGGAGTGGTATAAGTTGGTATCAATGTTATGGCTAAAGGGGGAGGAATGTGAGATCCTCCTTGGCTTGAAACTATGTTTGTTGATTAGGATGTGGAAGGAGCATGTTTATTGTATATCTCATAAATTTTATTCATAACTTATAATCCATCATCACTTTCAATCAAATGATGAAGGTTTTATATGGAAGGTATGGTAGTGGCAGAAATGTTTTCAAGGGATAAGTCTTGTTGTAAATGTGCAAAATCTTCATGGATACTTATGACTTTATCTTATAGAATTGCACTAGTGTGTGTGTCAACATTCATAGGGTGGGAAGGTGAAAGCATATAAGTGGTATGATCAATGCCTAATGCACCATTGTCCATACTAGGAGTAGGAGCTCTTGAGATCCCAAGGTCCACTACGAAAGTGTTATAGCAGGAAGCCATGAGTCTAGAACTTCGTCTCACTAGAGTATTATAAATGGGGCACCAAACACTCATACAAGTACCACAAGAGATAGGATGGAGGTAAATTCAATGCAATACAGGACAAATAAAATGCAAAAAGCAATAATTTTGTAAACTGAAACAGAGATGCAGTACCAGAAAATAGAAATACAGAAAATACCTAGAAATTTTAATGCAAAATATGCAAAAGGACTAAGTCACCCAAGGTTTCGATTTAGTCCCACTGATGATGTTTTTATGTTTTTTCAGAATTTTTAAATGAAATTCTATGTCTTTCAGATGCACAAATGTAAATGCAGAGTTTTTGTCTTTTTCAATGCAATAATGCAAGCTAATATGAACTTTTTCGCTAATGCAATTTGAAACCTTAGGATGCACTTTAACTAATGCAAGATGCAATGCAAGGGAAACCTATGATGAACTTGAAAATAAAAAAGGAACAATGTTCAAAAGATGTAAGTTCACCAAAATGTAAACAAATATTTTAGGAACCTTATTGGACACTTACCCTTCTAGGATGTTTCACCTAAAAGGGAAGGAATAGGGTTAAAAGAATCTATTGTTTAACACTCAAAGATTAATGTAAAGAGGGATGCAATTATGTCTAACTATGATGTACTAATTTTATAATCTGAAAATGAAATGATATTATGATGCTAAACTTATGAAAATGCAAAATGTTGGAAAACACAATGTGATATGTAGAAATGTAATTAAATGATGAAATGACAGAACAACAAGGAAGAGGTGCACCTGGAATCAGAAGTTTGATGCTAGAAGATTCTGGAATTCTAGAAATTTGACTGAAATGTTGACCGGGACACTTAGGACAGTCTGGGCGACTTAGTCCCAGTTTCAAGAAATTTTGTCAAAACGGGAATCTGCCAAATGCGTATCCGAAAATGTCAAAATTAGATTTCAAACCCGAAAGCGGGACTAATTTTCCACTAGTGGTGACTTAGTCCTCTTGCAAATCTTGGGGAATTCTAGACAAAATACGGAATTCTCTTATCTGCATTCTCTTTCCTAATAGGTGGATGTATTTGATTCTACAGAAAATGGGGCAGAAAGTCTCTCCAAGCATAAAATTAGGGTTGTCTTGATTAGGTTGACCTTGTGCACTTTTTGATCATTTTTCAACACCTATTGCTTGATAAATCTACATACAAAAGTCATATGCAAAAGGGAAAAAATGGTTGAGGGTTAGAGAATAGGGGTTTGCCTTGGTCAAACCCCACTTTGGTAATCAAACCCTAAACAATGAAATGATATAAAAAGAGAGTGATAATTAGATAACATGAAAGTGAAAATGTCATAAACTTACCACACCATTGATGCTCAAAATTTGAACATGTGCAATGAAGACCTCCAATAGCTTGACTCAATAATGCTTGATTTGCTTGAATGCTTGTGAATTAGGAGAGTGTAGGAGGAGATGTAAAATGAGGTGAAAAATCCTTATTTATACCTGATTTTATCAAAATTTCTTGAAAGTAACACATCACAAGCTGACCTCAAGGGTTAGAGGACAAAAGCCCCCTAGAATTTTGAAATTATTTTGAGTTTTGTGCCAAAAAGGACTAAGTCGCCCCTATTGGCAACTTAGTCCCACTTAAGAAAATTAAGTGGGAGTCAGGAATTTCGAGGCATTAAAACTTGTCCAACAGGAATATCCTTAACAACACACTTGAAAACAGCCAGAAAGTGTATTAAGGGGTCATTTAGACATGAGAAAGGGTTGAATTGGTGAAATTAATCCTAGAAAAGCTTCAAAATAGGACTTAATAAGTGATGAAAAGGTGATTTTTAGGTGAATTGTAATGAATAGAGTCTAGAAAAGTGTAGAAATGTCTTACAACACCTTCACAAGACATCATAATTTGAATGTTTAGGACCTAATGTGAATGTTTTGACCACATTACAACATTATACCCAAGAAAAAATCAAGCCAAAGCCCATTAAAAAGACTTAAGTGAGCATAAAAATGTCAACTATACATTTTTTGGTGGCACACACACACACATATATATATGCCCCTCTTAATATCATTCATTCATACATACATTTCTTTACATGTTATACATGAGATCATATCATGATAATTTTGTAATCAAAACAATTATGAAGATAACAAGAATGTAAAACGACTAGGTTAACTTACCCAGAAGTTGCAACTAATGACCAAAGACTTACTTGGCTTCGAAGGTATCCAATAACCTAACCTATGTGGTGAAATTGAACTCAAATGGAATTACTAGTAAACCCATAGACTATACCCTTCTCCCAAGTGATACTCTCCCTCTCTCTAGAGGGCGTGAACTTTAACCTACATTTTTACTTAGAAAAACAACCAAGTAGTTAGTCATAATATATTTACATCATATTCATATCATTGCATATTTTTTAGTAATTCATTTAAATGAAAAACCATCAAAATGCATAAAACTTCATCACATAATTAACTTTCAAAGTTTCATAATCACATAATTCATCATTGCATTTGACATAAGGTAAAAAGTAATTTGTAATTCAAAGGTGAGGTATAACATCCTTATCCTTTCAACCACAACCTTGAATATAGTAGGCCACACAAAACAGCTCAAAGTACTTTATGCATACTTATTTTGGTTTTAAAATAGCCTCCACATATACCCTAATGGAATTCATCAATCAATTGGATAGACTATTCTTAATTTAAACATTTGAGTATCAAACACTTGGGTCTCTCCATATCAAACTATCATGGATTAGCATATACTTTTGTGACTAACTTTAGGGTTCTCTTTGTTGGAAGCTTGATGCTTCCACCTATTGGTCAGCATTGACCACGTGATTCGTGACATGGTTTAACAACCTCTTGTGGATCCTTAATCTAGGATAGTAGCAAACTCCTAACAAGCTGACCTTTTGGGAATAACGGCTAGCTCAACTCCCAAC
Organism: Sequoia sempervirens; assembly: GCA_007258455.2. Lineage (NCBI taxonomy): Eukaryota > Viridiplantae > Streptophyta > Pinopsida > Cupressales > Cupressaceae > Sequoia > Sequoia sempervirens. The sequence goes on along the minus strand of VDFB02000017.1, from coordinate 100,370,440 downwards.
AAGTGATATTAGAGCGAGGGTTCTGGGTTTGAATCCCATGTTTGCATTGGGAGGGGGATTGTTGGAAGCTCGGTGCTTCCACCCCTCAATTAGCATTGACCACGTGATTCACGGCATGGTTTAATGGTCTCCTGTGGATCCTTAATTTGGGATAGTAGCAGATTCCTGACATGCCAACCTTTTGGGAATAACGGCTAGCTCAACTCCCAACACTCTTTTGACATTCATTCATCTTGGTAGGGAACTTCATGTTCAAAAAATAAATATAATGTCTTTATACAAGGGATAATATTTCAATGAGAAATCATCATGTGTGTTACTAGCATTAACTTCATTTACCTTAGTAACCTTTAGTTTGTTATTTGCCATCAATTTTTCCAAATTTTAAACTCTTACTAGTTCTTGCTCATTTGAAATTCAATGTCATATTCTTGGATCTTGTTGATCCACTTACATCTTTTCCTTGAAGATTCTTGCTAGGTAAGAATACCCTTCATAGTTGTGTGTTGAATATATTACAATTACTTTTGCACCAATCAGGTATGGCTTGGAGTAATTCACAACCTTGACCAAGGCATATGTATGCTTGTCCATTTTTAAATACTTCAGCTCTAACCCCTACAAGGATTGCTAGAGAATGCAATCAATTATTTATACATGTCCTTGTTATTTTTTAATAACATGCAATAGTTATTGTGGAAAGAAGAAAATGAAAAATAGTTGGAAAGGCTTAAAATAATAAAGATTGATAAGAATTGATGCCTCCTTTATAACTTTCTTAATTCCAAAAAATGTTTCTAATGGATTTTCCTTCCACATGACTATTTTTCCTTTATTTAACATGTTGGAAGTTGGCTTGGTTATGTTTCTTGGAGTCCTTGACCACAATCTATTTATACCCTTAGAAGTCATCCATCCTTGACATTAACTTTGAACCTATCACCTTTTTCAGTAAATGATCCATGCTAGGAAGATGATAGTTGTCTTTTATGGATTTTACATTCAAATACCTATAGTATACACATAACCAGGTTATTTATACATTCTTCTTCCTGACTGGAATAAAGTTTAACACCCATTATGAGTATTTGATTGGTTTAATAATACCACCTTTTATTTTCATCAATTCCTTTTGTATTTTGTGGGCAAGGTAGGATTGATGGGTCTCTATTTTTGGTAAAATGGCTTTTCATCTAACTAAAGTAGAATTTTGTGTTAAAATAGGTTCTTCCTACATGTCTTCAAATTATCAACATGACCAAGAAAAAAACTTTTTGAATGTCCAAGTAATAGCATTCTCAGTATCCTCTTTTCTATTGGTTTTAATCTTTTACAACTGTAGACCATATTTAGATCAATATTTACCTTACGCAAGACTTTGATCAATTGGATGACCTTTATTTTTGTAGTGATCTGCACTATCAAACATTATTCATAGCTCAACCAACCCTTTAAGGGTTTTATTAGTCTTTAGCTACACTACTTCATTCCCTAACATCATTTTTTCTATCCTCAAATCTACCATAGATTCCCAATCAATTACTTTGATATCAAAATCCTCCATTCAATTTAGGATTCTATAAATACTAGCTATTATTGAATACCTATTAGCTATGAATATTTTCAAGTACACTAGATCTTGTTTATGATCTCAATACTAAGTTTGCATTGAGAAGATAGTAAATTTAGATCAAATTTTGACACCACAATGGTTATAACATCTACCGATTCATGTTTAACATGTCAACCCATTCATATAGGGTGTCATTGTAGTCATGGAGATGTGGGCGAGTGTAGCGACGATGGAAAAAGGTGGATTTTTGAATTCTAAAAAAGCTACAAATGATGACTATGGAGATGCTAATGACCCAGATGGCTGTTGGGAGTCCTCCCTCCATCGGCTTCTTAGGTTTGGTGTTGGGTATGGACTCTTGGTGGGTTTCTTTATTGATGTTACTTCAGAAAACTTGGCGGTTGCTGGTACTGGGTGTCGGCATGCATTTTCTTCTATTTCTATGGGGTTGTTGCGGGTGCCCCTCCTACTTTTCTTTTGGCTTCCTTCTTGGTTGAGGGTGTGTGTTGGTCTTTCTAAGGAAAGTTGGTTGCAGAATGAGCTTATTTCTGCTCTGGCTCGATGTAGTTGGAGGGTTTGGGGGTTCTTAGTGTTGGCTTGTTCTATATCTTGTCTTTCCTTGGTCTTCCTTAGCTTCTACCCGATGCTTTTTTTTAGTGGCTCTTTGTTGTTTTCTAGCTGCTCTCTTTACAAGGGATGTAGGAGTGCGTTGGTGGATTTAAGGAAGTTGGGTTGTTGATTGGGCCTATTTTTGTCCCTATTTGGAGTAATAGGGAGTCTTGGGGGTTTCTCATGTTGGCTTGCTCTTCATCCTACTTCCTTCTTGTTGTCTTTCATTTCATCCTCATTCTCTCTACTAATTTGTGGGCTGCTTGTGTGTTTTGGTATCTCAAGTGATCCTTGATGCTTGTGTTTTTTATGGGGTTGTTGATTGCCTGTGTGGATTTGTTGATGGTTTGGGATGGGTTGTCCATGCCCTGTCATTTTATGGATGCCTTTAAGTCTCTTTTAGAGCTGATGGTTATGTCCATCTCCCCTATTTTTGATGGGGTTTTTTTGGATAGGATGAGTGTTTTTTTGTTTTCCTAGTTTTTGTCTTTGGGTAGGGGTGCTTCTATCTTTCATTTGTCAGATAGGATCTCTGCTCACATTTTGTTAAAGGTGATAGTGGAGCTAGTTTCTTTGGGCTTGAGGTTGTTGAAGTTTTTACTGGATGTGGTGTTGGCTTTGGGTTCTTTTCTATTGTTGACTTGTTGGTTGAAGGGTCCTACTATTTTGGACTCTTTTCAGATTAGTTGTGGCCTTTTTCTCTTAGCTGGGTGGTTCTCAAGTTTTATTTGTAGACCCCAGTTAGTTTTGTTCCTTGTGCAAGGTTTTCCTAAGGAGGCTATAGTTGCATGCTTGGCCACTGGGTTGGATTTCTCCTTTGGTCCTATGGAGGTGGCCCCCCCTTAATAGTTATTCTTATTGAGGTGAGAAGTTTTCCTATGGAGGTGGAGGTTGAGGATTTTGGTGATGTCTAGTTGCAGTGGTTGTGATGATCATATCTTCTTCTCCAATAGAGGGGAGAGCTCACTCCTTTAAAGGTGCAGTTGGATTTGGTTTCATGTTACCAGGTGAGTCTGAGCTGCAGGGAAGTTGATTTACTACAGTTTTCAGAGGTGTATTACAAAGCCCCTATTGAGGTGGGGTGTTTGATCTTTTTTATGGTTCATACCATTGTGTTATTTGCTCTTTTAGTGTTGATTTTCATTCTTGGCTTAGTGGTTTCTTCCATGAGCGGTCAGTTTGCTAATGCCTGGTAGATGCAGGTGGGTTCTTCGTGTAAAAGGGTTTTTGGTCTTGGTTAAAACTAGGGTGTTCAAGGGTCTCGAGCCCTTATTTGTTTGAAATATGCAGTGTGTGTATTCATGTATTGCTTTTGAGGTTTTTGTGGGGTTGTTGGTGGTTTATGTTGTATTTTAAATGCAGCCTAATTTCCTTTGTGTTGGGTTTCAGGCCCCATCAAAACCTGTATTTCCCTCTAATCAAAAACATGTCCACCCATTCAATACTAAATGTATCAATAATTATATGTTGTCCCAAACACCATTTCTATATCTTTTTAGAGTATCATCCTTTGTTGCATAAATGTTCTTTATTTGTAGGTGATGATCTCTAAATCTCCTAAAACTTTTATGCATTTCATTCCATGTTTGTGTGCAATATTTAAGCCAAGCATTAGTGCCTCATATTCCACAATATTATTTATGAATTTGAATTTCAACTTGAAAGCATATTTAAATGTTTCATTATTAGGAAAAACAAGGATAGCTTCAACCCTTGAGCTTTCTCTAGAACATGTAGCATCAAATGATATGGTTCACAAATCATTAGCATTTTCAATAAGGCTAGAAATAGAGAAAGGTTTTGCAACCTCATTATTTTCTTCATCACAATATTCAATGAAGTGATCAAGCTCTGTGTCTATGTAGTGCACTTCATTAGCTATCTTGTATTTATATTCAACACCCTTTTATCCTTGTGTAATTTGACAATTTTACCCTCTCACAAAATGGTAGCATAGGATATATCCATTTGGATCCTAACACCCATTAAAGTGTCCCATTTTTTAGATAACATGCTCCACTTAGTTAGACATTCAAAAATAATTATATTCATTAAGAATGACTTCTTAGGATATTTGGCCAACTAAACTTATAAAAAAATTATAATCTTTACAACTTAACGTCAAGGGAATCCATGGAAAAACACTAACCATAGGACTTAGACACCTTCAACCCTAAACAATTCATGACAATGAGAGGCATTACATTTCTTTAGGCTCTTGAGTCTAACATGCAATTAAGGGAAGTCCACCCATTGATCAACAATGTGGTGTAAAAGAGATCAACAATTGCTTGACTATTTGATAAAGAATACCCTAAATACACCTCTATAGTTTCTTCTTTATCTTTGGGAACAATAATGGAATTAGGATTTTTAACATACTAATTAGTCTATTTTATGGCAAAAAATATGACAAAACCCTATCCCTATGTTCAAGGATCCTCCATGGTTCACTAACTAGTATCTAGTGATCCTAATTTAACTTAGCATCTACACCATATCTACATGGCTATAAATATGTACGAGTGTATTTTGTGGGACTATTATATCATTTTCTCAAGGAATAAAATACATTGGAAGATCAACAAATATAAGATCATTTCCTTTCACATTTTTGTTATTCCCTTTTGTGCAACTCCATCTAGCAACTAAGAAGGATTGTGGCGTTGCTTCACAATATATTTATTTCCATTTGAATTATCCTTCATACCTACAATTGTTATATTTTGTTGTCTTTAGGTATGTACTTCATTTTTTTGTATGGTTCTTGCATTGGATATTTCCTCTTTTCAACTCTCCTCTCCTTAGGATTGTAATTCTTAATATCATCCCTTGTAGCATAGCTTTCTTCTCTGAACTAGGTTGAACTACCCTTGGTGATACAACATTACTCTTATCTTTTGGGGGAACATTTATGCTTCTTAGTTAGAAACCATTATTATCATGTATGGATGTAGCTTCAACAAGGATCCTCTTGTCTTTTTCTAAAGGAGTTTTCCCTTCGTAAGTTTTCCTCGTCACTTCTCTCAAATATTCAAAATCACGAAGTGGTAACTCATATTATCCTGGGATAGTATCATGATCATTTTAAAATATTTAATTAGCACCTTCATGATCAAAGTAATCACTTCCTTCATCATTGAATTGATATTAAAATGCATTCATTTGTTTAATATCTTCATCATAATACTATTTATTTTTATATTCATAAAGAATATCTTCATTTTTGTTAGTAGTTAGGGTAGCCATACAACTTGTTGGATAAAAAGGTAATAGACCTCACACCATGGAGGAAACTCTTGGATATGCACATTGTCTTTTATAAGAGGATCAAGTGTTACCTTGCTCTAAAATGTCTAAAACCCCATGGGGTACATTTTTCCTTTCATGCTAATGTCAGACAAATCATGGTTATAAGGCCTTTTTTTGTAAATATTTCCCTTCATTAAAATGAGTTATCGCATTAGGATGTGGTAGCTCATTTCCATTTCTTGCAACCTTGTATGTCAGGTCCTTTACAACACCCATTGATTTGTCCAAATTTTCATCAATAGTTAAAGGTTTAGTTGGGGACTTTTTATTAGGTTGAGACAACTTGAAATCAAACATATTAATATGTTTACCAAATCTATCATATTACTCTCAATATTGACAACAATAGCATAATCTTCTCTAAGAGTTTATGCATCCTCATCCCTAATGTAATACCCAATTTCAACATTAAAGGCACCATAATACAACACAAGACACATAGAGTGGTTCGATCTTAAATATTTTGACACTTTTCTCATTGACATTATAAATCTACTAGTAAACTCAAAAATAATTATGTTGTCTATCTTTTAGATGGTTTTGCATCTGTGGATAGAAAATTTAAGGTCAACTCTATCACCATACTATGATTTGAATACTCTCATGGATTTTTCCTCTGATATCATTTGGAATAGGGTTAGGATAACTAGTAATGCTAAATAAATCCAACTATTTGTATCTATCAGTCCCAGGAGGTTAACTAATTGGAGGAAATAGGGTTTAGTCTCATGTTGAAACCCCACATTCATGTTATTTCCCCCTACAATCTAGGATCCTTCTTATTTTTTAGGGATTTTTTGATGCTACACACTAGGATTGATTCATGGGTTTACTTGTTGATTAGTTTGTTTCACATTTTTGACATTTAAGTTTTGGGTAAACCCACAAAACTGGTTTACAATTCCAGTGAGGAAGGAAAAGTTGTAAAAAATGCCCCCATGCAAAAAAAATTGGTTTTTGGGGGTTCGAGCGAACCCAAATGAGGTTCACTAGAACCATGGTTCGAGCGAACTCATTAAATTTTGGGTCCCACCATTCCTGGGAAAAAACCAAAAGAAAAGCTTTGTGGAAAGGGGGTTCGCTCGAACCCCCGTTTTCCCCCCTTCTCCCCCTCTGGCACCAAAAAACTTCAAAAAATTTCCTTCAAAGCTCAAGTTGAGGATGAAAATGGAGGAGACTTCATAGACCTAATGGATGATAGTCCTCAAAATGAGCTATCCAACGAATATAATTTTAATATGTTTTGGTTTTATTATGTATTTGTTTTTTAATTTAATTAAACATAGGTTTTTCACTAAAAATCAAGCTCTATGTTCTGCACATGTGGAAAATAGTAGATTATCAAAAAAAAAAAAAGAGTGCACTAGATATTGAAGTCCTTGATCCAACAAAAAAAAAAGAATTTTGATACATACAAAAAAAGTTATGTTGTATACAATTAGCCTATGTTTGAATTGTAATTGGTTTGACTTCAAAACTTGATTAAGGAAAAAATATTCAATAAAACACTATGAAACTAATTGGAAGCACTAGATATTGTAGTTAAAAATCTAAATTCGAAAAAATTAGAATTTTATCCTTCATGGAAAAAAAGTTATGTTGTATACGGTGAGTGTCACTCCTTAAAAATGGTGTTTACTGAAAAAATTAGTTTTCAAAGGAGATGGAAAAAGAAGTGCAATCTAATTCCAAAAAAATTTAAAAATATATATTTAGAATCTGTAAACAAAATGTCACAAATCACTATTTTGCATCATCTTCAAATTCCTCACGATGTAGCCGCTATAGGTGCCTGAAAGTGAAGATTTAGTTAAAAAAATTAGTTCAGTGTCCAATTTGGCCAAAAATTGTAAACCAGAATTGTGGGATCACCCTTTTGGTTTAACATATGAGCATTTTGTGCAATTTGGGCATGTTGTTGAGCTATTTGAGCCTCAATCTCCCTTTTCCTTTCTTTGAGATGATCGGTTATGTCACTTCTATCATCCACTTCTCTTTCCCTTCTTTCATTCTTTCATTGCATGACATCATCAACATCTAATAAAGGGGGGTCTTGGCCCATTTCAACCCTTTTTTATACACTAGGAGAGGCAATGTATAAGAAAATAATCTACTCTTCTACACTCTCATCTCTATCATTATATTCATACCTTTATATAACAAATCTATTTTTTCAAAGTAGCTTTCTTTCTCTTTTCAAGCCTTGTGGCCTCTTCCTCTTGAAGTTCTTCTATTATCGGAGCACCGATCTCCATTCTCTTTTTTCTAATGGAGGTAGAAACTAATCTAAAGGGTTGTTGAATACTAGGGGGAATAGTGGAAGCAGTTCTTCCCGATCTTCTAGGTTTGGTGGTCCTAGTTGTTGTGCTTACTTCTCCTTTTTCAATTGCTTTCAATTTTTGTGTTTCTTCATCTGTGTTGTCCTTTGTGCTTGAACTAATCATGTACCACTTTTGTCACCATTTTCTCTATTTCAGGATTTTTTAGTTCCATGTGTAGTACTTTCATATATTTCTCCTCATGTGTTCCACGTCTTTCTTGTGTGGGGTCATTAGGACTATTTAGTAATATACCAACATAACCATATGCTTCATTTTCAGTGATCTCATTTCCAAGTGGTCGAATCCAAACATTTTTGGGTTCCACAACTTCAATGATGCATTCATCAGTTTTGACCAAAAATGTGATATTATCTTGATATTTTTCCACTACAAAATTAGTGATCCTTTCTTGTTCATGCATTATCTTTTGAAATATTGCAAAGAAAGTAGTAAGTGCTTCATCTCGAGCTTTCATACCACCAATGATGCTTAGATGTTCAAATGTTTGATGGTATACAAGCTTGCTTCTACTCCATGTAATATTGTTTCTTCCTGGCAGCTCCTTCAAAAAATAGAATAGCAAACAAACTACCAAAGAACTAAATTTGAAAGGATATTTCTTATCTTTAGTTTGCTTCAGATTGTCAAAAAAAAATTTCCAAAGCAACTCACATAAATCATAATATTTTCCTTTTTCCACCATTTTATGTGCTACATGAATTGTTGTGGCAGACACAAAATTATCTCTATTTGTGTAGTATATCTTGTATCCAATGACCATAGTTGCATATATTACCATATAATTTTGTATGGTGTTCACAGTGAGAGCCCTTTAATCAAATGTGGTGCCTATTAATTCCATTACATCCTTGTTCTTTACATATTTCAACATAGTTACAGGTCTAGTATCACAAAGTCCAACAATCTCCCTTATGACCTCCTTAGTTATCAATACAAGCATGTCAGACTATAAGAATTTATCATGCACTCTTCTTAATTCTATCCTCACATGCTTAAGATCATCAAATGTCATAGATGAAGCATGGAAACATCTGCCAGCTATCTAGATTCTTCTTCACTAGGTTTTCATATTTAGGTTTGATGTCAAAATTATCTTTAGTCAATTGGCCAGTCCATACGTCTATGAGTTTTGTATGGTTATATTCTTCCATCTTCTCATGGATATATGCCCTAACATACTTAGTAGGCAAAACCCTATATGGAATACTTGAAAATGCACTAAGCGGGTCTTTCTCAAATACTTTCATGGGATATTTCTTGAATTTTGGTTAGGGTTTCTCACTCACATTTACCACTATAGGTGTTGCCATCTCTACCAAATTCAAATGCTTTGAAAAACAAATTCTAATTCAGCTTTAGACAATGGTAAATACCTTTTTCTTGCTCAACCAAAATTAGGGTTTAGATACTCTGCTTCTCACATTGCCTTAAAACTCCTGAACTCGCTTCAATTCACACTACTTGCTCCAAATGCATAAGGGTAAATGAAATTGACAAGGGAGAGGTGTATAATCCCTTCAATTCTACCCTAAATTCACATTTAATTCATTAAACAATAAAGCTAGTAAAAACATTCTTTGTGTAATAACAAACCTTAAATTGCTCTACAAAGCTCCGCATTTGTATATTTTCTTTTAGAGTTTTCTTCAAAAGATCTATTCTATCCATATCCATATCATATCTTCATAACAAGCCATGACACTCCATATCGGCAAGGGGTTATGTGATTTTTTATCATTGCTCCCCTTGAGCCAGTGCCTAGGTTCAATTCTAAGAGGAATTATCTACACCAAACGGTGGTACAAATTTATTTGTAGTCTTCGATTCTTCCTTGTTCTCAGGGTCTACTTTCTTTCTCCAAATCTTTTCCATTTCCTTCTTTACTTCGGTTGGATCAATCTTTTTACCTAGTTCATTTATCTTTGTTAAATTATCCTTCCTAGAGTTTATGCTTTCGCAAAATCTAGCAATATGTCTAGGTCTATTGTAATTGTTGCATATGATATTTCTCTAAACATTATTCCTTTCATTCATTTTGAATCTACATTGATTAACGTTATTTCCAAATCCATAGCATGCATAGTAGTAACCATTGAAAGATTGAATCATTTTACCTCTATTGTATGCATTCATCATTTGACTTCTACATTCATTTTCTCTATAAGCCCAAATCTCTTGCATGTAAAGCATTGACTAGTAAAGGATGGAACATTATGATTTATTTTGCTTCCACATTCCATTGCTCTATGTCCATTTTTTTTACAAAAATAACATATGCCATTAAAAGATGGATACCTTTGAGCATTTGGTTGTCTGATGGGGGGTCTTCTAGCATTATTTTTTTGATTTTGGAACTTGCCATTATTGTTCTTATCTTCAATCTTATCTGCATTAAGTATTTGATATTCTTTTGAGCTTTCTCCCTTTTCAAGTCCTAAACCACCTTTGTGTTTAGATGCTTTTTTTCTTACAATTAACTCATTAAGCATTGTAGAATTTTCTTGAATTTGTTCTCACGAATTCTTGCTTTCTCTAGATATGATCTCAGATTTACCACTTCTTGTTCAAGCCTCGTGCATTTAGCAGTGTTGCTTTTTACCATTGCATTCAAACATTCCTCAATTCTCTTTTTTTCTTCCACTTGCACTTTTAGTCTAGTGATGTTCTCATTTGCTTGTTTCAATTGTTCATTGACCTCCTTATGTCTTTCTCTGAATTTTTTGATTTGCTCTCTCAATTTTTTGATGCAGTCGTTTGCTTCCTTAATATTTTCCTTCATATCTCTATTTTCAATCTCAATTTTCTCTAAGTCTTCAAGAGCAACTTTGAGATCTCCATCTTTGTCAAACATGCAATCTTCTCTTGTGTATCCAATAGCACAAATCACTTTTGAAGCCACATGTTCAAATTCCAAGATCTTGCCAAAGCAGTCAAACTTTTTCCAAGGAACCAAGCTTTGATACCAATTGTTGAACACCTGGAATATTGAGAGGGGGGTGAATAAGTATTACATTAAACCATCCAATTATTAACCATCCAATTTTCAAAACTGTGTACTTAACAATTATAAGAAATGAAAGCATGAACAATCCATAACACACACAACACATGAACACCAGGATTTTTACGTGGAAAACCCAAGATGAGAAAAACCACAGTGAGGATTAGCTCACAATATGTTATAATCAGTTATAAGATATTACATAAAGGCTCACTACTAGGAGGACTCACTGCCCAAGTGAACTCATTGTTCACAAAGAAAAGAAAGATACAAAGAGTGGCTTCACAGCCAGATTGTGAACTATGAAAAATGTATCTAACATATGTTGGATTTAGTTCCTTTGAAGCCCGTAAAATACTCTGATCATCTCAAATTACAAGTCTCTGCTTCTACTCTGTAATTGTACACCTTTTCTTAATTCTTACAACTTATTCACACAATTTTGCAACATTTCGCATCACTTCTTGTATTCGGATCATGTATACATTAAAATACTTGCGTCATCAACTCAAATCAACCTTGTATATATACTAAATTCCATCACAAGCATCAAATAGGTCAACCTAATTAGATGTAGCCTTGAATTATACAAAACGTGCCTTGTTGACACCCAATTCAAACCAAAATTTCCTTCATACCCAAAAATGCAAGTAATATAGGTTGACATGGACCTATAACAACTCCCTTTTTCATTTGCAATGCATTTTAACATTCATAATTCTTTGCATACCTTAAGTTAGCCAAACATAGAACCAAAAAGTAAAATACTCCATTTGATCATCACCATAGGATATGTGGACCACAAAATGTCATGCCAACTGGAAAATACAATGTACTAAAACCTATAAATATTCTATTAAAACTGCAATGACTAACTCAAATCCACAGAGGAATGCAGACTAGTTAGGTAATAACCAATACACAAAAAAACTATGTAAACCATATCTGTCAAACTTTTGTTACTTCCAACTTTTGAACCACTTATCCAAAACAACTAAAATTCTAAAATAATATGGCAGTAACATGCATGGACAACATACCATAACCACATAAGTAGATCTAATAAGGCTAACAAATTCAAACCAAAATACCGGAGGGCACTATGTGTTGAAGTTGCCAGTGTAGACATTTAGCCAAAAAACTTTTGCAAAATAAAACATCCTTCATACTAATTTGATGTTCATCATGTAGTGTTGAAATTAGTGACAACTCATTAATGACAACCTTCTTCATTCTTTCAACAGGCTTGCAACCTGACCATGCCTCTCTAGGTGTCTTATCAACAAGAGTTGATGTAGGAGAACCATTAATCAAGTAACATGTAGTGGCAACAACTTCAGCTCAAAACCTTTGTTCTAAACTAGTACCACTCAACATACTCCTAGCATTCTCCATCAATGTCATTCATTCTTTCTACAACTCCATTCTATTGTGGAGAATATAGAGTTATCTTTTATCTATAAATACCACAATCTTTATAAAATCTATTAAAATCATTAAAGAAAACTTCATCGACATTATCAGTCCTCAAACATTTTTTTTCTAGTTTGTAACTCAACCATTACTTTAAATTCCTTAAATCGACTAAAAACTTAAAATTTACTCTTTAAAAAGTATATCCATGTTCTTCTACTATAATCATCAATAAATGAAACATAATATGTGGATTTACCAATTGAAGGAACATTTATAGGACTAAACACATCAAAATGAATAAGATCCAATACACCATAAGATTTATGAGAACTCGAGTAAAAATAAACACGGTTTTGTTTTCCATAATTGCAATGCTCACATAAATCAAATTCAAGATTACAATCAGAAAAATCTCCAATAAGGATTTTATTTTCCAAAGTCCTTAGACCCTTTTCTCCAATGTGGCCAAGTCTTTGGTGTCATAACATAATTTTCTTTGTAGGTAACTTTGATACAAAAGAAAGAGAACCCTTGGGTACCCAAAAGCCATGACCATATACTGAAGAAGAAAACCTCACCTCTTCCACGAACTTGATTTTCACATAAGTACTATTACACTCAACAATGCATGCATAAAGCTTATACAATGTGTCATATTTGACACCTCTAGCAATGACCATAGTACCTCTAACCATCTTGCATCTTGCATCAAAAAATACTATCTGTACACCCATATCTATTAGTTTGCTCACAAATAACATTTTTTGTGCTAATCCAAGGATATGGAACAACCATTAATCATTTTTATTCTACCATCAAAAAACCTGATTTAAAATTTACTATGACCAACAATATTTAAATAAGAATCATCACCCAAATATTCTTTACCTCCATCAAATTCTTCATATTTAGAAAACCAATCTCTATTAAAGGTCACATGGAAACATGAACTTGAGTCAATTAACCATGCATCATTACCTACACGAGTTGCCAAAGTTGCAATGAATGTGTCGCCATCTTCCTTCTCAGACTTAGAATCTGAATCAAATCTCTTCTTTTTCTTTTTCTTTTCTTCTTTGCAATCTTTACAAATATGTCCAAGCTTATTGTAATTCCAACAAATAACTTTGAACTTTCCAGAAGATTTAGATCTCCCTTGGACTTAGATTTGTCACATTTCTCATTCTTCTTGCCTTTTTCCTTAGGTCTTCCACAAACATTTAGGGCCCCTTCACACTGATGGATACCTTCCTCCTCATATCTTCAAAAAGAAAAGAACTCACCACATCTTCAAAATAACAAAAGTACTCCCAATAGCCATAACAAGAGAATCCCATGAATCAGGTAAAGAACAAAGCAAGATATGAAATTTCTCCCCCTCATCCATTTTGACACCAACTGATACCAATTGAGCCACCAAAATATTGAATGCTTCCAAGTGGTATGTGATTCATCCACCCTCTTCCATTCTTAAGGAATACAATTTCTTCCTCAAGAAAATATTGTTCACTAAAGATTTGGCTTGATACATCTCACCAATCTTCTTCCATAGTTTTTTGTGCAGAGGTCTCTTCATTGAAATCAATTAAAATAGAGTCTATGAAGCACAATCTAATTAAACCCTTGGCTTTACAGTCCATAACATCATATTGAGTGGCCAAAGTAGGATTTGCAAGCCTTGAAACCTTCTCATCAATAGCATCCCACAGATCTTGATCTATCAACAAATCCTCCATCTTCACCTTCCACATCTCAAAATTATTTCCAAAAAAATTATCCACCTCTATTCTCCCTAATGAACTTGCCATCTAAAAATTCTTGCAACAAGATCACAAAGTATTTTTTTCACAAGCTCCCACTCAAATTTGGATTAGTTCAAAAAACCCACCAACCCACAAGTGAAACCAAAGGTGACTAGGCTCTAATACCACTTGTGATGAAGCTAAGTAGCAGAACAACTTCCTACACTAATCTTGAGAGGAGAATAATGCAAAAATTTACAGATCTTTTCAATAGTTACAAAAACTTAAACATAAATACCATGTATACCACAACATAGTGATTTATGTGGAGAAAACCCTTTCAGGAGAAAAAATCCACACTCCAAAAGCCGCCTAATAAATTATTCATAAATCACAAAGATTATAATATACATGCAAAGCAAGCTTTTCACAGGAGTATCACCACTAGGGATCTAAGAGACAACACAACCACTAACAGACTCTCATAATACATTACAACACCACAGTCATAATACAACACCCTCATAAAATAGGGTTAGCTTCTAGGGAAAGATAAACCAACAAAATATCTACCATTAGATCTGAAACCTAACAATGAACGGTCTAGATTTACAATATATCATTAATTTAATGTATGTCAACCATTTAAGAGATTTTGTTAAAAATGTTAACATAACACGCATCCCACTCTTCCCCTCCACCTCGTGCTCCCATTGTATATTAAACCTATCAGTGTAACTAGGATATATATACCTTATCAACAATAAACCTTATATAATTGCAAGGTTGAGACACATTTTCCCAACAAAATATTCATATCATAGTCAAAGTATGTCAAGGAAATTTTGAAGAAGTTTGGGATGGAAGGCTCTAAACTAGTATGTACTCCTATGGTTACTAGTTGCAAACTGAGCAAAAATGATGAATCTCCTAAGGTTGATCGAGCAAGTACAAATCAATGATTGGAGGACTAATATATATGTATACACCTAAAATCGGTCAGGATAACCAATTAATTAATTACAAGGTATTTAATTAATAGACCTCTTATTTCGTCTACTTATAAATAAATTCTAAATTTATTTATATAATTCACACTTTCTAATTCTTCTTATCTTAATTCATATTCCTCAAATTTTAATTACATAAACAAATTCCAATAGTTTGTTTTATTTAATTAAATATATTCTCACTAAATTTGAATAATTCCAATTTTGAATTTAGTCACATGTCTCCAACTTTTCCTCTTGCCACCTCATCAAGTGTCTCATGAGTTTAAATATCCTTAATATTTAAATTAGAATTATTCTCAACAAATTCTGAAACAAACTTGAGACACTTGGCTCTCTTCCTCCATTTATTCTCACACTTGGCACTATGTTCTATTAAAGGGAACACTCTCCTTGATTCCCTCTAACTTCTTCATTCTCCACCCTCGCTCTCTCCAGCTAAAATCTTGACTGTTGGTTGCTTCCACATCACAATATGCCTTGGAAATCCTATAAATACAACATCATTCTCCAATATTTGATATACCATCTTTGAGCAAACTTACTTTACAAAAATAATATCAACATTTGTGAGCTTAGCATATCATTTTAGTTTAGTATGTTGCATTTAGTTTAAAGTAATGTTACCATGGCAATTTCATTTCTAGAATCCTTATTGTTGCATTAGTTTTATTGTATCTTCATACAACATTCTAATTAGTCTTGCATTTCATCATAGCATTATCTTAGCATCATTTTGAACACAGTTGCATCATAATCTTAGTATCATATCATTTGTAGATCAATCATGTAAATGTAGGAATAGATTTCTTGCATTTTAGATAACATCCCGTTTCTTGGGTTGTCATCCAAAGAGTCTAGTGCAGTTACACAATTTGAGAGCATTAATGATTTAGAGGATACTTGAGAATAGAGAACAATGGAACGGTTTTGAGGAATAGCTTTATCAAGTTTATTTGTTATTTTCATTTCCTTAATGTAAATGTTTCATTGATTGTGTGGTTTTATTACTAATTTACTCACATTACACAATTCACACAATACATTTTGGCACCCACCATGGGTCCTTTCCCCTTTTTATTGACTTTTTTAGAAAGTGTTTTACAGATCTGGATGTGAACTCTTATGTAATGCATTCGTGATTTCTTTCGACGCATACAAAAAATCTTTTAGTGTATCTGGTTCCTGCTATAGCACATACAGAGCATCTTTTAGCGCATCTAGGGAGTCTTTAAGCACATTTAGTTCATACTTTAGTGCTTTTAGTAGTTTCTATAGCGCATAGAGTAGTTCTTTTAGCACATTTGTGTGATCTTTTAGCGCATATGGCTTCTATTTTAGCACATCTAGTTTATTTTATAGAAATTCAAAATTTTGAGAGCTAATCAATATTTTCTATTTTGTAGGTGCTTATTACGCTGGTCAAAGATAATTATATCAAACTATTGACAATGTTTGTAGGGGTTGGAGTTTTTTTATTGCTTGATTTTAATTAAATGAGGCACCTAGCTTAATTAAGAAGGCTAATGAACCCCTTGTCTATTGTGCTTGTAAAGTGATAGGCATGTGCTCTCCCCTTCATTGGGTGGACCAAAATGCCAGAATCACTCTTTTATGTTTTGATAGCACCTTTAGAAGGTTTGTCGTAGTGGGAAAAAGTACTCACCCTATGGGAACGACCTAAGCGGGAACAATTAAAGCCAAGTTTTATGACCTACTATAATCAAAAGTGAATTCGGGGAAACCCGCTAATTCAATGGTAGTGTGCATTGATAACCATCCCCAAAGCCTTTGTTCTAAAGGTTGGGAGGTCTCTTGAGGGATTTAATCATTTTCCACACTAAACAGAAACCCTTAGTAAGAACCTTAAGTTTAGAAGCCAACCAATGTCAATCTCTGAACACTTTTAATATCACAGTGCAAGGGGAGGGAAGAATCTTCCCCCAAGATACTCACCATATAACTATCAAGGATTACAGGCCAAAAGTGGAGGATTCAACTTTGGTTAAGACCCGGGAAAGGCAAAAACATGGGCACCCTCTAGGGGGTGACAGGGTTGTGTGAGCTAACATAGTTCTAAGATGTGGGTTGTGATATTATAAGTGACCCTTGACATTAGAAAAGTGCTTGATCTATTTTCTCATGTGCTATACCTATGGAAATCAAAGCAATCATACCAGATTCTTGAACATACACTTAATGTTTAGTTCCTAGGCTAGAAATAATTATTTTACAACTTGCTACTGTGTTTGAAGTCAGTATTCAAGAAATCATCCATTTAAGAACACTTAATTCACATAATTCACAAACAAGGAAACCAAGCAAAATTCATTGTTCAGAAAAATATACCCTGGAAACATTCAGATTCACAGATTCAAAGCAAAATAACCAGATAGACTGTCAAAACAGTGAAACACTTCCAGTTTAGCACATGCATTCCCTGTTTTAGCTCATTCATGACATTTCATAGTGCATATAGGGCATTTTATGGCACATTCATAGCATCTTTTAGTGCATTGAGTCTATTTTCTAGCACATCTTGGGTATAGTCTAGCGCATTTGAGTTATTTTATAGCACATTGAGTTTATCTTGTAGCACATATAGGGCATCTTCTGGTGCATCTATTCCATCCTATTGTGTATTTACACGTCCATTTAGCGCATTTACCTAATAGTCCAACAAATAATTAAGTTTAAATCGCATTTAGGGGCAGTCTAGCACATCACTAGCATCTTTTAGCACATTTAACCCATTTTCTAGCACATTAGAGTTATTTTCTAGTGCATTGAGTCCATCTTTTAGCTCATTCAGTACTTTCTCTAGTGCATTCATAGCATCTTTTAGCGCATTGAGTCCATTTACTAGCTTGTATAGGGTACAGTCTAGTGCATCCATACCCTGTTTTAGTGCATCCAGTAAATTAAGGATCTTTTCCAAAATATAATCATTCCTCAGTCACCACAGTGTCTTAAACTTGTTGAAATTGGTCTTTGCAAGTGAAATTCTTCAAATTAAACTAAGATCTAACACCTTAAAGTTCCTAGACATCTATCATATCTCTGATTACTAAGCTAAGTTTCATCATCAGGATTTGTTATCCTTCATCATGAAACAACGTTGTATAATCAGATTTAAACTTAGTCTCATCAATAAAATTTATAATTCTATTTGACTTAGTTATTATCCTTGGCACTCTTAAACCAAGATCAAAGTTTAATAAAACTTCAACACTTGTATGCCCATTTTAACGAGGTCCCAAAAAGCAAAAATCAAGGAAAAAGAAATTGAAACTCAAACTACCATGGCTGAAGGTGAAGAAAACCCTTTTCATAGATTCCACCAACCTAAAACTAATGAAATCATAGATGAAGACATTCAAACTGCCCAACAAGATCCTAAATTCCACAAATTCATGGAGAAAGTTCTGGAAAAAGATGGAGAGAAATACCTTTTGATGTTGGAAAGCCAAGGTGTGAAACTACCTAATGACTTTGATGTAAACAAACTAAAAGCGCCTCCTAAAAGAACAAAAATTGATTCACCAAACACAAATCTAGTGGCTACTCTAACCAATCAAATGAAAAATCTGCAACAACTTCTTGACATGCAAAGAGGAACCACAAAAAGATATCTGCTGCAAGACATTTTCCCATATCCTTTTGATCAAACTATCAACATGATTCCTTTTCCCAAACATTGTGAATTCCCAAAGTATGATAAATACAATGGTAAAACAGATCATACAGATCATGTAAGGGAATTTTGAACCATGAGCCTTGAATTTGCACATGAAGAGACTTATTTGATGAGATTGTTCCCACAAAGCTTAGGTGGCCAATGCATGGAATGGTTCTCTAAACTTGCACTAAGTATTAAGGCCTTTGAAGAGCTGGTTAATAAATTCATCTCCCAATACTCTTACAACATCCAACACGAGATAACCATGAAAGACCTTTGCAATACAAAACAAAAAAAAGGGTGAATCATTCCTTATATTTTTACAAAGATTGAGAAGATTGTTTGCAAGATATGCTCGTCCCATACCTGAAAAGGAAAAGATGGAAATATTCATTGACAATCTAAATGATGAGATGAGCTATAGACTTGAATTGCAATGTCCACCTACTTTGAGAAAATGATTGAAAATGGACTCAAAATTGAAGAAGCCTTGGTCAAGAGAGGAGTCTTAAAAATCTACAATGAAGGAAACAACTCAGCAAATTCTTCTAAACATTATAACAACAATGATAGACCAAAGTTTTGGCAAAGAAACAAGAATGTTGGTAACAATGATGGTGCAACTGAAACACAAAATGCAAAACCAGTCTTTAACTTGATAGTTGTTTCCTCCAAAAATAACAATTAGAACACCAATCAAAATAATCAAAACAACAATCAGAATAATCATGAAACTAAACCAGCTTCAACACCATATAAAATACCTTCAAACCACAAAAAATTCACACCTTTGGGACAGTCTCTTGAATCAACATTGAAAGAACTTCTTGAAGCCAAACTTATAACATTACCGAAGGCCCAAGATTATAACCCACAAGTTAAACCATCCTGGTGGAATGATGCACATTTTTGTGACTTTCATCAAAACAAGGGACATAAAACAAATGACTGTATGCAGCTGAAACATTTGATACAAGACTTGATAGATAGAAAGGAAATATCAATAGAAGAACCTACAACAAATGCTGATCATGAAGCATCTAACTACGAAAAAAGGGAGTCCTCTTCATCAAAAAGCAAAGGAAAGAATGTAAACTATGTCTATGACACTAGCATTCTTAACATTTTTGCAATTGGTAATCAAATCAATGATAAACAAGACATTGTACTAGTTGATTTAGGAGTTTTTCAATCCCAACCTATGGTGGGATATTTGCCTATCATTTTTAGAACATGATGATGCATCCCTCACCCATTTGCATAACACTCCACTTCATATTAAGGTTTTGATCCATAAATCTTTGGTTAAATGTGTTTAATAGATGGAGGAGCTAGTCTAAATATCTTATCTTTAAAGTTTATCCATGCATTGGGATATTCAAAAAATGTAATAGACTCTCGTAAAAAGATTACCATGAAGGCATATGATGTAGAGGAGCGCTTATCTAAAGGATCAGTTACTCCACCAATCAGAGTTGGCCCTGTGGTGAAGGATGTCGTTTGCCAAGTCCTTGATCTCCCTTTGACCTATAATATGCTCCTTGGAAGACCTTGGATACATGAAATGCAAGCAATATCCTCCACATACCATTAGTGTATCAAATTCCCACACAATGGAGTTGAAATCACAATACAAGGAGATCTTATTCCTTTCGTATATAAGCCCTAAAGCTAAAATCTCAATCTCTACCAATCATGACACACTTTCTTCTCAAACATGTGTTGATCCTGAATCCTTAAAAAAATCCACTCCAATTACTACACTATCAAACCCCAAAGTCCAAATTCATGATCTGGAATGTGGAAAATACTGTCTGGATAAGTTGCTAGTAAAAGATACTGCTAATGTCATCAAGGAAGATCAAACTTCCAACAATGATGTTGAGACAACTACAAAAGGAATGCAAAAAGATGTTCGTGATGGGATTAAAACCTTTTGTGATCCTGATGATACACCTACCTTTTCCATATCACCTTCCACTCCAACTTTTCATACCTATGATAAACCCCTATTTGACTAGGACATCTATGATAACCTGCTCTTTGATCATGACCTTGCTGAGGACATCCAACTATCATCCTTCCATCCCACTTGTCTTAGACTAGGATACAAATCTCCTATTGTGGCCTCTACTAAATCATCTTGCCAAGTCACTAAGGATGTGCAAGTCTCCTTTGATGTTAACAATATCAAAAAGGATAGTATCAAAGATTCTATTGATGGCATCACCACTCCCATTCTTACTTCACCTATTTCATCCATCTCGTTCACATACATCCACCTTCTAAACATGGATCAACAAGTATCACCCAAAGAAAATGTAAAGGAGGCAATTCAAAGATCAAAGGTAAAAATGCCTTTTTCAAATGAAGATTTAGAATCAAAAGAAAGCATGCAAAGAAAAGAAGATCAAGAAAAGTCCCTTAGCCAAAATAAAAAGCTATTGGACAAATCAAAAAGAAGGAAAGATCCAGACAAGTCTCTTAGCCAAAATAAAAAGCTATCAGACAAATCAAAAATAAAAGCATGAAAAAGTCGATCTCCAAACATGCCTCTCCCTCAAAAATCACTAGGGGCATCTATCAAAGAAGAAAATCAAAGAAAGACTTGTTGATCTACGGTCTCTACCCATGTCACTCCCACTCATACCACATATACCTTTTCACCCATCCATGTTCACATATATGTCATATCATTACACCTCCACTAGTGATATCTTTCAATGTGTATTTGATGGTGACTCCTTCACATACTATAACTCATTGGTTGCCCAAGCTCCTTTTTGTCTGAAGCCTGATGGCCTACGTAGTGTCCACATTAGGGATCCTATCATAGCCTCTTTTATCTGTCACATTTATCACCCTCCATACTTGCCACTCATACTCCTCATTTCAATTGGGTACTTTCATCCAACACAGTCATTCACACAAGATTGGGGCATCGTTGAAGCAAGTTACGGATCTAGAGCCTATCAACTGTCTACATGTGAAGGGGATTTGTTTGACAAGCCTATCAATAACCTACATCTCAAGAAGTTCTATACCTAATTCATCCAGTGCACAGTAAAAGTCTTGAAAAAATACAAAAAAATGAGAAAATATCCTTTAAAAAATGGTCACCTTGATGAAAACCTGACAAACATGCATCTTGGTGACAACAAATAAAGCAAAAAATTGAAAAATACAAAAATAAGTGAAAAATCAAAAAATAAAAAAAATCATAAAATCTAAAAAAGTGCAATAAAAAAAGTAGTGAAAACTTGGCAACATGTGCTATTTGTGATAGATTAGCTTTTCCATCTATTTGAGCATGTGTTGACCATTTCATTTCACCATCATTCTCCCTGTCATCGAAAAATCTCATGTACATATCCTAGCATTGCGGTTGTGTCTCACCCTGGCTTGGGGGAAAAATCCTGAACTCACTGGGGGCAATAAACTTTGAGCTTAAACCAACAGACAAACAACAGTTAGACAACACAACAAACACAATGATCATAGTGCATCTCAACATTGAACATCAATAAAATGTTCAATAACAAACCATCCATATCAAACAGCTAAATCAATCAAATCAAAACAAATCTAAATGGATGATGTTCTTATGAATCATCGCTTTATCACGTTAGCGAGAATTTCCAACTATTGTACTTTGATTTTTGTTATCATTTCTCTGGAGCAACTCAATGATGTCTTGAACTAGAGGAGCTAGGAGGGAGAATGATATTTTCTTTGTCTGTTGTCTGTGAGTTAATCATTACTATTGTGCAAATTTTTGCAAGACATGCTCTACAAAGTATCATTGGTGACATTTTGAATTTGCATAGGAAAACAATTAACTCTTGTCTGTTTACGCGAGAAATGCTCAGGTCATCTCAGTTTAATTATACCTAAATGCTTGTGTTAACTTCCAATATCAAAAATCATGGAACTAGTACTCAGGTCATCATGGTCTAATTATACCATTGATGTTTGTACTCACTTTCAACATTTTAAAGGCTCAATAATGATAAAAGCATGACAAATCGGCTACTACAATGACAACTTTGCATCTTTAGATCTACGTGGTTAAGTTAGATTGCATCCATATTAGTCTTGCATCTATATTTATGGATTTTCCAAGGCTGACACAATTTTAAAAATGATGTTATCTCTATCATTAATGGATTGAGTACATTTGACATTAGAAAAACATATCATTCTCATGCAGTTGCATAATCATTTGCGTATCATACATACATTAGAAAACATTATTACATTATTCATCCATCCATACATTACATCATGATATTTACATTAGAAAACACAAAAAAGAAGTACATGGCATCTCACTTGCATAATCAAATTCATCCCATATAGTATAGAAGTATCATATATTTGCACTAAGAAAATACCAAAACATAAGGGGCTTCACATTTCATTTGCATCCATTTCATAACATAAATCATCATCCACAAAACATATAAAAACATAAATCATGCATCATCATTTAATCATATCATCATTGCATCCATACATAATCACGTCATAATCACATAAGGATCATATAAACATCACATAACATATATAACATAGAAATTAAATGCATTCATCATAGGAATCCATCATGAAATCATAAACACATGTAGATCATTAATCATCATTGCATCTCATATAAATCTCAAAATAATAATGTCAAGTGTACAATGATGTCCAAACATGTGGAGAGATATAATATAAAAAAATGGCAGAAACCATAATGTCTCAACTAAATCAGTGTATACATCATGTCTCATTAGAAGTGATCATAACAAGGGCTATGCGTTGTTTCCCCCAGACAGTGCTAGCCCTGTACCTTCTGCTGCACTTGATGCCCCTACCCCTGGATCTCTGCGAGGTGGTGGCCCTGTAACACCCCTGTTGGTAGTCTTGGAATGAGTACATGCACTAGTCGACTGAGCATAGCTGACCTGATGCTATGGAGGCACCACCTCATGATATCGCCCTTGGTAGTACTCGGCCTCCCTGGTAGAGCGTCGTACCTCTATGAGGTAATCAACTACCGATGTACCCTCGATGACTCTCTACAATCTCTCAACCACACCCTTTGCTTGCTCACACTATTTTCTAAGGGTATCCCTCTTAGTTGTAAGGGTGGCAATTTGTGCCTGTGCTTGAGCCTGAACCTATGCCTGTGTCTGTAGCTGACCCTGCATCTGTGCCAGCTGTCCTTGTAATGTCTGAACCTGGGTCTGTAAGGAAACAATCTGAGCCTGCTACTCCTAAGAAGGCAACTGAATCTACACATGTTATTGTGTTGTAGCCACTAGCAATCACCTCTTCTAAGGCACTCTGAGATCTAACACATGTCTACAACCCCCATCACCTCCATCACCATCTCCCCCACCATCACTACCATCTCCATCTCTGCCACCTCCTCCATCTCCATCATCACTACTCTCTCCCTCCTCCTCCTCATCACCTCCTCCACCCCTTCTTCATCTCGGTGTTGGCTCATCATCTAATAACGGTGTTGGCTTATCTGGACTAGAAATCCTCGGGAAGGGATGCACAAAGAAATATTATGCGTACTCCTCAGATACTGTAGCCTCTATGATCTCTAGATGGTAATCCTAGATGACTGCATGTAATCCCTAATACTCCTCAATTGTTGCATCATATGATAGCACAGGCCCCCACTCTGGAATGTCCTGTCATCATTGGGCATAAAGAGCCACTCCCTGGGGCTTTCCTTGTACTCTGCCATACTGTCGAAGCACTCTCCTCAGTAGAAATCTCTCAATCACAAAAGGAGCCCTCTTGATCAGGTATCTCGATGAACAAGCATAGGGCATCTCTATATCATCCTTTGGCCACTGCTCATAGTGCACATATGGCCGCCATGTCACTGTCTCCAGGTCATCTAGAACCCTCTGCCTGTACTCCAGCTTGCCCAGCTTGTGTTGGACAACTAGACCTATATACACATGAACATATGGCCTCCCTACTAGACATTGTCTCTCTGCTACTGGATGAGTGATAGCTATATGCTCCCACACCCATATCTACAACAATGTAACTCCAACAAATAAATTGGCCCCTCTGAGGTATATAATCTGGTGCAAATCGTGGTACAAATGTGCAAGAATGCAGGATCCCCAAGCATATTTGGTTCCCTGTGTGATTGTGCTCTCCATAATCTGGCCCCATCTAACTAAGAGTCCCTTCAACTTGTGGTCGAGACATAGAAATCCTTCAATAAATCTTGCAAGAACACATGGCAATGTCACATAGGCATCAACCATATCCTGCCATGGGATCTCATAGCCGCATATCTGGTCATCCTAAAAAACTCTTCGAAGTGCATCAATCCCTCCCTGCTTAGTCGAATCATACACAACCAGCTCGCCAACCACTGGAATCCTTAAGATCTGGTAAACATCCTTCGGTGTCACTGTCATCTCACCAGTGGGTAAGTGGAAGGTGTTGTGGTCATTGTGCCACCTCTCTGCCAAAGCAGTTAGAAGTCCCCTGTTAATCCTGTGTTGGGGCATATCAATCAATGAAGTCAATCTGCATCATTCAATCACATCAAGATCAACTTGCACCAGATGGGGTATCAAATCCCAAGTCCTCGAGAAGCGCTCCAGAATCTATAGGATTGTCGAAGGCTCCTATCATCATAACATATCACAAATTAGCAATCTTATCAATCAATCAACATCAATCAGCCTATCAATCTAATTAGCCCTGATGAGACTTTTCTCAAATCTTGTGAGAATCTATCATTAATCCTCGCATATAATGAGGTTAATCATCATCAATCTATCATTGATCCTCGCCTATCATGAGGTCAATCATTATCATCCTACCATTGATTCTCACATATCATGAGATCAATCACCATTTGATCTATCAACATCATCAAATCAACAGCTAACATGATCATCAATCATCATAATCAAGGAGTCTAATCTAAAATTCATCAATTTGGTCTCAATGCGTTGAAACAAAGTTTCAATGCGCTAAAAACATCAATGCGCTAGAAATGCGCAAAATTAATCTATGCGCTACAAAAGTTAATGGATGCACTAAATCTTGACCTAAATGCACTACTTTACCGAATGTGTTAGAAAAGTGACTTTATGCACTACTTTGTCCGATGCGCTATAAAACATTCCCTATGCGCTAATCTATTGTATGCGCCATAACAATGACCAGATGCACTACATCGAGTTCCTAATGAGCTAAAATGTGACAAGGCAAAATTTAAACGTGAAAAACGAAGGAAAAATGTCATTCAAAAAATCACAAGGAAGTTTTTCGGGGTATGTACCGGAGGTCCATATGCAATTGGGCAGTTGTGATGTCACACACGCTCGAATTAGTGTGTCTGGATCAGAATCACCATCTTGCTCAAGAGTTGCTTAACTCACACAATCAATCCAAGTTTTCAAAATGCAAATGCACAAATGAGTTTAAATCACATTGTTTTAACCTTTTAAAGGGTGATTAAGTGGGATTTTTAATGGGATTGATTTATTTTATTTTTCAAAGGGGCTTAATTAATCAATTCATCACCTGGCAGGTTCAACATCATCTTTTGAGAGATAAATTGTCTCTGCGTCATAAATTTGAAAATCATCATCAAATCATCAAAAAATCACCAAAATTCAAAAAATCCTAAAAATTCAAAAATTCATCGATTTATCTACCAAGGGGGCATATATCCATTATCACTCGAAAATTAGCGGCTAGGGCATATCAAAAATTATTGTTAGCATCATCAGCAAATTTTTCTTTGAAGCAATGTGTAAACTCATCACTTCAAAGAGGGGCAAAATGTATACACCTAAAATTAGTCAGGATAATCAATCAATTAAATACAAGGTATTTAATTAATAAACCTCTTATTTCGTCTACTTATAAATAAATTCTAAATTTATTTATATAGTTCACAATTTATAATTCTTCTTATCTTAATTCATATTCCTCTAATTTTAATTAAATAAACAAATTCCAATAGTTTGTTTTATTTAATTAAATGTCTTCTCACTAAATTTGAATAATTCCAAATTTGAATTTAGTCACATGTCTCCAACTTTTCCTCCTGCCACCTCATCAAGTGTCTCATGAATTTAAATATCCTTAATATTTAAATTCGAATTATCCTCAACAAATTCTGAAACAAACTCGAGACACTTGGCTCTCTTCCTCCATTTATTCTCTCTCACACTTGGCACTGTTTTCTATTAAAGGGAACACTCTCCTTGATTCCCTCTACTTCATTCTCCACCCTCGATCTCTCTAGCTAAAATCTCGACTATTGGTTGTTGCCACATCACAATATGCCTTGGAAATCCTATAAATACAACATCATTCTCCAACATTTGATATACCATCTTTGAGAAAACTTATTCTACAAAAAATCATATCAACATTTGTGAGCTTAACATATCATTTTAGTTTAGCATGTTGCATTTATTTTAAAGTAATGTTACCATGGCAATTTCATTTCTAGAATCCTAATTGTTGCATTAGTTTCATTGCTAATTAGTCTTGCATTTCATCATAACATCATCTTAGCATCATTTTGAACACAACAACATCATAATCTTAGCATCATATCATTTGTAGATCAATCATATAAATGTAGGAATAGATTTCTTGCATTTTAGATAACATCTCGTTTCTTAGGTTGTCATCCAAAGAGTCTAGTGCAATTACAAAATTTGAGAGCACTAATGATTTAGAGGATCCTTGAGAATAGAGAACAATGGAACACTTTTGAGGAATAGTTTTATCAAGTTTATTTGTTATTTCAATTTCCTCAATGTAAATGTTTCATTGATTGTGTGGTTTTATTACTAATTTACTCACATTACACAATTCACACAATACATATATAACTGATACTAGACTAGATATCATGCATGTGGTTTGTCTTATGGCTAGATTTCAAGAAGATCCCAGAGAGTCACATGTGGAAGCTCAGTGAAGAGGATATTCAAATATTTGAAAGGCACTCCAGAACATGGCTTGTGGTACCTAAAGGATACTGATTTCTCTTTAAGTGCTTATACAAATGTGGATTGGGCAGGTTGTGTGGATGATAGAAAAAGTACAAGTGGTCGTGCTTTCTTTTTTGGAAGCAAGTTGGTTTCTTGGCTAAGCAAGATGCAAGATTTAGTGTCATTATCTACTGTAGAGGCATAATACATTGCTACAACATCATGTTGCACATAGGTGTTGTGGATGAAACAAACTTTTAAGGATATTAGAGTGGTATATGATGAACCTATTTCTATCTTATGTGATAATACAATTATTATTAATATTTCAAAGAATTTGGTAATGCATTCAAGGACAAAGCATAATTCAATCTGATCACTTTTTGAGAGAGAAGGTTGTAGAGAATGAGGTGAAGTTGGAGTATGTGCCTACCAAGGATCAGGTTGCGGATATCTTCATGAAGGCTCTTCCTAAGGATACTTTTGAGTATCTCCAGGAGAAGTTGGGGGTTATTTCCCCTCCTTCCAACTAGATGCATAAGGGTATGCATCATTCCAATGGATCTCAAGATCCATTCATTTTTTTAGATTGATGTTAATGGCTACCTCTCAAGGGGAGTAGGTAGTGGCATTGTTGGTTGTTATAGTTAGGGGGAGTAAGTGTTTTCATTGTGTAGATTACAGGTATTTTCCATTGTTAGGTGTGTCAAGGGATATGTGTAATTGTTGTTGGTTTGAAGTATGTTGTAGGGTGTGTAGAGAGGGTGTGAAGAAAATAGAGTGCAAAAGAAGAAAAGGTAGTTGCAAAGCAACTGCTGTACTTTATAGGTGTTGCCTTTGGGGGAGAGAAAGTATGCATGTTTGATGTCAAAGGGGGAGAGATACAAGTGTGTCATCCTTTGTCATTAATTTCAAAGGGGGAGAGAGAGTTAATTGAAAAACCATACGAAGTAAGGGGAGAGAAGTCCTGAGAAAGATATGCTTGTGCAAGAGGGAGCAATATGCATTATGGTGCAATATATGAGTTGGTGATCAAAGCTATTGATTTTGTTGTTGATGATTTTTCCATGTGTTGCCATCAATGAAAAAAGAGGAGATTGTTGGAATTTTGTGTTGTCATTAATGTCAATAGATCTTTGTTGTTGCATTAATGTCAATAGGTTTATGGAGAGATTGTTGGAAGTCTGTGGAGATGCTTTGATTGGTTACATTATGTTGTCATTAGTAGTATCACTAATGTCAACCTCTAGTGTTGCTTTGATGAGAATGTGTGGGTGATGTTCAACCTCTTGTGTGGTTGAGATGTTGTAGAAGTGTTCCAGATGATGAGAATGGGTTTGTGGTGCTTGGTCTCCACGTATTTTTGAGAAAATTTGAATAAAAGAGGAAATAGTGTGGTAAAAAGTGTTCAGTGTACCAGAGTAGTGTTCAGTGTTTTGCCTCGCATTTCTTCCATATTGAAGATCTTCCTATGTGGTTTAGATATGTTGATCAAAGCTCTTCAGAGGTATTATATCCTGAGTTTCAGTTTTTGGATCATTGTGCAGAGAAAGTTGTGTTCAGCATTGTATGAACTCTATAAGTAGTGTTGTCTGGGAGAAATTGTTTTTCTCCAAATTTATCTATAGTTTGGTTTTTGGTCTTATAGATCTAAGGGTGTGCTTATATTGCTCGTATCTATCTTCAATCTGAGTTGTTTGTGTTTTGGTGCTTCGCAAGGTTGGATTCAGGTGTTGTAGTGTGTGGAAGGTTAGCTAGTTGTGCAAAATTAATATGTTCTTTTGGTGTATGATGTTGTGAAGGATTTGTTGGATTTAAGGGTGTTAATGGAATATTCCATATTGTGTTTAAGAGTTTTGTGTGGTCCTTGAGTCGTCTTTGGATCAAAAGAAGTGTATACTTAATTATTTAATGGCATTAACACAAGTTCAACTGACCTTGGGTGTTTACACTATTTGTGGATATGCTTCAGTGTTTGTGGAAGTGTGGCATGACGTGTATGTGTGGATTTAGGTTTGAGTTAAGGTGTGATGTGGTCCGCTTTCATTCCTTTCCACCACAAGAATGTTTTGGTGTCGACCTAACTTGAATTTTCATGTTTGAGGTGTATAGTCGATCTTGTGAATTATTTTCAAGGTTGAAGATGGTATATATGATTGATGAGTTGATGAAGGATGTATGAGTGATGTGTTTAATGGAAAGTGCTGAGATGTGAAGTGTGGAAGTGTAAAATGTAGTGTGAGATTTAATGCTTGAGACTACTGGAAGTAGTGAGCAAAAGGTGTCTACATTCTACAGAGAGAGTGCGAATGTTCTGGTGAAGCTATGGTGGAACTTTTCTATTGCTCGGAGATCAATTTCTCATTGTAACAATATTCTTTCTTCTTCATTATAATCTAGAAGTGAGCCCTTCTTTTCTTTTGGGTAGTGAGCCCTCTGCCAATGAGTCTATTGTATCCAATATTGCAATTACTTTATATTGTGAGCTAATCCTCACCATGGTTTTTCCCTTCTTAGGTTTTCCATGTAAATCTAGTGTTCTCATATGTTTGGATGTTTTTTCATTATTGTTTCTCATGTTTACATTTTGCTAATGCATGTTAAGGGTTTAAATGGTTGTTAAGGGTCTAAGGACTAATGCAGATCTGAATGTTAATAAGGGTTTTGATATTTTAATGTACAACTGATTCACCTCCCCTCTTAGTTGTCTTGTGCATTCAACATGAGGAAAGAGATATGGAAATATTCGAAGGAGTGCAAAAGGGAAGAAAGTGTCAGGAGTTGGAGGAATGAATTATGTCTTATCATAGAGTGCGATAAAGGGTAAGAGGAAGGCCTAACCTCCAAAAGTTTGAAGACTCAAAATGTTGGGGATTGGAGATCGAGGAAAAAGCATTTGTCTTATCAAGGAGATAAGATAGAAGGTAGGTGAGAGACTATCTACGAAGGCTAAAGGAAAGGCATCAGACATTCGAGGTTGGGTATAAGGATTATGCCTTATGATGAAAAGATGATAAGAGATAGGGAGTATGAATGATCCTCGAAACCCAAAACCTTCAAAAACTTGTTAAGTTTAAAGATATCTTTAGGTGATCCCACAAAACTGGTTTATAATTTCATTGAGGAAGCAAAATTGCAAAAAAATGCCCCCATGAAGAAAATTTTAGGTTTTTGGGGTTCAAATGAACTTAGGGTCTACATGAACCCAAAGAGGGTTCGCTCGAACCCCCCTTTGAGCAAACCCCCATTTGTTTGAAAGGTCAAGGGGGGTTCGCTCGAAGGGAGGTTCGAGCAAATTCCCCTTTTTCCTCCTCCCCCTCTTGCACCAAATTTCTACAAAATTTTTCCCTTCGAAGCTTGGGTTGAGGATGAAAATGGAGGAGAATTCACAGACTCAACTGGATGATGGTAATCCTTGGAACCAACTATCCATCAAATATAATTTTAATATGTTTTGGTTTTATTATGTATTTTCTTTTTTAGTTTGATTAAACATAGGTTTTTCACCAAAAATCAAGCTCTCTGTTTTGCACATGTGGAAAAATAGCAGATTATCATTTTTTTTTGAAAAATATCAATGCACTAGATATTGATGTCCTTGATCCAACAAAACAATTTGAATTTTGATACATACAAAAAAAGTTATGCTTTAGCCAGTGAATCATGTCTAAATTGTAAAAGGTTTGACTTTGAAACTTAATTAAGAAAAAAATATTCAATGAAATGCTATGAAACCAATTCCATGCACTAGATATTGTAATTACGAATCTATATTCGAAAAAATTAGAATTTTATTATCCTTCATAGAAAAAAAGTTATGTGTTAGCTAGTGACTTCACTCTTTAAAAATGGTGTTTACTATTAAAAACTAGTTTTCAAAGGAGATGTAAAAAGAAGTGCAATCTGATTTTAATTTTTTTAAAAAATATATATTTAGAATCTACAGACAAAATGCCACAAATCACTAGTTTGCATCATCTTAAAATTCCTCACAGTTTAGCCACTATAGGTGACTAAAAGTGAAGATTTAGTTAAAAAAAAATAGTTCAATGTCCAATTTAGCCAAAAATTGTAAACTAGTATTGTGGGATCACCCAGAGAGGAAAATAGAGGTGGAGAGGGAGAGGGAGAGGGAGAGGGAGAGGGAGAGAGTTAGATGAGAGATATATATAAGGGGATAAATATATAGAGAGGGAGAGATGGAGATATAAAAAGATAAACATAGAGATAGGGAGAGATATAAGGGTAAAGAAATATGGAGAGATAAGGAGATATATATAGAGGGAGATAGAAGGAGAAATATAGAGGGATAGAGCTAGGGGAGAGAGATAGAGAGGTATATATATATATAAAGTCTAAGAAGAGAGAGGGATAAAGGGTGTTGGAACCTATAAATTTGACAAATTTATAATGCTTTGTGTTGTGACTTTATGTTATCCCTTTATGATTCCCATCAATTATAACCAACCTAAGAAACATCAATGGTGTATCATGTTCAAGTCCATTTGATAGTTGCATTTCCTCCCTTTTCTAGGCTATAGTCAAAAGCCCATTTTCAAAAAATCAAAAAAATGGCTAAGTATTGAAATTTTTGATCTTTCAAGTTTTCAGTTGTCTGCCTACCTGCATGTCTTATCTATTGCTCCC
The DNA here is from genome assembly GCA_007258455.2 of Sequoia sempervirens. Taxonomy (NCBI): domain Eukaryota; kingdom Viridiplantae; phylum Streptophyta; class Pinopsida; order Cupressales; family Cupressaceae; genus Sequoia; species Sequoia sempervirens. The sequence goes on along the minus strand of VDFB02000017.1, from coordinate 100,338,119 downwards.
ATTCTGCTACCTCTTATCCCTTTCTTTCCATCACTTTCATTAGGTTTTTGGGTTTTGGTTAGTGACCTTAACCCTTAACCTTTGTCGCTTTCCTTTCCTGAACCTTAGCCCTCCATCTTGATTGTTGAAGGTCCAAAAGGGTTAGGACTAGGGATCAAATAGGGTTAGGGTAAGGGTAAGGAGTTCAATTATAGGTGTGATTTAATTTAAGTTCAATTAGGATTACTATTAGGGTTACGCTTAAGATTCAATCAAGGGTATAATTTATTTAGGGTTCAAACTTAAAGCTATAGTTCAATTAGGGTTAGGGTTCAATCAAGGTTCAATTCAGATTAGGGTTAAATAAGTTATATTAAGGTTAACTTAGAATGAGTGTTATGATTTGTAGATCCTCCTAGATCAACAAGTCATGAAATTATAACCACATGTGATATGTTACAATGAGAGATAATTTGTTCGAGAATAAATTTTCATAAGTTACATGTCAAATAAATAAGTTGGACATTTGGTAGTACTTGAAGCCCAAGAGATTATTCATTTCATGCATTGCAAAATGGTTAGAAGTGTAGGCCAAACTCACGATTATCTTCTAGGACTTGACATATAATTACATGAAAGATTGAGATTGAATGATATTATAGAGGAATTTATATTTATAGCTAGTTTTTTGAGTATATTGGGGTCTTTTAGAAAAATATTTCTATTTATTTTCTTCTCAAACAAGTCGTTACTAATTCTCATCTAAAATTAAAAAAATCTATTATTTTTATGTTGCATGTTTTACTTTTTTATAAATAAATGTTTATTGAATATATTTTTATAAAATAAAAATTTAAAAAAGTATTTTTATTGTGCTATTTATATTTTTATAAACAAATAATTTTATAAAGCTACATCTAAAAAGTTACCAATACTTTTGCAATATATTTTTTTATAAATAAATAATTTTATAAAAAGTTTGTTATTACAATTTAAGGAGATTTATTTTATAATTTTCTTTTGTGTAAAAATTGACACACCTTTCATTAATAGTAGATTAATTAATTAAATAAAAACATTTATTATTGTAATAAAAAGGTTAAGTAAATATGAAAAAATAAATTAAATGTACAAGTATTTAGCTCTAAATTCAATGATGATGTTGTTATACAAATATTAGGAATGCATTTCTTCATGTACGTTGTAATTAAAAAAATTAATGATTATTGCCAATTTATGAGTTTGATTGTGTACTATTTTGGTTCATTTCTAATGGACCATCTAAGCGATATTATGCATGTGGACTTGTACTTGAAGTGTGGTTCTAAATTTGTAACTCACACACTTGATCTCACTAAATTATATTGTTTGAAACTTGTTTGTCTCTATGTATGTGCTCTAAATTTGATCGAAAAACATGTGTTGTTTACAAAATACTTTAAAGAAATTGATTGAATTGTGATGGTCATGTTCTCCTTAGGAAAACCCCTAAATGTATCGATTCAACAATGATGAACAAAGGTGGAGATAAATAATTTGCAAGAATGCAATATGCTACTAGAATAATGATGTAATGCTAATGTAACAAGATTATTTTTATTCTTTGATTCTCCTTGCCAAGTTCATTGCAATTTAAGGAGATTTCTTTTATAATTTTCTTTTGTATAAAAATGAGTGCACCTTTCATAAGTATTAGGTTAATTAATTAAATAAAAAAATTATTATTGTAATGAAAAGGTTAAGTAAATATGAAAAAATAAATTAAATGTACAAGTATTTAACTCTAAATTTAATGAAGATGTTATTATTATACAAATATTAGAAATGTATTTCTTCATTGATATAATTTAAATTTTTTTATGATAATCACCAATGTATTTTAGAGAACATAATTTATATTATGATTATTCTTGTATTTTGACTCTATAATTATAAAATTTCGATATTTTATATATTAAAAAATTTAAATTAATTAAACTATATATATGTTAATAAATTTATTGTTTAGAATTTTAATATTATTAATATCATATAAATATTAAATATATATTAATTTATTAAGGTTATCTTCTTTAAATACTCTACCCTAGAATGCAAGTTGATAATTCATACTTCACAATGATTAAATGAAAAATGCAAAGTGGATTTGAATTTTGAAATTTAATTTAAAATTTTTAGATTTCATATTTACAAATGTTAAATTCATCCAATTTTTATTATTATTTATATCTATATTGTTTATTTTATTTTTAATATATTTATAAATTACTTGTGTATGTAACTTTTAATTTTACTTTTGAAAAATCACTATGCAATATTTTGGTAAATTTAATTTTTAAAAATTATAGATTTATATTTTACTTAGTTTACAAATATTATATTATATTATAATATTATTATTTTTAGGTTGATATATTTACTTATGTATGTTACAATGTGTTTCCTGATTTAATAATTTCATGGCAAAAAAAATGTAAATGAAGTAATTATAACTTCTACAAGATAACTACTATAACTAAATAAATGAAGTAAAATTAATATTAAATATATGTTAACAAAAAATGACTAAACCTCACCTAAGTTGTAATAATGGAACTTGTATTTGATAAATTTAATATAAAAATATATATGCCTTTTGGTAAGAATCTTGTTTCATAATGCTGGAGTATTTTGCTTTGGTTATCTTTTACCCAATATACATTTTTAAATCACTATTTCTACTATTTTTCAAATTTTTATTTTTAAAGAATTTCAAAACTTTAACTTTCTCATGGGCAAAAAAAATGAATAAAATTGTAAAACAAAAATGTTATGCTCAATTCTCCAAAATCCATCCTAATGACTTAAGTTCTTTTAGCTAATGATATTTGAGGAAAATAATTTTGAAAATTAAAAAAGTTAAAAATCACACATTTTACTTTCGAAGAATTAAAATATAATGAATGAAAAGAAAATTATCCATTTTGATTCCTTAAAATAAACAATATTAATCTCTAGTTAGAAACTGACCTTCACTATAGTTCCATGGCAAGGAACTAATAAGTATGTTAGTATGAAAATTAATATAGTTTTTAAATTTATCAACATATATTGATTTAATTGGTAAGGATGATGGTATATTATTTAATCATACTACCAAAATTATAAAATATCAGGCATTTTACTTGAGAAGAATTAAAATATAATGAATGAAAAGAAAATTATCCATTTTGATTCAGTGAAATAAACAATATTCATCACTAGCTAGAAACTAGCCTTGGCTAGCAGGAACTAATAAGTATGTTAGTATGCAAATTAATATAGTTTTTAAATTTATCAAAAGATTTTGATTTAATTGGTAAGGATGCACGTATATGCTTTCATCATACTACCCATCTAGGTTTACATTCTTTTAATGTAAGATTGGACTAGGTTTGACCTCTAGATGATTTGACGAAATGAATCATCTATTCTCCGACTTATTCCAAGAATCTAATCTGAGAGTTAATTGTCTACTCTCTCATAATATTTATATGATATTATAATCCCCTCAATTATATATTCTATCATAATTTTTGTAAAATATCTCTCTAACTGTGTCATGGATTATGGAGTATGATTCAGAAGTTGATGTAAAAAATGACACACAGTTTCAATCCAGAAATCTCAACAATCTACTATCCCGATCTATGCAATATTATTATTTTTATAAAATATCTCTCTAACTGCTTCATGGATCATGGTGTATGATTCAAAATGTTGATGTAAAAAATCGCACACAGTTTCAATCCAAAAATCTCAACAATCTACTATCCTGAACTATGGAATATTATTATTTTTATAAAATATCTCTCTAATTGCATCATGAATCATAGAGGATGATTCACAAGGTTGATGTAAAAAGTCGCACACAATTTCAATCCAAAAATCTCAACAATCTACTATTCCAATCTATACAATATTATTATTTTTTTAAAAAATGTTTTAAATTTGACAAATTATGATTTCCCCTTCCATATCAGTTTGGGAAAAAAATAGAAAAAAATCTGTGGAGTGGGAAAGGATATAGTATCTTACTATTTTGAAGGCCACTCTTCGACACCTATTGCTACGTTAAAATTTCAGTAATCTTACAATTCGAAAATAAAAACCTAATAAATCGAACGGCCGAGAGCCGAGACGCGCAATCAAAGAATCTAGGCCTTCGATTGCATTGAAGAGGATCGCGGGAGTAGAGCAGGGGTTCTCTGAAATATAATCCCGCCATCTCCCAACGCTCTTTCGCATTCCCGTCAATTTGGGCGTCAAATATCAGAAACCTGTCAGCCGAATTTACATAAACTATCATCCTCCCCTGACCGCTCAGGTAACAAAAAAAGATTCGGGCTTCATCTTTCATTTCTTCCCCACTTATCTGCAATTTTAATGACTGTCAGTTGACGGCAATTTAATTATGCGTTAGTTGGTGGCGGTCGATGTTTCCTCAACAATCCTCTGCTGTAAGGCAGTTCCATTTCGCCACTACTTCAATGTGTGGGGATTCTTCCATTCAAACGTCTTCTCTGTAAGTTTATTTTTTAGTCCTTTCCTGTTTTCAAAGATTTTTTATCAATCATCTGAGTTCTTAAGATGGAATTTAAAAGATGACAATTCCTTTTTTTTTCAGAAGTTGTAAGTTTATTTTAGTAACATCATTTTAGAAACAAATATTTCAGAGGCTCGGCCATTGTAGGGGGTTGCTCTGCCGCTTATAATATGACATTTTTTCTTTAAAATTCTACTATTACTATTGTATTTTTTGTTGATTTTTGTTAATTGAAACGCGCCTTTCTTTCGTCACAGTGTAGTGCCAGTGTAATAGTCATTTTGTGGGGTGTTCATGCGTTTTAGCTATTTAATTTATTATCAATAGCAAACCTATCGTGATACAGGTGGTTTGTTTGTTTCTCTTTTCAAAATTCACTTAATGGCAAATTAGTCCACGCTCAGCTGTTGTTTTTACCCCCTTCTTGAAAGAATCGTGTATAACTTTTTCGTACAATGTAAATTGATGCAAAAATACAATACACAGTTGTTTCCAGAAGCTTTACAATATGTTATGAACCGTATCAATATCATGCCTTTAAACATATGCATAATCTAAAAATTTTCTGCAAAACTTGCATTGAGTCTTTTGAGGTTTTTACATGCATTTACTTGAAGAATTGAACCTATGTCATTATGACAGTGTTCACTTTGCCTTATTGTTATATAATTTTTATTTTAACCTGATGAAGCCTAGGTTTAAAAGCTGATTCACACTTATTAGGGAGTCTGTGTTCTAAGCTTCCATGCAGATAAATACCCCAGTAAGGTTCATACAACAATTATTCTGGGAAAGTCAATGCTGGTGATTCCCAGGTCATACACCTAATGGCATTATGAATGATCCCGACTCTGCAAATAATAAAGCCATTACTGATTGTGCTTTTGTTTGAACGTGACTCTCTGTTACTTGCTAGGCTGAAAGTTAGTGATTACCAAGTTTATATCATATCTTTAGATGACCAAAGTAAGTGTGTTGTACTAAAAAGCATGGTCTTGTGGCTCTTTGAGTTGGTCTTAAGATGAGTATTAATGGACCAGAATGGATTGACTCTTTAAAGACAATTTGAACTTTGGGTAATTCTCGAGTTTTAATGATATTCCGAGTTTAAGCGCAAGACTTGAGCTCCTTAATAATATATGCAATCCTCCATTTGTAGCTCAAAGGCCTCAATTTGATTAGCTTCAGTTTTGATCCATTTTTTGGCCATTTTCAAGTTAGATTGGCTTGTTGTCTTGTCAAGGCTGAGATGATTTTGAGGCTGGCTACCATACATAATAGTTAAGCAAATCACAAAGTCAATTAGAAGTGCTGAAAGGAACCCCAATTAATAGAAACAAAGTATCTAAATCTTTATAGAGCTAAAGCCAGAAGCACTCACATATACTATCATGGACTGTGGAAATATTATATCTCTTAAAGTATCTATATCTAAAGCTAAGAAGAAATAGAACAAAAAATGAAGGCGGCTGGGTGCAAATGTGAGAATCCTTGATACATCAGGTAAGTGGAATGATGAGCCTCATTTTGTATGAAAGCCAAAGGGGTTTAAAATGTGAATATGTAAAAGGTGATGTGGGAAAGTCTCTTTGTTCATACGATGGGTGTCTCATTCTAGCATTAGTTATGCTAGCTAGATTGGGACCTGGAAATCAGTGTTACCCTTATCGTACTATAAAAAGGTGATGTAATAAGAAATGGCCATGTGAAAGGAAGGTTCCTATTGAAATGGACCAATAGAAGCTCCATGATAAAGGAGCTGGTGGAGAACATGGCTCTAGTTTGCATCAAAGCAAAGAGCCGAAGAAGGATGAAATCCTTGTTGACCAATTTGAAAGAGCCGTTGTTGAGTCATGGCTGAACAATTTAGGGAGTAAGGAAGAACAAAACACTTGAATTAGAAAATTGTATGTTATTGTTACATATTCTTGATCGATAGCTTCTCCCTGGACCAATAATCTTTATAAAATGGTGTTACACTAAAGGCAATAAATCAGATATGCGTTACACTTATATGGTGTTTCGATTTACAACATTACAATCAAAACTGGGATTAAGTTTTACCCCATCAAGAAATTTAGCATTTTTAAAACTTATTCTAATAGAATATCATAACAAAAATAATGTTTTCTTTTGTTACCCATTTATTTTGAACTTATTTTCATGCATTGAGAATAAAATTATAAAGTTTTCATTTTCAAGCAACACATTGTTAGACCATACACCTTTTTTAAATTGGTGCACTAATTAAATTTTAATTCACAGACATGCACATAATTATGTTCACCATAGCTAATCTGTCCTGAATCCTGAAATCATATGTGAAGCTCAAGCCATATACAGTTATACCATACTTACTGAAGGATGCCCAAGAATTTACTGACCAGAAATTCTATCACTGAGTCCAAGCAGATTTAGATTCTCAAGTTCCCTCTCTATTTTCTTTACTTTCAGTCATATTTAAGGATCTATCAAGAATAAAGTTTAATTGAATCTGTGCCTTAACCTGTTGCAAATTTATATTGAATCTGACAAGGACAACAACAAATTATGTGTGCCTTAATGCTGTTTCAAATCGTATCAACATGCATGCATAGGCCATTCATCACCCTCACCCTTCATTTTAAACTAACCTGATTACAAGTATGCTCAAATTCCCTCATTAACAAAGAAAACAGGATCCAACGTTAACAGCAGAGAGATCGCCGCCTGAGTCATACTGCTCTCCATCTTTTGCTGCCTTCAAGCAATCTAGATCAAATAAACTGTTGGAGCTATAGATAAGTGGTTGGTACTAATGCTCACACTAAAGCTTACACATCTGAACCTCCTACTCATGATTGCAATATGTCCCATCAAATACCTTAGTGCTGCTATGCTACTCATAGAGAAAATGAGGTTTAAATTTTTGGTCGTCAATATTTCCTTTAACATGCATAAGAAATTTATGTTGAAGTTATCCGCCTCTATGGAAGAAATAACATTACTGGTTATGGTTCTTGGATATAAGACCTTGCGTTTCATCAAGGAAGGGGGCAAGAACATATTTTCCATGCTCTTCTCATCCTTCCATAATTTGATGGTCGGATTGGTGATCAAATCTGTTATCTTGTTTCTGTTTTGTTGGACATGATTTAGTCAGCGCTATCGAGTTTGGTTTGGCATGACTTAACACTCTTGACTGCAAGATTTATTTGCCAAGCTTTGTACTGGGTTTTCTTTACTGCTTCATTAGTGAGTTGCCTTCAACAAAGAACAACTTCTTAACTCTGTCAAGGGCAATTTCTAGGCCTATTCACAGTGCTATTCCTTGAGTTATATTCTTGTTAGAATTTCCTATATGCAGCATGTTTGCAAGAACTGAATGGCCTTCACTATCTCAGAATATGCAACCAAAAAATATGTGTTGCTGTTTGCAGTTCTATCATGATTCAGTTTGTTAATCCTATCACGAGTTGGGTGTTATATGACCAAATGCTTGTTGGGCCTAACTAAACCAATCATATTCTTGGACATGTGCACATATTCATAATTGACAAGAGGTATTTTTTCACAGTGTGTCAAAATATGATATTTTATTAGGATTCAACTGCTTAGTTTATGAGTCAAAGTCATTGACCCATATTTCACGAGTAGTGGTTCACATGAACCCATCTCTTAGGAGCATGAATGGTCCACTTAGCACTCATTGCATCTAAGTGAATTTCATAGGGATGAAGGAGCTAAAGGGGCTTTATATGGCACAACACTTGCCTAAGGTTTTGCAGATGGGGTAGCAAGCTAAGTGGGCTTGATCTTGGGGTAAACTCTATGGTTAATTATGTTTGAGTTGAAATAGTATTGGGATGGGTGAACTCTTTGGAAGTTTTGATGTTTCATCTCTGTGAGCATTACCTAGATGTAATGAGTGCTAAGTGGACCATTCATGCTCATGAGAGATGGGTTTGTGTGAACTACTACTCATGAAATATGGGTTGGTGAGTTTGACTCAAACAGTGTAGTTGTATCTTGATAAAGCATCCTATATACATAATTGTTTTCCTTGATGGTTCACTAAATATAAATGGATTGATGAAGCTTTTATAAGACAAGTCTCTTAAGGGATTGTATGAGTAATCATGCTTCTTCTCAAAGGTTAATTGGGGGTGACTATTTTGCCAAAATTTTGTTGGGGCTCTTCCAAACTTCATATGTTTATGTATATTAGGGCATAGCCTTCTCTTAGAACAAAACCTCAATGGACTATATAACAACCTAGTCAACTTGCAAGGGGATGGGGATCACAACTTACTTGACAATTCTAAGGATATTGAGTACTACTTGTTTGGTAATTTTTCTGAGTGGAAAATATTGTTACATCTCGAAGAAAATGTAATCAAAAGCACCCTCCAATCATAATTTTTGAAATCAAATTTGTCAAGTGAGGGAATTGGACTGTGGAAATGAAAAAAAAAAAATGCAAATGCAAACCTGCAAATTGTATTAATTTCAAAAGAGATACAGTTTACATATCTATCAACAAAGAGTGACTATTCAATTCATTTCCTGGATGATTGTTCAATTCATCTTCCGCATGACTGTTTAGATTCTACAAAAAAACAAAAATTACTAAACTATAACCTAGGATTATATAAATTATATTACATTCCCCCTTAATCCATGGGGGTTATAGTGAGACCAAGCATGCCTTTGAATTTTTTGAGATTTTCTCTTCCAAGCGCTTTTGTTAGGATATCAGCTAGTTGCTCTGTAGTTGGACGCTATATCAATTTGACACTACCATCTTTCACATAGTGCTAAATCAAATTGAATTTGATGTTGATCTGCTTAGTTTGGTTGTGAAATATTTGATTTCTTGCCATTTTGATTGCAGAAGTGTTATCAACCGTGAGTGATGGTGAAATCTATTTTGCATGCAAATCCTCAAGAATCCTTCCGAGCCACAATATTTTCCTGGTTGCCATTAAAACTGCCATATGTTCTTGCTTTTGCTAAAAAGAAGGGCTGACACCAACTATTTCTTTGACTTCCAAGTGATGATTGTTGATCTTAAATTCACCAGGAAACCTACAGTAGTTTCCCATCTTCAAAATCACATGCATTGTCTGAATCTAAATATCCAACTAGTTTGAAATCTGCTGCTTTGGAGTATTTTAGCCCAAAACTTGAGTTCCCTTCAATATCAAAGAACCCTCTTTGTTGCTACCCATTGTCTTTCTCTCCATTATTCTATGAATTTAGAGAGAATGCCAACAATAAATAAATGTTTGGTCTAGTTATAGTTACATAGATCAGACTTTTAATGATGCAGTATCATGTAATATCAACTTTATATTTTGTTCCATGGGCATACTAAATAGTATATAGTCTGTTATTCCAAATTTGCTCAGAATTTCATCAATACACCTCTGTTGTCAGTTGTGTGATGAAAATATACATGGATTTTTGAATCACTTCAATAGCCAAATAGTAATGAAGATGACCCACATCTGTCATTTAAAAACTTTAATTAATTCTGCTATGACTTTTGCAGTGTACCTCTCATTATTTCTTGTTATGAGCAAATCATCCACATAAACAACTATTTTGTCGACTGACTTGACAAAAGAGTTGCATCTTCAAATTCAGTATGCTTGAAGTTCATGCTCAAGAGGTGCTTGGTTAATTTTTTGTACCAAGTTCTTGGGGCTTGTTTCAAACCATACAATGATTTTAACAACGTACACACTTTCTGTTCTTGACCTTCAACTGCAAAACCTTTTGGCTAAGTCATGTAAACTGTTCTTTAAGATCACAGTTCAAAAAATCAGTTTTCAAGTCCATCTAATGAACTTTGCATCCATTTTGAGCATATCCCTTTGCGAGAAGCCTTGCTTTGTGTTTGTCAAGTGAGCCATCTGATTTATATTTGTTTTGAAAGTCCCACTTGAAAGCAATGGATTTATAGTGGAGGAACAACTAACTCGCAAATACCATTCTTGACCAAGGCATCACATTCAATTTTCATCTCTTTTCTCCACACATCAAGCTTTTCAGCTTGTTTGAAGGAAGTTGGTTTTGAATCAAAAGCAATATTGATTTCATCTTTTGAATGCCTTGCAATGGTAAGTTTTTCTAGCTTATGTTGAATCTTGTCTAGGGACTTTTCTTTTTGTTGTCTAGCTATGTATGCACTTGTAGTGTATTTTTTCCCAACTTCATTAGGTTTGACATCTTTCAATGTTTGTGTGGTCCATTTTGGCAGCTTTTTCTATGTTACTTCTAGTGCATGTTAGTTTTTCAATTGACATTCCTTGTTTATATTAGACTGCTATGTATATATATATCAATTATGTTTCTGCTGCTAATGCATTGTGCAGGGATTGCTTATGAAACCAGGGTAGTTCAATTCTTGAACAGCTTGGTACTCTTGGATGGGCTTAGTAGGAGTTGCTGATGTTGCATGGGCTGTGTTTTTCTAGCCTTGTGACACCATGAACATGACTGAGGTAATAGAGGTCTGGATGCATAGATAGAGATCAAACACATAGAAACAAAGGGTTTAGAGAAATAAACACTATCATAGTAGATAGATCTTAGAAAGTCTGATAGGGATCTCATGCACGAAAGCCACTGGTTAGTGTGCAAATCCTGGTATATCAGTGTGGAAAACTGCAGGTTTGAAGAAATAGGGATTGTGAAACTGCCCTAGTCAAATACTAGCCAATTACAGCAAAGTTTGATATGGTAGAAAAATCGCAAAGAAGAAGAATTCAAGGATTTTTGGAAGAGAACATTACTGTGAATTCAAAAATGGTCTCAAAATAATCAAGTAAAATTGGTGGATAGGTTATACATAAAAAGACCAGGATTGATTGTCTTACTGGGCATGCACAAATGTAGTTGTGAAAGCCAGTCTTGTTAGATGTTGCCTGGATAAGGAGGTAAAGAATAGGACAAGAAGTAATGAAGGGCTGACAAAATGTGTAATGATTAAGATCTGTGGTGACAGGCCGTACCACTACACATTAGGAGATTTGGTATCCAACAAAACAATTGTGAAATAAGAGATATGGGGTTTGTCAGGGTGTACTTCCAATTGGTAGGAAATAATAATACACTACTTGGAACAATAACTAACAATGAAGCATCTAAATTTAATCAAATCTTTTTTATTTTCCAGTAATACAAAGTGTATGGCTAGAGAATCCCCTATTTTAAACTTCTTGTTATGTGCGTGAACAATAATATACAATTCCACTATAAAAAAAGTAAGCTCTAGTGCAGATCTTAGATATTGGAGACAAAATATGAGCTTGGACCCTCAATATGCGAAGATAACAATGGATATCAAAAGATAGTTCATTCTACTAGTGTGGGCCCCACATATCTGCTCATAGAAAGTGTAGGTGTGAAATATTAATTTCCAAGAATTCAGAGGCTATGAATCAATATATTTAGATGAAGAATGAATGGTAGTGCAATCAGGAGAAACTGTTTATCAAAACCCTTACTGATTCCTGCTAGTAAGCCTAGAAGAATATCCATGCAAACTTGGTAGAATGCTGTAGAGGTGTGCAAGAGCATGACAAAAGTTTCCTAGAAGATTGCTGAAGTGGTCCAAAAGCATCACTGTGTAAGCTCTAGTGTGCTAGGAGACTAATAGATTGAGCAATACCAAGAGCAAGAGCTTGAGAACAAGGGGTTGTATTCTAATTGTCTAGGTTAAAAGGTGTTTTACTTTTCAGGATATGGTTATATATGGATCCAATCAGTTATCACTAGACATACTTAAGTGCTAAAATATGGAAAAGTATAGACCAATATGCCCTGTACCTAAAGGAGAACCCTTGTGGCTTCACTACAGCTTTGGCAAATAGTAGGGGTGAAATTGCAAGTGGTCTCCAAAAAGGGCATGGTTAATGGGCAGGAAGGGGTAAGATGTAGAAGTAGGTAGTTTGCCACTACAAGCATCATAATGTCATGTAAATCTCTTATGAGATAGTTTTATGAAATTTATTGGTAAAATTTGGACCAAATCTACACTTATGTGATGTAGCTGCTAAGTGAAGTTTAAGAAATCCTGTGCATTAAAGAGTCGCTTATCTTGATCGTTAAAATACAATGGCACATGGGGATGTGTCCCCGACATTTTTTGCCATGTCCTCGTGCACTAGGGATGTTTCCTAGCCATCCCCAAAAAATCAAATTTTGGGGGGGATATTCCCGAGATGGTGGTACAGGGTGGGGATGGTTGGCCGTCCCCATGTCATCCCCACCCTTTTTAAAATAAACAACACAGCTTAAAAAAAAACATTTCATTTTGCTTTGTGTGGGTCCCCATGCCCCTCTAAACCCTAAAGCAATGAAATACTATACTCCTATTATCACTTATGTTCATTTTTACATGATATTTTTTTTTTGTAGCCAAGTTAGAAAGACAGAGGAGGGTTTGAAGGTGCTGTTGGAAAAACCAGCATTGGTGAGGAGTGAGGTAGCAACTGGCAAGAGAAGTAAAAGAGTCCCATTAGATGAGCCATTAGTTGGAGCCCCATTAGATGAGCCAGCCCCTCATAATCATTGTGGCTGTGACTTAGAGTTATACTTTGATTTTGATGCAGTGTTGGGAGATGCTGATTAGAGGCAGCTTCATACTTTCCATCACTATGTTTTACAATTTGACATTTGTGACTTTGTCATTTGGACATTTGTAGTGCAAACTTGTAGCCTTTGGGCATTTTGGTGTATGCAGTATTATTTTTTAGTTTTTCTAATTTATTTAATATGCACATTGACAATGAATTATGGAAGCAATTAAATATTAATTTGTTCAACTCTCATGTGAACTCTATTGTTGTGTTTTAAAGATTCTATAATGTATATTTCAATATGATGAATGCCTTATCAATGTTATCATATGAATATTTGAAACTTACTCATATTTTAAATTTTTTCTATATTTTTATATAGCCGTCCCCAAAAATGCAGTGGTACACTGGGATGCGTCCTCAACATTTTTTGCCATGCCCCTGCATAGGGGACATTTCAAGGATGTGGGGACAGTCGGGGACGTTTCCTAGTTGTCCCCAAAAAATCATATTTTGGGGGGGACGTTTCCAAGATGATTGTACGGGGTGGGGACCGTTGGTCGTCCCTGGGATGCGTCGGGGATACCTGAGACGTCCCTTGACTATCCCCATGTTGCCCCCACCCTTTTTAAAAAGACACACACGCAACTTTGAAAAGAAAAAAATCATTTTGCTTTGTGTGGGTCCCCACTTCCCTCTAAACCCTAAAGCAATGAAATACTGTACTCCAGTGTTACCCCAAGTTTCTGGGAGGGGGACTGCAGGGGATGGCGAGATGAGTCCCCAAGTTTCCGATTTTTGGGGACAACGGGGGACGACTATATAAAAATATAGGGAAATTTTAAATATTCATATGATAACATGGATATGGCATTCATAATATGCATTATAGAACCTTAACATATAACATTTGTGTTCAACATTATGCCAATACTCAATACGCATTCAAAATTAACATGCACGAATCATGAAACAACCTCCAAGTTATAATTTATAAATTTATATCAAAATGCCCAAAGACTACATTGCTGCCATTTAGTTTTAAAGTTTGCTATGAAAATCAAAATACAATATCGTATGTCAATAATGAATAAACAAGAGCACTGCTGCCCCTAATCATCTCTCATAACCGCATCAAAATCAGAGTCATCCTCTAAGTCATTGCCATTGTGATGGTCCTCCTCAACCAACGAAACCCCAACCAAACCCTCAGCTGTCTCCTCCTCATCTACCTGGGCCACATCCTCGGGATCAATAGCCCATCGTAGAGTTGGAGTCTATCGATACTCTGGAGTCTACCGATCCTGAAGCCGAAGAGCACTATGAACGGCCACTAGCTTCTTTGCTCGTCTAGAGGTAAGTCTATTCCTCTTGAGGGAGTGGATAAAGCTATACGTGGACCAATTCTTCTTTGTAGTAGAGGAACTGACAACCTATGTAAGAAGGCGAGTAGCAAGTGTCTTCAACTGCGGTGTATCCCTCCCATGATAAGTCCACCATCCAATAGGGTTCGATTGAGCTAATATAGCTCTATCCAACCTCACCTGTGGTTTACTCAAGTTTGGGCCATTAAGATTTGCAAAGTCTAGGAATTGTGTCTGAAGTAGTGAAGCCTGCTCTGCTGGATAAATCTTTTCAATGGCCCGTGTGAACCCATCTAAAATCTCAGGGTCATCACATGGAGGCACCCTACCAGCCCTTGGTGCATACCATTTTGGATTTAGAGCAAAGGCAGCCATATGAAGCGGGGTGTTCATTGTATTCCACCTCTGCGTCATAATGGGCCTAATGTGTTGTTCATATAAATCCAAAGTGGGATCCTTTGCCGAAATAGTTTGCTTGATCTTCCCAAGCATACTGTCAAATGTCTCATATATCTCTCCAAGACTAGGAGAGTTTGTATTAGCATATTGGATGACATCTACAATAGGCGAGATGAAGGAGCAAATATATTTGCATAATGCAAACAAAAAGTTCAAAATAATTAGTTGACAAGTTAATTGACATGTTAGAAACTTCAAAAGTTGGAACATTGGACAATAAAATTAAAATATTAAAATCAGAAATTTAATATGAAAATCAGCCATCGAATATGCCTTACCTCACATTGGCCCACCAATCGTTATCAAGGATCTTTTGTTTGATGGTCTTTCTTTGAGCAGAACTTGCATCAGGTCATCTAGTCCACTCTGCATTGACCATCATCAGTTGTAGAGGCTCATGCACCTTAAGCATCCTCCAACAAGATGAAGAATGTGGCATATCTACATTCATTGATTCAATGATTCATTAAAAAATAAAAATTTAAAACAAAATCAAATTATGAATACAAATTGAAAGTGAAACAAAATGAAGTAAGTGGCATACCTTGTCTCAACAGGTTTGAGAAACTCCTTTGAAAATGTTCTAAAGAGAGCAAGTGAGGTGTGGTGATTGCAAATGAACATCTGAATATCTCTAGCTTTTGCCACCGTTTGCTTCAACCAATCCAACTTCTCAATGTCTTTTAATGCATTGTTCAATGCATGAACACAACATGGGGTCCAAAATATGTCTGTAAGTACCCTTCACCATCAACCTAGCCGGTTTGCACACGTGTTGAATCGGTGATCACTTGCACCACATTTGCAGCCCCAACCTCCTTTATGGCATCTCTCAAAATGGAAAATTGAAAGTCTGCATCCTTACGTCTCCTCGAACAATCTATGGCTCTAAGAAAATAAGAACCAGCAGGGCATGTGACTATGACATTGATGAGTGGCCGACATCTAACATCAGTCCACCCATCCATCACTATAAAGCACCCCATCCTCATCCACGTTTGCCTCATCTCCTCCATTAACACATTAACTTTGGAGTACTCTTTGTCTAGGAGGGTGGTATGGCTTATGATCTCCAGGGGGTATGAATGAAGGACCAACAGTGGCTATGTCTTTTACCATTTGTTTGAAATAAGAGGAATGGGCCACATGAAATGGGATGGCATGGGCAAAAAAGAATTTGGCAATGGAAGATTTATTGGCTTCTCGTGCTTAGTTATTAAACATGGACTCAACTGAAGATGCCTTCCCACTACCACTCACCTTCCTCTTTCCTCTTGAGGCAACTCCACTACTACCAACCATGGAAGGAATAGGAGTAGGCATAGATGATTGTGAACTTGGGAAAGAAGGTGACCCACCTTGAACCCCACCATCCAACTCCATTTGAATTTTTTGGCACTCTAAAAATTGTTCATTTGTTAATGCAGGACACACTCTAACTCCATGGCCCACCTCACCCAAAAAATGAAACCTAACTCTTGTGTAGCTGCCCCTAAATTCCTTTTCACAAACATGGCAAAACCACACCCTACTCCCCCTGAATTTTTTTGTCTTTCACCCACGGTGTAACATATTGAAGGAATGGTTTTTTTTTGTTTAATGGGTGTTTTGCATAGTGTTCCATGGTATTGGTATTGGTTGTTGAAGGGCATTGGATTGGGTTTCTTTGCTCTCCACTAACACCCCCACCACTTTCCCTTCTAATTTGCACTTCAACTTCACTATCACTCCCATCCTCACTGCTGCTCATGTTTTTTATATTTAGAATGCAAGTTTCAACTGAAAATGCAAAAAAAAATAAAAAATCAGACAATGTATGCTTGAGATTTTGCAAAAAAAATGAAAAAAAAAAGAGGGAAAGGAAATACATACCTCTTTGGTGGATTTGCACTACCAACAACACTAATTTCAACCCCCTCTCCTCCTTGAAGCTGCTGCTCCTTCTCCTTCAATGGCTGCAACTTTTTTGCTCTCAAACCCTTGGCTTCTCAAACAAACAAATGCATAAAATGAAGGTTAGAGAGGCCTTTTTTTCCTCATAAAAGAGTAAAAACAATGGGGCCCCAGATGCCACATAGGCAGGGGCATTTCTTTTTTAGTTTTTGAGTTGAAATGCACTTTAGATGTGGGGGATGGTCGGTTGTCCCCGGGACGGTCAGCCGTCCCCCATCCGGTCAAAGCCGTTCCCCCGTTTCGGGGATGGTTCCCTATTTTTTGGCAGAAAAGGGGACGGTCCCCTGCCATCCCCCAGCTGTCCCCCCGTACTTGGGAGGTCCCAGGGACAGGGACAGGGACAGGGCATTTTAGAAGGGGGACGCGTTCCCGGGTTTCCTTGCTATACTCCTATTGTCACTTATGTTCATTTTTACTTGAATTTTTTTTGCAGCCAAGTTAGAAAGACAAAGAGGAGGGTTTGAAGGTGCTGTTGGAAAAACCAGCATTGGTGAGGAGTGAGGTAGCAACCAGCAAGAGAAGTAAAAGAGTCCCATTAGGTGAGCGCCATTAGATGAGCCATTAGTTGGAGTTCTATTAGATGAGCCAGCCCCTCATACTCATAGTGGCAGTGACTCAGAGTCGGACTCTGATTTTGATGCAATGTTGGGAGATGCTGATTAGAGGCAGCCTCATACTTTCCATCACTATGTTTTACAATTTAACATTTGTGTCTTTGTCATTTGGACATTTGTAGTGCAAACTTGCAGCCTTTGGGCATTTTGGTGTATGTAGTATTACTTTTTAATTTTTTCTAATTTTATATAATATGCACAATGCACATTGCCAATGAATTATGAAAGCAATTAAATATTAATTTGTCCAACTCTCATGTGAGCTCTATTGTTGTGTTTTAAGGATTCTATAATGTATATGTCAATATGATGAATGCGTTATCAATGTTATCATATGAACATTTGAAACTTCCCTATATCTTTAAAATTTTCTATATTTTTATATTAGCTGTCCCCAAAAATGGCCTCAAAAAAATCCATCCTCAAAACACATCCCCCCGTCCCGGAGACTTGGTGGAACATAGTTAAAATAACTAGAGGTACTTACCATTCTCTTTGAAGTTGCTGCGGTATCATTTACTTGCTTTCCTTCAACCCAATTGCATTGTGAAAATTATAATGCCATAATTCTTTGGCACTTATGAGTTAATATCATTGTCAATATCAGATAGGTAATTCCTTAAAAATACATGAAAGCAATAACAAGGGACAAAGTTAAAAGGAAGAGCTTCTGGAAAAAACTGTGTATCTTGTTTTATAACATTTCAGATCACACTCTGTTATCCGTGATATCAGCAGGATGAGGTCTGAAATGTTGATAAAAACAAGATATGCTGTTTTTGATTTGTAGTTTGCCTAGGTCAGTTTTGCTGGTTTGGATACTGTTGGTATTATCACCGTGTCAATCTGCTTCTAATCTAATTATTTTCTACTGATGTGGAAGATTATTTATTAACAAAGGATATGTTTAAAGAGTTGAATATGTGGTTACTTTCTTTTTAACTTTGTAGATGATGCAGCATTTACCATAATTCCTATTGAATTTTGAGGCTAAATATACCAGAAAAAGCAGCTAAATATTTTTCATGTTTTGCATTTTTCTTTTCATAACCCTTGTTTTTCTGTTGAATTTAATCAGAAAGCAAGGCTCTCCAAGAGAGTCATTGTCAGAGTCAGTTATTGATTACAAGGACAATTATAGAAAGAAATCAAAACAGTGTAGCTGCAAAAATTCCAGCTGCTTGAAATTGTAAGGGCTTTTTCTGTTTTATATTAATTTGGTTAAAAGTTAAAACTTATAAATATAATGTATTGTTATAACTGTAGCATGAAAATCATTTTTTGGTAATAGAATGGGTTTATATTTAAAGTAGCCTATCATGCATGTTTTTGCTTAATTAAGCAGGGAAGGGCCTATCATGCATGTTACCATTGTTGGAGTTTAAAGATATTCAATAACCACAGTTGCTTGCCAAGTCAAAATATCTTCATAAAGTCAGCAAGCTATTTTCTAAAGAAAAGCTTTTTAGTAGTTTTTATAGTTCAGGACAGTGTTCTGTATTTGGTCAGGAAATCTAATTTATTATCATCAGATTGGTAGCTTACAGTTAGCCAACAGATATGTAGTTGTGGCAATGGCTACCATAGCTGGGTGAATCCCCAAGAATTTGAGGGGCAAGGCAGTCTGATAAATGGACTGCAGCCTTGAAAAGCAACTCCTCCATCCCCAGTAAAGGTGCATCCCCCGCATATGGTAGGGTGGAGGTAGCAGGGTACTCTGCTTCTGTTCTCCTATCAAGGTTACTGGCATGACTGGTAAAGTTCCAGTGCACCAATAAATCACTAGAAAATAGTTTGGAGGAAGATGCCTACACAATAACTCAACAAGAAAATGTTTTAAGGCTAATGAGGAAACTGAGTATACCAAAGTCAAACCTTAAATGATCTTGATAAACTGGGCTCAAGGCCATGAGCAGTAGCATAAATTATTAAATTATTGCACATATCCATAAATATATAAGAATGCCAAAGGTTTTGCAGCCAATGCCTGATCATGGAGTGAAATTGCCTTTTGGGTGGTTACTTCTACAACTAACATAAACACAAGAGTATGGAGTTCTTTCATGGCACTTAACCAAGCAATGTTCATGTGTTTAACTTTGATTACAAGCTGTGAATTTACATTGTATAACATGCCACTATATATAAGCTGGCAGCCACATACCAGAAAAACAATTACTAGCAACAAAACAATAACAAGCTTCTAGTAGGCGTAACAAACTGCCTATTTTTCAACAAACTCAAACAACTATTTGTCCTAAGTACCATAATAGCTAAACCAGATACAATTCCAAGATTATCACAGAATCTGACAAATTAATCTCTACCATGAAGTTTTACATCATGTTGGCAAGATGCCATTCTGTAGAATAATAATAAAGACAAATGTCTTCATTATTGATCAACTGCAGAACAATAATAATGGTGATGGACTTCAATATGCTTGGTTCTAGCATGGTAGACTGGGTTCTTCACCATATTGAGCACACTTCGATTGTCACATAAGAGTGGAGTTAGGTCAGTTTGGTTAAGTTGAATATTCACCAATATCCTTTGTAACTAAATTGCCTCACAACTCGTATTGATGGCTGCCATATATTTTGTCTAAGTAGAAATAAGGCAATTGTATGGTGTAACTTGCTGTGCCCAGAACTTACTCTTAAACCAAAAATAAAAAACATATCCTTTGATAGATCTGCAAGTATCAATTGATCCAGTTCAACCGAAGCCAGTATACCTAGAATCTGCAGAGCGTTGATAGAGAATGCCAAAGGTGAGAGTTCCATTAATAAATAGAACTTGTTTTGCAACTTGCCAATGTTTTTGTTTGGGAAATACAACTTATTGCAAAACATAAATCTGGTTGAGTGGTAGTAAGATAAGTCAAACCATAGTAGCAAAAATCTTTCTCAGCAATAACTTGGCAAACCAAAAGATAATTTAATAAAAAAGCAGGGGGATTTAATCAAGAATCCAAAACATGCACAAAAATAAAAAACAACAGAAAAAACTGATGTTTTTTAATACTTAAAGGCAAAGTAATTGCATAGAGATAGGGAAAGTGGAGGGAAATGAGAGCTTACACCATGAGTTTTGGAACATAGTCTTTTTTGATTAATTTTCAGGTCGCTGATTAACTGCCTCGGCATTTATACTATTTAAACTCATTTGGTATTAATTATTTCAAACTCTTTGTAATGTTTATAGAGACATTGTTTTTAAGTAGGGTAAATCATGACATACAGATTTCAGTATTGCAGTGAAAACTGTAGTATTTATTTATTAATTTTATTTTAATAAAGTGCCAATATTAACACAAGTAATGCATATAGAAAGTGTATAGCTTCATAATAGTTAGAAATTGAATTTTGTAGAACAGTTCAAAAATCTGATCAACATATAGAGTGACAGCAAATTTTTTCATCAGCCATAAATTTTTTATTTGATGGGCATCTTCCATGCTAAATTCAAGGTCTGGTGTCAATACAAGAATATAAACCATAAACACCATCTTCAAGCAATGGCAAATGAATTCTTATTAGTTTCAGCTGCAAACATCAGTACTGCTGATTGTAACTTATAGAAAAAGACAGAAGCAGTTGGTTAATCTAAATTTATAAGTATTTATGAGTTTATCAGTTTTCTAGAACCTTGTTGAAAGAGTTATTCACCGGGCATTATCCCTGGCACTGGATCATTGCTGCCTTTAAAAGAGTCACTAGATGAATTGTTAGTATTGTATTTGCCTTTGCTTTTGATCCCTGCTTTGAATGGACTCTTTGTATTTTCTGAGATAGATGCTTCCACTTGATCTTGCCTCCCCTCCTTTTGCAAGAGAAGTGTTGATAATTTCTCAAAGTTGAGTGCTTGTGTCTCTGCAATCTCAACAAAAGAATTATAGGATGATGGCAAGCTTTGTAAGTACAAAGCTACCATATCTTCATATCCACTATTTATCAATAATAGACAACTGCTAAGATCCTTCACTCGGAACAAGTATTTTGGAGATCAATCTCCTTTCTGCAACTTATAAAAATGAGATTCTTTAGAAATAAGGCATATCTAGATTTGATCTTTGCTATTTATTTTTATTTTTAAGATTCTCCCACATGAGTCCATGTGCTTGTCACATTTCATACCTCACGTATTAATGCATCTGTAACTGACAGCTTCAAAAGCATCAAAGCTTCTCTGTATTATACCAAAATATTTGGGATTATCAAATGGTCTTGAATCTTTGTGCAATTTTATCTGGTTGAGGTGTCTATGCTCACAAATAGTGAGTATTTTATGACTCCACAAGCTGTAATTTTTCCCAATCAACTTTTGAGACCTGGGTGAAAGTAAGGCTTGTAAACTGGCAATTACTCATCACTAATGACAAATTGTATAGCTTGAGACTTTGACACAATGATACCCTGTTTAGATTCCAAGACTTAAAATAATACTAACTGATAAGTTTTTTGTTTTCTAGTGTAGTCTAGACAATTGTAATTGAAAATATTTCACAGAAACGCTATGTCTAGAATTAAAAGCTTTGAAATACCTTACAATGTTTTAGCACCTTCTCAGTATGCATTCAACCTGTTTTTGAACTCCAAACCTTAATATTCTTTTAATTGTGATATTGTGTCTTGTGAATATTAATAAAAATTCATTTAATCATTAATAATATCAAAACAAATACACATGAATTTTAATACCTGGAAATTGGAAAACAAAGACAGGAAACCAATCAAATGCCAAATACCTCCACTCCCTAAATGATTCCAATCCTTACACCCATGCCTGCCCTGAATGCCCATGTGACAAAGTAAGGTACTGCACCTGCCGCAAACAGTTGCCTTCTCTTTACGGCTTCTCGCTTTTCACCTGTTCACCATGCTTCTTTGCGTGAGTGTTGTCCAGGTTCATGGGAAGCTCCCTGTCTCACTTATGTTTCATGCCTATGATGCTCATCTGCTGCAAAAGTAGTATCTACTGCAATTATTGCATTTCTCCAACTAGAAGATACTGTACATAATCTTAGTGACCAAATCAGCACACCCTTTTAGCAGGATGTCTCTGTGTCAGTCTGTGCCCCTTCACCTTAGCAGTCCTTTTTTCACACCATAAGCCTTGAATATAATTATGACACCACAGGGTGAGCACTCCCATTCTAGTGTTTGCACTTAAATATTTGTCCAATGGCAAGCTATCACAGCTTCTAGCTATTACAGCCACAGTTCACTATGTTAACTGGCAACAAAATGGTCCAATTTACCTCCAAATAGCAAGCCCTTGGAGATATATGGCCTTAGCAGCAGAAACAAACTCTTTTTCACACACAGGAAGCCCATTAAATCAAACGAATGACTCTGATTCCATGTAAGCTTAAAGTACAAGCCATGAGCTTAAATTGTATAACATGCAGCTATATATAAGTTGGCACTCCCATAGTAAAGACTATAGCCATGCAACAAAATAATAACAAGCTTCTGGTAGTGGTAGGTGTAACAATCTGCCTATTATTCAGCAAACTCAAACTAATATTTTTAATTTTACCTAACTATATTAGTAAAATCCTCTTGGGACAGTCCAATTTTCTTTCACCATGCACAGAATTTGCCAAACTAGCAATCCTTCCAACGATAACTATGTTGAACTTTTAATCATTTAGTAAACAGTCACACTATAATAAATCCCAGCATTAACTTACAATCATACAAATATAAACCACATTGGAAATAGTAGAGTCAATTCTATTAGGAAAAATGACAAAATTAACCTAAAAACCTATTTCAAGTGAAACCAGTTATGTGCACTCTAATAAAAAAGTGCACAAGTTGACAGAACTAACACAACTTATTAAGGTGTCAAGAGAGGCTCCAAGTTAAGATTATGACTCAGTGGAATGATTCTCAGTTCACTAATCAATCAATCCTAGTTTAACAACTAGTAACTACTAGTCAAAGTAAACGAGACTGAGTTACAACAATGATTCACTCAAGTTTCAAGTAGATAACTGTGCCTAAATAGATGACTAGGATATTTAGGATATTTGTCGTTAAATTATTACAAATAAACATGAACAAACTATCTCCTAGGAACACAATTTGCAAAATGTATGGCTTTGCCAGCATGGCATGCATAACAGAAATTCATCAAAACAAAACTCGGGTAGGTGAAGGACCTAGGAGCACAACAGATGAAGTTCTTAGGGAATCATAGATCCTCCAAACAACCAACCAACAAAGATTAGGAAAAAATTAAAAGCCTAATTTCCATAAGTTGTTTGACCAGAAAAAGCATTCTAACCGAAGTTGAAACCAAAGATCGAAAGATGTGCTAATGCTTTCTAACTGATTATTCATTAGTTCCTTTCCTCTTGATCAGGCCATTCAAGATTAACACTCTTATCTTTTCTAATCCCTGACAAAGGAAGCATATTGGAAAATTGGGATGGCTCTTTAAGGAACTCACACTTTCATCATCAGTGGGTTCTCTTAGACTTTTCCTCGATCATAAATTTAGTTCCTTTTGTTGGCTTCTGTTTTTTTCTTCCATAGAAAATGATGCTCCTTATAATTACTGAGCAATCAAGTACTATTTCTCCATATACCAAAATTCAAATTGTTCTTTATTTATAATGAGGAATCTATGTTTCTACAATGTTCTATGTGTAGGTATTGTGAATGCTTTGCGTCTAGGATGTACTGTGATGGATGTAACTGTGTTAATTGTTGTAATAATGTTGACCACGAAATTGTGAGACGAGAAGCTGCTGAAGCAATTCTAGAGCATAATCAAAGTGCATTTCAACCTAAGATTGCAAGCAGTCCAAGTGCTCCTCAAGAAAAAATGGTAAATACTCCATCCGTAGAACCTAATCGTAAGTCAGTAGTAGTCATGTTTCTGATTCAATAAAAACATATACCATTGTTTCATGTGTTTGGCAGATATGATAGGTTTGGCAAATTGATTGCCTTTGTTGGGACTTAAGATTGTCAACAATTAATGAATTTTCCAGGCAATATGATTATGATAAATACTGCATTGGAAGGCTCTGATAATGAAAACTCCAGAACCTGGTTTTGGAAGACTGTTTTTTGAATATAAAGAATACCTCTTTAATTAGTAGGTTTATAATTTATCTATTTTCTGTCAACAATTTATATTTTGTATAGATAGCAGTGCTTGGTTCTAATAAGAAAAGAATGTATGTGATTTCTGTTTGCCTATGTAATGGATATTTATGAAGCATCAAATCTTCAAGAAATTATAAAGACAAAAAACAAAAAATGACAATTCCTGAAAAATACTCAAAATAATACAAATATAAACTTTCAGCACCATCTGTTTTCCTGTCCCCGTAATCTATAGAATTTGGCATAAACACAACCGTTCTGCATTGCTTTATGTTTTGGGGGCATTTGTGTGGACATAGTGTATATGGAAGACAACTTATATAGATTTCTGGTTTGCCTACCTGCAAATATGATGGTTATCCAAAGTCTCCTTTAAAGTTTTAAACAGGATTTGAGAATATGATGTTGCTGAAAATCAAGTCAAGGATATTTGTGTTAAGCAGAATTCTTGTAAATTTCAAAATGAAAATCATTTCTGGAGGAACAGAATTGCCATGGGAAGAGGTTGCTACATCTTCTTTCTTGTAACACATCATCTTGGCTACATTGTTCAGATAAGTTTATGATTATGTAGTGCACCAATAAAACTGATATATTGAATTAATTATGACTTGATGATGATTAGACATTTTTTGGTTGATTTATTGAATGGAAATATCTTGCCTATTTCACTGATTTATTGGATGTTGCTCATTAAATTTCTGTATATAATGTTTGTTTGAATATGGGCAATTAAAAACTAGTTATGGTGACTTGTATAAATGACTTCTTTTTCTTTTGTTTGTGTGGGAGGTACAAGTTGGGCCCAGAGAAAGGCTACAATACAGGAGGATGCAGTTCAATCAAGTGTATTAGAGAAGGTGGAGAGTTAACGACAGAACTATTCACACACCACTTAGCTTGTACATTGTCTTGGCCTTTGATGTGAGAGAAAATTCTGAAACTTTACCCAATTGCAACTAAGCAGTAATTTGGTGTTATGCAGGCATGGGTTGAGACAAGAAAGTAAAACAAAAGAACAAAAAACCAACCTTTAAGCATACAACACTTAAGGCCTCAACCATTCTTAAGCTGACCCACGAGGAAAATATAAGTCTTGGGAGTTGTCCTCAGTTGACTTAACATTCAAAAGGCCAAACTAACCAAACTACCTATGAAAATGGCAATTCAGCTGGAGGAGCTTGTGAAGCTATGCCCATAAGAGCTAAACTGTCCTTAGTAAATGACTTCCCTTTGGCTGTGGACAAAACTGAAACAATTTGCAGTTGAGTTAAATGAACAACTGACTAATAGTTGCCTAGAGTTACACAACAAAAGCACAAAAGAAAGGAAGAACAGTGAAGAATCGTAAAAACACAATCAATATATTATTGCAGAAGAAATGTACATCCTATGGGGTACTACAAAACTGATGGAATCCTACCAATCTATGCTACCCAGTCTGATGAGAATAATTAACTTACTTGCAGAGACTCTATGTGGTATAATCTATTCCTTTTTATAGAAGCCTAGCTATTCCTAAGAACCATTCTATTCTTATCCTTCTCTCGAACTCTGACCATCTGTATGCTCCCTCTCTTCTTCAGCCACTAAAACTAGCCATGGGTGACTCTTGTTCTTCCAACAATGTGCAGATGATGAAAGAGTCGATTGCCACAACACCTATCTATATGTGAAGCTTCAAGAAAATTGATACTTATGCTTTCAACCAACAATAGGCTTCACTCTCTCCAACTAATTGTATGCTTAACCTTCTCTCTAGCTGAATATACACTTCATTTTTAGTGGGCCGTACACTTCACTCTTTGGCAGGCCCTAAGTGTTGTCTCTGTCAACACACATGCAAGAGTCTGCTTCAGCCTGTGTGCATGTATGTGGCACAATCAATGGCCTTCATAGTAACGCTATACATTGCTCAGGCTCCCAAACACACAACCAGAATCACACACCAAAACTCACAAGACACTTCAAATCAAAACACAATAGCTCTAGTCTACCATGCAGACTAACCAAAATAGAGCAAAATGAAAGGATACTCTTTTTTCGTGATGCGAGTTTGCTCAACACTAAGGATATTCTTGCATTAGACACCTTAGGTTAAAAATTTGTGAGATTGGTGCTCACAAAATCGATTGTGTGGATGACTAATTTGGCCACACAAGACAGCTTACTTCAACTTCCATGATCCACAAATCTTCTTCTAGCCCTTCACCCTTCTAGCGAATGAGATTCTTTATGCTCACTTTGCTGATTCTTCTTTGTAATGCATCTCATCTTGGATCTGTACAAAATCATCTTGTTGCTTTTTCCCTATTTGCCTTTTCCAATTATTGTTGTCTTGTGATTGTATTTCTTCTTTAGTTGTATCACTTTGCCATTAGAAAAGAATAAAAATCAGACACATTGAATATTGGGGAGATAACCAATCCTTTTGGCAACTCAATTTCATTTGCTTTTTCAAAACATTTGTGCAAAACTTTGCATGAGCCAATCTTCTTGGATTTTATCTTATTTAGTGTTCCCTTAGGGAACCACTCTTTCCTCAAGTGTGTCATGACTTGAATAAGTCCTCTTTCTGACACACATTTGTTTGTGGCATGTAGCTCACCTCCAATTGCTTCTTGATTTTGGCATGCACCTCCTACATATGATTCGTGAAGTCTTGCATTGGTTGTAATGCCTTCATTCTTCCACCTTCAATGGGTTTGTGACACCCTCGGTGAATGTGCAATTTGAAACAATGTTATGCTAGTCAACTTTCTCATCGAATAATTGTATGTAAATTCTACTTGTGCCACTATGGAGTCCCATTGTGTAGGCTTATCTCTCACCAAACATCTAAGTAGCCAAGGCTCATATTGACAACCTTTGTCTCCCTATCTATCTATAGATGATGCACTAAATTGTAGTTCATTTCTGTCAATGTATTCTATAACATTTGCTAGAAATAGTTGAACTTTACATCTCCAATTGAGGTGATACTTTGCAGAAACCCAAGCAACCACACCAGCTCATTGAAGAAAACATTCACGACTTTTGATGCTTTATTCATTTTTTTGGAAAGGAATCAAGTGTGCTCCATCTTTGAAAATTTCTCAATAACCACAGAAATAGAGTTGTTACTTTGTTGTGTTCATGGCAATTCAAAGACAATATCCATGGACTAGGGAAGTGGTTTACACAATCCATTGTTTTTTACCACCCCCTTTTGAAATTTGGCACATTTTGCATTTCTTTACAAACTTATGCACATCTTGTGCAAATTAGGCTAGTGACACCTCTCCTCAAGCTTGGCCTATGTCTTATCAACTTCAAAGTGGTCTTCCAATCTGCCACTATTGAACTCTTTAATGATGTTCCCCCTCGTTTAACTTTGGGGGATACATAATTGTTGTCTTTAGAGCAAGCACTTCCCTTGTGTGAAGTAATCTACAATGGACCTTTGTTTCTGGCTTATGGCTCCATGCATCACTTCCATGCATTTGTGAAATTTGGATCTACCGCATTCAAATCATTCATTCCTTCCATGCCCACTAATTCTAAAGTCATTGTGGACAACAAAACATGCCTCCTACTTAAGGCATATGTAACTTGATTTGACTTGCTAGTTCTATGTTTCAACACAAGGGAATAATCCTAGAAGTACTATACCAATCTCATGCGTCTCTAGTTAAGTTTCATGTGGTTGTGATGTACTGCAACACCTAATGGTATATGTATGGTACAAATTACTTTGGCAACAAAATAATGCCTCACTTCCACAAGGCTTAAACATTGGCTTAGAATTATTGATCGTACATGGAGCACCTTTTGGCACCATTTAGCTTCTCATTGAAGATTGTGATTGACCTTCTTGACTTAGACCTTCATTGGCTACAATTCTGCTCATATCACAATCAACTTGAAATACTTCACTAAAATTTGTGAGTAGCAACACAGGCTCCTTGGGCACTTTCTTCAAGAGCTCAAAAACTCAAGGTTATAATTATAGTACAATAAAATACACCTTTTGATAGATAGTGAGTTAGTGGCACACAAATGCCACTTAAATGTTTTATGAACTTACTATACGAGCTCACCAAACCATGCAAACTTCTGACTTATACGATAGTTTGTGGTGTCAATCACTTGATCATTGCTCTCACTTTTTTTGGGTCCTTCCTCAACTTGTCATGAGATATGACAAATACTATGTATGACAACTCCCTTGCATAAAATTACGTTTTTTTAGGTTTATATGGAATTCCTTCAACTGCGTAAAAACTTGTAGCAAGTGTGCAAGATGTCCTTCCCTTGTCTTGCTAACCAGCAAATTTTGTAAATATCATCTAAAAATATGACCACAAGCATATCAAGAAACAATTCAGGACTTTGTTCATCAACCTCATTCAACCTCATAAACATGCTTGGGGAATTTGTTAGCCCAAATGGGATCACCATCCACTTGTACAAGCCATCATTTGTCTTATGTGCTCTTCCACTCATCTTCTTCTCTAATTCTAATTTGATGATAATTGCTCTTGAGGTCAATCTTCAAAAAGAATTTGGCTCCACTTAAACAATCCATGGCAAGGGAAACTGGTGCTTGATGGTAGTCTTGTTCATCACCTTGAAGTTTGTGGACATTTTGCCATTCACCTTCCTTCTTTGGTGCAAGTATTGTATAAAGGCTTATACTTTCTTTGATCAAACCTTTTTCCAGCAACTCCTCTACTTGCCTATTTAGTTGCACTCATAGCTGGACTCATTTTGTGTGGTGCCTTATTTGGCACTTTGGATCTTAGAATCAAATCTATATAATGTGAGGTGCTCCAAATTGATGTCAATCCTTATTTCGTCTCACTATTGATGTTCTTTGCATACAAATTGAGTAATGTTGCAACTTCTAGCTTCTTTGAGTTGTGTAACAATCTCTCCTCTTGCATAGGTTTGAGCATGATTGCCTAGCACACCTCTGCATTCCTCACCTACTTGTTTCTCAACATCACCTTTTTGCATCTTCTTTTGCCTTCATCATTAACAACTCAAAATTCTTACCATCCTTTGCAATGGTGAAGATGTTCTTTTTCCATTTGGAAATGCACTCCTATCATATTGCCACAACCTTCCCAACAACATATGACATGTATCCATTGGGATCTCATCCCACCATATCTCATCAATGTAACCTCCAATGTGGAATGCAATCTTAAAATATTTTGTCACATTGATGTGCTATCCCTTCTACAAGCAAGAAATTTTGTATGGTATGGGTGTGTGTGACAACTTTTAACCTCACTTTCTAAACTGCCTTTATTGGCATCAAGTTATCTATGTTGCCTTCATCAATTATCAACCTACAACACTTATTGCTTGAATTTTACTTGTGTGGAATATGTTATTTCTCAAACATGGACCATTTTCTTCTTTGGCCAGCTTGAGTAATGTGTTGCGCATCATCAAATTTTCTCCATGCTCTACAGTTGCACTTTCTACGTCACTCTTGTCTTTGGCTTGTGTGACATGCACTTGCTTCTTCAAATGGACCTGCTCTTGCTTGCCTTCTAGACAATTATATGCTTAATGGTTCACTTGTCCATATCTGTAGCAAGTTCCTTTGAAGCCACCTCCTTTGTAGCCTCCTCTTCCTTTGTGGCTTGAAGTTTGCTTTCCTTTTGAGATTTGCAAGGAACTTGATTCTTTTCATTTTGTTTCCTCTAGTGCTCAGTTGTTTGCCAGACAGCTCCTTTGTGCTGAGTGCTACTTGGTAGGCCTCTTCTATGGAATGTAAAGCAAAATATTTTATCTTTATTTGAATTGTGCAACCCATGAACATACCTAGATACTTTCTCCTTATCATTATCTATGTGACCAGCCTAAATGCCAGGCCTTTAAATTTCCTTTAAATATTCTTCTATAGATGACTCCTTTTGGTGGAAATTTTGGACTTTATTGAATAGGTCCATTGTGTAGTTTTGTGGCATGAACTTCTTGTGAACTTCTCAACCATGCTGTCCTAGTCTATATATTTCACGTCTTTTATAACATGTCCACTTTGCACAAAGTCCCACCACAATGCTACATGTGCCTTCAACTTTGTGCTCGTTTACTTTACTCTTTGGGGGTCCTTGAAGGTAAGCTTCTTGAATAGGTTGGGAGATCAAACTTTGGTTTGTTTCTAGCTTTCATTGTGGCTCTTTCATACCTATCCTCCATAGTGTGTTCCTTTAAAAAGTTCGAGGTCTACTATTCCAGTTGTGGTAGCATCTTTGCTATATTATTCTTGGTAATGTCCTTTGTCATGACTGCTCCTCTTCTCTGCATAGTCTCTATGATGTTGAGCCTTGCATTAATGGCTCTTAACATGTCAACAAGGTCTGCAACATGCAATGCTTTACCGCTTCAATTGTTTCATACTCTTCTTCCTCTATGGGCCATAGTTCCTCTATTCCACCTACAATGCAACACATACACAAATGCATTTTGTTGTGGAGTTCACCGCTTCTCATTCACAAAGCTTGACTCTTGCTCTGACACCACTTGATGCAAACTACAAGTGAGTCAAATGAACAATTGATTAACAATTGCCCAGGGTTACACAACGGAAGCACAAGAAGAAAGGAAGAATAGTGATGAATCAAGAAAACACACTCAATATATTATTTTAGAAGATATGTACATTCTATGGCCCACTCCAAAATCGATGGAATCCAACCAACCTATGCAATCCAGCCCAATGATAATAATCAACTTACTTGTAGAGACTCACCGCAGTTCAATGTATCCCCTTTTGTACAAGTCCAGCTATGCCTAGGAGTCATTTTGATCTTACCCTCAGCTCCAACTCTCACCATTTGTGTGTCCCCTCTCTTCTTTTGCCACTAAAAATAGCTGCAAGTGATCTTAGTCTTCCAATGACGTGGATAACAAAAGAGTTGATCTTGTGGCGCCACTGGTCTCTAACTGAAGCTTCAAGAAGTCCATTGCTTCAGCTTCTAGCTGACTATATGCTAAATTCTTTCTCTAGCCAACCATATGCTTCACTTTGTGGTGGGTGGGAGGCTTCACTTGTCATGGACTGTAAGGTTTGTCTCTGCCAAAACTCAAGCAAGAATCTGCTTTAGCATTTGTACCTACACCAATGTCACAACCAATGGCCTTTGCAGTAATGTTATAGATTACTCAAGCTCCCAAACACACACAACTAGAATGACATACCAAAACTCATATTGCACAGTTCAAACCAAAACACAACAGCTAGTCTGCAATGCAGATTAACCTACATAGAGCAAAATGAAAGGAAACTCTTTTTGGGTGATGCAAGATTGCTCAACTCCCAGGATGCCCTTTCATCAAATATGCCCTTCCTATAGATCAAATACTGTTGCAAGAGTACTTGGGAACTCTTCCAAACTCCAACAGCGATGGTTCAATTGGTTGGAGTCTAAAAGCTAGATTTCATTTTCCGCATGGGTTTGCTCAAGAATGGTTGAGGCCTGAAGTGTTGTTTGTGTTGTTTCGTGTTCTTTTGTTTTACTTTTTTGTCTCATCCCATGCCTACATAATACTAAATTACGGCTTAGTTGCAGTGAGGTAAAACTTTAAAAAAAATTCTACATAATGAGTCTATAGACCAAGTATTGGATACCTATATATATATATATATATATATATATATATAATTTCTATTCATACCTTGCCGGTCAAAGATAACAAAGGTAACATATGCAAAATTATGACTAAGTTACCAACACAGACTCAGAAGCTAAGTGGTGTGTGCATGGTTCTGTTGTCATCTCTCTACTTGTTCAGCTATATTGGGCGGAACTATGTTCTGCGTGATACCCTCCTCTGGTTCCTATGTGTACCTTATGTTGGGAATATTATATCATTCCCGGAGTTTTTAGTACAATAATTATTAATTATGGAGTGTTTGTTTGAGTTATTAAATCAAGAAGTGATGACAACATTGAGATTTGGAATGTGTCTTCTGTTATGTACCTATTGGCAGTGATCTACAAGGATGTGCAATTATGATTTGGCATGCGTTTGTAGTGGTTACCATGTTTTAGGGGTGGGAACATGGAGAAAATATAACCCCAAAACTCCCAATATTTGGAAACATGAAAGCCACATTACAGGGAACTACACATGACTATCTCCTGGACATACAGTATTTCAATGCATAAAAGGTATATTCTAACCTCCTTAAACACTTAAAGAATAATTAAGAAAAATGAAACACCTCTTTTGTGTATTCCAATAGAAACTCTCATCATCATAGCAATAGGAGACTTTTTCAGATAATATTTCAGCTTGAAGCTGCTTGGATTTCAACTTTGAGATTGATTTTATGGCTTTCAGAGAAGAATTTGACTTTTCTCCTGGGATTTTTATTTATTTTTTATTTATTTCCTTTTTATTTTTTAAGGTTCCTGAAATTCAAAAACTATAAAACTTCAAAATAATTAGCTTAAAAAATTAAAATGAGTCAAACAAGTGCAGCCATGGTGTTATGCAAGGAAAGGACACTAATATGTGAGAACAAGTGATCTGTAATTAGCATAGTTATTTCAGCAATATTAGTCTAATCCTATTAGAAAATGACTTAGTAAATTATGCTTGCTGTCATCTTGGTAATTTGCTTAAGACAACAATGGAATGTGCTTAGAAATGAGTTGCTTATTTGCTGCTGATAATTGTAGCCTCCAGGAAGTTGCATCAATGGAAAGAAACAAGCAAAGAATTGAAACTCACAGAAAAATAAAATTTGAACACAAGGGATTTACCCTGGAGAAGTCCTACGTGGGTAAACTCAAAAAGGTGATGACTATGCTTTCTGTTGCAATTTTAGAAGCTAACTTGCCTTTCTAAGGCTGCTAAGAACACAAATAACATATCAACAGTGTTCTTACAGCTTACTCTGTATTGCAACTTGCTCAATCACACTATGTTACACTGCACTTACAGGTTAAACTCCCAAAACACTCAACCAAGAATCAATTGCATGTTCCTCAAAGGTTGCACATATACACAAACTTAGCAATTGGACCAAATGTGGATTCCAATTGGCACACGACTTCCAAATATGGACTTCTAAATTCTTCAGCTTCCTTGGATCATGTGGAGTCTACTCTTTGTCCTTTCTTGTACTGTTTCAGCTTTGTCCTTTCTTGTACTGTTTCAACTTTGTAGATGGCTTTGGCTGCAGACGAACCCATTAAGTTACAATCACAAGTTACAACACATGGTACTACCAAGAATTGAAAATTTGCAGCCTTTGTCCTCAAATGGGTGGAACTGAACCATATGACTTGAGGGCCAGATTTGACCATTACATTTCATTCAACACTCTTTAGCACTAACTAAAGAAAGGCGAAAAGTTGTGAAATCTGAATCATTTCAACTTTCACAATAGTTCTGGAGCCTTAGCTTTGCAAATGTAAAATATAGTATATTAATATATTCATCTGTGACATTAGTATTGAAATGTGGACATTTAGAAAATACATAAAAAATTCATAGATAGATTCATGGCATAGACATAGCTAGGGGATGGATAGTCATACATCTCTCTTCGAGTATGCCATGTACTAAACACAGAGACTAATACAGTTTTCTGTTCAAGTTCTATAATTTTTCTTCTACATGATTTTGTGATTGCTATTTCCAACTCATTGTCAACATTGCTTTAGTTTGTGATGTAGCTAGATTCTTACTATTTACAGTGTTGTCCTTCAGTGTCTCCCAAGGAACTAGAACAAAATTGGACAGTGGGAAGTGGTACAAATTCCCATTTGATATTTTGGTTCAATTTCCAAAGGGTCCTTTGAACCCTTCACCTTTCCCCACTCGCTCCCCACCACCCAAAAAAAAGAGATTCTTCATAAGTTAGATAGGCACCTTGAGACTGATATCTCTTGGTGTCTTTTATATAGATGTATTTAAGATATCTGTGCTAGTTTATCTACAGTTTTAATAAATTATAAATAACTATTCAAATTGCACCAAAGTTTTATGAAAACAAATTATTTCAATAGTTTTAAACTTTTATATGCTTTTATATGTTATTTTATTTCCTAAAGTATGTAGCTCTTTCATTACTTTATTTTTACTTGAACTACTATTTTATCTACAATTTTGAGAGTGTTAAATGAAAACAAAACAATTTATTTACTTTATATGCTAATTTGTTGAGTACATAGCTATCTTTTTATTTAAGAGATTTATCTAAGTTACCGGGTTCTCTCATATAGCCCCTCGTACCCTGCAAAATACGTTTTGGGTCCTGGTTCGGTTCTGGACCTTCTGGTACATATTGGGTTCGATCTGGTTTTTCCCTGGCCACCCGGGTTCTATGTGGGTGTTTCACAGAAGGACCCACAGAGAACCTGGGTGGCCAGGGAAGAACCTTGGTCGAACCCAAGGAGTACTAGGAAGGACCCAGGCGGACCCACAGCAAACAATGCCTAAAAAGGCAAAAACTCGCTTAAAAAACAAAAAACAAAACCCTAAAAAGTGCAAATAATGCCTTATATTGCCTTGGCTGACCAAATGAGGCTCATTTTGCAAACTCAAAATAGCAAAAAAACCATTTTTTTTGGCCTCCAAGCTGAAATAGTTGATTTTTGCAGGTTTTCTCTTTTTTTCGAAGGTGAGAGCTACGAAGGAGTTCAACTGATATAAACAAGGGAGGAATAGGTGCACTAAGAAGATCAAACAATCATAAAACACACCTAGTGGGAGTGGCAATCCAATTGATAGTGGTTCAAATGAAATTGAACCAATTGAGGACCAAAACCTTGATGCTTTTGATGAAGACAAATTTGAAGACTACTAAATTAAATATTGATTGTAATTTGAATTTTCACTGTGTAATGACATTTTAAGACTTGAGTATTTCCTATTTACATTTTTGCAAATTATGAATATTATTATATGAGGTATTACCATATATCAATATTCTATTTATTGGCAATTATGTTTAATAGACCATAGTTTATCAATTATCATTTATGTCTAATGAATATCATTGTTCTTATAATTAAATTTATAATTTTGAACATGCTTATGAGTCTATGGCATTATGTTTATAATTTAATAATTTATAAATTATATATATACTCCCGTACCCGTAACCAAGATTTTTTTTTTTGCCGTACCGGCGTACCCAAACCCAAAATGGCAAGAATCCAAATCAATGATTTAACAGATTTATATTTTAATGAAAATAGATTATTGTTTTGAACTCTTACTTAGAAGAGATATTTAATTTTCTATATGAATATTAAATTTTTAGTATATGATTAGAGTACTACAGACACACATGAAAAACATAAATAGATAAGTAAATAGATGAAAATATAATAGAGTTTTTTTATTTTAATTTTTATTGAAGCATTATTTTATTTTATTTACATTATTTACGTTATTTTTACTTTTACTTGAAGAGTTATATTGTGGTGATATACTTGTTTTGCTTTTGTATGTAACTTTTGAGAAAACTGCCAGTCATTATTTCAGTAATTGTTTTGTTTTGTTTTACTTTGAAAATTGTAATAAATATTATATACTTATATGTAACTTTTTAATAGTTTCATTTGTAGGCATTATTATATATTTTAAAATTTTGATGTCTTTATATTTAAAAAACAGATGTTAGCTCTAAATAGTTTTTGTAAACATGGTCATGCCATTATACTCCACCTTGCTGCCACTGTAGGGTATGCCTCTTGGCATAATTATGACACTATTTTGGTCTATTGTCTTTTCATTCTTTGCTTATTCTATCTGTTTTTGTGGTTAACCTATAATACTAAGACCATAAAGATACACTAACTTTGTCAGCTGTTCATCATCTACTTTATATTCAGTCCATATTGGTTTGAATTTTCTCGTCTTATAATGCTTCTTGTCTTAAGAAAATTGTTGAATAGAGGCCAACCTATATAGCAGTTATGACATTGGAAATAGATTACCTTCAAGATTATTTTGTCTATTAACCCGCCTACATTCTTGCTTTAGGTGCAGCCATCCTATCTCTGGTTGTCTATGAAAGTTCTAACATCTTTTACATAGAAAATATTTATTTCTCTTGGATTATTTCTGTTCCATTTAATCATTGCTTGGTTAATGGTTTTTGGCATAGGGTTTGCCTTTGGAAGTCTGGAACAACTGGTAGAATCTGTTTTGTTGTTGGTGTCTTCTCATTTGCCTTGCATTATTGAGGACATATGATTCTTGGCCCCTATGTTTGAGAGAAGATTATTCTCACATGTTAGGAGAGCAAAAGTTGTGGATAGATTGGTTAATATTACTGTATATAGATACGAACTAGCGTATCCCCACATCCAAGATCAATGTCCTACTCTGTTGCAGGCTTGTCAAAATGGTGGATGGGGAATGTGGAAGTGTCATAAACCTCATCCCATCAATGATTCATCTGCAGTCATGAGCTGCATATGTCCTCTGGAATGGCTTCTAGTTATAAGGGCATTTCTTCTCTCCACTTTTCAGCTGTGTTATTGTGATCTTTTCCTGCTCATTGTTCTTCTGTTCTTGCTTCAATGGTATCTCTGTGGCCTATATTTAGTTTATCTGCAACTTCCATGGTGAATGTGGGTATTGCGGCAGATTCTATCTTGGATATTGATGGTGGCAGAAGATCTTGAGGTTGTAAGAGGCCTTTCTTTACTGTTGTTGCCAAGGAGGTCCTGGTTAAGGAGCGATGAAAGGATTTGCACAGGCAGAGGATTAATGATGGGAAAAACCTTGAACTATGAATAGAGTGGTGAAGCATTTTGACATGTCTGGATATACCAAATTTCCCTAGAGCATTTGCTCTCTACTACTTTTAGATACACATATGATGTGGTCTTATCTTGTCACCTTGCCATATCTGATCTTATCCTGTGGTGCAGGAAAGTGTGCTGTCCAACATGGAGCAGACATCACTGCAGCTGTAATTTGATCTCTCATGTTGGACAAGTCGGATATCTCTCTAGAAGGACTTGTAGGCATCCGGGCTTGTAGAACAGGAAATGTGCTTTGGAAGGACTTGCTGGGTTGGTAAATTCAAGGAATGCCAAGGCTATATCCAGCTTGTGGGAATGCTGATGATACTCTGCAACAAAGTTAAATCTAGCTTCATGAGCATAGCCAAAGCGGAGTTACAAAGTTGGGCAGACTTACTGTGGATGAGGCAGCTGTGGCCCAGTGTTTCATAGTTCTTGTGAAGGTGGCAGAATGCATAATAGTTTCCATATCCCCAGGTAGATGGGCTTGATTGAGGCAGCTTATTTAAATTTTTCAAAGTGCCTTAATTCTTTATACTAATAGTTCTGATGGATAGTTGCTGTTTGTGTTTTCACAAGATGCATATACTGCATGACAATACACACAAATGAAAGGCTGTGCAGTAATATGGACTCAGTTTCCCAATTTTGGTCAAATTTTGGAGTTTTGTTTGACAGAGATATCCCCAATGCTGTTTTCCAATGTCTGTGAAAGGCATACTTGATCTGAAAATATAAAATTACATTGCCAAATTTCCCTCAATACTCGAGTGTCTCACATTTTCTAACGTCAAGGTGTGTATAATATAGCTGATTGATTGGTTGATAATCTAGGTCACAGTTGTTAACCACAACTATTATGTACAGTTAAAAGTGTTCCAAACTTTTTCTTCTAAATATGCCTGAATGCTAACTGGCTTAAAATGGGTCTGAAGTCAATAGAGTAGCTGAAGTTTTCGTTTTAAAAAAATGTATCAGTGGGGAATCTTCTTATGCTTTTGATTTGTTCTTGTTTTCTTAGGGCATTGCTAATGTTTTCCCCCCAAAACTTTTGTCTTTTAAAATCAGGTAATTATGGGAGAGCAACCCATTCCAAGTAAATATAATAGAGGGTGTCATTGCAAGAAAACTGGATGTTTGAAGAAGTATTGTGAATGTTTCCAACAAAATAATTTCTGCTCAGAAATTTGTAAATGCATGGATTGCAAGAACAATGAAAGTTGTGAAAAACAAAGGGCTCTCTATC
This sequence comes from Sequoia sempervirens, assembly GCA_007258455.2. Classification (NCBI taxonomy): domain Eukaryota; kingdom Viridiplantae; phylum Streptophyta; class Pinopsida; order Cupressales; family Cupressaceae; genus Sequoia; species Sequoia sempervirens. The sequence continues at coordinate 100,299,473 of VDFB02000017.1, read as the reverse complement.
TCAGAGATAGTACTGCAAGCTTAAATTGTACTCAATTGCCATTCACTGCTCCTATTTCTGGAACAAACAGATCTATAGGGTCTTCACTTCCTTCTCCTAGCAAAAAGAGGAAAGCTCTAGAATTTCATTGTGGACAAGCAGCAGAGCATGCTTCTTATGAAACTGCTGAAGCTACACAGGTAAACATGTCTGATTTATTCTTTTTTTAAGCATTTTGATGAGACCTTTGTATGGAGGAGCATTGTGGTAGAAGTTGTTTTCTGGATGCCAGATTTATCTCATTGCTGTACTTGTCAGATGATATGGAACACGAGGTGTTTTTCACTCACTTGATAATTTTTGTGTAATTTAACAGGTCAGCACCGTAAAAAATATCTCTTCTACAGCAAATACTTCAAATTGTTCTCATTCAAACCATCATGATGCTGCAACTTTTGGGGTTCCGTCATCTAAAATCATTTACAGGTGTATGTCATGGTTATTCTTATTTGGTTGACCAAATATGTTTTAGAACCATGCTTTGTTAGTTTAAAATACTAACATCATTTAAGGTCATGTTGTGAAGGTCTCTTTTGGCAGATGTGGTTCAGCCAGAGACTGTCAAAGGTCTCTGTAAACTTCTGGTCATAGCTTCTAGAGAAGCTGCTAATGCTTGTGGAGGTAATCTCATTCCTCATCATTTCTAAAGAGTAGCCTAAGTTTTGTTGGTTTCTTCAAAATCTAGTAGTGCTGTCCAAGAAAGTATATTCTTTTATAAACTTAATTTTGCCATACTTGGTTTGTAGTTTGAACACACCATTTAATAGATGCTGTCTGAGATTGTAATTTTTTTTGACTTTATTTTGCTATGTTTAGTTTAAACATGATATATGTTATTCTATGGAGGTCGCATAGTTTGATATTGTTTTAAATTAATTTTGGTGGTTAATATGGAGTTCTTGCTGTTATAATGGGTTTGATGTTTAAATGAACAGCTCAAACAAGTATGGAAAGTGGGACTTTGGATAAGCAAGGAGGATGCAGTCTGACAAACAAAAAAGAATCTTCTGCATCATCGAGTAAAAATGAGATCCCCAAAGAACAAGATGGAGATGATAGATTCGAGTGTGATCAAGGAGATAACGTAGATCCTGGAACATCATCCTGTGATGGGGTTGAGAATGCAAAATTTGATAGTGAAAATTGTCATAAACGAAGGGCCATGTCCCCTGGCACTTTGGCTTTAATGTGTGATGAGCAAGATGCTTTCTTTACGGCACCATCTTCACCATTAAATGGTTGTAGGAGGACTTATAGTCATCATCCAACCCAATGTTTTGCTGAACAAGAACGAGTGATATTGTCAGAGTTTCGTGACTGTCTCAAGACAATTATTGATGTGGGAAAAACGAGAGGTTTGTATCTTCAGATGTTTTCATTGGATTGATTTCTGGTCTTATAAAGTTGTCATGCACATTCATGTGTTTTTTCTGGAAGGAACTTATCTCAGTGGCATTGCCTTGTCTGAACAGCCATGCAGTATTCAAAAGAGGCAGCAATGTCAATGAAAACAACCCAGCAGAGTGAGTCTGTTTCTCATCTTGGCAAGGCGTTACCTGTGGCTGAACTTGGTAGCATTCCTTCATCAGTTTCTTTTTCAGTTGGTTTAGTGTCAACGACAGAGGTAGAAGTCAGTTCATGTAATCCCTTACAAAATGGAGATAAGTCTGAGGCTGTCAGTAGATGATGACAGCAAGCCTAATTGTAATGAATAGAGTTGATATTGCTGTGATTTACAAATAATATGAGTTTTGGTTCAATTTTATTGGAAAATGGCATCTAACGATGCAATCGGAAGGTAACGAAATTTTGGGTATAACACACAGCTGAAATGTTTTCAAGTATCCTTATTGGTATATGATGTAGAATTGATGTAGAATTCTTTTGAATACTAAATAGAGGACAACTAGAGGTGCTCTCAAATTGCTAAGAAAAATGAGACAACTGTGAAAAAAATGAAAATTTATTTTGCAAATTTAATAACAATTAATGCTTCAGGCTAGAACCTGCCCAAAGTAACACAAAATTAATGGTAAAAATAAAACTAAAAAAAGAAGATAAAAAGTTAATATTCACCACTTAAAAGTTATTTTTCAAACTTCTTTAGTTATTTTTTCTTTTTAAGAAATAGGGATCACTTTTAGGAATGCCTAGGCATCCCGAGGGACAGTCAACCTCTCCAAATAATCTAGTAGAATCATCAACTTTGATTGGCTCAAAGTGCAGTGGTATTACTTCACGTTATATTGTATCTTATCACAATGTCAGCTTTGTATTGCATAGCTGTTCTGTAGCATTTCTTAAGAATGTTCAAAACAAAGGAAATGAGTTGAATGAAGACAAATGATTGGCATTACTTCACATTATATTCTATCTCATCACAGTGGTAGCTTTGTATTGCATAGCTGTTCTGTAACATTTATTAAGAATGTTTAAAACAAAGGAAATGAGTTGAATGAAGACAAATGATTGTGCTTCTTGTCACAGCCAAGATGTCCCTTTGTCTTCCACACATTTATATTAGTGTACTATGACTATTCTTCCATAGGATAGTTTGATAATGAGAGATCATCAGATTTCTTGCAACACATCCAACTTCTCAGATTTTATAAACATTTTTATGATACAATATTGTAGTTTTAACATACTGCCTTGGTGCCTTATCTCCTTTGGGTCATTCTCGTCTAATGTACTTATAATGATTTATGCACTGTTATCGTCTTTTTTATAATTTGTTTCGTTCATAATAAAATTAAAAGTAGTTTGAGTGTGGTGTCTGCCAAGGCATTCTTGAGTCTTGAATTGGTGCTGTTAAAACTTAAAACAAATGCCTAAAACCTTAAACAACAGTTTGTATGCCAACTCACATGAGATCAGAGTACGAAGAACGGGGTCACAAAACTCTTGACCCTTCATATTATCTTCCTTCATAATCTTCTAGATTGCTTACAAATCCACACAAGAGGCTTCAGTTTTAGAATTGTTTTAGAAGATAGAGCATGTCGCAATAACATAGAGTCAACTTGGGTCAACATTATCCATGGGAAAGAGTGGGAAACATTATTTGATTTTGTGCAACTTTTGCAGTATGTTTTATACACCCTTCAGACACGTCAATGCGAGCACTAACCATTTGGAGGCCAAACACTACATATGGTAGAGGTAGAGGTCAAGCGTGTTAGAAGTTTGGCAAATAGAATGTCATTTCTAGAGGTTTTCAGTTAGGATATAAAGTTGGTGATAGTCAATATGAGAGTTACCCTGTGTAACAAGTTGCCTATGTAGTTTGTGATCACATCACCCTGGAGCTTGGTGGTGGTGGTCTTGTATTTTTGAAAGAGAGGTCACAAGTTCAAAAACCTGCATGGGGAGGGTATGTACGCCTTGTTTGTAGCACAGTTGGGTGCCTGCTGCATGGAGTACGGGGAAGTACCATATTGCTATAAACCATCTGTAGTCCAAAAACAGATTGCCCGGTGGACTATAAAAGAATCCATTTACATTCCATTTCCATTTCCATTTCCATTTCTTCATAGATTGTGCGTAAAGAATTCATTGGAGATAGGTATTTGTCTCATTGTGAATGACTTGGGAGCGATGGCAGCTCAATATGGTCAATAGCTGGTTAGTAGCTGAGCAGTTTTTCTTTGTTGTAATGGTTTCTGTGATGCTGCTTGGTAGCTTTTTGGTGTCGGCTTTGGCAATCTATATCTTGTTATTGAACTCTTAGGAAATGGGTCCCTATAGAACCGGTCACTATTGTATAAAAATTACTTACGTGTAGTAAAAAAAATATTTCCTGTGCACCCTCGAGCTTGTGAAATAACTATTGCACTACCCACAAGGAAGACATTACACCCATAGATTCCTCGAAAGACTTAATAGAAACCTTAAAAGAACTTAGCTTGTTGGTAATTGACGATCAATATGCTAAGTTTTTTCAACATCATCAATTGTTACCACACTATTTAATAATAAATTAATATATCCTACGATTGAACTTTTAAATATTGAGATAAAAATCTGATTTCGAAGTATAGGTTATGCTCGAGGTATTACATGTAGGCCAAGCCAACATGCATGTAAATTTTGAACTGAAAGCCAATTATAAGTCTAAAATATGAAGATTTTCAATCTTACGATAAGTCATATGATAAGAATTTAAGTCTAGAGTCTAATGATACAATTTGAAACAAGGAAAAACAAATCTTTGTATCAATTGTTATGACACACCATTTGAAGAGCGAAAGAAGCACTCTAAGACAAGCGATGCACTATACACCATTCTAGTAATAAGTGATATCCCAATTTCAATGTATAGGTTATGCTTAAGGCTTTACATGTAGGCCAAGTCAACATGTATGTAAAATTCGAACTGAAAGCCAATTACAAGTCTAAAAAATGAAGATTTTCAATCCTAAGTCATATAATATTAATTTAAGTCTAGAGTCTATTGATAGAATTTGAAACAAGGAAAAAAAATATTTGCATCAATCGTTAGGACACACCATTTGAAGAGCGAAAGAAGCACTCTAAGACAAGCGATGCACTATACGCCATTCTAGTAAGAAGTGATATGCTGATTTCGAAGTATAGGTTATCCTCGAGGCTTTACATGTAGGCCAAGCCAACATGTATGTAAAATTTGAATTGAAAGCCAATTGCAAGTCTTAAAATTGAAGATTTTCAATCCTAAGTCATATAATATGAATTTAAGTCTAGAGTCTATTGATAGAATTTGAAACAAGGAAAAAAATCTTTGCATCAATCGTTAGGACACCATTTGAAAAGTGAAAGCACTCTAAGACAAGTGATGCACTATACACCATTCTAGTGAGAAGTGATATGCTGATTTCAAAGTATAGGTTATAATGCTCGAGGCTTTACATGTAGGCCAAGCCAACATATATGTAAAATTCGAAATGCAAGTCAATTATAAGTCTTAAAAATGAAGATCTTAAATCCTAAGTCATATAATATGAATTTAAGTCTAGAGTCTATTGATAGAATTTGAAACAAGGAAAAACAATATTTGCATCAGTCGTAGGACACACCATTTGAAGAGCATAAGAAGAATTCTAAGACAAGTGATGCACTATACAACATTCTAGTAAGAAGTGTTATGCTTGTGAAACTTTACTTGCATAGGTGGAACATACAATTATATTCCAACGACAAATTCTAGAGATAGGGAGAACATGAATATGAGTCGAGAGTCATGATAACGATTACCATCATTGCATCACCTTCCAACTTAGATCTAGAACAAGCACACTGCTTGTTACATTCCCATATGTTGGCCAATGGAAAACCTCTTCACTTCATTGTTACTAATTTATTTGAAAATAATTTAAGGATCAAATTTGTAGATGATGCCCTATTCACAACGATAAACCATCAAATGATGCCCTATTCTTTCTTTCATTGCTCTTAGGCTAGACCACTTTTTTTATTGATTAGTTACTTAATGTATCATTTTTGCTAGGGTATATATTCACCCTCAAACATATTCTATTTAAAAAGTTTTTTTCTATTAATTTTAACCAATTATTAATGAATAATACTAAAAATATTACATGTAAATATCCCATCAAAAAGGAAACATATGAAGAAAAATGACTATTCATTTGGAAACAATATTAAGAAAAATGCTATTTTGACAAATCTTTAATATCTAGAAAAGAGAAATGATGTTCCAACATGATTTCTACAATGTGATGATGGATAACTAATCAAAATTTTTAGAAAATAAAATATAAGATTCATATTTATTAAATAGAAAAATTGGTAGAATTCTTTGATCTACTAAAGATCTACTTGATTAAAAATTGAGTGGTGGAATTTAATGCATTGATTGCTCTTGTAGGCAAACTTTTATTAGTAAGATTTGTAAAACTTTTAAATAAAGGATTGCAAAAATTAGTGCAAACATTCATTAGAGTTACATCAATATATAAACATTCGCAAGACATTAGCAATCATCTACTCATAACATTTATGCAAATATACATGAAATATTTTAATAGAGGAGGAATAGTTCATGAAGAGGAAACTAAAGGAACCTTTAGAGAAAAAGATGCATCCATCTAACAAAAGAATGTATAAAGAATTGAATCATAATGAATCTTGGATGACATCATCACAAATTGAGGAATATTGAGAAAAATAAGTAATGCTACTATTCATTGTTTAACATACATCAAATATTTTACTCCTTATTGCTTGTAATCATTCCATTGCTCCAATTTGTAATCACACCCTTCATCTTATAATGGTCCACAAAGTTGGCTCTATTAACACTCAAATCTATATGTTCCATACACCCTAGAGACAACCTAAACCCAAGCTCAAGGAATGCCAACTTAAGACTAAGACAACACTAATAATCAAACACGGGACAACTTTGGCCAATGCATGAGAGTGGGTAATCTCTCATTCTTTAGGCTTTGTAAGGATGGGGGGTTGCTAGGTGTATTCTTTGTGGTCACTATATGGAAAACAAGAGAAGTGTTGATAAAAGAAAATCAACAAGCATAACTAATATATTATGAATCCCAAAATATGTCACTAAGCTCATGTCAATATTGGTTACAACAATACTTAGAAGACCTTGATAAGTATATAAAGACAACCTTACACATGTACCAAAAGATAAAATAATTTTGCATCACAACACACGAGTCCCCTTACATTGTTCATACACGTGCAAGTTGTAACCCTGCTAACATGATCCTCTAATAGTTTATCACTTTATGCTTGCTAAGAAAGTGTTATAAATGACAATGTTGAATCATGAGAGCATGCAAAACCTAATTACACCTACACTACCTAGGTTGTGATAAGTGTAGTGAAAAAAAATGTATACCTTTACAATTTCACACCATGTTTGGGTCCCTTAATTTATTGGACTTAATTAAGCTTCTAATTTACCAAATTATGTATTCCAAAGCCTTATTCTTATCATTTTGCGAAAGAGGAACCGACATTAAATAAATACATTTAATAATTAAATTGCCTTGGATCATGTGTGTCTTGAAGATATAGGCCAGGAACCATTCACCCATGGGTGAGTAGGTCCCCTTTATGAACCATGACCTAAATTAAAATATGTTTTTGGCAACATTTTAATGATTAAAATTCAAATTGTAAGCATCGACTTTTGGAATCTAATTTTTAGAAAATTGGATAAACACCTATAAATACATAACCATTTGATTATTTGAAAAATAACACACCTTCTAACATTCAAGAGCAAATATTATTGCCAAGAGCATTCAAGAGCAACATTATTAGTCATTTGTAGTAGTAATCAAGATCCTAACATCATGTCAAAGTTTATGTGTGTTCATGTTGTCTTGCGAAGGCTAACAAGTTGTGTAGGTCTTCATGCGTTCAAGTATTCAAGAAAAATCAAGAAATCAAGATCCAATTCTTTTGAAGTGATGTGTATGTCTTCAGTCCTTCAAGGAAGCTATTGAAGGTTGGTGAGTTGCAACGATTGTTCATTCATCATTTCCTTCCTTTCCATTAAGATTTTTTTATCATTGACATTACTATTGTGAAAGTGGGAACACTATTCATGGGGTTTGACTGAGGCAAATCCCTATATGGCACAAACATTTTTCCCTCTTTGAGTATGTGTAGGTCATAGGTTGAAGAAGGTTTGAGAGATCTTGAAGAGCAATTTTGCATTGTTACATTTGTTGTCATCATTCTTGCAAACCTACGAAAACTAAGTCGCATATTTTATTTTTGACATTTCGACAAATTTGTAGGTGGAAAACAACATCTCAAATTTAGCACTAGAGGATTGTAAGAAGTATTTTTGGAAGCCCTAACAAAGACCCATTCACCTAGGGGTGAACTAGTCCCTCTACACGTCAAAATCAAATTTTGGTAACAGGTACATACAATCTGATATCTTTTAGATCTTCCTACAAAGTGTTGTTCTAGTTTGCTTATCTTTGGGAACCCGCATTTTACATATTAGGTCATATAGTTCATTTAGTTTCATTAGTTTAATCATTTTAAGTCATTCTTAATCATCCTAAGAGCCTAAAGAATCCACCCAACTAGGTCTGATTGAGGTTGAAAGTCAATCTCTTGGCTTTGTGGTTGGTATTCTAATGAAATTTGGGAAGAGGTCCCTTGAATCCTAGGTTCTTTGCATTTAGGACCTAGGACCCCTTTTCCCTACATTTCATTTTGGTGAACCCAATGTTTGACATCATAACTTTCTTATTTGGTAGTCTTTCAAACCCTAGATCTAGGTTTTACATCATTGTGTTTTGCATTCTTCATTTAGGGTTACACCTTGCATGTTTGCATCATGAAAACTCATAAAAATCCAAAAATATTGCATTCATTTTGTCTCATATTTTGCATTAGTGTGTGTTTCATTCATTTAGATCAGAATTCCATTTAAAATTGCACTCAAAATTATCACTTTTTTTTATACATTGTCATACATTTGCACTTGAATTTCATCAATTTTTTTTGGAGAAAATAGTCACTATGGATTCATTTGCAACCAAAAATAGTAATCATAAATAGTAACTTATACACTCAGTTTTTGATTTTTCAGAACCCTGTACAAAGACCCATTTGCCCTTGGGCGAACTAGTCCTTGTACAAGTGCTTTTTTAGATTTTTGCACACATTCTTGTCTCTATTTGCTCAAATTCCCTATACTTGCAAACCTCTGTTACAGTTTCAAAAAATTGCATATTATAAGACATTTTACATTTAGTTCATTTGGTAAAGAAAAGAGCATTGTTTAGAATCATAGAATCAAAATTTGCATTGAAAAGTCACTATTTTCAGGTCTTTGCATCTTACAATTATTATATTTCAGATATGAAAATTACATTTTAATTTACTCAAATAGCAATAACATTCTTGCATAATAGGAAATACTAACCAAAACTTCATCATGGATGTGTGTTTTGGTAAAGTATGGATTCCCTTGAAATCTTTTGTTGATGTTTCAAGTTGTGTGTTTGGTGATGATCCTAATGCAATTAAGACTATTCATGATCCTTCACCCCCTGATGCATGTCCTCGTGAAGTGGACATCTTAGGTGAAGATGAAGAGAGCATGCAAGCATTCATACACAACTCCTTGCATAACCTTGAGCAAAATGCAACCTTTCACCCCTTAATGTAATGGCCTAATAACCCATGTCAACATCAACGCCTCCCATAATTCCACCACTTGACATGTTTAATCTTTTACATCTTGAAATTGAATAAAAAACAACTCTCAACCACCAACCATAGAGGAACCTATTCACAATGAAGAGATATCTATCAACACCTCTCCATCCTATATGAACAAAGTCACCAACACACCCATTAACCTAGAGCAGTGTTATGGCCAAGGTTTTACAATTTTGACAAAGCAAGGATGTGACATGAGGAATGAGCATGAGATCCACAATTGCTAGAACAAATACCATCAAAAGAAACCAAGGGATTAGGATATCAAGATCCTCGACCTTCACATCAAGTAGTTGCTCAATCAAGTAAGAAAAACAAGCCCAATACACTTAAGAAGCTACCATTTTTACATATCATAACAGAGACTGGATGGACCTTAGATAAATTTCTCAGCCTAGGATTGATTGCATTACCACCTATTCGAGAAAATAAGAAAGGAAAAAGTACAAACATGTGTTACTATGCATATCATAGAACACCTGGGCATCTTACTAATGAATGTTATGCTTTAAAGAAGGTATAAAAAAAAATTGATCTTTACAAGTCAATATGATTGCATAATCAAATAGTAATTGTTTACTTTGCTCCTTTCCATGTGATAGTTATAGAATTATAGTATGCTCACTACCACATGTATTGAACTTTATGCACAATTATCTTTTGTATTGCAAGGAGTAGCATATCATATTATATCTCGGCTCATCCTTGTCCTATACTTGGGGGCAATGGGTTATGTAGCCTTGTCTTTGGTGTATTTCTTATTGACATCCCTATCTATCTCCTTAAAATGTTAGTGTAGAAAGTACACTAACATTTTTAGGGGGGGTGCATATAGTCCCTCAATTATTGTTTGAATGTTCCCTTCTTAGTGATGATGACATGCATCTCCTAGGAAGTGTGACCATATTAATCAAAGTGTGGATTTCTTGATCTATGTGAAGTATTGCTTTTGTGGTAATGTTAGGCTTAATGTCCCATAAGAGTGTGACCTTTCTTGGCATATGATATTCCTCTTGGCTGTAATGCTATAACTTGCATTCCCTAAGGTGTGAATCTTTTATTCCTCAACTAGTCCTCTCTTGGTGGTGATGTCAAGTGTGATGTTCCCTAAGGTGTGACCTTCCATGCATTAAGCAAAACCCCTTTGATTTTTTTATTTTTTTTACCTTATCATTTTATTCCTTAAGTGTCTAACATAACACAACTTGCTAGCCTTGTGAAGAAATTTTATTCCATAAGTGTCTAGCATAACACAACTTGCTAGCCTTGGGAAATAATTTTATTCCATGAGTGTAGCATAATACAACTTGCTAGCTTTGTGAAGCAATGATCATTTTATGGGTACACACCTAGTGAGTATTGGACTTCACTAGACCTTGTGTGTTTCTCATCTTGGCCTTGGAGCTCACCTAGTGAATATCAAACTTCACTAGCCCTTGTGAGTATGTTTTATGGACACATAGCATAACACAACTTGCTATTCTATCTTTTTTTTTTGCATTAATTTTGACATTGAATGTTTGTGTACCTTATATCACTGCTACACATGTGTGTGTTCTTTTGTGCCTATGTCGGTTTGCCATGAGATCATAGATCTTGGGGGCTTGATCAGTCTCCTTGATCCTTTGTTATCTTATCATTCTAATAGTTGTACAATTGAACCTCCCTTGACATATATTTCTCTACTTTAGTGTGAGTCTAAGTGTAAGTTCATACTATCACTAAAGTGGGGGCGAAATGTAGTGTAAAATTTTTATACCTTTACAATTTCACACTATGTTTGGGTCCCTTAATTTATTGGACTTAATTAAGCTTCTAATTTACCAAATTATGCATTCTAAAACCTTATTGTTACTGTTTCTGAAAGGGGAACCAACATTAAATAAATACATTTAATAATTAAATTGCCTTGGATCATGTGTGTCCTAGAGATATAGGCCAAGACCTATTCGCCCATGGGTGTGTTAGGATTGGAAAAATCTCACATTTTTCACTGGCTTCCACCCACTCACCCTTCACAGACCATAGAGATTTTCCACACCTTAATTTTATGATCAACAAAAAATGTTGAAATTTGTGTGACGAGATACATATTATAACCCATATTAACTGATGATCCCAAAAATATGGCCTTTGATACATTAGCATATCTCTGATCATAGTTGACCAAAAGCCTTAAAAGCAACTAGTCCATATTGGGAAGATCATGTGTAAGTCCTTCTGATCAACAAGTCATGGCTTTTCAATTTGAACATTTTCTGCACATCGGGAAGAGGTGAATCAAGTTGCAACTATCAAAAACCCTGAAGATTACATGTATACATAATTGGGAATACAATGCCTATCATTTTACCGATGGAAGCTTATCAATAAGAGCAGGGGAATTAGAGTGAAGTTTTCAAATCATACCGAGCTCGTGAGTCATATCGATGGATTTCTCATCAGAAAGAAACATATATTATTTCGTCAATGAAGCAAGAGAACATTTGTGTTAGAAAGACATATACAATCGGAGCAAGTCCCTCAGATCTCATGGGCCATGTGGGTTACGCCGATGAAGGAGGCTTTGGGGAGAGTTTTTCCGATTTATCCAAATGAATGAAGCGGTAAAGGAAATACATCGGGAATACCAAATGCATCGAAACAACATTCTATTCTCTAAGTGATGGTTCATGTCTGCTAGATGGAAATAAGAAATGATCATGCTTCATTAGAATGACACCAGACGATGATTGAAAGGATGTCTAATGGTCCAGACTACAATTACATCGGGATAACTTCATGATTTTCTCCTTGAAATAATAAAAGTTGACAAATAAGAAAAGGGGAAGTTACATAACATCGACAAGAGTACTTGGATTTCTTCACAACCAGGAATGAGGATCAAAGGGACACTTCACATCGAAGAAACATTCAGTTATGTCTTGTCTTGGTGATCTGTTGAGAATGTATAAACAAAGGTGGCGCCAAACAAAACACATAGATCAGCTTGAGTTTGGAAGTGTTTCTTTAATGCAATCTTTTGCATTGTTTTTACATTACAAAATTCAAAAAACCTGTTGCATTCATTCTCATAAGTGGACATTAATGGCTGCACAAATGAACATTAGGTAAATATTCTCTGATTGAAAGGAGAACGAATGAAAATAATTTCCAAAAGTTCCAGCGGGAAGGACGGGAGATCGAATGAGAATAAAAAATTTCAGTGCACCCAGAAAAACACAAGTAAGCATACCAAGCTTCCCTGCAATTGATATATTTCAATCCTGCCACCTTAGAGAATTAAAATGGAAGGTTCAAGTTCTGTAAAGACAAAAGGTAGAAAGCAACAGGGAAAAAGTAGTCAATCCTAAAGCAAGAAACAAAAAAATGAAACGTGCTCGAAATTAAAATGAAAAATTGAACGAAGATCTCATTGATCAATTGCCTAGTTCAGGGCCAAAGGCCAAATGCTCTGCACAATTGAGGGATGATGTAGAAAATTTTGAGGACAAATGCAAACATGTAGGTGATGTATGGACTCTTGTTAGGGGATATGAATTATTCATGTTCCACTATTGTCAGAGAAATAGATTTGAACCAGTTTGCAACCCTTGGAATTTCAATTTGGGAAAGCTGGTTGTTCCCAATGTCTTTGTAAATATAGAGCTCATAAGACTTTTGGCCAAACATTACAACCCAGATCTTAAATCTATCTTCAACTTGCAGGGTGAAGTTTTTAACCTAGATGACACATGTGACGAGCCTATTGTGCATGAGGATTTGGAGGAGTATTGGAGAATGGATACAACTTATAAAGGATGGAGGTTTCTATTACATAGGCCTAGGAAGGATGGAGAGCTTGTTCCACTTGAAGACAATGATGGGCCTCCTATTCATGTTGATTTGTTCGAGCCCTACCTGAAACATACTTACTTCTCGGTATGTCAAATAATAGGAATAAGGGCCTCTGAATTCATGTCTATAGGGCCAATGGTGATTGTTACAGATATACAATGCCACAATGCCATACCTTTTGATTATGCCTCACACATTTCCAAAGGGATAGATTCAGGGCTAATGGCCATCAAGAATGAATCTCCTACACTGCATTTTAAAACTTGTCCCTTCTCATGCACATAATATTGTACTACGAACACGAGCTAGGAATTTAGCCAGAGGAACTAAGAATTACACAATTTGATAAGGAGGATCAACCACTACCAGTACAATCATGGACTGCTATTTGGGACAACAGATTTGTTAATTCTAGCTATGTTCATTTTGAAGAATATTTTGTCAAGATATTGTACAGATTTTTTAATCACCCCTGTGATTATTCATTGACTGATGAGATTAAAAGGTTTTTAAGGCCCAAGGACTTCAATGGACCACCAATTGTAGATCATAATTGGGGTGACTAGTACTGCTACATTGATTCCACTGTGATCATAGTGTATGGTTTTGAAGATACACCTTTTCTTTTACCAAAAATTGTGCCAAATAGGATTGCATATCTAGAGATTGTTAGGAAAATGGACTATTCCAATGTCATGAACTTAAGTTCCTATGAGAAATAGTCATTTATGCCCAATACATGGTGCTTTGGAGATTTACTGTGTTGTCAACGAAAGGATATTATCTTATTTTGGATAAGTTATCACAATTCAATATGAAGAAGGTTGCACCAAGGAAGGGATTTGATCCTGAGGGTTATATTGGTTTTGCAAGGAAGAAACAAAATATAGGTGGATATGATCATATACCATATCCTCATGATGATGTAATCAGGAACATGGAAGAAAGGGAGGCTGAATTGGCCATTGATAAATATAATAGAGAAATTGAGTAGAAAATGAAGGAGATGTAGGAAGCCAAAATGTTGTCCTTTGGAAGTGAGGAATCTTTTGGTAAAAGCGAACCCTAAGGTCAAACTGACAAGATCTCTAAACTAAGAATTGAAGCGTATCAACCTCCTAACAGAGAACAAGAAGTTGAGGAAGCATCTGATATAGACACTAGGCAACTGGCCTATAGGTCCTTTATTTCTGATGATCAATTTATAAAGTCTCTTGAATTTAGATCTTTCTTATACAAGAAAAAAGGAAAAGCAATAAGGGAATCGATCATAGACATCACACTCAGCAATGAAAATCAGTTGCTTAACACTTTGAAGGTGGATGTAGAAAATGAAATGAAGGATATGACTCCAGAAAGAGGAAGGAAATTGTTGGAGGAGTTCGGTGTAATAATTTTCCCCGGTTTAGATTTGAATTCAACTCTTGTTTTTGATAGTTTTCTGCATAATAATGGTTCTAAGCATAAGCTCAGTCTAGAAGAAGTGACAAAAGTATATACTAGTTCAAGATATAACCCTGATGAGAACTCTCTTATGCTTTGGGACCTATATGCCCCACATAAGAAGTCTGTGGTTATTGACACTGAGAAATAATTTGGTCATGTGATGACACTGAAAGTAGGGGAAATTGATCTTGTGGTCACAACTGACATTGGCATTAATGTAGCCAAGTTGAATAAAGCACAAATTTAGATGCTAATCAAGGAACAAGATATTTACACAATGAATAATGAAAAGATGCTCAAAGAAAATGATTTTTTGAAAGATATGGTCAAAGATACATTCAAGGGATCCACTAAATTGTTAACTCAAGGAGAAGGTTCCCAATCAAAAGACAAAAGTGAGGAATCACAAGTACATACTCAAGTGACTAAAGCCACATTTGACACACTTTCTACAATATTTCAAAAGAGGAACACTAATCTGATGGTTTTGATGGACAAATTCTAGATAACCCACTCCAAGAGTCATGCTGCTATTTAGGAGCATAAGAAAACAACTGTTAGAATTCAAGAAAAGGTCCATGAGATACAAAAAGAAGCACTTCTGACACTGGAGCCATTACAGCTGCTGAAGATATGATGAGAAAACATAAAGATTATTATAAGGAACTTCAAGAAGATGCAAAGGATTTTATTGATGCTTCAAAGGAAGGGGTGCCTACACTATTCAAAGATGATGGAGAAATGAAAGATCAGAATGAATGGATGAGAGAGTGTAGATTGATATTACATGGAGCCTTAGAAGCAGCCAAGAACAATGACTCAAAACTGGACGAGGATTGTGAGCGTTTGGAGAAGATGATCAACATGGAGATAGCTACGAGGAATGCTATAGAGGATGTTGACACACACTTAAGCCAAGAATATTTGATCATATAACACAAGTTCATTTTTGGCTCATTAGAGCATAATTGTTAATGTTTAATTGTTGTTAATTCCAAAAGACACTTATGAAGAGGTGCACCCTCTTCAAGATATTGCTATATATGTTGAACATTGTAATGATTGGAGGATATAGATAGATATTAAGAGTGAATAGGGAGAGAATAGGTAGATACAAAAGATACTTTCAAGATGTTTATTATATAGATTATGCTACAAGGACCATGATGCATTTATGAATTTTGGTAGAAATCAATGGAAGATCTTTAATTTTGTGTGACTCAATATTGGTGTCTATTGTTTGTTGATTTAAATAATTATCTGGTTGTCTCCATAGTGTTATTTCTTTGTCATTTGAATTTGTGTATCCAAGTTGATATTCAATTTCATCAAGACACATTTGTTTTTATTGTGTAATCAAGTTAATTGGTTTCCATTAAGGAATTAATATCCTTTTAAGTGATTACAATAACTTGGAAGTAACATTTGGATTAGTAAGAAGAGTTAGGTAATTGATAATATTTTCATACTGTCTCCAACTTGATGTTATCTTGTTATTCAAATTGAGGATATACTTCATTTGTCAATACACATTTGCTATCGTTGTGTGATTCTTTTAATTGGTTCCTTCAAGGAAGGATTAAAATCCTTTTAATAAATCATAGTAACCTAATAGGATCAATTGGATCAATAAGAAGAGTCTATCAGTCACATTCTTGCATGTTTATACAAGATATAAACAAACCTAAGTGCCAAAAAATTAGAATTGTAGCCAATATTAGTCACTTTCCATAAAACTTCATTGACTCCACTTACCCAAAAAGGAACTGGTCCAATTCACATTTCATTTATACATTACTTATCCACTTTCATACTTTAAATTTCCAATTATCATATTAGGAGTAGAAGTAATTAACAAGCTTTCATGTATCCCACACAATTTTCCACTGTGGATAGATCCATCAGTTCAACCGAATCATACATTCCTCTAATCCGCTCCATTATAAAGGCTCATTCACCTAGGTCTAGCAGAGCCTGAAGTGTAGGGAGTCATCAACCAAATAAGTCGACTCTATTCGTTGGTTCAAAAGTGTTGCAAGTATGATCATAGAGCCTGACATCCTCTTAGGATTTGTAACTTGCATTTTTGAGATCCAATAGATTGGCGACTCTATTGGGGAGAAGTCAATTCTAAATCTAGGCCTTCATCATAGAGTCAACACATTGTACAAGATTTCGCTGGGAATAAGAAGTTGTAAACATTTCTCACTTTTCTTAAAAGTGAGTGGCGACTCTGTAAGAAAAAGTGCATGACTGGGAGGTTCAAATACACATCAACAAAGATAAACCCTAGAATTCAAAGCATTAAAGCATCATACAAGATGAATGGTAGGAGGTCTTTACACCAAGAAAGTCCAAAGAAGAACAATGCTAGGTAGATTTATAAACATGGGTCTCCCCCTTCAAAGACTGATGCAAATAAGAACAAGGACAAAATAATAGATGTAACTAATGAAGGTAGGGAGAACTCGGCAGAACAATTCCTTAAAATGAATAACAGTTTTGATCCATTGCATGGATCAAAATCCCATGGTGATGACTTGAGTAGAGATCCTCGTACTCCTTTTGAATAGGAAAATACTAGTCATCCTATTTTTTGATAGAAAGAGGACCCTAAGAAAATAGATGAGTTTAATGCTAGAATTGAGGCATAAAAAATTCAAACACAAAATGTCATCACAACAAGGGGTAGAAAACCATGAGGATTCTGTTGATCACATTGTTGTTGATTTGGATGGTATGAATAACCATGAATTTGAACTACATTTGGAATGGAAGAGACAACAACTCAAAAGGAGACAACAGATGATGCAAGAAATCCAAGATATAGATCAACAAATGGTACAATTAAACATCCAGGCACCAAAACCACCAAAGTATGTCCCTCCACATAAACAAGGTGGAAATGTCAATTCACATGGAACATCTTAGAACATCGGTGCTCTAGGTACTTCAAAAGCACCTCATAATGTTGGTAGTAACCCAAGACAACATGACCAACACAATATGCCTCCACAAAGGTCCCAACCTTCTAACGCTAGCAATATTTCCCAACATTATCCACCTCTAGGCCAACAGTATGCGCCACCACACCAAAAACATGTGCTACATCAAAATATATAACCTCAACAACACATTCAACAAAATTTCTATCAACAACCTCAATATGGATATCAATACCATCCTAATCCACCACCTTTGAATTTGCATCCATAGAACCCCATAAGCACATGTAGGCAATTTGATTTGACAAGACACCAATTATATCCATACCCAATGGACAACAATTGGAGAAATATGGTTCCCAAATTCACTGAAAATAATGTGATATTAGATGAAGAACATATCAGAAACTTCAATGCCTTCATACATGATATTGCTATGGAATATGAGGGTGTAAATATGAGATTATTCATGATGTCACTAATTGAAGAAGCAAGAGATTGGTTCAATGGTTTACCTGATGCTTCAATCAATTCTATAGCATACTTTCACAATTAATTTTTAGAACAATATGGGAATCAGTGTGCCCCTGAATTTTCCCTTCATGAATTGATAAGTATTCAAAAATACTAGAATGAGTTAGTTTATGACTTCAATTAGAGGTTTTCCAAACTATACAACAAAATACCACTAGGTTCCAAACTGACTGATCTGACAACCTTAAGTATTTATTTGAAGGACTTTGATCCAAAAATGGGGTATGAACTCAAAAAAAATGCCCCAAAAGTTTAATTGAAGCACAAAATATAGCATTGACCATTGAAAACAATAGAAAGGCTAAAGGGATTACTGGAAAAAGGGATAATCTTAGAGTTCCCCAAAACTTTAACAATCCCTAGAATAAGTAGAAGAATTCATATAGAAATGAAAGACTGAGATTGCATGATATGCCATATAGCACAAATTGGAAAGATGGAAAACCCATAATTGATAGGCATAAATACAAAGAAACCCCTGATCCATTAAAGAAGAAAGGAGCCTACATGGTTAATAACAACCCTTGGTGTCAAGTTTGCAATCTGCCTCATTCCCCAGATCATTGTGTTGTAGCACAATCAATACAAGAAGAAGAGTTTGCGTATGACAATGAGGAAGAAGATCATACAATATATCTAACTTCACATACCCTACATCCAGTTGAACAAGAATATTCATCCTCAGGTGATGAAGGCTATGAATATGATGTAAACAATCAGAGATACACTATTCACATGGCAGAACAACAAGTCTTCTCTGATCAGGAGAATGAAAATAATGATGAATCACATCCTCCTTATACACCACCAAAATCAAGTAATTATAAATTGAGGAGGCCAACTGAGGAAGAGATCAAAGAGTTAACCATTGTTGTAGTAGAGCAAGCAAAAAGTAACTATGGGCTAAGAAACATAATGACAAATGCAAATGAAGGCACTCCAAGAGGATTATTTGTGAAAGATAAAGGAACAATGCAGAAAAAACCAAAGAAGGTAGAGAATAAAGATCTAAATAATGAGCAGAGGCATGTTCCTAAAGAAGAAGACAAGGAATTACAAAAAAGCAAACAAAAACATGATGAAACAAATAAGGAGAAAGAAGAGAATAAAGGAGACCCACTGGAACAAAAGAAGATAGCCAAATCAGAGAGTGCCTCTTCATTTGATTTTACACAAGCATTGTCCCAGGTGAAGATGTCTGTGCCACTATTGGAAATGATGAAGATAAAAGAATATAGAGATAGTGTTATCCAACTAATATCCAGTGGAACTAATATAAGCACAAGCTTGGAGAACAAAGAAGTCACCAAAATCAGTAGTGGCAGGTAGGGGGACATAAAAGTCCCTAAAGTTTTTCTTGGTGATACATTGGTGAATCCTCCACAGGTTGATCCATTTTTTACCACATTGCTCATAAATAACAAAATGGTGAGAAATTGCATGATTGATTCAAGAGATGCTATTAACATCATGCTAGAGCGAGTCATGAAGCAACTTGGCATGTGGGTGAACACTACTGGTTGTAAATGCTATGCTATGGATAGTAGGCTTGTCCCAATGGTGGGAATCATGAAAGATGTAGAAGTGAAGTTAGTAGCTTATCCACAAGCGGCATACACAATTGGCATAACTATGATAGACACACCCCCTCATTTTGGGATGCTCCTATCAAGGCAATGGACTGCTTCAGTGGGAGGAAATGTGTAGTTTGACTTATCTTATGCCACATACCAATAAACAGTGAAGAGGTCAAATTGTATAGAGAACCAAGAGTGAACCAAATTGTGGAATATGTTGATCAAAATCAGATGAATTGCCTATGTGATGTGGACCTCATTCACAACCTGAATTGTTGAATACTGATCCAATTGATAGAGATGTCTCCAAGAATGGACATGGTGTATGGTGAATGTATTTTGATGAAGCATGCAGTAAAGAAGGAAATGGAGCAGGAGTGATTTTGATTTCACCTGAGGGCACAATGTCCAAATATTCATTCTTTTTGACATTTGAATGTACAAATAACATAGTAGAGTATGAGGCTTTGCTAATTGGATTGAACATGGTTGTCAAAAAAAAAATTAAGGTACTAACTATTTTTGGAGATTCTAAATTGATTATTTCACAAGTGAGATCAAAGTATGCCACAAAAAACAAAAGGCTGAGGCAATACATAAATTCTGTATGGGACACCATTGAGTTGTTTGATGCTTTCTCTATTGAATGAATAGATAGGTCCAAGAATTTGATGGTAGACTTCTTGGCGAATGTAGCTCTAAAGAGAGATGATGTCACTATGGCAGGAATTTCACCAGTTGAACTCAAAACAAGACCTGTAATCCCTGATAAAATTTATAGTTGACAATTTTTTAATGATGATACCAATTTGATCAAGTTCTTACATTGCATTGATCAATATGAAGCCCAAGAAATTGATTTTAATGCATTTGTGGAGAAGGTAGATGGAAAGAAAACTGTGTTTGGAAAGGAAGTTGTTCAGCTCAAGACTAACAAGATTCCTAAAGGACTTGTGGCATTGGAGAGGGTGTTTGATGGAAATGACCGAGCCCTTATGAAACAAACACCAGTAAAAAGGGAAGACATTGAGGAAATCAATCTTGGAACTGAACTAGCCCCTAAAAGGGTGTACATTAGAAAAAAGATAAGCCCAACAATCAGGAAGATGTTGATTGCACTGTTAAGGAAATATAAGCATGTCTTTGCATGGTCTTATGATGATCTTAAAGCATATAGAGAGGATTTTTTCCAACATGAGATCCCATTGAAACCAGATGCAAAACCCTTTAGACAAAAATAAAGGCCCATAAACCCTACATTAGAGCCTAAAATGCATGAGGGACTTATGAAGCTTAGGGAGGGGGTATCATCAAGCTTATTAGACATTCATCTTGGGTCTCTAATTTAGTGCCTATCAGAAAGAAAAATAGAGATATAAGGCTCTGTGTAGACTTTAGAAACTTGAATATATCCTCTCTCAAGGATAACTACCCACTCCCAAATATGGAAGCCATGTTGCAGAGGGTCACTGGATGTGAGCTGCTATCTATGATGGACGTATTTTTCATGTTATAACCATGTGAAAGTTAAGGAGTCGAAACAATACAAAAAAACCTTCATGACACCATGGGGAACATATGTATATGTTAGAATGCCTTTCAGACTCACCAATGCTGGTGCAAATTTCTAGAGAGCCATGGATATTGAATTTATTGATCTAATTAATGTAATAATGGTGGTATACTAGGATGAATTAATTGCACATTCGAAGAAGGAAGAAGATCATTTTGAGCACTTGGAAAAGATTTTCATCAAGGACGTTGAATATGGCATCTCCTTAAATCCTAAAAAATGTCATTTTCCAGTAATAGAGGGAAAGTTACTAGGGAATATAGTGTCTGAAGAAGGTGTAAGGATTGATCCAGAAGGGGTGGAAGCCATAGATAAAATTCTCATTCTAAAGATAGTTAAATCCATCCAGTCCTTCTATGGGAAAATCAATTTTGTGAGAAGATTTATATCAAATTTTGTTGAGATAGTGAAACCAATTTCAAAGATGTTAAAGAAGGGTACAAAGATTGATTGGAAAACTAAGACCTTAGATGCATTCATATCCATCAAGAGAGAAATTAGGGAAGCCCCAGTGTTGAAGTCCCCTAATTTCAACAATCCTTTTCAATTTTTTTCATTTGCATCTTATTACACAATTACTGTAGTGATGATATAGAAAAAATGATGAGGGGTATGAACAACCTATTTCTTTATTTAGAAAATCCCTCCAAAATGTGGAATTGAAAAATGCCATTGTAGAAAATAGGCATATGAGTTGGTAAAGGCTGTCAAAGCATTTAGATCATATCTGGTGGGAACAAAAGTGATAGCTTATGTACCTAATGTTGCAATAAAAGATGTGCTTGTACAATTTGAAGCAATAGGCCGTAGGTGCAGATGGATAAATAGAGTCCAAGAATTTTACATTGAGTTCCAGATCACCAAGCTTGTAAGAGGACAATGATTAGCCAAATTAATGGCTGAAACAAACATTGAAGCTGCTCAAGTGTGCAATTTGAATGAGGAGGATAACATGATTACTAGTATTGAGCACACACCTTGGTACACTGATATTGTGTATTATCTTAAACATATGAAATGTCTTGAAGGATTTAATGAAACCAAGAAAATGACGCTCAAACTACATGCTTCAAAATACGTATTCATGAAAGGGGACCTCTATTGGAAGAATAGAGATGGTGTTTTGTTATTGTGCCTAGATGAAGATCAAGCAAGGCATGTTTTGAAAGAAATGCATGAAGGAGTATGTGGAGGACATTTCTCTGCAAAGACTAGTGCACATAAGGTGTTAAGGGCGGGTTACTATTGGCCTAGAGTTTTCAATGATGCCTATAATTTTACTAAGAAATGTGAAGCATGCCAAAAGTTTTCTAGGAAATTGAACTATCAAGGGGAATTTCCTTTAAGGCCTATGCAAGTTGATGCTCCATTCCACCAATGGGGAATTGATTTTATAGGAGAGATTTTAGAAAAATATAGTGGAGGACACAAATGGATATTAGTAGCTACAAATTACTTTACAAAATGGGTGGAAGATGTGCCTACTAAACAAGCAACTAGTAGGGTAGTAACAAAATTTTTATTGGAAAACATCATCACTAGATTTGAAGTGCCTGCAAGAATTATAACTGACAATGGGATGTGCTTCAGATCAGATGAATTCAAGGGATGACAGTCCTATGGAATAGTGATCTCATATTCTTCGCCATATCATCCACAGGTGAATGGGAAAGCTGAATCCAACAAAAAAAGCATTTTGAAGATCATAAAAAGAATGTTGGATAATAACAAAAAGGCTTGGGATTCCAAGTTGAGACTAGCTTTATGGGCAGATAAAATCACTGTAAAGAAGGCCATTGGAAAATCTCCCTTTGAGCTTGTGTATGAGACTCAAGCTAGGCCCCCTTTACATAATTTGTTGCCAGTATGTAAGTTCATCTTACAAGAAGATTTAGACATTCCCGAACGTATGGAGGAGAGGATGGAGGAGTTAATGGAAATTGATGAGGTCAGGAACCAAGCTCAACAACACAATAGGTAGAAACAATTACAGATGAAATACCTATATGACAAAAAAGCTAAAGTTAGAAAATTTGAAGTAAATGACATGGTTCTCATGTGGAATTCTAGGAGTCAAGACAAAGGAAAGCATGGGAAATTTGAATCCCTATGGTTAGGCCATTTGTCATCATTAGCAAGGCTAGTGAAGATTCATATTATCTCCAGAACATGAAAGGAGAAGAACAAGAATTTCCAGTGCAAGGACAATTCCTGAAACATTTCTTTTCTTAATCTTCCATGCATAGTAGTCTAGGAGAAGGTCGAGAATTTCCATTGCATGGAAAATTCTTGAGGAACCTTCTAAAATAATTCTCTTTCATGCACAATAGTATAGGATTCCATTCCACTTCCATTTTCCACCATTCCTAAATTCACTTCCATTTCCATACCATATCAATAAGACACTTGGTCTGCTTCCCCAAAGACTTGGATTCTTGCTATACCCACAAGGGGTATACATCCCTAGACAGAGCCACTATTAGGAATGGAAAAATATCACATTCTTCATTGGCCTCCACCGACTCACCCTTCACAGACCATAGAGATTTTCCACACCTTAATTTTATGATCAACACAAATTGTTGAAATTTGTGTGACAAGATCCATATTATAACCCATATTAACTGATGATCCCAAAAATATGGCCTTTGATACATTAGCATATCTCTGATCACAGTTGAGCAAAAGCTTTAAAAGCAACTAGTCCATACCGAGAAGATCATGTGTAAGTCCTTCCGATCAGCAAGTCATGGCCTTTCAATTTGAACATTTTCTTCACATCAGGAAGAGGTGAATCAAGTCATAGTGATCAAAAACCTCGAAGATTACATGTGTGCATAATTGGGAAGACAATGACTATCATTTTACCAATGAAAGCTTATTGGCAAGATAAAGGGAATCATAGTGAAGTTTTCAAATCATTGCAAGCTCGTCAGTCATGTCGATGGATTTCTCATCGACAAGAAACATATTATTTCGTCAATGAAGCAGGAGAAAACCTATGTTAGAGATACATATACAATCAAAGTGAGTCCCTCAGATCTCACCAACCATGTGGGTTACGCCAATGAAGGAAGCTTCGGGGAGAGTCTTGCCGATTTATCCAAATGAATGAAGCGGTAAAGGAAATACATCGAGAAGACCAAGTCCATCAGAACAACATTCTATTCTCTTAGAGATGGTTCATGTCAACCCGATGGAAATAAGAAATGATCATGATTCATTGGAATGAAACTGGGCGATGATTGAAAGGACTTCTAATGGTCCAAACTACCTTGACATCGGGATAACTTCATGATTTTCTCCCCGAAATAATAAAAGTTGACAAATAAGAAAAGGGGCAGTTGCATAACATCTACAAGAGTACTTAGATGTCTTACCGACCAAGAATGAGGATCAAAGGGACAATTCACATTGAAGGGACATTCAGTTATGTCTTGGCGATCTGGTGAGAATGTATAAACAAAGGTGGCACCAAAAAAACAAATAGATCGACTTGAGTTTAGAAGTGTTTCTCTAATGCAATCTTTTGCATTGTTTTGACATTATGAAATTCAAAAAACTTGTTGCATTCATTCTTAGAAGTGGAAATTAATGGCCCCACGAATGAAAATTATGTAAATCTTCTCTGATTGAAAGGAGAATGAACCAAAATAATTTCTAGAAGTTGCAGCAGGAAAGGCAGGAGATTGAACGAGAGTCAAAAATTTCAATGTGTCCAAAAAAACAAAAGTAAGCATACCAAGCTTCCCTACAATTGATATATTTCAATCCTGCCACCTTAGAGAATTAAAATGGAAGGTTCAAGTTCTGCAAAGACAAAAGGTAGAAAGCAACAGGGTGAAAGTAGTCAATCCAAATGCAAGAAACAAAAACTGAAATAGGCTCAGAATTAAAAAAAATTGAACCAAGACCTCATTGATCAATTTCCTAGTTCAGGGTCGAAGGACAGGCAGTCTGGACAATTGAGGGCCGATGTAGAAAATTTTGAGGACAAATGCAAACATGTAGGTGATGTATGGACTCATGTTAGGGGATATGAATTTTTCATGTTCCACTATTGTCAGAGAAATAGATTTGAACCAGTCTGCAACCCCTAGAATTTCAATTTGGGAAAAATGGTTGTTCCCAATGTCTTTGTAAATACAGAGCTCGTAAGACTTCTGGCCAAACATTACAACCCAAACCTTAAAGCTATTTGCAACTTGCAGGGTGAACCCTTCATACATGTGTTCAAGAATGCACTTTGTGAAGTTTTTAACCTAGATGACACATGCGACGAGCCTATTGTGCATGAGGATTTGGAGGAGTATTGGAGAATGGATACAAATTATAAAGGATGAAGGTTTCCATTACACAGGTCTAGGAAGCATGGAGAGCTTGTTCCACTTGAAGACAATGATGGGCCTCCTTTTCATGTTGATTTTTTTGATCCCTACCTGAAACATACTTACTTCTGAGTATGTCAAATAATAGGGAAAAAGGCCTCTAAATTCATGTCTATAGGGCCAATGGTGATTGTTACAGATATACAATGCCACAAAGCTATACCTTTTGAATATGCCTCACACATTTCCAAAGGGATAGAATCAGGGCTAATGTCCATCAAGAATGAATCTCCTACACTATATTTTAAACATTATTCCCTTCTCATGCACATAATATTGTACTACAGACAAGAGTTAGGAATGTGGCCAGAGGAACTAAGAATCACACAATTGGATAAGGAGGATCAGCCACTACTAGTGTAATTGTGGAATGCTATTTGGGACAACAAATTTGTTAATTCCAGTTATGTTCATTTTGAAGAATATTTTGTCAAGATATTGTACAGATTTTTTAATCACCCCTATGATTATTCATTGAATGATGAGATTAAAATATTTTTAAGGCCCAAGGAATTCAATGGACCACCAACCATAGATCATAATTGGGGTGACTGGTACTACTATATTGATTCCACTGTGATCAGAGTGTATGGTTTTGAAGATACACCTTTTCTTTTACCAAAAACTATGCAAAATAGGATTGCATATCTAGAGATTGTCAGGAAAATGGACTATTCGAATGTCATGAACTTAAGTTCCTATGAGAAACAATCATTTATGCGCAATACATGGTGCTTTGGAGATTTTACTGTGTTGTCAAAGGAAGGATATGATCTTATTTTGGATAAGTTATCACAGTTCAATATGAAGAAGGTTGCACCAAGGAAGGGATTTGATCCTGAGGGTTATATTGGTTTTGCAAGGAAGAAAGCGAATCTAGGTGGATATGATCATATATCATATACTCATGATGATGTAATCAAGAACATGGAAGAAAGGGAGGTTGAATTGGCCATTAATAAATATAATAGAGAAATGGAGTAGAAAATGAAGGAGATGCATGAAGTAGAAATGAAGTCCTATAGAAGTGAGGAATATTCTGGTGAAAGAGAACCCCAAGGTCAAACTGACAAGATCTCTAAACTAAGAATTGAAGCGTATCAACCTCCTAACAGAGAACAAGAAGTTGAGGAAGCATCTGATACAAACACTAGGAAATTGGCCTATAGGTCCTTTATTCCTGATGATCAATTTATAAAGTCTCTTGAATACAAATATTTCTTAAACAAGAAAAAAGGAAAAGCAATAAGGGAATCAGTCACATACATCACACCCAACAATGAAAATCAGTTGCTTAACACTTTGAAGGTGGATGTAGAAAATGAAATGAAGGATATGACTCCAGAAAGAGGAAAGAAACTGTTGGAGGAGTCTGGTGTAATAATTTTCCTCAGTTTAGATTTGAATTCAACTCTTGTTTTTGATATTTTTTTGCATAATAATGGTGCTAAGCATAAGCTCAGTCTAGAAGGAGTGACAAAAGTATACATTGGTTCAAGATATAACCTTGATGAGAACTCTCTCATGATTTGGGCCCTATATCCCCCACATAAGAAATCTGTGATTATTGGCACTGAGAAAGCATTTGGTCATGTGATAACACTGAAAGTAGGGTAAACTGATCTTGTGGTCACAACTGACATTGCCATTAATGTAGCCAAGTTGAATAAAGCACAGATTCAGATGCTAATCAAGGAACATGATATGTACAAGATGAATAATAAAAAGATACTTAAAGAAAATGATTTTTTGAAAGATATGGTCAAAGATACATTTAAGGGATCCACTAAATTGTTAAATCAAGGAGAAGGTTCCCAATTGAAAGAAAAAAGTGAGGAATCACAAGTACATAATCAAGTGACTAAAGCCAAATTTGACACACCTTCTGCAATATTTCAAAAGAGGCACACTAATCTGATGGTCTGGATGGACAAATTTTGGATAACCCACTCCAAGATTCATATTGCTATTTAGGAGCATGAGAGAATAAATGAAAAAATTCAAGAAAAGGTCTTAGAGATACAAAAGAGAAGTACTTCTGACACTGGAGCCATTACAACTGTTGGAGATATGATGAGAAAACATAGAGATTATTATAAGGAACTTCAGGCAGATGCAAAGGAGTTCATTGATGCTTCAAAAGAAGGGGTGCCTGCACTGTTCAAAGATGATGGAGAAATGAAAGATCAAAATGGATGGATGCGAGAGTGTAGATTGATATTACATGTAGCCTTGGAAGCAACCAAGAACGATAACTCAACACTGGAGGAGGCTTGTGAGCATTTGGAGAAGATGATCATCATGGAGATAATTGTGAGGAATGCTACAGAGGATGCTGACACACACTTAATCCAAGAATATTTAGATAATATAACACAAGTTCATTTGTGGCTCATTAGAGCATAATTGTTAATGTTTAATTGTTGTTAATTCCAAAAGACACTTATGAAGACGTGCAACCTCTTCAAGATATTGCTATATATGTTGAACATTGTAATGATTGGAGGATATAGATAGATAGTAAGAGTGAATAGGGAGAGAATAGGTAATACAAAAGATACTTTCAAGATGTTTATTATATAGATTATGTTGCAAGGACCATGGTGCATGTATGAATTTTGGTAGAAATCAATGGAAGATCTTTAATTCTGTGTGATTCACTATTGGTGTCTATTGTTTGTTGATTTAAACAATTATCTAATTGTCTCCATAGTGTTATTTCTCTATTATTTGAATTTGTGTATCCAAGTTGATATTCAATTTCATCAAGACACATTTGTTGTTATTGTGTAATCAAGTTGATTGGTTTCCACTAAGGAATTAAAATCCTTTTAAGTGATTACAATAACTTGGAAGTAACATTTGGATTAGTAAGAAGAGTTAGGTAATTGATAATATTGTCATACTAGCTCTAACTTGATGTTATCTTGTTATTCAAACTGAGGATATACTTCATTTTTCAATACACATTTGCTTTCATTGTGTGATTATTTTAATTGGTTCCTTCAAGGAAGGGTTAAAATCCTTTTAATAAATAACAGTAACTTGATAGGATCAATTGGATCAATAAGAAGAGTCTATCAGTCACATTCTTGGATGTTTATACAAGATATAAACAAGCCTAAGTGCCAAAGAATTAGAATTGTATCCAATATCAGTCACTTGGCATAAAAATTCATTGAATCCGCTTACCCAAAAAGGCACTGGTTCAATTCACATTCCAATTCACATTTCATTTATACATTACTTATCCACTTTCATACTTTAAATTTCCAATTATCATATTAGGAGTAGAAGTAATTAACTAGTTTTCATCTATCCCACACAATTTTCCACTGTAGATAGATCCACCAGTTCAACGAAATCATACATTCCTCTAATCTACTTCATTATAAATGTCCATCCGCCTAGGTCTAGCAGAGCCTGAAGTGCAGGGAGTCATCAACCAAATAAGTTAACTCCATTCATTGGTTCAAAAACGTTGCAATTTTGATCATAGAGCTTGGCATTCTCTTAGGATTTGTAACTTGCATTTTTGAGATCCAATAGGGTGAGTGGGTCCCCTTTATGATCCAATACATAAATTAAAATATGTTTTTGGAAACATTTTAATTATTAAAATTAAAATTCTAAGTGTCGGCTTTTGGAATCTAATTTTTGAGAAATTGGATAAACACCTATAAATACAATCATTTGATCATTTGAAAATAACACACACCTTCTAACATTCAAGAGAAAATATTATTGTCGAGCATTCAAGATTAGTATTATTAGTCATTTGTAGCAACAATCAAGATCCTAACATCATGTCAAAGTTTTTGTGTTCATGTTGTCTTGTGAAGGCTAACAAGTGTTGTAGGTCTTCACACGTTCAAGCATTCAAGAAAAACCAAGCAATCAAGATCCAATTCCATTGAAGTGATGTGTATGTCTTTAGTCCTTCAAGGAAGCTATTGAAGGGTGGTGAGCTGCAACAATTGTTCATTTATTATTTCCTTCCTTTCCTTTAAGGTTTTTATCATTGGCATTGCCATTGTGAAAGTGGGAACACTATTCATGGGGTTTGATTGAGGAAAACCCCTATAAAGCACAAACATTTTCCCCTCTTTGTGTATGTGCAAGTCATAGGTTGAAGAAGGATTGAAGAGATTTTGAAGATAAATTTTGCATTGTTACATTTGTTGTCATCATTCTTGTCAACCTATAGAAACTAAGTTGGAGAATTCATTTATGACATTATGAAAAATTTGTAGGTGGAAAATAACATTTTAGATCTAGCACCAAAGCATTGTAAAAAGTATTTTTGGAAGTGCTAACAAAGACCCATTCGCCTAGGGGAAAACTAGTCCCTTTGCACATGCTAGAATCAAATTTATGTGATAGGTACATGCCCTTTGATATCTTCCATATTTGCTTGCAAAGTGTTGTTACATTCTTCTTATCTTCAGGAATATATATATTAGATATTAGGTCATATAGCTCAATTAGTTTGATTAGTTTAATCATTTTAAATCATTCTTAATCATCATAAGACCCTAAAGAATCCACCAACCTAGTTCTGATTGAGGTTGAAATCAAATCTCTTTGATTTGTGGTTGGTATGCTAATAAAATTTTAGAAGAGGCCCCTTTAATCCTAGGTTCTTTGCATTTAGGACCTATGAGCCTTTTTCCCTACATTTCAATAATTAAAATATATTTTTGAATGTATGGAGTCTCATTGCCAAGATTGGTGCTTGGTTCATTGGACATTCGATTCAAAGATTATGAGAATGATGAGAACACACTTGTAGGCCAACAATAAGACTAGATTTACATATGTATACAAATCAAAGTTTAAAAACATCCACAACTAAACATACTTCAAGTATCCATCTCAAATAAATAACACCACACATACAATAAGAAGAGATCATCACAAAATAGTTTGCAATCCATTATAGTGTTGTGGTACATTAATCTACTCTCTTTACATCAGGCTAACTAATGTGGCAAGAGAGAATTAATAGCTAGGCTCAAAGGATCCTCTAAAATGTTATATATTGACATAGAGACATTCACCTATCCATAGACCATTCCTCAACTACTCCTTCCTATGTTTACAAAGCACATTCACATCCCTTACAAGGACATGATTTGCATCATTTGATGTACAAAATTACAAATTTTGGTAACCTCTATACATGAGTGGATCAAAGATCAACTAATAACAACCGTTTTCATATTTTTGTGTGTGCATATATAGCATTATAGTTCATTCAACCTCATGGGTGGGGTTGACGGGGTTTTTTGTAGTTAATATGTCACCTTTTAGTACAACCATTTACATAAGAAATCAATTGATTGATACCATGCGGTACAGAAAATATCACCACCATGCTCATATATGTCATCCAATTTTAACTTGCAATGCTACAAAGAGGACATTCCAAACAATTATGTCTAGGTTGCTCATGTCTATTTCATTAGCAATCACATGGCCAAGTACCTAAATTATACTTTGGAGGGGTATACACATACTTGTAGGTGTTTGAAAGTATTTATAGGTCTAATTCTTCCATTTGAATAAATTCATGGAATATTAGTTCTGTTGCAAGTATGAAGGTGTTGTCATTGGTGCCAACAAGCCTGTGTTGTCATTGATGATAGTAGTGCAGTGGTTGAGAAGAGACTATTTATTTGATTATTTGCATTATGTTTTCATCAGTTAAGTTGTTGATGTTAACCTCTGGTGTCACTTTTATAAGCTTCTATTTATGGTTCAGATGTCAAGGATACTGAGAAAATTGATAAAACAAGTAAACAAGGTGTTGCAAAGGTGTTTTGGTTTGTAGGTGTTCTGGTTTTGCTTCGCATTTATTCTAGGACAAAGATACACTTTTTTGGTTTAGATATGTTGGTTAGAGATGTTTAGAGTTTCTATATCCAAAATTTTTTCTTCTAGATCAATGGTCAAAGGAAATTGTGTTCACTAGTGTGTAAACTGGTTTTGTAGTGTCGCTTACAGAGGTGTATAGGAGAAATGTATTTGCTCCACATTTCTCCCCAGTTGTTCTTCAGGACTTACAATTCTGAAGGAGAGTTGATGTGTTGTTCTCTTTCCTATGCCAAGAAGATTTGTGGTTTGGTACTTTGAAATTTGGATAGTAGAGTTGCAGTGTCTAGTAGTGTAGTTTGAATGTACTAGTTGTGTACATTTTGAAGGAGTGAGTTGTCACGAAGGAGTTTGATGAATTTTAGAAGGATAGAGGAATATTATAGATCATGATGAATCATGATATGTGGTTCACAAGTAATCCTTGGGTTTGGGGAAGTGTGTAACTCAAATGTTTAATGTGTTTTCACGGGTAACGACCGACCTAGTGTTTACACTACATTCAAAGATGTTAAAGTATTGATGGATGCATAGCTTGGTGTATGAAAGCTATTTTGGGTCCCAATTAAGTTTTGTTTTGTTCCACTTTCATTCCTATCCACAACAGGAATGTTTATTTTTGATCTAATTTTAAATTGCAAAGTTTGAAGTGTGTATAGCCGACCTTGGAGAAGGTTTTCAAGGTTGGGGATAGTATAAGTATGAGCTAAGATGTTGAAGGTTAACAAGATAGAAAGGATAGAGGTGTGTGATGCAAGTGATGTGAATTTCCAAGGGGTAGAGTGTGAGTTTGAGTAGAGAAATGAGAACTTCAAATTGTTGGACTACTAAATGCAGTGAGCTGAAGGTGTCCACAATCATTCAAACAATACTATGAAGGTGTTGGAGCTATTGTGGTGGATTCTTTGTTGTATTGAGAAGTTGTTCTCTATGTAACATTTCTCTTCTATCTTATTTTATTTCTTTGGAAGTGAGCCTTTTTGGACAGTGCATCCTATTCTGGCAGTGAGCCTTCGTACCAATTTTGCAATTACTTATATTGTGAGTTAATCCTCGCTGTGGTTTTTCCCTCATTGGATTTTCCATGTAAATTTGGTGTTCTCATGTGTATGGTGTTGTTGTTTCAGTTGTTAGTTGTATTTCATGCTTAAACATTTTAATGGTCAATTGAATGCACATGGATCTGATTACTTTTGAGGGTTTTATGTTTTAATTGTATACAACTGATTCACCCCCCCTCTCTCAATTGTCTTATTCATTTAACAAGTTCCTATAGGGAGTAGTGGTGGAAATCTTATAGAAAACTAATTCAATCAACTTACCGAGTTAAAGAAAATAAGTGCGATCATGGATTATATTCATCAATGCTAAATTTTGTCCTTAAGAGTGGAGAATGTTTTTGGAAATATTAATAGGGAATCAAACTAGGTCCCAATCCCATTATAACAACAAAATGTTCATATAGAAAAAATGAAAATAATAGGAACAATATACTAGCTAAATAGTAATAGTCTACATAGTAACAACAAAAAATAGTATAGGGACAACAAAAAGACAATACCAAGAGCAATGAAGAAAAACTATTTAAACCCCATGACAAGCAATCAGGTCCCTCCAATCCTTGCATAGAGTATTCAATTTATCCTCCCAAGGGGAATTTTCTCCTCTCCACCTACATATCAACCTGTTTTTCTTTTTTCTTGGTTTTATTTGCTATGTTTTCTTGCATTTCATTTTTCTTCTTAATTTTTTCCTATAAGATCACTACACTAGAAGCAAATCACCTCATCATTTCACCATTAAGATTGACCTTTTTCTCATAACTTCTTTAATTTTACTCATCTTATTTTGAATAATATCCAATCTGTCTTGAAGCTCAACCTATTTTTTATTACAATCTTCAAAACTATGAACCTTAGTTACATTGACATCCTCATTGTCCTCATAAAATTTAATAGGAGAATTATACAGAATAAGTAGTCTTTAGGGGGTTTCTTCTTCAACTTCATGAGTAGAAGAATCATCCTTAGTAAATTTTGAATTATAAGAGGGTATAAAATTTGAATTGGTAACAACTTCTTCCACATCCTTGGGGGCTTTGCTAGTATCTCTATCCAAATTATCACCCTTCCTTGGTTCACTCAAATTTCTAGTTAGCCTTGTAAACTTCCTCCTATTGTTGGTATCATTTTTAATTTTGATAGTATTGGCTAGTCTTTCTAACCTTCTCCCACCCTCAATAGCCTCAAGTTGACTATCTATTTTAGGGTTATGAAATTCCTACACTTTAAGAATAAATGTAGCATCTACATAGCCATTTTGGCAGAAACTAATTTAAACCCAATACTCTTGTTTTTTATCAACTCTAGAAGGGGACCCTAAAGTATGATCATTTTTATCCCCTTCCAATGAAAGAATGATATTCTCAAGGGTAAAATTAGGTTTCTTCTTTATACCGATGTTATCCTTGGGTATATTTAGGCCATGAGTGCTAAAGTTGGAGGTAACATTATTAGTAGCATTAAAATTTTGGGTTAAGAGAAAATTAAAAATAATCTCCTGAATATGCTCAAGGGTATAAAGAAAAAACCTGATTTTTTATATTCTTTTGTTTTTTTTTATCAACTCTAGAAGGGGACCCTATAGTATGATCATTTTTATCCTCTTCCAATGAAATAATGATATTCTCAAGGGTAAAATCAAGTTTCTTATTTATAGCAATGTTATCCTTGGACATATTTGGGCCATGAGTGCTAAAGTTGGAGGTAACATTATTACTAGCATTGAATTTTTGGGTTAAGAGAAAATTAAAAATAATCTCCTAAATATGCTCAAGGGTTTGAGAAACCTTCTTTCCCTTATTTTTCCCCTTAGGGTTTATAGTAGAAGGTTTAGTAGTTGTGGTTGTGGCAACATTGATGACTATAATAGGCAATAAAATAGGGTTAGGCTTCAATTGTATTGATAAAGGAAATAAATTAAGCCTTGATGTAGAGGAGGTGAGGCACTATTGTTAATACAATGGTCTAAGGAGGATAAAAAATAAAAGTAGAATCTAATAATGATTTGATTCCTTAGGTGATCAAGAAGAGGGAAATGATAGTTGTGCATAGAAAACCTACCTTCTAGAATGAAGTATTTGATAATATGGTAACTATCATCATTATATAGAAATGGCATAACAACCCTTTTGTAACCATAATGGTGCTTGATCAAAACCTCACCCTCCTTAAGAAAGGAGTCAATGAACTCCTTTTCTTTGCTTCTACCCAACCTTGGGACTTTTTGACCTTGATAACTCATTCTCTACAATTTTGCATAAGAGCAAGGCTCAACACATATTTTATGCCATCCCATGGCTATTACACCTATATAACACTACAAGATATGAATGGATATAAATTTTTATCTATAGAAAACATTGAAGGTGACAATGGAAATAAGTAATAAAAGATGTGTTTATCTCCAACTTGAAGGAGATGATTATAGATGAAAGATTGATAAAACATCTCATACAAATTAAGGAGAGTACAATTAGAAATCATGATGAAATGAACTTATTTGCAAGTAGTAATAATAGTGCACTATAAATAATTATTAATTCACACAAATTTTTTAATGCTCCATTCTAGACTATAATTTAAGCCCATATTGAAATTACAATTATGATACATCATGATGTTCAATGATTGCATACCAAAGATGCTAAACCACATATTTTCCATGTGGGAAGGAGTAATATTTGTGTTAAGACACAACATCTTTTATTAGATTGGTAACTAAGCTTGACAACTCAGTGATTTTTGTCTAGCAAGTCCAATTTTTAATGCCAAGCCCCTCATTAGCTAGGCTATTAGCAACAATATTACCCTCTCGATAAAAATACCCGACCTTATAACATTTAAACTATTTCAATAGGGACCTAAACTCCCAAATATAATCACTAATATTCCATGCCAACACTTTCACATTCTTTATAAGGTCTATAATAATTTTAGAATCACCTTCTACTTGTACCTACTGTATTCCTTTGGATAACTCTTTTAACACCCCACTAGGATACTATAGCCTCTACTTCATTATTAGTTTTAATTATAACAAAATTAGCATAAATTTCCAACATTTTACCTTTTTCATCCCTAAGGATTCCTCTTGCCCCAACCAAGCTAGGATTTCCTTTAGAACAACCATCAAAATTAAGTTTCACCCATCTACCTTCAAGACATTTCCACTTTTTATATTTTCTAATAAGAGCCTTGTTAAGATCAACATTGAAAAAGTCTTTGTTTATGCCCTAGTTCTAACTTATTATAACTTCCTAAACTGAAGGATGATCTTTTGGTTTTTTGTATTAGCTACATTCATATTCTTACAAATTAAAGATCAAATAGCATGGAAGAAATTCATCACATTCCTTATGGTATTTCTAAAAAAATTGTAGTTTCATTTTTTGCATATGCCTTGGGCCACATGAGAATTTTGTTGCCAAAGTTCCTTTATGATCATAGGATTCTTGAACATAGAGTTACAATTCCAGCCATCCAAAAAAGTACTAAGATCCTTAAGCATAACCTATTAAATATCAAATTTAGTGAAGATTGCTTCAAAAACCTCCCTAGAAAAATTATAATGAAAGAATAATGATTAAAATTTTCTTCTTGAGATAGACAAAAAATAAACCTATAAGGAATATAGAACCTTGTTTTAGTAGCTTGTCTTGAGTTCGAATCCTGTTGTGATCAGTTTCCAACCAAAAGAAGTTAATTTCTAGTATTAATATATGATTCCAATTGAACTTCTAATTATAATGAAACCTTGGGAGGTTGAGAATCAATGCATATCCTGAGGAAATTTTATAGTTCCCAATAGAGTGAGAGGTCCAAATGACTTCATATCTCTTGTTTTTTTTGAAAATATGGAAGGGGTTGATGTAATTTTGAAAATCAATAATAAAATCAACAAGGTCATTGTCATTAGCAAAGAAGTCTTGAAAAAACTTTCACTTTCTGTTATAACAAATTATCAATGTGACCCTTCCAAATATATCCCAAAAATATTTGAAACATGATAAATCAATTGATAAAAATGTTGATGGAAAGAGAGAGACCTTGAATCAAGCCAAATATCCACCTAAAACTTTATTTTATTACCAATTCCCACTTTCCATATTATTCCCTTGTTTAGTAGCCCTCTAGTCTTTAACAAATTTATTCCAAATAATAGATTCCTTAGGAAGATTTCCTAAAATTAAGGATTGTATAGCTTCATGATTTTGGAGATATTTAACCTTTATAATTAAAGTCCAATATTTATCATCCTTAGTTAAAGTTCAAACAACCTTAGCCAAGAGAGCCTTACTAAACTTTTGAATACTCCTAAGACCCAAGCCCCCATTGCTTTTGATTTTGCAAGTAATGTCCTAGCTAACCAAGGCAAGTCTCTTTTTTTATTCTACACAAATCCAAAACAATTTCTTAGCCATCATTTTAGAATCTTAAGAAGAGATAACTAATAGATAAGAATATATTGAAGAGAATCCTTTAAGAGTTGAAACTTTCCATCTTGACTAAGCAAATTGCCATTCCACCCAATTTTTTTTTCTATATTTGTTCAACAATTCCATACTAGTAGTTAGGGGAAATATTATTCAAATTAAGAGGCAACCCCAAGTAGGTGGAAGGTAGCTTAACTCTAGCACATCCAAACATATTAACAATATTCTGTTGTAGATCATTCTTAGTATTAAATAAATACAACTCTTTTCATAATTAATATATTTAGAATTAACAACATATTGATTTACCACTCCTTTCCAAGCCTTGCTTTTACAAGTGAAGAAACACCAAATAAAATGGTGTCATCAACAAACTGTTGATGTGAAGAAGGATCTAAGCAAGAGGTGAATTTAACACCAATCAAATCTTGTGATGCAACCAATTTGGAAATATTCCTTCCTAGCACTTTAGTAACCATGATAAAAAATAGGGATAAATGTAATGCCCCTATATAAATCCTCTTCCACTACCAAAATCCTTTGGGGATGCCATTACCAATCACAATTTTTTTTTGGAGAAGTAACACATTCTTGAGTCAATTAAAGCATTTTTCCCCTAAACCCAATCTTCCTCAAGAAAACAAATAAAAAATCCTAGGAAACTCTATCATGAGCCTTAGAAATATCAAAATTGAGATCCATACTTTCTTTCATAATTTTCTTCATTGATTGAGGGATTTCATGAGTGGTGATAATATCATCTAGAGTTTTCTAGCGAGAGACAAAACCTTTTTATTCTAAGAAATAAGTTGATAGAGGAAGGGATAAATTTGAAAGAAAATAATCTTAGAGAAGATCTTACAAATGTTGTTGCAAAGGTTGGTAGGTCTGATAACATACATAGAGATATCATCTCCTTTCTTTTGAGTGAGGACAACATAAGTATTATTGAGTTGTTTAAGAAGTTTTTATGATTTGAAGAATTCCCTAGTAGTAGTAGTAACATTTGTTGGTGTGAATGTATGTCTTGTACATAGTAATTTATCTTACTAGGTACTTAGGGGACTTATTCACATGTTTACTTAGGATATAAGATTCCTTCTAGAAGTCTTAGTTGAATTTTCTAGAGCTTATCTTATCTAGATTTTAATGCTTGATTCCTAGGTAGTTAGGTTGTTAGTTATCACATGTCATAGGATTAAGATACATATCACAATCATGTTTAATCCTATTCCTCACCTTTCCTATATAAGCAAGGTAATTATACACTTTGTAATATACTTCATACCTCATCATCATTTTGATAGGTCTTAATATCAAGCAAGATCATATTCTTGGATACCCTCTTGTAGAAGGTTTTCATTATTTTTGTAGGTGGTCTTGGGATAGAGCTAATCTTTAGCTCTTACAACATTTCCAACCACAATATCTGAAAATTATTGAAAAATTAGTGGGGGAATCCATTATGTCCAAGAGCCTTAAAATTCCCAAAGGAAAAAATAGCATCTCTAACTTTTTCTTTTGAAACATCCTTAATCACTCTTTCATTGTCTTCTTTAGTCAAAATGGAAGGAACTACTTCCAAAAGTTTATTATTAAGGCTGAGAATAAATATTGAGGAGGCTCTTTAAGGATGTTTTCAATGAATTTTGTAGAGGAAAATTTGAAGGAATTACTCCCAAGGGGTTTAAAGGAACATATCAAATATGAGGTATGTATGTTCCCTCAATATTCTATGTCATGAACAATGAAAGTTTGTGGCCAATAGAAGGCAAGGTTTGGGATATTTCTTGTATAGTCACTTCCTCAACATAGTAGGTTGAATTCACATTATATTAAAGAGAAGAGAGTGAAAATATTATGTTTTAATTGTGATACAAAATACAATCAAAAACATAAATGCACTAAAAGGAAATTTTTCTATATTGAAGTGTTAATTGAGGAAGAAGATGAGGAACCTCTATTAGAGGACAACAATGCGTTAGATGAGGAATTCAAAGATACTCAAACAACCATTTATTACCATACTCTTGCTATATTTATTTCCCCAAAAACTCTCAAGGTGGTTGGTTTATGGAAGAAAGAGATATTA
Organism: Sequoia sempervirens; assembly: GCA_007258455.2. Classification (NCBI taxonomy): domain Eukaryota; kingdom Viridiplantae; phylum Streptophyta; class Pinopsida; order Cupressales; family Cupressaceae; genus Sequoia; species Sequoia sempervirens. The sequence goes on along the minus strand of VDFB02000017.1, from coordinate 100,260,455 downwards.
AAAGTATATATAGACTCAAGAAGTTTTAGGGGGCTTTGTTCAAATTTCATGTTTTGGAAAAGTTGTAGAGTTTTCATGCATGTTTGCAACTCTTGAAAATTTCCCTTTATTTTAAACTTATCATATCTCTTTGTTTATGGACTTTTATTTTTATGCATACTCATAATGATTAAAACGTGAAATCCAACTTTCACTTTTTATTTTTCATGCACATTTGAACCTTTATATTCTTACCTCCTAGTTTTGCATGTTTATATTTATACTCATTTTTTTTCTCTATCTCCCATGGAATTTTGGGCCTCATGTGCATGTTTGAATATCTTTAAAATTGCACTCTAACCTCTACTTCTCATCTCATTCTCTATATGCAAAATTTCAAAAAAATTGTGCATGATTATAATTCTTGCATTTATGCCTCCTAGTTTTGATTTCCCCACTCTTACTTTGCCCATAAAATTTTATACTCTAAGAGAAATTTTACATCTCTTACTACCATAGTTCTTGGATTTAAATCCCTACATATTCACAAATCTACTTATACATCTCTTTGCTTGAAGAATTTTGGAGTTTCCATGCATGTTTACATCTCTTTCAACCTCACTTCTTAGATCCTATTCCCCACATTTATTTTGTTCCATCATGCACTTTCCAGTACAAAATTTTTCCATTCCCCACAAGTTTAAAATTGCATTATAAACATTAATTCTTGTTAGTTTCATTACTACATACATCTCATCTTCTTGCAAATGGTTGAAAACCCTACTTATAGTTTTGCCTTAGGACTTTGTCATTTGAATAGTTATCTTCAACTAAACCTTGTACATCATGGCATTCCATTAAAGCCCTAAAATTAATGTGATGGATTTTTCCAACCATCCAAATCATGCCAAGATCTTACTAGACTCCCCAAAAGTGTGAATCCATATGCAAACATGGGAAACTTGAATATGATAGATATATGGCCATATTTGTAGGCCTAAAAACTAATACCAAAATAAATTTTAATTGTGGGGATGAATTTTTATCTACCATAGGTTACCAATAACATCTATACATGGAAGATTTTACTATACGTGACTATGTTGATGGAATAATGTTTTAAATTACAAATAACTCATGTGACCCTACCAATAAATTAGATGAACGTAGATGTAGTGTTATAAATACAAAGATGACACACTTAAAAACGGTTTGGAATTTCTACTGTCTCCCTAGCTACAAGTGTCTAGGGTTGTTCTATGGTTTTGATTCTTGCAAGTCCAGTCTAAAAGTGATAAGAATATATTTTTTAAACCATAGGTAGATTATTAAACTAAATCTATGTGTAATTGAATGTCTCCATGAGAAATTGTAACATTTTAGGGGGGTATTTTAACCTAGTTGTGTGTTCCCTCTTGTATATTTTTTGGTATGAATGTAATAGGATATAGGTGAATGTGTGAAAACATTATAATGTATTACAAGTATTTGTGATTAAATTTATCTTATTTCACATGGATTATAATTTTGGGATGGATTATTAAATATGCTTATTTGTAGAAATATTTTTGTCACTAAGTTATTTGTGTATGCAAGTTTGGTTTCATATATGGTTTGTAGGTGTGTCATCTTGTTCCTTATGGGCTAACTCTATTTCCCATTGGGGGTAAGCACTAGTTTGGGAGTTAAATGGTCAAATATATTCCAATAATAATACTTCTCATCCTCATTATCATAGGAGTAGAGATAATTTTTACCATGATTGTGTGATGTCGTAATACAAATAATGAAATATTATATGTTATTTTAAACTAATAAATATTTTGTGGATTATGCAAGTATGATGTCTTTCTTGCAAAGATGTATGTAAATTTAAGTGTATTCACTTATTATAAATATAAATTTCTATCATTTTTTGGTACATTATCATATACTCATTGGGAGCTCTTAATGGTATACATGTAGCCAACACTAACATGGAACTTAGTGACATATTTTTGCAGTTCATAGTATGTCAAGTATGGTTGTTATGATCTTAATATTAGCTCCTTATTTCTCTTTAATTATAAAATCTTAAAGATGTCAAGGAATACCCTATTGGCCTAGTAAGCCTAAATTAGGAGTTACTCATCCTTACTACTTGGTCTTTCCATTCCAATGTCTAATCAAAAGTCTAAAATCTTAACCCCTTGTTGTGATTTCCAAGCCTTTGGTTTTGGTGTTGTCTTTATGATTGGTGGAACTACATGTTTGAGAGCCAACAAATGGTTATTATCAAAGAATATGAACCTACATATTTGATTACATACTCTTTTATTCAATTTACTTGAAGCTAAATTTTTATAGTTGTATCACTCTATTGATTTTTATTATAATAGAAAAAATACAACTCACTAATTTCTACAGTTTTTTATTTTTATTCAATTGCGAAGATTGGTGGCTCTATCAATTGATCCTAGTCGAAAAGCAAGACAAGGATTGATATATAAAGAATAATACATTCAAAATACTCTCAAAATTATTAGGAAACATATGTGCAAGTAAAAAGATAAGAAGCCACATTGAGAGAAAAATACATGGGTAGGTCTACTGAACCCTCCTCTCTACCTCTAGAGAGAGTTTTCATGAACTTAAGAAATCAATCTTCATACATTATTATGATTTTGTAGATAATAATGTAAAACAAATAGAATACCTCATAGGTTGAATTATGATACTAGAAGACATGCATATAATTAATTCACATGTTAGACATAATAAAGAGATGAGTGTTAGGATTTGGTGTTGTACACCATTGCATAAATTTTATATTATAATGTTGTTTGAATAATTATTTAGTTGTGGTGCACCTAGGAAGTGTGTTTAGCCACACTAGGTAATTATTTGGGGGCACCAGTAAGTTGTATTTCAATATTGGGTTTATTATTTTATGTGTGGAGACATAGGATAATAATTTAATATTTGGGGAAAGTATTTAATAATGTGAAAACTTAGTACCCAATATTAAATGAGGGGTCAATGGTTTTGTGTACACATGGTTTTATCTTACCACTTGGTTGTATTTGTGCGAGATTTTATCTATAAAAGAAAACACATGTTTAGTGGTTAAGGTTGGCTAGATGAGTAGGTTGTCATTATTGAGTGTTTTGGAGGAGTGCATATGTGAAGCGTGGCATGGGATGTGAAGATTCATACTTGGACACATGGAGGATGCATTGGAGAAGCTTGATATTTTAGAAGTATTCATTGTAACTCTGTAAGTGATTACATTATTTTATTGTTGAATAATAGATGGAGTATGGATGCTTTTGGAGATTGGGTTTTTCCCTCTTGAGGGTTTTCACAGGGTATATCTTGTGTTATCTTGTGGCTTGTCTATTTGATCTATGTATTATGGTTATTCTGTAAGATTTTATGTATACTTTTCTCTCATGGGCTTATGTAGGAAATGGATTAAATGAACTAGGATTTGATGCATTATTTCCTAACAAGTGGTATTTAAGAGCTTTCAAGGTTATTGGATGTGTGACCTCCTAGGTTTTGCTATAATCCTTATTTGAGTAGATTTGATGCAATTTTGAATCCATAGAAATGCAAGAAATATTTGAGACATTACAATATATGCAATACTTGTGAAGGTGTTTTGTAGATTTGGGCTTTTGGGGTTTGCAAATTTGTTGGGTTTATTGCAGATCTGGGGTTTGAGAAATTTTGGGTCAAAAATATTTCCTAGATTGTGCTTTCATATGAGGGTTTTTTAGGGGAATTTGAACAAATTATCTCTTGAGATAAAACAAACCTCGTCATTGAATTTAGGATGGCCAAGAAATGAAGATTCATATAAAGTTTTCCCTATTTTGGCCACTTGAAAAACATGCAATTTTTTTAACCTCACAACCTAGTTGTACAACTGTATGGGTCGACTGTAGAGACATAAATATTAAAAAAAATAAAATTATTAAAAAACTTGCAGTAGAAAATTATTGTTGAAAATTTTAAATTATTGAAAATTAAAAAAGTGGGGGGTGGGGGGGGGGGGGTCCGTAGACCTCATACCCACTCCCTATGCATATCAGCACTAGTAGTACCGATAGGTACTATTGTACCTATTGGTCCCATGGGTGGTGGGTCCCATCACCTATGGCACGGTCCCCCCGATCTTGTGGGTGTCCAACCCGAGCCCCGCGAGGGGCTAGAAAACTAATCACCAAAGTTTTTATTAAAAATTAAACATATTTAATGATGATTTTGGGTCTACTAGCATAGAAACCTACCACTCACCCTCGATCGCATCGCCACCAGTATGTTGCTGCCATTGGTAGGTCATCAGTGGCTTAGCCTAAGGGCCACCGCCCAACCACCAATATAAGTGTAAGTGGGCATATTTTTCTAGGAGGCATAACTTTCACCCAAAATGTCAAATTTTTGACTTCCAATAGTAAAAAAAAAAACTCTTTTAAGAACTACATACTGGTATAGGTTTGGTTCCTTGATTTCATGGTTTTTATCATTTTTTGGGGCCTACAAGCCATATGTTTTCTTGTACATGATTTTGGTCATAACTTTTGCATACACAATTGTATTTTTAATTTCAAATAGCCATTAGAGAGCATGTGTGGTTTACTACATAGTGGATCAAGTGTATTTTTAGTTTATGGTGCAGAGAGAGGATTGTACTTGTTTGATCACTTATAGGTGCCTAATATTTAGGGTGTGATTGTATGAGCATCCAAATGAGTCAAAAGGTGAAACCTTGAGGGATTACATGTTTTTATATGATATTTATGATGGTACAATTGATTATAAGTTTGGTTCTCTTTGGTACAAGTTTACATGTGTTTTTAGAGTTGGACTTTGATGACAACAAATACACAGGTTGGCTTTGGTTTTGAGGACATGGGTTGATATGTGTGGAGACTAGGAGTCTCGTGTGGGTGATAGTTGAGTGTAGGTACATCAATAGTGATGATTATGGTGTCATAGATATGCAAGTACATTTGAGCATTGGAACGACATGATCATGTATGTGGTTGTTTGGTGGTGAGATGGTTTGGTGTTAGGAGATTATTCTTATCTCCTAGATACTTGAGTATTTCCTTAGCTATAATTAATCATTTATGGACATGTTTGGTGAATCAGATCTATGATTGATTTGGTGTTTGAGTCTTATTGTATGTAGAATTATCTTCTTTGATACCTCAGTTTGTAAGTTACTAATGTGATGATGAGTTTGCATGCTTCAATATTTGGGATCCTTGAGTCATGTAGTTGTGTGGGTTGGACACCCATTTAGTTGTAGTAGGATGACTCAAATATGGACTATCTATTATTAGGAAATAATGCATCAATACCTAATTCATTTAATCCATTTCCTACATAACCCAATGAGATAAAATCATGCATACAAGCTTACATAATAACTATAATCCATAGATCAAAATAAACAAGCCATAAGATAACACATGATATACCTTGGTAAAACCCTCAAGAGGGAAAACCCAACCTCCAAAAGTACCCATACTCCATCTATTATTCGACAATAAAACAATACATGCACTTATAGAGTTACCATGAATACTTCTTAAGCATCAATCCTCTCCAATGCATCCTCTATGTGTCCAAGCATGAACCCACACATCCCATGCCATGCTTCACATATGCACTCCTAAAAAAAACTCAATAATGATAGCCCACTCACCTAGCCAACCTTAACCACTAAACTTGTGGTTTCTTTTATAGATACAAGCTCACACAAATGCAACTGAGTGGTAAGATAAAACCATGTTCCACAAAACTATATGAACACAAAATCATTGACCCCTAATTTAATATTGGGTACTAAGTTTTTGCATTATTAAATACTTTCTCCAAATATTAAATTATTATCCTAAGTCTCCCACACATAAAATAATAACCTAGTGTATAATACAACTTTACAAGTGGCCTTGTCTAGTCTCCCCCAAACCTGTGGTACTAGAGGGCGTGTTACGCCAACACCACTAGTCACATGAAATTTTTTTACCAGGTGCACTATAGTTTATAGGGGAACAGATACCCGACCGATTCCTATAGTCTTAAAAAAAAAAAAACTTTACAAGTGGCCCCAAATAATTATCTAATGTGGCTAAACACACCTCCTAGGTGCACCACAAGTAAATAATTATTTAATTACATTTAAATGTAACATTTTATGCAATGGTGTACAACACCAAATATTAAAATTCTCTCACTTGTATACATTGCATAAGGTTCAATCAATGAAATACATCATCAAAGCCATACATTAAACCTCATGAATCTCCAACATGCTATATGCTCCATCAAGATACCTGCAATAAAACCAAAGTGACCACCATATCAAGCAATAAATCCTCTCATTCTCCAATGTGCCACCTATGGAAGAAAAGTGGCATGCCAAGGTGAAGATGCACTAATCCAAGAACACAAGCATCAAATCCAAGTGATAAAAAAGTCTCCAAGCTGTTGTCAAAGGTAAAAACCCCAAATTATTGGAAATAATATCCAGAACACATGCTAATACATCCAACCATCCATACCTCCTAGGTATCAACAACATTAGTAAACTCATGCCAACATATGTATGCAACCCATAAACTGTAATCACAATCTCCTCATATAAAAATTATCAATGAAGAACATACATATCCAGGAACTCCCACTGCATGGGTAATGCCAAATCTAAAAATGATCAAGGAATATCAAGTCTACCAATCAAAAATATACCAAGGTGTGATAAATGATCAAAACATGAAGTACCAAGGACAAACATAATGATCCACACATGCAACACCAAGTAGATGCATACTCTCTCACAACATGTCACCACAATCCTCCCAAATCATATGAACATGAAACTCTAGGAAGGAACCATAGAATGAAGAGAGAAAACCTGTAAACCATAACATGTCTTACTAACACCTCAAAGTGCAATATTGTGTGAAGTATCATCTTCTTACAACCCCAAATGAAAAGCCTCAACAACACCCAGCCACTCAATCTCAAAGATCAAATGTAACATATGAATCATGTTATAAATTCCAACATGGATGTAAACCTCTCTAACCAAGGAATACCAAGCTAAAATTATTCATTCCTTAATAAGGAAATCATCCCAATAAACATCTCCTAAAACTCCTCATCAATGAATGATAACATAAATAAAATCATATGTACAAGGACTTAATAATTCTAAACATCCCTCAAAATGAATCCTCTAGAACCAACTAACCATAGCTCAAGATCCATATCTATGAAAGGTAAAGCAATAAAAACTCATGCTAAATAATCCTCAAATGAGTCCCAAAATCAATCACCATGTCTCAAGACTCATTCTCATGAGAAAAAAAAGCACAACACACAATACATCTGAAATAAGAATGGGAAAATACCTTTTAGATGATAAAACCTTTCAAGTAAACCAAGAGTTGAAATGAGAATGCTCCTCTAGAATAACCAAGTCATCATGACTCACTCTAAGAACAATATCCTCTATAGGGACATCGTGAACTCATGTCCATATCTAGGTGAAGGCTCCTTAATATTCTTGCTAAAACCTCCAAAGAGTAACCATCTCAAGAAAATGTCTCTAGTCACAAGAGAACTATAGACTCACCCAAGTATCCAAGTATCCATGAGCACCTACAACTGATCAATCTATGCTAAACTCCAAATTCAACACCAGACTATCATGAAGCTCCAGAGAAAATGACCAATGTATTCAATACAAAGATAACCAACAAGATCAATATTAAAGCTCCAACCGTAGAATCATGAACCCATCATGATATCATGATCTAATCATCTCCTCCTAGGAGATCACATGCACCAATACAAAAAATCCTGGTCTCAAGAGTACATGTATCATGTCAAACCTCTAAGCTAGCATCAAGAGTAAACCATGACACAATACCAAACACACTCTAAACCAAGAATCAACCATCTCCAATCACATGAAGATAACCATCTCCTAACAGTGAACCTATAAATGTGAAAGAAATATTCAACAACATGATCTAATAGCTCCTCCAAGACATCCATAAACACTAAAGAAGACATCCATCCACCAACGATGAATTACGTCACTGCCAACAACTCCCACTAAATTGTGATACCGAGCTATACATGGAATCATGACAACCATCTCTTAAATGAAGATCATCTAGGTCCAAACACACTCAACTGCAATCCCAGTAGCTCCAGAGAAGAAGGAGAATCAAGATCTCGAAGCCAAGAAGATACAATCACCATCAAAACATCAAGAATCAATCCTACACCACTAAATCATCGCTATCAAAATCTCTCATTGAAATGTGAAACCAATAAAATGTAACCAAGCTATCATGACACCATGATAAAACCACATGCTAGAAGTCCCAAAAATTGACTAATCAAGTACTCTAATCATCCATCCTCTAATCTCATTTAGCAACATACCAATGCACAAATGACCACAAACAAGGTCAACTAACAAATTTTGCAGCAACAGTGAATCAATATTGTGGATATAGAGAGTCCACATCAAAGTCATCCCACTACAAGAAAATGGGTAGCTAATCCATAACCTACATAACTTGTAGGTTCCAAACATTGAAACATGCAAACTCATCATCACATTAGTAACCCGTAAATTGAGATATAAAAGAAGATAATATTGTAGACAACAAGACTCAAACACCAAATCAATCACATATCTTATTTTCTGAACATGTTCATAAACGAGTGCAACATCATAAATTGTCACTCATGATAATTTCACACTATGTTTTACACTCCCTTAAGTTATTAGACCTAATTGAATGTCTAATTTCTTAAATTATGAATTTCATAGCCCATTTAGACAATTACCAATAAATTACAAGTGTAAAAAAATGCATTCATTTAATACTTTTCCCCTGACTCCTTAATTCTCGAAAAAATAGGTTCGGGACACTAGTGCCTAGGGAACCTATGTCCCCTATAATTTTCCTCCAAAATAAAATATGTCAGTGTCAATATTTTATTATTTGAAATTCAAATGTCCAAAGTGGGGTGTCAGGATTTAATTTTCAAGAAATTAGAATAATTGTATATAAAATACCTAGTTATTGCATTATTTGAAACCTAACAAGAAAGATCTAGCGTTATTGAGCAAAAATTATGGTCAAGAGCATTATCAAGAAATTCAAGAGCATACTTTCATATATTTATTGTAGCAATTCAACATAAAAGCATCATGTCAAAGTGAATGTGAGTTTGTTCATGTTCATGTTTTCATATTGTTTGTGAGATATAACCCTTGTAGGTCTTCAAGCAAATCAAGCAAGCAACATTCAAGCCTTGAGGAGATTTGTATGACTTCAGTCCTTCAAGGAAGCCATTGGAGGGTGGTGAGTTGCATCCCATTGTTAATTCATCATTCCTTTTTATCATTTTTCCTTATACCTCAAAAGTATAGGCTTTCTATCATCGGCATTGGCATTGTGGAAGTGGAAAAACTAACACATGGTTTGACTAAGGAAAGCCACTAAATGGAACAACCCTTCCTCTCTCTTTGATTGTGTAGGTTTCAAATCTAAATAATATTGGGAGAAGTTTGAAGGTTAATTTCTCATTGTTGTAATAAAATTCTACAACTTGACAACTCACGATAACTCAGTTACAAAATTATTTGATGGTGCAACAAGCGGAGAACAAAATCCTTGATTTAGAACTAGAGGACTGTGAAATACGATCTGAATTATTCCTACAATGAAAGTGGCACCTAGGGCACCTATGTCCAACATTTTTAGCTCCAAATTTATATCACAAGTGCACAATGTCCTGCTCAATCCATTTATGTAGTTTGTTTTTGTCTATGACTTCCCAAATCTATTATTTTTGTATTATAACAGTCATTTGCATCATTAAGCCAATAGAATCATTGCATTTCATCCTTAAGTTTGTTTCATATTTGGTCAAGGGCAGGTTGAATCACCTTTTAGGTTGTAATTCAATCATATATCTTGTCCAAATCTAATCAAACCCCCTTTTATTTAATGAAATATGTAAAGGGTTCCATTTCATTTTGGTGACCCACCTTTTTCAATGATTCAATGAGTAACCATAATCAAGAAACCCAAAAAGCATCTAGGAGATAAGAACAACCTCCTAACACCAAACCATATCACCACCAAATAACCAGATACATGATCATGTCATACCAATGCTCAAATGTACCTGCATAACCATGACACCATAATCATCACCACTGATGTACTTGTACTCAACTATCACCCACACATGACTCCAAGTCTCTACATGTTTCAACCCATGTCCTCAAAACTAAAGACAACCTATGTACCTATCACCATCAAAGTAAAAATTTGGAAAACACCTATAAACTTATACCAAGAAGCACCAAAATGATAATCAGTTATACCATCATAAATATCATATAAAACACATGCAATCCCTCAAGCTTTCACCTCTTGACTCATCTAGATTCTCACACAATCACACCTTGAATATCAAGCACCTATAAGTGATAAAAAAGTACCAACCTCTCTTTGCACCACAAACTACAAATATACCTGATCCACTATGTAGTACACTACACATGCTCTCCAATGCTTATTTGAAATCAAAAATATAATTCTATATGCAAAAGTTATGTCCAAAATTATGTACAAGAGAAAATCTAGCCTCCAAGGCCCCAAAAATGATATAAACAATAAAATCAAGAAACAAAACCTATATTACTACATAATTCTCAGAGAGAGCTTTTCATCAGTTATTGGAAGTCAAAAATTTGAAATCGTGGGTGAAAGTTATGCTCGTTTGAAAAAAATTCCTTAAAATTGGCTTATAGGTGGCTGGCTGGCTACCCTTGGGTAGCTGGTTGACGACCCTACCAACGACACCCTAATGGTGGCTTGGGTGAGGGTGAGGGTGGACGGTAGAATCATAATTTTTAAAAATTTCTATAAATTTTCGTGGTGGTTTAATTTTTTCACCATAGGGTTGGGCAAGTGGTCGCCCACTCAACTAGGGAGCTAGGCCCGAACTTGCCAGTGGGTCGACACCCGTCAGTGGGACTGTCATCTCGTATCATCTTGTCATGCCTGTTGTACTTATATAGAGGGGGTATGGGGGTCTACAAACTCCCCCCCATTATTATATTTTTTTATTTATTTTTAATAATTTTCAATTAATTTTTTTTAAATAGCACAAGATTTTTTATTTTTTATTTTATGATGCTCTTTGCAAACCCGTACAACTATAAAATGGGATAAAAGGGGCAAAAAAATACCTTTTTTCAAGTGGCCAAAATAGGGAAAATTTTATATCAATTTTTATTTCTTGGCCATCTTGGATCCAATGGTGAGGTTCGTTTTGTCTCAAGAGGTAATATGTAAAATTTTCTCAACAAAACCCTCCAAAGCATCCATACCCCATCTATTATTTAACAATAAAATAATACATGCACTTATAGGGTTACCATGAATACTTCTAAAACATCAAGCCTCTCCAATGCATCCTCCATGTGTCTAACATTAATCCACACATCACATGCCATGCTTCACATATGCACTCCTAAAAAAGACTCAATAATGACAACCCACTCACCTAGTCAATCTTTAACCACTAAACATGTGTTTGATTTTATAGATACAAGCTCACACAAGTACAACCAAGTGGTAAGATAAAACCATGCACCACAAATCCATTGACTCCTCATTTAATATTGGGTACTAAGTTTTCACATTATTAAATACTTTCCTCAAATATTAAATTATTATCTTATGTGTCTCACACATAAAATAATAACCCAATGTTACAATACTACTTTACAAGTGGCCACAAATAATTATCTAATGTGACTAAACACACCTCCTAGTTGTACCACAAATAAATAATTATTTAATTACAACATTTAAATATAACATTTTATGAAATGGTGTACAACACCAAATCCTAACATTTATATCTAAGAGGTTGATTCAATGTTGATGCAGACTTTGTTATTTAACTTTGTCTATGGTCATTTATGCATTAGTATGTTTCTTTGAGATGAGAGGATGGATTATTAGAGTTCCATTATTGTCATTGTTTGGGACTTGTAGCATGTTTTTTTATCATGATGTCATGATAGCTTGGTTACACATTTTAGTGGGAGCTTTTGACAATGATGATTTGGTGGTGGAAGATTGATTCATCATGTTTTGATGGTGGTTGTATTTTCTTGTCTTTGAGATCTTGGTGCTACTTATTCTCTAGAGTTGTTGAGATTTAAATTGAGTGTGTGTGGATAATGGGTGATATTCATTTAGGAGATGGTTGTCATTATGCCATGTGTAGCTCGATATCATGGTTCAGTGAGAGTTGTTGGTTGATCTTATTTAGTATTTGTGGATGCCTTGGAGGAGCTCTTAGATCCTATTGTTGTAAAAGAGTTATTTTACATTTATAGGTTCACTTTTAGGAGATGGTTATCTTCATGTGATTGGATATATTGATTCTTGGTTTAGAGAATGTTTAGTATTGTGTCATGGTATACTCTTGATGCAAGTTTAGAGGTTTGACATGATACAGGTTCTCTTGAGACTAAGATGTATGTATTGTTGCATATTATCTCCTAGGAGGAGATGGTTAGATCATGATGTCATGTTGGGTTCTTTATTTTGTGATTGGAGCTTTGACATTGGTCTTGTTGGTTCTCTTGGTATTGAGTAGATTGGTCATTTTCTTGGGAGATTCATGAGGATGTTGTGTTACATTTGGAGCTTAGCATGGATTGATTAGTTTCAAGTGCTCACAGATACTTGGAAACTTGGGTGATGCTAAAGTTCTCTTGGGATTAGAGACATTTTCTTGAGATGATTACTCTTTGGAGGTTTTAGCAAGAATACTGAGGAGCCTTCACCTAGATATGAACATGATTTCGTGATGGACCTATAGAGAAGATTGTTCTTGAAGTGAGTCATGTTGACTTGGTTATCTTGGAGGAGCATTCTCATTTCCCACTTTTGGTCCACTTGGAAATTTATCATCTGAAAGATATTTTCCCATTCTTGTTTCAGATGTGTTATGTTTCTGTAAAAGAGGAGATTCACTACTCTCAAGTCTCTAGGACAGAGAAGAGTCTACAAGGAGAAAATAGCCCTCGATTACCTCAAAGTACAAGCTCAAGTGAAAAAGTGTGGAATATAGAATACTGCAATAACTTATTAAATGAAATGTTAAGCTATAATGATAAAACTACAAATTTATAGAATCTGGTAAAGAATCACAAAATGCAGATTACAAAAACAAAAAGATTAGGACTTATAGATTATCCCCATAAGAGGATATATTTGTATCCAATGGAAAACAATGCATCACATGGGTGTTTAAGCCCTACACTATCATCCTTGTTAAACTAGGAGGTACAAACTCAAGATCTGCAAGTTTCCCAACTCTTCAAATCCAAAAACTTGCACATAGAAAGGATGAAGGAAAATGTTGGGGTTATTTTGGGGCTTGCCTCAGTCAAACCCCCATTTTGGTGTTTTCACCTCCATGAAAAACCTGATAGATAGAAATAGACAAGACATAAAATGTAATAAATGAGACGTGTGATAGAAAAAAATTCCATTATGGAGGAAAACCTCTATCACAAATAAAGTAGAAAGGACAAGTATGTATTGAAAATAGATGAGACAAAAAAATAAGAGAGTGTTACCAATATTTTGTGGCTCCCTCTTGGCTTGATAGATAAGACATTTATTACTTGCAAGAGAGCCTTCATTGTTGACAAGACAAGAATCCAACAAAGCTTTGTTGCAGAGAAGATATGCATAAGAGAATAGAGCAATAGAGAAAGAGAGAGTGAGAGAGAGCAAAAATGAATTGCAAGAAGGTGAGAATGAATGGGAGTGAGAGTGAAAAGAGGAATTTTGTGAGGTTGCATGGGTGGGAAGAGCCCTTACACTTTTGATTCTACCATGATGATGTGTGTCATAGGAAAAGGTCACAAGATTCCCTCATTTGAAACTCGAAAAATTTGGGTACACTTGCACACTGCACAAACATTCGCACACTACATAAGCATCCAACTAAAAAATTTACAGTAAATGAGGTGATAGACTACCAATGCTTCGCTATTGTCCCTTATGGAGTTGAAATTATGAAATTTTGATTCATAAGGTTGTCATTAGTGCAGAGAGGTGCCATAAATGTAGTGGGCTAAAATGTGCAAGTGTGAAATTTTCATGGGTTGCAATTTTACGACACTACATTTTTCCCCCACTTTAGTGAACTAAATTTTTGATGAAAAATCAGCTACACTAAAGTAGAAAAGAAGACATTAGTGCAAGATCAAAAATTTATTTTTTTATGGATTTACATGAAAAAGGATAATGTAGAGGTCATAGAGGTTGAGCAGGTTGATATTGTAAATTCTGCTAACGTACGAGCTCAACGAGGAACTATAACACCTAATGTGAAGTTTTGTTTTGCAAAACTAAAATTTAAGTTAGTTTCAAAAATCAAAAGAAGCTACCACGTCGAGAAGAATGCTTAAGAAAATTTGATGGTTCAAAAGAAAAATATGATGTAGAGGTGAATGTATGTCCCCTCCTATTTTTCCCCCCAGCTAGGTGGGGTAAAAATAGGAAGGAAAGAACATTTTTGCCACAAAAAATGGAAAAAACTAACCTATATATGCTCAGGTGGACCCATAGAAGGGTCATTTTCACTATTCATGAATGAAGATATTGTTGAATTTTGTGAGAGAAGAGTCAAAAAAATGCCTCATAGATGAGTGTACTTAGCCCCAAGGATCAAGCAGCTCCACACAACAGTAGCCATAGGTGACAATCTTGACAAGGTATGGATTTTTTTGACACATCTTTGTCATTTTGAGGTATTTTTTTAGATTTTGTCCTCCCCGAGCAGCGTAGGTTTCCAAGTAATGTGGAGGTGTCTGAATAACACACCGTCATCTCGAAAGTGTGTCAGTGACCTCCAACCATGCTGGCATCCCTACCATGCACTATCGTCGAGAGGTATTCAACCTTAGATGCTAGCGCATTGCAAAAACATCTGCATGACACGCCTCCATCTTAGAGGTAAAATTAAGCAAGAGATGATGTAGAGAGAATTTTTTATGATGATGTAGAAGGAATTGACATGAATCATTGTGTCTTTGCAGGTTTGTCTTGAGATCCATGAGCACGTTGGCGGGTCACTACTGACATTTCTACAAGATTGCAATAGTGAGCTACATCCAGATGACCAACATTTACTACAATGGGTCAGCCTTTGGTGGGTCTACAACATGCCATATTTTTGTTATTATACACCTTTGTTGATGGCACTCATGGAGCATTGGGATTCTGACACCTCTAGCTTTCACCTATTGATAGGGGAGATGATCATCACCCTAGAGTATGTCTACCACATCTCCTAGCTACCTATTTGGGGATAATGGGTAGCACACAATGATGTAAAGACAACACAAGACACCCATGAGACACGATGAGGAAAATACAACACAAGACACCCACGAGGAGTAGTAATATTGCATTAAGCAAGTGGTCCCAGTGGACACCATGGGCCACATATACATGAGATAGCTCCAATAGGAGCGAGTGGTGGTACCACTCATCCATCAATCCATAATAGTTATATTCAGCCTCCACGTTGTGATGGATAGGTGAGGCTTGCACCTACATGAGGGCCTCATCCATTGCATTTGAACAATGGAGGAGTGGCAGAGTCTTCGTATGGGGTTAGAGTATGCTCATGCATCTCTACCACAACCTCAAGTGATATGTACATTATGAGTACCACAACCTCATCATCTACATGCTACTATAGGTGTGGATGTTTGAGCACATCAGTTGCACGAGGGCAGTCAGGTACCCCTAGGGTATGGCACATGGTGCATGCATACCCTCTAGTGCATGATTGGTGCTATGGTGATGTTGCATTTTGGTGATTATAATTTGATTCTTTACGAGTGCAAGACATCAAATGGTGACCTTATAGGAGGATGGGGATTTGGCCCACCGATAGGTAATAATTGCAGAAGATGTAGTATGATTGATTCCTGGTTGGTTAGTCAAGTCACATCATTGTCCCCTACTACTAGCATTGGGTGGCCTGACAATCTAGATAGGTCTAAACCATCCCTCTGACACCTCCCGTGTACATATGGTTAGCGAGAAGCACAAACTGAGCAAGTGATTTTCCTTGTTCGACTATTGCAAATGTCATGATTAACGATGATGAGTCAAAAAATGATGACCAAACTCCTTTCCTCAAGACCGAAAATGTCATCATCATCCATAAGTTTGCAATGTGGTGGGCGATGGATTTCCCAAAATCGATTTTCTCAATAGATGCCCCCATGGTAAATACTGGTGCACAAGGGCTAGAAGGCAAGGATCTCAATAGTGATGACAACAGGGAGGGAAATACGATGACAGGTGGAGTGGTAGAGAGGCTGAGGTAGTGATGGAGGGTATCATCAACTCCACCTCTAGTTTTTGTCTAATCAGCTCCACCTTCAAGACAAGTGGTTGCACCTCCTTGAATGATGACACCAAGGCTTAGCGTAGCACCCCCTGATCCACACTAGCAAGTTGGGGAACCAAGTATGAATGTGACACATGATATTTCATTTTAGTGCTTAAATTTTAGTTTTTCTCATATGTATGTATATGTTTTGATATGATCTAGTACT
This sequence comes from Sequoia sempervirens, assembly GCA_007258455.2. NCBI lineage: Eukaryota > Viridiplantae > Streptophyta > Pinopsida > Cupressales > Cupressaceae > Sequoia > Sequoia sempervirens. The sequence goes on along the minus strand of VDFB02000017.1, from coordinate 100,243,771 downwards.
GACAGCATTCACTTTCTCCATGGTTGCAGTGGATACACAGGAGTGGATTGCCTTGATTGGGAAATGCATGGAAGAGGAAGCCTAATCCATGAAAATCCAAGGGACTATCCTAGACACCTACAGGAAAACAACAAAAAGGTGACATGCCCACCTATTTGAGCCTTTAGTGTAGCCGAGGATATCCTATGAGGAGGTACATGTTGAGGCAATTCACAGGACCACAGACCTAAGTGTTATGACCAAGTAGTGGTATCAACGATTGGTGGAGCTTTGTACTACCCTATCCAAGTGAGACTTGGTTGTGATGTGGGAAAAGAGTGCCATAGCAGCACATGATGCCCTACAGAGCTAAATCGATGACCTCGATAGGTAGGAAGAGGCAATGAGGCCAGATACTGATCCCCAGATGTAGAATCTCTAGGAAGAGCTATGGTAATCCCATCAGCGGGAGACTTCACTATAGGAGCAAGTGGAAAAGCTACTAGAGGATGCAACTGAGCTTAGAGGAGAGGTCTAAGATATGTAGGCATGGAGCATGTTCATGTCGTGGCCACATCGGTCACATTTAGTCACGTCCATCCCACATCCTCCTCCACCACCACCGCCAACACTAGAGGGCTCAGGGAGCCACACATCTGGGGGTTAGAGGCCTATTTTACATGCCATATTTTGTATATTAGATCATATCATTTTTTATGTATAACATTGTTTTGATGTACAAACACATACAAATATAGATTCACCACATTTTTATATAGTGGTGTGATATATGTACATGACATCTTGATATATATGAGATTTTTATCTACACCATGGTGTTCTTATGTGTACTTTAATTTCATGTATGATCATGTGATGGATATATGTTTATGGATGTATATTTAGATTAGATGCTATCATGATAAAATAACACATCATAACACAAAATGCAAAGATAATGTGTTAATGAAGAAATTTCATAGCATAACGAACTACAATCCCTGAGGGATGAGTGTCATGTGTATGTCACATAGACACTATGCATAGTATTTATGAAGATGCATTAAATTGACTAGTTCTTTAGAGGCATTCCATCCATAGACGATAGTCCATAGGCACCAGAACCATACACAAAGATGATTATGTAATGACTTAACCAATTAGGGTTGAATTTCCCCTTTTGATCAAATGATGCATTTATATTCCTTTAATTCTCATAGAGAATGAGATCACCTACCTTGAAATTTTTAGAAAGAAAACCTGGATTGTAATTTTTAGAGATAGATCATTGATAAGATTGGAAATGTTTGAGGGCATGCAATCAACGCTCATCAAGAAACTCAAGCTGATACAAACAATCCACACAATGTCATCATCAATCAACCCTTTAAGGGAAACTCATAAAGAGGGAATTTGAAAATATAATGGCATGAAAGCCTCGAAACCATACGTGAGGTTATACGGTGTTGTACCTATAATCATAAGAACACTCATGTGATAGGCCCACAAGGCGTACACTAATTGATTATGCCAATCTTTACAATGCTTATTCATTATTTTTCAAAGAATCAACTCAAGAGTTTTATTAGACACTTCGACTTGGCCATTAGATTGAGGATAGTATGGTATAGAAAAGCAGTGTTGAATATGAATTTTTTTCAAGAATTACTTCACCTATTTGTTCTTGAATGAAGTACCATTGTCAAAAATAGGGGTGGAAGGTAACCCAAAATGAGAAATGATACTATTTAGAAGAAATCTACAGATTGCTTCAATGTTCATGGATCAAAGTGGAATAGCTTCGACCCATTTTATAAAGTAATCAGTAGTGGTAATGATAAAGGTATGTACTTTAGAAGAAGGAGGTGATATTTTACCAATAATAGCTAATTTTGAAGCTCTTGTGAAGGATCTCAAATGAGGTTGTTGTGTTGTTGACATTAAGGACACTTCTTGACAAAGGAAAATGAATTTGGTTCCATTATTTTCCAAAAGTATCCCATGTGAATCAGTTTATGCACCAAGAATTTACCACCAAAATGTCCACCCCCAGAGCCCAAATGGGCTTCTTGATGGGAAAGGGGTATTTCAGCCTTAGTGAGACATCAAAGAAGAAGACCATTATAAGACTTTCAATAAAGAACATCAAATAGTATAATATATTAGATTGAAAGCTTTTGTATCCAAGTGCAAGCATTTTAGTCATTTTGTTGGGAAAATTTCCAATCATTAGATAATTATAAATGTGAGAATACCATTCCCTTGAGTTTATGCGAGCGCACACTAGACCATCAAGTTCAAGTTGATCTGAGACAACAAGAAAGTGGAGAATGTAAACCACAAAGTGGTATTCTTCTAGACCATCATCTGAAGATACAAGGAAGGATACACTTGTCATTTCATCTCCATGCCAATTTTCTCTCCTAGGGACACTATCTATCATGAAAGAAGAGAAAATATCAAGCAAGGATAAAGCCAAATATCGATACTAAGATAGCTTATTTTGCATAGCCTGATACATTCCCATTATTTGATTTACAATAAGCTTAGAATCATCATGAATGCAAAGATGTTTAATTTTTAATGTCATCATAGCATGCAAGCCAACAATAAGGGCTTCGTACTCAATGATGTTATTAGTGCAATGAAATTCCAATCGAAAGGATAGAGGAACTAGCTTGCCTTCAAGTGAGATGAAAAATACACCTGCCCTAGATCTAGCTTGACATCTCAATCCATCGAAGTACATCATCTAGAACTAAATCCACATTAGGGAAGGGGTGAGATGAGAGAGCTTATACCAATTGATCAGCAATAGCTTGAACTTTAATTTCTTTTTGAGTTACAAACTTGATGTCGAACTTAGAGAACAACATTACCCATTTTTTCAGCCTTCTAGAAATATCAATTCTAGTAAACAAATGTTTAAGATCACTTTTCATAATTACATGGGTTTCAACATGAAGAAGATAATGTTGTAACTTTTGCATTGAAAAAATGAGAGCAAGACATTGTTTCTCCATGGATGAATAACGAGTTTCATAGTCAAATAGAATAAAACTAATGTAGTAGACTACTCTTTCTTTACCATCATCATCATGTTGAGCTAATAAAGCTGCTAAGGCATGAGGTGATGCAGAGATATGAATTAAAAAGGGTCTATCCCACATATCTAACATTAAGATAGGAGGATTGTCCAAATAACTTTTGATTGACTCAAAAGCATTTTCACACTCATCATCCCATCGGAAGTGGACATCTTTCTTCAAGAGACGCATGAATGAAAGGGTGTGATCAACCAACTAAGATACAAATCTATGAATTTTTTGAATCTTCCCTTGATGTAGTTGAGAGATTTTTTTAGGAGGCATGTTAACAATTGCATCAATTTTATTTGTATCGACTTCAATTCCACGATGAGAGATAATAAATCCCAAAAGCTTATCGAAATCTATGCCAAAGACGCACTTAAGAGGATTTAGTCTCATTTTATAGAGTCGAAGTCTTTCAAAGATAAGACGAATATTTTCAATGTGATCTTGATGACTTGTAGACGTACTAATATTTCATTGATGTAATCTTCTAGGATCTTGTAAATGAAGTTGTGAAAGATAAGGGTCATTACCTATTGGTAAGTTTCTATGACATTCTTCAACCCAAATGATATGACTACATAACAAAATGTACTCCAAGGGGTATTGCAGGTTGTCTTGTATTCATCTTCTGGGTTAATATGAATCTAATTGTATCCCAAGAATCCATCCATGAAGGATGATAAGGCATGGTTTATGGTCGATTCTACAATCATAGAAATATTAGGGGACCAAAAATAATCCTTAAGAGAAGCCTTATTAATATCACAAAAATTAATACAAATATGAATACGGTCATCAAGTTTACTAATGGCGACAATATTTGATATCCAAGGTGAATGTTCAATAGGATAGATAAAGCCAACTTTTAAGAGCTTCTCTATCTTAGTCTTGACTAGTAAGGAAACCTTAGGATTCATCTTTTGGACCTTCTATTTGATGGGCTTAGTATTGGGACATAAAATAATATTGTGAACCACCATGGACTCATAAATACTAGGCATTTCCTCATATGACCAAGTGAATATATGGGGATGAGAATGCAACAAATCATAATGTTGTTTAAATTATTTTGAAGAAAGACACTTTCCAATCTTAATTACTTTTTCAGAAGACTTAGGATCCATGAAGACATCAAAAGTATCTCCTTTAATGAGAGTATTGTGATCTTCAAGATGGGATATAGGAACATCATCATCCACATTAGATAAAGGATGATTCTCATCAATTCTCATAACGAATTCCCTAAAGTATGCCTACTTATTCAAGCGATATGAGAATCATCATTTATGATGATGAGAAGGTAAATGAGAGTAGACACATAAGAATTCTTGTAACACTTCCTCCAAAGAGAAAATATCTAGAGGAACTTCATTAGAGTCTACCTTTCTTTCAATTGTTGAGAAAAAGGTGTCTCAAATTACTAATGTAAAAGGCATCAGCTGAAGGATCATCAGGTTGACAGGTGAATATTGGCGGGATGAAATGACAAGTCTCCTCAACATCTTGATAGCTTCATCGAAGAGATAGGCACATGTCGGTGGAAATTAGTGGATAGTCTCCTCGATATCCTGATAGCTTCATCAAAGAGACATTACAATGTTAGAGGGAGCTATTTTGCAGTCCCTTGAACATTCTAATGGATTTTTAGAAGGGACATCAAAGGGACAAGTCAATTTCGGAGGGAGCTATTTTGCAGTCCCTTCAACATTCCAATGAACGATGGGAAGGAAATTTTTGAGGAGATAGGAGGATATCAGTGGGACCTAAAATCTGGTCCCTTAGATATTCTGATGGAGTTGTATTGAGGATATAATTTGATATTGGCAGGACCTTGAGGCTTGTCCCATTGAAATTTTTATGGTTGATAAGATCTCTTCATTGGAAGGACAAGTGAATATCTGTGGGACCTAAAATGTGGTCCCTTCGATATCCTAATGGGAGGAAAGATATCTTCATCGGAGGGAATGATGGATATCAGCGGGACGTTGATGATGGTCCCTTCGACATTTTGATAGGATGGAATGATAGGTGTATTGAGGTGATAGTGGGAATTCAAAGAGAGAAGGCTTCAAGTCCCTTCGACATTTTGATAGGACTTCAATGGTGGTAGAAATTAAATACGGTTAAGTTTGTTTGTGACCATTCATTTTGTATGGAATTTGAATTGATAGTTTTTTCTAGTGACACTTGAGAAGTTTGTATGACTGTTGTAGCACATTGGAAAAGAGTGAGGAGAAGATCAGAGTGAATATAACGAAATGCTACTGATTTCATTATGGAAAAACACATGAAAGAGCATAGCTCTGAACTTGTATGTAATATTCATTCTACTATAATACAATAGGTCTTTTCTTTGGTGTGTGGGTTTTTTTCCGTAAGGGTTTTCCCACGTAAATCCTGTGTTGACGTTTTATTGTTTATTTGTGTTTCTTATATGTGCATTTTAATTGAACTGTAATTGCAAAGATTTAAATGGTTTATTTGATTCTCTCTCCTAAAGATTGGAATTAGGAAGGAGTATTCCGAATTTCTTTCCTTTCATCAATTAATTTAGGATGAACTAATTCAAGGGAAGAAGGTTCGGCATAAACCATGTTGACATTCAACCATGGTTTTGTCCTTGATTTCAGTTTAGAATGATGGTATACAAGTCCCATATTACACTCACGAAGATCAAACTCTACGGAGCCTTGAATTACTTGCTCATTACATCCACAACCTTTATGTCCATAACCATACTTAGAAAGAAGGTTTAAATCAAGTTCATAATGTGTTTAAAATTCTTGAGAAGGAGGAGGATCAACATAAAGAGCATCATTCCAACTACGGGTATAATACTCCTTTAGAAGACCACAATCATCCTTTGTAACAAGAATACAAACATTAGCCTCCTTAACAGAAGTGTGATTATCTTCCTTTGTAGGGGTACAATCATTATCCTTAACATGAGCATGATCATCTCCCTTAGCAAAAGGATAATCAGCTTTCTTGACAAAGGTATATGAGATTGTCGAAATGTATAGATGGATAGGATCAAATTTTTACTCCTCAATAAAAGATTTGGTAAAGTACAAGGATCCCCATGTTGGATGTTGTGTTGCTTATATGTGGTTGTCATTGATCTCAACACTATTAGCATTGTTGCATTAGAAGTTGTATATGTCAAGGATATTGAGAAAATTGTAATAAGAAGTGCTATAGGTTTTCAGTGGTGAAGTGAAGTTCCTTTTGTCGGTGTGATCAGTAATTTGTTGTTCAGAGGTTGTGGACTAAATGGTTTCTTGTTGAGTATATCTAGATTATCCACATCAAGTTATAGAGATCCGCGTGAAGATTTGATTGAGTTATGAAGATTTGTATTCTGACAGTTTTTCTGTTACTTTAGTTTGTGTTCGTAAATGAAGATCATGTGATTCCAGTAAGTTCAGTCGTGGATGTTGTTCTGATGTTTCATGATGCTTGTGGATGTTTCTAGTTCATGCTATATCTATGTTGCACGTTCGCATTGATCGTTCTGCTCGTGATCCGAGATTTTCTCTTGCATGTTCATGTTTTTCATGTTCTTGGATGACAAGGTGTTGAAGCGTGTTGTGGATCTTCGAGGAGTAACTAATTGAAGTGGTTCATGTTTGAGGATTTAGTTTTCGGTATTCACTATGTTGTGGCCAACTTTGGTTTATTTGCATGAATAATCTTTATTGATTTGGGTCGACTTCTTATATTCATTTTATTATTTCTTTGGAGCCGACTTATAGCAATGTAATTTCTTGTTGCAGATATATAAGAGTGATTGTTTTATCATTTGAAGGCATGTGTGTGTGTGTGCGAAGTGTAAGAGTCTTGTGTGCGAATAAATTTTAGATCATTCAAAGGCAGAGTAGAGAGAGAAGAAGAGTGAAGAAGAGTGAAGAAGTGTTCATATGCTTAATCGAAACTGTAACCAGGCATTAGCAGATGATACTTTTCTCAGTTCAAAGTCTGATGGATTTAATCATAAAATTTATGTAAGATAGTATGTCTTCCTTTGGGCAGTTAGCCTATTTTGTATTTGAGCAGTGAGCTCTAGGCAGTGTGCCTGAATGCATGTGCATTCCCCATTCATAATTCCTTATAATTTTAACAAGGTATAATCTTGTGGACTGACCTCCACCGTGGCTTTTCCCCTAACAGGGTTTCCACATAAAAATATTGGTGTTATGTGTGATTTTGATGCATTGTTCATTTATGCTTTCATGATTAATAATAAAATTTTACAATAAGGTAAATAAGTTGAATAAGTTTGAAATTCGGTGACAACTGATTCACCCCCCCTCTCAGTTGTCTTCCCTTGTGTTGCCAACAATTGGTATCAGAGCTTGTGGTTCCTTGGAAGAATTTTAATAGCTTGAGATGATTCAAGATGACAACTTATAAGAAGGATAGTCCTAGATTTTATGGAACAAATTATTCTTTATGGAAGACTCGAATGGAGTGCCATCTGAGATGCATTGGTGAACCCTACTGGAGCATTACAAAAAATATATATGTTATTCCACAGAATGGTCCTACTACTTTTGTTGAGATCAGGGATGTTGAGTAAAATATCAGGGCTAAGGAGGCGTTGTTGAGTGCTTTGATTGATACAAAGATGACAAATGTGATGGATCTAAAGACTGCTTATGAGATCTAGAAAAATTTGGAAACCTTGTATGAAGGTGATGCTAATGTGAAGATTGCTAAGCTACAAAGTCTTAAAGGGGAATATAAAAATTTGAAAATGGGTGATGATGAAAATGTTACTACTTTCATGCAAAGAGTGAATGAACTTGTGTGTGGTATCATATGTGCTGGTGGATAGATAGACAAATTAGAAATTGTTGCTAAAGTGCTTAGATCCTTGCTTGATTCTTACAAAGTTAAGGCTAGTGCTATTGAAGAGATCTAGACTATAACAAATGTTACCAGAGATATGTTGATTGGTAAGCTTACTGCTTTTGAGTTGAGTGAATTTGGTGATGCATTTCCTAAGGTTGAATCTACATTCAAGGCCACTACTTCTGGAAGAGGTAGACAAAGATATGATCCAAGTGAAAGTTCATCTAGAAAGACATTCAAGTATGAGGATGAAATGAGATAGCTTGATGAAGAAGAAATAGAGCTTGAAGAACTTGAAGCATTGATTATGAAAAGAGAAGCCATAGGACAAGGTAAGTATAAAGGAAATTTTCCTATTAAACATTTCTCTTGCAATAAGATAGGTCATTTTGCATCAAGGTGTCCTGAGAGAGTTTCCAAGCCAAGATTTAACAAGCCTAAATTCTAAAAGAAGTGTTACTATGTTGTTGATGAAGGTGTGACAGATAAGGAATCTGACAAAGGAAATGCAAGTGAAGATGAATTTGTGTTTATTGTTATCAAGGAAAATAATCTTGTGTCTATTGAATCTGCTAGTTGTACAAATGTGGAGAAAGCCCTAGCTACTCAAGTTGAAGAGAAAGATGAATGGGTAATTGACAGTGATTGTTCTCATCATATGACAGGAGATAAAAGTAAGTTTGTGAATTTGGAAAAGTATGATGGCGGTGTTGTGAGATTTAGTGATAATATAGCTGGTGTGATCCATGGAAGAGGATGCATTTATCTTGATGGTAAGCATAACACTGATGATGTCTTGTATGTTGAAGGTTTGAAGCATAATCTTTTAAGTGTTGGAAATATGGTTGATAAGGGAGACAATCTTCAATTCATGGATGGCAAGTGCAAAATATTGGGAAATTCTAGAAATGTGATTGCATTAGGTACAAAAAAAAAAGGTAATATTTTCCACCTAAGTGTTGCTAGTAAAAGTTGTTTGATTGCTCAAATTGATGAAAGTTGGTTGTGGCATAGGAGAATGTGTCATGTTAACTTTGATAATATTATCAAGATAAGTTCCACTAAGGCTGTGAGAGATCTTCCTAAGCTGATGAAACCTACTAATTCCATATGCAAAGAATGTCAGTTAGGAAAGAAAACAATAATTTCATTTTGAATTAAACAAAAAAATTCAAATGGATTGTTGGATCTTGTGCATACTGATTTGTGTGGTCCTGCTAGAACTAGAAGTTTACAAGGATACAGGTACTTCATGTTGCTTATTGATGACTATTCAAGGATGACGTGGGCTACTTTCTTAAGGGAAAAATATGAAGCTTTGGAAAATTTCAAGATCTTTAAGGTTATGGTTGATATAGAGACAGGTTTGAAGATTAAATTTCTGAGATCAGATAGAGGTGGTGAATTAACTTCCAGTGAGTTTAATTGTTTTTGTTAAGAACATGGAATAAAGAGACAGTTATCTGCATCGCGAACCCCTCAACAAAATGGAGTTGTGGAAAGGAAGAACAAAATAGTTCTAGATGTTGCTAGAACCATGATGTTGGAAGGAAATGTACCTCATATCTATTGGAGAGAAGCTGTGAGTATTGTTGTGTACACACTTAACTAGGTACAAATCAAAGGTGATACTGGTAAGACTCCTTTTGAGCTATTGACTGGTCAAAAACCTATTGTTAGATATTTCAAGATCTTTGGAAGCAAGTGTTATATCAAAAGAGATGAAGATATAGGAAAGTTTGATGCTAGGAGTGATGAAGGAATCTTTTTGGGTTATGCTACTAAAAGTAAGGCCTACTAGTGTTACAATAAGAGATTGGACAAAATGGTTGAAAGTGAAAATGTTAAGGTTGATGAAGACTTTGGTACACAATCCAGAACCTATGGATATGATTTTGATGATCAGAATGACAGGACATACAAAGGTCAAAACTCAAGTCAAGTGCAAATCATTCTGATGAATCAAGAAGATCAAGAGGAAGGAGAAACTTGTGGAAGAACAAAAGAGAGATCAGAAGAGCCTGAAATTGAAGAAAATTATAAGACTCTGAGGTATGTAAGGTTGAATCATTCAGAAGATCAAATTATTGGTGATAAGAACAAAGGTGTCCAGACTAGGAGAAATATTACAAAAGAATAATGTTTGATTTCAAAGACTGAGCCTAACAATGTGAATGAAGCATGCAAAGATGAACATTGGGTTGAAGCAATGAAAGAGGAACTACAACAAATTGAGAAGAATGATACATGGATTCTTGTTCCTAGACCTAAGGATAAGAATGTAATTGGAACTAAATGGGTCTTTAGAAACAAACTGAATGAACAAGATGAAGTGGTTAGAAACAAAGAAAGACTGGTATGTAAGGGATATTCACAGATGGAAGGTATTGATTTTGAAGAAACCTTTAACCCTGTTGCTAGAATTGAAGCTGTGAGATTGTTTCTTTCTTATGCTACTTACAAAGACTACAAAGTTTATCAAATGGATGTCAAGTCTACTTTTCTAAATGGTGAATTGGAAGAAGTGTATGTTGAACAACCTGATGGATGCTAGTTGACTGATTAGGGATATATGGTTTTCCAATTGAAGAAAGCATTGTATGGACTCAATCAAGCCCCTAGAGTATGGTATGCTAGATTGGATAAGTACTTGGTGAAGCTTGGATTTAACAAAGGTACTGCTGATAGTAATCTGTATTTCAAGAATGATCATAAAGATCTGATTGTGGAAGTTTTTGTTGATGATATCATATTTGGAGGAGATGATAGCTTGTGTATGGAGTTTGCTAATGAGATGCAAAATGATTTTGAGATTTCAATGATTGGAGAGATTAAATTCTTCTTGGGATTGTAAATTACTCAATTAGATAAAGGCATCTTTATATCTTAATCCAAGTATGTGAAATAATTGTTGAAGAAATTTGGTATGGAAGATTCAAAGCCATTTGGTTCACCTATGGTGACCAGATGCAAGTTGACAACTGATGATGATTCTCCGAAGGAAAATTAGACTAGAAACAGATCAATGATTGGTGGATTGCTTTATTTGACTCAAAATAGGCCTAATATCATGAATGTTGTATGTATTGTTGCTAGATTTCAAGTTGATCCTAAAAAATCTCATGTGATTGTTGTGAAGAGGATTTTCAAATACTTGAAGGGGACAGTTGATTTTGATTTATGGTATCCTAAAGATGATGATCTTACTTTGAGTGCCTTTATTGATGTTGATTGGGAAAGAGATGTGAATGGCAGGAAAAGTACTAGTGGTGGAGCACTTTTCTTGGGAAAGAAGTTGATTTCATGGTTAAGCAAAAAGCATAATGCTATTTCTTTATCTACTCCAGAGGCAGAATACACTGTTGCTACTAATAATTGTACTCAAGTATTGTGGATGAAATAGATGTTGAAGGATATCAGAGTTGTGTATGATGAGCCTATTGCTATATTCTATGATAACTGAAGTGCTATTAACATTTCTAAGAATCTGGTGTTGCATTCCAAGACCAAGCATATATCTATCAAGTTTCACTTTTTGAGAGAGAAAGTAAGTGAAAAGGAATTCAGATTGGAGTATGTTCCTAATAAGGAGCAGATTGCAGACATATTTACCAAGTCATTGCCTAAGGATACTTTTGAGTATCTCAAAGGGAAGTTAGGGTTGATTACCCATCCTAATCAGAACTAAGGATGCATTGATTTGTATCAATTCGTGCATTTCATGATCATATTTTAATCTGGATTGATGTTGTGGTGCCTGCTACTCAGGGGGAGTATCAGATGTTCATATGTTCAGATGTTTAGGTGTTCAGATATGTGGTTTAGAGCTTTTATAGAAGAAATATTTGCCATTGATGTCAAAGGGGGAGAAGAGCAATGTGAAAAATCTTTGTGGGGAGAAGAGTTGAGGAAAGAAGAGTTAGAACCTAAGGAGTAAGCATAGTTGTGTTGATGGGTATTTTTCACATCATGTGTTTCCATCAATGAAAAAGGGGGATATTGTTGGATGTTGTGTTTCTAATATGTGGCTTTCATTGATGTCAACACTATTAGAATTTTTGCATTAGAAGTTGTATATGTCGAGGATATTGAGAAAATTGTAATAAGAAGTGCTACAGGTTGTTAGTGGTGAAGTGAAGTTCCTTCTATCGATGTAATCATTACATTGCTATTCATAGGTTTTGGAATAAAGGGTTTCTTGTTGAGTATATCTAGATTATCCATGTCAAGTTTTAGAGATCCGCGTGAAGATTTGATCGAGTTATGAAGATTTGTATTATGACAGTTTTTTTGTTACTTCAATTTGTGTTCATGAATGAAGATCATGCGATTCCAGTAAGTTTAGTTGTTTTGGATGCTTCTCTAATGTTTCATGATGCTTTTGGATGTTTCTAGTTCATGCTCTATCTGTGTTGCACGTCTGTATTGATCATTGTGCTTGTGATCCAAGATTTTCTCTTGCATGTTCATGTTTTTCATGTTCTTGGCCGACAATGTGTTGAAGCGTGTTGTGGGTCTTCGAGGAGTAATTAATTGAAGTGGTTCATGTTTGAGGATTTAATTTTTGGTCTTCACTATATTGTGGCTGACCTTGGTTGATTCGCATGAATAATCTCTATTGATTTGGGCCGATTGTTTATATTCATTTTATTATTTCTTTGGAGTCGGCTTTTAGCAATGTAATTTCTTGTTACGGATATATAAGAGCGATTGTTTTGTCATTTGAAGGGATGTATGTGTGTGTGTGTGAAGTGTAAGAGTCATGTGTGTGAATAAATTTTATATCATTTGAAGGAAAAGCAGACAAAGAAGAAGAGTGAAGAAGTGTTCATTTGCTTAACTAAAACTATAACCAAGCATTAGCAGATGCTACTTTTCTCAGTTCAAAGTCAAATGGATTTAATGAAAACCTTTTTGTAAGATAGTGTGTCTTCCTTTGGGCAGTAAGCCTACTTTTTATTTGAGCAATGAGCTCTAGGCAGTGTGCCTAAATGCATGTGCATTCCCCATTCCCCATTCCTTATACTTTTAACAAGGTATAATCTTGTGGACTGACCTCCACCATGGTTTTTCCCCTAACAGAGTTTCCACGTAAAAATATTGGTGTTATGTGTGATTCTGATATGTTGTTCATTTATGCTTTCATGATTAATGATCAGATCTGACAATAAGGTAAATAAGTTGAATAAGTTTGAAATTCGGTGACAACTGATTCACCCCCCCTCTTAGTTGTTTTCCCTTGTGTTGCCAACACCCCAATCATCACTAGGACATGTGTTCAATTAAAAGAAGAAGTAGAAGGGGTAGACTTAGGATTGTTTGCTTCAATATGATCTTCCTTAGGGGCATCCATCTCAGGAGCAACATAAATAGGTATTCCAAAATTAATGTCAGTCCATTATAAGATAATGAAGGAATAAAATTTTAAGTGTTGAAGCAACCAAGGTCTGAGCAACAAATGCCATTTCACAAAGGTGTATAGCATCATGGTCAACCTTGATTATGATTATTTTGTTATTAGCAAGAAAATTTATAGAATGATGCAAAGTAGAAGTAACTTCTCCCAAAGCATGTATCCAAGGTCTTCCGAAGAGAATGTTATAAGGTAAAGGACCTAACATAACATAAAGCAAGGTGGGTACAATAGCAAATACAAATATTAAAGGAAATATTATCATGCCTAAATCTTGTCAAATGACGTTATCAAATCCAAAAATGTACAAAGAAGAAGTAGCAAGAGACAATGAATCAATTTTAATCTTAGGTCATAATTCAATGCTACATACATTGAAATTCGAATTGATGTCAAAAAGAGAACACCTAATACCAATCTTATTAATGTTGACTATTATCATTAGAGGATCCACTTGCTTCTGTACTTCTAGAGGTGGGATTTCATGTAGATAAAACATAATATTTGTTGAATCTACATGAATATGAGCCATCAACACATTAACATCCATCAACCTAGTAGAAGAAGGCATGATAATATTTTGCAAGGATTCCTGAAGCATACCTTGATAAACCAAAGCATTCTAAAGCAAATCCCATAGTGAGATCTTAGTAGGAGTAACATGAAGTTGCTTGATAAGATCATACTCACAAGGTGCTTTAGCTACAGGTTTAGGGGCTGGAGGAAGAATTGTTTGAGGTGGTAAAGAAGTTGGTTGATTTAATTTTTTTGATTTCTTCTAATATTGTACATATGTGATACTAATTTATAGGAGGAATTCGTCAATTACAAGAATATCATGTAAAGGTCTATCATGTCAATAGTGACAGGAACCCCAAAAATAGAATGAGTTCTCTTAGGATATGGACTAGCCAAAGTCACATAAATGATAGGCCCCTTAGGCCTTGTAGGGGCTGTAGAAATAACTACATTCACAGACTCTTCAACTTGCAAAGAAGACTGTTGTGATGAAGAATTTTGTTCAGAAGATCTATAGATAGAAGTATATGCCTTTAAGAAATCATCTAGGGTGTCATCCAACATATCAAAATCTTCTTTTGAAAAGGAATTATCAAAAGCTTTAAATTTTTGAAGAAAAACATTTGACATGATTTGGTTCACATTGGGTTCACCAAAATGTAGAGGGGATTCGCTACTCCCAAGTCTCTAGGATGGAGAAGAGTCTGTAGGAATTGAATAGCCATCAATTACCTCAAAGTACAAGCTCAAGTGAAAAAGTTCAAAATATAGAATATTGAAATCATATTAAACGAAATGTTAAGCTAGAATGACAAAACTACAAATTAATAGAATTTGGTAAAGAATCACATAATATAGATTATAGAAATAGAAAGATCATTACTTACATAATTTTCCCCCAAGAGGACAGAGTCATGGTCAATGGATGACATAACATTACGGGGATTTCTAAGCCCCACACTGTCATCCCTATCAAACCAAGAGATAAAATCTTGAGATTTGCAAGTTGCCCAACTCTTTAAATCCAAAAATTTTCACACACGAAATATGAGGGAAAATGTCAGGGTTGTTTCAGGGCTTGCCTCAGTCAAACCCCCATTTTGGTGCTTCCACCTCCATATACAACTAGATAGATAGAAATAGACAAGATGTAAAATGTAATAAACGAGACATGTGATAGAAACAAATATTGTTTTGGAGGAGAACCCCTATCATGAATAAAATAGATGAAAAGTATGTATTGAAAATAGATGAGAAAAAGCAACAAGAGAGTGTTACCAATAGTTTGTGGCTCCCTCTTGGCTTGAAAGATGAGACATTTCTCTCTTGCAATAGATACTTGGCTATTGATGAGACAAGAATCTAGCAAAGCTTCACTGTAGAGAAGAGATGTAGAAGAGAATAGAGCAAGAGAGCAAGATAGAGTGAGAGAGAGCAAGAAGGTGTGAATGAATGGGAATGAGAGTGAAAAGAGGAATTTTGCGAGGTTGGATGGGTGGGAAGATTCGTTACACTTGCAATTCTACCATAATGATGCATGTCAAAGGAAAAGGCCGTGAGATTCCCTCATTTGAAACTCATAAAGTTTAGGGATGGTTGCATGCCCTGCGGACGTCCATGTGTCGTGTAGGCATCCAACTCAAGACTTTACAAGAAATGAGGTGATAGACTACTAATGCTTTATCATTATCCCTTATGGAGTTGAAATCAAGAAATTTCAACTCATAAGGCTTTGTCATTAACATAGCGACGTGCCATAAATCCAGTGGGCTAAAATGTGCAAGTGTGAAATTTCCACGAGGTGCAATTTTATTACACCACAGTTTCATGCTTTGTTTTCTCATGGGAATGAGTCTTGAGCCATGTTGATTGATTTTGGGAGACTTATTTGAGGTTTTTTTAGCATGAGTTTTTATTTATTTATCTTTTATAGATATGGATCTTGAGCTATGGGTAGTTGGTTCTCGAGGATTCATTTTGAGGGATTTTTAGCATTTTTATCCCCTTATGCATATGATTCTATTTAATAATTTATATTATCATCTATTGATGAGGAGTTTTAGGATATGTTTATTGGGTTTATTTACTTATTCGAGAATTGATACTTTGATTTTGGTTTCCCTGGTTAGAGAGGCTTACATCCATGTTAGAATTATACATGATTCATATGTTGCATTTGATCTATGAGATTGAGTGGATGGGCGTTGTTGAGGATTTTTCATTTGGGGTTGTAAGGAGATCATACTTGACATAACATAGCACTTTGAGGTGTTGGTAGAAGTATATGTTATGATTTATAAGTGTTCTCTCTTCATTCTATGGTTCCTTCTTGTAGGTGCATATTCATATGATTTGGGAGGATTGTTGTGAAAAGTTGTGAGTATGCAATTATTTGTATTGCATGTGTGTATCATTTTGATTGTTCTTGGTACTTCATGTTTTCATCATTTATCACAACTTGGTATAGTGTTAATTGGTGGACTTGATATGCCTTGATCATTTTCAGATTTGACATTACACATGCAGTGGGAGTTCCTAGATATGTATGTTCTACATTGACAGGTTTGATACTGGGAGCTTGTGATTGTGAATTATGGGTTGCATATGTTGGCATGAGTTTACTAATGTTCTTGATACCTAGGAGGTATGGATGGTTGGATGTATCAACATGTGTTTTAGATACTATTTTTGATCATGTTGATTTTTACCTTTGATAGCAGCTAATGCAATTAGTGAGTCAGATTATTAGACAAGAAAATTTTGTAGCCACCCCCAATTTCAAGTTGACAATTTCATTTGTCAATTGAAATCAATTCCAATTTATACAACAATAATAGAAACAAAATCAATTTCGATCCACCATGAATCACCACAAAAATATCAATGTTAATTTCCTTCATATTCAAATGGTACGAAAACTCGAATGCAATTCAAATATTTTTTATTGGTTCCACAATCCTTAATCATAGGCAAAACATTTTACAATCTAGCAATTTTAAATTGAATTCATGATATATGCAATGTTTTCTCTGCACTTAATTTCTCTATATACTAAATTTTATTTGTAACAATATATATCTGAAAGCTTAATTTTTATTCAATTTACATCTTCCTTGTGGTGCACTCTATATAACCTCAACTCTGTACATATTATTGTATTTTTTTCTTTGTTCCCTTACATTTAGGAATTCCTAACTTCCAAACCATGGCTTGTCTTCATTCCTCACACCTTCCCTAGATTCTCATTTTTTATACATTATTTTTTCCTTATATGTTGTGATCATGATGGTTTCTTCTCTCACTCATTTCTTTATTTTATTTATCTGTCTTATTGCCATCCTCAACCCCTTCTATTCCTTTATTCAACACTAAATTATTTTCCTTCTCTAGCTATATAGTATCCCCAATGGTGTGGCATTTCTTTTATCTTCCCTCTACATTTTTTGTATACATTTTTATTCCTTTCTTTCATCTAAAATTACCCATTCCCATGGCATGACCTCTCCTTTATGCATTAATTCTACATTAGTTTTCTTGTTTGGTAGATTCTTCTTCACTTCATCTGCATGGGTGCCTCTCCCCTGTATGGCCTTCACTTCTTTGTATGGTTGTGTATTTGTCTTGTTAATAAATAAATTTATTCATTCATCCTTTGCCATATGCACAACCCTCTCTTCTCCTCCATTCATACCAATCTTTCATGTTATTTTTTATCCACCTTTTGAACCTTTTGGCTTTTGGATTCCAAAAGGAATGTGAATGAGCATATGAATACCATCGGTCTCCATAAACATAGGAATTAATTCAAAAGAGAATACTTATTATTCATTTTATTTTTTACTTGGTCAAAGACCAAAATTCACACCTTAAATAATTATCTAAATGATTGGGGAATATTTCATTCATTCAATTAGCCAATTGATGGAGTCGGTTGTCGGCAGGTGAAAAAATGAAACTTCTCCAATTCATGCAAAAATTGGAAAGTAGGCTTGGATTGATGTCCCATGGTCTTCTAGAGAAGGGTTTTGCTCCATTCTTCAAGGATTTCAAGATATTATACTTTTTGTAAGCCAGTGGGATCCAACAAAAAGTTTTAATATCTCCCAAATGTTGAACCACAAAATATTTTCCATTATTTCACAAATGTCTTCAACCATCTTCTTGTCAGAGGATTTATCACCAAACCTCATATATTTCTCTGAACAACTATTTCACTAAAATTGTGCTACCATGTGTCAAAACTAAAATCAGACAACACTATAATTTTTACAATCCTGACCGTGTCAATCATGTCCAATGTCGATAAAATGCCAAATGAAAACCAAAACACACCAAAAATAAATCTGAAACCTATTTTTGGTTGATGTTGGTTACCAGTCCGCCCAAATTCTCTTGCATCATACACACCGGGTAGAAAGTTTGTGAGCATAGGCTCACAAAAGTGGAGTTGAATAGTAGAACCATTCTTTCATATTTCAAGAAATCTACAACAAACTCCATCAGTGTGATAGGTGCACATGAAATTATTTCTCCCTTCTTCTCTTTTAGCATCTTGCCATAACATTCACCATTCTCTTTTAACAACTTTGCATCCTCTTCTTTCTTCCTCTTGTGGAATCAAGTCCACCATGAACTATCCTTCTCTTCCAAATACTTTCTTCTCTCCTCTCCTCCTTTGTTGGGTTCAACCCACCATTATCCAACCTCCACCAAACAATCTCTCCATTCTTATCCTCTTTCATGAGTTTTTCACCCACCACAAATCGACCACCTTCATCAAGTTTCACTTGCAACATCCACTACAACTTGTACATGAAAATATGTATTATACAAACACCAATTTGCAACTACCCCATAATCTACTACATCCTTATACAAATATGCATTTACTACTCCATGAAAATTAAAAATTTCTATCTGCATGTTTTTTTCTTGCTCTACATCCTCTTATACTCTCACCAAAGAAGGGAAATAATCATCACAATTGAATTCAAAATTCAAATTTACCTCATTGTATTTCATTGTCCCAACATCCTTTTCTTTGTCCTTTGCTGCAATATTCATCTTTTTACCTCCAACGATAAGTTTTGCAAGCCCCTCTTCAATTTCGTCTATCAATTCTCCTTCCAACAATTTATTTATCATTTTCATCTCTTCTTTCAATAAGCGATTTCCCTCATCTTCATCAATCTATTTGTCACATTTAGGACTCTCCAAATCCATAATTTCAGCTTCCAAATCTAATTTAATTTCTTCATTTTTTGTAAACAAAATAGTATTGAAAATAATAGAGGTTCCAATATTACCCTTTTCTTCCACTATATCATTATCCCCTATCACTTTTATGCCTTCAAGAAGACATGTCTCTACTGCAATATCATTGTTTAGTTCATTTTGTTCTTCAACCCACATACAATCTTTAATTTCCTTCCCTTATATCACCATGTTCTTCACCTTTTCAGTATCCTTCCACACAATTTTTTTATCTCTCTTGCCTCATTTTCTTCTATGTTACCTACAAAAAAAAAGCATTAAATAAAATAATATACTTATCATTTCCCCTCTTCTTTTCTTCTTTGTTTACATTTGTATGGGTTGCTCTTGTATTCTCCTTTCTCTTTACAAATTCTATCAAAGGACCACAATGCTTCTCTTCCTTATTTTTACATTGCCTGTCCTCTTCCAAGAGGATTTTCTTCTTTATTTCTTGAGAAATACATTCTTCCTTTCCTTAAGGATAATAATTTATCGTTTCCTCTTTCCATTCTAAGTCATGTATTTCTACCATGCCATTTTCACATAGCTTCTTCTCATATCTTTTCAAACTTTTTCAATTTTCTTGCATTGCTCAAATTCCAATGTATCTAACCTCGCTTAGACTCTTTCAAATTCTTCATAGATACTTTCTCTCAATCTTCTTTCTCGCTCTTCAACAAACCAAATTCTCTCTAGTATCTCTATGACCTTCCTCGTCCTCTTTCTTGAAGACATCTTGCTTGGTGCAATACCTCACCATTCACATCCCATGATCTGCAATCTTCAAAGCTTCAACTCTCATTGTTCAAGACTTCTCTCTTATACCTACAATAGCCCACACAAGCTCTTATTCTTCACTATGCTTCCTCTATCCACCCACTGATCTTGGCTAGGTTGCCTCACATTTTATGCTCTCCCTATACACTCAAAACTTATGGCTCTTATACCATTTGATGTAGTTTAAAATTCATGATTCTTATTAGATTTGAAAATTTTGTAGCCACATCCAATTTCAAGTTGACAATTTCATTTGTCAATTGAAATTAAATCTAATTTACATAATTATAGAAGAAAAATCAATTTTAATCCACCATGAATCACCATAAACATACAAATATTAATTTCCTTCAAATTTCAATGGTATAAAAAATTTGATGCAATTCAAATATTTTTGATTGGTTCCACAATCCTTAATCACAGGAAAAAAAATTTACAATCTGGAAATTTTAAATTGGATCCATGATATAAAAAATGTTCACTCTACACTTAATTTCTCTATATACCAAATTTTATCTATAGCAATATATACATATGAAAACTTAATTTTTATTCAATTTACATCTTCCTTGTGGTGCATTCTATATAACCTCAGCTTTGTACATATTATTTTCTTTTTTTTTGTTCTTTTTTCCCTGAAATTCATGAATTCCTATTTTCCAAACCAAGGTCTGTGTCTTCATTCCAAACACCTTCCCTGGCCTCTCATTTTTTGATACATTATTTTTATCCTTATATGTCATGACCATGCTAGTCTCTTCCATCATTCATTTCTTTGTTTTCTATATGTATTATCACCAACCTCGACCCCTTTTATTCCTTTATTCAACACTAAATTATTTTCCTTCTCTAGCTATGTAGTATCCTTAATGGTGTGGCATTTATTTTATCTTCCCTCTGCACTTTTTGCATACATTTTTATACCTTTTTTTTTATTATAAACCTCCCCATTTCCATGGCACAACCTCTCCATTATGCATCAATTTTACATTATTTTTCTTGTTTGGTGGATTCCTCTTTACTTCAGTTGTGTGGGTGCCTCTCCCCTGTGTGGTTGTCTTGTTACAAAACATTTTATTCATTCCTCCTTTTTCATATGCACAACCCTCTCTTATCCTCCATTCATTCCAATCTTCCTCACTATTTTTATCCACCTTGTGAACCTTCTAGCTTTTGGATTCCAAAAGGAATGTGAATGAGCATATGCATACCATCAGTCTCCATAAATAGAGGCATTAATTCAAAATAGAATAATTATTATTTATTTTATTTTTGACTTGGTTAGAGACAAAAATTTGCACCTCAAATAATCATATAAATGATTGGAGAATATTTAATTCATTCAATTAGCTATTGACGAAGTCAAGTGTCGACAGGAAAAAACTAAAATTTCTTTGATTCATCTAAAAATTGGCAAGTAGGCTTGTATTAATGTCCCTATTGGAAGGTTGAGGAAGTTTGTCATTAATGATGTTGTTTGGAAACATGAGCATGGAAGGCACATAGCGATGTAATCCAGTGTTTTCATTGATATCAACATTATTGTGAATCATTTTGATCAGTCCTAATAGGTTTTGGAGTTGTTAAGGAAGACATTTTATCTAGTTGATTTGGTCTGAAAAGATCTGTTGTGTGGGAAACTAAGTGTCAAATCTTCCAGTTTAGTGTTATTATTTGCCATTTTTTGGATCCACACCACTCCGCAAACGAAGATATCACTATGTGCTTCTAACATCATTTTTTTGGATGTTAGATATACCTAATTCCAAGATTTCATCTTGATTGGTCAAATAATTTGAAATTTATGAGTAACAGAGTTCAACTTGGCATATTATAGTTATTTTTTGTATAGTATGTTTGTGTCAGAGATTTTGCATGTCTCCACGGATGGTTTTTTGGCCTTGTTGTGTTGAGGATAAGTTTTCAGATGTCAATAGAGCATGGATTCCAAATGGTATCAAGTTTTGAGGTCCACATGTCAAGATATGGATACACAAATGAAGGTTCTTACCATTAGGTCTTATGCGAAGCCGACCTAATATGGTTGAAGGTATGTGAAGGTTAAGTAAGTATTTCTATCTTATGTGGGATCTATTATAGGTTTATTCTGACCTATTTCAAGATGTTTTGAGTTTTGAATTATGGCGTGTTGTGAGGATGAAGTGTTTTGAGCTAACAAGTTACATTTTGGGTATTACATCTAATTAGGTTGACCTAATTGATGTTATACTTGATGTGGATATATATATATAAGATAATTTTCAGTGCCTTGTGAATATGTAATGAAGATGTGATATGTGTGTTGTGAATTTGAGCATAGCAATGTGAAGTTAAGTTGTGAATATTATGTTGAAGATCAAATTTGTGCAAATGAAGAGCATGGCAGAGTGTTGAATCAAAATAAGATAAATATTAATATTGAGCTTTAATGGAACTATAATTCATGCATATATTAGATGTTATTTTAGTATTTTAAAATAGGTTGTGAGCCACCATATCTCTTCTATCTTTTTCTCTGTGGATAGTGAGTCCACTTGGACAGTGAGTCCACCTACAACGAGCATTTTTGTAAATATACTATAACCGGTTATAATATACTGTGAGCTAACCCTCACCATGGTTTTTCCCATTTTTTGTTTTCCACATAAAAATCCTGGTGTTCGTGTGTTATGTGATGTTGTGAATGGTTCATGTTCTCTTTCTTTATTGCAATTGAATATGATTTGTTAATTGAATGTTTAATGTTTGAATGGTTTAAGAGAATATTGATTCACCCCACCCCTCTCAATATTCTAGGTGTTCAACAATTGGTATCAGAGCTTGGTTTCATAGAAGAAGCTTAACCACTTTGGAAAAGGTCTTGGAGATTGAACAAATGGCTGATAGAAAATTTCCTATTCCTTCAGAAGATATTCTCGATGTTGAATAGAAGAAGATTGCATGCTTGAAAAAGATGGAGAACTCAAAGTTTCTCTTGAAGATCTAGAAAAAATTGAAGGTGAAAATAGAGATCTAAAGGAAAATGTCAAAGAAGCAAATGAGTGTATCAAAAATTTGAGAGAGAAAATCAAGAAGTTCAAAGAAAGGCATAAGGAAGTCAATGAATAGTTGAAACAAGCAAATGAAAACATCATTGGACTGAAAGTGAAAGTTGAAGAAAAGAAAAGAGTTGAGGAATGCTTGAATGCAATGGTGAAAAGAAAATCAGAGGAATGCATAATACTTGAACAAGAAGTGGTAAACCTAAGATCAAATCTAGAAAAATCAAAAAGTCGTGAAGAAAAATTCAAGATGAGTTCTACAAAGTTTGATGAGATGATTGTAGGTCAGAAAGCATCCAAAAACAAAGGTGGCTTAGGATTTGAAAAAGGGGAAATCTCAAAAGAAGATTGGACACCTAATATAGAAGAGAAGATCAATGAACCAAAGAAGATTGAAGACAAGAAGAAAAATGGTAACATCTAGAATGAAGCTAGAAGACCACTATTCAGACAACCAAATGTACAAAGGTACCCATATTTCAATGGTTTTTTCTATTCTTGCAATAAATTTGGACATAAAAAAATGGATTGTAGAAGAATAATAAATCATAATGTTCCATCCTTTTCTGGTCAATGTTTTACATGCAAAATATTTGGTCATAGAGCAAGTGAATGTAGAAGTCAAATGATGAATGGCTATAACAATGGTAAAATGATTCAATCTTTCAATGGCTACTATTCTACATGTTATGGAATTGGACATAAGGCTAATCAATGTGGATCTAGCATAAATGGAAGGAATTTTGTTCGGAAGAATATCACATGTCACAATTGCAGTAGACTTGGACATATTTCCAAGTTTTGTAGAAGCATAAATACAAGGAAGGATAATATATTAAAAAGGAATGAACCATTTAAAAAGGTTGATCTAGTTGAAGTAAAGAAGGAAATAGAAAATATTTGGAGAAAGAAGGAAGAGACAAAAGACAAGCGAGAATTTGTACCATCCTTCGATGTAGATGTTTCCTCTAGAAACTAAGCCAAGAGTTATGGATTAGGGGGAGATTTAATGGATATCTTTTGTCCCCTGCCAAAAAAGAGGTGTTGAGTTATGAGCATAAAGTTATGTGATGCAAATCATCATGCTCGATCTATTGGTGAAGATTGTGGAAGAAAAAATGGTAATGCAGAAGTTTGTGGAGCTTTGGAAGTTGACTGTGCATATAGATAAAGTGTTGCTAGCTTTATGTGTTGAAGAATTTAATGCAGAATTAGATTAAATCAAAAGATTATAAGTGATTTCACTAAGGAAAATTCATTTTAAAAAGGCATTCAAGAAGCAGCAGAGTAGTAGAGATAGAATTCAAAGTGTTGAAGGTGATTTGTGTTTTAGTGCATCAAAACCCTAATTAAACAAGCATAGAAACAGTATTTTACGAATCCATTTACCCTAATTTTTGAAGAAATTTGCTTGGAAATAGTTTTGAATCTATTTTGCAATGGCTACCATGAGGGTCACGGATATTACAAAAAAACCACAACCAAAATTCAAAAGGTATCATGTGAAAGCCATAGATGATGATTCGTTAGGCACATTCTCGCATATTCCATATGGGGTTTTACTGACTGAAGATATTAGGGCTTACATTCATGGAAAAATGGAAGAACATTCTCCCACTAATTTAAGTGATATATAGGAAAGTGAGTTAATAGGAGACAACTTCACCCTAAAGCCAGAATATAAAAACCTAGTTGAGAAGAAATTGGATGTATTTCAATGGTTACCTAATTTATTTTATGGTATTAAGTGGATCATAATGGCTTTAAGTAGAATACATGATCAATTTTTCTAGACTGATATGCCAAATATGATCACTAAGGAAGTAATAAGAGAAGCCACTGGCCTATGCTCCACTGGACCCATCCCTATTTTGAAGTTCGTTAAAAATGAAGTGGTTATGGAGAAAACATGTGAAACATATGACAAGAGAGCCCTTGTAGTAAATACCTTTAAGAATCCAGCTATGAGATATGTAGCTATGATTATTGGTTACAAAATTTATTATACAAACAGAGACAATTCCATATTTGCCACCGCAATCAATGTGGCATATGAGATAGTAGAAAATGGTGTAGTTTATGACTTGTGTGAGTTGCTTAGGAAACAATTAGTGGAGAATTTGAAGAAAACTTAGGAATATATATATATATATAAGTATGGCACCCTAGTTATGTGCTTACTCTTTTATTTCTTGAAGGAGCTTCCCATTATTGGAAGTGTAACCTGGAAAGAGGAAGGCCTGTTTCACATCAAATTGTAGGTCATATGAGGAACCTTGGAGATTTCAAAGCACAAGATGATGCCCATACTACTTTCTTTGCAGTATTCCACAAGAGAATGCATGAGAGAGAATCCCAAGAAAATTGTTGAGAAATACAAAAATGATCACATTTCTTGTATCTACAAACCAATGCATTATGGAGGTAGTAGAACCAAGAACTATTTGGGTTCTTGAATTTAGTTATGAGGTAACATAAGCAGATCTTATTATCTATGTTGATATCTTGTTAAAGAGTCCAAGGACACTGCAAAACCAAGATATGGTACATATGAGGGAAATTCCATGGAAGTCCACATGGAATAGAGGAAATCACAGATCAAAAAGAATGTGGATAAGATGGTTGATGTATATTCCAAAGAAATGGGTCTTTCTAAAGAAAGAGTGCAGTATACAAGAGAGATCCAAGATAGACTCAAGTGTTGCAGAATCATCTAGAAGCTCAAGGAGATCTGGTAGGATTGTTACCACTCCTCCTTCTATCCAGAAGTTCTCTGAGATTTTTCCTTCTATTGGAGAGAAAATAAAGACAACTGCTAGCCCTCCAATAAGGGAGAAATCCCCTCCAGTTGTACACTCCACAAGAGCTGAGAAGAAGAAGACTACCACTTCTACCCCAGCCAAGAGAAAAGTGAAGCAAAAAGCAATGAGAGAGAAGGGTATTGGCATAAATGTTGCAAAACAAGAGGAAGAATTGGAAGAAGATGTACCCCCATTGTTTCGGAGAAGAAGTGATGCTTCACAAGGTGAAGCTAGTGCAAAAAGAAGAAGGATTGACATAATTGACAATAATAGTGAAGACAAGGTCGAAAAAATAAAAAGAAGCATTTAAGATCCATATAAGGGAAAATAAGAAGGAAGTCGAGAAGGCTTCTCCAGAGAAGAAGAACAATGCAAAAGAAAAGAAGACTATGATTAAAAGCAAATAAGAGAAACAAAATGAATCGATAAGGCCTCGTTCACCCATGAAGTTGGAGGCATTGTTTAATAGTATTTTGCAAAATGAGATGTTGAAGGAGGCTTCAACTATGTACAAAGATGCATATGAGGTGGAAAAGGTCACCATAATTAAAGTTATATTCAAGTATATTATTGTACTTGAATTTGATATGCAAAATATCAAGAAGGATATTATTGAAGACCTATGGAATATTTTGATGGAAAGGAGACAAGAGGAATAAAAGAGCATGAAAGGCTAAAAGATAAAGCCTTCAAAAGAGTTGGTGCTACACTTTCTGAAGATAGCAGAGCCACATTGGCTACTATTATTTAACAAGGAGATGAGAACAAAGAAAAGGGTAACAACCCTTATGGCTAAAGACAAAGATGATCTTGAGAGAATCCGGAAGGAAAGCAATGATAAAGCAAAGGATATTGCACAGAAGCTAGGATTGACTCTAGTAGTTGAAGAAGTCAATGTTGATACCAATGCTCCAGAACCTAATGTAGAGGAAGAAGTGTAGACAAATGATGCTTAACATGAGCATGATACAAACAAGGAAGCTGCACAACATAACACACCTCCGGAAGTGGAGGACATGACAAAAGGAAATGATGAGGAGGTAATGATCATACAAGACATTGCAAAGGAGAATCCTTCATTCCTTCTCCGATACAAAAAATGAAGTTACTCCTCTGACAAACACTGAAAACATTATAGAGGAAGAGAACACAAACAAGGTTTATGATGTTAAGAATGATGATGTGGAGAATGAAGAAGAAAATATTGATGAGGAAAAATAAGAAGAGCATGAAGAGGAAGATGAAGACGAGAACAAGGATGCATACAGAGATGCAGAAATAGAAAAATTATAGACTCTGGTATTGCAAAGGACAAGGGAAAGGTTGTGGAAATTGTTAAGGCTTTTGGTGAATCTTTTGGCTCCTCCAGAAATTCCTTGAAGAATCTTTTGAGCATGCAACCTAAATTTCAACCTATTGAATCATCCCTATTGCTACAACTGCTAATGCAACAAGGAAATGTTGATTTGGAAAAGATCTCTCCAATCCACAAGCTACAATTGGGAGACATGTTTCATACATACACAAGAAAGGAAATAAGTGATGAGAGGATGTTGGAGATAATAGAGAAATGTGCAATTGGACATAAAAAAAAATTAGAGTTATTAAAAGATGTTGAAGGATGTGTAGATGAGATGAAGGCTCTATACCAGTATGGAATGAAGTGGCCCAGAGCCACACAAAGCATAAAGAAGGAGATGGACTCTATTGAGTCATAAATTGATGTTGCCTCAAGTGCCTACGATCTGGCACTCAACCTAACCATTTTAACAAGGAATGCCATTGAATATCTACACAAGAAGTTCTTCCAGCTGCAAGCACAGAAAGAACACATTATTTTTTAGTTTGGAGAGGTAAGGGATATGGTCAATCCCAAATTATTACTCATTTCAAAATCTCCCCTGAGTGTAGATAAATCCAAAAAGATGAATTTGGTAACTGCTACTCTAGAAGAGGGAGAAGAGCTATTACTTGAGTTTTAAATGCAAAACAGGTTGCTTGAAGAGGCTAAGAGAGAATGGGAGCATGCTAGGAAAGCCTGGGAAGATCATTTGAAGAAGTTGCAAGTGTCAACCACCTCTGGTTGACTTATCTCTTATTCTTTTATGCACTTTTAGTATTTCAGTTCAGATTCTTTGTATATATGCGGACCATATAATGATGTTTCTAGTAAATTTTTTGGGTTTTTGCTCCAGTGTATGACTTGGGGTGAGTCAAACTACTCTTTTTAATTTATATATATGCTTACATTTCTCAGGGGGAGTTCCAGTGATAGTCAGAACAAGTTGTACAAGAGCCCTTTGCCCTTGATGTCAAAGGGGGAGAGTAGTTTAGAAAATATTTTGTAGATTTTTTTTGGCATGATGACATCAATGACAAAGGGGGAGATTGTTGGAAGGTTAAGGAAGTTTTTCATTGATGATGTTGTTTGGCAACATGAGCATGGAAGGTATATAGTGATGTAATACAGTGTTTTCATTAATTTCAAAATTGTTGTGAATCACTTTGATTAGTCCTAACAGGTTTTAGAGTTGTTAAGGAAGACATTTTTGCTAGTTGATTTGGTCTGGAAAGATTAGTTATGTTATAAATTGACTAAGTGTCAAATTTTCCAGTTTGGTGTTACTGTGTGCCAGTTTTTGGGTCCGCACCACTCCGCAAAAAAACATATAGCTTTGTGGTTCTAACATAATTTTGTTGGATGTTAGATATACCTAGTTCCACTATTTCATCTTGATTAGTCAAATATTTTGAAATTTATGAGTAACAAAGTTCAGCCTAGCATATTACAGTTATTTTATGTACAATATGTTTGTGTGGGAGATTTCACACATCTCCATGAATGAGTTTTTGGCCTTGTTGTGTTGAAGATAAGTTGTTAGATGTCAATAGAGCATGGATTCTAAATGGTATCAAGTTTTGAGGTCCACGTGTTGAGATGTGGATACATAGATGGAGGTTTTTACTATTAGGTCTTATGCGAAGCCGGCCTAATATGGTTGAAGGTATGCGAAGATTAAGTAAGTATTGCTATCTTATGTGTGATCTATTATAGGTCTATTCTAACCTATTTCAAGATGTTTTGAGTTTTGAATTATGGTGCATTGTGTGGATGAAGTGTTTTGAGCTGAAAAGTTACATTTAGGGTATTACATCTAATTAGGCCGACCTAATTGATGTTATACTTGATGCGGATATATATGTTAGATTATTTTTGGTGTCTTGTGAATATGTAATGAATATGTTATATGTGTGATGTGAATTTGAGCAGAGCAGCGCAAAGTTAAGTTGTGAATATTAAGTTGAAGATCAAAGTTGTGCGAATGAAGAGCATGGCAGAGTGTTGAATCAGAATCAGATAAAGATTTTTATTGAGCTTCAATGGAACTATAATTCATGCATATATATTAGATGCAATTGTAACAATTCAAAATAGGCTATGAGTTTCCATCTCTCTTTTATCTTTTTTTTTTTCTGTGGACAGTGAGTCCACCTGTGGTGAGAATTTCTGTAAATATACTATAACTGGTTATAATATATTGTGAGCTAACCCTCGTTGTGGTTTTTCCCATTTTTGGTTTTCCACGTAAAAATCTTGGTGTTCATTTGTTATGTGATGTTGTGAATGTTTTATATTCTATTTTTTTATTGCAGTTGAATATGATTTGGTAATTGGATGTTTAATGTTTGAATGGTTTAAGAGAATATTGATTCACCCGCCCTCCCTCTCAGTATTTTGGGTGTTCAATAGTCCCATGGTCCCCTACAAAAGGGTTTTGCTCCAGCCTTTAAGGATTTCAAGATATTAAACTTTTTGTAAACTAATGATCTCAAACATAAAGTTTTAATATCTCCCAAACTATGTATACTAAAATCACAAAATATTCACCATTAATTCAAAAATTTCTTCAACCATCTTCTTGTTAGAGGATTTGTTTCCAAACCTCATAGATTACTCTAAACAATTGTTTCACTGGAACTACCTTATCATGTACCAGAACTGAATTCAGACAACATAACTTTTGTAATCCTAACCATGCCAATCGTCTCCAATGTTGAGAAAATGTCAAATGAAAACCAAAACACACCAAAATTGATACCCAAACTTGAAACCTATTTTTGGTTGATGTTGATTTCCAGTCTAAGTAGATGCTCTTGCATCATTAGCTTGGAGCCTTTGTTATCACTTGGATTTGATGCTTTTGTTCTTTGGATTGGTGTATCTTCACCTTGGCATGTTCCTTTTCTTCCATAGGTGGCATGTTGGAGGATGAGAGGAGTTCATGCTTGAGATGGTGGTCACTTTGGTTTTATTGTAGGTATCTTGATGGAGCATGGGAGCATGTTGGATATTCATGTGGTTTTATGCGTGGCTATGATGATGTATTTTATTGACTCGCCCTTATCCAATGTATACAAGTGGAAGAATGTTAGGATTTGGTGTTGTACACCATTGAATAAGATTTTATATTATAATATTAATTAAATAATTATTTAGTTTTGGTGTACCTAGGAGGTATGTTTAGCCACACTAGGTAATTATTTGGGGCCACTTACAAGTTGTATTGTAACATTGGGTTTATTATTTTATGTGTGGAAGATATAGGATAATAATTTAATATTTGGGAAAAGTATTTAATAATGTGAAAAATTAGTACCCAATATTAAATGAGGGTTCAATGGTTTTGTGTTCACATGGTTTTATCTTACCACTTGGTTGTATTTTTGTTAGCTTGTATTTATAAAAACAAACACATATTTAGTGGTTAAGGTTTGTCGAATGAGTGAGCTGTCATTATTGAGTCTTTTTGAGGAGTGCATATGTGAAGCATGGTATGCGATGTGTGGATTCATGCTTGAAAACATGGAGGAAGCATTGGAGAGGCTTGATGTTTCAAAAGTATTCATTGTAACTCTATAAGCGTATGTAGTGTTTTATTGCTAAATAATAGATGGAGTATGGATGCTTTTGGAGGTTGGCTTTTTCCCTCTTGAGGGTTTTCTCAAGGCATATTTTGTGTTATCTTACAGCTTGTCTATTTGATCTATGTATTATGAATATTATGTAATTTTGTATGTATGTTTTTCTCTCATAGGGTTATGTAGGAAATGAATTAAATAAACCAAGCATTGATGCATTATTTCCTAACAATGAGTGTACCTAGTCCAAATACATTTTGATTACTAGGTTTATAGTGTTTGTATGAGAGAGATTGTAAACCAAATTTATGTGTAAATGTCAGTTATGTAATGCAAAGTATGAAACCTAACGCATCTTCAACCAGTCAAATCCTTGTTACAACCACTAAATGAGTTGGGATAATCTAGGTGTGATCAATGATAATATAATTTGAAAAAAATTATGTGAAATAATTGACATTAAACTATTAATATATGATATATAAAATAGTGAATTAAGTATTCAATACACACTTGGGTAGTGTTTTTCCAATTTTAGAAAGTGTTGTAAATTATATGCTACCCCTCTTAGTAAATTTGGGTTATTTTTTACATGTGGCAATCAAGTGAGTGGCCAACAAAGAGGTACTATGATCCTTGGATGGCCTTGCACTAGTATCTTTCTACTCCTAATATATTTGGGATCTATTATGCTCTACAATTTAAAAAATCTATTAATTTATTACTTACTAATGATAAAATAAAAGGTAACAAACTAGTAGAAAACATGATCGTGAATGTATAATGGGAAAAATAGGCATGGAGGGATGGATCATTTTTACCTAATTTTGATGGGATATTGTCACATGGCCCAACATGTTGGTGAAGGGCTCTATGAAGATATCATGATATTTTAAAAATTTTACCTACAAGTTAGGCCTAGGAAAATATGTAAATGATATAGTATCATATTTCAATATATAAAGTGAAAAAATATGGCACTTATATCTGATAAAATGATAATTTTTTATCCTGGGTGAGCTAGAACTTGGTTGAGAAAGTTTTTTTTTATTGGATAGTATTAGAACTTAATTTGAGCCTATTTTAGTCAAGTTGTATCCAACTGGAAGCCAACTAGGTGTCTAAGGTGAATAGGGCCACTAGGTGGACAATAAATATGGAGGCCTTATAGATAGCAGGAAACTTGTTACTAGTAGTACTTGAGGAGATGAAATTTATGTTTCTAAGATCTCTATAATTTTATGAATTTGGGATTATTGTATTGGTGATATTATGCAAGAAATTTTAAAGATAACCTATAGAATGAATATTTTTGTGATGGGAAACCTACAAAGCATGGTTTATAAGTGAAGTTTTCCTTAGTCAACCTCCTTATGGGTGATAAAAAATGAATCCACATGATATATAAACATTATTAATATGTAATATAATGATTCAAATGAATAAAAAAATTCTAAAGCACATTGAATCCATTAAAATTTTAAAACTTAATCCTAGGGTTCTTGAGAAAATATTGGGACAAAAAAATATGATTTGGTGAATATGATTTTAGGGGTTGTTAGAGGACTATCATAAGGCATGAAAATTATATTTTCAAGTATCACTAATTTAAAGGAAGAAAATTACATGAAAATTTTAATCTTTTTCAACTACAAAAAGTAGAAACATATATATGAACATAAAATATGTAATATGCCATAACACAATTTATACATGAAGAAAACCATTTCAAGAGAGAAAACCCACACTCAAAATAATCCCAATGTATTATTCAATCAACCAAAGGTGCATATAATATAATTGTATATCAAGCTATTATAAGAGTATCACTAACATGTAAAACTAAAGTAAATCTAATAGCATAATGATACCTACAAATGAACCATACAAAATACAACTCTAATCACCAAATAAATAGGTAATATTTCAAATCGGAAACCAAAATGGATTAGGAAAAATATCAACAACACCACAATAAGTATGGCACCCGAACTTAGTCTATTTTTAGAATATTCTTATCACATATTTCAATGTCATAACTTGTCATATTTTACCACCCAAATTTGGGCACCCCAAATTTTCCTCATTCAAAATTTATAGATATGATCAATGATAAGGATAACAATCTATCATAATTTTGGTCAAGATTATAATGTAACCTATCTCTTACATGTTATTGCATGTCAAAGAATTTATCATATGTAACTTTCTTCATGATGAACTTACACACACCACAATATGTCAATGCATGGAAAAACTATCCCACCTCAAAGTGGGATGTCTACCTCCTCATGTGAGGTCAGTAACTCACTAAAAAATAATAATCATCCTCCAAATGTGTCGCTAACTCTCCCACAAGAATACAAAATCACTAGAATAGTAAATACCAAGTGCATACAAAATGTATTAAAATTAGCATTAGGAATGCAAGGTTTAGGCACCTTTTTTGAATATTATCCCATTTTTCAAACACCTTACAAGGGTAAAAGGGAAACACACCAACATTGAAATATAATTGCTAGGGGTCGAAAGGACCATAGAATCATTACACCATTTGAAATTCTCTATTCTCACAAGCTTTTTCAAATAATCTATAACATTCATTAAAGTTTCAACCTTCTCTAATGTCATCCTCCCATCCTCTACCACATCACAAAAAATAGTAGTAAACATCAGTGTGATTTGTCCTCACATGGAAAGTCAATTTCTTTTCTAAAAACATGACACTCTATGACAGAGAACTATAATAGTCCATGCATCTAGCCAACATCAAAATATAATATCTTAATCTAAGTGGATTCTTTATAATTATGAGTAGCTTCAATATAATTTGCTTCTATAATGGATAAAGAAACCATAGCCTATAAATTACTCATCCAAATGATGGTACCACCAAACATTATGAAAATATATCCATTATTGGATCTTCTACTATTAATATCGCCAAAATAATCATAATCCACATATCCATGAATAAAAACTAAATGTCGGGTCCCTATAAGATAGCCATGATAACATAGGGAATAATTATAACTACCTCACAAATATATTAAGACCCTCTTCACTAAATTTCCTAATATACTTATCCATGATTATCCTTAAAATAACTAACAAATATCATTGTTTGGGAAATCCATGGTCTTGTACAACCCATATAATGCATCAAAATACCTATAACACTAGCATAAGGATCTTTACTCATATCCTCTAGATCACTGACATATTTGGGACACTATTGTATTGATAACTTCATTTACATCAGAACATGAAAATACAAGGGTTTGTAAGATGCCATGTTGAATCTCTCAAACACTGAGTTCACATACTTACATTTTCCTATCAATAATTCTAAACTATCTCTATATCTTTTGATATTCATTCCCAAGATCTACTTGGTTTCCCCTAAATCCTTCATTATAAATTATGTTAAAATTAAAGACTTTAAATCACACACAAAACCCATCCCATTACCAAAAAAAAGCATGTCATCAACATATAATGCACGATAACAAGAATTTGATCATCATCTAACTTTTATTGGATGCAATGATCCAATTAGATCTCAAAAATTCTTGGTACCACATTTTAGGAGATTACTTTAGAACATATAAATGAAATTCAACTTACAAACCAAATGCTTTCCACCTTTCTCAATATAGTGATTTGGCTATGACATATAAGTCTCTTCCTTTATATGACAATAAAGGAAAGTTTTCTTCATATCCATTTTCTCAACCTCAAGATCATACATTGTTTCAAGTGATAAAAGAAACTGGATGTCAAATGTCAAATTTAAAACTAGGAATAAAATCTCACCATAATCAATTCCTTCAACATAGGAATAACCTTTCACAACCGATATCACCTTGTACTTTTCCACATTGCTATTTGAATTAATTTTCTTCTTGAACACCCATTTACATCCAAAAAGTTTATGTTCATCAAGAAAAGTTACTAGATCTCATTTATTATTCTTATTTGAATCTACCATTTCTTCATCTATGTCCTCTTTCCAAAAACCTTTGTCATCCATACCCATAGCCTCCTTTGGAATCTTAGGCTCATCAATGTTAGTAATTGTTGTGTCATAAATTATACTCCCTTTTATGTGTTAGTACAATTTCACGCTTAGTTTGGACCTACTTTAGTGAACCTTGCATTAATGCATTTTAAACACCCTTTATTAGGCCCTAATTTTCAAAGTTATGCATTTTGTGGCCTATTTTATCATTTTTCAATAACTTGCAAGCATAAAACAAATGCTCTCATTTAATACTTTTCCCCCAACTCCTTAAACTCTACAAAATAGGCTTGGGACACTAGTGCTTAGGGCACCTATGTCCCCCTAGTTTGGCTCCAAATTTAAATATGTCAATGTCAACATTTTATTATTTGAAATTCAAATATCTAAAGTCAGCCATCGAGATTTAATTTTTGGGAAATTAGAGTAAATGCCTATAAATACCTAGTCTTTTCACTATTTGAAACTAGAAAGCAAGAATTTGAATTTTGGAGAAAAAGAAGAAGCAAGATATCATTACATTCCACCACAACATTTGACCACATACATTCATATTTGTAGGTTTCAAGCTTATATGCCGATTTGATCAATTCTTATTCCATGGTTGAAGGTTGATGACAATAGAAGAGCATGATGGATTCCAGGTTTGGAAAGTGCTTTTGGCCATTTTCTACAACCTAATGACTTGTTTCCTAAGTGTTCTCATCTTCAAGCTTCATTCTACTTGCAACCTAAGGTAAGGTATCATAATGTTTCAGATTTTCTAAGAGTATTTGGCTCCCTCTTAATTAAATCTTGTCAGTTTCATATAGGAATCCTTCTCTAATGCACTTGAGTGGGGTTTAATGCATTTTTAGCTCATAACAACCTTAGATGCACTTAAGGTTAGGGAACACACACTATTATCAATCATTTTATTGGCTATTGTGGAGGTAGAAATACCAAAATAGGGGTTTGATTGAGGCAAAATCCTATATAGCCACCATCCACCATTCCTTTTTGCAGATTTATTGTAGGTCCAGATCTGAAGATGAAAGTTTGCAGAGGAGAAATCAGAAAGAAAACAGCGTGCTACAGGTCTAAATTTTTAGATCTAGAATAATTCTATGAGGACATACGCACCCTAGGTACCTCTGTCTTACCAAAATAGCTTCAAATTTTCATGATAGTTGCACAAAACTCTACCTTTCTTAGATCTAGTGAGAAAAATTTGTATAGTTTCTT
This sequence comes from Sequoia sempervirens, assembly GCA_007258455.2. Classification (NCBI taxonomy): domain Eukaryota; kingdom Viridiplantae; phylum Streptophyta; class Pinopsida; order Cupressales; family Cupressaceae; genus Sequoia; species Sequoia sempervirens. The sequence goes on along the minus strand of VDFB02000017.1, from coordinate 100,207,871 downwards.
TGTTGTCGAAATCTTGCATTTTTTAGATTAGAGTACATAATTTAATTAGGTTAATTAAGGCAATTCAATTCCAATCAATTTCCAAGGCTCTAAAGGATCAAATCTAGGTCTGATTGACCACCTTCATGGTTGAAAGTCAATCTAATCACCTTGTTGATTTGCATCCTAATGTTCTCTTGAAAAATGATTGATGTTATTGTTCTATGTATTAGACCTAGGATCCTTTTTCATCAAAACAATAATAATAAAATACATCTCCAATCAGGGGGGGATACCTTTATATCTACGGTCGATGTTGATTTGACCTTCTCAAGAGATGAGGTGGAGATTCTACCTCCTCTTCTAAACTATTTGAACTACTAGAGATCTCCTCCTCTTTAGGTTCATTGTGGGATTCAAGTTCAACTTGCTCAATGTTTGGATTTATTTGAAACACATCTTTTGAATTTTTTATTTTTTGGTTGCAATGTAGTGGAAGAAGGCTTAACTTTTTTGAAGTAAATTTTTGGTATAAAAATTTCTTTTTACCACAAGATCCCAAAAATTATATCCTTTCACATAAATACCCTAACTAATGAAGATATTCTTAACATTTTTCCTCTAACTTTGACCTCTTCTCCCTAGGAACATGTGCATATGACTCACAACTAAACACTCTAACATGTATCAATGAGGAATTTTTCTTGAACACACCTCCATAGGTATCTTCTCAATAAGAGCTAATGGAGGAGACCTGTTAACTATGTAATAAACCCTAGCAACTTATTTTTCCTATTTTTTTATTCCAGACCAACCCCACTAAGAATACTCCTAGCCTTCTCCATCAACATCAAGTTCATTATTTTTGCAACTCTATTATATTGAGAGGTATATAGATTTTCCATATGTCATTCTGTTACGTGACTTTTTTCCCAAGAGAAGAGAAATATATAAATAACCCTTTGGAATTAAAAGGGGTATAGAAAATAAAGGATATTATGATCCTTGGTTAAAAGAGAGATTAATAAAGAATGTGTATAAAAAGAAATAAAAATTATTTAAATAATTATTAAAAGGAAACCTTTTGTGAAAGGGTGTGATGGTTTGGAAACCACCCCTTAAAAGGATATATAAATCATTCATGTGAGAATTATGAGAAACATTCAAGGATGGAGAACATTCAAGGAGAAAAGAGAAAAAGAAAAGAGGAACTAAAAGGGCACAAAGGAGTGAAGGTTAGGGTCTAGGTGGGCATTTAAACATTTGGAGAAGAGGCACACAACGTGTGTCCAACTTGGGGTACAACGTACACTCGGGAGTGTCCTAGCCAGGGCTGTGTTTATGTTGTAAAAACAAGTTGGTTCTATGCAAGAATCGGTTCCTCTGGGGGTTTTTGTGTCGAGAAACAACCTAGGTCCATGGTCATTCCTCTGAGTGTTGGATAGCAGCCTTTCCACGACTTTAAGATAAGTATTGAGAACCATTGATTCGATAATATTGGGAATATTGTCTATATATGATTTGGTTTTAATATGATTAATCTATGTGGAGGTGTTATTCCATTTACTATGTTGATTATTTAATTGTCACATGTTTGTAGCTTACATTAATTATTCACATTTATTTTGATAATATTGCATATTATAAATTATATTAACTCTACTATTTGTTATATTAAATTTGTTGCTAATACTTGATAACTATAAGGGGCAAAGTGACATTACATTTGGTATTAGAGCCTAATGATCATGCCTTCTTATCTTTGAAATTTTCTTTGTGTTTTGAAACTCCATAGTAACCAACCCTTAAAACACTCCTTGTAAATGTCTAGCATTATATTCTTACTCCAACATTTAAAGTCATAAAACTTGGTTCCATAAGACCTAACTTATAACCTTCATCCATATACTAAATTTATTTTATTCATTGATATTATTCAAAATTCTTGAGTCAGCCTAGTGTGTTTATACTCATATTCATAATGAAAAATCAACACAACTACAAAAAATTCATATTTTTACGTAGACTCAACTTAAAGTATCCTCTTTTCCTATATGTCAAGTATAATTGAACGGAAACAATTAAAAAGTATCCCTAAACAGAATATTCAGATTTTATTATACATATCCTATGATGCTCTTTAATAAACCACTCTGAACTATGAACCACTCACTTTGTTTTGTATCCAAAAATTTGTACAAGAGTATATAGAATAATGGACGCTCATTGAAAAGGAATAGTTCAAAAAGTTGAAACCTTTCATACCAAGGATCATGTCCCTTAAGCATGAAATCCTATTCACGTACTGTCACATAAATAAATTTGGAACAAAACCTCATCATGGACCTTAAATCAATCCTGCATCCCAAAATCAACTTTAAAACTTCTATCTGAGACACCACATATATGTTTCAATTCAATTCGCCATGCTTGAATGAGTTTAACATGGGAGGGGGAATAGCTAACCTGACTTTGTTGGTGCATGCGTGGATACAGACATAATTCATCTAGATTGACCATGATTTAAGCACTCAAATAAGAATAAGAGGAATTTGGTACTAATTCTGAACATGATCTAGACTTCACCAATGTAACCCTGAAATAAAAATCAGTTAATCTGTGAGCATTATGGTTCAAATGGTATACATAAATTTGTTGTTAGTGATCCCATGGGTCTCCTATGAATGCTAAACTATGCTTCACGTGGATTGATGTGGATTTTTTTTTAATGTCTCGCACCTTTCATTCATGACGTCCTTTTATCTGACTCCAAAATAGACGTATTTAAAGTTCTTTGAAGGCTTGCTCCAATTCCAAATAAATATCCTATGTAGCGCTTGTTAATTTTGTAGCTTGGACAGGTGTCTCCAAACCTAAGAAATATTTAATTATTTATTTAATTTATCTCGAGACTTCTAGAAAGGAGTTGTCCAAATAATTATTTAATTAATTAATTGATTCCTCAAGGGACTTCTAGAATCCCGTTAGTTAGGGTTTGTTAGAGTCTAATTAATCTTAGCTATTGATTGAGATTAAATCATGGCCATTGGTTTTTCAATGAGAAAAGTATAAAAGAGGATCAATGGGCATTTGGAGAACACACTTGAGAAGCATTTGTAGTGATAACAAATAGTTTTGCAGTGATAGCAAGGGCGCAGTGATGGCGTTGGGGACTGCAGTAGTAGAATTTCAATAGGAGAAATTGAGGGAAGAATTTATGGAGAAGAATATTGCCGGAGCTCTGCCAGTAAGAAGCAAGTAGTTTATGTATCTCTTAATTTGCTGAAGTTTAATAAAATTCCTCATCTGTAGTACTGGTTTTCCCTTGGGGGTTTTTCCAATGACAGTTTGTCAAAAAATATTGTGCTTGTTATTTTGCATGTTTTCTTCTCTATTCCTGTGGTTTTATTTGTGAAGTTGCAATTGTGTTATTTTTCAATATTTGTTATGAATTAATTTTCAGCAGTCAAATAATCCTATATTAGATAGGAGATTAATAATCAATAATTACAATAGAATTTTCATAGCACTAACATCCATGTCATTGCCTAAAGCATCCAATAGCAATGTCAATAGAAAATTAGCAAGAGCTATAGATGCCCACCCATAACTAGCCTCGAGGGCACCTTGCAATAGCCTGTGTACATGCCTAAAGGTCAGCATTGAACTTATGAAAATGTATACATTCACCATAACCATATTTTGGACCGAAGTCTAGCTTTGTGTTTCAGAATGGAGGCAAATAGAGTTAAGTGTTGAATTTATAGTGGTGTGTGTTTACATCTTCTAACCATACTATGGATCTAAGTGCACTCATGTTTTGTGTAAGTTTTTCCCTAAGGCTTGTTTTTGCTTTTAGTCACAAGGGACTATAGTCAATTGGAAAACAATAGTTATTTCTATGATGATGATCTAAATCTAAGCTCTATTGGGCATACTTCTCATGTTAGAGTGTTTGTGTTAATGTGTTGAAGAGGAGATCATAAAGGTGCAGTAGAACTTTTAGTGGCATAAATATCTTTGTATGTATATCCACCATTCATGTAGGTGTACTTATCATTCACATTTGACATCTTCAATTATATTCCATTCTTCTAACCTCTAAGATGCAAGGTGAGTGGGTCCCTTTAACCCCATCATTAAGAACATCCTTTTTTGAGAGGATCCAAGGTAACCTATCTTTTAGGATAGAATAAAATCTAGATACCATTCCCATTTGTAAAGATCTTGTAGGAAATGATGAAAAAAAAAGAATTGATTTAATTAATTAACAAATAGAATCTCATGCCTCTTTTTACTATTAAGAGATGCAGAAGGATGGCATTTCGAGTATCTTGGAAGCCAGGTTCTCTAGACCATATAATGAGGATCACTTGAAGCAAGAGAAGCAACATTTAATGAAGATTTCCAAAAAAAATGGTTACTTGAAATATCAAAATTATGTTGGGGTCATTGCTTAGGATAAATAAAATAACCAATTATTTCTTATCTCAAATTTGCAATTCTAAACTAAGCGAAATAAGAAGGGATCCTTCTTAGGATCAACTAAGTACCTATTTAAACACCTAAATATCAATATTAATAATTCTTTTATAGGGTTTTTGTATATTGTATGCTATAGTTTGGGTTCTCCCTAACCATAAAATCATCATATGGATTTGCATGCTCAACCATGAGAATCAATTTATTCAAACTCTAAAGATACTTTAGTCAAAGCCCATTCAAAATCAAGTATGTACTTCATAAATAAGAAAATTTGTTGATTGGGTACCTAAATTTTATTAAGGCTTTATGACTACTTTTCTATTTACAAGATAATGCTAATATTTGAAATATATGCTACTATTTTGAAGAAAAAGTTAGTAAACATCTTTTAGTCCTACCTCAAAAATGTATTCCCACCTAGCTAAATTATGTTATCTAAGAAACATTATGGAATTGGGAAACAAAAATAGGAAGAACTAAGAATATAAGAACAAAAAATCTACAAAATATTTACAAAACAATAAATATTAGGAAACAACAAACCTAGGAATTGGACTCTATCAGACCCTATTTAGTGAATTTTGAGAAAATAGTTTTACCATACTTGATATGTCTATTTAAAATTGACACTATGATTTCTTACATATATCTATTTAATTACATCAAGGGCACATAACCCACAGGTCCTTGGATTCACACTTTAAACTTAGAGAAATGACAATATGTTTGGAATGCATTGTTGAGAATAACATATTTATAGGATCAAAATAGGAGCTTTTCTGAGGTAATTGCTTCAGAATCACAAGCTCGTGAGGTATCCCCTTCGGATGTCTCAATTGGTGGGGTGGCTGAAGCTGAAAATCATGTTGAAACCCCTAAAGATCTTGAGGTTGGGTCTTTGAGTGCAAATCAGAATAGGTGTTTTTCAGAGGTGGAAGCTTCTGAATCACTGGGTCTTGGGATGCCCCCTCTGGTCATCTCAAATGGTAGGGTCGCTAAGGCAACTCCTATTAAGTCAACGACTACCATTTCATGTGAATGTGCTTCGGCTTCCCTATCTGGTGGCTCTTCAAAAAAGTCTTTATCTGTGCAAAGGAATCAAGATGTAACCCCTAATAATTCGGTTGTTGGCTTTCATCTTCTTGAAAGCAGCGAGTTGGCATGGCATGGTAAGGCAGCGCAAGTGGAAGAAGGTTGGATCACAGTTATGGGAAAAAAAGATAAATCCTCTAGGCCTTCTTTCGATATGACTCTCTACTCCCACAAGAAAAGTGTAAAATGTAAATCTTAATTGGTCTTGTTTTGGAGCTAGTCTTTTTCACTGGTTGCATGCTGTCTTTTCTATAGCCTTGCTCTTTTTTGTTAAAGGGTTCCAGATCCCTTCAAAATCTATTTTTTCCTTTATCAAAAACATATTTATAGGATATAAACTCATAGGAGTAAACTATTTTTACATCTTAACCCTTAAAAATATTGGGGTTGTTTAAATACATTGGCTAGAATGAAATAATGCTTCTTAAGATGAGACATGGGGACATGTTGAATTTTACATGGGGAGAGACAATCTCTAAGAAAATTAAAATTATAAATTCATACTAATTATTTTTCATATACAACGTAATCATATCATATGCCAATAGGTGTCCAAGCCTAAGGATATATTTATGGAATGACATAATATTTCCTCTCCTTATGCACCCTTAATATTTAGTTTTATGATGAGATCCCCAATAAAATTTGTGTTCCACTTTACTAGTAGTATTACAACATGGTTGTCATTGTGAGGCATCCTTATTTTTATAAGCCAAAACTTTATCCAAAAATATAATTTTGAACAAATCTTCATCCAAGAAGTATATTGCGATATATATTTAACCTATTTTCTTAAAGGAAGATTAAAACTAGTATTTGTTTATAAAGCACTCTCTAGGTGGAAAAAATTTACTATTATTCTATTGCTATTTAAGATGCATTGTGAGATTATTTGTATCATCTTTTTTTTTATTTGTACATTGTTATTGGACTTGATCAGCCCAATAACTTTGTATATGACTACGATTTTATTTGTACATTGATTTTGAGATATGAAAAGAGGATATTCATGTAGTCCGGAATGCATGAATATCATCTTGGAATGTATGTTGACATTATAGATTATACTTTTATAAGTTTATGAGTGACCACAAATTATTGGATATGCATAGTAATTATTATGTGATTACATTGCAATACTTTAAAGAAGTTACATGAGTGAGTAAAATGATAAAGTTGAAGGATAGGAGGTTAAGTACATAAACTATAATTATCTTTTGAATTATAGATTCACGATATATTTCATAAGACATCTATATAGTTCTCATCATAATTTTGATTGGAAAAAGTGATTTTATTAAAACTACTTGTCAATTTACAGAAGCAAATAATGTAGATAAAGTAAGTATTATGAGAAATATAAGTATTTGATGTTAGTATCTTCAATTACTGATCATGCGCTCCTTTGAGTTGTGATGCAGATGCATCTTGTCCTATTGAGGACAATAGTTAATTTACAAGGGGAGAATTGTTATGTGACCTTTTTCCCAAGAGAAGAGAAATATATAAATAACCCTTTGGAATTAAAAGGGAGATAGAAAATAAAGGATATTATGATCCTTGGTTAAAAGAGAGATTAATAAAGAATGTGTATAAAAAGAAATAAAAATTATTTAAATAATTATTAAAAGGAAACCTTTTGTGAAAGGGTGTGAAGGTTTGGAAACCACCCCTTAAAAGGATATATGAATCATTCATGTGAGACTTATGAGAAACATTCAAGGATGGAGAACATTCAAGGTGAAAAGAGAAAAAGAAAAGATGAACTAAAAGACAAAGGAGTGAAGGTTAGGATCTAAGTGGGCATTTAAACATTTGGAGAAGGGACACACAGTGTGTGTCCAACTCAGGGTACAACATACGCTCAGGAGTGTCTTAGCCAGGGTTGTGTTTATGTCATAAAGACAAGTTGGTTTTGTGCAAGAATTGGTTCCTCTGGGGGTGTATATGCCAAGAAACAGCCTAGGTCCATGACCTTTCCATGACTTCAAGATAAGTATTGAGAACCATTGATTCAATAATATTGGGAATATTGTCTATATGATTTGGTGTTAATATGATTAATCTATGTGGAGGTGTTATTCTATTTACTATGTTGATTATTTAATTATCACATGTTTGTACTTACATTAATTATTCACATTTATTTTGATAATATTGCATATTATAAATTATATTAACTCTAATATTTGTTATATTAAATCCGCTACTAATACTTGATAACTATAAGGGGAAAAGTGACATTACACATTCTATACTATTATCTTTTTAGAACTTGTCAAAATCTAGTGAACAAACCTCAACACCATTATTAATCCTCAAACACTCAATCTGTTTACAAGTCCAATTTTTAGCAAGAGCTTTAAACTCTTTAAAATGACTAAAGACTTCAATTTTACTTTAGAGAAAATTAAATCATGTCTTTATACTATAATCATCAATGAAAGATACATAATATGTAAATTTAGAAACTGAAGGAACGCTAAAAAACCAAAAACATTAGACTATAGCAAGTCCAATATCCCATAAGATGTGTGAGAACTAGAATTAAATTTAACACACATATGCTTTCTATAAATGTAATATTCTCAAAAATCAAACTTGAGATTACAATCATTCAACCATTCAACTATAATTTTATTTTTCATGGTCCTAAGACCCTTATCACCAAAATGATCAATTCTTTGGTGCTATAGCATCATTTTATCAATAAGAAGTTTTTTCTGAAGAATGATCACCCTTAGGTACCCTAAAAGAACATGTTTGTTCCAATGGTGAAGGTAATGATAATAGACCTTTTCACTAAAGAAGAATAACTATTTCTCTTAACTATGCATGCATCAAGATGAAAGAGAGTGCCAATAGAACACCATTTGTGAGCACTAGGTAAGTGCAAGAAGTTGGGTCCACAAAATGTTCAAAAAGTGGAAGTGTTTTTCCTAATTTTCAAAAATTGTCACTGTTGGATTGAAAATTTGAAGCACTTACACATTGAATCTTTACAAAGTTTAGTAATATGAAATTTATTATTTTGAGTCTAATTTTCAAATATGTAATTTATTCTAATACCCAGATGATACAAAATAATCTTTAATAGGCATGTATAAAAACCACTTTTAAAAGTAATTTTTTTAGGACCATACCATGCACATGTACGAACACCATAATTTAACCTAAATAAAAGTATTTTTTATAATTCCTTTGATGTGTATTATAATTAATATTGATAGGGATATTTTTATATATATATTTTTAGTTTTATTTATTAAATTTGTATTGGCTCTAATTGTTGGTTTTTAAAACCCTTTGTGTACAGACACCATAACTTGACTTAAACTATTAGCTTTTGTATTTTAGTTTTTTCATTGTGTAATAATTGTTTATAGACTGATGCCATATAATTTTTTTAATAAGAAAATTAATAAATTAAAAGTTATTAAAATAAATATGAAAACCTGGCATTTCAAGTTTATGAACCAGTTTCCTTATAAATTAATTAAAAAATAGAAAAATAATCCAATCATAAAATAATTACATATTTCAAAACTAGACATTATCATCTATAATGGGTTTTAATTTCATAAAACAATTTTGAAAAAAGCCTCATCAACCATATTGCCAAAGTTTGTTCTCTTTGCATTTCTATGACCTTGTACTTGTACTTGTAGGTCCAAGGCTAAGGGTTGGGTTACCATGCTTTTTCTAAACCTAAATCCAAATGAAAAAGATGTGTTGTGAGTTTTTAAATTTTTTGGAACAAGTATCCAAAATGAATGGGCACCTATTTTAAAGCTGAAAAATGACACTTCACTAATCATCTTTTGATGGAAGTAAAGAGAAAAAATTACCTATTCTAAAAATGACCAAAATCTTAGGTTATAAATGTGTGGAAGTCGATTCACTAATCTTTTGATGGAAGTAAAGAGAAAAAATTACTAAGGCTTCCTTGAGAAAAGAAATAGTAATCTGAGTACTATGGATGTTTGGATTTTCCAATTAAGTAAGAAATGATAGGAAATATGAAACATCTTGAATGGTTGGAAATATAGCATGAATTACAAGAGTTAGAGGAAATATATTGTTGGTGGCCATTTACACCACATTCAATTAGTTGATGCACTTCATAAGGTTTATTCCACAAACAAAGGGTTCATCTTCAATATTGTTGATCATTAGGAGGAGAGGGTGGATACACTTGTGATCTAAGCAAGCATGTTGCCAACCTTAATCGTAATACTTTTGTCTTCATTTAACTACATAATATGAAATGCATATCATCACATGACGATGGATCATCCAAATCATTGTCGAATTTGTAATAATCTTTTTCATTGTTAGAAGCATGTGTGATCTTAATAATCTATGTAGCTAAAAATAATAATTGATAATATATCATTTAACTAAATTTAAGTCCTTCTTGAATTTAGATATGTGTAGACTATTTTAAATAGACTACCTTATTTAATTAAAATAAATATGTTAAAAGATACTTAACATATACACTTAAAATTAAATTTAAAAAAATCTTAAAATATTGTAAATAGAAAACCACATTACATATTATAATTATCTTTTTTATTTTCATATATATTTCCTCAACTCTCCCAAACATTCGCCTTTGCTTGTAAAATATTGAATTGAATGGATATTGAATTACTATTTGTCATGTCATCAAAGCGTTTAAAAAAATATCAGACAGTTTGATTTGAATCAAGACTTGACTTGCCGCTTACACAATTAACTATAATCACATACGAATATAAAGACACAGAGGACAGCTGAAATGATAGCAGTAAAGCTTACAACCAATCGGTGGCTTCGCCATTGCTTTGACATAAAGAGAAATGATGGGAGTTTTTATCATTCTACTCCACGCTTTGCTTCCATCTTCCGCGCCATATCAACTAATCCCCAAACCAGAGGATTGTCATTTTATCTAAACGAATCTAATTGTCTGTCCATTTCAACTCAAAGTTGACAGATATGAAGTATTAGAAAAGTTCAGGTGCAATTATAGTCAAAACTAGAATCACGAGATTGTGTTGCACTGAAATGTACATGTCAGTGGAACTGTAATGAGATGGATTATTATTTATTATGTCTCGCAGACAAATTTTATGGTAGTGGGCAGCTTCTAATTATGGCAGACTGTAATATTTGACAGGAGTTAGTGAAGAGGAAAGGTTGTTTGAAGTACAACATGGAGATAATAGTAGTGGGAATATCTATGCTAGAGGAAGAACAGAGTGGAGAACTATTGTCATGGGCTATCAGTGTAGCAGCTCGACCTGGGGACACTGTCGTTGCCCTTCATGTACTTGGTAAAACCCAACATTCTTTAATGACTTGAAATATTGATGGTTTAGCGTTCTTTAATGGCCTGGAATGTTGGTGCTTTTTAATTCTGCGCGCAGTTTTTATGTAGAATTGTTACTTTCAGAAAATATGGCCTGAGAAGCTTGATGCCATAGTCGGCATAAGTTTTCCACGGTCCATATTGTAGTTCAAAGATTGCTTCTGGAATCAACTGTCTATGTTTTTTTGATTGATATTTTGGATTTTCCTCTTCCTTACAATGATTGCTGAGTGTAATTTGGAACGTCAATAATAAAAAAAAACACAATTGATTTCAGAAACAATCTTCAAAACATAAATTGGAAAAGCTCTGATTTGGGAATAAAATAAGACTAAATCTAACAATGCACTTTCAATTTTATAACTACGCCAAAACGATGGTAGCTTTGCATGTCAACTCTACAGAGAGTTGAGGTTTATCAACTCCTTTACAAGATCTACACGCCTAGATTTTTAATTTTATTGGATTCTATGAAATACAAGCCGGTGACGGGCAAATGATATATGTATAGGGTGTCTTTTGCCTTAGCCACCATACCCTCTAGGCTTGAGACTCCTATTACATGTCGTTTGCTCTGTTTAGTGTTACCCCTGCATTTACAGAGATTGTAACATGGTACTATTGATTGCATTTACGTAGACTCAACAGCAATAAGCTTTTTTCAGCTATCATTAACTTTCATCCTTACCAAATCCAGCTTGGTTTATAAGCTGTGCATAGCAGTAGAAGGGTCTATTACAACAATTTTACTCTCAATACTTTCACACGATGCGTAAAGTTGGGGATGGGAACCCGAATTTGCTACCATTCCAAAAATAATGGATTTATTGCAAAAGATAGGACTCTGTCTAAACAAAGTGCAATCTTCTTTATAATATTTGTGTACCTATCATAAGAGAAATGGTATTTTGACATAATTTATACGTTTCTTTCGAGACTGATTGTTTTAGCAAATGTGCAGTCGTTAAGGATGACAAGAAGCTTGACTCAACACAGAACAAGATAGACAGGGCAAATGCATTTACTATAAATTTGTTAGGGGCATTCACAGACCTCTGCCAGGCCAAACAGGTAGGTAGATAATCAGCTTCTTTCCAAATTAAACTTTTGCATTATATCACGTTTACAGATTTTCATACCATGAACTGATTGCAGGTAAAGGTTGAAGCAAAGGTGCTGGTTCACTCTAGTGTGGAGAAAGGTTTAGTTGATGAGGCAGCTGCTTTGAAGGCTTCATTTCTCATTCTTGGAGCTTCAACAGATCAAATGAAGAGGTATACTCTGCTTAAGACTTGGCTATATTTCTTTCCTATGTTTTTGGTTTAGTGCATTTTGCTTAATAATCTTGTTGTTAAGGAAGATGGTATAGTGAGTGTTCTCAACTACCCAAACTAAGAGAATCTTGCATAAACCAGAATCTGGAAAAAAAAAATGAAAAGTGGATTGAAGTAACAACATAAAATCATTTCAAGGTGGACATTAACTTTACTCTGCTTAAGACTTGACTACTCTCCTCTGTTTTTGGTTAAGAGTATTTTGCTTAATAATCTTGCAGTTAAGGAAGTAAGGTGAGTGTTCTAAACTATCCAAACTAAGGGTTTCTTGCATAAACCTGAATCTGGAAAGAAAAATGAATACTGGATTGGAGTAATAACATAAAATCATTCCAAGGTAGACATTAACTTTAAAAATGAGCCTAGTAACTGAGGCTCTGGTCATGTTTAATATTAAGTACTTTAACAAAATTTCCTCGTGAAAAGAGATGTTTCCACAAAAACATTGTTTTGATTATTGCAAATCTATGTATGGTGGTTAGATAAGGTCACTATGTTGTCAGGCAACATAAGTTTTCCTAGACCCTCAGAAGTATTCAACAGATCAAGTGAAAAGGTATACGCTGCTTAAGATTCTGCTAAATTACTCTCCTCTTTTTTTGGTTCTTGTATTTTGCTTAATAATCTTGCAATTAAGATGGTATAGTGAATAGTGAATGTTCTAAGCTACCCAAAGATGGTACAGTGAATGTTCTAAGCTACCCAAACTAAGAGTGTCTTGCATAAACCTGGATCTGATTTATTTTTTAAATAAAATTGGATTGGAGAAACAACACAAAAATCTTTTTAAAAGTTGAAGTGGGCAACAAGTATCTTTAAAGGCAAGCCAAATAACTGAGGTTCTCATCATGTCTAATATGATGTGTTTAAAAAAAAAATCTTCATAAAACGAGTTGGTTTCTACAAAATTATTATTCTGACTATCATAAATCCATGTATGATGGTTAGATAAGGTCACTCTATTGTCAAGCAACATAAGTGTTCTTATATCCTTAGCAGCGTTTTACTCAATCACAACCCAGTTTGCTACATTGATGCATTTGAAATTGGACTAATTGGCAAATCATCAGGTTACAAGAAAGCCTGCTGGGTACATAGGAAGGTTTAAGAAATATTTGTTCCGCTTAATGTTGCATTGCCCATTTTGTAGTTTTTACCAATAAATCGTGGATAATTTTACAATAAACATTTACCACAACGGATATATAACTGCATTAAAGTTATTAACATTGAAAAACAATAGGGTAAAACTTGGATCAGACTGGCAACCTCAGTCTTCATAAGACTGGAGTATTGATTTTATATCCCCATCAGAGCTGACATGAAATTTGGATCTTCTATAGTATAGCAAACCATAGTTCTTAGAGGATCAAACTGTTTGCTTAAATATAGAGCCAGTACAATTTTTTGCAAATGTATAATATTAATTCTTGTTATGCAGGCCTACACTTGGAGTGACAAAGTATTGCCTTCAGCATGCTCCCGCAAGATGTTCTGTGATTACAGTGAAAAGCAGAAGAGTTCCAAACCAGACAGAAAACTTTCCGAAAATCCATGACAATTTAGATATTCTTGATGAGGGTATGTGGACTTCGCTTTTTATTGTTGTCTTTTAATAATTTTTGTAGGGTATGTGGTGTTTCTGGATCTTTTGTTTTACATGTTCATTAGTAATGTTCTGTAAGCACATATTGTTTTTGTTACATTTTTCAATACTTATACTTGTTCTTATGCATGTCCTATTTATAATTTTTTCTAGAATCAATCACAACAATTAGATTTTCCAACGTCTCTCCTCATAAGCTTCCAACAATTGTGGTAAAATATAGTGCATTGGAAACTATAGTCATGATTTTAAATTTCATAGCTACTAGATGAAAAATGGCATAAGCAGGACCCTCTGTAGAATGCACTTTAAGTCTGTCACTATGTAAGGATTATCAAAAGTAATGAATTTCAAAAGTAGGAAATAAAGTTGAATTCTCAAGCGTTAGCATAATCTATTACATGCTTTATAGAGATAGGCGCTGCAAATAATACAGATTTTAGAAAAAAGTTAATTAACGAATCATACTATTAAGAGCACACTAATAACTATAAAAGTCATGTATAAAATACAAATCTCTGTCATAGTCCACATTGTAGGTCCTCATAAGCCTCCAAAAATAGTAAGGTTGAAATTTCAGAGATGAAGTTTACCATCTCTATAATCTAAATTTTTATCCTAAATGATTGTCCGCTATATATATGTGTGTGTGTGATGGCTAAACTTAATTCTTCAACAATGGATGGATTTGCATTCTCACTTGATTTACATTTCTAGCAGGAATTCACAAGTTGAATCTCAAATGGCCTCACATGGATCTTAGCAAAACACTTGTGTCTCTACAGAAACGACTTCTCTCAAAGATTGCTTCTGGACATGCAGAAGTCACATTTAGCAACAAAAGGTCTAACAGTTTTCCCCAGTCAAAGGAAAAGATCTCTCCTAGACAAGCTTTGGAACAGGAGCATGATGTGTCCTCTCATTCAATCTCCAAAACGGGCATCTTTCGTCAAGCATCTTCAGATTGTGATGAAGAATCCGTGTCTGGATTGAATCAGCAGAACTGCTTGAACATTCTGAGGAATGTTAATTTGACATTTCCACCACTTTTCTCTTCATCATTTGGCCGTCATTCAATAAAAGACAATGAGAAGTATAGCTCAGAAACCAATCATCCACATGGAACACAAGGAAGAAGCACCACACCTAGCATACCAAAACCATCCTGGAGGTGCTTTACATATGAAGAGATTGCTCTGGCAACCAACAATTTTAATCCTGGTACATTTTGATGTGTAATACTTAATCTTACAACTTGATAATCATAATATTTGTAACAGATGAAATTCATACAAGACTTGCTTATTGTACAATTTACAACATGTTTCCAAATGATTCGTTTATAATTATCATTCTGAAGCTCATTTTATGGCAGATAACATTGTTGGCAGAGGTGGGTATGCAGAGGTTTACAGAGGAGATCTCCAAGATGGGCAGATGATAGCAGTGAAGAGATTGGCCAGTGGAAGCACAGATGAGCAAAAGGAGAAAGATTTTCTCACAGAATTGGGTATAATTGGTCATGTCTGCCATCCAAATACTGCTTCGTTAATTGGTTGCTGCATTGAGAATGGCCTACATCTCATCTTTGACTTTTCACCGTATGGTAGCTTGGCTTCTGCTTTGCATGGTAAGGTGCAATGCATGTTTAATTTCCTGTTTTTAGAATTTTCTTCAAGTCTTTTCAATTTGAACAAAAGAAACATTAGTTTAGAACTATAATTTGTATGCATGCTGCTTACAAAAATGATGCAAAAGTTTGAGTTTAACTTGAAAGTTGTAGCCTTATTGGCTTGGGATAAACTACCATCTATTGTGCAATGTAAATTTTTTGAAGCAATTTAATGTGGCAGCTCCATAAAATTTTATAACTTTGTTCTATGTCTCTAACAATAAAACCATAAGAGGTATTGGTACAAAGCATCTGTACATATGCATAAGTATTTATTTTTTCCACAACCATGTCTTTTATATCGCATCAATAAGATCAAAAAAGTGCAAGATCTAAGTATTAATTCCCAATACAGTATAATTTTGTCAGATTGCCTGTTTTCTTCTCTTGCTAAATTTCTTTTCTACTAAAATGAATTTCATTTTTTAATTCACAAATATGTTGAATCGCACGACCATAGTAGAGGCTAAGAAGAAGATATTTTTATCTTGATACCCTCGTCTACAACTGTCTTTGAAATCCATTTATCTTATAATTTTCAACTCTGAGTTGCAGACCTCAAAGGCCAGCCAAAAAGAAATTCTCCTCTTTGTTTGGTAAATTCCTTTCAAAAGCTCTTCTAGTGTGCAACTTGAACAATTTTATATTTCCTGACAACCTCATGGCATTTGATCTGCTATTGAATGAGAGCAATCATTTTCAGGATGTTGTCAAAAGACTAAAAAGCATGTTATTCACAGTAATGACAACAATCAAAAGGCTGTGGCTACTGTATATTTCAGAGAGAAACACTACTTTACCTGATATGGGCATATATAGAAGTTTAAGTACAAAATTAAATTTTGTTGAGATGCAGAGCATAATATATGTGAAAGTATAAAATATAATTAGAGGTTGATCTTCATGCTATTTCCTTACTGAAATATTTCTTATGTTCTGAATACTGACCTGGGGATCTCAATACTGAAACAAGAGAATCAAAATCTCTAACTCAAAGTTTTATTAGGACCAAATACCCAACTTCTGGAATGGCCAATCAGATACAAGGTGGCAATTGGCACAGCAAGAGGGCTTCATTATCTTCACAAATGCTGCCAGCGGCGGATCATTCACAGAGATATCAAGGCCTCAAATGTTTTGCTTGGTCCAGATTTTGAGCCACAGGTATGCAAGCAGATGCCTTAAATGCTGATAATGCAATGCTTTTGCACATACTGAACAATTCGTAAGAGACTTTGTGAATGTTCTGCTTGGCTCAGAGTTTAAGCCATAGGTAACCATGTGTGTACCTTCAATGCTGATAATATGTTGCTTCTGTGTAGACTGAACAATTTACATGGGTTTATCTTTCTTGCCAGTTCCGGACTTTGTTCCAATGGGTTTCAGCCTTCAGGAATTATTGTTTCTCAAACTGCATCCTTTTTTAAATTTAGAGTTACACAATTTCTTCTTATTCAGTTAGAAAACAGTACTTCTAAACACTGAATCTCTAAAGATTAGGTTTTGGTCTATTCCAAGGATTGGAGCTCAAAATCGTCTGAAATACACTTAGAATAATTCTATTCCTCTACTTAGATTTAGGTATATGTTGAAATGGCTATACCATGATAGAGTAGAAGATTAATTGCATATTTTGCAAGCAGTTCTTTATCTTGGATCTCCACTGTGTTAAATATAATATTTGTATTGCACATTGTAGCTGTTTTTGATGAATACATATAATTGTATCTAGTTGGAATAGAAACATCAATGCTCTTTCAGGATTGTCTAAAGCAGACCAAATGGCATTCCCAAGTTTTGTCATACAAACTAAAAAGTTTTCCTGAAAAATGACTTTCTCAATGTGGAACGAGATCTGAATTCTTACAAACTTTGTCTAGGTGTCATTTATCAATCCAATCATTGTGAAAAGGATCCAAGTTTTAGCTTTTGCCAAACCATGTGCATGACACACTGTTTCTTTTTTCATATATTTCCTGGTTTGCCTGTTGCAGATTTCAGACTTTGGACTGGCAAAATGGCTTCCAAGGCAATGGACGCATCACTCTATAACACCCATTGAAGGAACTTTTGGGTAAATAATATTTATTGACATCTTTAAATTATCTGGGCATGCAGTGTCATCAATTTCCTCAAAAACTACTTAATCCTATAATATCTTGTGCAGGTATTTGGCACCAGAGTATTTTCTGCATGGAATTGTTGATGAGAAAACAGATGTGTATGCCTTTGGAGTGCTCTTGTTAGAGATCATTACTGGTAGGAAGCCTTCTGATATCTCTGAGCAGAACTTTGTATTCTGGGTAAGTAAACACACCACAACATGAAGAAAAATAATAATGATGAGCCTATGCAGGAGAAGCAATGCTAACAAAATCTTGAATGCAGAAGAAACAAAATGATAGTACTCGTACAATATAACACAATTACTTAACTTGGGAAACTCTTTCGAAAAAAACCCAGCAAAAATAACAGTCACTGTATTAACCCAACCGTTCATAATATATTAAGATACTTCTTGCTCATGCTAAACCTTACCCCATGTGTGACTATTTATAGGTACATCGCTGTTGGAAACTGCTAAGCAGTATTAAAAAACAATGGATATAAACCATGGGCCAAAAACCACCTATAACAGCCCAATTTTTTTTCCAAATAACCCCTCATATCCCCTAGCCAGGCTACAGTCCTAAGGCCCACTAGATATGGTGGGTTGTAGAACATGCAAAGTATAGAACACATATCCAACAACTCTCCCACTTGTTAAATAATTTGCATAGAGGCCATGCATGCATAGATCAACTACTAAGGGCAGATATGCCCATTGATTTCTTACACTAAGAAAACTTCTCAATACTAATGGATGTCATTAATGAGTCAACATTCTCCAAGGCATCAACCTTCTCCAATAATACCTTTTTTGTCTTCAACCATGTCTCTAACAAAATGATATTACACATCAATATGCTTCATTCAAGCATGATAAGTGGAGTTCTTTGCTACACAAATTGCACTTCCAACTATTACAATATAACTGATCTTTTTGTAAAACCAACATTTGGACACCTCTATAACCATACAGCTTCCTTCCATTCATGAATGGCCGTCGTCTACTGAATTTTGTAAATGACAATGCACCAATTTCCTACTCCTGCTCAACTATCTAACTGAAAGAAAGAAAACTTATAACCACTTGTAGATCTTTGGCGATCAATGTCTCTAGCCCAATCAACATCAACGAATCCTTGTACATCTTCTCGTTTGTCTATCTTATCTTTGGCGATCAATGTCTCTAGCCCAATCAACATCAACAAATCCTTATGCATCTTCTCGTTTGTCAAGTCTTCCTTTGTAGCAGATTGCATAACTAAAAGTGCTATGCAAATATCTGAAGAACCTCTTCACTGTAGTCCTGTGTTCTATCTATGTGTTTGACATATATCTGCTCAAAACTCTCACTGTATGGACAGTATTTGGCCTGGTACATATCATGGAATACATTAGATTCCAACAACACACACGTAAGGAACGTAACACATGTCCTTAATATCCTCTTGTGCATTGGGACATTATTCTATAGATAAATTTAAACCAACAGAAACAGGAACGTTAACAAGTTTGCATTCCTGCATTCTAAACCTTTACTGTATAGTCTCAATATATTGCCTCTAACTCAACCAAAATTCTTGTTCTAATGGTTCTTTTAAATTCTGTGCCCAAAATAAACCCTGCAGCACCAAGATTCTTCATATCAAACTTTGATGACAGCTGAGATTTAACATTGTTGGTCATTCCCTTATTTTTTTGCAATTAACAACATATAACACCAGAATAACAAAATGGTTACTAATCTCTTTGAAATATACATAATGATCAACTTTACTTTGTACAAATCCAAGTCCCAATACATAATTAGCAAACTTATGATACCACATCATTGGTGATGGTTTTAGACCATAAAAGAGCTTCTTCAACTTGCAAACCAAGTTCTTTTTCCTTTTACCTATAAAATTTTCAAGTTATGACAGATTTCTTCTTTAATATCCCCATGTAAAAAAATCGTCGTCAAATCCATCTTTTCTATTTCAAGATCAAATGTAACAACAATAGCCAAAAGAATTCTAATAGAACATAAATTAGCAATAGAAGAAAAATTCTCAACAAAATTAATTCCCTCCTCTTGAGAATATCCCTTGCCACTAAACAAGCTTTGTACTTCCCTACTTTACATTCTGCATTGAACTTCTTCTTAAACACCCAGTTGCAACCAACAAGTTTTCTTCTAATAAGCAACTTGACCAAATCCCCTGTCCTATTTTTGTCCAAGGCCTCCATTTATTCATCCATGCCTTTCTTTCATAATTTGCTTTCCTTTGAATCAAGTGCTTCCCTAACAATAAGATCGTCATCAGTAGCAAATAAAGCAAAAGCATAACAAAATCAAGTGGACTATACCTTTCTAGTTGTCTTCTTTCTCAAATTGATCTCCACAAAATTGAGATATGAGATTCTTCCTCTTTTAGTTTACCTTCTTCTATTGATTCATATTCATATTCAAATCTCCATCTTTTATTTCAAACTGCATCTTTTTTGGTTTTTCTTTTCTTGTTGGTTCTGGTTTTGGAGGCTTTTTAATCTCTTTAAAGATTACATTACGACTATAAACAGTCTTCGTTGTTTCTAGGTTTCAAAGCTTGTATCCTTTTATATCACCTATACAACAAGAGCTGATCTAGATGATTGATTGACAAGATAACACACAATCTTCAACCATGCATCATGACATGAGTTTGTACTTGATGTTAAATATACATCCTCTACTTTTTCAACCTTTTCAAAACTACATTGTTTCTTAAATTTCCAATTTTACCACAATTCCAATATTCCTTCATTGGTCTTCCATGAGATTTAAATTTGCCAGACCTTGTTTGTCTTTCCCCTAACTTGTTTTTATTTCTCTACTGGGAATGACCTCTCATAAATAATGCATCCTCAATTAGATTTTCCAGTGATGTAAAACTTGGCGCCTCGAAGTAAAACTCGTGAGTAATTGCGCGTGGAAATGGTTGGTGAGTTAATTGCAGCTTTACTCGGGGTCGAGTAATGCTAAAAATGTGTGGCAATTTTACCTTAAAAATGTGCAAAGACTCACAATTTTTGCTCTCGACTCGCCAAAAACCCATCCAAAAGGCAACGAGAAAGTATAAATAGGATTCGTGATTTTTTAAAGGGTTTTTGATTTGTTTGACGATGTGAATAGAGAATAAAGGGCACGGCGACGACATGACTACTATCATATTTGTGTAATAAAATTTAAATAACTAGTCCCTTGTTTGCTCTAGGTTCCAACCGCTTCACAATGAAATCTTTGAAAATAGAATCTGAATTTTAATGTCAATTTTACACAATATTTAGTGTTTATTTATTCCAATAAATATAAAGTTGAACCAGTTAATTTGCATACTACTTTTGTTTTAATTAGTTCCTTGTATTTGAATCAATAGGTATTTGTAATGTCCCCATTTTAGTCAGTTCTTGGGAACAGTGTGTTAGCCTATTTCTTGGACCCTTGTGGGCTAACTAGATTGGTTAGAGGGTCAATGGCATTTTCTGGAGGAGTTTTGTCGTTCTCATTTTCAAAGCTCAGTAATTGGCTCAGAGCAGGCATTGGCAGTTCAGGGGTTGACAGCTTCTGATAGCACAGAATTATACGGAGTTTTGAGAGAGTTATGGATTTTTAAGTGATTTGAGTTAATTATTTAACTTAATGCTTTATTATAAAGTCAAATTGACTTTATACATATTACATCACTTAAATATTTCATAAAAGTGATTTAAAATTAAATCATTTATACATTAAGTGGGCACCAAGTATTTAAGTCATAAACTATTGAAAATGACTTAAATGTATTTTAAAATATTTAAAACTTGAAAAGGGCGTCACTTCTTGGAAATTCGTGCCTTTTTGCATATAAGGCATTTTGGCAATGAGAAATTGACTTCTTGAATATTTCGACTTTGCCTTTGAGGTTTTCTCTATGCTTTCCTCTGTGATCAGGGTTTGTGCAATATTTCCATTGGAGAACGCAATCTCTTCGATGTTGAGCATTTCTGAGACTGTGAAAGACCAGTCGAATTAGTGCAACTGTGAGGGCTTCATTCAGAAGTTCTACATGCTTCTATCAGAGTTTTATCATTTAGTATTTACTTGTCTGCAATAAGGAAGGGGGTTTCTTTACCAGAGGCGCCATCTTCAACAGATCTCAGCTTTCAGCTTGTTCTTTGGGTTTCTTCCTTGGCCATACCATTTACTTTGAAATTTGTGCCTTCCTGGAGGATGGCGTGTGAAGCTAGAAGCTAGGGCGCTTTCTTTTTGATTCCTGTTTGAGCTTCATTCTTGGCGACTACTTCTATTAGCCCATTGTATCCTGTTTCAGAGTGGGGAAAGTCAATTTTGGAGGCTAGGCATCCATATATGCCAGTTTTCACCATTCTTGGCTGGCAAGTTGGCTTACTTCTTTAAATAATTAATCTGGAAGCATTCTAGTATCACCTGTGATCTATTTGTTACTGTTAAATAATACCTTTTGCATTTCCATTTTGTAGAAAATAGCTCAGTTTCTCAGTTTATGAGCTTTTATATGATGCGCCCCTTCTCTTCTGTCTACAAACTCTCTTAAAAAACTAAAAAAACACAATAAGATTTAAGAAAAATATAGAGGTTTGAGTTGTGAGCCAGCAGGGCTCATCACAGTATTAGTATTATTAGTATCGATAGCTTCTTTTTATTTTTAAGATTAATGAATAGTATTCATATTCGGACATGATATTCTAAGACGTTATTCTCTTTATATTATTTAAAAAAAACATGATTCTTACTTCATTTTCACATGTGGTTGGCGACTTAGGGCATGTGATGACACGACGACTAGCAATTAAGGTTTTGTGTGGTTTCAAAGGCCTTAATTTGGGCTTGGCGGCAGAGGCTCCGCCCCTCAACTCCACCTTGTATCGCGCCAAGGAGCACCCCATGGGGGTTGCCCTTGGACCTTGAGGCACTGCCCCTTGGCCCCACCAAGGGCGTTGCCCCTAAACCTCCATGAGGGGCACTATCCCTCAACCCCATTGGCATCTCTATTCCCAAATCCCCATTAGTTATTAGGATCTCCTATCAAAAAAGAAAATTGATTACAATGAGGGAGTGATGAGAACTTGGAATATAACTCTTGAGTGTGCTAGCTTAAACGTTATTATCGCACAACTTCCCAAAAATCTCTTTAGATGAGGCAACTTCTACATATGACATGGCTAGTGGAAGTGGCATTGTAACTCATTTAGAGATTGAACTCAATTTTTGGTCTATGGTATGTATTAAACTCTATTTTTGATTTATATATGATGGAAATCAACAATATGCTCTACAAAATTAGTAATGTATGTGCTTTTGAAGAATATTTTTAAAAATTAATGTATTTTAAAATGTTTGATAAAATTGTCGAGTTTTTCCCCGAGTTTTTCCATGTTTCGAGTTTTTAAAATTTTTGGGTCTATCGAGTTATTATCGAGTCCGAGTTTTTCAACTATGAGATTTTCCATGTATCTTTGCCTTGTTTCTTTTGATAATAAGGCTGCAACTACCTCCTCAAGCTTTGAGTTAGATGAGGTAGCACTAATGGCCATAACAAGATTATCTCATGAATTTGGCAAAGAATGTAACAAAGTAATACATTTATCTTCTTCATCCATTTTAACATCAACTAAGGCTAATTAACTTACCACAATGTCGCAAGCATTCAAATTTTGTCATAAAGTCACCATCACTCATTCTAAGAGATTACAACTTCTTTTGAAGAATAAGTTTTGTTTACTATGGACTTTGTCTAATGCATAGACCCTATCTTATCCCATAATTCCTTAGCCTTGGCTTCTCTTGAGACATTCAATAACACTAATTTGAAAGAAACAACTAGATTGAACTTTTCACCTTCCTATCAATCTTCATTTAGTCTTTTGCAGCATACTTGAGGGCTTCTTTCCGAACATAGAAACCCATTGATCTGTATCCACAAGAAGATTTTCCATCTTAAGCTTTCAAAACTTCAAGGTTCAAACTATAAAATTTCTCTATCTCCATCTTTGAAGTGCTTGTCATTCTCCTTCACACACTAGATTCACCTATGCAAAGCTTCTGCTCAAGAAGAGATTTATCATCAAACCAATATGCCCTAGCTCTCAAAGAACTAGCTAAACTATAGCTCTTTTACCAAATGAAGACAAATAATAACGATAAACTTATGTAGGAGAAGCAATGTTAACAAAATCTTAAATGCAATAGAAAGAGAATAATGGCATGCTAACCATATAAGTCAATTATTTACCTTGTGAAAACCTTTCATGAAAAATATCTAGCAAAAACAATACCCACTCACTGGCTTAACTTAAGCTTTCACAATATAATAAGATATTTCTCACTTGAACTTAACCCTGATCCATGTGGAAGTATTTATAGGCACTTACTAGAGGAAATTGCTAAGCAATATTACTAAACAATGGGTGTAAACCATAGGCCAAAAAGCACCTATAATGGCACCAAAAAAATTTATGCATGACCCCTCATATTCCCTAGTTGAAGTGTAGTGCTAGATCCCACTAGGTATGGTAGGGTGTAAAACATGTAGAGTAAACAACACATCCAACACATTAGACAATCACATATGATGCTAGATTAAAGCAACTAATGGAAATACATAGTCACAAGTGCTTTTGTATACTTGAATTGAATTGAAAATATGGAAGTATTGTATTAACATCTTAAAAATAACTAGAAGTTTATCAGATGTGGTTGAGAGTGATGGTAACTACAAGTGCTTTGAATGCTTTAGGGTTTCCATGTTGCGACTCCTCTTCTAATTAGCCATTGGCTATGTTTAAGGTTGGCTCAAGTTCCTTGATGACTAATCCAAAATAGGAAGGCCTACTTTCGGTAACCTATGTGATGAAGACTTCTTTGGTTGTAGATCCTACACTAGAATCTAAGGCTGGGTTTTCTTCTTTTCATAATGGCTCGAAGGAGGCTACATCAATTACTATTAGCACAAGGTTGTTTTGTTGGGTTGAAGCTCCAGTAACCCTTATTCATGGTAGATCAAGTGTTGTTGTTCAAGCCACATGTTTGGTGGGACAAGTGAATAGGATTTCAGACCCATAGAGGCATTCTACTTCATTTGGTCCACAATGGGTAGGCTTAAGTTATCTAAGTTTGTTATGAAAGTTGAGGCTATTAGTCAAAAATGACCTTGATTGATTCCTTGCTCTACGATTCCCCTATTGCTACTCTTAGGTAATGATGTTTTGCAAGAAAAGCCAAATTATTCCAATAAGGGTTTAATATGCACATTTAATAATCTTTAGTGTTCCACGGGGACCCTTCTCCCCGGAAAAACCACTTGTTTCCGAGACGGTGAGACGCCTAGGAAACGTCCCTCCACCATCCCCCCGCCGTCCCCCCGAAGTCCCCTTCTGGAAGACTTCAAGGAAACTTCTGGGAGACTCCAGGGAAACTTCTGGGAGACTTCCAGAAGTCCCCTCCACCCAAGGAAACTCCAGGGAAACTTTTGGGAGACTCAAGGGAAACTTCTGGGAGACTCCAAGGAAAATCTGGGAGACTCCAGGGAAACTTCTAGGAGACTTCCAGAGGCATCAAGCCATTTACTATTAGTATTTACTATTTTGTACTCTGTTTTTGAAGTTTGAAGTTTGAACATTGATGATACAGTGATACTTGATTGTAGTTATGATTCATGAATCATCATTATGAAACTCAAATTATGAAACATCTAGTTCTTGTTGCATTTTCCAATGTCTATATTTTCATTTTGATTTTCAATGTTCAGTGGGTCACTAGTTCAATGAAATGATATATCATTGCAATGTGTTATTGTGTTTAAACTTTAAACTTTTAAGTTTTAAGTTTTGTTTTTATGTGTTAACTTTACTTATTCCTTAGGCTTCTACAGTTATATAATTATATTGTTATACATCTTTTCATAACTAATTTTTCAAGTACTATATGTATTTCAACGCCACCCCTCGCCACCCCCCACCTTCGTCCCCCCACTATCCCCCTGCCGTCCCCAAACTTAGGCCCCCCGTCTCCCATCTCAAAAACACGTCCCCTATTGTCCCCCCATCCCCGTCCCCAAAACTCCGTGGAACACTGATAATCTTTGGCCCAATTTGCCATATTTGCATTCATAGATTTCTTTATTGTGGAAGCCCTTTTTTTACACAAAGCTTTTTATTCTCTTTTGCACATTGGCGGAAGATGGAGCCAATATTTTAGAGAAAGGTCTATGTTTTTGGTGAAAAGTTGTTCTACTTCTTAAACCTTGATATCTAGCATTCAACCCTCTCATAAAATCCTTCTCGATGTTCCTTGTGTGGGTTAGGTTGCCTTATCTTCTGCTATAGTTTTGGGTAGATTCATGTGTTTTGGGGATCAAAAATTCCTTGAGAACCTTCTTGGCTCTTTCTCCAAAGATGGATGCTCCTACCCAACCTACTTTTGCTCAAATTCAATTAGAGGTTGATATCTCAAATGGGTTACTTGTTGAAATTTGGCTGCAAGTTGAGGATCACATCTAGCAACAATAGATCAATTATTAAAAAATAGCTTTTCAACACCAAAACTGCTTTGGGGTGGGCCATTTAGTTGTAGATTGTTTAAAGGACACACCCAAGATCCAAAGGCGTGATTAATGATGGAAAGATGCTCAACTCTTGAATTTGCAAGTTTATGGGGTTTCGGAAGATGCTCCTAGGCACCCCTATATCTATGATATTTTCACTCCTATTACTGCACCTTCTCACCCTTCAGCTAACAAAGAGGTCCCTTCTGCAACAATCTATACTCCTTAGGCACTTTCCCGCTCACCTCCATTATTCTCTAAGGTGGTGTGGTTTTCTTCTGTTGAGTCACCACCTCTTTCCTCTAAAGTTGTAGGATCTAAGACTCCAGTTGTAGAGGAGCCCCCTATTGTCTCGATTTCTCCTCCTCTATCTAGCCTCATTGATGCATTAAGTGCAGAGACCACTATGGCTTTACTTGAATTTCAAGATGGTTTTGTTGATTGTGTTGTAGCAGCTACCTATGGAGGCAGATCTGTCTCCACAACACTCTCTTGAGGACGATAATGTTGGTTGGACTCTTGTTTTGAACAATAAGGCTGCATCTAGGAAAAGGAATTCTAGTGAAATGGTCCTTTGATCCTAAAGGAGAAGGAATGTAGTGTAGCTCTTTTCTGGGCTTGTTCCCTTTTTGGGATAATTCTTCTCAGTTGATTGGTGCAAGGTTGGCTGGCCTGTTCTCCAGCTTTCTACCTGTTTCACTCCTTTAGGATTTGTTTAAACAGGCTATTTAGTGTTTGCTTTTGTATGGTTTCTGTTTTTAGTTCCTGGGTTGGGGCCCCTTAATAGATCCCTGGAATTAAATCCAAAAAACAATCTTGAAAATACCCCATATGATCTTTATGTTGTAACTCAACTGGAATTTACACAAATTTTCCATTATCAACACCACACAGTAAATTGAGAGTTGCATAAATTTTCAAGATGCTATGTTATCTACCTACATTCTAGATTATAACACGATCATGAAATATATACTGTCCTCAAACTTTCTTGGTTTATTTTACATTGATCTTTATTTTAATGGATTATGAAGCTTCTGATCATTGCATATCATTGTTTGCAAGTCCATCACAAGTACATACATAAACTTTCTATCTCTTCATGTCCCCTTTGCTACTAGATGTTGTGAGTTTACCCTGAATTGACATTATTTATGTAAAGAAATGTACTCTTGAAGGTGTTGCTGGTGAATATGTGTGATCACCAGATTAATCTAACGTTAGAGAAGTGATCTTATCATTAACTTGCTGCCAAGACTTCAACAAGAACTTCATTTGTATCAAATCTCTAATGACCAATGCTGTTTTAGCCCAATCTCCTTCTATTACTTGTTCCATAGGCCAGTGTAGCATATCACCTCTCCCTATTTGTGATCCAATTTGGGTCCATATGCTTTAGTTTGACCAAAAATATATCATAATTTATAAACTGGCATAGAAATTCCCCTTTCAAAGATATTGTCTAGCATCATAATGTGAGGAATTTGTCTTAATTCCCAATTTTCCTATTAAGAATAATTTATGTCTCTTTTTCAACTTCCTTCCATGAATCTTTTTGAAGGCCTGGTCTCCGTGTTGAAAAGGCATACAACACAACCATTTGCACTTGCAGTTAAATTTTGAAAAGGAACTCAAGCTTCTATATCTAAAACTGAAATATCCTACATAAGTTTTGAAAAGGAACTCAATCTTCTATATCTAATGCTGAAATAACCTACATTTATTTAGCTGCTTGTGCCTAAAATGGAAGCAAATGGAAACAATCCAAATCATTTTTTCACTATCTTGAGAAGCTATAAAACCTTCTTTTATATTTTAAGCTAACTTCTGCTTTTGCTTGGTTTTTTTCAACTCAACATAAAAATAGTTAATTATTTCTCAGATAGATATCTTAAAAACAGCTATTCCGTGCTAAGTTGTACTGATTTTGGTGCAGGTAAAGCCTCTTCTGGAGTCTGGAAATATTTCAGAGCTAGCAGATCCTCGACTTGGTGGTCAATATAATATCCATCAAATGCAAAGAGTGGTTCTTACATCATCTCTTTGTATAAGGCAGTCTGCAATTTGGCGTCCATCCATGAGTGAGGTGAAATTCTGAGTCATCTCTAATCCTTTTAAAGATTTTCGGTACTCATTAGAAGGCATGTTTCTGCCCTAGAATGGTTCCAAAGAAACTTCCCTAAAAAAGCTTTAAAAAGGGCGGATGCAGCATCATAAATAGCACTATATTTAAAGAAAATTTGTTTATCTGTGCTCATCCTGGAATGATGTTTCCTTTTTCTCTCAGGTGCTGCAGCTGCTAACAGATGTGCAGAGCCCAGAGCTACTAGAAAGTTGGAGACTCCCAGCTTCTAAGGCAGATGAAGTTGATGACTACATAGATTTTGATGAACAGGAGTACAGGCAAAGACTCCAAAGTAATTATTCCTCATACTAGGTGACCCGTCAATGTACCATCTCAAATTGGATATCGGTGATTGGTGTGCCTTGTTATGCCTTGTTCTACACTCAGAGAAAAAACATAAAAAACAAATGATAAAGGAACCACCCTCTCAATATCAATGTCAGCCAAATCATAGACTGAAAATTGTAGCAAAAGATCATTTTCTTTGTGTACAAGTAGAATAATTTATTCTATTCATATAAATGTAAATTTAGCAACAGTTTGCGTAATATATAATAGAGAAAAAGAACAGATTACCTTTGGTTATTAATGTACATAAAATTTTGTACGAAAAAATTGAATAATCTACTATGTTTTGTTTTCTATTAGAAACAAATATAGCAACTTAATTTACAATTGCAGAGAGGTTATTGCTTTGTGTTAAAGGAATATTAACCTAAAGATAATCAAGCATACTACCTTTAGTAAGGGTATACCATTATTGGACAACCTTATATTTTACAGTTGATCATAATGTTCATCCAACACCACCAAGTACCAACAAATCCTTGCTATTTCTTTATTGAAATATCTAGGCAGGTTATCCACGTGCGAAGAATGTCCTGTCAATTGATCTCTGTAAGAACATTCCATAGGGAGGATCAGTGCTGGAATTTGACAGCCAAAGTACTGGACCTTGAACTTTTCTTCTAGTTGAAATTTTCCAAAAGTTGGGAAACTCTACTTTTGCTATTGCCATTCAATAGGTCCCTAAACCTACACCAAAAGTTCTGAAATGAGGTATTCCTATAATAAATCTCTGACAAATTTATGTATAACCAAAAGAATGATACAGCCATCAGAAACACCTGAAAATTGACAAGCCACACTACTGTCAACAGAAATTAAGGTTCTTCTATCAAAAGACATCCAAGTGGCTTTTATGAACTGCCCACCAGATGAGGTTATCAAGAAGATGATAAACCTAGAGTTCCAAACTTTTGCAAAGTTGCCCTTCCTACAGAAAATATTGAGCATCCTAGAGTTCCAGGAAAACAAAAATACTCTCTGACAATGCACAATTCATACATACTCATTTCAAGCTAGAATGGCTTAAAAGCTTCTACTACCAAATGAAACATACAAAACTTTATGCATTTATTTATCAACACACACTCATTCATCCAAACCAATAGATCACAACAGAAGTGAAATACTACTGAATCAAGTGAAATTATTGCTTGTTCATTAATTCAATTGACAGTTGCAAAGGAGCTCCATAATAAACCCAACTAGGAGTAAATGCCAGCTTCAAATGGCTACCCACATGATGTATGAGATAACAATGAATATAAACACAGGGCTAGTGATCACACAAAAGAGAACTTTACCTTCATGTTATCTTCCGCTCTAAATGTTGATATGAACAAAATGTCCATTCCCTCTTAGCATTCCATGCAATGTAAATAAAGGAAGTATATGAATGCAGTACGAATGCCAAGCTGTTCAGCCATAATAGAGCAGTGACATACAGAGCTACACAACATGTTATGTGTTCTGATATTTCTATATTCAACAAGAGTGCAATTGTAGATTCAATGAAATAAATGGCAAGTTTATCCAAAATCAACAGTAGATCCAATAGATCCAGGAGATGGCAGACTCACATAATATCAACAGCTGAACATAGCTCATAGCAGATTAGCAGATTAGATGAAGTGTACAGATCCAAAATCAGAAATATAGATGAACAGATGATGAATACTTAAGTATTGAATGAAAGAAGAGCTGCTTTGAGGGCCAAACTCCCAAAAGCACTCTTGATGCCTAACAATTAACTATCTAGTTCTCATATGTAGATGATATTAGGTTGGGATGAACCTAGAGCTGACTATTCAGAAATTAGAAAATCTAGAAAGTATGATATAACTAAGTCAAAGGTTATGTGAGCCACAGGTCGGCTGTTCCATAATGAGGCATGGTGACCCATGGATTGTTAAGGACATTACAACAATAAAATCGAAGTTTGAAGTTACCATTATACCCTTTCCAAAACCAGCAAATAAAATAGAGATCAACAAATCAGCATGTTAAGAGGATCTTCCTCCACAGAAAAACCAACCCCTTAAAGGTCTACAATATGAGAGATGCTACTTATTTCCACTTTCTTCCTCATTCCTCACATGGCCTGTTGACCAATTTTTTCCTACGTACACTCAGACCTCATAATTCATTGGCCAGCATTAGCTGCAGCTAGCACACCAATCTGCCCATGGCAGCAAATCCCAAGGCCATCTCACTTGAAGTGCACAAGGATCTGAAAACCCAATGCTTGTCCTGCCATGCAAATCACACACAAAAACATATAGATGTAGACACGAAGAATGCATGAAGATATAACACAATACTTGGAACTTGGAAGCTTCCATTATCACATCATGAGTGCACAATCATGGTCTCCCTTGCCCAAGTAGATCTTCACTCCTCTTGCCTCCTAGCTCTCCTCAAGCTCACTACAAAAATGGATCAATCCTCTAATCAACTCATGCTCCCAAGTGAATAGGAGGCTTACTTATAAAGGCCTGCAAGACCCTCCCTTACAACAAATATTAATTGAGCAAGCATTAATTACCTATGCAATTATTTAATAATTGTATTTTACAATATTCAATGATTTCCTTAATGTGCAATTATTAAATAATTGCTTACAATAGTAAATGATTTTTCTGATGGCTCAAATATGGTGTCAACATTCTCTCAATGCAAATAATGTATTCCATCCTCAAAATACTAGAAGAATAATCTACGGATGATAGACTCTACAACGGCTGACAACATCAATATGCTCTCCACCTCCTCTTTGCAAGAGCTACAACAATAGGCACACCTCACTTCTTTACACACATACCTCCTATCTCTCACGTGCGGTGCTTCCTTGCTCAACCAATCAAAACCCAAACTAACAAATGAATAAAGATTGGAATAGCATCACAAAAACTCAAACCAAACCCAACTTTGGAAATCATCACACACAATAAAAATGAAAGCAACCAACATCAAACCATGAGGTGCATCATCTCATGCAGATGCTCAAACTAAAGGGAATCAAGAACTCTATCCAACAATGAGTAAATGGCTGGAGACTTGTAACATCCACAATCAAAACATCTCTACCATCAATGTGCCACTTGCACACTCCATCAATTCTATCCATACAAATTCCCAATTGTTTATTATAAAAGTGAGTTAACAAACCACGACCATCAAAAATCCATCATGCATCATACAACAAAATCCGAATCCTATCAAAACCATTCTCTCTAATATGATGCACAGGTGCACATCTCAGAACAAATCATACACAACCACAATATTACTATGTGCATTATTCACAACACACACACACCAACAATCCATTGCTACAATAAAATTATCAACTTGAAGGAACATTTCCATAGCAAACAAATAAATCCACATCAAGACTTGAGCAAACTCAGTGGTCAATCAAGCCACCAATAATGTCATCAATCTTGCAGTTCATTCATAAAAATCTTGGCACCAGATCCATCTATTACTAAAATCCATAAGGCAAAGAGAACCATACCAACATGAAACACACAAATGCAAAATAAACACCTTGATGCAATCGGCCTAGTGCAACCCTTCCAAATGTTGGCACACGATCCATAAACACTGACATGTACTATATCATGAGAAAATAGAGTGCAAAGAGTGACACAAATATCCCCATGTATAATTATGGCTCTATACTCTCAACACACAATAATCATCCTCTCATGTGCTATAACAAGTTACTCCATCCCCAAGTGCACAAGAGCATAAACTATAAATGATCAATCTGGCAAGTATATACCACACAAACATCTTACTTCTACATGCACCATATCCAAATATCACAAGGCATAAGAATCTTGCATAGATACCCCTATAAAATGGCATCAACTAAATATTAACAACCCATTTCCATATAGATGCCACATATGCACATACACCATAGAGAGAAGAGAAGTCTAGGCACTCAAAAGTAGGTGGTTCTTGTTATGTCTTGCATACAAACCCCATAGTTTCACTTAGAAAATCTGGGAACACCATTTTTGTTTTTGCCTTCTTGTCATTCTTTTCATCTTCTTTGTGGTCAAATTGTTAGTCTAGGCATTGTTATCTCCACCACCTTTAGTTTTCTTCACTATTTTGTGAAAGGTTGCAAGCTCTCAAAAAATCTCGAAACCCCCTTTAGGTTCTAGAACTTTCAAAGTTCCTAGAACCTCCTTTAGGTGCCACAACCTTCGAATTTCCCGAAACCCAACTTTTCCCATAACTATTAATTGTTTCATTGATTCCTCTTTGAGCGATGGGTCCCAAGAAGAAAGTTCCAAGTTCGCCCTAACACCTGACTCACGCCTATGCATTTATGGTTCACACATATGGGGTTTTCTCAAGGGCATATATATCGTTTTGCCTTTCCACTTTCACCCTCAATCTTGCATTTGAGTTTTCTTTTGTTCTTGCCTCCATACTATCCCAGTGCATTGTGTGTGGTTAGACTTGAGAACAATGTTCATGGATTGATTGGCTTAGGGGTGGATTGCGTTCGTTTGGCATTTTGAACATTTTAGTTTTTGACTCAGGAGTTTGCTTAGTGCAAAAGGTTGGTTTTTTCCTTCTCCTATGTTTTGTATTTCATAATTTCTCCCTTCTTATCGTTGTTGGAATCTTGTATTTGCAATTTGGTGGGTGTTTTATTTCCATGGTTGCTTTATGGTTTCTCTAGTAGATTTTCTAGTTTGCTTGATTTTCGATTTGTTTAGTTAGGGCTTATTAAGTTTAGGGTTTTGTTTTAGCATTTGTCTTAGTAGTTGATTTATGCTAGTCTTAGTAGGATCTATAGGGTGGAATGTTTGTAGTTGATTATGTTGTGAGATTCTTGGCTTTCCCCTAGTATAGCATCATGAGATTTTAAATCTACGACCTCTAGGTCCCATTTCCCTTCACACCCCCACACCTACAATACCTTCCTTTTGACCTTTTGAACCTCGGGTCCAAGTGTGGAACTTGAACTTGAAACCTCATGTTCCACGTCCATGTTCCCATCCATCTTCCAAGCCCTGCATACCCTTTGAATGAGTTTTTACTCAAACCTTGAGTTCGAATGGAAACAAGAACTTCGTAACTTTGAGTTTGATTCTCATATCCCACCCCCCACTCCCCATGTTAGTATCGCCCTTCATTCCTCATGAGCTTCGTAGTCCTTTACAAACTTGGAACATTGGTTCTAGGTCTACATTTCCCCTTGTCTCCTAGTCTTCACATGCACTAACATTTCTACCATTTGCAGAACCCAAACACCAAAGTTCACCAAGAACTTGGACCCTTAGGTTCCAATGTGTTCCAACCTAAGACATGCTTCCCACTCACAATATGCCTTCCTTATCATTTCCTTCTAGATGCCAAGGCCCAATTGGAATCTAGAACCTAGGTTCCAAGTTCTAAGGCCTTCTCACAACCTAACATCCACGTCTGACTCATAATAAACCTTTCATGTTGTTCCCTATCAAACTTCGATGCCCAACAAGAACCTAAAACCATGTTCTAAGTTCTTGGTTCGCCCCCTAACCCAACGCCTACGTATGTTATCTCTAGGTTTTGGGTTCCTATTCCAACTTGACTCCCATACCCGACCTATCTCCAAACATTCAATTTATTGGTGAAAATATTTAACCCCTAGGATCATTAGGGATTCTTCCAAAAGGTTTTCTAGCCTCAATAAGACTTCCCTTAAATACCTATAACCTTTAGAAGCCTAAATAATTGATTAATCATGCAAAAATGGAGAACTTATTGGGATTCTTGGCCCATTTGCAGGATGACTGATAAAGCTAAGAAACTTGGCAAAGTACCAACCACCATGAAGTACAAGTTTCAAGGAGTCCCAAGGATCTTCAAAATTGGCTCCACCATTCAAGACATTACAGACACCATCCCAGGGCATATTAACTTGAAGGGCTTCCGTTAAAGGACATTTGTGATGGTCATACTTTGAGATCAAGAATCATTGCTAACTCTGGATTGGTAGACATAGTTGGATTGCCTACTATTGTCCAAAATCTTGAATTGCTTCTAGCTTGTGCCCAAGTTTATGATCCAAACACAAGGACATCAAGGGATCCTAATGGAAGTGTTGTCTTGGATATTTTCTCTTAACATCACAACACACGTCTTTTGTCTCCCATTCAAGGCAACATTGACAACATTCACAGAAGAGAAAGCTCAACTAGCATTTGAGAAAGATGAAGAGGATCATGTAAGACACCTCAATAACTCTTGGTTAATGAAGGCAAAAAAGACAACAATCAAGATTCCCAAGAGCCTAACAAGATCAAACTTCCAAGGAGAGATTGGTGATATAATCACACTATTTAATAAGGTTATGGGTAAGATAGATTCCAAGTCATATCACACCTAGATGTATCATTTTATACATATGATCTTGAAGGATGTTGAATTTATTGATTGGGCTCAATTGGTAAATGGCAACTTACACCAACAATTGACCATTGTCCAAGCAACCAAGAAGTTTACAATGACATCATATGTCATTAATCTATTGGCAAGACAAGCCAACATCCCAGAATTGACTACAAAAAGTATGTTAGGGGAAGGGGAATGGACATCAAAGAGTTTGGGAATACTACACCCAACTCGAGTATCAGGTATCCTACAAGCACTTCAAAAGGGTCAATGATGCATTCATTTTCCCTATCATAAACAAGCCATCTAGAGATGACACCATTAGAATTTTAGTTGAGGCGAAATAGTTGATAGCTAGGTGGAGACATTGGTTTATCCAATTCCCCAAATCTTCATATATCATAATCTCAGGTTTTTCTCGATCACCATTTTTGCTCCCAAGATTTTGCAATAACAAGGTTATCCAATTGGAAGTTTCCAAACATATTTTGGAAATTCAAAATAAGTTTACAAAGAAGCACAAACCAGGAGTTCAATTTCCTTTTGCCTTGGGTTTTTATAATTTCCCAATTGTGGTATGTGCTAGGGCCTCTAAGGAGGAATTGTCTTTTCTAAACTTA
This sequence comes from Sequoia sempervirens, assembly GCA_007258455.2. NCBI lineage: Eukaryota > Viridiplantae > Streptophyta > Pinopsida > Cupressales > Cupressaceae > Sequoia > Sequoia sempervirens. The sequence goes on along the minus strand of VDFB02000017.1, from coordinate 100,172,167 downwards.
AGTCATACAATACACATGCAAGATATGATCCTGATGGCAAAGTTGAGAAAATTTTTTGGGCCTAAACTTAGACATAAAGCCACCATGGAGGACTTTTGGGTTGATTGAAAAAATGACCATGATGTCAAAAAGAGGAGTTTTTGCAAATTGACAATCAAACAAATGAGGGACATGAACATTGGAGAAAATATCTATAAAGATCTAACTAATGATAGAAATATATTGAATCCCACTTACGATCTCCAAAATGTAGATAGCATGTCATTGCTTGTGATTAATTGTATGGTTGCAAAAGAAAATGATCTAAAGAAGATTAATCAAAACGTAGAGAATTTCAGTTTGGTTTGATTGGAAGCAATGAAGGAAAACTCAGAAAGGGAAAAGAGAAGAGGAAGAAAAAGAGCGATCCACCCACCACGCTCAAAAGGGCTAAAACAAAAGGAGTGGGTCAACTTGAGAAACGGAAGAAAGTCTTTAAAAAGGAAAGGAAGATAAAAGACGTTGTTGATGCAAGAGTTATGGCAAGGTTTGAAGCAGCCCCATTGCAACAAGCTCATCCTGATTAGTTGGAGTTGATAATACCAACCCCATCACTCTTTATGGATAAACCAAGGAGGGCACAATTTACTTCATCTCCTTCTTTTGAGAGAATTCCCTCTCCTTAGAAGACACCAATAGGAATGCCAATTTCCCATGCACTATCATCATCAATAGCACAAGAGAATGATGAAACAGAGACAAAGGTCACAAATGAGAAACTAGTAAAAAAAGTGGAAGAATAGTTGAAAAGGGGAGAACAAATCCTACAAACTCCTCATTCTCCTCCAAGTAGAACATAGTCTCAACACAAGACTATATCAATTGAGGATACAGGGGATGACAATGATAAAATAGGGAGACAAGAAATATTTCGAGAGGTTGATCAACTAGTGCAGAGTCCACCAACTTCTCAAGATCATCAATAGAAAGTGCAAACTCCTCAGAGTCTCGCACAACAACAACAACAACAAGTCCAAAGTGATACAACAATACATAATGTCCCTTAAGGCCCAACTTGGTTGAAGTTAAATTTTGTAGCCAAAAGGCAAAATGTTCAAAAAAAACCTATGGATTAGAGGTAGTGACAACAATGATTAGTAAGGACAAATCTAGGAAGCCACCCAAGATCCTCTTAGCCATCAAAATGAACCAAAATGGAGAAAGGATTGTTGAAATAGCAACTTCTATAGCGAATAAGGATGCTCAAGATACGACTCCTTGGGACTATCAAGTTACTTAGGTAAATCTAGGTAAACAAATGAGAGAAGAAGAAATAACTTCTTTGGATACAACTATTGAGTCCTTGAAGTTCAGAGTGGCAAAGGAAGAGAAGTCAAAGAAAGAGATCAAAGAGCAATTACAACTACTCAAAGACTTTATCAAAAGTTTGACAACTCCTTTTGCTTCTCAAGAAAGTACCTTGACAAATGCACCAATTTTGATCTCTAAAGCAAAAGTGGATACTTTACAAGAGATGAAACAAAAAGCATAGGCTTTAGATAGTTGGAGAGACACATTTTTGGTTAAAGCATGTAAACAAATAGAGTATGGATGCAAATTTCATAGACAAATTTATCAATTGAATCAAAAAATGGGGAAACTTCTTGATCTCATGAGGAATCAGGATGATCTATGTGAGATAAATCTTCCTCGAATAAGGGAAATAAATAAAATCTCTCCACAAGAATTGATATCCAACAAAATTTTACAACTTGAGAACTCAAATTTTATTGAGAAGACCAAAAAAATGATATCCTTCAAGAGGGACTTGATTGCTTGGTACATGCGTACAATCCCCGAAGAGTAAGAAGAATTGAATAAGGTTAGAGATAATTTTGAAGATTTTATAAGTTTAGTAATCAATCCCAAGTTGGTTAATATGGAACAACATGAAGTCAAATCTGCAAAAGAAATCCAAGAAGTTATGAAAAGCAAAGTTGATGAATCAAGGAATGAACTAGATGCAAACTCACTGGTCCAACTTATGTAACTCAAGTTAGATTTCAAAAGTTTTAATGAAGACTTGATGGATATGAGTAATCAACTAGATTTTTCCCAAAAAATGTATGAGAATTTTAAGTTCAAGTTGGATTTTTTGCATGGTCCCAATAGTGACACTTTGGATAAATGTTTGAAAGCTTACATTGACTACAAACAAAAGCAAAAGGCACAAATAAATAAATTATTTTAATTGTAATTCAATAAAGACTTGATGTAAAATGGGTTCCACTTATAGCTTATAAAGTGGTTCTTATATTTTAGGCATAATCAAGTGGTCATTTAGAGTTATGCATGAGCTCGTATAATGTGATGCATGTGTTAACTTTTGAAGACTAGAGTTAGAGAGCTATTTTTGGATTATGATATAAAGTTAGGAGTATTCGCATGAAAGTCTTAACTACAGATAATGCATGATAATTGCATCTTTTTAACTCCTCTTTTTCCTATAAAAGGAGGTATCATAGATTGTACAAGGGTTGGCTCTTTTGGTATTTATTTTTGTGAGACATCAATAGTTAGTAACATTTCCTTTTTTGCAATAGCTAGAGAAACTCTGGAAGGAGAAGATTGAAATTTTGGTGTAGTCAAGCTTGTTGGAATTGAGAAAGATCATATCTTCTTTAACTGTTTCTTGTCTCTTGAATGGTAGAGTGCACTTATCTGTTGTTATGCTTTACGATCCGTGGAATTTGAGATCATTGAAATTGAAAATCTCTTATTGAGTTATTTAAATTTACATTAAATTTGCATGTGGAATACAATAATCTGATGAATATACTTTGGTTTCTCTAAAATCCTTTGAAGGTTGCACTTGCTTTGTTGTTGATTGAACGATCTGTTGATCATAATATTGTGAGTTTAAAAAATTAACTTCTCATATTTTTTTGCATGAAAACTGGAGTCTTCAAATCAAACCATTCATTTCATTTTACCTCTTGGTAACCCAATTTCATTTGCATTTATTTACAATATCTTAGATTAGGTTAGAATAGAACTTTTAAAAACAAAGAAAAATCAGAAAAACAGAGAAAAAATATTAAAACCCACAAAAAGAAGAATCATTTGAGGAGAAACTTGTTCTTTAAAGTTTGTGAACAATCAAAGGCCCCTTGAACAAACTATCCACAATTGAACACTGAGCTACCCAACACAATTGAGACCCAACTATAGAGACCTTGGAGATAATAAATCTTAGATTTGTTATCTTTTCAAGAGAGGTAGAGTAATCTTCCTTTACCTACGTTGAACCGTGTCAATTTGGCCATCAACAATGGTGCTACACATAAAGACATGGTTCTTGATGATGTGGCATCATCCCCACAAAAAGATGTGCTCCCTATTTCTTTAAAATTGATTGTGAATATCATACAAATGTCATTTTATCATATAAATGAGTATGCCATATCTTAAAAATATGCTCTATATGGCCTATGAGGTGATGCCATCCATTACCATTGAGATCCCTTTATGTGGCACCATCCTTCCATAGTAATGTGCTTTTTACAAAATAATATTCATACTTTATAGTAAGTGGTGCTCCTCACATCCATGTTGTTGGTGTAATATTTTATTCCCATATATCATATCCTAAGTGTGATATTGCACCTGTTTAATAAGTTTACTTAGGATCATTAGGATATTTAATTATTCTCACCTAAGAAGCTAATAATAACATGTCTAGCTTATAAACTCATGACTAATGGTAGTTAGGTGCCGCCTCTATTTAGTCAAGGTCATCTCTGTCTTGATCAATTTGAGTGAGTTGATCCATTGATTGACAATTAAACTGCTGATTTCTTAGTTAGACTGAGTTAACTCACCTCTCGATTAAAAGTCATTGAGAGTTAACTCATACCTCTTAGACTCGTCATCTCCTTGATGCATGCATCTAGATGACCTATCTATATGCACTTCATCCATTTATTTGATGGTTGATTGGATTGATTTGATCCCATCATTGACTTCCCCTATTTTGGAATGGATCATGTTAATACATATTGCAATATTTTGTTTTATGCTTGCAACTATTGTAGCTTTCTTCATGTACCAAGATTCAAACTCCTATAATTGGATTCCCATCAAATCTTACATAGTATTAGAGCTTTGTTGGTGATTGAAGTTTCTTCGTGTCCATTAAGGAAAGAGGATTTCGTCTGGATCTTTGCATCGAAAGCTTCACGTCACTGAATTTTGAATTAGTTCAGAGCCTACCATCATTTTCAAAGCAGATGAGAAACAAAGGTTTGTCTTTTGTTTTGTCCAATTTGAACACTTGGAAGTCATTTTATTTAAGTTTGTAGTTGCATATATTTTGGTGTCTTTGTGAATAGCTCAATTTTTGGAGCATTTTGGCACAAAACAAAGTGCACTATTGCATCTAGAGTGGCCAAATACGTAGAAATCGACATAAAATTTGTTGAAATCGAAGCAAGTAAAAAAAGACAATCTTTTTTAATCTAGGGATGTTGTATAGCCTCCCTGAGTTGCATTGTACAAGATTATTAAAAACAATTATTCTATACTTCTGTGAAAAAACTAAATCAAAAATTAAAGAATAGCATTAACTACACTTCATTAAAAAAATTTAAAAAACAATAAAAATTCTCCCCTAGCTAACAACCACCTCCATTGGCGACTTAGCCAATCCACCACCCACCCTCCGTTGGACCAACAAGGTGTCCTCATTAAACCTTTTATTTTGGTACCTGATCTTTGAAAGCTTCATATGTGTTCATTTTTTAACCAATTTTTGAGCCAGATTTTTTATTCTAGGCTATTTTTTTGCAAATTTCACAATGGTGCAAAGGGTTTTTGCTTTTGGTGTCTTGATTTTCTAAAAATTGCAGATTCTCATAGATGATGTTAAGTAGTTCTCCTTTTGAGAACTTCTAGGGCTCTATTCAAGCTCATACAATAACATTGTTTTGTATAATTTTTTTTAAAAGTGCATAATTTTCCATGTACTTCTCATTGATGTAATCTAATATATCTCATTTTGTATAAAGAAATTGTAGTTTCAACTTTATGGCCTATTTTGGCATTTATAACAAATTGAAATCAAGACCGCTTGACTACTTTGGCAAGTGGCAACTATAATTGCACTAAATATAAAGTGTCATCATTTTAGATTTGTTGGGAAGGTCTCATAATTGAATTATTTCAAGGCGTATTTATAAATGCACTCAATTTACAAAGTGCCATAATATCATGTACTTGTCTTTTGGGGGGGTTTACACATGGACATTTTGTAATTATTTACTACAAAGTAGTTTCATCCTAGGGGGACTTTATGCATAGGCTCCTAGTGTTTGTACCATAGTAACGAGACTCGCCATGACTCGCCATGACTCGGCGAGTCCCGGGCCGAGCCAGCCTGGCCGAGTCTGGGGAGCTCGGACTCGGACACGCCGAGTCCAGAGCCGGACTCGCCAGACTCGCCCAGACTCGGAGAGTCCCGACCCTGTGACCCGGCCGCGGCAGCAAGAAGTTAAAACACTAAAAAAACATAAAACTAAAAGTTAAAGTTAGTTTTTTTTTTGTTCTATATGTTCTCTCCAACCCTAAAAGCAACTTCATTTCACTCTTTTGGCAAAATAGGAGGAGAAGAGAGAGTTGTGAAGAAAAATAGGAGGAGAAGAGAGGGCAACCAGCAAATTGTTTAAAACAAAAGCAAGGTCATATATCATTTGGGAAGCTTCATACTGCTAAGGAGGTGCATTGAAAGTTCATTGCTAGTGATGGGAGGAGTTTGCATTGCATTCCAAGCCAAATCTAAGAGGTAAGTTTGATTTTAATGGTTTTTTTTGTGTTTTTTTAACAAATAATTCATTGTAATTTGTAAAATCATTGTTTTTAAATTATTATAGTTTGCATTTTTATTTACAAACCCTACTTGCAACTTAAATAATTTTACAAACCCTACTTGTTATTGCAGCCACATTCATTTGCAAATCAAACCATATTATTATTTTCACAATGTCTCAAACCCCAGTCAGAAAAGACCCTGCTTGGAAACATGCTGAAATCTTTCCCGGAATGAAAAGAGGAGAAGCAAAATGTAAATACTGCAAAACAATATATCATGGAGGCATAAATAGATTGAAATACCACCTTGCACGCATACCCATCCATGATGCAGTGGGCTGCACCCTAGCACCTATTGAGGCTGTTTGAAGTGCAGGTGCAATTAGAAAATTTTGAAAGGCAAAAAGAAATTAGAAAGAGACAGAGGGAGGAGTTGGCAGGTGTTGGAGTTGGACAGGGACTTGGTGCTGTTGGAGATGCTTCTTCCATGCCTCCATACCGTCCTAGTGCTAGTGCTGCTAGTGCTTCTGCTTCTGCACCATCTATTCCTATGCGTACTCCTAGTGCTGGTGGCGCTGCTACTGCTAGTGGTAGTGGCAGTATTAGCCCTAGAGTTCGTAAATCTAGGGTGGACTCATATTTTGTATACTCCTGGTTCCTCGCTTGAGAGCATGGGTTGGAACAAGGATGGATAGCTTGCAGACTTTTGGTACTTACCATTCCCTTCCATGTAGCCAGGTAATTCTTTTTTCGTTTAATTGTTTTAAAATTTATATTTAAATTTTATTGTTTTAGAATTTAGATGTATCTCACTATCGAATTCAAATTTAAAGTTAAAAACTTAAATCTTTTCATTTTATGACATGTTTTAGGTCTCCTTTTTGGCAAAACATGGTTGATGCAATAACCATATGTGGGGCGGGGTTCAAAGCCCCCAGCGAAGATGAATTAAAGGGCCCACTTTTGACTCAAAAGGTGGCGGATGTGAAAGCACAATTAGAGGAGCAGCGTGTGCAATGGAGGAGGATTGGTTGCACCATCATGACTGATGGTTGGACCGATAGGAGAAATAGGACGCTGTTGAACTTTCTAGTTTCCTCTGGAGGTAATTGTACTTACCTTAATACATTGATATTTGAATTTGATTTAGTGATTAATAATTTAATAAGGCTGATTTATGTTTTTAATTTATTGAATAATTGGTAATTTGGTTTTGCTTATTTTTTCTCTGTCTTCATTCCATTGATGCTTCCGCCCAATTCAAAAATGCCACATACTTATGTGAGGCTATAGAGGAGGTGATAGCCGATGTGGGGGAAGAAAATGTAGTTCAAGTGGTGACTAATGCAGCAAATTATGTTGGTAGACACCCAACTATATTTTGGACTCCATGTGCCGCCCATTGCATTGACCTCATGATGGAGGATCTTGGCAAGCTCCCATGGATAAAAACATGTATGGAATCAGCAAGAAACATTTGCAAATTTGTTTACAATCATGCATGGGTGCTTAACCTTATGAGGCAATACACGGGGTTGAGGGAGTTGTCTCGTCCTGGCATCACTCGGTTTGCATCAAATTTTATCATGTTGCAATCCTTGATTCGGTCAAGGGCACCTTTGAGGCGCATGTTTGCTATGAGGAGTGGTCTTCCTCATCCTTTTCTACAAGCACTGCAGGGATTGTGTGGCTGATTGCATATTTGATGAGGCCTTGGACAGTGAGATTGTGAAGGTAACATTTAATTCTTTATTATGTTTTAATTTTTAATCATATCTTACTTTTATTTGTTCATTTTCATTGACAGTCACACTTACTTATTTGTGAAACATGTTTGCACTAATTGAGCCCTTGCTAGTTCTCCTACGAGTTGCAGATGGGGAGAAGCCCGCAATGGGCTACATATATGAGGGCATGGATAGGGCCAAAGAGGCCATTAGATCAGTCTATGGTGGAGTTGATGATAAGTATCGTCCCATTTGGGAGATCATTGATAGGAGATGGCAAAACCAACTCCATAGGCCCATCCATGCAGCCGCATGTTTCCTAAATCCGGCCTTCCACTTCCGCCGTGATCTCCGTGCAGATAGAGAAATTCTTAGTGGGCTCTAACGATAGAGAGAATGTTGCCCTCTGTTACTACACAGATAGTGCAGGAGATAGATGCCTTCACTAACACGAGGAGACTTCTTTGCACTGTGCAAAGATAGTAGGACAACTTAATGCTAAAAATATATTTAAGGCAATAATTTTCATCTTTTTATATTATAATTTATTATTAAATGTTGAACTTGAACTTGAAACTTGAAATGAGATTGATTTTGTTTCTTTTTCTCATCTCAGATGGATGGTGGGAGATGTTTGGTTCTGATACACCGAACCTGCAAAATGTTGCCATACGAATATTGAGCCAGCCATGCAGTTCATCCGGTCGCAATTGGAGTATGTTTGAGCACATACACTCCAAGAAGCGCAATAGATTGACAGTGGAGAGGATGAATGACCTGGTATATGTTCATTACAACCTTCGGCTCAGATACAGGAAGGCTTTTGACCACGACAACACCCCGATCTGTTTAGAGGAGGTTGATCCACAGTCTGAGTGGATCACTGAGGCTACAGACGCAGTCTTTAGTGACGAGGACCTTGATTGGGTGGACCAGGCAGAGAGAGAGGCTGAGGTTGTAGCCATGAGGAGGAGGCTAGAGCACGAGGAGACATAGCTACTGGTGGAGAGAGTGGTATGGGGACTCAGACACAGGCAGAGACTATGGCTGCAACTGCAACATCATCCAGGACCTTTAGACACCTTCGTAGGAAGGATGTTGGCTCCACTGTGCCATAGGCATAGAGTGATAGACTTATAGCTATTGTTTTGAATCTTTTGATATTTCATATTTGTATGGAACATTTGATGTCATGGATTTCATTTTCCATGAGTTTTGTATACATTTGACTAATTTTATATATCAAAGTATGTTATTTCTTCAGCAGCGCAACTACAATTTGTGTACTTTATACTTATGTGATCATTGTATATTTGTGTATGTGATCAAATTTGCTTTTATTTGTGTTGTATTCAATAAAGGGTGCTTGAAACAAGTTTTAAATCTTTAAAAATCTCTAATTTTCTAAGGTTTTTTCAACTTTTTTCATTTTGCCGAGTCTGCGCCGAGTCCGAGTCCGAGTCGCCGAGTCGCCGAGTCGAGTCACCCTAGCCGAGTCCGAGCCGAGTCCGAGTCTCGTAACTATGGTTTGTACACAAGAAAACACAATAAGGGATGAGAATGTAGTCAGATGACATGCATTGTGATCCTACCTCCTTGATGAAATCTCATATTGTGTTGCATCTAGATCCTCTAGTTCTCTCTTTGTCACATCTTGCTTATAACTTGACACATCTTGATTCACATTGGTTCACACCTTAGATTGAAAGCTTTTGTAAATGACCTTGAATCTTGCATCTAATTCCCATTGGATCACTTCTCAAATTGAGAGCCATTCATTATGGTTAATGTTCCTAAATGTTCATGGTACTTGCTCTTATGGATCGATTTTAATCTCAATTTAACATCAATATCAAGGTACACAATTAGCTTCCAATTCATTCATTATTCTCTCCTTGGAATAGAGTTTTTACTTATGGGTTTTCTCTTTCTCTTCTTTTGGGGGGTTTCTATCACTATACATGGGTAACTAATCAAGCCTAGTTGTTGGGAACCATTTTTCCTAAATTGTACTTAAGGGAGATGTTAGTGTAATATTTTATTCACCTTGGATGTATTATATCCTAAGTGTAATAATGCACCTAATAAACAAGTTACTAAAATATTTTGAGCCAATTTTTTCGATTTTTCAATTAACAGATTACAACATTACAACCAAGTACCCGTTAAGGTTAGAAGCTAAACCCAAACGTACTGAAACAAATCTAACCAGTATGGCGCCGATGATGGCGAGCATTGGTCAGAGGGTCTTCTACTCTAAATGCTGGAAAGGGAACTCGACGTCAAGTATGTGCTACCCAATCCAATGCGGAGTGAGGGGCGACCATATGACGGAGTGATTACAATAACAATGCTTGAAAGAGAAATGTTGAAAGATAAACTACTCAACACCCAGAATGTGCTTGCTAACCCAGAATGGGAAAGTAGCTACCATAGGGCGGAGCTATAACTATTACAATAACTTTAATTGAAATTGAGAATTACAACCAGATTTGAACAAGAAAGAATGACTGCTAATACTATTGTTAGTTTTACAAAATAAGAAGTATTCGCCTGCCAATATCTTGTGAAATTAAAGGATCAGCATTACATCATAGAGAACCACTTTTATCTTGGATAGGAATACCAAAACCAAAATGCTTTCAAGGATCAATATACTGATTTCTGATTTCTGTTACAAATCTGCTCATTAAATGAATAAACAACAGTCTATGGAACTACTCAAATGCTCATATCTTTCATGTATGACCTCCAATTGACTAGAAATCAAATGCAATATGCCTTAACAATGGAGACGCCTAAGATGAGACATAGAAAACAGATCTAAAACCCACACATTAAATATGCACGAACCCCAATGCAAATCAAATGGTACGGCCCAGCTGAAAAGGGCGATCTGCTCTTAAAAATAAATGAAAGCTCTAAAAATTCTACAAATTGGGAATAATGGCGCCTAAGCTTAGCAAAGACAATGGGTTAATACCCAGAACAATATTTTTGGTATTTTATGATTTATGAATTAAAACATGGATCTGCTGTATCATGAATGCAATAAGCTGAAAACACTAACATGCCAAATCGAAACTAACAATGCAATAAGTTGAGAACAATGCACAAACTAAATGCAACTCACAAATGAGACGATTTTCACCACTAGTTGTTGTCTTGCAAACAAGAAGCGATGCCTGAGCTAGGAGGCCTTCATTCCTCGAAGCGAACCCAGAGCCAATTCGGCAGCATAACAGTATTGTAGTCCAAAGATGTGAAATGATGCTCAAAGTCTCCCTTTTATAATTTTCCAATTAACTTCATGAAACCCTAAAATCCACTTTCAAGTCAAAACCCTAATCTCCTCAAAGATGGCGTCCCACCTTTCCAAGCAACTTTGTCTTTTAATAATATTTTAATCTTTCTTGAAAAAGGCGTCCATTTTGAACTTTAATAATAAACTTCATAAAAGAAATAATTAATCCTCTTAATGAAGCGCCACCCTTAAAGAACACCTTTTAAAAAGACTTGAAGTGATTAAGCTAGGCTAAGGAGGGGTCAACGTTAAATTATAACATTAAACGTGACTTTAATAAAATAGCTCAACTTATCTCTCCAACTGCGCCCCGAAGCCATCAATGAGTAAGCCAACCAAATCAAACTGACTTAGGAAGTCAACCAAGCTGAACCCAACTGAAAAGCTGCCAAAAATAGAATTTACTAAAAATAGTAAATTCCAGAAAATGCTCTAAATGCCGAGATGAACATACCACTGCGAAGCTCTCTGAAAACCCAGAAAGAATCCGCCATTGAATCCACCATCTCTGAGCAATGACCTCCTCAAAAATAGGAAACCCTAATTTTTACCTTCCGACTAGCCTTCGGGTTTCCAGAAAAAGGCCAACGGTCACAGGAACGATCAGGTTTGAGAAGGGGACATTACAGTTACTTAGGATATTTAATTATTCTCACCTAAGAAGTTGATGATGACATGCATACACTTTGACTTGAAGTACACAGGCGCCACCATTACCTCACCAACTCATGATTGATGGTAGTTAGGTACCACCTCTATTTAGTCAAGGTCACATATATCTTAGTCAAGTTGAGTGAACAGATCCACTATTTGATAGTTCACTCTTGACTTCTTAGTTAGACTAAGTTAACTCATCTCTTCATTGAGAGTGATTGAGAGTTAACTCATACCTCTTGGACTTGTCATCTCCTTGATGCCTACATTCAAATGGCCTATTTATATGTACTTCGTCCATTCATTTGATGGTTGATTTGATTGATTTGATCTCATTATTCATTCCCTTTATTTTGGAATAGCTCGTGTTATTACATAATGCAATATTTGTTATATGCTTGCAACTATTGTAACTTTCTTCATTCACCTAGATTCAAGCTCCTATAATTGGATTTCCACCATATCTTACACATGTGACTCTCAAATATGCTATAATTTTTCTTGTCCATTATACATGAAAAAATGTAGATATATGGGAGTGAGGCACAAGTATACTAAGCACAACCAAGCAAAGCGAATGCAAGATCACAACAAAAAACAACAAACAAAGAAAAAAGGTAAAATTACACATCTTCATTGAAGAACATGTATGCTTCACATACTTCTAGCATGATACAAGACAAAGGCAAGTGCAACTCTCACACAAACAAGATCTTGATCTAAAGAATACAATACACCTCACAATTTTGCCATCTAAGCAAATAACAAACAATCAAGGAGATCCAAAACCCTAGCATGATCTAGCAAATTTCTACATTCTTCATATCTAGGTTCTACATCAATAAACTCATCTATGAACACAAAAACACCCAAAAATGTTCAAATATGAGTCATCTACAATTAACAACTCTTCAAAAAAAAATCTCAAATTTGATCCACAAACACACTCCACACAAATCTATCTCAATGACAAAAAACCAATTGGATACCAACAGTGAAACCAAAATGTTGACCAATTTCCTCCTATGCGCACTCAAATCAAATTGGCCAGCATTAGTTGAAGCCAATGCATTAGCTTGCCTACAACAACAAACCTCAAAGGGTTGTCTTACCCAAAGTGCACAAGGATCCCAAAATCCAATGGTTATCCTACCATGGAGATCTCACACACAAATATATAGATGCAAATACCAAAAATACATTAAAATATCACACAATACTTGTAAGCTTCCATTATCACATCACAGTAGCTGAATGAATCTTTACTCCTTTGGCATTCTAGCTTTCCTAAAACTCATGACAAAAATGGATCAATCATCTAATCAACTCATGCTCTCAAGCGAATAGGAGGCTTTCTTATAAAGGTGTGAAAGACCCTCGCTTACAACAAATATTAAATGATCAAGCATTTATTACCTATACAATTATTAAATAATTACTTACAATGTTAAATGATTTTCCTAATGGCTCAAATATGATGCCAACACAACCAGCAAGGCTTCCAACTCCACAAAACTGGTCTCCTTGCACTCAAATTTGAAAATGTATATATCATGTCACTAGCCATTTTTTCCATATATGTATACATAAGCAGAAGGGCCAGAACAAATAAGGGACTGTGGCATACAACACCAAGTACAACTTTGGATACAGAAACGATGGATGCATCACACAATCCCCTTGAAAGGCTAAAGGCACTTCTTGCCAAACAGCACCAGGAGATCTTACCAATGACAGCTCAAAGAACAATTCAACAAACAGTAAGAGGGCAAGAAATTGACTTGAGAAAGTTAATTCCCATCCAAAAGCAAACCCTAGGGGATGACCTGTATTACAACGTCAAGACTGATTGGATGAGTAGGTATGGTGGAATTGGACAAGGTGATGGGGGAAACAATCAAGAGAATTGGGCAAGTTAGTCCCTAATATGACCCAGGTCCAAGCCTGCCCATTGAAAAACAACTTCGGGCCATAGTCTAGAACATGTTGGCCCATATGAGGCCCTCTGAGGAGCAGCGACAAAAGATGAAAGAAGATGCCATTGTGACCTATCAGACAGAACATATCACTTCCCTCCTCTCCCAACTTACTACATAGAGGTAGAATATGCAGAACATTGGCTATCTCTGCACAGCCAAATATATTGTTGCAAAGTACTTTACCTCTTCCCTAAGTCGGATGTCCAGAATAGTTGAAACTTGAAACAAAGGCAGAAATAGGCAATCTCAGAAAATAGTTGAATACTACATCTACAAAATATGATATATAACAGGAGCCAACTGGCACAGAAAGGAAGAGGTTATTGGCATTGGGAGGTGAATACAGGGAAAAGCAAGAAGCACGGGCCACCACCATTGATACGGATTAATATGAAAATTTAGTGAGACAAGAGAAATTGGAGAATGCTCTTGACATATATCAAACTTATCTAAGGGGCCTGAAGGAAAATGGGATGCCTGCCACGGTAGTATCAGCTTCTATGGAAGTCACCGAGTCAAAGAAGCACCCTCAACAGCTTGATGCTCTACTGTACAATTGGGGTAGAATCTGAAGATGATCATTCAGAAATACAAGAGCATCCTTCCCTAGACACAGAAGAAAGACTGCTTCCAAGAATTTTTGACATTTTGTAAACTTTTGGATGGAGTTGTATGTCGAGTTTATCTGCCAACACTTATCCCTTGGAGAATCAGGATTCTTCATCAAATTAAATTGATCGGATGACACTGCAGAAGATCCAACAGAGCCACAGAGACGCACACCTGCTGCAGTAAACTGTAAGAGTTTCCAACACAACGGCCAGTACTATCAGATGTGATGTAGCATACAAAGAGGCAACAGATGAAGATTGGACATGACCTTTTAATTGATATTGTATTAAGGTATGGTTCATGCTACAGAGTATGTATGATATAAGAGAAAGCATGTAATAGAAGGGTAGATAGAATAAGAGAAGAGGTATAGAGTATGCTTGTATAAGAGTGTATGAGATAAGAAGACATTCTAAAGGAGACAACATAGTGCAAAATTATATTGAAATGTATATAAAAGAGAGATTAGCAAACATTGTGTCTGTGTCAAGGGTAAACGTGTGTAACCTATTCTTTTCTGCTGATTAAGAATGCAATTGACTCTAATTCCCCTAGCGAAGTGCTAGCTTTAACAAAGTTTGAACTTCTAACAGTAAGATCAATACCCCTCACTAATTTTATGTCAACATGGTGCAATTTTATCGCATAAAGCATTATCTTTCCTTGATGCATGATCATCGTAGGGCCGGCATTCTAAAAGATATTGTGCACCGAAATGTATGGAACCCAAGAGCAGCTCCATGTTTCTACACCCGCCAAGGCCTAGATTATTCTCCACCCGGACACCCCAGGCAGGTACAAGGGTTCAAGTGGCTGACAAGGAGATGTGCTAACTGCCCTTGGCTAATACCAAAAAAACAAAACCTTCTTCTCAAAGACGATTTACCGCTAAGGGTTCCAGTTAATAATTTCAATGTACTTACCGCTAAGGGAGGATCCGTCTTGCTGCTGCGTAGAATAATCCATAGAAACATGCTTTTAAGTTCATCTGTCCGAGACGATGAAATCCTACCGCTCAAATTACAGGGCTGCGCTATGGTTCCCCTTTACCGCCAGCATACAAAGAGGAAAACGGAAGGCGGGAATATTGGAGTTTGAAGTGAGGCCCCTTATGTACCAAAAAAGTTGGAACCATTCGACTTGTCTCTCTTCCCCGACAAACGATATAATATAAATGTGGATTAATTAAGCTAGTATATATATTAAATACATCTATTTAAGAAAATGGAATTTAAATAGAATGTTGATTAAATAATCTAATATATATATATTAAATATATTTATGGACTAATTAATCCATTATATTTTTATTATTATATTAGAACTAGTATATATTTTAAGTATATTTATGTAAGAAAATGAAATGTGAATTAATTAATCTATTGAATTTATTGATAAGTAGGAGATATTTTGACTAGATGAAATATGAATCAATAAGTTTGACTCACCACATAATTACACACACATATAAGATACAATTTGCATACTTATGTTTATTAAAATCTAAATAATTTTTAAATGATTATATTAAGATTTGCACATATATATTAAAATTTATTTTAAATAATTTTTTTAAAATTAAATAAATTCATACCATATATAAAAGTAAGTATACTAAAATAGGGGCGGTGGGCCTAGCTTGATTAACTAAAGCATCTGGTTGTAGGCAAGAGGTCACGAGGTCTAGTCTCTCCACCATCCTCGTGGTACCAGAGGGCATGTCGTGCCAGCGTCACCAATCACTATCTTATTTTATCTTCACTTTTTTATTTTATTACTATCATATTATTAGTATATTATTATAATCTTATTATGTTATATTATATACATAATTATGATTTTTTTTGCTAGGTAAGGGCAGCTAAGCTACATAAATTCTATTAAAATAAAAATTTATATGGATTTTTCCAAAATGATTGTATATAGTCATGGCTAAACTATTTGCTATAATATTGCTCCAAGGTAACGTGAACTCGAGCTTATCAAAAAGAAATTTAGCTACACTTCTTATTATAGTACTAGCCTATCTACATATATTTTTTATATGCATTCAAACCTCGTGAAGCTCATGCATCTCATCATCCATTGTTATTTCATCAAACTCTTTCAGCCACTCCAAGTCATACATTGGCTCCAACTTGTTTACCCTTTTTAAATATTGACATCCTTTCTCCACCAGAGCACGATGTTGCATTAGGGTTTGAGTGTGAAAGTTCCCTAGGAATGGTAACCACTCCACCACTGCAACTTCCTCTAACACCAATTCAATGTCCCTCGGTCGTGGCAATTTGACACTATATATTTCCACCCTTAACACCTCCAGACCTTGCAAATACATTCTCTTGAATAATGTTAAACTAATGCCTGAATTATCTCCTTGGGTTCTCCCAAGTCCAAGAGAGAGGCAATAAAGCATGAAGATATGTCCATGCTAACCCTATAACAACTTTCATCAACCAATAAATTTGCCCCCAAAATCCATTTAATCGCCTTCATTGTTCTCCTAATGTGCTCATTTAACATAACTTTCAGTCATTGGTTTGAAACTTCACCTAGGAATGTCATTTGTCGTCTCAGGCAAGTGAGTCTCACCGAAGTGTTCATCTTTGTGCAAATGCTTGCAAACTAAACACCCAACAAAATGCCCATCTTTTAGGTCGAACTGGATTTTAAAGGCCTTGGCAAGCAAATTCCCATGCACGAGCCGTGGGAAAAATTTCCTTCGCAATTCTCTCATGTCTCATCGTGTTAATTATTGTGTGGGAATTTTGTGAAGGATCTACCACCTTTTATTTGAATTTCCTTCACACCACCTATCCTTATAGTACACGATGTGATTGTACCTACCCCGTGCCAACTTGCATGGAAAGGCCAATTTTGTTGTACTCCACATCTAGCCCATGATTGTTGGATCTTTATTGCTTTGTTGGCTAGGTGATCGGCTTCTAAATTCCCTTCGCAATACATGTGCATTAATTTGAAATCTTCGAAGTTGTCAAGGAGTCTTAAACACTCTGCGAGATGATTACTTAGTTTCCAGTTTTGAACTTGATGGCTTCAGATCACATTGATTATTAGTAGTGATTCTCCTTTAATCATGATTTTTCAAAAGCCAAGCTTTTTCCCTTCTTCAAGCCTAAGTCTTACTTGTAGGAGTTTATGGTGAACTCCTCAACACCCCAAGATCACCTACAAGAAAAAATAACTTCCACAAGAGAGAAATGGCAAAAATATCATGTCATGATTAAGGATGCAAGAATGTCAAAATGAATATGATTGTTGTTCATATGAATCGTTGCTTATATAGGCAAGGTGAGGGATAGGATTAAACAATATCATGACAAGTGTCTTAATCTTATCACATGAGATAAGTAACTCATAACTACCTAGAACACATGCATTAAATGAATGCCAACTAGATAAGATAAGTGACAACTAATGCTTAACTATAAAGATTTCTTCCTAGGACCTAAGTGGACTTAACATGTAAACATGACCTAGATAGGTAAAACACATATTTACACCAACACCCCCCCTTAAGTACAACTTAGGGAGTATTTATACAAATGATGCAAAGATGGGTCTTGGCTACGAGGCCATGTTAGGTACCCATGTACAAATGCAATTGCAATCTCTCACAAACTGAGAGAAATGAGAAAACCTAGTGGGACAAAACTCTTCCTTAAAAGAGAGATAGGATACGATAATTATCTCCATGAATAATGAAAGGACAAAACCCCATTTGAGGAAAAAGACCTCCCATAAGAGAGACAAAGAAGAGACCATTCAACCCCCCCTCAATGAAATAACCTATGACAAAGAAACATTGGAAGCACAGTGGTGGAGTAACATTGGAATCCTTAATTAAGCAAGCAAAGGAAAGATAATTTCGATGCTAGAAACCATATTAGAGTCACTCAAGGACTTAAGTTGGAATCATGATAAAATAATAGCAAACACAATCCTAAGGAATAGTAGAACACTCTCGATATGGTGCAACTCTAGAATTTATATGAAGTAACATGAGATAGAACATCGTTCTAGAATTGAAATGAAGTGCAAATATCAAAATTACACCCTCCCAACTATCAAAATATCTAAGTAATCTCCAAGATACCCATCGAGGAAAGAACTAAAATACTGATCAACCTGGGATATAAATAAAAAAAGTGCATGGATGGCATGATAGATCTCTTAATACCTTTCCAATGTCGCAAGAATCATAAAAATTAGAAATAGTGGAAAAAGGTTATGAGTTCAGGAGCCAAAAATGAAGATTTAACTTCAAGCAGTAGTAAATACCGCAAAACAACAAAATTATTAAAAAAAAATGTACCATTGTAAAATTAGCGAAGCCAGCTTTCCAACGATATCTCATTAAAAAAAAATCACCTCTTGGATTGCAAGTTATGTCAAAATGGAAAAAGGCCTTACTAGGGCATGTGTAGACTAATTAGGCGCAAAAACAAAGCCCTTTTGGGGTTGGCGGTTGGTCCGCCGTATGACCAAGTCTGTAGGAATTAGAAAATTAAAGACTCGATGCCCCAATAGCATTGGTGTTGTTGAGGGAGGCAGTTGGGAGGCGGTGGGCTGCAAGTCACGTCGCCTGAGGCTTAGCTCCCTTGCTTAGGCATGCTTGAGAGCTTCAGCCCCTTACAACTTTGTGCTCCATAGTGGGTGGTAAAAAAATATGGTTAGCATCAAACATTTTAATAAACAAAAAACTTGTGGCATAATAAATATCCTTTGTACCACAACGGTGACGTATTGGTGATGAAAAAGACAAGGCATACCAATTGACAAAGATTGTAGAGTACGGTGAGGTGACTTGCTAATGAACCAACAACCACAAAAAGGAATGTGCCAATCAGGTACAAAATATGCTAAATGTACCATCAAGTTAACTATAGAAGACAACCACTAACAATGTCATACTAGAGGGTCATATAGTACAACCAAGTATAGACCTGTACAGTCGTACGATAGCTAAAACTTTGCCTAAGGCCCCATTAAAAAGTGTTAAAAATAAAAAATTTGACAATTGATCCTTAGGTTCTTGGGCCTTTCGAAGGCAATGGTGAGGTTGGTTTTCATCTAAACTATTCTGAAAATCAGCTACCCCCCAAATCTGGCAACTAAAACCCTTCCTTCAACCCTTGTAGATCAGTTAGAACATGATGAAATTTGATGAAACGAAATCCAAAGTTGACTTTCTCTGATACCCTAGATTCAATGGCAAGGTTAACAATACCCCAACTCACAGCGAACAAAGATTTCACACCAAGATAGGTCCCTTGGATTTGGGAAGAAGTCTGCAACACTAAAGCTTTAATACCATGTAGGAGTTTATGGTGAACTCCTCAACACCCTATGATCACCTACAAGACAAAATAACTTACATAAGAGAGAAATGGAAAAAATATCATGTTATGATTAAGGATGCAAGAATTCCAAAATAAATATGATTGTTTTTCATATGAAGCCTTGCTTACATGGGCAAGGTGAAAGATAGGATTAGACAAGATCATGATAAGTGTTTTAATCCTATCACATGAGACAACTAGCTCATAACTACCTAGGACACAAACATTAAATGAATGCCAACTAGATAAGATAACTGACAACTAATGCTTAACTAGAAAGATTCCTTCCTAGGACCTAAGTGGACTTAACATTTAAATAGGACCTAGATAGGTAAAACACCTATTTACACCAACATTTTTTCCATTATTTATGCTTCATTATTCATCCCAAGTTGCAACTATGGGTAACTTTTTTTGTCATTATTGTCCCTCTATGATCTCTAAAGATGCATCTAACACCTAAGATTCTTGAGTTCCCCTTGGATGCTTCATTGAAATTTAATTTTATCCACCCTTCCTCGAGCATTCACCACACTGTTTTATCTCGCACAATCTTAGCCTTAACACTTGCTACCCCATTAATGATCCATAAGCAAGAGAATTTACTACAATTTTTATTTTGATGCGGTCATGATTTGAATAGGCTTAAAATGTTGTTGGATAGAGCACTCTGCCAACACAACTTAGCACAAAGCCACCTTCAACATTCCTGTGAAAATTAGCAATCAAGGAGTAGGTGGTCTACCTCCTCCTCCCAAAACTTGCAAAGCGGACACTAAGAAGGGTTGTTGTGGCCTATTTTTATGAATCTATTTGTTGTAAGAGTCTTATTTTGCAATGTTGCCAATGCGAATGTTCCAACCTTTGAGAGATAATGTTTGCTCCAACAAAAGTGTATAGGAATTCCAGTTGCTTATTCATTGTTAGTAGCAATACTATAGGCATCCTTAGAGTTTTATTGCCCACTCCTTGACCCATCCCATATTAATATATCTTTCCCCTTCTGAATGTTATGTTCTTGTTTCCCATAATACTTCCAAGGACCTCCTCCCCTAGTGAAATGTTCACCCCTTCCAAACTTTTCCATACCCAACTACTTATCCCTTCCACATACACCTCCTATAGATAATCTCACTTTTGAACCCCAATTTTCAGTGAGGTAATGTTTAGATTGTTCAAGGATG
The DNA here is from genome assembly GCA_007258455.2 of Sequoia sempervirens. Taxonomy (NCBI): domain Eukaryota; kingdom Viridiplantae; phylum Streptophyta; class Pinopsida; order Cupressales; family Cupressaceae; genus Sequoia; species Sequoia sempervirens. The sequence continues at coordinate 100,151,500 of VDFB02000017.1, read as the reverse complement.
CCCATGTAATCCAAAGGCGAGTAACCTCCTCACGAGTCTTTCTAAAAGAGAGCCTCTTTCCCTTTATGGATATCCCAAGTTAGATGGTTTGTAATTAAAGATCTACACCTAATCATATTTAAAGTTTCATATCTTGGAGCCTTGAGGGAGACTTTTAGTTGTCATTACCTTGATTGGATCGTTATTTTTTAAGGATTCTTACCCACTTCAATTTCGGTTGTTTGAACATTTTCCACACCAATTTTTCCCCTAATGCTTTTTTTGGGGCCAATTTGTTTTTGATGCCTACACTCTCTCCTTTTTTTATTTGCAGACCTTGTCCCTTGGAATCAAATCCAATTTTTATCTATATGAGGATCCTTGCCAGAATAATTTCCTCATCATTTGATTTAAATATTGGTTTGTTCCACTTGGCAAGGCTAAGCATGACATTAAGTAGATAGGGATAGCTTATATGACTGATTTTAACATTATTATTCTTTCTACCCAAGAGAGCCATCTTCCTTTCCAAGTTGGTACTTTGTTGGAATTTTTTTCTAATAGAGGATCCCATATATTGCATGGCCTAAGTCTAAAGGCTAAAGGTAAGCCAAGATAAGTATTCAAGAAATTGTCTTGTTTAGAGTTCAAAACTCTTACTATCTCATGTTGTTTCTTGGTTGGAGTTGAGAGAAAGAAGATCTTAGACTTCACAGTATTTATTTCCTGGCCCAATGTCTTTAAGTATGCATTCAATATATCCTTCATTTTTTTGCCTTCTTTCCTTTTTTCCACCTTGAAGATCATGGTGTCATCAGTGAACTATTGGTGGGTTACTGGAGTGATGTTGTTGGTGATTTGGATTCCTTCTAATTTACCTTCTTCTCAAGATTTATTCACCATCCACCCTAACGCTTCCTCCATAATAACAAACAAAAATGGGGATACAGGATCCCCTTGTTTGAGCGCTTTGAAAACCTCAAAAAATACTTCAAGTGTGTTATTTATGAGGATTGAATATCTTGGGCTTGCAATGAAATTATAAATCCAATCCAACCATTTTGCTTCAAAACCAAAGGCCTTAAGGACCCCAAAGAGGAAACTCCAGTCCACTCTATAATATGTTTTTTTATATCTAACTTTACTAACATTTATTGCTTACTTGTTTGTTAAGCCGAATGAATAGCTTCTTAAGCTATGATTACACCATCCAATATTGATCTTCCCAACACAAACCTTGTTTGTTCATCTACTATTATATATGGGAGAATGTCCACTAGTGGATATGTCTTCGCTATGTTTAAAAAAAGAATTGGTTGGATGAGTGAGCAATAGGCTATGGTCACTTTTCATCTACTGGAAAAGTTACTCATGCTTGTAATAATATAGCTTAAGAATTTGTTCAGATGTGGCTAACTCCAAGAGCTATTAAAATTCTATGTGATAGTAAAAGTGTCATATATCTAGTAAAGAATCCAAAATTTCATGTGAGGAAAAATATATTTATGTCCAATAACATTTCTTCATGACATAGTAAAGGATGAGAGGGTGATGCTAGAGAAAGTTGATAATTTGCAAAATATTATAGATGCATTCACAAAGCAAGTGAGCATAAAAAAATTAAAGTAGTGTTATGAGTCTAGGGACCTCTTAGCCTCAAGTAATTAGTTGATATTTTTGGTACACTCTTTTCTCTTGAAAGGTATTTGAAAAGTGGAACAATGTCAGGAAATTTTTCTTAACCTTTCTCCTAATGTAATGAATATAAAAAAGCATAGATTTTGGGCTATATAGGTCATTTTAAGCCAAACACCACTCCCTGTTACTTGCCACATAGATCTCTTTGAGATTTATAATTTTAAAAAAGTCCCAAAAAACTCTTGGATCGAAATTTATGGCAAGGTCAAAAGCTAGACCTCCCACATTGGAAATGTAAAAATGTTTATGGCACAAAAAAGAGCTAAAAGAGGGAGTTACACTTGTTGAATAACTTATGAAGCATGTTATGATGCATCGTAAGGTATCTTTTAATGGAGACAATGCAACAAAAATGATACACCCAAGTTGGTATGTGGATTATGACAAAATTATTGCAAATGGAAGGAATATGTTATTTTTATCCTATGTACTCATATTGGGATTGAAATGTTGGACTTTTAACTTGGGATTTGAGTGCCAAATTTTGGGTGGTTTTAGCTCATGGTTTCTTAATAACCATTTGATAGTTTCATGTATTTTCTCTCCTATTTATTGGGTGATTCAAATGGAGGTTTTTTTTGTGGGTTTTTATAGGTATTATTATGCTAATAGAATTACTCTAGATACTTGGTTGGTGACACTCTTATAAAGGCTTAGACTCAAAGTGTATTGTAACCTTTAATTATTAAGTAATACATTGAGTTGCTTTAGACTATGGGTTTTTTTTTTATCTTGAAATGGTTTTCCATATGTAAATAGTTATGTTATGTATATTAATTTTGTGTTTATTTCTTTATAAATGTATGATTAGTTTATTTTTTGTACATAGCCCCTCATAGATTAGTGTAGGGATCATATTCCACACATTTTCTTCCTTTCACCTTGGGACATGTTACTATTATTGTACATATTCCCAAAAATGAAGAGGGAATTTATTATCACATTAGCCCTACTTGTATTTTTTTTATCCTTGATTGCCCTTGTATTCTCAATTCAATGCCATTCCTCCTCACTACATCAAGGTATAAAATTTGTACACCAGGGAAGGGTGGTCACTATTCCATGTGAACCCTATAATTTTATTTTTTATGAACCCTATAAATTTAATTTTAGATCTAAAATTTCTATTAAACCTTCACACATGTCCCGACTAGTAAGCATATTAAATGTTTCTATAATTGTGTAACATACCAACCCTTCACTAAAGTAAAAATTTCCTAAGTTTTTACTGTGCGAGTAAATAAATTATGTAACAAGCCATTACAATAAAAAAATTATTTTCTTTATTGAGAATATATGAACAAAGATGTCATAACCATATACAATAAGGATTCTAATAAGAAATAAAACAACAAGCATGCACGATCTGATGTCGAGGTGAGGTCGAAACCATTTCGAGCCATGACAGTCATTAGGCACCTTCAAGCACCATGGAGGTAGGGATATGGACAACAGGATGGTTCAAGCCATGGCGGTCATTAGGCACCTTCAAGCATCATGGAGGCAGGGATATGGACAGCAGGATGGGTTCAATGGTTGGGGATGGGAGGATCCACACTGGAATAGAGATGGCCCTCCCCCTTAGCTTAGAAACTCCTCTCACCGCCCTCGCTCTCCGAGATGGGGTTATGGAAAGATATTTTTTGGGAACAATCAGAAGGTTGAGATATTTGAAAAGAAGGTGTGGAAACCTGTCACCCAAAAGAATGAGCTGAAGAAATAGGTAAGCATGCTATTAAATGGTATAGAGTTTTGTCATTTGAAATAGGAGGAAATGAATGGGTATAATCTATCAAATCCCTCTATGAAAAGGATTTCTTCTTGAAATGTGTTGGGGGGCTCCCTTCATTTGCACGGGTCACTGAATGGTGTGAGCAACATTAGGGATCTGGTTTTAAAATTTCTTCACTAGCAAATGGTTTTTTCATGATAAAATGTGACAGTGAGCGCTCTAAACATTGGATCCTGAATAATGGTCCCTACACACTAGATGAAATGGGGGTTTTCATTAAGGATTGGAAGCCAAACTTAAATCCGCTCATTGAGTCAGTAAATGAGCTTCTTGTGTGGATCCGTTTACCTAACTTACCAAGGGAACACTAGGACCCTGCAACACTTAGGGAGATAGGTGGTCGATTGGGAACCTTCAATTGGGAACCTTCATAAAAGTAGAGTAGGATTTTTCTAAAGAGGAAAACACATGTATTCCAGGATTTTCATCAACTGGAAACCCTATCCCTCATTGCCAAAAGAAATGGAGATTCGTATCAACGAAGGCATATGGTGACAAGGCATTGAAATAGACTTTGAAGTGAATACCTATGCTAGGTGTGGGGATATAAAACATGTTGAGGCGGATTGTCCTCACTCAAGTAAAGGGAAAGAATATGTAAATGATTCTATGATTAATTTTCATCGGCCAAATCCTAGAAAAGAGTTGTGCACGGGCAAGGCCTCTACTGGATTGGGGCAGTCGCTGAAAGTGGTGGAGGAGATCAAAAATGTAAAATAGTCTGAGAAAACTAGCTCATCACTGGGGGTTGTTGAAAAGGAGAGCAACATGGGGTTGGATTCATGATGTGGTAGTTCTCCACAGGGAGTAGGAGCAAAAGCCTTAGAAAACCAAATTCCTCTAAAGGAAAAAGTTGAAATGCATGCATCTTTAACAGGTGGGAAATCAAAGTTGGGTTAGAAAGCATCATCAAAGTTGGAGTGCGACAATAAAATTAATATGGATGATGGTGGGAAGACCAGAAAAACCAAGTTTGTTGATGCCTCTATAAGAGTAAATATAGAAGAACAATTGCAAGCGAAAGGAATTTCACAAATTGCAACCCCTCAAAATGCTTTGGTGAGATCGAGCTCTACAACTAACAATGAGTTATTAGGGTATGTAACTTGTGCAGAATTCAACTTGGAGACCCCAAGTTTTATGGAAAAGGAAGTTGTTGGTAGTGCCTTTTCAGATGATGATTCCAGTTTGGATGGGGATAGTGAGGAAGGTATTTTGGAGATTAGATCAATAAGGCAAAGCTTGTCGGTGGATGACAAGGTCAAAATTGGGGAAAAAAACAAAGGGGCCAGAAATCTAATAGACTAAAGATGGAAATGGTAGGAAGTGCAAAGGGTCAGCATAAACTCAGATTCGGGAAGGGCCTGTCCCTTCTCGAGAAGAATTGAAGGCTCTATCTTGGAATGTCATGGGTTGCAATGCCTCTGACAAGAGGCGTTTGATCAATAGATGCCTTGATTAGACGCACCCAGATATCATTTTACTTCAGGAAACAAAGTTGGATAGAGAAATTTTGGAGGCCCTCTTGAAGAAATGGGGGAGATGGTAAGGTAGTTTTGTTGAAGCTATGGGTACTTCTGGGGGTTTAGGTGTTTTATGGGATCCATGGAAGGTAAGAGCAGAGGATTTGGCACAAAACAGACATTGGCAAGTGGTGAAAATAAGTCATGATCTTTTCAAAATTCCAATCATTTTCATTAATGTATATGGTCCTATAGGGACAGGTCTTAAAAGAGCAACTTGGTTACAAATAACGAAAGTTATTCAATCGTTAGGGGATGTATTATTGTAGGGGGTGACTTTAGTGCAATGCTGGACTCTTTTGAGAAGTGGGGTGGGAGCAATTGTCATAGTATTGTACAAATTGACTTTCAAATTTTTTTGCTCCATAATAGCTTTCAGAAAGTGTATAAAAAGAATGGGAAATTCACCTAGACAAATAGGAGAAGGGGTTTCACAAGTATAGCAGGAAAACTTGATCATTTTTTTGTAGCTAGAAAATGGGAAGTATAGTCTATGGTATTTGAGTCTTCGATTCTACCCTTCTCGAGTTCTGACCACTACTCCATAACTTTGTCTATTATGAAAGATGGTGTGCCTCCCAGATGCCCTTTTAAATTCAAAAATATGTGGTTATGAGATGAAAGCTTGAAATCATTGATAAAGGTATGGTGGAATCAGGTTCCACCCATTGAGGGTACCAAAGCTTTTATATTTTTTTAAAAATTGCAATTTATGAAGCTTAAGTTGCATGAATGGAATCAACAACATTTCAAGAATATTTTTGATGAAAAATTGTGCTTGGAAGAGGAGTTAGAACAACATGCTCAAGTTCTATCACAGGGCATGAGTTCTTTGGATTTTGATTGTGAACAACAATTGAATAAATAGTATTCGAAAGTGTTAGCACATGAAGAAGTTTTCTAGAGGTAGAAGTCTCAGGAATGTTGGTGGAAAGAAGGGGATTGAAATACGAAGTTTTTTCATAGTTCAGTAAAAGCTAAACGAAGCATAAACAAAATATCTAAAATTAAACGAAGAGATAGAGAGCTGATTTCAAACCAAACTAATATAAATAGGGAAGTTGTTCAATTTTTTCAAGATATTCTTAATACTGAAAGCTCATCTGGAAATTCCCAAAATGAGGATTTGTTGAATTTCATCCCAAGAATTATCACAGAGTAGCACAATCAAATTCTAATGAGATTGGTTTCTATGGAAGAAGTAGGTCAAGCTACTTTTCAGTTAGGGAGGGACAAAGCCTTGGGTCTAGATGGTTTCCCGGCTAGCTTTTTTCAAGTGTTTTGGGACATTATAAAGGTTGATTTGTGGGAGTTAGTGGAGGAATTGTGTGCTCAATCTTATATGTTAAAGGATTTAAGTAACACCTTCCTTTCTTTAGTACCAAAGAAGAAAGATTTTAATTCATTTGATGATTTCATTATGTAATACAACTTATAAGGTAGTTTCTAAAGTGATGGAAAATAGACTTAAATAGTTTCTCAAGCTAATTGTCTTAGAAGAGCAAAGTGGGTTTGTTCTGAAAAGGTCAATTGTAGAAGGGATCATCATAGCGTAGGAAGCAATTCACTCTATACGGAAGGCCAAGAAAAAAAGGTTCTTTGTGAAGTTGGATATCAGGAGGCATATGACCAAGTGGATAGAGGCTTTCTTCTACAGGTGCTTGGAAAATTTGGCTTTTGTTCTGCTTGGATCTCTTGGGTGAAGAGTTGTATAGAGACCCCCCGTTACCCAATGCTAGTGAATGGTAGCCCTCAGGGATTCTTTTCTACTAAATGAGGATTGCGACAGGGAGACCCATTGTCCCTTTTCTTTTTATTATAATGGCAGAAGTCTTAGGCAGGTCCATAAGCAAAATGCGGATTAAAGGGAAATGGAAAGGTGTTAAGGTGACATGCAGAGTTGAAGCTGTTACACATTAGCATTTTGCTGATGATACCTTGTTGATGAGTGAATCTAATTTGAGGGAAGCTCGAGTGATGAGGGAAACATTAGATAAATATTGTGTTGCATCTGGTCAAAAAATAAATTGGCACAAATCAAAATTATTCTTCTTTAACACAAGTCTGAATCAACAAAGGGCAATAAGCAGAGTATTGGGCATTAAGGTTGGGAAATTGCCTAGTAAATTCCTAGGAATCCCACTTTTTGAAGATGCTTGTAGGTCTCATCTTTGGAATCATTTAGTGGATTGTTGCTTGGGAAGGATGGAAGGCTAGAAAGGACTCTGGTTATCTTCGACTGGTAGAATTTCAATGCTCAAATCTATCATTTCAGCAGTTCCAATATTCTCAATGATGTGCTTAAAATTGCCAGCAAAAATTATTTCTTCAATAGAACAACAAATGAGGATTTTTTTTTGGAATGGGAGTCAAGATCAAGATAAAATCCCACTCCTATTGTGGGATAAAGTGTGTATACTAAAATATGTTGGAGGTGCTGGTTTAAGAAAATGGCATTTGATGAATGAAGCTATGGGAGCGAAGCTAATTTGGAATTTATACAAAAAATAAGATAAGAAATGGGCTCGTATATTACAATAGAAATATCTTGATTCTCTGGACAAAGAGGGAATATTTACAATTCAAAACCCTCCCAAAGGTCCAACAATATGGAACTTTATCATTTCTTATCGAAAGGTAATCACCGAACATCTTACATGGCAAATTGGGTCCGGGGATCAAGCCCTTTTCTGGGATGACTTGTGGGAGGGATTTGAAGTGTTGAAAGGTGATGATCGATTGGTGGAAATTCAAAGAATCACATAGGACAATTGGGGTGTTAGAATGAGTGATTTTTTGGGAAAAAAGTGGGTTGATGGACAAGAAATGTGGGGCTGGAAAGATGTAGGGGAGCTAGATTTAAGCATGGAACAAAAAGACTTATTTCAATCAGTTCTTAAATGGAGACAAATCATCATTGTTGGGGATAGAGATAAGGTGGTGTGGTGTGGTTCAAAAAGTGGAAATTACAATGTTAAAATAGGCTACAAGTTGCTGGAAAATTATTGGATGTTGGAGGATTTGGCCAATCCATTTGTGCTGGGACAAATTCTGCCTCCTGAAAGTTAGAGCCTTCGCATGGTTAGCTCTTTGTGGCTAAATTCTCACAGGAGAATGTCTTTTGAGGATCGGGTTTAAATGCCCCTTCCAATGTGCGTTATGTAAACAACATGAAGATTCAGTGGACCACTTGTTATTGCAATGTAACTTCTCAAATCAGTGCTAGAGACACTTCCAAAAGAAACTCAATTGGCATGCCCCATTTCCACCTTCACTACTAGCAATGTTTCAAGGCTGGAATGCTCTTCATAGGAAATATGCTTTTTCCAGCATTTGGCAGGTGAGTCCATCATTGATTATATGGGAGCTTTGGAAGGAGTGAAATAGAAAACTCTTCCAAGGAAAAGAACTTAGCATAGAATTGTTGGTGTCTAAACTAGAGGTTGCTATTTCTGAAGTGGTAAATATGGCAGTTGTGAGTTGCAAGCCTAAGAAGTGCCCATTTTGTATGTCAGATGGGCTGATCCAAAGATCATGGCCAATGTTAAAACTTCTTACTATATATGGATCTTAGGTTAGCATGTCTCCTACAACGAATAAGATGGTGGAGTGGTCTAAACCAGATTAGGGGTGGCTGAAAGTAAACTTCAATGGTGTAGCAAAAGGGAACCTTGGTCCTTTTGGGGTAGGATGTATTTTAAGGGATGATCATGGGAACGTATTAGGATTGGGAGCTCAAAAAATTCCTGATGGTACAAATGATGAGGTGGAAGCTCAAGTAGCATTGCTAGCAGTTAATTTGGCCATTAAAATGGGGGTTCAAAAAATGTAAAGAGAAGGGGATTAGAAGATTATTGTAAATGCCATTGCAAACGAAAGTTCTCAGATTTGGAAGATTAATAAGTTTATTTCAATAATAAGGTAGGAGTTAAATGTAATGTAAGACTTCAAATCAACCCATACTTGTATGAGTGGTAATGGCGCAGGAGATTCTTTATCAAATTGGGGGGTATCTTCATTGTCTTCCCAAAATCTGCCTGTGTTTAAAGATTTTTGGCATATCACTATGGAGCCAATGGATGGATCAGAGGTGTTGGGTCTCTTAGCAAGGTAGGAAGTAGGGTAAGATTGATTAAGAGGTGGGGGGAAGTGTTTTCATAGAACAAAGGATGATGGGAAGTTTAATAGGATACAACGTACTTTGTGGGCTAGTGCAGCAATCTATGCATCGTTATCGAGGACAAAAAATTGGTGCTATTAATTTGAACATGGTTGGGCTCGCTTAGCTGGGTAAATGATTGGTTCATTTTTTTCTCCATTAGATCACAATCAGTACTATGATATGCCAATTGTAGGTAGAATGTTGGCTCATGGAAGTACATGGCATGTTGTCTAAAATGCTTCAAATAGGAAGGATTTAAAATGATATAAATTCATGGTTTTTAATAAAATTCATTGCAGGTTCATCCTGCACTTTACTGATAAAAAAAATGCATACAATAAGGATTCCATTTCAATACAATAATCTCACAAGTTACAATAGTACAAGAATGTACACGGTTACATACATAGCTCAACCGAGTTTTGAAACAAATAGTTATAAATGGTCCAGGATCCTCCTTTCAAATATCAGTCTATTGTCTCCTGCTATGGAGGAATTGAACATATACCTGCATCCACTAACATATGCCCAAGGTAGTCAACTATTCAAATAAATATGCATTTCATATAATACATCTCCAAAGTTAGAATAACAATTCAATAACCATCCATTTCACACATTTGCATAACATTAAATGAGATAAAATCACACATAATGCATCAATAACAAAGTGCAAGCATAATTTATTCATCTCCATAATTCACATTACATTCATATTTACCCTACATAGTAATAGTAAATAGTAATTACACAATTGAGGTGTAACATACTCCCCCCTTGTGAATCATTGTCCCCAATGATTTTATGTAGCAACATAAAATAAGCAAACAACAAACATCATATTGTTTTTAAGCATTCTCAAAAGCATCTAAAACATGAGGAAACTTTTGTTGAATCTCAACATAGTCCTCCCAAGTGGCTGAGTCTTTTGCATACTAGTCCCATTGGACTTTGCATTGCAGAACCTCCCTTTTACGTAAGCCAAGCTTACATGTTTTGAGCACCTTGATAGGCTCGAGAGTTACTACTCCAGGGTCATGCACCTATAAAGCAGTCCAATCAATGACATGATTATCACCTAGTATATACTTCTTGAGGTAGGACACATGGAAGACATTATGGATTTTGGTAAGAACTGGTGGCAATGCAATTTGATAAGCTACTAGATTCACTTCATCTAGAATATCAAAAGGTCCTACATAATGCGGGGCCAACTTGGAAGACTTTCCAAATTTAATGGAGCTCTTGTGAGGTTTCACTCTCAACAACACTTTGTCACCTACGACAAAATTTTGAGGCACTCTATTGGCATCATCATAGATTTTCTGTCAGCCGTTAGCTTCAGCCAACCTTTGCTTAACAATCTTAAGTTGCTCTTCCATTTCCACCATCTTTGGGTCAGTACTTACTCTATCTTCAAGTCTATCCCAACTTATAGGAGTTTGACACTTTCGACCATATAATGCTTCGAAAGGAGCCATTTTTATCACGGAATGGTAAGAATTGTTGTAAGCAAATTCTACTAAGGGTTAGTAGTCTTCCCACTTGTACTATTGATCCATGCAATACATTCTAAGTAGGTCTTCTAATACTTGATTAACCCTTTTAGTTTTCCCATCCATTTCTAGATGATATGCTGAGCTAATATTCAATTGAGTCCCTAGTGTAGAAAACAAGGTTTTCCAAAACCTAAAAGTGACTCATGCATCCCTATTTGAGATTATATTTTTAGGAATTCCATGTAACCTAAACACTTATTGCACAAATTTACTTGCTATGACTGGTGCTCCATTAGTTAGATTTTTGCGTATGAAATGTGCTACTTTGGTAAGCTTATCTACAACCACAAGAATGGCATTGTGCTTATTTCTTGACATAGGTAATCCTTGCACAAATTCCATACTTTTGACTTACCACTTCCTCTCTGGTATATCATGGAGGCATAACAAGCCTCCAGGAGGATGATGCTCCGCTTTCACCCTTTGACACTGAAGACACCTAGCCACAAATCTAGTAGCATACATTTTTCATTCCTTCCAAAAATATAATCGCTTCACATTTGCCATCATTTTTGCCACTCCACGGTGTCCAAAGTACAGTGCTTCATGTACTTCCTTCCATACTAGATTTCTTAACTCTTTTACGCCAAGTACATACATTCTACCCTTGTATCTAAGTAATCCATTAGGTTCAAAATGAAAACCTTCATACCTAGAATCTTGTGGATTGATAGTGAGTGCTTGCTTGACTTGCAAGTAGTACTCGTCCTCCTTGCATTTCTGCAACACTTTCCCTTTAAAGTCAGTTTGAATCATTAGTATTGAAGCAATATGACGTCTTCGACTCAAGGCATCGACAACCCAATTTTCATTCCCTTTTATATAATTGATATTAAAGTCATAATCAACTATTAACTCTAACCATCTTCTCTTTCTAGCATTCATATTAGGTTGAGTGAAAAGGTACTTTAATCCATTATGATCAATTTTCATCTCAAAGGGTTTCCCTAACAATTAATGCCTCCACATTTGCAAAGCATGAACCACAACTACTAATTCCAAATCATACGATGCATAATTAAGCTCGTAAAGTTTCATCTTCCTAGATTCATAAGAAATTACTTGCCCATCTTGCATTAATACACCACCTAAACCCTCCCTAAAAACATCTGTGATAACAGTAAAGTTACCCTCAGGATTTGGTACTTTCAAGGTCATTGTGATGGTCAATTTCTCTTTGAGTAGGTCAAAAGATTCTTGACACTTCTTAATCCACTCAAATTTCTTCCCTTTCTTCTATAAAGAAGTAATTGGAAAAACAATCTTCGAGAAGTTTGCAAAAACATTTCTATAATATCTAGCTAGACCCATGAAACTTCTTATCTCCAACACATTCTTGGGTACTAGCCATTCTAGTACCACATTGATCTTAGTTGGATCTACTGAAATTCCATCCACCAAGATCACATGCCCAAGTTAATGTACTCTCTTTTGGAAGAAGGTACACTTAGAAAGTTTTCCATACAACTTATGTTCTCTAGTCATTATAGGACTACTTCTAAATGCCTTCAATGTTCCTCCTCATTCCTAGAATAAATCAGGATGTCATCTAGAAAAACCAATACGAATTTATCTAGGCAATCCCTAAATGCACTATTCATCAAGTTCATAAATGTTGTAAGTGCATTCGTTAAACCAAAGGGTAAAAATATGAACTCATAGTGTCCATATCTAGTTTTGAACGCAGTTTTAAAGATGTATTCATCCTTAATCCTCAATTGGTGATATCTAGATCTCAGATCTATTTTAGAGAATATGACGGCTCCCCTCATTTGATTGAAAAGATCGTCTATGCGTGGAAATGAATCTTATTCTTGACCATAGCTTTGTTAAGCATACGATAGTCGATGCACAAACACAAAGTACCATCCTTCTTTTTCACAAAGATGATTGGTGCTCCCCAAAGTGAAACACTTGGTCTTATTAACCCTTTAGACAACATTTCATCTAATTGTGCCTTAAATTTCATTAGCTCTGTGGTATTCATCCTATAAGGCACCTTGGAAATAGGTTCATACCCTGAAACTATATCTATAGATAATTCAAATATCCTTTTCAGTAGAAATCCTAGTAACTCATCTAGAAACACATCCGAAAATTTTCTCAATATTGGATACTTCCCCATGTCTGATTTTCCAGTTTCATCCATTTCACCATCTTCCATCTCTTGGAAGTTCTAGGATTCTAAGTTATGAAGATCTTCTTCAAGTTCTTCTATCTTAATGATAAAAAGTTTGCACCCTTTCTTATTAGCTTTTAATAGTTGCATTGTCGAGATTTTACGAATCTTGACCTCTCTAGGTATCCCTTGAAACTTTACTTGGTTACCCAGATCATCTAGGAATTCAATAGTTTTTGCATGGAAATTTACTTTAGCCCTATGTCTCCACAACCAATTCATACCTAGGATAACGTCATATGATCCTAAAGGTGTGACATATACGTTTACTTTTGTAGAAAAATGAGGTAAGCCTTGAACAAACATTGTTCCACCTTTGCTCTTGTCTGGTCTGCATACTCTACATCCCAAGACATTTCCATGTATCCAACCTTCCTAGATAATTGCTTAGCTACTCTAGGTGAAATGAAATTCTTAGTTGCACTAGTATCTATAAGAACATAAATAGGTAAGCCAAACAAAATACCTAGTGTTTCAATTGGAGTCACTTGATACTCCGTCTAATGATCATCCACAACTACATGTATCTTTTGTTGAAACATCACTTGCTTGGTAGGTAGTGGATTACCATATGGTTGTGACTCGAAACCTTTATTAGGACACTGATTAGCATAGTGGTCCCCTTCACATGTATAACATCCCGTAGTTGGTCCTCTTTTCCTTGCGAGTTCTCCAGACTTGTTGGTATTTTCATTAGTTTTGTTGGTATTACCACCACTAGGACCATTCCTTTTTTCGCTCCCTTCTAGACTCTTTTCCATCATTGCGGGATCCTTTTTCCCTTTGCCTTGGTACATTTTGCACAACTTCCACCTTCTTTGGAGCTAGCTTATCAGGAACTTCCCAACTTTCTTATGATCTGGGCTTTCCTAATGGGTGAAGATAGCCTTGAGATTTTGCTCCTATTTTATCGCTTTCTCATATACAAGATCCATTGTTGTTGGACCGTGCATATCCACCTCTCCTTCGATCTGATTGTTAAGTCCCATGATAAATTTTCTTATGCAGAAGTGTTCATCTTTATTATATATGGGAACATAATGCAGAAGTCAGGTAAATCTCTCCCAATACTCATTGATTGTCATATTACCTTGTCTCAAACTCTGGAAATCTGTGAGTTTTTGGTCACAATAGAGTTGGGGCAACCATCTCTTACAAAAAATATCAACAAATTCACCCCATGTCAGTTTCCACAAGTTAATATTGAGTTCCAACTTTTTGTTCATCCAGCAGTTAGAGGCTTCTCTAACTAACTGGTATGCGGCCCAAGCAGCTTTGGTGGTCTCAGTGTAGTTTCGGATTTTGAAATACTTTTCCATTTGGACAAGCCACACCTCAGCTTCATATCCACCAACACTTCCCTTAAACTTGGGTGGGGTAATCTTCTTCATATATCTAGAAAGTTCATAAGCCACACACTTCTTATTTCTTTCCTCAGATGGCGTAGGTGATTTTTCCCTCTCGTGATCATGAATTTCATCATGCCCATGAGAAGAGTTTTCTCCCTCATTTTCATTATGTGGTTTAGATACCCAAAAATGTCCTCTTATAACACTTTGTCACAACATTGCATCATTTAGACATCTTGTAGCATGTTTTGCCGTAGGTACCCATGTCATCATCTAATTAGTTAAATACATCTTATTTATTTGACTAATTTCATTTATTCCCTTCCTATGCATAATCCATCCATTCCTCTAGTGTTAATTAAATAATTTATATTATTTAATTAATTAAATCATAATCCATCCATTCCTTTAATGTTAATTAAATAATTTATATTATTTAATTAATTAAATCATTTCCATCCATTCCTCTAATGTTAATTAAATGATTTATATTATTTAATTAATTAAATCATTTCTATTAATTCTTCTAATGTTAATTAAATAATTTATATTATTTAATTGATGAAATCATAAATTCAAAATTAATTAAATAAGTCAAATATTTATTTAATTAATAAAATCTTAAAAAGATCTTTTCGCTTTCTTTCCAAAATTGAAACTCATGTGTATCTAATTAATTTATTTAATTAGATAATTCATTAATTATTCTTCTCATCTTTTTTAGGATTTATTTCCTTTAAAAGAGAATCAAAATCTTTGTCTTTTCACATCTTATCTTATCTTGTTTTATTTCCTTTAAAACAATAAATCAAAATCTTTCTATCTTTTAAAAATATTATCTCATCTCGTTGTATTTCCTTTTTTGTCAAAAATCAAATCCTTATCGAATCTTATCAAATCTTATCTCTGTCCACATCGAAACTCTATAAATCTAACCTTTCACAAGCCATTTGTATCGAATTCTTCAGACATCCTTATGATGTCAAAATCATTCTTCTATCTTCCATCCATCTCCATCTATCACCTTCGTCGTGTCATTATGCTGCTGAATTGAGCAACCAACATTCCTCCATTATCAATCCTTCAAAATCTTGCATTCTTATGCAAGTGGAGAAGAGCAATGGAGATAAATCAAGTTTAGCATGGATTTGGGTTTGCATTCGTTTGTTATTGTGATTTTCATGCTTGCTCGTACTCTATTGTGCTAGTTAGGATTTCATATATTTCTATTTTAGTTTTATATTTGATTTTCTCCTAATTACATTGGTGAACCCAATCTGAAACCTTTGATCTAGCTTGCTTTTTGCAGGTTTTATTGACTTTTTGTTGCAGATCTACCATTTTTTTGGACAAAACCCCAAGTTTTACAAATTTCTTCATATCTTCTACAAAACTATGAATTTTTCTACAATATTTTTAAAAAGTCTTATACATCATCTCAAGAGCCTATAGCAAAAAAATTGAGGGTTTAGGATCATTTTTGTAGGAATTATTGTAATTTTATGTTTTTTTCATAAAATTTATTTTTTGGACTCAAATCCATGAATTTTTTAGAATTTTGGAAATATCTTTAAATTATAATTGGGGTCTATGTTTTATAGATTTAATTTGAAGGTCAAATACAATGTGAAAAAATCTGATCTTCAATTTTTGTATGGTCTTCATAAATCCATGTTTTTGAGTGCAAAACATGGAATTTTTTTGACTTCTTTACATTTTTGGAAAGCTCTTAGAAAATAAGCAAGGATCTCTTCTTTGATTTTTTATTTTTCAGATCAATAACATCTTCAAATAATGAAATATAATTCGGCTATGTTAAAAACATGTATTTGAAATTGCAATTTTCTGATGAGCTTATTTTTTAATTTATTTTTGATACGCAAGGTTAAGATTGTATTAAGTTTCATAAAATATACATTATGTCTGTATAGCAGGAAAACCATTCTTCCATGAAAAATAAACCTACCATCTAAACTTCCTAGCCCGGGAGCATGCTACGACTGGCTCCAAAATTGTAGTCCCACTGCATAGCTTCAAAACCATTTCCAATTATACTTTTTAAACACAAAAAATTGAAACATTGAGGCCGAGCCTCACAGGAAGCCATTTAATTCTACAAACAAGGTGAAATATTCCTCCCATTCCATTCCCTCCTCCATCACCAACCCCAACTTTCTTTTTAGGAATTCGACCGCCATGGACGAGATCATTCTATGCCTCATAAGCTCTGGCCCCTTGAGATCTAGAATGAAGGGGTACACTTTAACTACCTCATCCATCGCCCATAGAAGTTCCAGGTTTCGAGGGGCGCGAGATTCCTTTGCCCATGAAGGTCGCTTTCAGTGTCTTCTCTAACCCTCCTAACAAGTCACCTCGGAAAAGAAGCTCCATCATTTCCTTTGCCTCCACCTTCGGGACTTCCAAGTCCATAATTACGGCTAAGAACCAAGAAGAAATGTGTGCGTTATTTCTCACAAATTCCTTTCTATCCAGGAGGCCCTTTCCTAATATCATTTTGACTACTAACATTGTCAAGGGATCGTCCTCAAGCAGTATTCTCTTCAGCCTTTGATCAGTAATTTCCCTGAAAGCTATTTGTCTCTCTGTTGCCACCAAGGAGATTGGAGTGTCAACACCGAAACTTTCCAGCCCCTCCACTAAGATGGAGATGATGAATTTCGACCTGCTCTCCTTCGCCATTTGCATCCCTTTGGTTGATAGTTCCCTGCACAAAGACAACAGACAAACCAAAATTTGAAAACCATGTTGTGAAAATGCCATCATCCGTTCACCTTTAAAAGGCTCGTATGCAACAAAGTCGAGCCCCCGTGCATGAGTCTGAAATGATGGCTAAGCAAGGCACTATGTCCTTGCAATAAAAATTTTGTCCTACAACCTTCGGCCTTAATTCGGCTAGCTCCTCGTGAGGATAAATTTCTGCCACTTGACCCATTTGCTTAAACTTTCATGATGGTCATACCCTACGTGTCGAGTTGATTATTCTTGGCTTCATGTGTCATTAACATCTTCTGACGTCGCCGATGTCTCCTCTAATTTGGCGGGCTACTAAACTTTGTTGGCTTGCCATCCTCATCCTCCAACGTCTTGGGTAATGTATGAAGTGATGTGGCCTTGCCACTTTGCTGCCACCTTTCGCTCCCCAACCGACACCCCATTTGCTCCCTTTTTGTTAACTAATAATTTGCCTTAGTTTTCCATCGATCTCATGGATGAATAAGAGAGGGAGCTTGATGAAGGGGGGGTGGATGAACTTTTTTTTTTATGGTTGCATTATAATATCATTTTTTGATCTTGTAGGTGATCATAAGGAGCTATAGTAGCAACAATATCAGTCATAGATAGCATATTGGAAAGCAAAAACTTTCGGGTGCACTCATTTAATATTTCATCTCTTAATCTTGTTTGTAACACATTTGGATTTGGGCTCTTAAAACGAATCTTGTCTTCAATCACACTTCAAAAATTAGGTCTAAAATTAAACATTGTTTTTCATCACATTTTGATTTGGGGATCTAAAAAGAACAAGTGCTTCCATTGTTTGTATACACACTTTTCATTTCTAAGGTCAATTAACAACTACGAGTGTGAATCAAGTGTGTGTGTGATCACAAACACCTCACTTAGTTTGCTTTTGTCAAACCCTTCATAGGAGGCCTGCTAGGGGATTTCATCACCCCTAGGGATGACCTCAATCAAAGTGTGAATCGAAAGACACACTTGTTTGGGAGTTAAAATCTTGTCACTCTTGGCTAAGCCCCAAAGAACTTTATACCTTTGGGAAGTGAAGGTGAAGGGTGGGTTACCCCTTTCTCCTGGTTGTGTGGCAGAATTTTGCTTCCAAATCATTCCTTAGTCAACCTTATGCAGACTAGCTTGAGACCTAATTGGCCATACCCACTTGACTCACATTAGGCTTGATGTTGTGTATTCAAGTGTTTGCTTAATCATAACATTTAATATTGGAATAAAAATTTATCATTTTTGGTGTGTGTGTTCATGCATTTACATGTGAGATCTTATGTTTGATATTTCCCAAGTCAAACTTCCAATAAACACTTGCCACATCATCCTATCTTGTCATTTCACATCATATCCTAATCATCATCATTTTTTTAATCCAGTCAACATAATTTAACATCATGCCAACATTAGAAGACCTAGCATCCCAACTTCACAACCTCCTTCAAACACTTCACCAAATACCCTAACCCCTAGACCATCAAACCATACAAAGCCTTCAAACCCTCTTCCAAAATTTTCAACAAATTAAATCACCTCAAATCCAACACCTCACAGCTCAAGCCAATCATTTCATTGCCACTTGTCAAATTCAACAACCACAACATCATCCCCTATCCATTCATTATCAACCAATTCCACCTCAACCTAATGTGCCATCCCCTTCTACCTCATACCAATCTAATCCATCCACTTATTTGTATGTCAATGCCACATCAACCTATCAACCCACATCACGACAAACACATGTGACTTTAAGTTCTACCTTGCAACACAGTCAAACTTCATCATGTTCTAATGCAACCATTGACAAGGGGAATAGCAATCTAGCACATGCACCCTATAACTTTATCATACCATCATCCAATCAAAATCAAAATCCTAAGCCAACACCTTCCACCCCTACACCTCCAAAGGATGTGACCCAAGGGCTACAAGCAAGGAATCAACTGTCGCCATGTCATTCAACACATATACTTAAACATACAAAAGAGTCCTCAAACATCATGCCAAGTCCTTCAAGCCAACCATGTCATCACAACACCTTGATCCAATTCAAGAGTCTCCCCTCATAAGTCCAAGTCACCCTCTATCATGCTCCTATGTTGTTGACCATGAAGAACATGACAAGTCTCTCCATGAGAAATCCCCTTCCACTTCCATTCACGCAAGCCAAGAGTTATGTCAAGATCATTATCCTAAGCATGAGGAAACATTAACCTCTCATTTTAATCAAGATTTAGGCCCATCTAATGATCCCACTCATAAAATACTTGGTCCTATTTATGATCAAACTCCCCTCTATGATCTTACCTGTGATCAAGAAGGACATGATGATCCTCTTAGCCAACTTTATGCATTCCATGGTCAAGAGCCTATCACTTCACCTATCCATGAGCAAGAAACCTCCATTGCTCATATCCACCCCTACCTAGTCCTATCCATGATCGATCAACATCCACTTCCCTTGATGAGACATATGCCTCCCAAGCACACATAGAAGATCAAACAAATACCTTGGATCTAAGTGAACACAATGCTAATCAAGATCCTAATGATCCTCCATCACCCACTATCGATCCCATTGCAAGTCTATCATATCC
Source organism: Sequoia sempervirens (assembly GCA_007258455.2). NCBI lineage: Eukaryota > Viridiplantae > Streptophyta > Pinopsida > Cupressales > Cupressaceae > Sequoia > Sequoia sempervirens. The sequence goes on along the minus strand of VDFB02000017.1, from coordinate 100,131,896 downwards.
ACTTGGTCTTTCCACCCTCATTGATGAATGTTCCTCCTTAGAACAACAACAACCATTATCTTCCCTTGCTTCATTTTCTCCATCCAATAAGGAACTCGTGTCTAGTGTTCCACCTACACCTAGTCCCGTTGTCCATTGCATACTCCAAACACATGAACCACCAAGGTAAAGGTCTAGACCTTCATGAATAAGGTATGTTGGAGCCCATCCATGTCAAAGTCCTTCCACGCTCTTATGGCTTTGGATATACACCCCAAGGACACCAATCTCAAGATGTTGGTATTTCTTCCATGCCTCCTAAGTCCACTTTCCATCATAAAGCCTATCATATCCCTAAAACATATGTTGCCATCTCTCCTCCATCATCCTACAAATGTCAAAATCATGTGACCATACACCTTCCACCATCAACTTTGCCACCATTTCTTCCAACTCCTAATATCCCTCCATCCACTTTACCACCATTACTCCCAACACCTAATATCCCTACCATTCAATCCTCTTATCCATCTACCCATAAACCCTCTAAACATCTTAATCATGACCAATCAATGCACACATTGTATAAACATGAAGCTTCCACTCATTCCACCATACCCATGGGATTCAAAATTAAAAAACCAATGCCTCTATCTATAAAGTAAAAAATCCTAAAAATCCTCATGCCTTAGGGCATCAATGCAATATGTCAAAGCCAAGTACATATAAAAGCTATATAAGCCTATACCTCCAAAAGTAAGGCCAAAACTAAAATGGTTTGGGTCCCTAAGAAAAAGGAAAGCAAGTCAAATGAGGCATCTACATCACAAAAATCCCAACCATCCACTTCCATCCCACATGCTCATTCCATTCAAAAGTCCCAAATTCCTAAAACCCACAAGCAAAATAAAATTCATAAAAATACTAAGTCTATGTGGATACCAAAAGCACTACATCCACCACCTCCTAAGAAAACATCTTCATTGCTTCCTATACCCCATCCACAAAAGCTTCAACGTTTACCACAGTGTGTGCAACCATTGGTCATGGTTCCCTTCCATTTCACAACAATTCCACATACCTCCATCTCCTTACCCTCACCCATTATCCCACATATCTCCCCCACCATCTTCTTATGGTCCATGCTTTTGGCTAAGCCTCCTCATTCATCTTTTCCATAAGTCCCATATAATCCCTATCATCTTCCGTACATAATCTACATCATAATCCATTATTTTCCTCCATAATCCACATGATAATCCATCATCTACCTACTCCATCTCCCTTTCATGTCATCCCTTACCGACATCTATGAGCATAATGACATTTGACATGGTCCATGCAATTACATCCATCCCTAGTGGGATTATCACCTTTCATGCAACTAGACACTTAAGTCCCTCCTATCCATATTCCCCTTCTCCTATACAAAGAGTCAAAAAGAAAATTAAAAAAAAAGAAAAAAAGTAAAGAGAAATCCCTTCGTCCAACGGTGAAAACCTGGTCAATAGGCGCCCTAGATAAGTACTATGATGAAAACCTGGCAAACAAACGTCATGTGTAGGTTGACCTTCTATGTCACTTACACTTTGGGGCACAATGTCTTATCTATCCAACCTATCATTTTCATCTCTTGTCATTTCCATCCTACCTACCATCTTTAGCCATCATACATACCTATCCTATTAAGTTCACTTATCCACCCTTCTCCTTTTGATCTTGATGAAGACATAGGGGCAAAATGTTGAAACATGTTTTTTGGGTATCTCTTGACATACCTCATCCTTCCAAACAAGCCTATCATTATCCTATTGTCATAAGCTTTGTCATGAAAAATTCTAAGTATTGTACCTAGAATGGGGCATGTTATTCCTATGTGACATAGTCTTTAGAAATCACATCCTTGCTCTCCTATGATGCATACATCCATTCCATTCACTATGACCTATCCTTTCCATCCATCCATCTATCATGAGCCTTTTATCCCTTATCCCATCACCCACCCTTTCATCCATCAATCCCATCTATCTCCTTGCACCTAGACTTGGTTTTCCCCTTGTCATTGGTATTTAGCACAAAGGCTACTCAATTTTTCATCATTTGACACCTCAAAACATTTCAAAAATCCAAAAAAATAAAAACATTTAAAAAAAAATCAAAATATCCCAAAAATCCAAAAAATCAAAACATTTCAAAAATCCAAAAACAAAAATCAAAATATTTCAAAAATCTCAAAAATACAAAAAATCAAATAGCCAACAAAAATTCAAGCAATAAAATCAATCCATCTAATTACTTCTTCCAATTTCATCGATTCAATCCCTCACCTCAATCCAATCATCCAACCATTCAACCAAATCAATCATCTTCATCAAAACTATTTCATCCAATCAACTCAATCGAATCAATCAAAGCAATAATCCAAATGCAAGTCAATCCTTAATCCATACCAATCAAGTCGATCAATCTTGTCAAATTATCCAATCACATCCTTTGGTCTTGATCCTGATCTTGTTGTAAACCCAATCAATCAATCAATTATCATCATCCTTGTGTTGATTTAGGGATATGTTGTTCCCTGCAATGACAACACTATCATCATCAATCCAAGTCAATCAGTCAATTATCAGTCATCCTTGTGTTGATCTAGGGATATATGATTCCCCGCAATGACAACACTATCATCATCATCAATCAATCAATTAATCATCAGTTTACAACTTGATAGGGGAAATTCCTTGTTTGTTTTTGTATCATTTGTGCATGCTTGCTTGCTTGCGTGTGTTATCATTTTATCTTGCATTTGTATCAAATCCATATCATTCTAGCTAATATTCATATCTTGTGTATGTTGGAGTAGCTTTTTGCACTATCCTTTGCATCTAAGGTCACATCCTACCTTTTGTGCATTAGGACTTCAATGCTCTAAGTCTACTTCCTCATACGTCTAGACAAGGTTGTATTACATTGGGGCACAAGAAAAATCATCACCTTGGTCCTTATATCTTGGTGCACAACGTCTAGTGCTAAATCAAACATCATGGTTGCTCACTTTCATTGCAACATAATGCATCCTTCACTTCTTCTATCCATTCCTTCATCTTTAGTTCTTGACCCATCCCTTTCATTTCGAGAGTCTACCTGTGTTGTCCAACCCGCCTATCCTCTCGAGGGGGCATCATCATTCTATTATCATCATATTCTGATATCATCATCCATTTTCCTCTATCCATACCTTAGCTTCTTTGAAATGATATTACTCGACACAAATATCATCTCGAACATCATCTCAAAGAGGGGCAAAATGTAGACACCCAAAAATGTCCTCTTACAACACTTTGTCACAACATTGCATCATTTAGACATCTTGTAGCATGTTTTTCCGTAGGTAACCATTTCATCATCTAATTAGTTAAATAAATCTTATTTATTTGACTAATTTCATTTATTCCCTTCCTATGCATAATCCATCCATTCCTCTAATGTTAATTAAATAATTTATATTATTTAATTAATTAAATCATAATCCATCCATTCCTCTAATGTTAATTAAATGATTTATATTATTTAATTAATTAAATCATTTCTATTAATTCTTCTAATGTTAATTAAATAATTTATATTATTTAATTGATGAAATCATAAATTCAACATTAATTAAATAAGTCAAATATTTATTTAATTAATAAAATCTTAAAAAGATCTTTTCGCTTTCTTTCCAAAATTGAAACTCATGTGTATCTAATTAATTTATTTAACTAGATAATTCATCAATTATCCTTCTCATCTTTTTCAGGATTTATTTCCTTTAAAAGAGAATCAAAATCTTTTTGTCTTTTCATATCTTATCTTATCTTGTTTTATTTCCTTTAAAACAATAAATCAAAATCTTTCTATCTTTTTAAACTATTATCTCATCTCGTTGTATTTCCTCTTTTGTCAAAAATCAAATCCTTATCGAATCTTATCAAATCTTATCTCTGTCCACATTGAAACTCTATAAATCTAATCTTTCACAGGCCATTTGTATCGAATTCTTCAGACATCCTTATGATGTCAAAATCATTCTTCTATCTTCCATCCATCTCCATCTATCACCTTCGTCGTGTTGTTATGCTGCTGAATTGAGCAACCAACATTCCTCCAACAATCAACCTTCAAAATCTTGCATTCTTATGCAGGTGGAGAAGAGCCATGGAGGTCAATCAAGTCTAGTTTGAAAATTGGTTTGCATGTCCTTTGTTTATTTGCATTTTCATTCTAGTTTGTGCTTCATGGTGCTTGATAGGGTTTAGTTAGTTTATTATTTTCAATACAAAATCTGATTGATTTTTCCCTATCTACATGTGGAACTTCCTTCTCTACCCTAGCTTTTAATCTCTCTTGCTCGAGGTTTTCCAACCTTGCCAAGATTTGGTCAAGTCTAGCTTCAACTCCTGTAGGTCCTTGCCCAACTTCTTGGCTTCCACTAGGATTGGTTCCTGCCCTCACCATCTTCATAAGAATAGATTTTTACCTAAATGTTTATCCATGTTATATTTAATTGTGTTATCAACTATCTTATGTAAAACATTGAAATGACATTCATATGCACGTAAAGAATTTCACATAAGATTAATAATATGCTTTCGATAAACACATGATTTTTATTCATTTCTCAAGGATTTTAATATCTTTTTGTTTACATGGAGTGACTATTCAGATAGTTGAGTGGAGAATATCCCTCATATTCACTCTTTGACACATAACTTAATGGAGTATATCCTACAAATTGAGATTGTTGCTCATCTCTCATTTTTTCATACCTATCCCAAAATGGATAGTAGCCTTCAGATTTATCATCTGATACATAGTTACGAGGTACATATGCCTCAGATTCGTTATTCGAGGAAATTACAATTACTTCTGCCAGTGGAAGAACTCTAGGGTCCCTAAAGATAAATGTTGGACTGACACTTCCTTTTGAGGGCATATCCCTGGAAAGCGATAATGACTCAAACTTTTCTAGTGAGATGGAAGGTAGGTAGTTGTACATAGCCTCCATCTTCATCTTTCTCTTCACATCACTGATCTGAGAAAGTGTGCGACTGAATGTTTCAGTGTTGCTTAACCATATGACATTGCCGAAGTTGGTACCCTCGATTGTTCTAACGATGGCTTCTCTTTCCTTCTTGGCCTTGAGGTAGCACTCATTTTTTATTACTAACTTTTGAGTCATTAATTTGAGATGCACCATATTGGCACAAGAATTCCAAACATTAGATAATGTTGGATGGAAAGAATGATGAGCTCATAGGTTCTAGAGCTAAACCTGGTAGCTCTGCTACCACATGTAACATACCAACCCTTCACTGAAGTAAAAATTTCCTAAGTTTTTACTGTGTGAGTAAATAAACTATGTAACAAGCCATTGCAATAAAAAATTTCTTTTCTTTATTGAGAATATATGAACAAAGATGCCATAACAATATACAAGAAGGATTTTATTTCAATACAATAATCTCACAAGTTACAATAGTACAAGAATGTACATAGTTACATACATAGCTCAACCGAGCTTTGAAACAAATAGTTATAGATGGTCCAGGATCATCCTTTCAAATCTTGGTCTTTTGTCACCTGTTGTGGAGGAATTGAACATATACCTGCATCCACTAACATATTCCCAAGGTCGTCAGCTATTCAACAAAATATGCATTTCATATAATACATCTCCAAAGTTAGAATAACAATTCAATAACCATCCATTTCACACATTTGCATAACATTGAATGAGATAACATTCACACATTATGCATCAATAAAAAAGTGCAAGCACAATTTATTCATCTACATAATTCACATTACATTCATAATTACCCTACATAGTTTAATAGTAAATAGTAATTACACAATTGGGGTGTAACAATTATACTTACAAAGCCTGTATAGAAAAATAATGTCAGAAATATGCATTATTTCTAGATGAAATTTTCTATACCAATGGACATCATAATATGGAGTAACCCCCTTTAGAAACTTATCACTTTCTCTAGAACCACACAAGATTCTCGACCACCTCCTCCTCCACAAAGATAAATCCTAAACCAAAACCTTATAACATAATAAGTGATGCCTCACCACCATGTTCTCACCCTAGATATAATGTTGTTCCCACTCTATCCACTCTTCCTTCACTTATTCCTACTCCTAACATCCCTCCCAAAAAAAATTGGTTCTTCTCAACTTTCAAAGTCACCCCACCACCAAATATAAAGACTAATCTAGAAACCTCTACCATCCCTTATAAATCTAAAAAATATATATAAATCTTTGCTTCCCTACCCTCCCTCCCCTACCTACCCACCGCTCAAGATCACACCTTCTTCTTCAAACAAAAAAATCTCAACCATATCTACCTACCTCTAGACCATAATTACAATTTATTTTATACCCTTTGATACTAAAAGGGAGATAAAAATAAACCAATTTTGTATTTCCAAACCCAAACCTAGCATTCCTCCTCTTTTATCCATATTCATATTAGGCCCTCTTATCATCGATTTAGCTACTACTTCTAGATATGAATCTTTCATGACTAATATTAGCTCATATCTTTGGAGTACTTTAAGGATGATAATTCCTTGAATAAGAGGCACACACTAACTATATTTCTCAATCCATTTATACCTCCTCATTCTTGTTTCATTATTTTATGTGTTGTGCTTTGTTTTGTCACTAAATGATGAAAGTTCACACTTGTGGGTGCATGTTAATGCATAATGGTTCACAAACAAATATATTTATTTATCTCCCCCTCCCCCTTTGTAACCTTCTTGTAGGGAAAGTGCAAGTTAATGAGGGATACAAATGGTATTAAAGTGGATTATTTTCCTAAGAAATAAAGTTACAATTCAATACACTTGTAGATAAAATATGAACATGGTGTATGAAGATGAAATATATAGTTATGTTTTTGGGACAAAGTTTAAAACTATGTCACACTTTTATAAAGAAAACGACCAACACTAATCTAACTTTTAAACTTGAATAACTAGAAAGTGATATATTTTAAATTTTGAAAAATATGTAAACTAAAGGAATGTAGATCTTTTAGTGTAGTTTATGTTTATATATTTTTAGAAATTTAAGAAAAAAATCAACATTAGTTTTTATAAAATTGACAATATAATTTAATTGTTGATAAAATATTGAAAAATGAGGTTTAGTGTGATACTACTCATTATATAGTAAAATCAATTTTTTTCCTTCAAATTTTTAAATTTATTTATAATTTTTTTTTAAGACTGCAGGAATCGGTCGGGTATCCTTCCTCCCTATAAACTGCAGTGCACCTAGTAAACTTTTTTCACATGACCGGTGATGCTGGTACAACATGCCCTTCGATACCACGGGTTTGGGGGGAGACTAGACCTCATCTCTTTCCTGCAATAGGATGCTTTAGTCAATTGAGCTAGCCCCCTGCCCCAAATTTATTTATAACTTGAAACTTTAGTGAATTGATTAATTTTTTTCTCATTTCCATAATTATTTGAATAAATCTTAAAAAAATTGTATATTGAAAACACAATCATTTTAATGAGATGTCAGTTTTTATTTTATCTTGACATGGAATATCTTCTCTAGTGCATCATTTTTGTAGTTAACATAGTATTTTTTGATAAAATAATCAACCTTATATTTTGGTGCTAAAAACCAACTTTTAGGGTAAATAAAACATAAAAATAAAGAATAATTAAACTATTTAAAAACCATATCTTTCAAAAGATCTACAAAAAATATTTATTTAGATTTTAAAAATGCTATTTACATGAATAGGAGTTGTGAAAACATCAATTTTTTAATAATTTTACTTTTTTAGTAAATTGGCTCCAAAATGATGCTACATATGTATTTAGTGGATAGTTCTAATTGAAAAAGTTGTGGCCCATATCTAATTTAGCTAGGATAAATCTCACTAGACCATATGTTTGACCAAAATTGAATTTCACTTACAAATGATTAAATTCACTTTGTTGATAAATTGGCCTAAAGTGTGACAACTTTGAATTTTCATCATTTTATTTTCTAAATATGTGATTTATTTCAATATTCAAATGATAAATTTGGTTAAGTAAAAGATGTAGAAAAGTGAAAAATTTCACTTGGATGAAATGCAAAAACATATGCATGTATAGATACTTACAAGACTAGTAGATATAAATATCTTTGAAAATCCTTTGGTCAAACTATATCATTGATAGCGAGATATGATGTGGATGTTATTTATAATTTTATATTATTTTTATTAATTATTTTATTTATGATTAATGGAGAAAATTGGAACTCCTTGTGTTTGACCACCTTAAGTTGACCTAAAATAATTGTAACATAACACTTTTTAAAAAATATGTAGATCATGACGTCTAGATTAGGCTCATATATTTTTAAAAATATTTTTTTAATAAAAAAATATTAAAAAAGAAGCATGTATACCTTTTCAAATTTGTGAGACACATTGTTTGAAAAATAAATAATTTATAAAATAGACTAAAAGATTGAAAAAATAATAATTTAAAAGTAGACATGACATTCCCCTATAACAATATGAAGTCGTTAGCCATATTGATCGAAGTGGAGTTTGTTAATGAATTTTATCATATTCGTAGTTACATGTCCAATCCTTAGGTTTGGAATTCTAAACATAAAAATAAAGCCAATAAGGGAAAATTTCAAATTTACAAATTACACTATGACCAAATATTTGCTAAATCAATAGTAGATATATAATTTATTTTGGGTCTCCAATCCTAGAATTAGATTTCTAGTTTCACTATAATTTTTTTGAGTACCCACTCACTTCCTACATTTTCACCCTCAACTTTGTGAATTTACCCTTTATTTGTGTGTTTTTCTTATGTTTTCAAAATAATACAAGGTTTTGAGAGTCCCTTAAGAACACTCCAATCATTTTTATAAAAGTGTGTCCCCTCTTATGTCTTCATTCTTTTGTATTTCGTATTTTATATCATTGCCTATCAATTTAGGGATGGTACAAAGTATCTGATGGGCAAGGTCATTGATGTCACTTGCATCATTTAATATTTCAATTATCAAACTGGGTGTGTCTTAGAGCTATATGCAATAAGGATGTCTCCACAAATTGGGGGTTTTTGCACTGTAAACAGTGACTTTTGGTTTCGATCTAACTCCTTCAGGAGCTCTCAAGAGTGGAACTTAACAACTAATTTCTAACTAATTCTAAGGACTTAATCCTAACTTATTTCTTAACGAATGCTTAATCAGACTCTAATAACTTAGTTCAGACTCCACCTAACTTAATTGTAATTGATTCATGGAAAATTAAGTTATAGCCAAATTCACCCTTAATCTAAAATTTAGAATTAAAATTTACTTGAAAAGAGAATCTATTTACGTTTGAAAAAGAGAATCTATTTACGTTTGCAAGAAAATAAATATTAATCTAGAAAATAGTAACACTAAATTCCATGAATGAATTCCAAACAAGTTTCAGTTTTATCTTTCCACCAGTCATTGTTATTTCTCCCATTAAAACTACATGCATTTGAAAATAATTATTAAGTCCAATTCCTATGAACAACAATTAAATCTATAGTAAACAAATGAATATTAATCTTTAGTAAAGCATGATGAACTATCTTGAGAACACAATAAACTTAATCTAAGAGTATAAGTAATTGCAGTTACTAACAATGATTAAACAAAGATAAACATTCATAACTTTCCAATTGATACAAATTGAACATAAATTAATTGAATCGAAAAAAAATAACACAAGGTCACCTCCTTTGGTTGAGTGGGCCTCGCTCTTCCTTTGGTGGGACCTTAAATACTAAGATTCAAATTAACTCCTTGTTTGCATTAAAATTGGCCCAAATAGGTGAGTAGAACAAAAGTGTGTATTGTAAACATTACAATATTCAACAAAGAATTATCTAACTCTAGACTAAATCTAAGGATGGATATTTATAGGGATATCCATTTATTTGAATACAAAATCACAGCATTGCCCACCAAGATACAAAGCGGCAAACTAAAACTAAAACAAAACTGAAAGTATCATAAAGAATTCTACCTCATAATAGCTGGAACAAGGAGTTTCCAAACTGACTAAGGAAGTCAATTCGAAATCATGATGAATCAATATCCAACTGGAGCATTCAGAAACACAATTGATTCCATGTTGTTAAATAGAAATTTTAACAAATCCACCACATGAAGTAAGCATTTAATCACCTGAACGAAATCCTCAAAGATAGGATGCTATTATGACAGCAAAGATTTCAAATTGCATAATCATTCCATCATTAACATCATTAAAAATCAACACATTTAATGCAAAAAATCATTTCTAATATATCCTCAAATTACTTAAATATAAGATAAAACAAGCAAACATATAAGTATATAATCTACCGCCAACATAGTTAATTAACAACAAAATAAAGTCTTTGTAAACATAAAATGATCAATTAAAGTCTCATTTTGAGCACTCATAAGTATCAAGGTGTTTTATCTTCATCATGTTGACACAAAAGCATGCTTTTATTTTTTATGATTATCTCGTGCTATAATGTTTTTTTTTTTTATTATTATTATTTGATTTTAGATATTTTACAGAGTGTGATGGTGCTTCACATTCATCATGTTGAATTGGATTTATAGTTCCTTAGTTGTTTGGTCATCATCTCTCTTCCTATGTATTTGTGTGGCCTTATAAGTTTGGGGATGATGCAAAGAATCAAAGTGATATGTACTTACCCTTTTTATATTGACCCAAAAATATATAGCCTCCCTTAATTATTTTATGCTTTGGTCATTTTCTTGCACGATATTTGTTGTTTTGGTTCTTTTTTATTACCTCTTATTTCTTTTTACCTTGTTGTCTGTTCCATAAATTTTGTTATATTTTATTTTTACTTGGTCCTATTGTGACCATGATTATTATATTTTCCTCATTATCTTGATAAAACACTAAAAAACAAGAAAACTCTTTATATGTAATTTTCTTTATATGCTTACATCTCTTACATTACCCATTATTTATACATGAGTGAAAACTTGAATGTAACATCTTAAGCCAAACTTCCTAGATAAAAAATTCTCAACATTCTTATTATATCTTGACCTTATGCTTTAAATTGATAATTTATTCATATGTATTATTTTATGCCATCGTACATCTATCTTAACATATTTTATTAATCACATGGACACTTGCTTTTTATATGCTATATTTTAAGTTTTATCTTCTACATAAAAACTATAATGCACAACACTTGCCCTCACAAAGGGGATAATGCTAGGGGAAATAATTCTTGTGTCTCCCCACTATTATAAGCCTACATCATCACAAGCTCTTCCCCATAACATTTAGGACAAAACACTATTTATTTGACATTCTCACATTCATACAATCTTCACTCACCTCAAATTGATTACATGATATCATGTATAATCAATTTGAGGGGGGCATATATCCTCTTAACATTACAAAAGGATTGTCCGATGGTTAAAGTTACTCTTCATGAAACAATCTTAGTTAAGTGGCTCTTTGTTGAGTCCTAAATCATCTTAGTTAAAGTGGTCCTACATAGATCACACACCAATCAAGTTTATCAGGAGGCCAATTTAGTTAAAACAACCTTGAGATTGTCACATGTTGTAGAGGAGGGGGATCGACTACTCTGAGACTCTAAGTCATGAGAGAGTCCTAAGCAATAGGCTACCTTGATCTACCTCAAGCTTGCTAAATGATTTGGAAAGGTTAAGCAGTTAAGTTCAAAAAGGAAGAGCAATTAGGTTGCTACCGTCCTTCTGCTAACCCAATTTTTTTGAAGAGTCAAATGAGCTTATTTCTAGAGTTCAATCTGTGGCACAAACAACTCACTGCCCTAGGATGGCAGCGTAAAACGTAGACTCCAGTGCAGACGTCTCAATGGGGTACTGGTGTTCGTACAAATAGAGGACTTATGAGAGATTAAAACATTAAAAATGCAACTAACAATCTGACTAGTAGATTTTTTATGCAATGATAGAATATAAAGAAAGTGCAAAAAAAAATACAACAAGAATAATACTTTAATTATCTATGCTCGAATTGACAAAGGAAGTGAGAAAAGTAGACCTTTCTATCCAAGAGTTGAATCTTCAAAGAGCTCCACATGAGAGTACCTACACACACAAGACCAAGGAAAATGTTGGGGCTGTTTTTAGAGGACTGCCTCAGTTAGTCCTCATCTTTGGTGTTTCCACCTCCACAGATAGCCATATAGCAACAATGTAGAAAGATGATAAAGAAAGTGTATTGTGTCATAACTCAATTTTTATTTCATTTTAAACTATAATATGATAAATTGAATTATCAAGGAAATTCAATATGTTGAATGAAAAAATTGATATTCTTTGAAAAGATTGAAAGAAGTCAACCATCGTTGACTATGTGATCTTTTGAATTAAATCTTATATTTTATCAAGATTGAATATTATTGATGAACTATGTGAATTGCATGATAACAGGATGAAGGATGAGAACACAGTTGAAGTAGGATCGTTTAACTGGATCAAATGGTAAGCTTGATGGAATTTGGGTGCACACACCACAAATGGCATGATGTTTGCATTTGAAAATTTGCATATAGAAGAACTTACTTGATTTGAATTGATCCAATGATTAAAAACAAAAAGGCTTGTGGAAAGTTAAATATATGATTTCATGTTCAAATTGTTTATCTTGATCTTGTGTGTGTTCGAACTTGAAAGAAAATGATAGTATGATTAAAACACATATGCATGTATTCAAAAGATATGATTAAACATATAAGAATTTCATTTAGATGCTATCATATGAATAAAATAAAAGTCTAATCTTATTAAAATAGTGATATATGTACTAATACAAATATATATATATACACATACAAGTATATATGTAAATACACACACATATATATGAATGTACAAATGTGTGTAAATGTATATATATAAATATATAAATATATATATATATACACACACACATATATATTTATATAATTATATTCCATATAAGAAATCAAAATGTGGATCGATTTTATTAAAATTGTACACTGTTGATTTGAATAAAATCGAATATGGATGTAATGGGTGAAGTGGCTTGTATTTATATTATGGCCAAGTAATTAAATTTAGATAAGTGGGGCAGAAAATTAATGCCCCGTAATGAGAGAATCTACCCCATATTCATGCAAACAAGAAGAAGGAGAATTCATTTCATTTTTTAAAGATATCACTGGCAAAAATAACAAACAGTGGCAACAGGAATCTATGGAAAAAGCAAGCAAGAGGTTTGCCTGCGTTGGGAAAAAGAAAAAAATCTGAGAGAAAAGCTCGAACTTGAGGTAAAAATGAATTATTGTTTGATATTATGTTTATTTTCACTGTTGTTTCTATTCAAAAATCTTGCAACTCATTCTCAAAATGCCAATTTTGTTAAAATCGGTATTAGTAGTACATGTTTGTAATGTTATTGTTCTAGCACCAGTCATATCGAGTAAGATCGACCATGTTTTCTTGACTTGAATCCCAAGGCCTATTGGCTACCCCTTTTGCATGTTATATTTTGTGCCCTTTTCGCCCTATCGGCTTGCTAGCCAAGTAAGGCCGAGGCAAGGATGTCATATTATTATTGGCTACAGTTGTAGCTCCATGCATGTGAGTTTATTTCCATTCTATGGCTATCAGATTATATCTATTTAGCAGTGTTGTGTTATTTGAAAATGATGTGGAAAAATTGCTTGTCATTCCCTTAGGGAATAGTAGTATTATCTTTGTATCTCTTCTTTTACTATTTGATTTTCATATCAGCTAGGCCAAATATTGGATGTTGCACCCATAGGGTGTTAGGAATAAATTTAAAAAACTTAAGCAATAGAAACTCATTGTTGTAGAATAAATGAGTAGCATCGTTCATTTTGAATGATGGAGGAACGAAGATAACGTTCCATTTTTCCATTATATGAATCGATCTCTAAGATCGACATGCTGCATATTAATGATCAAAATCCTATATATATGTGTGTGTGTGTATATATATTTACATGTCATTAAAAGACATTCTTTGAATTCAATCATTGATATTGTTTAAGGTTACATTGAAGCATTCCTTTAATTGAAGGTCGTTTCCTAGAGCAACGAGTACCTTGATCATTTATTCTTTTCTCGTTGTAGGAAAACACAGGCTTTTTTCTAAAACCTTGGAAGTAATGAATTTGTTTCAAACTGTTATGATTATTTGGTTTCTAAATGTTGTTCCATACTTTTATTGCATAGAGGAAATTAGTATTATTTATATGTGAATACCACATGATGGAGACTCTATTCTTTAGTATGTAGTATAGGGTAGCCTAAATTTGTAAACAACATCGTTTTGTTATAAACTTTAATTGTTTAGTTGTAAACAACATCATTATGTTATAAACAATATGTGTTTATTTGTAAATAACATCATTTGGTTATAAACTATAATTGTTTAGCTATAAACAACATTGTTCTATTATAAACAATATGTGTTTACTTGTAAACAACATCATTTTGTTATAAACTATAAGTGTTTAGCTGTAAAAAATGTCATTATGCTATAAACAGTATGTGTTTATTTGTAAACAACATCATTTTGTTATGAACTGCAATTGTTTAGTTGTAAACAACATATTTATGTTATAAACAGTATTTGTTTAGCTGCAAACAACATCATTTGATTATCACAACTTGGTTTTGATACAAACGACACAACATTATGTGGGAAACTGTTAAACAAACTTGTTCTAGTTCATTTATTTCTTGAATTTATGACAAACAATACGTCAAACTGTAACATTATTTGAATGATAGCAATTTTATTTAATGGTTTTTATTTCACAATGTATGCACAAATTTATAACTTAAGTTGGCACATATATGTGTATGCACATAGACCTTCGTGTACGTACATACACATACTTGTGACATACCTTCTTTTGTTTCTTATCTATTTATTCTTAAATGAATACATAATTACATTGAATGTAATCATGTGACATATGATAGAAATGAATGGATAATGTTATGAACAACTCCATTGAATCGTTTTTCTAATTTTTATTAAGATAAGGAAATAAGTAGACTAAATTACTTTTCCGTAGATGTGTAAGTAAAGAATATTTCCTTGTTTGAATAGAATAGTAGCATCTAAGTAGACTAGAGCACCTCAAGGTAGATGTTTCTAGAGGGTAGATAGTTGCTATGTGATAATTGGTTGTTGAAAGTTACCTTTTGGGACAGGTGCCGAAATGGAGTTCAAAGAGTATAGGTTTTTGCTTTAACCAAAACCTATTATTTGTTGTTGCAACATTATTCTTATGCTTGGCCAAGCAATTAGCCCATTATAAATGTATGGAATTTGTGATAACATTCTATGTCATTCCTAGCATAGATCTTGCATTTTTCTAACTCATAGATAGAGATGCATGTTCATGTTTGGGAACACACCAGATTCCACCTTGCAGATTGTTCTCTTGCTATAATTTTTGTGCAGGGTCGGGTATTCTTCAAGTTGGAATAATTTTGGGGAAGCGTAAGCTTTGTGGTTGGGTGAAAAAGTGCTTCAACCATGTTCTTGTCCACCAGTGGAGGCAAGCGTCAAGAGGAAACCTTGTATATTTTCAAGACTATCTTGGTCTATGATGTAACCTTGATGTAAAACTTGTATATTGTATTGACTTTGTGGCCTATGAGCCAAGTCAACTTGGATATTGTAATTGACATTGAAATTGAATATATATCCATTTTCAATTTCAATGTCAATTACAATATATATATATATATATATATATATATATATTTGACTCATTTTAATTAGACATGTGTTGCTATGATTGAAAATAGCTACTTAGTTATGCATTTTTAAAATTAAATATTCATAATGTCATTTGCAATAATATAATTAAGTAATAATTAGAATGGATTATTACATTTGGTATCAGAGCGTAGGGTTCAACTCTAGGCCCTTTGAGTCTACCATAGCCATGACTAGGGAATAGTTGACCCTTGAAAAAATTTAGTTGTCCTAAGAAATGACCAAACCTGGATTGAATGCATGTATGGGAAGGTCTAAGGCAAGATGAAAGAAAGGGAATACCGTTAGGACCTAAAACAAGAAAGTCGTAATGGAAGAAAACACTAAGATTGAGGTTCAACTTGAGATTCCGAATGATGAGACTCTAGCTGAAGCCCTCACATGACTTAAGCTGGAGAGAGGAAAGAAGATTGAGGAGAAGCAAACACCTAAGACTAAGAAGCTTTTTGCAATCGTAGATTGGCTTCTAGGGTGTGGACCAAACACACCCTTGCTAACTAAGGAGGAAAATGAGAGCCTGCATGCTCAACCATCCTCTTCTAAAAAACTTGATGTAAATTCTGACGAGGACCTAGAGGAGTGTCCTCTTTCTAACAATGAGAAAAATGATTAATGTGACAATAAGCTTATGTAAATAAGGGTTCATTGACCCACACCTAATATAAATAAAGCAAGGTGTTATTTTTGGTGTGTTCAAAATGAAGAACTCCAAAATATGTTTTCAATGCATGAATGTGTATGTAATGTGATGTAGAATAAGTTTGTTTATTCGTAGAGCCCAGTGTTAAGTTACGATATACATGAAATGTGATTCAAGTCGAGTGTGAGTCAACATGGTGACCACCAGGCAAGAGATGGGTGGTAGTGGGTCAAACAATGGACCAAAAAAGAGGCTAGGACAATCTAAAGATTTTGAACAGGCAAGAGGCTCGTATGGATCACATAGAACATGAGATCCGAGTGGCACACGAGGAATGGGTTCATAGGAATGCAAAAGTTAATCAGGGGAACAATGGTCTAGGAGAAGGTCCACAAGTTTGAATTGAGGAAGAGCTTAGAAAAGATCTCAAAAGAGTGGCACCGCCTAAGTTTGATGGTAAGGCTATCAGAGCAGGAACAGAGGCATGGATCATTGAGATGGAGGAACACTTTGGGCTCTGTAACCTATCTGACCAGACTAAAGTGACATGGGCTACGTATTAGCTTTCACGTGAAGCAGCCACATGGTGGGACAATGAAAAGTCAAAAAGGAATTTGTAGCCTACTGAGATTACTTGGGAACTCTTCCTCCAACATTTTAGGAAGAGGTGGTTACCACAACTCTTTTTCAACAAGAAGGTGATAGAATTCGAAAACCTAACTTAGAGAAGCATGATTGTGACCCAATATTGGGAAAAGTTCACCAACCTATTGAAGTATGTGCCCTAGTATTAGGGAGATGAACATTTATGTATGCAGAAGTTCATATTGGGACTTAGGCCCCACATTGGAGCAGAAGTGGACATGCGTGATCCTCTCACCACAAACAAATTTTTCTTAAAGGCCACCAAAGAGGAGCAGAAACTGTAGCATTTATCCAACTACCATAATAATGCAAATCCTAAGTCATGGTTTGGTAACAAGAAGTTTCATAAAAGAGACAAGAACCATTAGATCCGTAATCTCAAGAGGGGAAGTCAGTCACAGGAGCAAGGCGAAGATGATAATGGTGGAAAGAGTAACAAGACAAAAAAAAAACAAAGGAAAATATGACGAAACACATAAGGGCTTCAGAGAGGACAAGCCAAGAGGTCACAAAGGGCCTCACGATGGGTGTTATACTTGTGTCGGTGATTATTATGCCTCAAAATTTCCACAATGATCAAAGTAGTGAAAGGAAGGAAACTATCAACAGACTCAACATCACCAGATCCACACTATAGTGGATAACAAGTAGGCAGAGTATTAGGCCTCACCAATTTAGCTGACGGGTAAGCTCTATGGCCAAACTATCTCTATTTTAAATTATACCGAAGCTATTGAATGTTTCATAGATCCTAGAGTAATATCCAAGATACCTATTAGACCTGGATACATGGAAAACTCATGGACAATCCAATATGGAAATTGAGCAGAGCGGAGGGTAGATACCTATCTCTTTTGTAGCAAGTTAGAGCTTCCAACCTTCCAAACCCAGGTCCCCTATATGTGGCACCCTTAGGCTCATATGATGTAATTTTTGGAATAAATTGGTTAACTAAGCATAAGGCTATAGTGAACTGTGAGGATAAGGTAGTTAACTGTTTGGATGATTATGGGAACCCATTTGAGATTTGTGGAATGCAAAGTCCCTTAGAGCTTAGATAGATTTCTGCTATGTAGCTTAAAAAGGCTCATCGAAAGGGATGTACAATTTATGTTGTGCATATTAGTAACCATGACAACAACAAACCATATTTAGATGACTACCCTATTCTCAAGGAGTTTCGAGATGCATTCCTTGATGAACTTATGGAGTTACCTCTGAAACAATAATTTGACTTATTTGTTGACCTTGTACTAGGAGTTGAGCCTCAATCCAAAGCACCTTATTGAATGACCACCACCGAACTCTATGCGTTGAAGGCATAGTTAATGGAATTATTGAACAAAGGGCTCATAAGACCCAGTGTGTCTCCATGGGGAGCACCAATTATCTTTGTGAAAAAGAAGGATGGAACCTTGCGTCTGTGTATAGAATATCGTATGTTGAACAAGGCAACCATCAAGAATCGATATCCACTCCCGAGGATCGATGAGTTGTTTGACCAAATGAAGGGAGCAACAATGTTCTTCAAAATTGATCTTAGGTTGAGATACCATAAGTTGAGAATAAAGGAAGAAAATATTCTGAAGACTACTTTTCAAACTCGATATGGACATTACAAGTTCACCGTAGTACCTTTTGGTTTGACCAATGCACTTGTAGCTTTCATGAATCTCATGAATAATGTGTTCCGAGACTATATGGATGACTTTGTTCTAATTTTCATTGATGACATCCTAGTTTATTCAAAGTCTATTGAAGAGCATGATAGGCACTTGAGGATATTTTTACAATAGCTAAGAGAAAAGAAACTCTTTGGGAAGCTATCCAAATGCTCATTTTATCAAGATAGGGTGCACTATCTAGGCCATATTATTTCAACTAAGGGAGTCTCTATAGACCCTGAAAAGATCAATGCAATCATGGAATGGACAGTGCCTTAGAATGTGTCAGAATTTCATAGCTTCATGAGCCTCACAATATACTATAGGAAGTTTGTGCAAGGGTTCTCCCAGATTGCATCTCCAATTACATCACTCCAAAGGAAGGGAACACAATTTGAATGGATCAAGAAGTGTGAACAGGCATTCCAATTCCTGAAGGAGAGGCTCACGATAGTACCAGTGTTGATCATCCTTGATCCTAGAATGGAAGATTCACAGTAATCACATATGCTTCAGGAGAGCGATTGGGAGTAGTACTAATGCAGGATGGATAAGTGGTAGCATATGAATCAAGAAAGCTTAAAAAAAATGAGGTGAATTATGCACTGAATAATTTAGAGTTGGCCACAATAGTTCATGCCTTGCAGATGTGGAGGCATTACCTCTTAGGGAAGCCATTTGAGCTCAAGACAAACCACTTGGGATTGAGATACATATTTGCTCAACCAAACCTTAATGCACGACAAAGAAGGTGGTTGGAATTCCTTAGTGAGTATGACTTTGAAATTGAGTATATAAAGAGAAAAGAGAACAAAGTGGCTAATGGTATTAGTAGACAAAGACATTTGACAACCATGATCTCGACAATGTCTAATTTGAGACAACAGGTGATACAAATTTTTCCAGGGGATGAGCACTACGAAAGAGTGAAGAGCGCTCTAACAGACAATCCTTTAGATCATCGGTTTGATGGGTATGAGATATCAGAGAAGAATGCATATACTAGACTCTGGAGGGATGAGAAAATTGGTTTTAGAAGAGGTTCATAATGCACCTTATTTAGGACACCCCAGAGTATCCAAGATGATCGCAGAATTGAAAACTCTACTTTTGGCCTAAACTCAAGAAGGATGCAGTGGAGTACGTAGCCAGATGCTTAGAGTGCTAGTGAGTAAGGTTGAGCATGCACATCTAGCTGGGCTATTGTATGCTCATGACATACTTGAGTATAAATAGCAGGTGATCAGTATGGACTTTGTACAGGGGTTGCCTTTGAGCAAGAATCGACATGATGTTATCTTGGTTGTGATTGATAAGTTGACCAAGGTGGTGCACTCATTCCAGGAAACCTTAAGGATGGATTGTTGACCCTGGCTAAGAAATTTTTCCAAGAGATCTTCCGCTTGCATGGAGTGCCATAGACTATCATTTCTAATAGAGACACCTAGATGACCTCAAGATTTTGGATGACCCTGAACGCCAAATTGGGAACCAAGTTAAATTTCAGCTTGACTTATCATCCTTAGACTAACTCGAGCAGAAAAAGAGGGTGAATCAGGTAGTCAAAGACCTCTGAATGTATTATATGGACCAACAATATAAGTGGGAAGAATATTTACTGTTGGTAGAGTTTTCTTACAACAAATCTTATCACACATCTCTAGGTATGGCACCATTTGAAGCTCTTTATGGGTGGAAGTGTCGTACACCCATCAATTGGGATAGATTGGAGGACAATATCATAGCAAGACCTAAAATTTTTAAGGAGATGGAAGAACAAATGAGAGTCATTAAGAGAAAACTAAAGGAGGTGGTAGATCGATAGAAGAGCTATGTTGACAAGAATAGAACTCTTAGACAATTTGCGGTTGGGGATAAAGTTTTATTAAGAGTCGGGACATATAAAAGTTCTATTGCTTTTGAAAAGTATTTCAAGTTGGCCCCAAGATATGTGGGTCTGTTTGAAGTATTGGAAGTGATCAACCTAGTTGCTTATAGACTTGCTCTACCACCTGCTCTGGCTCAACTTCATAATGTGTTTCATGTTTCTTTGCTTAAGCTATATCATCCTGATGTAGCTCATGTGCTTGATTGGCAATCCTTGCAGGTACAAGATCCAAGAGTGGTGCTAGTGGAGCCCATTAGAATCCTGGATAGATGCAATGTTAAGTTGCGGAGTAGAGATATTGCTTAGTTAAAGGTCCAATGGGACTAGTATTCAAAAGACAATGCTACTTATGAGGATGCAGAAGAAATAGAACACTCCTTTCCACATTTGCTTTCTTAGAAAGAGATTTTGCTAAATTTTGTTTGAAATTTTTGGATTGAACATTATATTGTTTTGGCTTGAAACAATATGATATGATATGATGTTGAAATAGACATATATGCTTTAAATTTTGATTAAATAGACATCGGGACAATGTCCCTTCCAAGAGGGGAAGGATGTCATAACACAATTTTTATTGCATTTTAAACTATAATATGGTAAATTGAATTATTGAGGAAATTCAATATGTTGAATGGAAATTTTGATATTCTTTGAAAAGATTGAAAGAAGTTGACCATCGTTGACTATGTGATCTTTTGAATTATCTTATATTTTATCAAGATTGAATGTTACTGATGAACTGTGTGAGTGCAAGTGTGTGAATTGTAGGATAACATGACGAAGGGTGAGAACACGATTGAAGGAGGATTGTTTAGCCGGATTGAATGGTAAGCTTGATAGAATCTGGGTGCACACACCACAAATGGCATGATGTTTGCATTTGAACATTTGCATATAGAAGAACTTATTTAATTGATTCAAATTGATCCAATGATTGAAAAAAAGGTTTGTGGAAAGTTAAATAAAGGATTTCATGTTCAAATTGTCTATCTTGATCTTGTGTGTGTTCGAACTTGAAAGAAAATGATAGTATGATTAAAACACATACTCATGTGTATTCAAAGTATATGATTAAACGGATAAGAATTTAATTTACATGCTATCATATGAATAAAATAAAAGTATAATCTTATTAAAATAGTGATATATGTACTACTAAAAAAAAATACATATATACAAGTATAAATGTAAATACACACACACACACACACACACATATATATATATATATATATGAATGTATAAATGTGTGTAAATGTGTGTATATATATATATATGTAAATATTATACACACACACACACACACATATATATATATTTATATAATTATATTCCATATGAGAAATTGAAATGTGGATCAAATTTACTAAAATTGTATGCTACTGATTTGAATAAAATCAAATATGGATGTAATGAATGAAGTGGCCTATATTTACATTATGGCTAAGTAATTAAATTCAGATAAGTGGGGAGAAAAATTAATGCCCCATCATGAAATAATCTACCCCATATTCATGCGAACAAGAAGAAGGAGAATTGATTCCATTTTTGAAAGATATCATTGGAAAAAATAACAAACAGTGGTGACGAGAATCTAGGGAAAAAGTAGGCAAGAGGTTCAACTGCGTTGAGAAAAAGAAGAAAAGTCGAGAGAAAAGCTCGACCTTGAGGTACAAATGAATGATTGTTTGATGTTATGTTTAATTTTACTGTTGTTTCTATTAAAAAATATTGCAACTCATTCTCAGAATGCCAATTTTGTTAAAATCGGTGATAATAGTACATGTCTGCAATGTTATCATTCTTGAGTTGGTTGTATTGAGTAAGATCAACAATGTTTTCTTGACTTGAATGCCAGGGCCTACCGACCACCC
The DNA here is from genome assembly GCA_007258455.2 of Sequoia sempervirens. NCBI lineage: Eukaryota > Viridiplantae > Streptophyta > Pinopsida > Cupressales > Cupressaceae > Sequoia > Sequoia sempervirens. The sequence continues at coordinate 100,109,308 of VDFB02000017.1, read as the reverse complement.
CTTTTTCATGTTATATTTTGTTCCCTTTTTGACCCTATCAGCTTGCTAGCTGAGCAAGGCTGAGGTAAGGATGTCATATAATTATCAGCTACAGTTGTAGCTCCATGCATACAATTTCCTTGCCATTATATGGCTATCAGATTATATCCGTTTAGTAGTGTTGTGTTATTTAAAAATGATGTGGAAAAATTGTTTATCATTCCCTTACGGAACAATAGTATTATCTCTATATCTCTTCTTACACTATTTTATTTTCATATCGATTAGGTTGAATATTGGATGCTACACCCATAGGGTGTTAGGAATAAATTTAAAAACTTAAGCAATAGAAAATCATTGTTGTTGTATAAATGAGTTGGCATCATTCATTTTGAATGATGGAGGAATGAAGATAACATTCCATTTTTCCATTATATGAATCGATCTATAAGATTGACAAGCTACATATTAATGATCATAGGATAAATCCTGCATGTCAATATGTGTGTGTGTGTGTGTGTGTGTGTGTGTGTGTATGTATATTTACATGCCATTAAAACACATTCTTCGAATTCGGCCATTAATATTGTTTATGGCTACATTGAAGCATTCATTTAATTGAAGGTCATTTCTTGGAGCGACAAGTGCTTTGAACATTTATTCTTTTCTCGTTGTAGGAAAACACAAGTTTTTTTCTAAAACCCTAGAGGTAATGAATTTGTTTTAGACTCTTATGATTATTTGGTTTCTAAAAGAAAAACATGTTCCATACTTTTATTGCACAAAGGAAACTAGTATTATTTGTATGTGAATACCACATGATGGAGACTCTATTCTTTAGTATGTAGTATAGGGTAGCCCGAATCTATAAACAACATTGTTTTGTTATAAACTGTAATTGTTTAGCTATAAACATCGTTCTATTATAAACAATATGTGTTTATTTGTAAACAACATCATTTTATTATAAACTATAATTATTTAGTTGTAAACAACATTGTTTTATTATAAATTGTAATTATTTAGTTGTAAACAACATCGTTCTGTTATAAACAATATGTGTTTGTTAGTAAACAATATCGTTTTGTTATAAACTGTAAGTGTTTAGAGATATACAAAACAATATTTTGTTATAAACAGTATGTGTTTATCTATAAACGACATCATTTTGTTATGAACTATAGTTGTTTAGCTATAAACAACATCATTATGTTATAAACAATATTTGTTTAGCTACAAAAAACATTGTTTAATTATCACAACTTGGTTTTGATACAAACGACACAACAGTATGTGGGAAACTGTTAAATAGACTTGTTCTAGTTTATTTATTTCTTGAATTTTTGAAAAACGATACGTCAAACTGTAACATTATTTGAATGATATCAATATAATTTAATGGTTTTTATTTTAAAATGTATGTACAAATTTATAACTTAAGTTGGCACATATATGTGCATGCACATAGACCTTTGTCTACGTACATACACATACTTTTGACATACCTTCATTTGTTTCTTATCTATTTATTCTTAAATGAGCACAAAATTACATTGAATTTAATCATATAACATATGATAGAAATGAATGGATAATATTATGAATAGCTCCATTGAATCATTTTTCTAATTTTTATTAAGATAAGGAAATAAGTAGATTAAATTACTTTTTTGCAGATATGTGAGTAAAGAATATTCCTTTGTTTGAACAGAATAGCAACACCTAAGTAGACTAAAGCACCTAAAGGTAGATGTTGCTAGAGGGTAGATAGTTGCTATATGATAGCTAGTTGTTGAAAGTTACCTTTCAGGATGGGTGCTGAAATGGAGTTCAGAGAGTATAGGTTTTTGCTTTAACCAAAACCTATTATTTGTTGTTGCAACATTATTCTTATGCTTGGCCAAGAAATTAGCCCATTATGTATGTATGGAATTTGTGATAATACTCTACCATTCCTAGCATAGATCTTGCATTTTTCTAACTCATAGATAGAGATGCATATTGACGTTTGGGCACACACCAGATTCCATCTTGCATATTATTTTATTGCTAAACTTTTTGTGTAGAGTCAGGTATTCTTCAAGTTGGAAGAATTCTAGGGAAGTGTAAGCTTCACATTTGGGTGGTAAAGTGCTTCAATGATGTTCTCGTCCACTAGTGGAGACGAGTGTTAAGAGGAAACCTTGGATATTTTCAAGACTATCTTGGTCTATGATGTAACCTTGATGTAAAACTTGTATATTGTATTGAATTTGTGGCCTATGAGCCAAGTCAACTTGGACATTGTAATTGACATTGAAATTGAATATATATTGTACACATCTAAATTTGACACTTAATTTATCCAAATTCATCCCTTTTGTCTTATTTTCAAGCTACTTTAATAACCTTAATTCTGCAAATCCCTAAGGTATTTAATCAATAATACCTTATCTCTTTAATCCTCCTTCCATCAATTGAATTAAATAAATATTCCATTTATTTAATTCCCTTCATGTCACATCCTCCATCATTTTTATCTATTCTTAATCCTTCTTCTAATCCCATCATTAGGATGTGCACATGCCTAATCCTTGATTAGGAGGTGTCACATCCTCCAACTTTTGCAAGTTGGCCTCTAATCTCTCTTAGCCACCTAACCATCCTCTAATCCTTCACTAACTAGCATAATCAACCTCTCAAGGAATTTTTAATTCCTTTTATCCTTCCAAGGAATATTAAATTCCTTTTCTCTTCCCCATGTCCTTTATGACATGTGTCCTTAGTCAACCTTATTAAAGACTTTCTCCTTTTGGACAAGGCATCTCCCTTCCCCATGTGAATTTTAATTCACATTTAATCCCCCAATGCACCCTTTGGAATTTAAAATTCTTTCCCTCTCTCATAAGGATATTTGAGGAATTTTTAATTCCTCACATGTCCCTCACCCACATGGGACAAAGACATCCTTTATGAGGATATCTTGACCAAATCCCTATGGTCCTTTGAAGTACATCCATGTCATGTACTATCCTTCCACCTCATGTCCACCTCATCTTTCTCAAGCCTCTCCCCATGCCACATGTGAAGATGTGAGGGCTTGTGAGTTCTCAACTCACCTTAGCCCTACATCTTGATATTTGGTGGCTCAATCTTGGCCATCCATCTCTTCTAGGAATTCTCAAAATTCCTATAAATACCCCCTCTTTTCTCTCATTTTGGGGAGAGATCATTTTGCTAGCCAAACTCTTGCAATTTTATTTCTCAATCTATACTTAGCCATTTTCATGCTTTCATCCACTTGCACTCATCCTCACATCATCATTTAGCTTGCATCTTGTGCCATCCAAGGAGCATACACATCAAAGATCGAAGGGCCAACCAAAGGATCAATTCGAGACAAGGTATAAGGTTTCATTTGTTGCTTTTTATCTTGTGTTCATTCCAACTTAGGCTAATCTTGAGGTGTAGGTTGTTTCTGCTCATTTCAAAATTTCTACTGCCGCTGTCTTCACCATTTGACCTATCACACAATAATAATAACACACATATATATATTTGACTCATTTTAATTAGTCATGTGTTGCTATGGTTGAAAATAGCTACCTAGTTATGTATTTTTAAAATTAAATATTCATAATGTCATTTGCAATAATATAATTAAGTAATAATTAGAATGGTTATTACATATTGGAATGGAAGTGCCAGCAATACACAAAAAACAATATGATACTACATAACACAATGATGCAAACACAAGCAACAATGGTGGATATCACCTTCACAACTATGTGCTCTCATAAATTCAGAGGAAAGTAAATGAGCTTGCAAGTTCTCCAACAACACTTATTGTAATGAATAGAGGGAAAAATCCAAGAGACTAACAACTTAGAAGCAATGGAGGCAGTTGGTGAATCTTAAAAGTGTGTAAGTTGATAAAAAATACATGAATTCAACTAACAAATAAGATAGAGGGGGGAAGTTACAAGAAGTTTCAAGATGGATAGAATGAAAGATTAAGAAATTTGAATGGAGAAAGTGAGGCAAGAGAGCCATTTTGCATTGGTCAGCGGGAGTAGGAGGGCCACGGTTTGCATCCAATGGAGAAATGTACGCCTCTATAGATTCAGTTGCAGGAATCTTGTCGATGGAAGCACAACATGTGTAGACTTACGGTGATGTGCACGCCCCTATAAAATTCTCTCCACGCATACATGAAACAAGCTGCTGGGTGGACAAAGAAAAGCAAATGATGTTAGGATTGCATCATCGAAATTACATTTTCTAAGGTAAAGGGTATGAAAATGGGGAATTTGCAAGGAGTGCAAATTCACACCATTACATTTTCCCCCCAATTTAGTGAGCATATCCATTAGTGAATGCAAGGTAAAGTAGAGAAAAAGCTAAAGAGCATATAATTTAACCATTAAGGAAGGGACCCAAGAATTTGACATGCCTTGAATTTTGCTAGGAGAGAGAAGGCTCCACTACGTACTACCCTATGGAGCAAGGAAAAAAAAGCTTTGTAGGTGATCTATCCCATGTATCTGGCTCCATGGGTGCTTAGTCCCAGCAGGCAAACAGTTGTCTCTAGGTGTCACCCTACAAAAATTAGCTCCACGGGTGCTTGGTCCTCAGAGGAAGTGAAAAAAAGGTTCTACAAGTGCTTGGTCCTATAGAATGAAAGTGCTTTACAGGTGCTCATTATTGCAAAGGAGGTGCCATAGGTGCTCAATCTTGGGGGGCTAAAAATGAAAGGCTCCATAGAGTTTGATTGGCCCTTACAGGTGCTTGGTACTGCAAGGAAAGATTGATGAGATGCTCGGTCCTCCAAGATTGATTGTAAATGTAGCTTCACAGGTGCTTGGTCCTACAAGGCAACATGTTAATTCATAGACAAAACATGTTAGGCAAGAAAAATTCATGTAGATAGACAGTCATATCTTAGAACAAGCAATTGAAGGAGAAGCTTTCAAAGGCATCCCTCGAGAACCATTCAATATTTCAAGGGGCCTATTGGTTACCAAATCAACAAGTTCAATAAGTCCTAAAGAATAGCCACTTTCTCATATTCAGACTCAGAGATGGATTTGTCCAAAGAAAAAGATTCAGTCAAAAAGACTGAAATCTCCTACACTTCTGGCTTTGCAGGACCAAGGTGGGTCTACCCAATAGTATATTTACAAATACTTGTGTGCCAAAATATCAAATATACTATAAACAAATGATTCTCCTCAAATTGTTTAAAAGACACAATACCCTAAAGGTTTGGCTGACCTTCATGGCATTGTCTAATTCAAACATGAGATATGTAGAGCATTAAATTCCACACACAAACAAACTGAGATTGATAAGTAAATTGATTTAAATTGTGATTAGCTGCTGAATTAACCAACAAAATGAAACAAGAATAACAAACTTAGATTAGTGCCTCATCCTTAGAACAAAGTCAACTCCAATACCTACACAACCTAATAACAATTTAATACACAACATCAATTAAGCTTTGAAGATACTGTATTACAGTATTTCAACATAACATCTCAACCATCACTTCTTATCAAAATCCTAACACTCAATTTAACATAAAATAGTAGCTTCACTCAAGCATTTACATCAATTCCTTGAATCAATAGGCATGAACAAAACTAAACATCCACTAGAATTCAATGGAGAAAAATAAAATAACTCTTGATTATGTTATTCATAGCTTATAAAACCAGTACATAGGAGAGAAAATGGCCTCGAATTTGCACCATTCAGTATTATTATGCTAGTATTGCTATCAAATTACATACATATTGAAAAAATTAGACCCTAAGACTTAACTCTGAAATGATCTGTATTACAATGTTCTCCATGAATAATTCTAGAACTCTCTCTTACAATGAATCATAAATTTGCACTTAAGGAGAAAGAAACCCTGAATGTACATCAGAAGAAGACACTTGGAAAACTCAGGTTCATCGATGAATAACTGCCCATCGCATGAAGAGAAGCCCTATTTTGTACTCTAATTCATGCCTCTTGCATTTTCCCTCTCATAGAAAAATATTCCCTTACTGGGAAGACTTCATTCTTCATCATTCGCCTTGTCCGTGCAATAACAAAAAATTACCTCTACTTCGTGAGAAATTTCATTCCTCCATTTACCCCTGTAGTGAAAACTTTCTGCTTTACTTGTGAATTTTTTTTTATTCCTCTGTAGCTGAAAACAATTCTACCAGTGCATTTATCTTTTTCAAAGAAAAATATTTTATTTGTGAAGGCTCCTTACTCGCGTATCTTTACTTTAATCTTCCAACACTTATGCATTGGCTTTATCCAACAAAGAAAAAATATTTTTCTAGTGAAAGCTATTCACTTTTTTATTTGTTTTTCCCAACATTTTAAAATTTTACTTTATTGCCCTTTTATCTTTTATATTTAAAAATATTGTTTTTAAATAATGCAAACCCCACATCCTTTCAGGCAACATTTTCAATTCACCATTTAAAAGAAAACTTTTAAAAATCTTGTCGGGCCTGCCTTGGAGCCTCTCCCCGCCTCCCCGCAATCTTCTTCTTACGTCAACACCAACTTGCATGGGCTGGTGACATACCATGTTATAGAGCCCAAGATATTAAAATTTTAAAATATTTTAGAAACATCTCCCCATGCCCCCACTGAAGGCAACTCAAGGCTGGTGGGTCCCCCACGGGTTGGCGGGGGACGATTTGGATAGGTCCACATAGCCTCCACTAATGCCTATTGTTGATTTGAAGCTCGCCCTAATTCCTTTGTTTGTTGGTTCTTCATGGAAATGGTGGGGAGCAAGGTTTATGGTTTGCAATAGTTATCAAACATTGATATCTTCTTCCATCAATTCCATCTGAAATCGTGCGAGATACGGGCCTTTGAAACATGAAGGCGCCATTTTTTGTTGTTTAGTAAGGTTCTCCACAACCTACGCCACTATCCTACTCACAATGAGTTTGAGAAAAATGTGGTAAGATTAGGGTTTCAACGCCTCAATAGAATTTCCTCAAACAATTTTGATACATTTTCACTTCAAGCGCTAGCTGCTCCTGTATATAGTCTCCCTACAACATCGAATTGAACCCTTATTGGCCTGATTCTTGGCCACCCCTCTTACAACATACAGTTCTTGGTACTAGTGGCATCTCTTTATAATACATTCATTGAGCTTCCTCAAGAGTGTCACCTCATGTTGTGGATTGATCCTCTCATGGTGAACAACTGCAGGGTGATTTCAATTTCCAATTGAAATTTCAACATAAGAATTGCTTGTATCATATATATTTGGTGCGGCTTTGAATGATGTTTATTCTGTGAGGTTTTCAATGAGTGCACATCCCCTTCTGAAAACATTCCCCTCACCTCCAAACTGCTTTGATCTCATTCTGAACCTGCACCATGGTTGTTTCAATTGTAACAACAAACATCTCATGTCATCAAGCCCTCACAATATGTGTTGACTCGTCCTTTGAATCCCTTTTCAATGCTGCGCAACATATGCAAAGTATTCGAGGTATTTTTATCTACCTTAGGTGCGATTACAACATTTGAAAATTTCTTCTATTCTTTAATGTTTTGATGGAGAGCCACATGCTCTCCATAAGCCATCACTTTGGCCTAGGAAAATTAGATTGCCAGAAAAGTGTGTTGAAGCTCGAACTCCCAAATATCAGATGCTTGAAAGTTTCAAGTGCATTTTTTACAAGGTGAGTATTTGAGTGTATGTTGTTCATACCTGTCAAGCATATGTATTTTAGATAAAATAGTTGAAGGTAGAGGCTCTCTTGAAGGGATTAGAACAAGCCACTTTGGTTGTCCATTACCATAATGCCACAGTTAATTGTAGAATACCAACATAAACTGATCAACCTGTGTTGGTGTGAAAGTAAGCTTTGTATACTCTTTGTTGACATCATAACTATCCTAACTAGAATTTTATAAAAATGATTTATCTTGTCCTTGAAGCATAATCATATCTCCATCGTAGACCTTATTTGATGTCCAATGTTCATGCCACCTTGGCACTAGCTCAGATGGAATGCCAACAGTTGTTGCAAAGACTATAGCTGCACCAAGTAGAAACTTTCTCTAAGTGGTCAATTGTTTCCATGGAGTTGAGGTAGGACAAAAACTCTTTCACCCCCTTTACTCTCCAATTCAAGAATGACATCAACTCAATCAGGAAACCTGAACAATATTAGTCCTTATAGAAAATTTGCTTTCTCAGTGTTATGTAACTATTTAAACAACTTAGCAAGATTAAATAGTGTTGTGACTTTATCCCATGGTAAGTCAAGTGGAACACCATCAACAAAATCATCTTTATCATCTCCTTCAAACAATGACACTTTATCTTTCTTTGGATCCAATTTCAATTGACAAAATCACCATAAGAATAGTTTTACCAACATATCCTTGTCTAGAAGAAAATTGTGAAAGGCTTCTACCTCAAAGTATAGAATCACTAATGTTGCACTCATAGCAGTAATGAGCATCTGAATCAATATTTAGGATATGTGACTCACTACTTCATTCAAATGGTTGAATGCTTTCCTTAAATTGTGTCACATGTTGGGTCCCCTTTTAGGCCTGACTAATTTTTGTTTGTTTGTTTTCAAACAAGTTTTAACCCTGAATTGATGTGAGGTTGCGTCTGAATGCATATGAGGTGAAACAATGAACTGGGTTATCATTAAAATATACTTTCAAGCATATTTGCATAATGGTCAAAACTGGTCTTGTGGGCTCAAGAATCACCTTGGAAAACCAATCAAACAACCTCTTGAAGCTATACAAATTTATAGGCATGTAGACATTTGACCCAAGAATACAGTGCAACAAAAAGTTCAACAAAAGAGATTTCGAGGTGCAAGATATTCAATGTCAAAGTTGCTCAGTAAAACTTTTCTACAACTGCACATGTTCAAAACCAATTATGGCTCACCAAGTCGCCACTTCGAAAAAATACAAAATCGTCTCTTGGGAAGCTACCACTCGAAACATGAGATCATTTATGTTCATTGAGCATGTGTGCAAGAGGGATTTCCTTCATTCATTATTCTTCACGAGATGTTAGGGGTCAAAGTTGACCACCTTGAAACATGTAAGAAATGCAGATGTAAAATCAGAACAAACCGTATTTGCTTTTGATCTCAAAAAAATATCAAATCAAATCTTGAGGCTCTAAAACTGAACCAAGGAGCATATGAATGTGGGGGGAAACTTAGTGCACTAATCCTTTTGTCTTGATAATCATCCAGCTGTGAAATACAGGTCGAACAGGAGGCCACTTCACAGGACAAAGTCTGCAAACAACAAAACAGTCCCTAAACCTTCTAGCTTTGCTTTTCAAAACCCTGTCAAAACTCATCATGGGGAGCTGAAAATTGACATGCATGTTACCATATGCCAACTAAATATGTCAACCAAGGGGTTTGGCTTGAAAATCAACTAGCTTTGAACTATGACCTTTGAAAGTAGGTCTGTTGGGAAGATTTTTTAGGTGCACTTCTGAGTGTGTAGAGGCAAATTTTCAATACGGGCACTTCAAATTTACAAAATTTGAAGGTACCATCAATATTAGATTGCAAGGGGCCCACTTAGAGGGACATTTTGTTTGAAAAGCAATGACATTTTTGCAAACGATCTTGTCATCAAGGAATCCTTTTGAAAGATCTTTCATTGAGGAATTTGATAAAAAGAATGGCCTTCTCGAGGGAAAGCTTTCTGATTCTTTTCACTAAAAATTTGATTTCGAAAGAAAATATTGCTAAAGGGATCTTTATTGAAAGATAAAATTTATGAAAAGTTTAAAATTTTTTAGTAAGGGATTTGTTGGCCACCGAATGCACCTTAGGAGCCCCCCTTAGGATGGTGCGTGCGAACTGAAGGATCACATGGCATACTAAGGAAAGGAAGAAGAGGTGCAGAGATGTCATGGCTGATAATACATGATGAGATGCAGATGTGGAAATTTTGTTGCATAAGCGAGGGACAACACATAGGCACCACAACATCAAGAAGCAAGCAAAGAAGAGAGAAATATAAACAAAGAAACGTAAGCAAAGATGAAGAAATCAAGAGACAGGGGAATCTAATAATTTGGGGTTAGAACTATTCATAAATATAGATAAATAGATATAATATAATATATGTATGAACTGTCATCAATCTCCGAATATATTAGAATGTGAAGAGCACATGAATACAAAATAAAAATAAAAAATTGGGTCAACATGGAAAGGAATTCCTCCAAGGCTTTGCATTGTCCCCAATCATCGAAAATAGAGTTACAACATATAGAATAATGATGAAACATATAGAGGAAGTTTACAACATAATTTCAGTCATGTATCCAAGCACCTACAAGGGCGGCATGGGTCCTCTAGGAACACATAGAAATGAGCACAAGGGAAACACAACACACACAAAATCTAATCTACAGATAAAGAAAAGGCACTCTACTAGTCCTCATCAAGTAGGAGGTCATCGTTCTCCAAATGTAGATTATCATAAGAGGAGGGTGGATGAGCCTGCAAGGGCAGGATAGCAAGGGGAGTGCCCTCTGACTCTCCTTCAACAAGAGCTAAGAAGAAGGCCCCTCAAGATCTCCTTCACTCAACTCTTGTGAGGTAAAAGTCATCAATCTTGCAAAGATTGTTGACAGAGCCGGTACATCATCTATTGAGTTAAACATGCACTTAACAGGAGTGCCATGTGTTAATTGAGTGGGAGGTGAAGGAGAAACCTGAGATCCACCATTAATCTCATCAAAAGAGACAGTGACAAACTTGGGAGATGTCGAGGTTGCCTCCATCACAAGGACAACACAAGCGAAAGTAGAAACCTCTCCCAAAGAAGTTGATCCCTTCTTTCAGCCTCTATTGGAAGCGATGTCGTCCTCCAAATTATGCTTCATCAAAGTATGTAGAATCCCCACAAATGAAGCAGAAGGTGAGGAGGAAAAGGAACAAGTTGCAACAAACACCACCATGGTGTTCGGCATGCCCACAAGCTAGGAAAATGGAGGGATGTTTAGAAGGGACATTAGAAGAGGGGGCTTGATTGAGGGAGTGATAAACACTTACACCCTTTTGGGGTGAGTGTCATTAGCATTTGTAGGAGGATTTAGAAGCAAAATTGAGGTGATGAGAACCAAAGTGGAAGGAATAGAAGAGGGAGGCACAAAAAGGGATGCTGAAACAAGAGCTACTAGCTCCCCTTCCACCTTTTGTGAGGTAGCTTGCTCCTTAGCTAGAGCCTTCCTTTGGTGCTTATGCTCACACGCAAGCCAGTTTCATTAGCTCTGAGAACTGGAACCCGCTACTTGAGAAGGAAAAAGAGGCTCCTATTCCCCATAGGCGTGTCCTCCACAACCATTGCCGGTGGAAGGAAAACCTCATGGATGGGAGCAAGAGTAGGAAGTGTAGGAGCAGACACGACGACAGGTGGAGAAGCAGACATAGGTGCCTCAATAGTGGGCCTCTTCCCATTCACTTCTTGAGAGGTAGGAGCGATAGGAGGCCACAGAGGTCGAGATGTAGGGGAAATTCCATAAGGGCCTTTCCCCTTACCATAGACAACGAGCCTCAACACTATGGGTAAGATGAGAAGTTCATTTACTTGACGCTTGGCCTTCTGCCAAGTGGGAACCATTGGACCCCCCATGCGAGGCATGGGAGTAGAGGCCGATAGTGCCACAATAGGGTGAGAGGCAGAAGTGGATGGAACACCAATAGAAGAGGAAGGCTCCTAGGTGCAAGTCAGCTTCCCCTTCGCCTTTTGTTGATAGGAGGAGGTATCCTGCTGCTACACAATCAAAACTTTTGACTGAAATGGCATAAGGGGAGATACTTGGTAGGTCACCTTTGACGCTATGCCCTAATTCTTATATTTGACATAGATGCGGTACAAGTTTGTCCTTGGAGGAAGTGGACTGACCGGGGCATGCCAAAAGTGATCTAACAAGTAGCCCACACGTGACACTAGAGGTTTATACCTGGTGTCATGTACAATGTGCACAAAGCCCTCATGAGAAAAAAAAAATACTTATGAATTACCGAAGCGACTACATTCATGGAAACTAGCCATGGGATGCCTAGTTTCACTCAGAACAAGTTCGAATCTGGGATGACATCAAAAGGAGCATTTATAGTCCTGGGTCCTACCAAGACTAAGAGAGTGATGGAACCAATTGGAGAGACTGAGAGTCCATCGTTCTTACGTATTGTGCTCTTTGATTCATCATACCCATCCTTATATAAGAAAATTATCAACAAAGTCTCATCTGTTATAACATTCGCACAACATGTGGGATCAACTAGAACACTAGTCACAATGTTCTTGTTGATGCGAGCGGGAATGTACAGAGGAGAAGACTCTTTGTTCATGTTCATAGGTAGGTCCTATGATGTGAAAGTTATAGCGGGTGATCCATTCGCAGGCTAGGCAGGAGGAATAGGGAGATGCATAAAAGAGGCCATGTTTACATACTTCGAAAGGAATTCCTCAGGATACCCCAAAGCCTCAAGAATCAGATAGTGAAATTTCTAGATTTTGCTTCCCAATGCCTATGGATCCTTCGAACTACACCGCTAGGGGTTGTAGGTTGGGTTGCAAGGCTATGCGCCTTGCAACACACAAACCTACAATGTGCCTAGAATACAAGAGAAGGTTCTTTCAACACTATGAAACAAAATCAAAATATTTCATGTTGGGTTCATCTAAATGTAGAGGAGGGGGACCGACTGCTCCGAGACTCTAGGTCATGGGAGAGTCCTAAGCAACAGGCTGCCATGATCTACCTCAAGCTTGCTAAATGATTTGGAAAGGTTAAGTGGTTAAGGTCGAAAAGGAAGAGCAATCTGGTTGGTATTGTCCTTCTACTAACTCGAATGTTTCAGAGAGTCAAATGAGCTAATTTTTAGAGTTCAATCTATGGCCTAGACAATTCACTGCTTGAGGATGACAATGCAGAACATGGACTCCAATGCGTCACACTGGCATCTCAATGGGGTGCTAGCGTTCGTACGAACATAGGACTTCTGAGATAGATTAAAACACTTAAAATGTAACTAATAGTCCGACTAGTAGATTTTTTATGCTATGACAAAATATAAAGAAAGTACAAAAACAAAATACAACAAGAATACTTTAATTAGCTATGCTCAAATTGCCAAAGGAAGTGAGCAAAATAGACCTTTCTATCGAAGAGTTGAATCTCTAAAGAGCTCCACACAAGAGTACTTACACACAAAAGACCAAGAAAAATGTTGGGGCTATTTTTAGAGGACTACCTTAGTCAGTCTGTTGCTTTGGTGTTTCCACCTCCACGAAAAACTAGATCAAGCAACAATGTAGAAAGATGAAAAAGAAAGTGTATTGGAATGGAAGTGCCAAGCAATGCACAAAACAAAATATGCTACTACGTAACACAATGATGCAAAAACAAGTAACAATGGTGGATATCACCTTCACATCTACGTGCTCTCAAGGAAACTAGAGGAAGGAGTGAGCTTGCAAGTTCTCCAACAACTCTGTCACAAGAATGGAGTGGAGAAGACAAGAGACCAACAACTTGCAGCTACAATGGACATGGTAGTGAAGCTTGAAAGTGTGTAAGTTGCTTAGCAATGCATGAAGAATTCAATCCAACAAAAATATAGAGTGGAGAAGTTATGAAGAAGTTTCAAGAAGATGGATAGAATGAAAGATTAAGAAATTTGAATGGAGAAAGGGAGGCAAGAGAGTCATTTTGCATTGATCAAGGGGGTAGGAGGAATTACGGTACACGTCCAATAGAGAAACATAACACCTCTGCAGATTCGAGATCGGGGAGGAATCCTGTCAGGACAAAAGCGCAACGTGCATGTCCCTGACCAAATTCCTCCACCAACACGAAAACAGGCTACTGGGTGGACAAGGAAAGGTGGTAGATGTCAGGATTGCATCATTGAAATTACATTTTCTAAGATGAATGGTATAAAAATCTAGGGAATTTGCAAGGGGTGCAAACTCACGCCATTACACATATAACATGATCCCTTCTACTAGCTCAATATTTGCTTCTAGGTTTCATGGAGTTCAACTCAATTATATCTCCATTAAAATTTTAGAACTGTCACACTTTATAAAATAAATGACCACCTAGAAGAGACATTTATGTTTTAAATTTTAAAATGATATAAACTAATGAAATATAGAAAAATTAATGTAGTTTATGTTTATGATTTAAAAAATTAGCTAGATATATATTTTTATAAATTTAAGAGAAGAATTTTGATTGCTATTTTTATTGAAAAATGTGAGGTCGATGGGATGTTACAAAAAAAAGATTTTTTTCCACACATAGTTAACTTATATGTATGTATGTGTATATCTTTTCCTCATATACATATACACACACACATGTATGTATATATGTATATATGTGTGTATATGTATGTATATGTACATATGTATGTATATGTACATATGTATGTATGTATGTATATGTGTATATATATTGGGGAAAAATATTGTAACATCTCTCATTTCCAATCCCTTTATGATTCTATGATTGTCCAATTTTATAATAAAATTGGAAGTGCTCTAATAACTTATGTTAGATGTAGAGTGTCATTTTAGCGTACAATGTGAGGTTATTCACATTGTTAATTGATTAAGGGTGATTATATGATTATATATTTCTTAACAATGCTACTAAAGTATGTGTGGAATGATATGCAACAAGAACATGCATAAGGGAAGAATTAAGTCTTGGTGCTAAAGTATTCTCAAATAGAAGTTTGTGGGAAAAGATTAACTAATTAATATAATATGACTAATTTAATTAAAAATAAACAAATAATTAGTATAAATTAAATTATATTACATTATTTATTTATTGTGGTAATTAATTTATTTTGGGAAAAGAAAAAAGTTTAATTATTTTATTTATATTATATTTATTTTATTGATTAATTAAGAAGGATAATTTTCTAATATTATTTCAAAAGAAAAAAATATTATCAAGAATGGATTTTTTAATATTATTGATTTACAAAAGAATTTGTATGACAAAGGAAAAATCATTTTAATATTATCTTCCTTTGTTAAGAATACAATATACTATTTTATTTTACTTTTAAGATTTTGAGAAGAAAATAATATTATTTATTAAAAAATAAAAAGAATTAATTTTATTCTTTGTTTTGATTATGCAATTGAGAGAATGAAATAAACATGTTTCAAACTTGAACATTTTGAAAGTACTTTTTTTTTAAGAATTAAATAATTAGTGGTTAGTGAATTATTTTGATTCATCGTCATTTATATTTCCAAATTGTTACAAGGTCAAGAGTTAGTGTTCTTTTCATGAATTTCTTTATTTTGAATTAATAATGAACATAAACTATTTGTGAAAGAGGTTGTGTTCATTGATTACTTGTGCAAGAAGATAGTTATGGATGTATTGAACTATGATTTGGGTATTTCTTATTTCGGTGTATTTGTTTTATTTTTTTTGAATAAACATGTTCATCAATATTTATATGTTTATCTATTATATTTCATCTTTTGTGATTAAATCAAATCGACATATTGAACTATGATTTGGGTATTTCTTATTTTGGTGTATTTGGTTTAATTTTTTTGAATAAACATGTCCATCAATATTTATACTTTTATCTATTATATTTTATCTTTTATGGTTAAATCAAGTCGACTATTTTTTAATAAAAATTGGTTAAACTCATATGAGAAAAATCAATCTATTATGTCCATTATAACTTTAATTTTATGAATTAGATTTTTATAAAACTTATAGGAGATATGCAACACCATATTTTTAAATCCTCAAGAAAATTTAATCATACCTAGATTGTAAATAATGATATATTGATGATTTAGTGACTATCTATTAGTACTGATAATATAATAATTAAGTCTTATTAATTATTCTATTTATTCATATGATACCTTTTGTATCATAATTGATTAAATTTATGTGATTTAATTAGAATGATATGATTTAAAATCGTAAGAAGACTATAGTGTGATATTTTAGTGTCTTGAAAGTGAACTATTGTCTTACCTCTTAGAGGTTTATAGAATTGTATGCAAAATCTAAGTGGTTGTATGACTATATTTTGACTTTATGAATGGTTCGGGGTCAATGAATTATATTGTATAATATTTTATTGGATTTTTATGTTCATGTAAATTTAATTTAGTTTGGTGTTGTTTTGTCTCCTTGGGGAGATATTCGTTGAATTATGATATCCTTTGTGTCATGCTTGATTTATGCTAATATGTGACATCCTTTTATGTCATGTTGGATTTATGTGGATATGTGACATCTTTTATGTCATGGTTGATTTATGTTGATATATGGCATCTTTTGTGTCATGGTTAATTTATGTTGATTTCTTTACTTCTATGTCTTGATTAATTTGTAGAATCTTTTCTGTCATGGTTTATACATGATATCTATTATGTCACTATTTTGTAAGAAGACTATAGTGTGATATTTTAGTGTCTTGAAAGTGAACTATAGTCTTAACTCCTCGAGGTTTATAGAATTGTATGCAAAATCTAAGTGGTTGTATGACTATATTTTGACTTTATGAATGGTTCGGGGTTAATGAATTATATTGTATAATATTTTATTGGATTTTTATGTTCATGTAAATTTAATTTAGTTTGATGTTGTTTTGTCTCCTTGGGGAGATATTTGTTGAATTATGATATCCTTTGTGTCATGCTTGATTTATGCTAATAAATGACATCTTTTTATGTCATGTTGGATTTATGTGGATATGCGACATCTTTTATGTCATGGTTAATTTATGTTGATATATGACATCTTTTGTGTCATGGTTAATTTATGTTGATTTCTTTACTTCTATGTCATGATTAATTTGTAACATCTTTTCTGTCATGGTTTATACATGATATCTATTATGTCACTAATGATTATATTTGTATATGACATCCTTTGTGTCATGATTCTACTTGTGAGAGTAGGGATATATAGAAGGATAGGGTGTATGAGAGGTTTATCTCAAGGGTTCCATTTAAATCAATGGAATATGATTTTATCTCATGGATTAGGATGGTTAAATCTTATTTTCTCTATTTGGGTTTGATTACCTCGAGACATGTTTCATAAATAAATTTGGCTAATATTTTAGCTTTCTCATCTCGTTATAAGTGCCATAACACTATAGGATTTAGAATTTCACTAGTAGAGG
Organism: Sequoia sempervirens; assembly: GCA_007258455.2. Classification (NCBI taxonomy): domain Eukaryota; kingdom Viridiplantae; phylum Streptophyta; class Pinopsida; order Cupressales; family Cupressaceae; genus Sequoia; species Sequoia sempervirens. Next base: position 100,092,101 of record VDFB02000017.1, on the reverse strand, counting down.
ATCCATAGGCAGTTTATGTTATTACCACCTTGTACCACTAGAGCTAGAAGATCTTTGAGATAAGTCTTGTGACCCATTGTATTAGCATACATTCTATTTCTGTCTTGTGGTGAGGGTGATCTTTGGTTGGTATATATAGTTAATCTTCTTGTCTTATATGAGGTAGTGGTACTTGAGTACAATACATAGTTGGGAGATTTTTTTTTGGATGGGTTTTAGGGACTAATTGTGTTTATCATGTTTGTGGATTCCTTATATGGTTTTATTTATGTAAATTTCATTGTTATTGTGTTTCTATAATTTGTGAGGTTCTTGTATTTTAAGATTATTTTGTGCACTTTCTTTATGTGTGTTTTCTTTATGTGTGCTTATTTTATGTGTGTTTTCTTTATGTTTGTTTTCTTTTGTGTGTGCTTGTATTTTTAAATTGTTGATATTATTCTGTTTGGATACTTGTTTGTAGTATTATCTTAGACATGTGCTCTTAGAAAGGTATAACATCACATAAGAGATAAATCGTAGTATGAGATGTGAGTAGCAATTTATGTGGATGTTGTATATGGTTTTGGATGTGTTCATGTTTCCAACTAATTTTCTAGGTTTTTTTAAGGATTAGCTAAATCCTATGCTTAAAAGCCCTAGGTCAGTGGCCAACAAACATGTGATAGATTTTATATTTGTTCTCCTTTGCACTTTAGGCTTTGTGAAACCAAGGTGGGTACCTCCATACACAACATATTTTTGAGATACAACAATACTTATAATAATGTGAAACATATAATAATCTTCACACTGAGTATTTTAGAAGATAAACTTGAATAGACAAATCAAGACCTTTTGTTAGCTCTATATTCTTTTATCAATGTGGAATAAGCATAAATAAAATTATAATAAAAATAAATTTTCAATTGTTTTAGATTTGATTTTGCTTAGTTTTGAGCCCTATGAATAAACTTGGCTAGTGCCTTATCCATTGGAAAGTCAAAAGATAAAGTAAAAACCTCCCACAACAAACTCTGTAGCTTCTTATAGCCTCACTACATTACAATGAGAAACCAATAAAAGGAAAACACCATTACCCTACTTACAAATCCTTATTGTAACAACGCAATCTTTAATGGCTAAACTAAAAGCAATTTTAATCTATTCCTTGAATAAAAGCCAACAATTAGACATTCATAATGACAAGTGTGAAATGAGAACTCTAAATAATCTTTCATTATTGTTCTTTAAAATAATATGTATTGTAATATGGAGACAACAATAGCTTGATATTAGAATTTAAGAAAAAAAACAAATGTTTGAGTTATCCGTTGTTATTACAAAGCAAAATTATACCATCTCTTTTTTGAAACTTCAGAAGACTAGAATGTATAAGACCTAATTCTATACAAAGACTACGAAAACTAAGAACTCAAAATCCTTAAAATGAGGCTCAAAATTTCCTTTTATAGACACAAGGGAATAAACAAACAAAAGGATTCATTTCACCACTTAAGTCACAAAAGATAAAATCTTAGGCAGTGGCACTATACAATAGGACAAAAACATAAATACAATGTACAGTAATTATTGAAAAAGTAGTTGAAGGCCTCTAGGGTAGTTACTCTAGAATGTGGATATGATTTACTTCAAAAATACTCTGCAAGTAATAGGACATATCTAACATTCCTTTCATACACGCCCATGCAACATTGATGTGTGGTTGGTGGGAACTGATTGCAATGCAACTCAAATATTTTGCATTATCCTTCTCCCTTGTCCCTACCATTATAGTGGTGATTTGTCCTAGTATAGTACCAATTGATTTGAAAGTGCTTTAATTTGACTATACTTCTAAAAAATGCAAAATTGCCACTCCTACTTGGCACAAAATTTTGACAACTTATGCCCAAAATATTATTAGCAAAATTTGATATCTTAGACTTGGATGATAAAAATGAGACTCAAAGTCCTAAAAATTGATTGTGCTTTTCATACCATTTCATTTATGAACCTTCTAATGGCCATTGGAAAGTTATAATCTTGTCAATATTAGACATACAACATAGATACCTTGCATCTATTATGGCATTAATTTCTTTGCTAAAAGCTTCCAAAACTTGATATGTTTCAATCAATTTATCTAAGAAATTTTTAAGCAAATAAGTGTCAACTTTATTATCATCACATATAAAAATTCCAAAACAAAGACCAATGTCTTGAATCCCTCTTTCTACTCTCCAAATTTTTTAAGCTCTCCATCTTCCCTCACAATATGAGGTATAATATTTATCTCAATATTCTCAAAATGTTTGAGCTTAGTTTTGGCTCTTTGTGCCAACTTAGCTGGATATATGCTTGTACCTCTCCTTCTAGCTTAGCCATATTGAAAGTAGGAAAAATATTAGTTGGTGGATTATTCTCATGCACAAATCCTCTATCATACCCTACAAAGCCATAATTCTAGGAATCCATTTGCTCATGATATTCACAAGTTTTTCTAGGTCCCTAGCCACCTAGCAATAACATCCTTTGGGTTTTTATAATCCCTATAGAATTCCTCCAACATCTTCAAAATTTTGGACATTACATGACCCAAAAAATTTGATACAATTGTACTATTTTATCATGTCGAGTATCTTTGGCATTCTATATTTGTTCCTCTAGCATTTGAACTTTCTCTTTTAGTTCTTCATTTTCCTTCATTAAATTTTTTGATCACCTTGCCGAAGAAGAAATTGCTGCTTGAGTGTCCATAGGGGAAGGTGTTGCTTGATCCTCTTTCATCTTCAATTCATTATACTCCGTGGTGAGTGCTAAATGATCTTTTAACACTTTATTAGAATCACTGTAGTTTCTTGGTTGTTGCTTCACTAAACTTAGTAATGTCAACTACTAGTGAAATAACTTCAAGGGCTAAGGTCTTTGATACCATTTTTATTACTAAACCTCCCCTAATATCCTATGATGCCTCTACAACCTGAGAATTATTTGTGTTAGGGGAAAGAGCCCATATTGCAAGGGTCTCCTATTTTGGGTTGAACCCTAATAGTGACAATGTCAATTAGGCCTACTCTTCTGAAGAGAATACCTCTTCATCTTGCCTTCTTTTTGTATTAAATACTATTGCTCAAGCAATGTACCATTTAGGGAGTAATAAAAATCTAGTATCCCTAACCAAACTTCTCCCTTCTTTAGGGGTAATGTTCCTTACATCAAAATTGAATTCACCTAGTACCTTCTTAGTGACAACATCATACTAGTTAGTTGGTACATCTACCTTTGCCTCATTTAGCATTTTATGGAATTCCTCTTTTTTGGATCTAATGATAATATCCCCAAATTCTCGAGTTTAAAAAAATTCATCATCAAAGATGAATTTCTTACAAGCCATGGATCTCAAATCATTAGCTTCATCCCTACCCATTTTCACATTGATGCCAAATCATTGTTGATGCATTCTAACAATATTTTCCTTGGGGGAGAAGGAATTTGTTGTTGTATTTCTTATGCAATTACCTTAATTTCCTCCTCCTCATCAAGTCCAAGAGGGTAATCAACCAAAGATGGTTTCTCAATTCTTCTTCTCTTTTGAGGTTGTTCCCTTGGAGGGTGTTGATGTGTTTTTTATACACCTCTCAACACAGGTAATGCATAGGTGCATCACCTCTCTTGAAAGACAATCTTCCACAATCAGATTGCAGAACACTATCCCAAGGTCTCTAATGTCAGGTCTTGACAGTGCTTGTAATATCTCAGTTGTTTCATGTGATTTTCTAGAATCACAAGGAGGACTTACAGATGAGTTATAAAGCATGGGAAGTTGGGTCTGCAAATGGTGTTCTTAAGGTATGGAATTGATGCGCAGTTGCTGCAAGTTCAAAACAACAATCTATAACTCTATTTTCATCTTCATATTTGGCTTTACAATGTGCAATGAACCTTAGCTTAGGTTAATTATTAAAAAAGGAAAAAGGGAAAGGGAGAGAGGAAGTTCTTAGACCTGAAACTATGAATGAATAGTGATCATGGAGGCTGCTATAGTAGACAAACTTCCTAATCTAGGTTTTGCTTAGCCAAGAGGATCCTATAGTTACACAAAACTAGTGCAATCTTCTAAGGACTGCATATTTTTAGATTGCACATGCACATCATGAACGTGCAATTGAACCAAGTTGCAGTATTGAAATAAAGAAACCCAGGCTAACTTTACACAACAGTTTGTCATCAACAAGTGCTAAAAGTATGGGTTGAAAGTTCATCAAATAACTTAACAACAAACACCATCATCACTTCCACTCAAACAACTAACAACTAAACTAATAGGGAAGTAAAACCATGCACACATAATGAGCAAACTCAAAAGGAACACCCATAGATCATGCAATGCTGCTTTCTATTGCTGCATAATGTTTTTACATCAGCTCTCCAACAATTTACAAATGAGGGGGAGACCCCTATTTATAGTTTTCCAAATCCCAAATGAATGGCTAGGATTGAATTACATTGAGTGGCTCAGATTTGTTTTACATTAGGGTTTCACCTACCCTCCATTATCCAACAATTTAAAATACATCATTTGTCTTCACTCCTATTGTGTCCTGTAGTGGCCAGGTGCTGTAGTAGTTTGTCATTTAGTTGATTTTCCTTTTACTGTAGCTGAAACTATCTGAAGGATGCTTTCTATTTGGTGTGTTTACAACATTCTTGAGCCGGTTGAATGCCCCTAGTTTACAGATTGATACCAATGTGAAATAGATAAAAAATTGATAATTCAAGGAGATAGTCCTCGATGGATCATGCTCATTTGGGGATGAAAAAATAGCCCCCCACAGATAATTTGTTGCGTACATAATTCATGAGTTAAGATCCCTTTCCTTGGTTTGGCCTTGTAGGCGATTTTTTGACCATCACCTCTCTTCTGCAAATTGGGTAAGTAACATGCAAGTTCCTTGCTTAGATTGTATTCCTTGTGATCTCACCTTTCCTCCCCTTCCCTAAATCATAGTAGTGGTTCCGCATTGTGAACAATCTCCCTCTGTAGTAAGTTCCCTTGATGGTCCTAGATTGGTGTCTTGCATAAAACAGTAAATTAGATTAGGGTCATGTGAATGATGATATGAAATATTTCCAAATATAGCTACTTGACGTTCATGTGCCTATTCTTAAGTGATTTCTCAATTACAATTCAAATAGTCCCATCACTTTATATTTTCTAAGCCTCTAACGATGAGTGATGACAGTGTTAAAAGGCACATCAAATATTAGGATGCCTTCTCATCCTTTAAGCGTGATCAATGATTTAGCTTCATTTGAATTTTCACTTGCACCCATAAGATTCCGTGAGCCTACCATGGTCGTTTTCCCTTGGAAAATTCTCCATTGATGGGATCGGTCCTTCATTTACCCACTACCTTGTACCATTTATGGGATGATTTTGGATTATTTTGTAATGCAACATGTAATGTTTTGACCCTGTATTTAAATACCATGTTACTCATAACACCTTGAGTCCCCATTGAAGTGTTTTATTAGGGTGAATTTTTGCTCACACCCTCGACCTATTTCATTTCTATTTGAGCCCATGTAACGCCCACTTCAACACTATCTTGTGCTTGTTACTTACGAGCCATTGCTTCTCCATGCACTGGCCTTGCTAATTAGAAAATTTAAGGACCGACAACCTCACCCCTCAGTCGTAATCCACTTTGTGAACCTTCTAAAGGATCACATAGTTTATTATTTATTTTGATTTTACACGATCTCTTATTTAATCGCACACGTGGGATATCATTTCTGTGATAGCTCGTCCTTTTTCTCTTTGTCATGATAATTTTTTTTATTTAATCTGACGGGATCATTATTTTATGATACTCCTGCCTTTTAATATTCATGAGGAGTTTGCGCCATTCTGAATAGCCATTACTCTCATCCAAGAAGTTCGGCGTTTTACTCCTCGTAGGGTGGCATTATGATAAAAGGAGACTCCATACTCATTTTTCCCTCGAATGTATTAACTATTTCGTGAGCTAGAAGGTGTCATTCATTGTCTAGGCACGACGCCCTTGGGTTGAGCCCAAATAATCGCCAGGAAGGATGCAGGGTCCACATGGCCAATGTCTGCAGGTGGGGAAGCACAAGGAGACACCCATCGATGGCTACCGTGAAATCGAAAATGGGATAACCAACCTTTGAGTATGCGGAACCCACGTGAGATATCTCTGTTCGATACTGCAGGCGTGGGATTGCGGGGAGATGTATAGCAGAAGCCGCTAAAATGTCATTGATGAGCATGGCACCATCTTGGGTGGGGTCTACGTGCTAACAAGCTGGCTACTGAATGGTATACTGACCTTCTATCACTATTCTTTCCCAAAGCAACATCACTGCTATCTATTGTCAAATCCCACATCTCATTGAATTTTTTGTGCCATCGCCGCATATTGAGCCCAACCCCTTACTCATTCTTTGTAAATGACTTATTCCAATCTTTCAACATTCGTGAGCCATAGATAAAGCAGAGCCAATCAAGCGAATTGATGATAATCCTTTATGTAAGTGATCATGCCTGGGTCAAGCAGCATGGGAGGTTACTAAAGAACAGTGGAAAGAACGATGTCTCTGGCCAAGAAATCCTGCCAGCCAAACGTCATAAGCACCCTCAAATTCCCTCGAGTGAAAAATCGCACGCCGCCCCCAAATCCTTGTAAGAATGCTAATCTTGAATAAACACACACACATCCCATTGTGATTCTTTGTTCCACTACCCTTCCTACGACAATAGCACAACATTATTGTACGACATAAGGAAATCTCATACGCTTATCACTCACAAAGACCATACCAACAATGTGGACAAATACTTTCATTCTTTCCTCGTTAATTTCTATCATGAAACACCCAAAGCAAAAAGGACTGGGAGTGGAATTCGGGCCTAAAAATTGCAGCCAGTTGTTGCATTTATCCTCACAAAAAATTTATGTAGGGACCATTCAGGAGAGTGTTCTAAATTATGAACCAAACTCGATAAGTCTTCTCCCCGCCCACTGTCCCTATTGAGTACTACTGAATTACTCATCCCCATCAATGTTCCTTCTAATGGGCAATCACATAGCTATTTTAAAGTTCCACAGGAGCTTGAGGTGACATAGTCGATAGTGGTGAAGTGTGCAGGCTTCACACAACCTATATCCCAATCCGCACCATATGGGTATAGAAAGGTGGGGCGTTTCCAAGGGAAGGTCGCTATGGCGAGAGCGAGGATGAACGAAACCGGAAGAGGCAGAACCGGCATGAGAGAAGTTCACCAACAAAGAAATAGTGAGTGAGGTCAGGAAAGAGCATGCAGAAGGAAGTCCACAGAAGGCTGATGGGAGGACGCCATGAAGTAAATGATGTGAGGTGGATGAAGCCCCGCATTGTGGGTCCCGCCGTCGGGATGTCCATCGCGCGAGAATGAAGCGGGTGTGGAAGATATGAATCCCGCGATGAGGAGAGCCATTGGAAGAGTGTGGATAAGGATAGACAAGATTTCATAGAGATAACGACATAGGATAAGCGGTAACCGCAAGAGAGGAAAAGACGACTGCACCATAGCTACCACACAACAACCTTATAATATGTCAAAAGGAAAAATCAAACCAGCCATCTCCCAAATAATATTTGTTCATTACTTGAAGATGGTATAACCTGTTATATGTAAATGAAAACTTATAACTTCTCCAAAAGGCCATTGATAACATTACATTTTATCAGTTATCCCTCCTCTCCAAGTTCGTTGTCTTTTATGTAAATGATTCGGCCCATCCACTCCTTGATTGCGGTTCAACACCACCCCCATAGTCTGCCAAGAACTTTGTCTCCTATTATTGTTTGCATTGATCACTAATTGGGATATTAGCATCGAGCCTCTATCAAATCAATTCCATTTGCCACATTACCCTTCTCATGTATTTTTGAACTTTGTTACTTAACCACCCGCCTCCATTACTTAATCATTCCAGCCCTTAAGAGTTGGCTCAAAATTGACCTAAAGTCCTGTGGGATTTTGAGATGGCTCGGGCATATGGGCAAAAAATGATGGATGACGTCGACCATGTAAGAACCTGAATAAGTGGTGCCCATGGGAGGTAAGGCTCAGGAAGACGCTAGGCAATGGTCACTGCAAAAGCGGCGATGGGGTAGCCAACCTTTGTGAGTGTGGAACATGAGCGCAAGATTACTGTTTAATGCTGTAGGCATAAGAAAGTGGGAAGCTGAGGTGACGACGTCATCGTGGTAACTGTGGAACTTGGATAGCCCTCCACCAACGAGCCTGGAAAATGAATGCCTTTCAGTTTCATTGATTAAATTCATTTCAAGTCCTTGGAAGCTCACTCCCTCCATTATGACTCTAAATCGTGCGAGCATCCCTTTGTCTTCCCTCACGTTCTCATAATCTTATGCCTTTGGATCTCCAAGTGTGGGCGTGTAGCTTCATGGTGTGTAGTCTTCATGGTACAAATGTCCGTTTGAAGGGTTCGCGGGTAACACATGCTGACGGCGACTGGCGAGCAGTCGTTTGAAGGATTCCATCGAGGGAACAACCCAAATACTAGTCGGGTCCACGGTAAGGAAACAATGTTGGTGGGTTGTAGGCCCACATGACAAAGAGGCCCTGAAGGTTGGCTGTTATGAATGATGTCAGTGCGATAGCCTCCTGCAAACAGTGGTCCATGAGGGCGGACCTACCAATGAGCGTGGACTGAGTATAGCTTAGCTGTTAGGCAATGGAGGTTGGGCGAGAAAACTGCACGCGAAGACCCTTAAATGTTTGGGACTTAGACATTTTGAGGCAATGGGGTTAGTTGGTTTTGCGGCTATGGCAAAGATGGAGGGACCAGCTACGGCGCCCGCTGTGTGGGCAGATGTCAAAGATCGGCCACTGTGAAAACAACGAAATGAGAATAGAGTCCCACCCATGGCGACCCACAACTGTGGGTCCACGAAACATGAAGGACTCAGTGACAAACATAGGTGCGGGGTCTGCATGCCGGGTAGATGCCGAGACTCGGCTGCAAGTGAACAATGGAGTGCAATGACGAACAACAGAGGGAAAATCGTAAATGCGGGCCCGCAAGGGTCAACGGGCGCCATACGAAGAGTGAAAAAAATCCCATAGGAGTTGGCCTGCAAGGGCGAATGACTTGGTGAAACTCAACTAGGTGAATTGGGCCAACATGTAATTGGTCATTTTAAGGCTCATGGCTGACTTAGGTTTGGAAACTAGGGTGCACAAAACAAGATGAAGTCAATAAATCTCACACGAGAGCAAGAATGAATCATCAAGAGAGAAAAGAGGGGGTCCCTGCCTTTGGCGGGGTGTGTGTGCAAAACATGCACAACAGAGGGGAATCTACAATAGTTACTTGGGGAGGGGATAGTGGCACCTGAGGTGGATAAGGTCATGGTACATGAGGAGGGGATGGTGGAAAAAACTCCCTTATTATAGGTCCTTTAGACCTTTTAATGAAAGAATAGACAGATGGATATGTCTTGGGTTGATAAGTTGGCCTTTCTTCCAAAATTTGGGCTTTTCCAATTATTTTATCAATATTTTTCAAGATCATTTGGATCCTAGCAATTGGGTCCCTTATTTTAGAGAATGCACCTTGATAATCCTTGTTTATTTAGTCTTAATATCAGGTATGATTTTTTGAATTCCACCCATTTGACCATTTTATCATTGGATTCCTCTTCATCTTTACAATTACTCAAGACATCTTCCCCAAAATGGAGTTGATGTTGAAATGTTGACCTTTTAATGCTTGTCCTAATTTGACTAATGAATCCTCTAGGATCACAATCTCTTGTATTTTATTGGGCCATCTTATATACTTAAAGCATTAGATAGAGTTGCTCTAACTCTTCTCTAGTGATTGTGAAGTTGAAAAAAGTGGTAGAGAATGGGAAAAATGATCCTTTCTTCTTCCCCTTAAGATGGGCCTTGTCAGCTTCATTGACCTACCACATCATTGACCTACCACATGATTTCCAAAAATTCCAACTTGAATGACACATACATTGCTAGCACATGTGGACCCATAGGGAATCCATATACACTCATGATTGTGGAGTTAGTGTGGAGATACCAATCTCCCCAATTATGTTGAACTCCTAATTTTGGTGTCCTGTCCTTAGGTCTAGGGAAATCCAAAATTTCCTTCTGCAATCTAAATTCTTAAACTCCCAAGTGTGAGATGATCTTGAAAAAATGATTTTCAAAAATAACATAGTTGGATGCATTGTAATGCATATCCCATACATGGATTTGGCATTGAATAGGAAGAAGACCTCCCTTGTCATCATCCATGTGAATTTGAAGGGCCTTGTCCCACTTTCCTCTGGGGAAAAATTTAGTGGCGAATCTTCGCCAATTGGAGAATTCTAGGAATCAACCAAGTCGAAATTGGAAAAATTTTCACACACAATAGGGTGTCCAAATCGCTTAGATTTTACAAACTATAGGTCCAATGCATGTCCATTCGCCAATGAGTTTTTTTATGAGGAATATTTAAGCAACAAAATCACCATTATCAAACTACGCATTTCAATTGGACCGACTAATATTTTCACCTGGAATCCCGAAAGCATTTAATAAAACACCTACATATTTGCCAATACTATTAAAACAACATTGTATCAGGACCCGTTTCACCAATTAAAATTTACAAATAGTTGCTTGTGAAGAACCATTTCACCAATTAAAATTTATAAATAGTTGCTCATGAGGACCTATTTTTCCAATAACATTAAAAAATAATTACATTTGAGGACACATTTTGCCTTGAAAATTACAATGTATCATTGTATAAGCACACAGGATTTGCCAAAACTTTAATATACCATTTAAAAATACTACAGAATTCAAAAAATATGGAATCATGGATTTATATAAATACAATCGAAAGTGTCATTTATTCTTACACATTTTGTTCAGTTTTGAGGTTCTATTTCTTGATTTGGAAGTTAACGAAAGCCGAAAACGTAGACTTAAAAGGTGAGTGTTAGTGATCATTTCTTCATAGTGTTATTAGTTATAATAATAAGTTTTCTTTATCTCTTTTCCATTCTTGCTTCAACAAAGTGAACCTTAGAACCAAATTTTGAAGTTTCAAAGTTTTTGAAACCTCCAACCCATCGAGTAGAAAGATGACCAAGAAAGACTTGCAACTCAACAAAGTGAACCATCAACCAAGTCGAGGAATTGGGAAGTTATGAAAATTTAGAACTCCATGACAAGGTTATAAAACTCTTGAGGACTAGAGACTAAGGTTAGGAAAAGCCAAAATTTTTATGTTGTATTCCATGGTATTGAATTTGATATGTGATTTTGCATCATTTTTAAAGAACAACACTTATCACACTACTTATAAATTCCTATTGCATTTCCATTCACACAATATTTGATAAATAACTAAAAGGAATATTATTAATCCATTCCTTGAATAGAAGCTAACAGTTCAACATCCATAACTTATAAGTTATAACTAATAGAAGCTAACAATTCAACATAAATAACTTATAAAGGCATCCACCCAACTTAAACGATAAAAGCTTAAAATACCAATTCACCTAAATTATACTGAGAAATACTTACGCATCCATCACCATAAAATCTTTATTCATAGATAAACATTCCACAACAATGAAACTATCCAAAAATCTATCATTCCAATAATAGACAATCCACTGGAAAATATAAAGTTTTTTGTCTTGATAACGGTTTCTTGAAGACAACTGTTTTAGAAATTAAAATAAAAAGTCTTTGAAGTATCAAGAGAGCCAAATTAAAGAAAATAACATAAAAACTAAAAACCAAACAACAGTCCCACTCCCAACATTGACTCCTTCGCTTTCAATTATTTCTGTCTCCTTCTCCTTCAGTAACGCCTTGTGTGCCTTTACTCTTTGCTTGTATTCTCGGTACTTGGTGACAATTGCGGTGATGTTTTTGCTTCCTGAAGTTGTAGTAATATGTAACCTGGTTCTCCATGTGACCAAAGCATTTTTAGACTCAACCAACATCTGAGATCTTCTCTCTTCTCCACATTTATAAGTCTTCAGGAGGATCTCCATTCCACTGAGTTTTGAGAAGGACTCCCATGTCACTATAGCAAGATCAACTATTTCTTTCTTGAATATCTCTCTAAACTTCAGAGAGATATCTCTTATATCTAGAATTTTTTCATCAAACTCATCAATAATTTCCACTCCTAGAATACAACAATATTCTTTAACTTCCACCAACATTTCATAATATTGATCAAGTGCATTTTTAGTTTCCTTCACCAGATTATCATACATATTCAATTTCCATTCCAATGAAATGGACCAGGAAGGGTCCAACTACTTAGGATTATTCACAATTTTCTCACCAATTAATATCTTCGGATCCATAAAGTTCAATTCTTTCATTTCCTCAGAGAGCACATAGAGACTAGTTTGATCTTTTCTGAGCTGCTGAAGTTTTGTTACTAACTCCTCCCTCTTGTTAACAACTCGAGTGTAAAAGAGCACAAATTTATTCAGAAAGAAGATAGCCTCTTGAGATATTTTATCGATCCCCTCACAAGCAACTCTGGAATAGCTCAAATTCTTTTTAATTTTCTCTATGGTGAGCACATTGATGCCCTCTACCTGAGAACTTGAGGCTTCATCAAATGTAGGAGGAGTGGCTATGGAAGAAATAAAGTTAATGCGAGGACTTGAGATACCAGTTTTATATTTTCTTTCCTCTGTTCTTTCACTCTTTTAATCAAGGTATTGACTAAATAATTGGCATGGTACAAATCACCTTCCAGTGTTGGAAGCCCCATATCAACATGTGTGACTTTGTAGTCTGCCTCCGTTATTTCATCTTCATTTAAATCCTTCACAGGATCAACAATTTCTAACATTTGATTTCTAGAAGTAGCATTAGTCACCATCCTTGACATCCTCCTAGCTTTCTTAGGTTTTGAAGAGCTTTGAAGTAACTTTGAAACTGTATCCACTCCAACTGTCATTGTAGGAATATGCTTTCTCTTCTTCTCCACTGCTTTTTTCAGCCATCCTGGGGAGGCTACTACTTGACCAAAATATTCATTTCCACTAATAGTTTCTTTAAGAGCGTTAGGAGTGATAGGTGGATTATCAACCAGAGGCAGAGAAGAGGGAAATTCAAACAAAGGAGGAAAGATATTATCGTCAGCGATCTGTTTAAAGATAGCTTTAAAATTTGCAGCCACAAATTTTTCTTGATTGGTCTTCTTCTTAGGGGTAGGAGAAAGCACACTGTCTTGTTCATAGATGCTCTTCAACTTGACTATTTCTTCTGGCCTATCACCATCACCTCCTGACTAAGAATTTGCACTAGAGGACCTCACAAAGGGTTTCCTTGATGATACACTTGCACTAGATGCTTGTGTAGACCCTTGTTCATTCTTTTGTGATGACTTAGGCTCCTGAAGAGGACCAACAACTTGCTTCCATTTCCCATCCAACCAATCCCGGGTTCTTTTAAGCACTGGGGCAGCACACACCCTCATATCTAAAATTTCAATTTGGCTCCAATCAACCCTAGGGTGGGATTTATCAGGCAATTTTTCATATGCACGATCTGTGATTGTTGAATCCTTAGCTACATTTTTAGGAATGTGAAATGACAGACCAAAATCTTGTATCTATTTTAGTGTTAGCCTCATATAATCTCTTCTCAAATCTTCCTTCTCATTGACACAATCTTCCCAGAAATCTTTGATAGATGGGTGATGCTGATATAAGCTCCCTCTATAGAGATTATGCTTCACAAAACCCTTACTGTGAAAATTAGCTCTCATAGACAGATTCTGGAGGTTATATTCCTTGAGAATTCCTTCAGCTCCCCTGGCCATCTAGTTTGTTTTGCACACAAAAGAAGGGGTCTCCAATGGGAAGACATACCCTCATTTCCCCATGTTCGTATACTTAATATTAACCATGTCCATTTGTCGACAAATTTCCAGAAATATTAGTAAATCTTCAGGATACTGAGGTAATTTAAATGGGGCTTTCTCAAAATTCCCTATTCTTAGATAGGAAAACTTATCAAATTGGATATAAAAACTCCCAAATTTTGATACAAGAGAAATCGATTCAAGGGAAAGGTGCATTTCTGGATTTCCATCTAGCTTCCTCATGACCTCCATTAAAAATGCATCATTAACATGACAAAAATCACTCATTCCAAATTATTTAGTGAAGTGAGGAAAGCGTTTATACATAGGCATATCAAAAGCCGGGGTTCCTTGTGGCTCCAACCCAGGCCAAAAGGATCTCTGACTACCTACAATGTACGTTAGATAAGAACACATAAAAAAAGTAGTAGTCTTATGGAAATTAATTAATTACTCATTCAAATGGAAGCAAATAACTTCAACCCATTCAATGAAAATGTTCTCATCATAGACTATCAAGGTAAACTGACACATCCAATCCTCAAATAACTCAACTTGTGCATTACCAACAATGCGGTGCAATAAAGTAATAGTATATGCAATTTCTCCCTTAAAATGTAATCTTTTGAGTTTACTCGGTAGTTGCAACTTACCTTTCTTTTCAGACTTCAACCAGGTTTTGGCCATGGAGTTCTTGCACCGGTCCTTATTCGCTTTGAAAAATTCACCTGCCACTGTGATAGACATGTCTTTTATAGGTTCCCTTTTTGGAATCCCTAGTGTGCGGGAAACAACTTTAGGAGAAATTTCTGCAATTACAGTTTCGTCTACGGCTTTAATTTCCCGTGTCTGTGGAATGTACCTTTTCACACATGCATTTATTAGGTCCACACTCAACACAACTTCTGGAAACCCTCTAGCTTGAGTTATCCCACTTTCTAAGAGTTTTATATCCAACTCAGACTTGTCGTCCCTCTCCAAGTGTGCGCAAAATTTGTCTAATGTAAAAGTTCTAAGCGCCATATCCCTTACGCCAACCCAACGTTCACTCTGCATGAGCACAAATTCACGAAGAACGAATGCTTGCACATGAGATTCTGAGAAGTATTGGCCTTGGCAAAGAATGAGAATGTAGGCTAAAAGTCTAAGTAAAAATAATGTTTGCACTTGAGAAGTACTGGCCTTGGAAAAGAACGAGAATGCAGGCTAAATGTCTGAGAAAAAATTTGCCACACACTTATGCCATTATTTTTGATAGGACGTGCTTTAAATGCGGCATTCAATTTCATTCCTCGAAAAGATAGCCTTTAAACATGCATGCTTTTGGAAATTCCTGAAAAGACAACTCAAGTTTATTCCATACATAACATTCAATGAGATGTCATATGACGACGCCTTTGAAAGGAAAGATAAGTCCATCATGTCGCATGGTCATTGAAACTTGGAAATTAAAAAACAAAGCCTAAAGTTTCAAAGTTTTTGAAACCTCCGACCCACCGACTAAATCCACACACCATAACTCAAAGGTTACATATGCATGAACTTAAGTTACTCAACAAAGTGAACCAAGTCAAGGAATCAGGTAGTTATGAAAATTTAGAACTCTGCAACAATGCAACATGTCATATGGTTATAAAACTCAGAGGACTAGAGACTAAGCTTGCTTTGCTCCCTTATTTTGAGTCTACAAGCATACATCAAATGTTCATCGAATGGTTGAGTAATTTATGATATAAATAATAAACATGTGTTTTAAAGTTTTTTAATTTTTAACCATTAATGCACTCGGATTGACATCAAAGCCTTTATAAAATGAATTACAATGTCACATTAATAGCACAACCATTAATAGCACTAAGCATAATAACACTTAACGTTACAATTGCAAAGGACTTAATAAAAGGAATTACAATGTCACATTAATAGCACAGTAACACTTAACATTGTAAAGGACTTAATAAAAGGAATTACAATGCCAAATTAATAGCACAACCATTTATTTTATTACAAATGAATTACAATGTTACATTATTACATAGTACAAATACAAATGTAAGTGCAAGTGCCAAACTTCTGCTGGATCGCTGGTGAAAACATAAATGTAATACATATGTGTCTGAAAATAAATGGGACTTGCCGGGTCAACCATGCACTATGAAAATAAATGCTTGGGACTTCCAGGATCAAGCATGGTGTTTGAAAATAAATGCATGGGGAAAGGCGGGCTAATCAAACTGGGGAAATGGGAGCTGTGAAGATACAAAATGTACTTCTCCCCTTTGAAAATCAGAGTCATGAAGAAGATGAGGGGTTGTAAATGCTCCCATTTTCTACTTGCAGCTTCCATGCACTAGGAGAGCACTTATCTCCATCAAAGCTCCTCATCCTGGCTCAAAACCTGTCTGAGAAGTCAGGTGAACCAAATTAACTTCTTTCCAATTCCACCCATTCTCAACTTGAATGAAATTGGTCTTTTACAAGTTGTAACTACATAACTACAGGCAAGAGAATTTAGAGTATCCCCAATAATGCCACATCATCTTCTTCTTGAATCCTATTGCTTATTAACCCTACAAAATGAAAACCCTTATGAAAATTCGAACATTTCACTCAATAGTAAAGCCTTTAGCCTTCAACGAATGATTTCAATTTTTAGTTGTGCTTACTATCCTTATTTATGGGCAACAGTACCACCAATAGTGCCACTACCAGCCTGGTCCTTGTGTACACCTCACACATGTCACGTGTGAGGTTAGGTATAATCATGATTCATGAATCATAATCGTGATTTTCACAAACCAAAAAACATACTTAAATTTTAATCGTTTCGTGTAACTTTTAAGCCTTACATTTATTTAAATGTTTAATTTGATTGACGTCTGGACTTTGACAACCTCACCACATGCAAACTGTACCTCAAGTTGAAAAGTGACAAGCTGTCAATTGTCAAAATCGCCATTGCCACTCAAAGTTCAAACGATATGAAATCATTACAAATCTTGTTTCACTAGCCATTTAGTCCTAAATTGGCAGCAAATTCTAAACTGTTGATCATTGTAAATCTAATGGTTAAAGGGTAATTCTAGAGGTTTAAGTTTGAAAGACTAGCGCTTTGTGCATTTCATTCCGAAATGCAACTACAAACATACATCAAATGTTCATCGAACGGTTAATTAATTTATGAATTATGATATAAATAATAAACATGTGTTTTAAAGTTCTTTTAAACTTTAATGCGCTAGGATTGACATCAAGGCCAAGGGGCCGGTAACTTAACGTTGCAAAGGACTTAATAAAATGAATAATGATATCGGGAACCGGGGGAGAAGGTCAATGAAAAATTAGAAATCAATAAAATTTTGGTAAACCTTAACAAGATTGACAACTTTTAGTGTTTATAATGTTTTTTTGTCAATTTGATGGCAACTTTATTTTTTCATTTGTATTGCTTTATGTTTTACTTTTAAATCTGCATGCAATTATTTCATAAATAAATAATACTTAATTTCTTAAAGGAAAAAAAAACTAATTTGAATAGATTCATAGACACTAAACTTAGAAAATAACTCTTTACTATAAATTTATAACAAAGATTAACACAACACAACCATTTATTTTATTACAACTGAATTACAATTTATGGGCCACTAGTGCCACTACTAGCCTAATTCACGCAAACCAAAAAACCAACTTAGTCGATTCGTGTATCTTAAGCCTTACATATACAATTAAAATGTTTAATTTGATTGATGTCTGGCTACATGCAAATTGTACCTCAATTTGACAAGCTGTCAAAATCACTAGACTCTAGTTAGCACTACCAGTGCCACTCAAACGATATGAAATCATTACAAATCTTGTTTCATTAAAGCTATGAGCTATCCAATCAATTGCTTCAGATGTTCAAAATATTAAGAATTTCAATTAAATGAAATGTAATACGTCGAGGCATTGAAAAGAGAGAAATGAGCTTTGATCTCACCACGTGTCCACATCTAACGGTTCTAGTGTTATTCCAGAGGTTTCAATTCGCAAGTCTACTGCTTCAGAGATTTACTTCCAGAAGGCAACTACAATCGTCCATAAAAAAATTCATCGAATGGTTGTGGTTATATTGATTTTCCTTTACATCCTTTATGTGAAACGTTCTCAAGTTTTTAAGCCCTAGTCCTACGTTCTTCGTAGGTGGTCCCTCTTTTAAAACAAACTTTCTGCACGTGCATATTTCTTCCACTTAAGTTCTTCTATCGCTCATCGCCAAAATTAACACATCGGGTTCATTACCATGATGATGAGCCTTGATCTCCCCACATGTCCACATCTAACAGTTCTAGTGTAATTCCAGAGGTTTCAATTCACAAATCTAGTGCTTGAGAGATATACTTCTCGAATGCAAATATAGCCGTCCATCAAAATTTCATTGAACGGTCATGGTCCATAATGTCACATGGTCACTGAAATTTGGAACCTTAAAACCAAAGTTTGAAGTTTAGAAGTTTTCAAAACCTACGACCCACCGACTACAAAGATGACCAAGAAAGACTTGCAACTAAGGTTAGGAAAAGCACCAAAACCTCGACTTTGGTGAACTAAGATAGGAAAGGTGGCAAGGAAAGTGCATTTATGAAGTGAAGATCACGAGCATATTTTAGCAAGTGGACATGACTGGAGGATCGATGGATAATTAAGATCAGTACGTGTGGAGTTTGGAAAATTATTACCTCTCGGCCCTCGATTAGCAAAGTTAGATTGACAATTCATTAGACGGTCGTGGTTAGATTGATTTTCACTGACACTTCGTCACTACATTTTTTTTTGATCAGTGATAATAGTTTATTTTATTAAATATAAAGCAAAAGTTACATATACTTCAGATTTTTTTATTAAATATAAAGCAAAAGTTACATATAATTCAATTTTTTTTATTAAATATAAAGCAAAAGTTACATATACTTCATATTTTTTTAATTAAATATAAAGCAAAAGTTACATATACTTCAGATTTATCTTCATCCATCAACTGCTAAAAAAGCTGATTAACCAGCACAATTTCCATTTCCAACATATCAAATTATCCCTAATCAAACCCGCCCAAAATTTTCCCTTCCAACCATTGTTTGTGCGCCAAGGTGTTTTATAATTACAATGCAAATCCAGGCATAACCCCCAAAAAACAAAATCACAGACAAGATTTAGTATAGTAATCTATTTTTTTTTAAATACTTGTACTACTTAAACGCCTTCGATGAATTACCCATCTCCAATGACACTATCTCCATTAACGACTTCATCTTCTTCCTCTGACGTAGACCCTTCTTTCCACACATCTTTGCTTTGGCAATGTCTTTGAGATTCTTTATGACCTCCTCGACCTCCATTAGCTCGACGCAAATTTTGATTGCTTGCCACTCACGCTCCATTCCTTCTCACCACAGAGCTTTGGTGTGTCCTTCTGGCCACCTGATAAAGAGATGATTTAAATCTGCGAGCTCTGGGCCTCGACCATCCATGCCTTCAACCTTAACAAGCCCCACTCCTAGTATCGCCCATTCCAGAATGCCTTCCATATCCTCTAAAAAATCTTTGTGAACTGGAGTTTTCATGACTTTACTCACTGCATCCACCGACTCTCCTAAGTCCAGACCCCAAGCCATGACCAACGAATAAATATCCATATTGGTCCTATATCTATGCTTTAATTTTTCAAAGCCATTACCCAAAATAAATTGAATTGCTTGTGCCACCTACACATCTTTGAAGAGAAATAAACCTCACAACTGCTTCACTGACGATTTTCCAATGAAAGGGTCCAGCTTCCTTTGCAATGTCAAGGTGAAACTGGCCTCCATTGTTTCTTTGGTTCACTGGCTTCTAGAAAAACACCCATCGCCGACCGGCTACATGATATGTGTGTCTTTAATGTTGGGTTCAATGGTGAAGCCCAAATTATCAAGTTTCTCTCACAAATTTGTAATAGTTGCCTTCCTTGTAATGGTTTCTAATTAGCATGTGTTTGCTAATTTAGAAGTTGTCTGTTTCAATGGATTTTTTCAATTATTGGAGTTGAGACTATTTTTATAAATACAACTGCTAGTTGAATATGTAATTTAATTGAGAATTAATAAAAGAGATAATCCCTAAAAGTGGACATAGCCATCATCTCAATTTTCCAGCCATCTCCATTAATGCCGATTCCCGAACATACATCCAACACCGACAAAAAACCTTCATCAATGCTTCACTTCTTACGGGAACTTCCACGCCTCCTTTGCTTACTAAACAATCATTTCTTCTTGCATTAAATGCATCGAAGAAAATTCCTCCAAATTAATGCCACTAAATTCTCCAAATCTTGAAACATCCACCTCTACAAAGAATAGTGCCCATTTTGAGAGGATGTCTGCCTCCACATTCCCAGTTCTCCTTATATGACTGACCTTAAAGTCCTAAAAAAGGGTTAATTCTTCAGTAATTTTCCTAATCACTCCCTATAGATGCCAAGCATCGATTCCTCCTTTTGTAATTGCTTGAATTATTATTAAAGAATCACCCTCCAGATGTATCTTTGATCCCCCTAACTTTCTGGCTATCTTAATTGCCATTAAGGTTGCTGCTACTTCCGCTACATTATTGGTTCCCTCCTTCAACCTCATTGCTCCTATGGCCAGCACATTCCCATTCCAATCATGAACAATACTACTAGCTCCAGATGGACCCAAATTTCCCTTTTAGTTTTGATGCTCCATCAAAATTTACCTTCCACCAACCTTCATTTGGTTTTTCCCATTTATCCACTTCTATAGAAATTTTAGTCAGATTAACCCAACCAAGCCCCTTAACAGGCCACCACTGCATTTTTTTTGTTAGTTTGATATTATGTTTAATTTGCCAATGAATTTTATTTTTTAGTTTGAAAAAAAGTTTTAATCGCCAACAAAATTATTTTTTCTGGTTTGAAAACAAGTGTAATTCGCCAATCGAAATATTTTATTGGTTTGAAAATAGATTTTAATCGCCAATGGAAATTTTTTAGTGGTTTTAATTTTTTTTAAATTTCGCTAGGATTTTCCACAGACTTCTAGCAATTAGAAAAGATTCGTGCTAATGATTATTTTTTTTTCACAAAAAATGAAAAAATTCGCCACTAAAATTCATATTTTTATTGGGAAGTATACAAGATTCGCTAGGATTTTACACCTTCGTCAAGGGGGGGGGGTTTCTTAAAGTTTTCCCTGCTTTCCTCTTTCTCCATAGAAGAATATATGGCACAAGAAAGAGTGCCATCTAAAACTGAAGACTTTGTTGCCCTTTTTGATTTCCACTAGCTACTTGTGGATGGCATCAACTATGTAGGTGGCAAAATCAAACTCAGTGTTCACCATTGGATGCTGAATATCTGCAGCCATATACATAACAGGCATTGATATTGTTGTCTGAGCATCACCCCCTAAAACGTGGCATAATGCATTGTAGATTTTGATAAAATAATCTTCAAAGGTATCCAAATTGAAGGGTTCAACCTCATTGGCAAGGATTATTATAGATTTTCTGTCAAAACCCTTCATTCTAAACTTAGGAAGCTAATGTGTTCTAAAGCTATTTTGGTCTTATTGATACTTTTGTTTGAATAGGTCAAATTACATGACCTTGTTGGTAGCCAATTTTAGGTCAAAGACCTCAAAGATGAAGGCCTTGTTAATCAAAATTAATTCTCCTCCATTTGGAGCCTTAATAGCCCCGACATTCTCATCATAGTGGTTGGAAATATGTCTAATCAAATCCAAATCCATAAATATGTTTGGGATCACTAGTTTCCCTAGGTTGTATGTCCATACATTTGAAATGGGAACCTTCAAATTTCTCTTCTCGTAGTAGTGCACAAATAATTCCCATCCAGTAAGGGGAAGTGAAACATCCCTGCACTCTCTAGCATTATCTACTAATCCACATGCTGCTCCAAGGCCATGAGGCCAAATTTATTTTTGTGTCAAACCAAGGAGTTGGATAATTAGGTCTTCATCGAATGACCTCTTTTAAGTTGAGGGTTGGTCCTTTGAATGGTTCATGGTTACAATTCAGGCTCAAACTAGGCTTTTGTGTATGATTCTAGGTTTTTTGGTACTTTCAAATGGTAATTAAGCTATACAAGCCCTAAATACAAACCTAGGACTGTAACTTCGACGAATTTCATAGAAAAGTACTTGATTTTTTCTCTTTTGGAAACCCTAGTTCATTGTGAAAAACATTGGAGCTCTGTAAATTCTCTCATCAAATGTTTCAAATGCCAAATGGGTTGAATTATGGGTTGAATCATAGCATTTATAGGAGCAATTATGATGAAAACCTAGTAGAAACCAATCTTGTTTGCCATTACCCTTAGTTCATGCGAGCTAGCCTAGAGCCTTCAACTGTCCATTTTACAAGTTTGAATGCAAGCCATCAGTTTCTTGATGACATGACAAGATCCAATGGCTAGAGATGATTTGACCAATTTTAAAATATTTGGAACACATCGATAAATCTTCAACCCATCAGATGAATCCATGAGGGGAAAATTTACACATCATTCGAAGTGGGGCCATAAAAAAACTCAACTAAAAAGTAGCTGATGTCATTATATAATGCACATGGCAGCTTTCTGCAATTCTGCATCTTGAAAATAGAACCATTATGAAGAGCTTGCAGACTTGTGAAAACCTCATGTGATTGTGCCACATGTCCACATTCTATTATCCTTTGATAGAATCTCTGAAAATATTAGAAATGAACCACATGTCCCTTTATAGCAATTATGCGGGCTTCGTTAGGTCCTCTTGAAACATCTCACAGACTTGTGGAATACCTTTACAACATGACACCTGTCCACTTTCTACAATTCTGTGTACCAATAATTTCTCCTTTGTAAATCTATCCACGCACTCACGTAATGCCTTAAAAGAGTACCACGTGTCACACCTCATTCTTCACAAAAGATTTGCAACCTTGAGCAATACCCTGACACCATGTGGTGATGATTCTACGGTTCCACAGAGCATTATTTAATAAAATGTTCCATGTGGAATGGCGAAATGAGGTAAAAAGCGGACACCTGTCCTTCCTTTCGTGGGAAACTTAAAAGTGACTTTATTAAAGCACATCCAATTTTTTTGTCTTAAGTGAGCGCTAAGACAAGGGGCTGTGAAGTTAATGACATAGGGGGACAGAATTAGAACTTTAATTTTTTAGAAAATATTTTAACAAGTCCACTCGGTAACCTAATAGAAGGGGCCAGTAAACACACTCGATAGAAGCCTTAATATAAATTAAGTGAGAGACATCCCCAGTTATAGGCAAACAATGTGATATAAGATAAGTGTAGGGGATTGAGATAAATGCTTGGGTTTTGAATAAGGGCTAGGGTTTTAGAAGCCTTAATACACAAATTTTTAACACTTCCCTGTACAATTCTTGAGGGTTTTGAAAATTCAAAAGTCTAAAATCCAAACTAGCTCCACCAAGATGTATTATACTAATTCAAACCTTATAAAGTTGAAAGGACTTGTAGCTTTTATCAATTATCATATTTTGGCTTATTCATGTCCTTGCATTCATACATGTGTATTTGTTGGTAGAAATAATGTGTTATAAATATTGGTTATCTTGGAATGATTATTTGACATGTGTCTATTTTTGAGAATGTGCATTATGAAATCTATTATATGTATTTTAAATACATTTTGGACCTATGACTTCATGTGTATGATATTTAATAAATAAATGAACCAAAAAGATAATTATTAATATTATATTGACCACACCTTTGGATTACATATGGTGCTTCTTCATCTTGACTAATGGATGGGGAAGAATGACACATCCTCATGGTGGGTTCAAATCCTTCCTTGACCAATAGTAGGAGCATGGACTCTTGGAGGATTAGATTATATAGTTAAGCTTGGACTTCTTTAGATACTATTTACGGTGTACTTTATTTTTAAGCCGCTTGTCTATGTGTGGTTGGTCCATGATCTATCGTATTCATATTATGGATGAGGGTTGTAGTTTTGAACCCTCGTATATCTTGGTTATGAAAAGATGTTATCCTCATTGTTGAGTACTAATCGCGTATTTGTGAGACTTTTATATTATTACAATGTACTTGAGATGTACTTCCTTATTGCATTACTTCGAGTGAGAGTTATATATTATATAGATTGTAAACACATATTACTTGCATGTCTCACATATTCATTACAATATTGTATTATGGAAGTTAATAGAAGTTGATAGAATTTCATCTTGTACTAGTTTAAAATATTGGGACGTCATTTTGGTTAATGCTTAAGAAAGTCCGAGGTTGTTACAAATGTAAAGACAAAATGTGCATCCTTAGCACTTTTCTATCTTGTTTGGCACTCATGTTAGCACCCTTACTTATTAAGCATGATATTGACCACCTTCAACCATTTGACACAACAACTATCTCTAAATTTATACCTTGCATTAGAATGAAACCCCTATCAAAGTATCTAAATTCATACCTTGTTTTTTTTTGGTTTTTGGTTTCTAGTCTCACTTCTGGCGAGACTCATAATTTTAGCCTTTATGGCTACTTTTATAGCGGGTTTGGGCCCTTACCCCGTTTTTATCTTAATCAAAACCCCTATCACATTTAAATGTCTTCTCTTTTTCACTTCTTATTTTTCTAGGGCATGTAGGATGCTAGCATATTGGGCTCTCATCCTTCGGATAGAATTACATGTAATAGTATCCCTCACGTTCAAGTTTATCTTTTCTTGCCTTAAAATGCCGAATTTCTCTCTCATTTGCATGCAAACCATGTTTCACCCCTTAATGGTAAAAAATTGGTTAGTTGGTGCTTGATTAATAAGGATCCAATTTGAATTGAATTCATGATAATTTAGGGAATCCAAGAGAGAACATATGCAACCCTTCACACATGGGAGTAACAATCTCACATGACAAGCATCTCTATGAGCTAAACCTTCACTCTTGCACCTAGGGCTCACACCCACTTTCTCTTTGTACATCTTGTTGAACTAGCGTAGTCCCTAAATGTGCCATAAATATCAAATTGTTTGGAAATAAACATTTTGATGCATGCATAGGTGTAGAAGATCTTAGAGATTGTTTAATTTACCATAAAAAATTACAAAGGATGTCAATGTGTTCATATGAGACACTAGTGTAGTCATCCATGATACCAATGTATGGGACGCACAATATTACAAATATGTAAGACACTAGCACAATAAGTAGACATCAATTTAATTGTACAAAACATTATCACACCTAATAGAATGCTACAACTCAAAGTCCCATCCCTATTGAAATAGAGACAATATAAAAAATTAAAACCTAAATTTGATAAAATTGTCCTTCGTCATAATCCTTTTCATATGTAAGAACCATCATAAACTACCAAAATAGACAAGCTTCTTTTACTCTTTTGTTCCCCTTACAATAACCTCAACCTCAACACTTAATTCTTCAATCTTAAAATCTAAAACATATTATAATACTTTATTGTACTTTGAATTTCAGATTTAAAATGAAAACAACTTTAATAAATTAAAAGTGGATTAGGTACCAAAGGGTCATAGTGCAATTGATTGGGCACAACTAGTGAGGCTGATGGTAGGTTCTTTGATTATGCCATCCACCGACATTCAAGGGATAAGGTCACGATCATGCCCCAAGAGACTTTGATAGAATGGATACCCCTTGACTCTTGACTCTTGGCTCAAGAGGTATTAACATAGACTTGTGCTATCATATCAGATAACAAAATGAAGAATGGATACCCCTTGGCCCTTGGCTCTTGACGAAAAGGTATCGACATAGACTTGTACTATCATATCAGATAACAAAATGAAGAATGGATACCCCTTGACCCTTGACTCTTGATGAAAGATGTATCAACATAGATTTGTACTATCATATTAGATAACAAAATGAACTCATAGACTTGTACTATCATACTCATAGACTTGTACTATCATATTAGATAACAAAATGAACTCGTTAATTAGATTATCTATTTTTATACGTGAAGAATACCACATCATAAAAGTGAATAACATATTTCAAGATAGATACAGACCAGCCGGTCTGCTACAGCTCAGTCAGAAAAGTCACAGAAGATTGCTTTCTCATTACCTCATGGATTACCTATTCACAGCTGTCAAACCATCAATCAGTAACAAAGTTCAAGATAGATGCAGACTAGCCGTTCTGCTACACCCCCATCAGAAGAGCCAAAGAAGATTCCTTTCACATTACCTCAGACATTACCTGTGTCTAGCTGTTGGAAAAAGATGCATAAGTTTATATACCCAAAGACCAAACATCTCCCACTTTTGAGGAGTCTGAACAAAATGGAATCTAATGCAGGCCGACAAAAGACCAAGACTGATGTGAGAGATATGACTTTGGCCTTGTTAGGCAAATTGCTTTCATACCATTATCACAACTGGATTTAATTATTCTTCCCTGAAAGAGGTCTGATCTTTCAGTGGCCCAATAGAATGAATCTTCACCGTCCTGTATATATGGTTTTTAAGCCTTGATTCCTTGTCTTTCCACCACCACTTACCGACATTACCTGTCACTGTGACGTTGTTTTCCTGTCACTGTGACATTGATTTCCTGTCACTGTGACGTTGATTTCCTACCCACATTTTATATTGTCAACCAGAGCAATGGGTACGTTGCAACTGTATCATCGTCATCACAGTGTGAAAATGAAAGCAGATTTAAGAACTGAAAAGAATGGTGGGTATGGATTGTAGCCACTGATAGTGAAAAAGTGATGATAGTAGTAATGTGAGGCAGCTGATTCAGTGGGTCCATGAAGGAGGATTTTTTAAAGCAAAGGGTATTTGAAGCATGGATCCATGTGATGTCACATTTTCCATTGAATCTCACCATTCCTTTTCCATGGAAACATGTGATGCAAGGGGCCCTCCACTTTTAGGGTTCCTTTCTTCAATCTCTCTCGCTTTCCTATTATGTAGTTGGTTTTTATTGGAAACTTTCTATATTTAACACAATGAATACAACAATTTTCCAAGTTAACAAGGCATTAAAAACACATCAAAATCACCATAGATTTGAGGTTCTATCAATATAATGTCATTATCTATAAGAAACGTGATTCTAATAATTTGTAGGTCTTGAAACGACATTAAAAAATAATTATAATAAAATCATTTAAAGATATTAGATTTTCACAGTTCATGTTGAAAGTGTGTTTTTTCTGGGTGCGATTTGTTTATATCAAGGGATCCATCATTAGGATAAAAAAAGAATTGTAGGAGAAAAATGAGTGATTACATACCAAGATAAGTTAAAAAGAGATGGGGAAGGGGAAAGGTTGCACAAAATTCAAGATTGGAATTTAAAATGAGGAAAAATGAGAGATAAGAAATTAAATAATAGAAAAATAAGAGAAACTACTGATAAATATAAATAGAAAGAAAATTGTTTAATTAAACAAATGAAAATGATTAAATATGAAAAAGAGAACAAATGAGAAAATAAGATAAAGAAAATGAATAAGATAAAAGAAGATAGAGAATAAAAATAATAGTAAATAATAAAGAAAAAAAAATATAAAAGTAAATGAAAAGAAAAAGAAAAGAGAATATAGAGATATGTAAATATAGAAATTATATATAAATAGACTATATATATAAAAAATGAAAGAATTAAATATATGTATAAATAAAAACATATAAAATAGTCTAAGCTAATGATATATCCTTAAGGCATATAAATAATATCTAAGCTAATTTATTTTAAAAATTAAAGATAATTAAATAAGCTAATACAAGATTTTAAATTTTATATTATATTTATATATCTTTATATGTAAGATATAAAGATGTATAAAATGTAAACAAACCTTTTTATAAATAAGATATAAAGATATAAATAAATATTTAAGCTAATTAACTTTAAATATCTAAAAATATAATTAAATAGACAGGCGCACACACACAAAGTTAATTTATTTTAAATATCTAAAAATATAATTAAATAGGATAATACAAAAAGTTTTTATATATATAACTTAGATATTTATTTATATATTTATATATCTCTATCTCTAGTGTAAATATTTATTTATATCTTTATATATCTCTATATCTAAAGATATCTAAGTTATATATCTCCATATCTTATATATAAAGATATATAAATATTAATATAAAATTTTAAATTTTGTATTAACCTAGATTTAATTATATTTTTAGATATTATTTTATATATTTATTTATCTTTATATATTTTTACATCTTATATATATAAAGGTTTATTTATATCTTTATACATCTCTAAATCTTATATATCTAGCTTAGATATTTATTTATATATCTTATCTAAGCTAATTATTTTAAATATCTAAAAATATAATTAAATAGGTTAATATAAAACTTTTAATTGGTTTGAAATCTAGAACGATGAGGAGGTTCTGAATTTTTGGGCGGTCTGCAACCTGACCTAGCAGCATATGGGAGATCGTGGCATCCTTCGTGGGGGAGTTCCTACGCTCCCCCATCCCAGTTTTGTTGTGCGTTGTAAGTACCCTCTGCCCCTTACATTTGTTATTGTTTCTCGCCTTTAGGTACCTTCTCACCTAATTTTTAGAGTGGTTTTCTATCTCTGTTTTTTTCCTGTCTCTCTAGGGTTGAGATTGTGGGTGTCGTCGGCCCCTTCCTCCATTTATGGAGGGAGGTCCTGAGGGTTCTGCCTCCAACTCTAACACAGAGAATGTTATTCCTCCCGTCGGGTCCCTAAGTTTTTTGCAAAAATCTTTCAAGGATGCCCTAGCAGATAGCGGGGTTACAGTTCCAGCGGCGGTAAGGTTTCTCATCAACGACTGTGGGGACTATGAAGGCCCAGAAGGTAAGTCCCCTCTGTTCCCCATATAGACTTACTTATTTCTCCCAATCATGAATTGAAAAATGTAATTTCCAATGAGAGAACCAGGTTAAAAGATTCAACAATCTTCTTTGTTGTTGTGAACTCGAATAGGGTTCTGGTTAGAAATTTTTTAGATGATTGGTTTGGGAAAATTTGGGGTTTTAAATTTGGAATTCAAGTTAAATTTTGCAGAATGGTTCAAAGGGGCTTGTTTGTCATTTTTCTTTCGAACAACACCATGCAGTTGAAAGTGTTAGAAAAATCATATTGGAACCTTGGTGGGTGTGTCTTTCACGCCTTACCCTGGTCACCTGCGACCATTGTGGAGGAAGTCCTCGCATTGTCTTTCCCCAGGTGGGTGGTCCTCAAAAATCTTCAACTAGAATTTGGAACATCATCCTGCAAATTTTAACCCCCATCGATTCTGTCATTCGTCAAGGATTCTAAACTCACCTTATCGCATTTGGGTGCTTGGGTACTTGTGGCTCTGAATCTTGGTGTTGAAATACCAGGGAATATTGTGATTAATGAGGATAAACATTAGTGGATCTGTCTGTTGGAAATTCTGGGTGGCATAAACTTGTGTTACCTCTACCACCAAGAAGGGCATATTCGAAAGAATTGCCCGATCATTAAAAACAAAGGAAGTTAGCCTGATTTGTGTGGCTCTCCCGAGAATAAACCTCCTCTGAACCCTAACACTAGAAAAATACTAACCTAATGAAGAATGGTTCTCTGGGCGATCAGTCCACTCCAATTTCAACAACTAAAGAAGGAAATGTGGCTAATAACATGGCTGGTGGCCTCGACATTGTTAACCCTCTCCCAACCTCTAAAGGCGATTCTTCCATGCTAGGGGCTAGTGAGGGATTACAGGACGTTGTTGTTCAGCCCCCTGACATTTCAATTATAAATGGCCTAAAAATTTCTCACCTTGACAGCACTGTTGATATCCTCGGTCATGAGATTAATAAAAATGAGGTATCTGTTAATGTGGGGGGTGAATCCCCATCGCTGACAAATTGCATTGCTAATAACCCTTTGTTGCTTGAGAAATTAAATGCTCAACAACTTGCTATGAAAGAAATAAGGCAAATAATTGAAAAGAACTTGTCAACTAGGTATAACCATGACAATTAGCCGATGGTCTCCCAATTCTAGTTAATCAAACACCTTGACCGTTTTAGCCTAGACATTGTCAAGCAGGCTAATGATGATAGCAGGGCTAGTAATTTGCCTGCGAGTAGTGAAGCTCCCCCTAATGGTGTGGCTATGGCCTCTGATGAAGTCGAAGCGAAGGTAACTTCTAACAACCCCAATTTTCAAACTGGTTGCGTTGCCTCATTTTCTATGGTCATTGAAGGAGAGTTGGTTAGCAATCCCAGGGAAAATAGGGTTGAAAAGGCCTTATCTAGTCTATACTCTAATAACCAAGCTACCCCGTTAGAGGTAACCTTGCAACATTATCAGGGGAAAGTTGCTAACTCTGTTGTGATCCCCGCTACTTACAATGTCAATGCTGAACAAGGAACTAAAACTTGTCATGACTTGACCATTAATAAACCCCAGGAAGGAAATCAAACTCCTAATGAGGATACTAATGAGATTAAATCCTCTAAGAAAGGATCGGCTGTAACTAAAGGATGCAAATCTGAGGAGGATAGCACCAAGGGTTAGGAGATCCAAGCGGTGAAACCTAGGAACGGTCCAGGAAGACCAAGGAAATCTAGCAACCCCATGGGGGGAGTTAAGAAAAATGGAGTATCAAAAAATAAAAGGAAAAAAGTTAGTACTGTAATTCAATCCTCAATCACCAAAAAACTAGAAACAGAAGACAAATTCCCTAAATGCTTTGAAGCGTTTAGAGGGGAACAAGAGGACACTCCCATGACTTCAAAATATGAATCTTAACTGCATTTCATGGACTATCTGGGGCCTTGAATCCCTAGATAGGAAGTACATTGTTAGAAGATTTCTCAATCTGGAAAAGAAAAAAGATATTGTAATGCTGCATGAAACTAAATCCATCGGTTTTACCTTGGAAACAAACTAGAAATTTGTCTGGAAAGACTCCAAATTCTTCAAAACTACTCATGAAAAGGGTAGGGGAGGGACTGCTATCCTGGTGTCCAGGGACTGGTCTCAATTTGTTACCGTTAATGGCTTGTCCCTGTGCAATAGAGGGGTGTGGATCACCCTAGAAAGGGATGTTCTACGGTTTGGTGTATGTTCTATCTACGCCCCCAATGATCATAGGGAAATATGCAGTTTATGGCAATGGCTGGCTGGTCTTCAGGATATTCCATGGATAATGGGTGGAGACTTTAACATGATTGAGTAGAGATAGGATAAATGGGGAGGTGTGGACATGATGTGGAAAGGTAATGAGAAGCATTTTTGGCTGAGACTTAAGAAAAAACTCAGACTTTCTGATCCAATGGAAGGTAATAAAAGACAATGTAAAGGTGTCTGGTTCACATGGTGTAATGCCCAGAAAGGGGCTGCTAGGATCTATTGTAGGTTAGACAGGTTCTATGCAAATAAGGATTTTTTTAGCTTCTGTCCGAATGAGGATGGGGTGCAGGTGCAAGTGTATCCATACACCCTCTATGATCACCACCCTATTAAGTTCATCCTCATCCCCCTCCAAGACAATGCAAATCAGGCAAGGAAAAAAGGGGGTTTCTTGTTGAATACCCACCTTCTGCGTGATGATGACTGTCAAGAAGCCATTGCTTCACTAAGGGAAATAAATAAATGGTTGTTGAAAGATGCTTCCGCCATCAAGAGATGGAATGTTAATGTGGAGGGTTGGAGAACCCTCTTCCAAGTTATTGGGAAAAAATGGGCCTTGGACAGTAGAAAGCTAGAAAGGTGTCTTCAAGACTGCCTTCTAGAAGTTGAAACCAAGCTGCAAGGCTTCCCTGAGGATGAAAAGCTCTATGAGGCTCTTGTCCTGGCCAATGATAGCTTGAGGAAGATACAAGCTCATAAGATAAAAGGACAAAAGGTTAGAGCTAAGCTGAACTAGCTTAACTGTGGCGACAAGGGCTCCAAGTTTTTCTTCAATTATTTGAAGGAAAAGAAGGTTAAAGAATAGGTGGGACAAATCTGGAATGGCTCCCAATTATGTTCTAATCAAGAGGACATTCTAAACCAGTTTCACTCGTTCTTTAGGGATATGTTTATCTCTGAGGAAGGGATTGAGGGAGCCCAAGAGGCCAGGTCTCTCATCAAAAATCTAATCCCCCAAAAAATAAGTGATCAAGACTCCTGCTGCCTAGATGTAGATATTTCCAAGACTAAGATTCTAAATGCTATTAAGTCCATGAATAATGATAAGTCCCCTGGGTGGGATGGGCTGCCAGTTGAGTTCTACAAAAATTTCTCAAATTGGGTGAGTGAAGATCTCCTGCAAGTGTACAGGGAAGCCCTTGATAAAGGGTCCTTGGGGGAAAGTATAAACAGAGGAATAATTAAGCTCCTCCCAAAAGGGGGAGACAAAACTATGGTGAAGAATTGGCGACTAGTAACCTTGCTCAATGTCTCCTACAAGATCTTAGCCAAAGTAATTTCTACAAGACTGAACAACATATTGCCTAAATTCATTAATAACATGCAAACAAGCTTCATAAAAGGGCGGTATATCTTGGAGAACTTAATCACAAGCTGGGAAGCTTTAGAATGGGCTAAAAACTCCAATCAGAATTCCACTATGCTGCTACTAGACTTCAAAAAATCCTATGATAGGGTAGAATGGGTGTTTCTAGGGACTGTTCTTCAGGGTTTTGTCTTCTTTGGCAAGTTTTGTGGCATGGTTGACACTCTGCTAAAAGATGCTACAACCTAGGTTGATGTTAATGGCACGCTAACTAAGAAAATTCTCTTACAAAGGTCTATCCATCAAGGTTGCCCCTTGGACCCTATGCTGTTTGTCATTGCTTCAGATGCTCTTTTCTATCTGTTGAGAGACCACTCATCTTCTCCCAGAATAAAGGGGATTCAGCTTCCTAACCAAGAAGAATTAGCAAATGTCCAATTTGTTGATGACACCTCCATCTTTGTGGAACTTGACAAAAGTAATGTGGATTCTTTAATGAAAAAATTAGAATTATTCTGTCAAGCTTCCGGGGCTAGACTTTCCAGGGCCAAATCGACCTTCTTAGGTTGGAAAGATACACCTCTTGACTAGCTTGCAAGGTATGGGTTCCAATGGGGGGGTCCCAACAAGATTGTAAGGTATTTGGGAATCCCCTTTGCAGTTAGCCCAAACCTTAAGGAAATTTAGACTTGGATAAAAGAGAAGCTTGAGAAAAAGTTAAATGGTTGGAATAAATAGTATCTCTCTCTTGCAGGTAGAATTCATGTTTGCCACAAAATATTGTCTTCCTACAGTATTTACTTTGCTTCGGTCTAGCTTTTTAACAGCTACCAAGTTAATGACATCCAAAAGTGCATTAGATGTTTTCTTTGGTCAGATGGGAAAGGCAGGAGAAAGAGGCACTCAGTCAAATGGGATTGGTATTGTTTAAGCAAGGCACAGGGGGGAATTGGGCTGAAGGACCTCAGGCTACAAGAGATTGCCTTGGCAGTCAAGTGGATCCTAAAATCCTTGCAGGGAAATGAGCCCTGGAAAGTGTTGGTGAGGAATAACATACATATGGTTGTCCCTAGGTAGGCTAAATCCTGGAAACAACTACCCCTTAGCGATATCCTCCTCATTAAGCATCCTATGGTTCCAAATGGTTCAGTCATTTTCAAGAGTCTTTGGAAGGCTTGGGAGTTGGCAAAACATAATGCTCATCTTAAATCAAGTAATGTTATCCTTAAAAATAATATAAAATTCCATCTCCACAATTCCATTTGGTGGAACTTGGAGCACAAGGGGAAACCTCTTGCTTTACTTCAAGGCTGCTCTACCAAAATATGGAACAAAAAAAATTCATATCAACCTTTAAGGATTTTTTAGAAAATGGGAGACCTAAATGTTGGGATTGGCTTCAGGTGAACTTTGACCTGCCCGATTCTAACCACAAAACTTATTCAATATTGCTGGAAGCATGTATAGACACATGCTTTCCCAACAATATGGAAGATAAAACTAACACTCTCTGTGCTATTAGCTGGAAATATGGCTTTGATATTACCAATGTAAATGCCAAAACTATTTACAATGATCTTATTGATAATGAATATGTTATTCAGCATGTTAATATGTGTTGGGGCCTGACTTTGGATGTTAAAATGTGGGGAAAAATTCTTTCTTTTGTTTGGCATCACTCTATGGAGCCTAAAAAGGCATGCTTTAGGTGGTTAGTTCTTTTACAAAAACTCTCTTTTAAATCTAATCATGTGGATGTTGATATTTGTAATTTGTGCAGGACTCCTGAATCCATTATGCACATCATCTTTGATTGTCTTTATGCTTAGAAAATTTGGTATTTATTTTGCCATAATTTAAAAATATGGAACAACAATGGAAATATCAATTGGCATGATCTATTTCCCAATCTTAAACTTAATTCTGAATGCATGTCATTTTGGTATTGTCTCTCTAATGAAATTATGTGGCATTTATGGAAGGTGAGAAATGATGATAAGTTTAAGGGAAATAAGAGGGTACTTACTGAGTCTTTCAAGAGACTCATGATGTATAATGTTGCTCTGCAGGTGTCAATTTAGGTGGAGGTGTCAATCGAGAAGTTCATGAAGAGAATTAGAGAGAGATTCGCCCCCATCACGAGAGATGTAAATAGGTGTCCTCATGCATCTCGGTGGAACCTAGAGGAGGCTGAACTATTTCAAAGGGCGTTTGATGTTCTTCAGAAGGCAGTTGATGAAGCTGTCGGCCCAGGAAGACAAAGAGCCCCACTGCCACTTGGTCCCCAAAGTGAAGATTTGACTGTCTATGGTGTTGAAGAAGCTGTTCCAAGTGAATCAAGGTTTGTGGATAGTTTCTGCCAAAAGGATGTTGAAGAAATCAGTGGAGGAGGAAACAACAATCTAGTAGATACTTAATCAAGCCCCTTACTCCTTTAACTACCAATTTGTGTTGGCTTATTAGTGGCGTAGTATTTCTAATGATTTTTGTAATCTTTCAGCAATGTAAAAGTTGTATATAGCTGTGATAGTCCTTTAAAAAGGTTGTGGAAACATGATGTTAAGGCTCTCGGGCCTCTGAAAAC
This sequence comes from Sequoia sempervirens, assembly GCA_007258455.2. NCBI lineage: Eukaryota > Viridiplantae > Streptophyta > Pinopsida > Cupressales > Cupressaceae > Sequoia > Sequoia sempervirens. Next base: position 100,057,051 of record VDFB02000017.1, on the reverse strand, counting down.
ACAGACTAGTTTCAAGCTGTAAGCAATGTATAAATTGTTCAAACTCTTTCTAATACAATTTTTTTTTTTTAATTTTATATTAATATTTTAGATATATAAGATATATAAAGATATAAATTTAATACCTAAGCTATATATCTTTATATATCTCTATATCTTCTATATTAAAGATATCTAAACTATATATCTTTATATATTTATATAAAGATATATAAATATTAATATAAAATATAAAATTTTGTATTAACGTATTTAATTATATTATTAGATATTTAAAATAAATTATTTTAGATATTTATTTATATCTTTGCATCTTATATATATGAAGATTTATTTATATCTTTATACATCTCTATATCTAAAGATATATAGCTTAGATATTTTTTTCTATCTTTATATATCTTTACATCTTATATATATAAAGATTTATTTATATATATATATACATCTTTATATATATATAAATATAATATAAATAAATATCTAAGTTAAATATCTTTATATATATAAATATAATAAAAAAAAATCTAAGTCAAATATCTTTAGATATATAAAATATAGAGACATATAAAGATATAAATAAATATCTAAGTTATATATCTTTATATATCTCTCTATCTTATATATAAAGATATACAAAGATATCTTTATATCTTAAATATATAAAGATATATAAATATTAATATAAAATTTGAAGTTTTGTATTAACTTATTTAATCAGATATTTAGATATTTAAAATAAATTAGCTTAAATATTTATGTATATCTTTATATATATTTACATCTTATATATATAAAGCTTTATTTATATCTTTATACATCTTTATATTTTTTATATACAAAGATAAAACTTATAGTTTTGCATTAGCTTATTTAATTATATCTTTAAATTTTAAAAATAAATTAGCTTAGATATTTATTTATATTTTTAATTATTTCCTTTTCTTTTTTATATAATCTATTTATATATAATTTTTATATTTACATATGTTCCTATATCTTCTTTTATTTTTCTCTTCATTTACTTTTATATGTTTTTTCTCTATTATTTACTATTATTTTTATTCTCTATCTTCTTTTTTATTTTATTCATTTTTTTCTCTTATTTCTTCATTTGTTCTCTTTTTCATATTTAGTCATTTTAATTTTTTTAATTAAACATTTTTCTGGCTATTTATATTTATCACTAACATTAATCATATTTTCTCTTTTTTATTATAAATTAATTTCTTATCTAGAAATTTTCCTCATTTTAAATTCCAATCTTGAATCTTGTGCAACCTCTCCCCCATCTATTTTATCCTTTATTGGTCTGTAATCACCCATTTTTCTCCTACAATTTTTTCACCACGATGAAAAACTACATTGTGTGATCTAAAACATTGATGCAAACAAATCACACATAGTTAATCCAAAAAAAAAACACTTTCAATAAAATTACTTTTTCTTGTAAAGTTTAAGAGGGATAAGAAGTTTATAACAACTTAGTCATTGCATGTAGCTATTCTCAAGCAATACCTCCACACAAAGGTGGAGGATTAACACATAATATTTGAGTTATTTGAGTTGTAGACACCTTAGTACAAGGATTAATATAACATAATTTGTATTATACACCATATTAAGAGGATTCACAATTATAATTGTACCTCCCAATATTGAAATAACAATCTTTTCTTGTTCTAGGGGCATGTGCACCAATATGAGGCACAAAAAAGTGGCCAAATGCCCAAAAATAAGCAAAACACACTCATGTTTTGAAAAAATTCAAATAACGTGCTTGTGTTATGGCTCAAAAAACTTGATCCATAACACACACACGCATTATTTGAACACATAACACACACATGTATGTTATTATGAAAGAAAAACACAAAAGTGTTTTTATGAGAGCAAAATATGTGCATGTTTAATGAAAGCAAAACATGTGTGCATTTTTATGAAAGAAAAATGCGTGCACATTTTTATGAAATCAAAACATGTGCACATTTTTTATGAAATAAAAATGCGTGCACATTTTTATGAAATAAAAATGCGTGCACATTTTTATGAAATAAAAATGCGTGCACATTTTTATGAAATCAAAATGTGTGCACATTTTTCTCAGTAAAGTTATAAAAATAAAAAAACCTATAATTTTGCTCACCCATGACCCACATTTTTTACAACGGTTTTCTTTCCCTCAACTCTACATAACGTAAATGTGTTTTTCCCTTTACAACCTAGCTTCACAATGCCAAGTCAAAGAAGAGGTAAGTGATATTTTTGCATTAGATTTTTTTTTTTGCATTAGAAAAAATGGATTAACTTTTGATCAATTTCATATTTTTTTGAATTATATATTAGATCATGTAAACCTTAAGCCACAAAAAATTTAAATAATGACTTACTTAAGGAAAAACCTCAGATGTTTGACCCTCCTCCTACCCTTCCAATAAACCTTGGACAAAGCCAATAGGATTTGTTAGGGTATCTAGAGCAAAACAAAGTTATAATTCATGAAATAGTTTCAAAATTGAGGGGTTCAACATCAAACCAACATCACCAATCCCTTGCCTTAGCATTGGAAGCCATGATGATAAATGTTTTGATTAAGGGAAAAGCATGTTTTGAATGGAACCAAAACCATTTACAATAGGTTTTGAATGGACCCGAAACCATTTACATGCAGCTTTTGACAAGGACCCAAAACCCACACAAAGAAGAATAGGTTGCACAAGGAATCAACATAGACAACCAACAACAAACCAACAATAGATCAAAAGAGAAACAACATGACTACCCAGATCTACTTGAAATAGAAGGTTTTGATAGGCACCTTAAACTCAAAGTAACCAGGAATTACAAAGTAACTTGAATCCAAGAACCACCTAAGATGGTCAGGCAACCATCAACTTGAATCAGCCAGACTACAACATACCTCTTTCTAGTCCTAACCAACAAAAAACAACCAGAGACAGTAAGGAAACCATCAACAAGAACCATCTAGACATCAGAGACATCCAAGAAACCATCATCTGAAACCAACCAAACATCAACAAAACACTTGTCAGCACAAACCAATGAACCAAACTCCCCAGCTCAATAGGAGAGTTAGGAATCACAGAGGAACACTGATGATTCACAACACAATCATCTAACCAGTCAACTAGTAGCACCAACCCAACCTCCACCTCAATAGGAAGGGGCTCCCCTCTATAGGAGAGGAAGAAGTGAATCCCAAAAGCATAGAAAGTATACCTTCCCAACCGATCCACAACCCACCTCTTCACCTCAATAGAAGAGGGATTCACCTCCGAAGAAGAAGTCTCCACCTCTAAACAAGACCATAATTAAAAAAACCAATAGGAAGCAACCACACCCATAGTAGAGAGCACCAAAAAATCCTTTGGAAAAGAAGAATACTGGAGCAGAGGAAAAAATAGTGCACTCCTCCATGAGCAACACAATCCCAATCGGGATCACAAACATAAGGACCAAAGCAACCCAAGATAAAACAAGCTCATTGATCCATAGCCACAAAAGAGGAAGCTCAACACTCCAAGCCAACATATCCCCATCCAAAAAAATGAGCAAAAGGATCCAAGCAACGAGGAGCAAATAGAACAAAAAAAATAACTGGCCACCCAAGAGAACCATGGCAAGCACCAAGTCTAGTAGCCACAACAACCACCCAAGAAACATGAACAAAAAAAAGCTAAAGGAGCCCGAAATAGGAACCAACTCCAAAGAACAAAGCAAGGGTCCAAAAGGAGGAAGGGAAAGGCAAGGTAAACCTCCAAACAATGAGAGCAAAAATTTGGCAAGACAATGAATAACTACCTCCAACCCTACACGTCGATTAGGGTTTGAAACATGCCAAGAAATTTCCACCAATAGATCCTCCAGAGGTAGACCAACAACCATAACCCAAAACCATGAAAGCACCTTCACAGTGGTAAAAGAGCCCCAAAAGCCAGTTGATAGAGAAAGAGGAGCGAATACACAACAATAAAAAATCACTTCCTTAACCCAACATACTAGTCAAGGTCTGAGATAATGCCATCCAACTCCTTAAACAACCCTTTAGCAAGAACCCCAAGCCCCACAACCAACACAATAGAGGGACCCAAAAGGAGGATAAGGCAGGGACAACTATCGGGCAAAGAGTGTAGAGAGCCAACCAGACAATACAAAACAACCTCCAACCCTCTGAGCCAGACAAGGTATGAATCAAGCCATAAATTGTCCACAAACCACTCCACCAGAGGAAGCCCAACAACCACATCCCCAAGAAATGAAAGCCCCCTCATAGAAGAAAAAAAACTCCCAAAAGGCTAGAGAGGACCAGTAAAATATACAGACAGAGAATGAGGAGAGAGGGCATAGCAATACAAAACTACATCCGACCTTGCTTTCCCTTCAAATTTTGAAGTCATGCCACAAAAATCCTTAGAAAAACTATCAACAAGAGCACCTAGCACAACCTATAGCACCACACACAAAGGCATGGAGAGCCACACCTCAAAGTCTAACCCCCGTCCAACATAGACATGCCACAGGGGAAGCCACTGCCAGAAGCAACATTGAACGCACAAGAAAAAGGGATTGTAGAGGAAGCAACACCCACAACAACTACATGGAGAAAAAACAACCTGGGAGAAAGCCCAACAAAAACTCTCTATGCCATCCTCATCCCCGTTAGGGTCATCTCTATCGCTGTCATCACCATTGTCCTCTTGAGAATTCAAATTCTGACCCCCGCACCCTCTCCCGCCTGTCGACGCCATGACCCATGATGATGAATACTGACATGTAGTCAAAAATCAAATAAATCAATATAAAACTTATAGAGATTCATGTCATCAATATTATGCAACAAAATTGTTCTATACTAAAGTGAAAAAGAAAGACATAAGAAAAGAAAGCATATGTCTTCTTTTTATGAATCCTAGAACCAATGAACCTATTCCTCTAAATTCAAAGAGGTTTCCAATACATTGGTGTAATCATGACGAGATAAGAAATAATTTCTGGAATAGGAGGTGGATGATCTTTGACCAACCTCCATGTAATAATTATGAGGTGCCATTGTAGAGCCTGTGTAATTTCTAAACAACTTGGTGCTACTAGGTATACACATAACTCAGAGAATGAATTCTTAACTGAACAGTTCATTTTTCACATGAGGCTGCATTTAATTATCAACTAGAGACTCGTAAACTTTAGATAGTGCTGACACAATATATGCATTCATGGACTCTAGACACATCCTACACAATAGAGTATAGGCAATCATACATGTATGAAAGACTACAAAATATGGAAAATGAAATGAGCTGCTAATTCTTAAAATAGGAAAATAAATATAAACTGTTACCTTATGCTACAAGTACTTATCAATTAAGATTGTAACTGTCAATTGTTAAAAAATAATTCCTAGCTGATTCCTTTGGAGTATGAAACCAACATGAAACCATAAAATTTAATTCAAAACCACATAATGACATTCATGAATTAGAACACATGCATCTAATTGGAAACTACTTAACTAATTTCAATAATGCATCATTTAATCTATCAACAAGAAATGAAGTAGATTAGAAGTACCTCAAGTGGCCCTATCTTGAGTTGTTGCTTCCACAAAAGTTGTCAAAACATACTTATTTACTTAGTAATTTATGATATCAACTAATTGCATATAAAAACTAAACTCTTACATGAAATCCAACAAGAAACTGTAGACGATTTCTTATTCAATAACACATATCTACTATTGTAACTAATGATAAATAAAAACTAACTTATCAGATTGATCAATTATCAACTAAAACAATCTACTAGCAACTAGATTTTCTCCTCAACAATAGATCCCACTATATAGGGTATGTGAGGATTTTTATTCCTCTAGGACTAAAAACAACCTCATAAAGTAGTCGTCCACTCTTCCTCAAAGATAGGAAGATGAATTATTCTAATAACATAAAATAATAACTATGAAGTAGGAGTAGAGAAAAAAAATTATAACTCTATGCCTAATGGTCAACTGTTATGATAGGGACGTGTTCCTGAGAACAGTCATGTCATAAATTAATCCTGACGAGAATAGACTCCTTCTCCTAGTGGTCTTATTCGGTGAGAAAAAGTATGATGTGGTGACTCACTACTTATCATTATATGATCACCTTCATTATCTTCTAGAAGTGTTGTGCTTTAGCTATTTTGACATCTCCCCTGCAACCATCCACAGTCCTTATGCTGCAGGTTGGAAAACCTGTTGCTGCGGGTTAATAGTCTTTCTTGTTGCAAGATGCTAATTTCATTCCTAAGGCATCCACATTATTAACAATCATAATTAAACATAGAATCATATTAAATCCCATAGACATTCATGCATTCATACATACATACATATATCAACATAAATTATTTCTATTTCCACATACTTAAGTCTACTTTAAAGTGTATGAAAGGCATATAAAAAATATATAAAATCTTGGGAATGTTTGTGAAACTTAGCAGATAAAAGCATAAAAGCATAAAATAGTAAAGGAAACTAGCCATTAATTGATCCCATCATTGTCCCCCAACTAAGCTATTGCTTGTCCTCAAACAACTCTAGGGTTGAAGGTTATATTGTAGGGCTATCTCTCTAAAACCTACCACACAATGTACTCCTTTGCCATGTTTCAAATGGTAACCTTTTTGATCCGAGAGCTTTTCCAACCTTTTATTTTTTGCTGCTTCTTCTTCCTCTTGGTTCCTCCTTGTCTAATGTGCTATAGGGAACAAGAGGATATGAGGATGAAAGATTAGTGAGAACCAAGTAACTCTATTTTTTATTATAATTGAAATATATTTATGTGATCTATGAATCATTGCTACATAATTGTACATAGAATGTGGTTCCTTCCTTTTTAATTTTGGCATAAGCTCATTCCATCTTACTTGAAAAAATTTAAAAGCTTCTTTGATGGCACCGACTGCTAGTCCTTTCATCCTTTTATAATCTTGTTCTCTACATTCCATAATCTATGCTTTGACTCTCCTATGCTCTAAGAGATCCAACCATTGGTCTATCACTTCATTTGGGTCTACTACCTCCTTTCTTAGCTATAGGGGAGAGATTTCTCCCTCTCATGATATTCTTTTAGAATCACCCCCCTTTGATGCTCATTTATAACATAAGAAGCTAAGGCCCTTATCTTGATATCCCCCACAAGCATCAATGGGTTCCATGCAATTTCATCTGAAAGAACCAAATTATGCAAGTAGAATTCACACAATTGATCTTGCATGTCTAGTGTGGAATTTTGGAGAGTGTCTAAGAACAAAAAATTCCTATTCATTGCAACAGGAAAGTCACTAATCATATGACTAAATTGAAAAACATAAAAAAATTTCTTGCAAAAACAAGGCATAAACCTTGGCAGTCGGCTTGCATTTCATCAGTTGCACTATTTTATCTACCAATTCCTCAATTCTTACTTTTATTTTCTTTACTTTTGTTTCTTGCCTCTCAACTATCTTGGCATGATTATAGATCATTTTAATTTTTCCTTTTCCTATTCTTTTTCTTTTGGGGAAAATTCTTGTGTTCTCTTCCATAATTCAATACCCAATGACACAACAATTGGTATAGTTGGGCATCTTTATAGGTCCAATTGAGATTTTAGGAATTTTTTCTTCTTCATTCTTTGCAATTATGGTAAGTTGTGCCAATAATTCTAATTTTGATCCATGCAAAAATTTATGGAGTCTTTCTTCCAACTCCTTGATTCTTGCATCCCTCTCACTATCTTTGTTTTCAATAATTATTCTAATTGTTTGATCCTCTGTAAGGATTCTTGTATTTATTTATTTGTATTGATTTATTCCAAGAAAAAACCTCTTCTTTCTCCAAGAATTGTTCTTCTCCTACCTCCTTTGTATACTCAAACCCTTATGAGACATGGCTCTTTGGATATATTTTTCTTTTCTTCTTGGAAACAAAAATGTCTTCTAAATTAGAATAAGAAGTGCTGGTAAAATACAAATTCTATACAATTGGTGTTTTTACATCATCACCAGGGGAATTCTCCTTTGAGTATGTGTCTATTTCTATCATTACAACATCTTCTTTCTATTTTTTTGTTCCTCTGGGCCCCTTCTTCCTTAGATGATGTGATAGCCTCCTAGATTGTGTGGGTCTCTTCTTCCCCTTCATAGGTGTAGAGTTAGAGGTACCACTCTTTCTTTTCTTGTCTTTTGGTGGCCTATTATTAGAATTTAGGGTTTTCAAATTGTCTAAATAGCTTCAGGCCACTCAACAGAGGTTGTAGGTTGTGTTTCTTGTAGAACCTACTCTTCTGGTTCTTTCATGCTGCAGGTAGGTGTTGCATCAAGGGGACCAACTTGGGTATTTCTCCCTCAAGAGTAGCCATGATAGGTTCTTCTATTTCTTGTTCCTGACCCCATTCCCTTTCATTATGTATTTGAATGATGTTGATATTGTTGTAATTTAGAAAATCCTCCCAAAAAAATTAGGAAATTGAACCCTAAGGCTTCTTTCACCAATAAAGTAACTAGAAAAAACTCGATTATGCTAACTGATTTCTTTTTCTTTTGTACTCTGATTACATTCTCTTCAACAAATTGTATAGAAAGTTTGAAACATTCACATGCCTTTGGTGGCATAAATGACTCAACAATTTAAAATGAACTATATACAATAGTGACTGTCTTCCATCACATGTTAAGTACCTAACAATATGAGAAGCTACAAAGGCCCAAAGCCAAGGCAAAGATAAGAATTTTGTACCTTGTGAGGAAGCAACCAAGTCTGGCAAGGAGAATTCATCCCTAGCTATTATTGCATATGATGTTACTGGAAACTCTTTTCCCATCCTTGGAAGACCTAACACTTTGGATACAATATCTTTTGATGCATCTACTCTCAAACCCCTGATAATTGCCTCATCATTTTGTAGGGTATTGGAAAATTATTGGGTTATAACTTTATTAAATTTTGTGAGCCTAAAAAAATTAGTCCAACCAACTAGCCTACTAGAAGATAGGTAGGAATTGTCTATCTTCCAACAACAAATTATGGGCTGCTGGTTCCCTTCTCATTGTGTCACCCCCCATTATAATGCCTCAATCTATAGTCACTTCTTTTTGGCTTTGCTTTGTTATATCACTTTTCCACGTCACCCATTTACCTAATTTTGTACTAGATACCTCTGCTTAATTTTGAACTTCTGAACTCTTTGTTTCCTCTTTGAAAATGGGAGAAAATCAAAATGGAAAAAAATTAGAAATATGGAAATAGCTAAAGATTAAATATTATGGCTTTTGAATACCCCTCTATTGAACACCTAGAATACTGAGATGGGGGGTGAATCAGTATTCTCTTAAACCATTCAAACATCAAACATCCAATTACTAATGCATATTCAACTACAATAAGGAAATAAAGCATGAAACATTCACAACATTACATAACACATGGACACCAAGATTTTTAAGTGGAAAACCCAAAATGGGAAAACCACAGTGAGGGTTAGCTCACAATATATTATAATTGGTTATAGTATATTACATAAATGCTCACTGTAGGTGGATTCACTGTCCATAGAGAAAAATATAGAAGAGAAATGGTGGCTTAGAACCTATTTTTAACTATTACAATTGCATCTTATGTATGCATTAATTATAGTTCCATTGAAGCACAATAACAAAAATTATCCGATTTTGATTCAACACTCTGCCTCGCTCTTCAGTCGCACAATTTTGATCTTCAACTTAACATTCATAACTTAAATTCACATTGCTTTGATCAAATTCACATCACACACATCACATATTTCTTGCATTAATAAAAAATACCAAAAAACAATCCAACATATATATCTGCTTCAAGTGTAACATCAATTAGGTCGGCCTAATTAGATATAACACACAAGCTATACCTTGTTGGCTCCAAAACATTTCATCCACACAATGCACCACAAATTAAAAACTCAAAAAACATTAAGATAGGTTGAAATGGACCTGTAATAGATTACACATAAGATAACAATACATATTTATCCTTCGCACAACATCAAAAGTGTTAAGTTGGCTCCATATAAGACCTAAAAGCAAAAAAACCTTCATCTGTGTATCCACATATTAACACACGGACCTCCAAAATTTGATATCATTTGGAATCCATGCTCAACTAACATCTGGAAACTTATCTTCAACATCACGAGGCCAAAAACTCATCTGCGGAGAAGTGCAGATTCTCCCACACAAACACACTATATAGAAAGATAACTGCGAATTGTTAGACTGAACTTTGTTGCTCATATCTCTAAAACTAATTGCTCGAACAAGATAAAATCTTGGATTTAGATATATCTAACATACAAAAAATAATGTTAGAAGTGTAGAGTGAAATATTCATTTGTAGAGTGGTGCAAACCCAAAAAATGATGCACTATTACACTAAACTAGTAGATTTCACACTTAGTCAAATTTCTATACAACTGCTCTTTTCAGAGCAACTAACTTTGCACAATTTTCTTCCTTAACAACTCCAAAACCTGTTAAGGCTGATCAAAATGATTCACAACAATGTTGACATCAATGACAACACTGTATCATGTCATTATGTACCTTCCATGCTCATGTTTCCAAGCAACATTATCAATGACACACTTCAACAATCTCCCCAAAATTCTAACACCCTCCCCCCAGCTAAAGGTGATAATTGGACCCTCAATTAGAAAGTAAATAATGGTAGAGGGATAATTTTAATAAGTAGTGAAAATGTGAAATGGTAATTTGATATGCATGCACGAATGATACATATATAAAATTAGTAAGCTCTATTGTTAATTATGAAAATTAATACAAAGAGTACCTGTTGAGATGTTGTGAGATGATGTATGGAATGTGTGAAGTTGTTGAGTGCCGACATGCAAGAAGATTTGAAATGATATGAAGTGATGGATATGAATTGCAAGTAGTCACGGTCTAAATTTTATTTTGGTATGAGGTGAACATATGGCAATTGAATTTGAATTGACAAATGAAAGGCTACACAAAGTATGTGATGTGAAAGGTAAAATTTAATGCATGGTACAAAGTATGCAAAAAAGGTGATTTGATTACTACATGTGATGGAAAAGTGAATTTGAATGAAATGAAAGTGAATGATGGATGCTATGGGCACGATTGAAAGGATGTATGCACAAGTGCTATAGGTTGATAAGTGAAATAGGTCCCTTCTAAATAGTGTGCCTTGGGGCATGTTGTTGTAGGTCCCTTAAGCATTGATGTCTATCAGAAAGTGAAGATTTCCATTTGTCACCCATGCTTGTGTGTGATCGTGATGTATATGTTAAAGGTTATACCTATGAAATAGCACGTGGCGAGCTTTGTAGATTGACCACTGATATTTCTGATGAACTGCTTGTTATTATTGATGAATTTTGTATTTCTAGTTCAAATTGTTGTTGTAAGGACACTAGGAAATCATCCTTTTGCATTAGCTTCTTATAGAGTTTCAATCGATGGAAATTAACTAGCAATGAAAAACTAACATCTTTAATAGTATGTAACTAAACTGATCCATTGGGGAACACTAATTGAATGATCTTTGATTCATTTCATTTATGATTCATATGAAGTATACAATGGAGAACAATGGCCTTGAAAATATTCCAATTGCATTAAGAAGTGATAGTACCAGTTAGACATTGCTAATAATCAAAAGACTCAAAACTTCAAAACCTAGAAAAGACTTAGACAAAATTGTATCTACATTTTGTATTACAATTTCTCTTCTAAGTCAATCAACAAAAACCCATGCAAATTGCCTTGAATTCCCTTTTATAAAACAAGGGAGCAATAGCTTCGGGCCATTACACATGTCAAATTTTCATTTGATATTCACTTTACATTTCAAAATTACACAAGTAACTACGAGCTCATGGAGAGAATATTTAGATTGCAAGGCAACTACAAAGTTACATCCATAATGATTTCCCAAAATATTTGAAATGGTTACTTTGATACCTTTGCCGCTTCAAGTCTTCAATATTCAAATGGTGGACTTGGGAAAGCTGAGCTAGCAGGAGGAACAAAATCCTGGTGCACAAAATGGAAAAAAACCTGTGCTGACACCCCTTGAAAACTTTGTAGACCGTTGGAGATGCCAAGTAAACCAAAAATGTTGCCATATCACCATTGGAAAAGATTACAAGTTTGAATATTATTGTACTTATTATCCCATGCTATATATTCCTCCTTAATAGGCCAATTGAAGGCCATAAATTAATCTAATTTAGTTCTATAAGGACTATATTTTACCATTATTTGTGTGGCATCTTTGTCAAATTCCTCCAAAAATGTGTTGGTATCTAACAACTTGTTCATGTTGTCCTTCAACATTGACATCTTCACATCCCCCTCCTCACAAATTAGGATGGCCTTAACATTGATGATTGCACCCATATGACCTCTCCACTACTCATAGGTCTTAACACCTCCTTCACTATTGAGAATTTCTGGTAGGAGGCCAAGATCACTCTCATCAAACTTCCTTAGTAGCGCCTTGATTATTTTCTACATTAGGTCCACTAATCCTTGATAATCAACCATCTCCTTTACTACCTTGTAGGTTGGAGCTATTTTTGGTGGTTTATTTTGGTCATGGGTGGATCCAATGACTATGTTCTTCAATACACCCAATATGGGGACCCAAGTTTGCATCAATGGGAGAGCAATGGATCTATCCCTCTCAAGCACACTTATTGATTGAAACATTAAAGAATAGTTGGAGTGGAAACTTCTCACTCTTTTTATTGCTTTGTATAAACAATGTTACAATACATTTGTGACAATAAAGATATTATTATCATTATACAATCCAAATAATTCTTCAAAAACCTCTATTTTTTGTATCAATTCTTCCTTGGTTACTTCCTTTGGAGCGGCTGTAGATGATGTGCCTTGAGTAAGGTATGCAATAGGTACATTATTTGGATTTTACACAACCAATTCTATAGGAGTTGGAGGGGGAGAATGGGTAGGAGGTGGTGATTGTACTAGAGAAGCTGGTGGGGATGACTCTTGCACTTGTGTCATTGCTGGCCCTGTCATTAATGTTGGCCTAGATTGCAATGTTTATATTTTTTCTTTCAATAGTGCATTTTTCTATTGTAGCTCTGCATTCTTTTTCTCATCTTTATTTTATACAATCACCAAATCATTATATTCCTTATTCTTTACTTCAAAATACTCTTGCAAAGACTCAACAATAGCCTTACCGAATTGAGCTACACTTATAGCCAATGTGGCTACCTCCATAGCTAAAGTATTTGATACTCTTTTGATAATTGACCCACCCTTGATATTTGATGCACGTTCTACCACTTTTGGCTTATTTGTGTTTGGGGCCAATGCCCAAATTTCCAAAGTGTCCTATTGAGGGATGAATGTTGATCCTTGTAAGACAATGGTGACATCTTCCTCTATGGAAAAGATTGGAGTGTCACATCTCCTCACCGTGTCAAATGCTATGATCGAAGCAAAGTCCCATTCTAGCAATAGGAGCACCCCACTTTTCCTAACTAATTCCCTGCCCTTAGCTGGTGTTATGTCCTTGTATTTAGCCTTCATTTCTACAAGGAACTTGGACTCAATGACTTCTCTTGGAAACTCTGGGCTTTCAATCATCTTCATTTTTACACTTTCATCATATTCATCCCTTTAGCCCTCTAAAAAAAATCTTGAAAATATTTTTCATAACAAAAGAGTCATCATCCATAAAATCATTGCATGATTTCTCTCTAACATCATCAACATTGTTCATCCCACTCAAATAAACCTTACTTAATTTGAGGCTTATTGTTGGTGGAATCACCCCTCTTGGGGGTGAGGGCATACCCTGCCTCATTTCATCCTCAGTGACAATAGTCTCCTCATCTAAATAAGTAGAATAATCAACAAGGCCAGTTGATTCAATCCTTCTTCTCTTTGGTGGGGGTTCCTTTGGTGGTGATGATTCTCTAGGTGGAGAATCAAGCTTAATAATTTGAGGGGCAATTGATTTTGGAGGTGAAAATGGTGGCAGTTGTGGTGCAAGAGAAGATTCCCTTGACCCCTTTGGTTGAGTAGGGATGGAAATTGTTTTCTTCTTTCTCACTATGCTCTTCTTCCTTGAAAACACATGTAGCTTCTTGGGAGGCTGATATGTTAGTCTTTCTTCCAACATGGGGGCTTTCCCTTTACCTTGCACTACTCTTTCTTCTTTTTGCTGCCCCACTACCTTATCAAAATTTTGTAACATTTTTTCCACCCTCATCATCTCATCATTTATGTCTAGGAGAGCCTTAAATTTAGGATCCATTTCTTGTTTTGCCTTCTCTAACTTATTGAAGGCTCAAAATTTCATCTTTCTCTCTTCTTGCAATCTCAGATAAAAAATATTCCTAATCACATCTTCGAGGAAGTAGAAGCTATAATATAATTTACCTCCCTTGATTTTGTCCTTCAAGGCAACCACGACACCCTCTGGATCATGATTTCTCACTTTGCAATATTTCATCCCTAGAGGCTTGATATTCGGGAGGATCTTCTTCCACCCATCCTTGACCATAACAAAATATGAAAAAGCTATATATATGCAAGAAAGAGAGTTCATTTCCTCATCCCAACAAGGTGATTGTCCTCAACATCTCCCAACTACCACATAAATTCAAGGAAACCAATCCTCAATGGTACATCTCTTGGTATAACATGAGGTGTTACACTAGTGCCATATATTCAAAGGATGGTGCAGTCCGGATATGGGATAATATCTCCCCAATTATGCTTTATTCCCAGTTTAGACCTCTTCTCCCTAGGTCTTAGGAAATCATGTAGGTTCTTTAGAATCCTAGACAGATTCATCACCAAATCTCTTTTCAAATTAGAGGAAAATACATTGGAAAACACAACAAAACTAGATTCTTGTTCATCCCTATCCAAGATATGAGTCCACATTTGCACAGGCACGTCCACACCATTCTCATTCTTCCTATCCAATTTCATATCTTCTCTGAAGTAACCAACTCCCATGTATAGAAACATATGCATAAACAAGGAGTACCACCAAAACCTTACTCCTGTTTCCCCATTTTTAGGAGCTACCGGGCTCTTATGGATCTCATTTGATAAATAAGCTAGAAAATATTAGGATTTATTAAGCATCACATGCTGGATGTTTGCAACCATGTACATGAAAGCAGTTGGCATCCTTGCAACAAGATCAAACCCCAAAATCTGAAAAAGGGTGTAGAAGGTCCTCTAAAATTAGTGTTCAAATAATTCAATTTGGTAGGGCTCCTTATCAAATGGATTGAGTCTAATTTTTCTTCCTCCC
Organism: Sequoia sempervirens; assembly: GCA_007258455.2. Lineage (NCBI taxonomy): Eukaryota > Viridiplantae > Streptophyta > Pinopsida > Cupressales > Cupressaceae > Sequoia > Sequoia sempervirens. The sequence goes on along the minus strand of VDFB02000017.1, from coordinate 100,041,678 downwards.
TTCCCTCTTCCCATAAAATTTTTCAGTATTAAAACCTTGAAAGTTATCTTCACCTTCTCATACTCCTCCTTTAGTTTCTTTTCATCAATTGGCACCATCTCAGCATTGCAAGGACTCAATTTGGAAACTTCAATGAATCCTGCCTTAGTAACATCAACCATTTTTATTCCATAATGTGTCGTCACAACCCTATCATTTGGATCATAATTGGCTACTATTGTTTTTAGGAGGTCAACATCTAGGTATACATTTGAAACAACCAATTTACCCAAGTCCAACCTCCATCCATTACACATGGGAATGCTCAAAAACCTCTTCCCAAACTAGTGCTTGAAAAGGGTCCATCCAGTGATTGGTAGTATAACATTTTTAATGGCATGTTGTCAATCGACAATGCCATCCTCTAACTTAGGACCTTGGAACATAGCTTGGCCATCATACTTGTTATTGGTGGCGAGTTTCAATTGGTCCAATATATATTAGAAAAGGGGTATTTTCTTGGATTCAAAACTAGAGGGTTGGCCTTTAGGGGGTGCCATCGTAATGCATGATGACATAGGCTAGGGTTTCCTTAAGTTGCACTAGGGTTTAGACTTGACACAGGAAAACAAATAAAATTCAAAGCAATTGAAATCCAATCTATGAAATTCAATCCTTAAAGATGCCCTAGGTTACAATTTGACATAGAAAAATAGCACTTGTACGCACATTTGATGGAAATTTAACATAGGAAGGAGCAATTTTTACTTACAAGTGATTAAAGCTTGAAAACCCTAATTTTAGATGTGAAGGACTCAAGAAATGCTGTTGTAAATCTCCAAATGCCTTAAAACAGTTTGGTGAATCAATGTATGCTTTCCCTCCTACTTTTATTATGAGAAATCACCTTAATTTGGTAGTTGAACATCACGTACGCCATTATTGTTCGCTCACACAAACATGAATGGCTTCATCATCTTTATTTGCAATTTTGAATTATAGCCGTTGATATTATAGTGAGCTAGATCAATGGATGGCTTAGACGGATTCGTAAAAGTTTGAAATTTTGACTTACATTGACCTCAACATCTGACCAATGAAGAAATGCCATGTGGAATCCTTTCCTCATTGCCACTACGGGCTCCACCACACTTTACAAACCTTGAGAATGTCCACATGTCTCCAACCCGCTACCCCACATGGGTCTACTAGAACATTGATTAGTGGCTACAAGGTAGTGGGCAATGGTCCGGATTAAACCAGTACATTTCAACTTGTGCACCATGTAACCCCCAGGCTTACGCCCATGTGATTAACATCCTTATCTGATGAATGATTAAGATTAAAACATCTCGAGCTTCTTTTGACCACATGAACTATATGTCCCTTTAGTTGCCTGACCTTTAATATTCCTAAAGTCATTTTGAAATATTTGATAAAATATTTCACTTCCTTAATAGTCCTTTGAATGCTTCAAATGAAGCAATGTGGCGGCCTCTTTCTATGCCTCGTGGTATTAGCATCTTTAAAAGATTCCCCATAGGCTAGTGAGGAATGGTTGGGATTTAGTCGTTAGAAGCAATTTGAGCCCTTTTATCTTGGGCCCACCATCACTACCACTTTAGAAGGTGTCAAGGCCCACCAAATAGATGGGACACGTGGCATGCAATCGCTATCCCTCATGATATCTTGTGAGATTATTTTAATAGCGTGGGCTAGTAGGAAACAATTGAGATTTAATTTGTGGGGCCATGCTGCTTCTTTAAGCACTTCTAATTGCACGTGCTTCAAGTCATAACTTAAAAGGGGACTCTCTAGGTCAATTGAAAGTAAGACTTAGGATTTTAAATGAAATATTTCAACACCCACCAATAGTATAGATAAAACATTAGGAATATTTCCCCACATAGACTTAGGACATTAGGCAAAATATTTGAAAGCACATACGACCAAAATTTGCTAGGAATAAAAGGGGCCACTTACCAATGATGTTAATGACTTATGTCATGACTTAAGTGACTAGAGAAAAGTGAACCTAGGTCAATGGTGAATTATAACATTAGGGATTTTACACAATTGAGGGTTTTAGGAGGGTTTTAACCCTAAGATTGAACCCTAGTGACTAGAAGACAAACCATAAGAGTTTGAAAACCCATGGATGACCACATTTTTTGAAATGTAACCCTAGAAACAACAATTTTTTTTAAAGTCCTATCAATGGCTCTAGTTGGGGACATTTGTTCAGCATGAACATAGCGAGATCTCAAAATATTAGGTAGAGAAAACCACACACAAAACACAAACAAAACTCAAAAAACCAGAGGACACCTAAACAAAGAAAAAAAACCAAACCTATTTACAAGTTCCTATACATAAAATACATTATACATGGAGAAAAAACATACGTCAGGTAAAGTATGGCTTCAAGAATTTTCCATGTACTAGTAATTCAAGAAATTCACCAATTTTTTTTGCAAGAAATAAGAATCCTCCCCATGTGTGATGCTAGTTAGATATGGTCCTAACCATAGAGCATCAAATTTACTATGTTTCCCTTTCTTTGTGCTCTTGCATTCCACATTAGCACCATGTCACCAACTTCAAATTTCCTTGGGGAAGACCTCTTGTCATATAGATTCTTTACTTGTAGCTGCATCTTCATGTTCTTTTGTTGAGCTGCCCTCCTTGTTTCATCAAGTTATACCAAAGCATTTATCCTTATTTACATATCATCTAGGATATCATCATCATATTCTTGTATGAACAAGTTTACATTTGTAGCATGTTGTTTGTAGGAATTCTAGCCTCAAGCCCATAGACTAATTCATATGGTGATTGCCTTGTTTCTTTCTTGATGGTCACTCTATCAACCCACAAATCTTGCTTTAACTTGGAGTCCCAAGCTCTTTTTCTTTTCTCAATCACCCTTTTAATAATCCTTAGTAAACTCTTATTACTAAACTTAGCTTGTCCATTTCCCTGTGGGTGATGAGGGGATGAGTATGAAAGTGAGATTCCATATTTGTTGCAAAATTCAACAAATTCTTCTTGCCTAAAGCACATGGCATTATAAAGTACCAATTTCTTAGGTACTCCAAACTTGGTCCGAATGTTGTTCATCAAAAAGTCAGTAACTACTTTACTTGTGGCCCTGTTTGTAGGAATGGCCTCTATCCATTTTGTAAAGTAGTCTGTGGCTACTAATATCCATGAGTTTCCACCACTTGAATTCTTTGCAATCTCACTAATGAAGTCAATACCCGGTTGTTGAAATGGTGCTTGCACTGAAATTGGTCTAAGGGGTAAGTTTCCAAAAAAAAATAGCTTACCAACAAATCTTTGGCATGCATCACATGCTCTTACCAATCTTTGTGCATCCTTAAATAGTGATGGCCACTAGAACCCTGCCCTCAAAATTTTATGATCAATAGTTTTGGCCATATGATGACCACCACATACACTATTATGCATCTCATACAAAAGTTCGTGGGCCTGTTACCCATTTACACATTTCATCAATACTCCATCCATATTTCTCCACCATAGTTCATTGTCAATGATTACATACTTGATGGCTTGGATCTTGAGTGTTCTTTTTTCATTATCTGTTAATCCTTTAGGTCACTACATTGTTTGCAGGTAATACACAATATGCCTATACCATCCAAAAGTTTTCATATCACAAATAGGATATACATCTATAACATCAACACCATTTATTTAGTTGGATTCCAAATTTGACTCATCCATTAGCTTTTCCAACACTTGTACTCTCACAAGCTTAGTAATCTTAATGTTGATGTTGAACTCTTGGATTTGGTTAATCCATCTACACCTTCTGCCTATGACCTCTTGTTGAATGAAAATATCTTTAACAATAGATGAAGGTACATATGCAACAATTGTTGCACCAACAAGGTAGGTTATGTAATTCTTTATTTCCTTCACCAAAGCATACACCTATTTTTCAATCATGTCATATTTTAATTCAACATCTTGCAATGAGTTACTAAAGAAGGCAATTGGATGCTCATATCCCTCATCATTCTTCTGCAACAATATTGCAACAATAGTGTGAAAGGAAGCAAAAGGGAATAGTTGAAAATGCTTAGAGAAGTTAGGAGACTTCAAAACTGGAGCCTCCTTAATAGCCTTCTTTATGCTCACAAAAGCCTTAGATGGCTCTTCACTCCATGCTATTTTCTTATCCTTCTTCAACATTTTGGAAATAGGCCTAGTGATCTCATAAAAAATTATTGCAAACCTCCTCAAAAAGTTCACTTTACCAAAGAAGGATTGTATACCTTTCACATTCTTGGGCTGAGGAATTCTATCAATTGCAACCACTCTCTCAAGATCAATCCTCACTCCTTTGGATACTATATGTCCCATAAATTTTCCTTTTGTAACCCCAAAGGAACACTTCTTAGGATTGAGTGATATCCCATATTCAAAAGCTTTGATAAAAATCTTCTCCAAGTGCATGCAATGCTCTTCTTCTTTCTTGGAGTAAGTAGTTAAGTTATCTTGATAGACAACCATGAAGATGTCTATGAAATCAGAGAAAGCTACATCTATAGCTCTCTAAAAAATGACACCAACATTTGTTAAGCCAAAAGGAATTCTAACATATACATAAGTTCCCCAAGGAGTTGTAAATGGTCTTGTACTACTCGGACTCCTTAACCTTCAATTGATTGTATGATCCTGAAAAATCATCCATCATTGAAAAAAGCTCACAACTAGTTACATTTTATGACATAGCCTCCATATTTCGCAATGGATAGTTGTCCTTTAATGATGACACATTGAGATTTCTGAAATCAACACATAACCTAAAGTCACTATTTTTATTTCTTACTAGCACAAGATTAGACACCCAAGATGAGTGTCTTATAGGTTTGATGATGCTTGCATCTCTTAGCTTCATCAATTCTTCTTGCATTTTAGGTGCCAGGGTAGGGTTAATAGGCCTCTATTTTTGCCTAAAAGGCTTTGCATCTGATTTAAGAGGAATCACATGCTGAAACAAGTCCTCTTTGTAGGCCTTTAGGTCATCATATGACCAAGCAAAAATATGCCTATACTTTCTAAGTAAAGCAATTAGCATTGCTTTAACTTGGTAATTCATCTTTTTTTCTCACATACACCTTCTTTGGAGCATTTTCATTACCTAGATTCACTTCCTCTAAATCCTCTTGATGTGTGGATGCTTGCTTGGAATTTCTTTTGTCAGAGCCATCAAAAACCCTTTCTAAGGCCACAAGACCCTTTGGGATCTTGTTAGTCTTAAGCTTATTTAGTTCATTACCAAATACTATCTCCTTTCCATTCACTACTTTAACAAATGTTCCAAAGTCAATCTCTTGACCCTCATATTGGTCTACACATTTCAAAACTTTAGTATGTCTTCATCATCATTGAAGACTTGCTAGTTCTGTTATCAAGGACTGATGGTCTCTCAAACTTGGAGATGCCTGCAAATGTTATGTCATCTGGTCTAAGAGCAATGCTTGGCTAATAAATTTGCCACTTGATTCTTAGTCCTCTCTAACCACTCTATGTTGGAAGCATCAAATTGCTCAATTGAATCCCCAAAAAAATTTCTATACTATTTCAACCTTTTGTTCTTGGATGCAAATTTTTATCTAACTTGGGAAACAACTAATTCTAAGTCAGCTATGACTCTCAGCTTCTTGATTCCATACTTTTTAGCTAACTTCAACCCTAGCAACAATGCTTCATACTCTGCCACATTATTTGTGCATACAAATAACAAAGAAAATGAGAATTTAAATGTCTTTCCACTAGGAGAAATGAGTATTACTCTTGCACCCGATCCTTCTTTTGAGAAAGCACCATCAAAGTACATAGTCCATAATTCATCATTGCTTGCTTATTTCATAACTTCCTTTTCCAATAATGCAGGTTGCTTGTCCTCCTCATCTTATAACTCTTCAATCTTGAAATTGTCATACCAGTATCCACAAAATGAGTGCTATCCTCTTGGACATCATATTATATCATTTGTGGAGCCCTTGAATTCCCTTATGTGCTTAATATCCTTACCATCAATTGGGAAAGTTACATATGCCATATCACACTGCATAATTCCTCCCATAGATGCACTCCTCTTTCATGATAGTAACATCCCATAATTATGTGGAATGTCCATGACTGTGATACTCAGTGAATTCCTTATCAAGGAAAGAAACAAGTCTAAAAGGTACATCATTGATGAATCCAATGATAGGTACTTCTCTAGAGTCCATGACATAACATTTTCCATACACACTATTTATCTTCAATCCCATTTCTTTCATTATTTCTATTGGCACAATATTGGATGAAGCTCCTAAATTGATCATGTAGTTCTTCACCAACTTTCCATCAATAATAAGAGCCACGAAAAATAGGTCTACCTGGCTTGGACAAACTGTAATAGTAGAGCCCATTTAGATTTGAGGGATATCAGTTATTAATCCATCCACTTCATCACTATTTGATTCCTTTCTACTCACTTGAGGCTAAGTAGGCACCCTTTTATCATCACAAGCTGTAGTCACTCCATTGATAAGGCCGATTGGCTTTTGTTTGTGTTCCTCAATTCTCATCATCTCTAGCAAAGGGATTGTTACTTTGACTTGGGATAACAACTAAAACATATCTACAAAGTTATATTTAGGGAGATCATAAGGTACCATACCTTGTTCATCAAATCTATCCTTTTGTTGCTCACATTTGTCCTTAGTCCTCTTGAGGTCATCCCTTTTACCTTGTTCTCCTTTCTGCTTTTGATTCTTTTCTTTCATAACTGGAGACACAACAACATCACCAACCTTTGTTTCATCATTTTTATTGGCCCAAATTTTACTTCCTTTGTTTTATTTAATCTTGGGCTCATCCACTTTGACATATGGTTTTGTTCCCTTCTTTTCTGCACCTTGCTTTTTGATGAAGACACTACAACCCTACCCTGATCGCCATTTACAATTATGTTCCTTAGATGGTAAGTACTTATAGCTTGAGCAACAAAGGAAGCTGTCGTTATCTCAATCTCTTCCTTTGATGGCCTTCTTAAAAGCACATTCAATTCACTAGTCTCTAAAGTGAAAGCAATATTCTCATTTTCATTTTCTTCACCAGAAAGAACTTGTTGATAATAAGCATTTGACTTGTATCTCTAGTTGTCAACATCTATTTCATGTGACTCCTCATCAGAAGAACATTCTTCACTAGCAGAATTTGATATGCTCATAAGGACATTATCTCTTTATCATGTCCATGAGATCATTGGGTGCATTATGCTCTTCTTCTAAAGATTTTGTTACTACACACTAATTAGAAGAACGTGGTAGCTGACAAGAAATGCACCATTGGGCTTCATCAACAAAATTAGCAAAATTATTTTTCAATGGGTTTGGGGAAACCTTACCTTGTGTGTTCTTTTTGTTGTTTAAAATTGGATTTCCATTGTTCCAATTGGTTTTGTATGGTTGATCATGCAACCTAGGAGGCCTTACATTTCTTTGAAAGTTGAGCTTGTCATTTCCCAACCCCTTCTCTTGCTTGGAAAACCTATAGTTCAAATTCTTTACTGAATTCATGATCTTACCCAGTTTCTCCTCAGCAGAAGACCCCTTTTTTCTATTGATCCCTTATCCAGTTTAGGATTCTTCAAAATTTTAACATCTCTTCTCCCTACCTTGCTTGAAGCTCTTCTATTACTCTCAATATTTAGTGAAATTTTGAAAGCATCCCTCAAAGTGTGAGGGTCCTTATCTCTTAAGTGATAAGTCATCTTTGAGTCAAAGGAATTACAATAGTTAACCAAGCACACTTGATCATTTGACCTCAAGTCAACAGGTAGTCTATACATTACTTTTTGAAATTTGGTATTGAAGTAAGAAAACATCTCATTTGAACCTTTAGAGATATTGTTAAATTCATTCAACATGAACCTTGGATTAGTTTTATCACCATATTGCTCCCTAAATACTCTTTTGAACTCCTCCCATGACCCAATGCTTCCCACTGGTAATCTATACCAATCCCTGACATCCTCAGTGAGTGATTGCATAAAAAAACTCATCATCACATCCTCATTTTCTACCTCAAAATCCTCCATCATATTGTTGAATGACCTCAGATGGTCTTCTCCACTGATTGCATTATTTCTAGAGAATTTTACTAGTACATTTCTTATGTCATCCAGGAGAGGATTAGGATAACCAGGTATCCCAATAAAGCATAGTTGTCTATACCTATCAAGCTACATTGGCCTTGTAGTGAATTGATCTCCACCACCACCTTGAACTGAATGGGATCCACCACTAACTTGACCTCCTCCACCACCATTACCACCAATATTTTGATTTCCAGATTGGGTATTTTCCCCCCACCTTCATTTCCACTTCCACTAGGAATATTCTCACCAGATTGAGTACTTTATGGTTGGGAGATAGGAATTGAATGGCTAGATGTGGAAGGGATGTTCATACCAATAGTTTGTGATGTGGAATGAGGAGGGTTCTAAGAACTAGATGGTTGGGGATTAGGAATTGACAATTTTAGGAAAGCAATCTTCCTTTCCATTTCTGCATTTGTAGCAAGAGTCTGCATCTTGTTCAATTCCTTTTGCAACTAGTCATTTGCTAATTGCAATTTCATAATTGTAGGGTCAAGGAATGTACTTGTAGGGATAGCACTAGATGAAATAGTAGTACTAGTAGTAGTGGTTGTTCCTTGTGTGGTTTTTCCTTAAGGTTGACCTACTGGTCTTTTTACAGTATTAACAGGCTGAGATTTTTGGGTATGAGTGGAAGGATCTAACACTTTGGTCATCACAATGGAGCGTGTGTAAGTGCTCGTGGCTATTGTTCCAATAGGGATATTCACCTTAAGGTGATCCATATTTGGGGTAAGGATAGGCTAATAAGTGGTTTCAAGGGGAGGTTCTTCATCAACCATTTGTGTCATTCTCTCTACCCTCCTTCTTAGCTGGTCTCTTTCATACATAACAAACCTTAGCTTTTCCTCCTTTTCCTTTTCTTGTTTGATTCTAAGCTTATCAAGCCTTAAGGATTCTTCATGAAGTGCCATCATATCCTTTATAATATACTCAACATCTTCCAAAGTAACACATGATTTAGAGCGTTTAGGAGTATAATTTGTCAAATTCAACACTTCCCTCTATGTGAAAGGCTCAAGAGTTCTACTTATAGATCTTCCTCTTGGGTTAAAATCATTGTGAAGGGAAGTAGCCCCAAGATTTCCTCTCCTAGAAGCCAGTTTAGGATCAAAATTTTTATCCCAAAAGTTCCAAGGCTCAGATTCTTTTGAGACCTTAAGACTATGACCTGGTTGACTAATAGTAGCAAGCTGATTAGTGGCGGTATCCTCTTTTGTGACAAGATTTTCCTCATTTCCAGGGGGCATACCATATTCAAATAGATTACTCTGAGCAAATTCATTTAAATTTGTAGTAGTTATAGGAGGATTAATAGACTTACTCATTTTTACACTCTTTGCTTTCCATGATGGCCTTTTGTTGTATTGTAGCTCTCCTTCCAAAGTTTGTTCATAGTGCTTCTTCATGTTGCTTTTGGTTCCTCTCATGGATCTAGATTGTTTTACAAATCTCTCTCTCCCTCCTTTCTTTATAATCAACAATGCATTGCCACAAGAGACTTCAGAGTCGCCACCCACTTAATGGGATTTGAAAATATATAATAGATTTAAGATACTTTCATAAATAATGAGAACAATTGAACACAACTTTTATAGGAAACAAAATGAAACCAGAGACCTTGACTCACGGGATGCAAACGTGACCTATGATGAGAATTTGCACAACATTATTCTTCATAAAACAAATAACAAGTTTTAACTAACTCTGAATGTGTATGATTTAGAACTAGAGACATTAGACTAGCTTTGTCCCCAACAAAGTCGCTAATTTGCTGGTGTTTTTTAATTACAAGTATAATCTCACATATAATCTTTGGACTTTTCCATTTCCAATAATTGACTATATGGAGGGATTGGCCAACTAATAGGTGAAAGTTTGTTAAACTTTCCCTCTACACTTTGGGCTCTGTAAAAACCGGGAGGGTGATCCCTGCAATGTATCTTTTAAATACTCTTGTGCCAAATTACCTCATCATTGCAATTCTAACAGATATATTCTCCTAATTGCTATTTAATAGATGAAAACCTTAAATATCTAGAAAATCATATAACATTTATCAATCTAAAACATAAGAATATGGTGAAATGCTATTCAAAATATACATTCTGACTGAAAGTAAATATTTAAGTTAACTTTTGAATTTAATTGTTGTGAAAAAGTAGAAGATGTAACAAAGAAAACTTATGGATCAGTGCCTTGTCCTAAGGTATGGAGTCCTAAACCATTCAATTAAAAACCTACAACAATGTTCTATCTATCACAACGAAGCTATTAAATGATGTATTACACCATTTAACTCTGAAATCCAAGACAATTTATTACTTAATTACCTTGCATACATTCACATAAACCTTCATTCATGTTAAAGCTAATTTAACTCATTCTTTGAACAAGTGCACTAACAATGAACAAATATTCAATGGAAAGACAATGAATATGAATTGAATGCTCTTTGATTCATTTAATTCATGATTCATATGGAGTATACAATGGAGAAAAATGGCCTTGCAAATATTCCAATTGCATTTAGAAGTGATAGTACCGGTTATACCAAGCTAATAATCAAAAGACTCAAAACTTCAAAACCTAGAAAAGACAAAAAAAATGTATCTGCATTCTACATTATAATTTTTATTCTAAATCAATCAACAACCCATGCAAATGGCCTTGAATTCCTTTTATAAAATAAGGGAGCACCAAGCTTCAGGCCATTACACATGTCACATTTTCATTTGAAACTCACTTTACATTTCAAAATTACACAAGTAACTATGAGATCATGGAGAGAATATTCAGATTGCAAAGTAGTTATAAAGTTTGTTACATCCATAGTGCTTTCCCAAAATATCTGAAATGGTTACCATGATACCTTTTCCACTTCAAGTCTTCAATCTTCAAATGGTGGACCCGAGAAAGTTAAGCTGGTAGGAGAAACAAAATCCTGGTTTATAAAATGATAAAAACCTTTGTTGACATCCCTTGAAAAATTTGTAGACCATTGGAGATGCCAAGTAAACCAAAATTGTTTCCATATCACCACTGGAAAAGATTATAAGTCTAGAATATTATTATACTTATTGCCCCATGTTGTATAGTCCTCTTTAGTAGGCCAATCAAAGGCCATAAATTAATCTAATTTAGTTCTATAAGGACCATATTTTACCATTATCTATGTGGCATCTTTATCAAATTCCTTAAAAAATGTGTTGGTATCTAACAACTTGTTCATACTGTCCTTCAACATTGCCATCTTCACATCCCCTCCTCACAAATTAGAATGGCCTCAATATTGATGACTACACCATATGACCTCTCCACTGCTCATAGGTCTTAACACCTCCTTCACTGTTGAGAATACCTGACAGGAGGCCAAGATCACTCTCATCAAACTTCCTCAGTAGTGCCTTGATTCTTTTCTCCATTGGGTCCACCAATCCTTGATAATCAACCATCTCCTTTACCTCCTTGTAGGTTGGAGCTATTTGTGGTGGTTTATTTTGGTCATGGGTGGATCTGGTGACTATGTTCTTCAATACACCCAATATGGGGACCCAAGTCTACATCAATGGGAGAGAAATGGCTCTATCCCTCTCAAGCACACTTATTGATTGAAACATTAAAGAATAGTTAGGGTGGACACTTCTCACTTTTTTTATTGCTTTGGATAAACAATGTTCTAGTAAATTTGTGACAATAAAGATATTACTATCATTATGCAATCCAAATGATTCTTCAAAAACCTCCATTTGTTGTATCAATTCCTCCTTGGTTACTTCCTTTGGAGGGGCTATAGCTAATTTTCCTGGAGTAAGGTATGCAATAGGTACATTATCTAGATTTTACACAACCAATTCTGGAAGTTGGAGGGGGAGAATGGGCAGGAGGTGGTGATTGTACTAGAGAAGCTGGTGGGGATGATTCCTGCACTTGTGTCACTGTTTTCCCTACCATTAATGTTGGAACGGATTGCAATGTTTGCAATTATTCTTTCAACAGTGCATTTTCCAGTTGTAACTCTACAATATTTTGCTCATCTTTATTGTATACAATCACCAAATGATAATATTCCTTATTATTTTCTTTAAACCACTCATGCAAAGGCTCAACAAACAACCTTACTAAAATAGGCTATATTTATAGACAATGTGGCTGTCTCCATAGTTGAAGTATCCGATACTCTTTTGATAATTAACCCACCCCTGAGATCATATGCAAGTTCTACCACTTCTGGCTTATTTTTTTTTGAGACCAATGCCCAAATTTCCAAAGTGTCCCACTGAGGGTTGAATGCTAATCCTTGTAAGGAAATGGTGGCCTCTTCCTCTATGGAAAAGACTAGAGTGTATGTATCCTCACCATGTCAAATGCTATGGCTGAAGCCAAATCCCGTTTTGGTAATAGGATCACCCCACTTTTCCCTACTAACTCGCCGCCCTTAGTTGGTGTCATGTCCTTGTATTTCGCCTTCATTTATGCAAGGAACTTGGACTCAATGAATTCTCTTGGTAGGTCTAGGGTTTCAATCATCTTCATTTTTATACTGTCATCATATTCATCCCTTTTAGCCCTCCAAATTTTTTTTTGAAAATCTTTTGTCCTAACAAAAGAGTCATCATCTAGAAAATCATTGTAGGCTTTCTCTCTGACATCATCAACATTGTTCATCCCACTCAAATCAACCTTAATTAATCTGAGGATTATTGTTGGTGGAATCACCTCTCTTGAGGGTGAAGGCATACCCTATCTCATTTCATCTTCAGTGACAATAATCTCCTCATTTGAATCATTAGAATAATCAACAAGGCCAATTGATTCAACCCTTCTTCTCTTTAGTGGGAGTTTGATGCAGAGCTAAGAGAGAAATCAAAACCATGACACACTTATTCAACTATATTTCTCAAACATTTAGAATAAGAGTTCCAAACTCATTCAAATTCTTCAAAACACTCTTCAACACCATTAACCAAGATCAACTCCTTTTACAACTTCTTCCAATGGCACACGATGGTTACAAATACAAACTTATCTTTAGAAGTACAATCAGAGCATATGTCACCTTGATTTGAGTCAAACAAAAACCTCACAATGTCTACCCTTTCAATCCTTATCATTCTATCATTACTGTCCTCAATATGAAAACAAGACCTCTACATCCATAAACCTCAACCAAGCACCAAATTTTGATTTCAAGACATATACAAGTCCTTCAATAAGTGTAACAACTTTAAGAGACCTAATCCAACATGTACAAACTCTTCCAAACCTCAAGAACTTAGTTAGGATGTGATTCTTTCATGACTCTACCCTCTTCCTAGTAGGTCTGCCATAGGTTTGTCAAGGCTTTCCTTCAAACACAGACCCTTAACATCGACTGTAAACAACTTTAAGATGCCCTTCATCATGTATTAAAACATATCAAAGACTCACCATAAGTTTCTTGAAGAGAAATGTACAAATTCAGACTATTTGTGTTCAATAACAGGGTTAATTAGGTTCCCTTCCAACATGACCTTATTGGATCTCTAACCTCTACACACAAACTCACTATTATAATGCTTCACACATATTTTTCTTAACTTATTTATGCTCAATAAACCTTTAGAGGGATGTTTCTATGCTTATTTTTTCAAACCCTAGGCTGTGTTCCCTTAAATGCTTTGTCTTAGACTGCGAACTCGGGAAAAACTAGTCAGATTTTAGTCCTCCACGCCTCAAATATTATAGACTTAATTAAAAACCACTTGAATGTGGAAGCACATGCATGGAAGAACGTTATCACAAAGAAAACTAGATGATTTCATCCATAAGTAACTAAGAAACATAAATTTCTAAGCCTATTGTTACCCTAATGAGGGTTTTTAACTGGGCTGAGAAAAGTAGTGATATCTCTTTCAAATGAACACCAAAATGCATGAAACCAAGTCCAACTAGAAGGTGATTGAGTGCCTTACCATTTACAAACTATTTTCCATTAGTTATAGCCGTACAACTCCGTACATAAGCCTGGAAATGCAAGATTTCTGAAGAAAAATGATAAAAATCAGAGATTTCTTATAAACTTATGCTTTATACAACCACCCTCAAAGTTCCAAAAGATACAAAATCCTTTTTAAAGGAATTACAACTAAATTTAAGCCTGCTAACTACCTCCTAATGCCTAAAACCACCTAAGACCCTTCTATGCAACTTTTACATAACAAAGGGTAAGTTGACAACTTTTTGCATTGTTTTCATTTTTGTACTTTTGGACTTAATAAACACCAAATGACCTCAACATGACCTAAAATATATGAAAAATGATTCTAATAACATGATTTACAAAGTGGGAATAATAACATTGAATCAAATTTCAAAGCATTGCTTCATAGAGGCCTAATTTTTCCAAGGTGCTCCTGAACCAGAGTTCCTTTGGTGGTGATGATTCTCTAGGTGGGGAATCAAGCTCAATAATTTAAGGGGCAATTGATTTTGGAGGTGAAAGCGGTGGGAGTTTTGGTGTAGGAGAATATTCCCTTGAACCCTTTGATTGAGTAGAGGTGGCAATTGTTTGCTTCTTTCACTATTCTCTTCTTCCTTGAAAACACATGTAGCTTCTTAGGAGGCTAATACGTTGGTCTTTCTTCCAACATGGGGGTTTTAAATTTACCTTGCACTACTATTTATTCTTTCAACTACCCCACTACCTTATCAAAAATTTACAAAATTGATTCCACCCTCAACATCTCATCATTTATGTCTGGGAGAGCCTTAAATTTAGGATCCCTTTCTTATTTTTCCTTCTCCAACTTATTGAAGGCTAACCATTTCATCTTTCTCTCTTCTTGCAATAATAGAAAAAAAATATTCCTAATCATATCTTTTGGGAAGTAGAAGTTATAATATAATTTACCTCCCTTGATTATGTCCTTCAAGGCAACCATGACATCCTTTTGATCATGATTTCTCTCTCTGCAACATTTCATCCCTAGAGGCTTGATCTTTGGGAAGATCTTCTTCCACCCATCTGGACCATAACAAAATCTAAAAAAGATGTATATGTCTATGAAAGAGAGTTCCTTTCTTCATCCAAACCAAGTGATTGTTCTCAACATTACCTAACTACCACATAAATTCAAGGAAACCAATCCTCAATAGCACATCTCTCTGTAGAACATGAGGTGTTACACTTGTGCCATATATTCGGAGGATGGTGCAGTCTGGATATGGAATAATATCTCCCCAATTATTCTCTATGCCTAGTTCAGGCCTCCTCTCCCTAGGTATTAGGAAATCATGTAGGTCCTTTGGAATTCTAGGTGGATTCATCACCAAATCTCTTTTCAAATTAGAGGCAAATACATTGGAAAACACAAAAAAATTGGATTCTTGTTCATCCCTATCCAAGATGTGAGTCCACATTTGGACAAGAATGTCCTCACCATTCTCATTCTTCCTATCCAATTTCATATCTTCTTCGAAGTAACCAAATCCCATGTACAAAAACATATGCATAAAAAAGGAGTACCACTAAAACCTTACTCTCGTTTCACCATTTTTAAGAGCTAATAGGCCCTTATGGATCTCATTTGGTAAATAAGCTGCAAAATCATAGGATGTATTGAGCATCACATGCTAGATGTTTGCAGTCACGTACATGGAAGCAATTAGCATCCTTGCAACATGATCAAAACCCAAAATTTGACAAAGGGTGTAGAAGGTCCTCTAAAAGTAGTGTTCAAATAGGTTAATTTGGTAGGGCTCCTTATCAGATGGATTGGGTCTAATTTTGCTTCCTCCCTTCCCTCTTCCCATAAAATTTTTCAATATTGAAACCTTGAAAGTTATCTTCACCTTCTCATACTCCTCCTTTAGTTTATTTTCATCAATTGGTACCATCTCAACATGCCAAGGACTCAATTTGAAAACTTCAATGAATCTTGCTCTGGTGACATCAACCATTTTTATGCCAGAATGTGTCATCACAACCTTAACATTTAGATCATAATTGGCTACTATAACTTTTAGGAGGTCAACATCTAGGTACAAATTCAAAATAGCCAATTTACCGAAGTTCAACCTACATCCATTGCACATGGGAATGCTTAGAAACCTCTTCCCAAACCAATACTTGAAAAGGGTCCAACCAGTGAATGGTAGTGTTAAATCTCTAATGGAATGTTGTCAATCGACAATTCCATCCTTTGACCTAGGACCTTGGAACATAGCTTGGCCATCATACTTGTTATTAGTGTCCAGGGTTTAAACTTGTCCAATATATCTTGGAAAAGGGGTCGTTTCTTGGATTCAAAACTAGAGGGTTGGGCTTTAGGGGGTGCCATTGCAATGCATGATGAAATGGGCTAGGGTTTTATTCAGTGCCACTAGGGTTTAGACTTGACATAGGAAAAAAAAGAAAATTCAAAGCAATTGAAATGCAATCTATAAAATTCAAACCTTAAAATATGCCCTAGGTTGCAATTTGACACAAAAAACTAGCACTTGTATGCAAATTTGATGGAAATTCAACATAGGAAGGAGCGATTTTTACTTATAGGTGATTGAAGCTTGAAAACCCTAATTTTAGATGCAAAGGACTCAAGAAACATTGTAAATCTCCAAATGCCTTAAAACACTTTGGTGAATCAATTTATGCTTTCCCTCTTGCTTTTATGGTGAGAAATCACCTTACTTTGGTAGCTGAACATCACATCTACCATTATTGTTCACTCACTTGAACTAGAATGGCTTCATCAACTTTGTTTGTAATTTTGAATTACAACCATTGATCTTCTAGTGAGTTGGATCAATGGATGGCTTAGATGGAGTCGTAAAAGTTTTAAATTTTGACTTACATTGACCTCAACATCCAAAAAATTAAGAAATTCCATGTGGAATCCTTTCCTTGCTGTCACTATGGGCTCCACCACACTTTACAGCCTTGAGAATGTCTACGTGTCACTAGCCTGCTACCCCACATGGGTTTGCTTGGGACATTGATCAGTGGTCATGGGCATTAGTCCAAATTAAACTCATACATTTCAACCTATGCACCACTTAACCCCCAAGCTTACACCCATGTGCTTAACATCCTTATCTAATGAATGAGTGAGATTAAAACATCTCAAGCTCCTTTTGACCACTTGAGCTATATGTCCCTTTAGTTGCATGGAATTTAATGTTCCTAAAGTCATTTTGAAATATTTCACTTCATTAATAGTCCTGTGAATGCTTCAGATGAAGCCATGTGGTAGCCACCCACTATCCCTCATAGTATTAGTATCTTTATAAGATTCCTTGCGAGCTAGCGAGGAACAACTAGGATTCAATCGTTAGAAGCAATATGATCCCTTTGATCTTGGGCCCACCATCACTACCGCTTTAGTCGGTGTTGAGGCCTAACAAAGAGATGGGACACGTGGCACATGCCTGCTATCCTTCATGATATCTTGTGAGATTATTCTAATAGCACTGGCTAGAGAGCAACGCCTGAGATTTAATTTGTGGGGCTAGGCCGCTTCTTTAAGCACTTCTAATTGCACATGCTTCAAGTCATAACTTAAAAGGGGACTCCCTAGGTGGAGAATCAAGCTCAATAATTTAAGGGGCAGTTGATTTTGGAGGTGAAAGCGGTGGGAGTTGTGGTGTAGGAGAATATGCCCTTGAACCCTTTGATTGAGTAGGGGTGGCAATTGTTTGCTTCTTTCACTATTCTCTTCTTCCTTGAAAACACATGTAGCATCTTGGGAGGCTAATATGTTGGTCTTTCTTCCAACATGGGGGTTTTAACTTTATCTTGGACTACTATTTATTTTTTCAACTACCCCACTACCTTATGAAAAATTTACAAAATTGATTCCACCCTCAACATCTCATCATTTATGTCTGGGAGAGCCTTAAATTTAGGATCCCTTTCTTGTTTTTCCTTCTCCAACTTATTGAAGGCTAACCATTTCATCTTTCTCTCTTCTTGCAATATTAGAACAAAAATATTCCTAATCATATCTTTGGGGAAGTAGAAGTTATAATATAATTTACCTCCCTTGATTATGTCCTTCAAGGCAACCATGACATCCTTTTGATCATGATTTCTCTCTCTTCAACATTTCATCCCTAGAGGCTTGATCTTTGGGAAGATCTTCTTCCACCCATCTGGACCATAACAAAATCTAAAAAAGATGTATATGTCTATGAAAGAGAGTTCCTTTCTTCATCCAAACCAAGTGATTGTTCTCAACATTACCTAACTACCACATAAATTCAAGGAAACAAATCCTCAATAGCACATCTCTTTGTAGAACATGAGGTGTTACACTTGTGCCATATATTCAGAGGATGGTGCAGTCTGGATATGGAATAATATCTCCCCAATTATTCTCTATGCCTAGTTCAGGCCTCTCTCCCCAGGTATTAGGAAATCATGTAGGTCCTTTGGAATTCTAGGTGGATTCATCACCAAATCTCTTTTCAAATTAGAGGCAAATACATTGGAAAACACAAAAAAATTGGATTCTTGTTCATCCCTATCCAAGATGTGAGTCCACATTTGGACAAGAATGTCCTCACCATTCTCATTCTTCCAATTTCATATCTTCTTCGAAGTAACCAAATCCCATGTACAAAAACATATGCATAAAAAAGGAGTACCACTAAAACCTTACTCTCGTTTCACCATTTTTAAGAGCTAATAGGCCCTTATGGATCTCATTTGGTAAATAAGCTGCAAAATCATAGGATGTATTGAGCATCACATGCTAGATGTTTGCAATCACGTACATGGAAGCAATTAGCATCCTTGCAACATGATCAAAACCCAAAATTTGACAAAGGGTGTAGAAGGTCCTCTAAAAGTAGTGTTCAAATAGGTTAATTTGGTAGGGCTCCTTATCAGATGGATTGGGTCTAATTTTGCTTCCTCCCTTCCCTCTTCCCATAAAATTTTTCAATATTGAAACCTTGAAAGTTATCTTCACCTTCTCATACTCCTCCTTTAGTTTATTTTCATCAATTGGTACCATCTCAACATGCCAAGGACTCAATTTGAAA
The DNA here is from genome assembly GCA_007258455.2 of Sequoia sempervirens. Classification (NCBI taxonomy): domain Eukaryota; kingdom Viridiplantae; phylum Streptophyta; class Pinopsida; order Cupressales; family Cupressaceae; genus Sequoia; species Sequoia sempervirens. Next base: position 100,022,486 of record VDFB02000017.1, on the reverse strand, counting down.
ACTTCAATGAATCTTGCTCTGGTGACATCAACCATTTTTATGCCAGAATGTGTCATCACAACCTTAACATTTAGATCATAATTGGCTACCATAACTTTTAGGAGGTCAACATCTAGGTAAAAATTCAAAATAGCCAATTTACCGAAGTTCAACCTACATCCATTGCACATGGGAATGCTTAGAAACCTCTTCCCAAACCAATACTTGAAAAGGGTCCAACCAGTGAATGGTAGTGTTAAATCTCTAATGGAATGTTGTCAATCGACAATTCCATCCTTTGACCTAGGACCTTGGAACATAGCTTGGCCATCATACTTGTTATTAGTGTCCAGGGTTTAAACTTGTCCAATATATCTTGGAAAAGGGGTCGTTTCTTGGATTCAAAACTAGAGGGTTGGGATTTAGGGGGTGCCATTGCAATGCATGATGAAATGGGCTAGGGTTTTATTCAGTGCCACTAGGGTTTAGACTTGACATAGGAAAAAAAAGAAAATTCAAAGCAATTGAAATGCAATCTATAAAATTCAAACCTTAAAATATGCCCTAGGTTGCAATTTGACACAAAAAACTAGCACTTGTATGCAAATTTGATGGAAATTCAACATAGGAAGGAGCGATTTTTACTTATAGGTGATTGAAGCTTGAAAACCCTAATTTTAGATGCAAAGGACTCAAGAAACACTATTGTAAATCTCCAAATGCCTTAAAACACTTTGGTGAATCAATTTATGCTTTCCCTTTTGCTTTTATGGTGAGAAATCACCTTACTTTGGTAGTTGAACATCACATCTACCATTATTGTTCACTCACTTGAACTAGAATGGCTTCATCAACTTTGTTTGTAAGTTTGAATTACAACCATTGATCTTCTAGTGAGTTGGATCAATGGATGGCTTAGATGGAGTCGTAAAAGTTTTAAATTTTGACTTACATTGACCTCAACATCCAAAAAATTAAGAAATTCCATGTGGAATCCTTTCCTTGCTATCACTATGGGCTCCACCACACTTTATAGCCTTGAGAATGTCTACATGTCACTAGCTTGCTACCCCACATGGGTTTGCTAGGACATTGATCAGTGGTCATGGGCATTAGTCCAAATTAAACTCGCACATTTCAACCTATGCACCACTTAACCCCCAAGCTTACACCCATGTGCTTAACATCCTTATCTAATGAATGAGTGAGATTAAAACATCTCAAGCTCCTTTTGACCACTTGAGCTATATGTCCCTTTAGTTGCATGTAATTTAATGTTCCTAAAGTCATTTTGAAATATTTCACTTCATTAATAGTCCTGTGAATGCTTCAGATGAAGCCATGTGGTAGCCACCCACTATCCCTCATAGTATTAGCATCTTTATAAGATTCCCTGCGGGCTAACGAGGAACAACTAGGATTCAATTGTTAGAAGCAATATGAGCCCTTTGATCTTGGGCCCACCATCACTACCGCTTTAGTCGGTGTTGAGGCCCAACAAAGAGATGGGACATGTGGCACATGCCTACTATCCTTCATGATATCTTGTGAGATTATTCTAATAGCATTGGCTAGCAAGCAACGACTAATATTTAATTTGTGGGGCTAGGCCGCTTCTTTAAGCACTTCTAATTGCACATGATTCAAGTCATAACTTAAAAGGGGACTCCCTAGGTCAAGAAAAGTAAGAAAATATTATAAATGAAATATTTCAACACTTACCAATAGTATAGATAAAACATTAGAAATATTTCCCCGCATAGACTTAGGACATTAGGAAAAATATTTGAAAACACTTACGATGGAAATTTGCTATGAATAAAAGGGGCCACTTACTAATGATGTTAATGACTATGTGACTAGGGAAAAGTGAACCTAGGTCAATTGCAAATTATAACAATATTAGGGATTTTGCACAAAGGAGGGTTATAACCATAAGATTGAATCCTAGTGACTGGAAGACAATCCCTAACACTTTGAAAACCCATGGATGACCAATTTTTTTTAAATGTAACCCTAGAACTAGCAAAAAAATTCAAAGTCCTATTATGGTCATTGCTTCATGACTCAGATTAATGAAATTTGGCTATGGCACAAGAGGATGTGTCACATTAATTTTGATAATCTAGTAAGAATCAGTCCAGTTCAAGTAGTGAGAGATCTACCAAATATTGCAAATCCTATCAATGCTATTTACAAGGATTGTCAAATTGGAAAGCAAACAAGAAGTTTCAAAGGAAAAGAATAATCTTCTACTAGATTATTGGAGGTGGTGCATACACATCTTTGTGGTTTTACAAGAGTAAGAATTCTTCAAGGTGACAGGTATTTCATGCTTTTGAATGATGATTATTTTAGAATGACATGGGTTACCTTTTTTAAAGAAATAATTGAAGCCCTAGATAGGTTCAAAGCATTTAAAGTTATGGTTGAAAATGAAATGGACATGAAAATAAAATGTTTGAGATTTTACAGAGGTGAAGAGTTCACCTCCAATGAATTTAACATGTTTTGTGAGAATCATGGCATAAAGAGGCACTTGTCTGCCCCTAGGACTCCTTAACAAAATAGAGTGGTTGAAAGGGAAAACAAGACTATTCAAGAAGCTACAAGGAATATGATGAAAGAATCAAATCTATCGAAAGTCTACTGGATAGAAACAATTCATATTGCTATTTATATACTTAACAAAGTTCAAGCAAAAGGAAACAACACAAAGACTCCCTATGAGTTGTGGAAGGATCCCTACTGTCAAGTACTTCAAAGTGTTTGGAAGCAAATGTTATATCAAAAGAGATGAATAAGACTTGGGAAAGTTTGATGCAAGGTCTGATGAAGGTATCTTCCTTGGTTACTCTACCAAAAGCAAAGCCTACCAGTGCTACAACAAAAGACTAAGAAATATTGTTGAGAGTGCAAGTGTCAAGACTAATGAATATTTTTAGAACTTAGTGGTGATAGATGGATATGAATTAGATGAGCCCATTTTCAAAGGAAAAGAAAAGGATAATGATAGGGAAGTACAGATTGAAAAGGAAGAAGCTCCAAAAAGACCCCTGGAACCCCTAAGTATGCAAGAGGAATCATTCTAAAGAACAAATCATTGGAGACAAAAGAAAAGGTGTACTGAAAAGAAGGAAAGCTATTGAAGAAGTGGTAAATCTATGTTTACTTTTTGAAGTTGAACCTAAAACAATCATTGAGGCATGCAAAGATGAATATTGGATAAAGGCTATGGAAGAATAACTACTACAAATTGAGAAAAATTAGACTTGGGAACTTTTCCCAAGATCTACAAACAAAAACATAATTGGAACTAAGTGGGTATTCAAAAACAAATTGCATGAGAATGTAGAAGTGGTAAGAAAAAAGGCAAGGCTTGTGTGTAAGGGCTACTCACAAATTGAAGGAATAGATCTTGAGGAGAAATTTTCTCTGGTGGCAAGAATGGAGGCTTTCAGGATGTTTTTGGCTTTTGTAGCACATAAAGAATTTAAACTTTATCAAATGGATGTGAAGTCTGCTTTCTTGAATAAAGAATTGGAAGAAGTATTTGTGGAACAACTAGAAAGATTTCAGTTATCAGACAAACCAGATATGGTTTGTAGACTGAAGAAGGAATTATATGGATTGAATCAAGCTCCCAAAGCTTGGTATGCAAGGTTGGATAAGTATTTGATACAACAAGGATTCAATAAAGGTATCACAAATAGTAATATTTACTTTAAAGTTGAAGAAGATCAAATATTGATTGCGGTTGTGTATGTTGATGACATAATTTTTGGAGGTAATGAAGAGATGTGTAAGAAGTTTGCATAAGAGATGCAAAAAGAGTTTGAGATGTCTATGTTTGGGGAAAAAAATTTCTTCCTTGGCCTATAAATCAATCAAAATAACAAAGGTATATTCATCTCACAATCAAAGTATGTCAAAGAAATGTTGAAGAAGTTTGGAATGGAAGACTCCAAACTGGTATGTACTCCTATGGTTATTGGTTGTAAACTGAGTAAGAATGATGAATCTCCTAAGATTGATCAGAGCAACTACAAATCAATGATTGGTGGAATGCTATATCTAATTGCTACTAGACTGGATATCATGCATCCAATTCATCTTGTGGCTAGATTTCAAGAAAACCCTACAGAGTCACATGTTGCAATAGTGAAGAGGATATTCAAATATTTAAAGGGAACTTTGGATCATGGGATATAAAGGTTCCTAATTTTACTTTGAGTGCTTACATAGATGCAAATTGGGCTAGTTGTGTTGATGATAGAAAAAGTACAAGTGATGGTGCATTCTTTCTTGGATGTAGATTGGTATCATGGCTAAACAAGAAACAAGATTTAATTTTTATCTACTGTAGAGGTTGAGTACATTACAACATCTTTCTGCACACAGGTGCTATGGATGAGGCAAACATTGAAGGATATCAGAGTGGTTTATGATGAACCAATTTTTATCTTCTGTGACAATACAAGTGGAATCAATATTTCAAAGAATTCGATAATACATTCAAGGAAAAAATATATTTTAATCATATATCACTTTTTGAGAGAGAAGGTTGTGGAGAATGAAGTAAAGCTTGAATATGTGCCTACAAAGTATCAAATTGCTGATATATTCACTAAGGCTCTTCCTAAGGATACTTTTGTGCATCTCCGAGAGAAGTTGGGGGTCATTGCCCCTCCTTTCTTGAACTAGATGCATCCATCTAGTGGATCTCAAGACTCATTTTTTGTTCTAGACTGATGTTGGTGGCTACCTCTCAAGGGGAGTAGGTAGTAGCATTGCTGGTTGTTGCAATTAGAAGAGTGTGTGTTGTCATTGTATAGTGGTTGTTGATTTGGTGCAATTAGGTGTGTGCTCCTAAGGGGGAGTATACAAAGTAGTTAAGGAAATATGTTTTCAACAGGTTGATTGATGTCAAAGGGATAGAATAAACAATGCAAATATTTTGTCCCTTTGCCATTGATGTCAAAGGGGGAGAGAAATTCATGTGAAAAAGAACAAGTATCAGGGGGAGAGAGAGTCATGTGAAAAAGAAAAAAGTTAAGGGAGAGAGAGTATAATGAGTATGTTATCAAATGGGGAGAAAAGAGAAAAGGAAATAAGTATGGAGTAGGGCTGTTTCTATTGTGTCTTTGATGGTTTTTCACATCATGTGTTGCCATTAATGACAAAGGGGGAGATTGTTGCAAGTATGAGTAGTTAGTGTTGTCATTGATGTCAAAAAGCATGTGTTGTCATTAATGTCTATTGTTGGATGAGATTGTTGCAAGAGTGAGAGTATTTTATATTATCCATGCTTTGATTAGTTGCATTATGTTGTTATTAGTAAAGCTATTGGTGTCAACCTCTAGTGTTGCTTTGATAAGCTTTTGTCTATGGATATGTGGTTGAGTTACTACGTTGTAGTTGGCTTGGTGGTGATGAGGAAGTGCTGAAGATGATGAGGATGTGTCTTTGGTGCTTGGTTTCCAAGTGCTTTTGAGAAAATTTGATAAAAAGGGGAAATAGTGTGTTGCAGTGATGTTCTGGGTTGTAGAGGTGTGTTCTTGGGTTGCTATACATTTCTTCTAAGTTGAAGATTTGTCTGTGCATTTTAGATATGTTAGTGAGAGATGTTCAAAGGTGTTATATGCATAATTTGGTGTGCTATATTGTTGTATAGAAGTTGTGTTCACTAATGTGTGAGCTGGTATTGTAGAGGTGTCTGAGAGAAATATCTTTGCTCTACATTTCTCTACACAGTGGTTTCAGGTCTTGCAAATATGAGGATGTGTTGATTGTATTGATATATTTGTTCAATCAATATGGTTCAAGGTTTGGTACTTCAGAAGTCAGTTTCTTATGTAACAGTGTATGACAAAATTGTTTGAGTGTACTGGGTGTCTACATTCTTCAGGTGGAAGTTGTTGCGAAGGAGGTTGTTGGATTTTAGAGTGTTTGATGAATATTCTAGATCATATTCAAGCATGGTGTGTGGTTTGCAAGTCATCCTTGGACTTAAGGAAGCGTGTAGTTAAAAGTCTAATGGTGTTTACATGGGTAATGGCTGACCTAGTGTTTACACTAATTGTAGTGAATGTCTATTGTTATCAATTTGGGTCCCAAATAAAGTGTGATGTAGTTTACTTTCACTTCTATCTGCCACTAAAGTGTTTAGGCACTGACCTAATTTGAATTTGCATGGTTGATGTGCATAAATGACCTTGGAGAAGGGTTTCAAGGTTGAGGATGGTATAAATAAGAGTTGAGTTGTTGAGGAATGATAAGATAGATGCAAGAGATGCAAATGATGCAAAGTGCAAAGTGTTAGAGTGCGAAATTGAGAAATGCAATGCGAGCTTTCATGTGTTAGACTGTTGGATGTAGTGAGCAGAAGGTGTCTACAATTCTTCAATTAGACTACGAATGTGTTGGTGACATTGTGGTGGATTCTCTATTGCATTGAGATGATTTTCTCTATGTAACATTTCTTCTCTATCTTCTTTTCTATTATGGTAGTGAGCCCTTCGGTAGTGAGCCTTTATATTCGGTGTTGATATTACTTATATTGTGAGCTAATCCTTGAACCATGGTTTTTCCCTTTTGGGTTTTCCACGTAAATTTGGTGTTCTCTTGTGTATGGTGTTAAGTTGTTTTAGTTTATGTTATTTGGTTTTCATACTAAATCATCATAAAAAAATTTAATGGTTTAATGAATGAATGTGGATCTGAATGTGTATGAGGGTTTTGAAGTTTTAAGGTACAACTAATTCACCCCCCCTTAGTTGTCTTGTGCATTCAACACATAACTTGATAGACGCATAATTTCTTGGTAAAAGTATTTCCTATAACTCCTAAAATTGTAGCTTGCCAATCCTCCATGTTACCTCATGCATTTATAAAAGTGGTAAATTTTTATTACACTTTTAAAAGGCACATAATCTAAAATGTGTGGTGGTTAATGGAACTTGTACAAATCTTATCAAGAAAAGCTTAAAAGTTAGAAACTATGTATCATTTAAGTATAGTTATATGTTGGGAAATGACATAAATGACTTAAGTTGAAAATTATATAGTAATTAAGCATAGTTGTATGCAAGGAGAAAATTGGAAATTACGTACTAATAAAGCATAGTTGTATATTAGGATTTGATAATAACAATTTTAAAAATTGGAAATTACATACTAATTAAGCATATTTGTATACTAGGATTTGATAATATCAATTTAAAAAATTAGAAATTACATACTAATTAAGCATAGTTATATATCAAACCATGACAAGAACAACATAAAAAAGAGACTTTGTATAATAGTTATAAGACACGACAAAGACAACTTAAAAGTTAAAAACTATACAATCAAATCATAATAAAAACAATTTACACATTGAAAATTATATAACTCATAGTTTTTGGATATGATCATGTAAACAACTTTTTGATCAATTCAGATCATATTCGATGATCCGTCATTGAAATGAATTGACTAGAAAAGAGACGAGTTGGATGAATTGACAAATCGATCATAGATTGTGAATTCTGATAAAATACCTTAAAAACTAAAAACCAATCTAAATATTGAAAAAATTAAGTCAAGTAACTACAACCATATAAAAATAACTTTAAAATTGAAAAGATTTAACCATGCAAACAATTTTTCATCCACGTTTTGGATCATACTCCATGATTTGTCATCCAGATGAATTGACTAAAAAAAAAGATGAGTTGGATGAATCGACAAATTGATCATAGACTATGAATTCTGATAAAAATAAGTTAAAAACTAAAAAAAATCTAAATATTCAAAAATAAATTAAGTAAAGTAACTACAACCATATAAAAATAACTTCAAAATTGAAAGCTATGTACAGATTCAATGTATCCAAGGCTTGACAAAGACAATATAAATACTAAAAATAATGTACCAAGCACAGCTGTATCTAGAAGCATAGCAAAGACAACCTAAAAATCAGAGATTATGTGCCTGTTAAGCAGGGATGTATGCCGGCACAGGCAGGGACAAAATCTTGTTACAGGTCGACAAAATACAGAAGCCGGTGAATGGTGAAGGTGCATGATAGATACTTCCATAGATAGTCAAGATTGCATGCACCAGCTTGCATGTCTGAAAGAGATACGTACAAAGATTGCATGTACCACCTTCAAAATCTGTATTGACTAAAACAACAATCTTTCACGTCATTTATACCTACTTGCCCTTCCGTGCTCGTAAAAGTCGACCGATCCATTGAAAACAACTGTGAGTCTCGACTCATGAATTCACTGAAACGTCAGACTATCATGACCCGCCAGTTTTTTGCGTTGCATTTCATATAAAAACACTCCTTCTCTTCTCCAAAGGCCATTTCATTCTTATCTTTAGCATTAGCTGCGGTACATATATCCACATCTCGTATTATAGGATTCTAATGATGACATCACTGGGTGAACATTCCATATCCCATTCGAATCCTCGTGAGAATCAGTTTGACGTGCGGTCTGCGCTGGATTGCTTTTCTATTCAGAATTTCTCGGACCAGACCGACCGCCATATCTGTCAATATGATTGTTCATGTTTTGGATCTTTCCTTCTTTTGCTTCTTGCTTTGCAATCTTCTCTCTTTTCTTCTTTTGATTCTTTTCGATTGTTTATTCCTTCAATTTCTTTACCATAAACTGCTTGTATGATCTAATTCTCTCTATGTCAATAAAGTTTGGACTATGAATAAAGTTGTGACTCTTCGGGGTGTGCTTTCTTACCACCCAAATTTTTTTCTCTGAATATGTGTAATATTTATCTTTAATTAATAGATTATGACGCCTATTCATCAAAAAAGTTTGGACTATAGCTTCTAATAAATTATTTCCAACCTCATATGATTGTGTGGTATTGTAAGTGCTCAAATTTGGACTGTTCAAGATAAATATTTAATGATGATTTGCAATCAAGTGCATGGTTCATGTGGCATGCTTATTTCTCCTTACAATATTTTCTTTCTTGATGAAAACCTTCTTAGCATCCTATTTTCTTGTATTTGTTGTCCCTCATCCTATTTTTTCCCCCTCTTAGATTCCTTATCCTTTTTGCCATGTGGAAACATTGAATTTGGCCTTGACTTGAAGGGGTGCTTGGGTCTCCTAATGACCACATTGGTAAGAGGGGTGATCCATAGCTCGACATAGGTGACTTTGTCATTTTTTGGTATAGATGTAAGTCATTCATATTTACTTGTTTTTCTTTGTTTTCTTTTTTACAACTCAAAATTTTCAAGAGAGGGAGCATGTTTTATTTTCTACATTCTTTAGATTACTTTAAACTTGAGCTTTATTTCCTTTTTGGTATGATATTGTTCTCCTTATTTCCTATATAAATCCGCTTCTCTCTCATTTTCAAGGGAGAGAATTGAATAATTTTTTTTTTGCATACACAAGTTTTAAGAAAATTTGAAGACGCCTTTCTCTCCACAAAATAATTTTTTTTTGATAGGTTACCTATGCAATTCTTCAGAAAAAGCTCTATATCTCTTCCCCAAGTATTGGATCACTTTAGGAGATTGCAAGATCATTTACAAAGTCCACTCTCAAATCCTCATCCTTAGGCAGCTAGTGTCATCTTCTTCACTAATTCTCATTAAGTATATTTGCTTTCTATCATGCAAGGTACCCAAAATTTGGAAGAGGAGAAGATATTTTAGATAAAAAAAGGTTGCATATTTTGAGGACATTAATCATGAAAACTATAAGAAAACTAATTAATCTTCTAGGGTCTCTTGTTTTAAAGAAATTCCATCTCTTAGTAATTAGATCACACCTTTTTCCTAGGGATTATAAGAGTTTGTTATTGCTCCTTAGTTTAGTTTAAGTTTATTTGTTTCTTTCTTAGGTAGTGTTAGATCTAGATTACGTTCTAATTTTAGTAGATTTTTTTTTATATACTTATTGTGGACCTCAAAATTAAAAAATCACAAAAAGAATATTGTATCTTGCATACAAAAGTCTTATAGTTAATTAGTAAACACTTCATTTTGGAAAAGTAAAAGAAGGGTTAGATTAGATTTATTTTTTGCATGCATTTAGTTTGGTCTTCATATAAAAGCACCAATAAATAAAGTAAAAAGAAAAAGAAATTCCTTGATCCCATAAAGAATCCATCAATGGAATAAAAAAAATGTCAAACAAGGAAAAACGAAATGTTCAACTCAAATAAAAATATATTTAAACAAAGAAAACAAAAACACTTAGAATCACATTTGTTTATCTTTCCTATCCCTCACTTTAATTTCCATGCCACATGTGTCCAAGTATTAAAGAAAACTATATTGAGTTGGTTTTGGGTGAGATACAAGAAAATATGCGCCTTCTTAGGCACATTCCAGATTTGAACAATAATGTTTAAGGAGAGAATCTTGCATAAGAGAAAAAACATTTTGGATAAAACTCATTGAACTTATCAATGCTCATCTTGAAGTAATATCACTCCAATGAGCCCCAAGATAATGTGCAAATATAACAATAGTTCAAAATTCAACCACAAAAAATAACCCTAAAATATATTGTATGGTCCTCCTTCCTTATTGGGTTAATGAGCTTAGAGGTGTGAGTTGAATATCAATGATAACATTGTTACTTCCTAAACCCTCCAAATTCAAGAAGAGGGTAGTTGATTCAAAATTTCATCACTTGATTGACTTTGTCATGGGCACATGAGTAGATTAGGTCTTATCTATTAAGGGTATAGAGAAATGTGATGCTTTGAGTCCATTTCATACTTTTAGGGTGAAGAAGATTTATAATATCATATTCTTTTGTGAACTTAGCCTTAAGATCAAATACTCATAGACTACCTTTACTTGTTTCCATATTTTTCACATTCCCCTCTTATTATCCCATTTAATTTATAGTACCTAGGGTACCTTCAAATATGTTGAGACCAACATTGCAATAAGGACACAAATCTCTTTTAAAGCTATCCCTCCAACATTCAATCAATACATCTTAGTTACTCCCTTTGAACCTATTTCAAATGGTATGATTATAAAGACATTGATTTAGATCGAGGATGATGATAATCACACAAATATATCACTTCCAACAACTTAATTCTGAATCAATATACAAGCTTCATCCAAAAGAAAATCAAATAAAAATATAAAGGATAAATTTATTTGATTAGAAATCCACTAGTTCATGGACATCCCATAAAAATATAGAGGCACAAGATGAACAAACTATAACATAACAAGGTGTGCCTAAAATATTCCTCAAAGAAACAAACAATAAAGATACTCAACCCCCACACATAAACCAAGAATTTATTCTCAATAAAGAGGTGTAAAACTTAGGAGAATCTACTCCTCGAGCACTTATAGCCACCTTAGGGCCTAGTTCAATAGATCAAGACTCTTGAAGTTGGGAGTATGGAACAACCAACAAACAAATATATTTAAACAAATAATAGAACAAGGTATCCTAGTCACTTATCTCACTCCAACCCTTTCACAATTGATACTATGTAAAAAAATTAGAGGGGAACTCAACCACTTCCCCATGTCAAATTTTATGCCTACAACACAATTAATGAGGCTTTCATGCCTCACTTGTAATCATTGTGCAACATGAAACGATTGAATCAACTAGGTGGGATACCTATCATACAAAAAAAAACTTAAACAATCCTACCTAGATTTCAAAATGTGAACTTAATGATTCCTAGCTACCCAACTCTTTTAGGATACCAACCTAGTTTTCATCTTCAAATACAACTATTGCAACAAGATCTAGAACCTATAGGATTGATGTTTAGAGGGATAAATTTCCCATTAACTACCCCATTTTATGGACTTACCTCAAATATCTTAAAGATACTTTTGATCTAAATATTCATAATCTCATATTTTCATACCTCTCCCTAAACTTCTAAAATTTAAAAGTGGGAGATCCTAATTCACATGTTAAATCTTACACTACAATGGTGTAGGAACTCCTTTGAAATAGGGTGACCTAGCATATATATATTTTAACTATGGAAGGTATTGATCTAAATTGACACTATCTTCTTCAAGAGATATCAATACGTTCCTTTCAACAACTTATTAGCTATTTTATTTCTACCTTTGAAATTAAAAATATTTAAAATAGTAATTTGAAGAATGATTAACCATCAAAAAAGAGACTAAAAAGTTAGTGGCACACTAAATATCACATAATGGAGGGAAATCCTCTATTCTTTGACTATTGCACCAAACATTGATCACAATGAATTATGCAGTCTCTTCTTATATTCCCTCAATAACATGTATGAAGATGTTTAAAAATCCTTTATAGATCTTATGAAGAGGCTCTTGATTTTTTTTTAAGAATAGACCAAGATGCTATTGAAATAAAAAACATATGATGCTAATAGAAAGTTAGTTACATAAGGTTAACAAAAATAATCTCTCTATACCTAAAATGCTAAAGAACATCAATCAAAATACAACTATCAGTAGAGTAAAAAACATCCCACCACCCAAGAGTTCAATAAAAATAACAAATATAATAGTTGTGGTGGTGAGAAAAATTATACATCTCTAAGAAACCAAGATATCAACATTGTTGATTATCCTCTGTGAAATAACTAGAAATAATATTGTAAAATAAATAATAGACCCTACAAAAATTGGTATGACCCTTATTAGAAATATTGAGACTATAACCCATAATATATTGATCATTTCATAAAGAGAAGGGGACATGCCACTAATTCATGCTAAGATTATCAATTATTCATATCAAACCTACCAAAAGAACATAATAATATATTTATGGATGTGTTCCTTCACCTTCAAGAAAAATGTGGTCACACTATGGATATAAATACTATCAACCATTTCAAACTAAGAAAATATAATAATAGATATTTATCTATAATAGATATATTAACTTACCACATGACTACACTCCTACACATTACTTAATGTTTCACCAAACTAGGTGCTCAACACACTCCATTAATTCCTTTACTTCTAGTGGAAATTCTTTAATTTAAATTATTTTCATAATCTCCATGTGTTTAGAAATGAAATAAAAATAAAATTTCTCCTTCTTCATTTCCTTCATTTTTTTCTAGAAATCAAACACATTTTTAAAATATTGTCCACTTCTTCCCCTTTTTCCTTTAATGGACTCAATGTAAATTCTTTTACATCTTTTATGAGATTTAGGTATTCATTGTATGATAAAATATGACCTTCCTATCCAAGTCCCATGAAATTCCCAAAAAGTGTAACAAGCATCCATGGGCATACTATCACATAAAATCTCATCCCTACATGTACCAATCTTAACCTACTATTGTTCAATTATTGATATTTGATGTCTTTTTTATATCCATTAAACCAAGTGCATAGTTTGGGTTTTTAGTTTTTGTATCTTCTCCACTTTCCCTTGGGATATCAATTTGTTTGTACTTCCACTACCCATAATTTGACCTTGTATCATTTTCCTCTATATTTATATATACAAGCGTGAATACATTCCTTTTTGTATTGATTCATTCTCTTATTTATTGTATTTTAATAATAATATTTTAATCATGAGTGGCTCTTCTTGATCCATCTCTAATGAAATTTAGGTGAAGCTACACTTTCTTCATTACTTTATGCAACATGATTCCTTGCCTCAATAAGTCTCTGAATATTTTACACCTTTGGACAATCAAATGCCTTATGACTAGGTTATCCACATTTATAAAAAATTAATAAATCCTATACCTCTTCCTCTTCTATAATACCCTCTTTCAATAAATGAATTCCGTCTTCCCCTCATGCTCTAACAATAATTTTTGTTTTGAGAAGTGTTGAAGTCTCCCTCATTTACATGCTATCCTCTACCATTTCTAGGTTGTTCTCTTCCTCTAGAATTACTTTTTTATTTCCTTGCAAACTTCTCTTCTATCTTGAAAGAATTTCAATAGGCCTTGTCTTTTGATTTCCTTTTAATCATACTAAACTCATGTTGTATTAACACTTGCAATCCATTTAACTACCTTGATATTTTTTGTTCATCATCCTCTAAATATATGTCCTAAATATTGAGATTGTAAAATTCCTCCATATAATATATAACATTCATCTCAATTTTATTTTAAATTTTATAACATTCTATATTTAAATTTATTGATAATCATTGGTAGGAATTTGAACTTTGATTTTACTATCATTCAATCCCGTGTTTTGATCTTCCCTTTGCCTCTTCTTTGTCTCTTTATTTATGCTTGATCACATCACAAGGATGAATGACCTTAAATTTCATGATTTTTTCCCCTTATTTTAATCCTCTATTCATTCATAGTAAAAATCATTTTCTATTTATAAAATTTAGTTAATAAGTTCTTCTAGGCTTTGACATATTCCACCATAATATGGAGTATCAAATCTTTATTTACTACTTATCTTCGATATAGCCATAAAAAATATAGCATCTAGTTCATTCACTAAGTATTATGTTTTTAATTATTGGTCTTCAACATGTTCACTTACATATTCCACATGCACTCCTCTTTTTTTGTGTTGACTCTATTGCATCTAATATATTATAATTCCTCTCAATATATTTATTATATCTGCAACCCTAGGTGTTCTCTATATTCCTCTTTATGTCATGCATTATTCTCTTTCTCTCTATAGTTGTAGAATCTCACAAACAAACACACCCAATATATATTTTCTAGATCTTGTTCATTGCATAGCCTAGTAAGAATTCTTACTTTGATACCCCTTAATGTAGCATAAATTAAGCAATTTAATAAAAAATGAGAAAATATAGCAGTCTAAACCCAATCAATACACACATATTCCATACATAATAGCTCAATAAAACTTGTTTATAAGAGTACATAGTGATTTAGGGATTTTGGAGACTGTTCATGACTATTATCTTTTACATACAATAGATGTATTTTTTATGCATTTCTTCTTTATGTCCCTATTTCACTATGTTATTTTATTCTCATTTTCATTGCTTCACTATTTTCCTTCTTATAATCAAGGTCCCTCTTTCTTTTTTCACTTTACTTTGTCCTCATCAACCCATCTCATAGTCATTGCTATGATTAATAAAAACTTGGTATTCCTTTGCAGATCCTATTTTTAGCCCATAGAGAATCAACACATAGACTTAGAAATATTAATATTCCCTTCCAAATCTTCAGCAACTAATAAAGGAAGCATCTTTTCATGTAGTCATCAATCTATAACAAGTGTAAAATTATAATCCCATTTCAAATGACTAGGTATTTGCATAAAAACCCACATGGCCAAATGAAAGACACTAATTAAAAAATTATCAAACAAAACTAGTTCAGGAAAAGATAAATCAAATACCATGAATCCCAAATAAATGTGAAAAGTCATGGATGGCTATATATGATCTCACCCAAACAAAACAATGCCAAATCAAACTCCAAGAGTAAAAATTTGCATCAATATGTGAGAAAATAAATTTGTATATATTGACAACATTGTTGAAAATAAATAATAGTATCACATAATGACAACCCAAATTCCAATGATTTCAAGTTGGAAAAAGAAAAAGAAAATCCTTTTTTAATTATAAAGTTATATCTATATTAGTTTTAAAACTATCTTCTATATGTGATTTTTATTTTGAATAAGTAATAATATCATGTTATCTACTAAACCAATTGTTAACTTAATATTAACATCAAAAGAAACCCTTTACACATTGAGCTTGTTGGTAGATGGATAGTGCTCCCCTTGGGATTTCTGACATGGACTAATCGCCTCTCATGGATCTGTTAACTCTAGTGGTTGTATTGAGCATTAATATGTTGACCGTTTGGTGCAACGACAACCATGGAGCCAACAATTGGTATTAGAGCCAAAGGTGCCAGGTTTGAATCCCCTCAGGTAATGTTGAGAGGGAGTTTTTGGTAGATGGTCAATGCTCCCCTAGAGATTTGTGACATGGAGTAACCACCTCTCATGGATCTGTTAACTCTGGTGGTTGCATTGAGCATTAACAGGTCAACCTTTTGGTGCAATGACAACTATGGGGCCAACAAAACTTCCCATTGAAACCTCAAGAAATAATAAAATACCTCTAAGGAATCATGTTTTATATCACATTACTTTTGTAGCATCATACCCAACACTTTTAGTTTTCATACATAAAGATCTTGTTGTATTTCTTGAAACAACCATTTTATAAAAGTTTGATATGTAGTAGCTCATATAAATCAAATATTATATTGAAGATAATTGTTTTGAGTTTGTAGCAACTTGAAGAGGGTCTATATCATAGCTATAAATATTTTGAAATATATAAATAACTCACATCCTTCTTGTAGAAACTCCCTTGAAACAAGTAAATTGACATGAACACCAAATAAAAACACACAAAACTAAACTAAAAAATTGAAAACATAAACAACTACTATTTTTTGTGATATAGGGTTTCCCATGAACCTAGATACTCTTGCATTAGATTCATACAATGTCTATAAAATAATAAATGTTAAATATGCATTTCTAATATAAAATGCAAAAATACCAAGGATCCAATGCGAAGTACATGGAAATTATGCACTTCCAAAAAATAGGGACCCAAAAGGAGTTTGTACATGCGAGTTATGATCCTTTGAATTTTTTTAAATTTATAATCGAATGGAGAAGTCTCTAATAAAAATAAAATTTTATAAAATGAAAGCATCCAAATTGAAAACCATTTGCACTTTTACAAAGTACATGAAAATCTCACCATTAAATTTTTTTTGGAAATACTGTTGCATGAAAAATTCAAAGATGGTGAATTAGATGGTCAAAAATAAAAATAATAGCTAGCAATAATGGGCCAATTTATTTTTTATGGAATCTTAATTTAATGTATACTAGTAACATGGTAGAAAGAATCTCCCTTATCGAGGCCTTGATTTCAACGAGAACACAACCAAAAGCTATATTGTTAGAAAACATAATAGACGATTTAGATTACTACATATCATACAATTGTAAGGTACTATGTTAAAAATATTTACAATTAAATTGTTAAGGATTATAAATTTTATGAATGTTTTAGATTTTTGATTGATTAAGCAAGGAAAAGGCTGTGAACCTTACAGAAAAGTACAACAATATAGAGAACAACAACCAGTCAAAACAACAACAAAAGGAAGCTGACAAGACAAGCTTCCACAACCCCCCCAACAAAAAGCTTAACCAATTCCCTCATGATAAAAAATTTCAGCCCTATTAGAGATATCAAAAAAATACATACAGTTTGTATTCAGATCCCAACACTTAAACTTATAATACCATATAATACTTAAAGTAATGTCCATGCATAAACTAGAACTACTACAAAAATATAACTAAAAGTTTGATAGTCGAGGCACCAAAGGCCAACACCAATAATATTATTGCCAGGAGAATCACTAGAAAAAACCATAGAAGCACAACAAAAAGCAAAACAATGACCAAGGATTAAGCTTCCTCGATCAGACTCCAGGATTTTAGTAGGTCATCGAAAATGTCTTCCACTTTCTCTTTCGGCTCCATCTTTCCCAATAAGTCAACCATCTCATCCATAAAATTTCTCTTTTGCTACCTAATTTTTCCTTGACCTGAGACTATAGCCATGATAGCCTTTTTCATAACTGCATCCATGTAGCGCTCCAAAAATTAAAAGTAAAAACATTTTCAATCATTCAATCCGTTTCAAAAAGGTTTTCCAGTAATTAATATTATTCATAAAAACTTCCAAAATGAGCTCAATAAAAGAGAATTTAAATTGCATTTCATGTAATAACAATGTAATTCATCAAGATTATACAAAGCATAAGTACATCAATGAATTATCTCATATACATATTCAACCATACTCGGAAGAAATCAACAATTCCAATAGAAACATCTTTTCTATGCTAAGTCATAAAACTTTAATTTCCTCAAATCAATGTTACATTATATTCTTTCAAGCCATACTTCTATTTCAAAGTTTCATTAAAGAATGTCAAATACATATACATTTATAATGGGCTTCACAAGCCAATCCAGAATAATACACAAGTACATCAATAGCAAATGAAACTTGGAACCTCCAACTGTCGTGACCCCCTCGGTCTGCTTGCGAGCTGGGGCCAAGAGTGTGATTCAGGCGCCTTTTCCGCCCAACCACGAAGTCCATGACTTCCCCGGGTTCCTTCCTAACTCGAAGAAATCCCCGGCCCTACATAAAGGAGCCTAGCAACCCGAAACAGTAAAACAGG
Source organism: Sequoia sempervirens (assembly GCA_007258455.2). Taxonomy (NCBI): domain Eukaryota; kingdom Viridiplantae; phylum Streptophyta; class Pinopsida; order Cupressales; family Cupressaceae; genus Sequoia; species Sequoia sempervirens. The sequence goes on along the minus strand of VDFB02000017.1, from coordinate 100,004,249 downwards.
AGGGAACTCTCGATGCATGCCTGGTGCCTATATGCATTTCTAACATGAGAAAAACACATTTCTTGCAACAGGAGGTGGCAGAGACTCAAATACATATATGTTTCTAGGCTTTTAAAACAAATCCATCTATTTCAATGGTACAAGTGCTTGGCCAAGCATAAATAATACAAGAAAATGGTAGTTTAGAAAAGGTAATACTACCGTCTTTGTAAGTCCACCTTCGGCATCCTGTCCCGGAAGTTACCAAAAGTAAAGTATGAATAAATACAAACGCAGAAAGTTGTGCATTTTCTTACATGTTTCATGCATTCAATTGATTCTAAATGAACTTCAAATGAGAATTTCATAACATCCGTTGAAAGAAAAATTGTAAGTTCAGTAGAAAGATTTCATTTACTCTTTTGTAAGTAATTCCTTTCTGTTTTGGTAAAAGACTCTGTTTTTAACGAAGATCATGTATGACATAATACTATCAGTGTACTACTAGAGAAATTTAATTAATTCTTTTGTATGAGACAGTGTTTTCTGATTTCAGTATATACTTCTATTCTTTCCAAATTCAAGCTGACTGAAAGTGTAACTCTTAATTTGAATACAGGTTTCTGAATATTAGTAATATACAGAAACAGTGCAATTCTTTCGGAATACAGAGGTTTGAAAGATAAACTTGCATTCGAATTTTACATTGAATACCTTTACTCAGGAATGTACTTCTGTATGTAAATACATGTCAAAGTAATCAAGAAGATTTTCAGTTTACATGGTTTCTCAGTGATACTTTTGTTCTTGTTCTAGGTTTAACATTTCTGAGATATTTGTGTATTTTTAACAGAGATCATATCACTCTCTTAAAAGGGTTTTCCTGTTCAAACTTGCATTTTGGTATATATGCATGGATATATATATATATATATAGATATATATATATATATACATATACAGCTGAGTGTATATATATATATATGTATATATGTGTGTGTGTAAAAATTCATATACAGCTGAGTGTAAATTTTGAAGAAAGAAATACTAATTTTTATAACTGTTTATAAGTTCTCTGGCTGTGCACACAGAATATAAACATTTTTCAGGGTTTCCTTACTGGCGTTGAGCAACATAAGGGCGCAGGAAGCCCTTGCCCCTCCCATGGGGAGGGGGCGGGCTGTGAGGGGCTCGCACCCCTCCACAGGCCGCGGCCTGTGGAGGGCGCGAGCCTCCCCACAGATCCGCGTCCTTCCCATGGGGAGGACAAGGGATTAAATCCCTTTCCTTTTTCCTGTGTATAACAGTTTCATAACTCAAAAAAAAAAAAGACATTTAGAGACATTTTGCCCAGTAATATACTGCATTCATATTTATCCCAAAAGGCATTTCGAATTTATTTCAGATGACAATGTTTTATGCAAATTGTATGCATATATATATATATATATATATGTATTTATGCGCGGGAATACAGTTTCCTGTGCATATATATATATGTTTATGTAGGTTTCAAATATAATTGAGAGCAGTTTAATAATTTGCAGCTTTTTGCATCTGACTGTAACCCTAATCTGGAAGAAAAGATTGGGTATTCTTTCTATATTGCAGCAATGAGGAGTAAACTATTACCCAGAAATAAAAATTGGAAAAGATTTGTAATCATTTCATAGATTGAAGCCTTTCATTTCTTAAATTCTCTTACTGCAATTTTAATCTGATTGAAAAACAAGTATGGAAAAGAACCTGGCAATTTCTTCCAGTGCAGATGCCCAGTATTACTTTCCTGTCGCCTTCTTCCAGAGCTCTCGGATATGTCTCCATGCATGTTCTCTTTTCTTTCTTAAAGCTTTATTCCTCTTTTCGAGGATCATGCAGAGTATTTCCAGATGACAGATAAATTTCTCATGCAAATTCCCAAGATTGCCACATGCCAACAGCATTGTTGGTTTTAAGAAAAATTTCCAGAGCCCAAAGTTCTCTCGGGCTGTTCATTCCTCTTCATTTTGGAAAAATAATCATATGCAAACAGAGATATCTCCCCTTTATACAAACCAATTATTTCATTATATGCAAACATAATATTTTCATTTTATTATTTGTTTTTAATTTCCTATATTTTTTAAACTCAGATTTTCCTTTTTATTGCACAAAATAAATGGGATAAACTAAAATAAATTAAACCATATTCTTTTCACAATTTTTATGGTTAATTAAACTATATTTAAATTTTGCTATGCTATTGTTTTTATGTATATATATATTTTTCTTTTGTTTTAATCAATCACTTATTCAAACCACGTAATCAATTTCAAACAATCATATTGAAAACAGATATGACCTAATGCAACTACATGATTTTTAAGTGGTGTGTGCGCGATCGAGAGCTTCTCCTCTTTTACCCTGTCGGGAAGCTAACCTTCTTTTCCTCAATCACACTCTTGGCCTTCGATCACCTGCAACTCAAATGCACTCAGGCGTGCAAAAACGAAAGTGTATTAGTAACCAATATAGAAATATAAATTTAAGCAATAATTAAATCAACATTCCTATTTTGTATCATTTTAAAATAAAATGCACTCATAATTCTGAAAGAAAACAATTATTTTTCTACATTTCCACACACCAAAGCATTGTATTATATTATATTGCTCTAACACGTATCATAATTCATATATTAAATCCCACAAAGTCATGGTCAAACAGCATCAAAGTAAGTCATGGTCCAAATAGCATCAAAGTAAGTCATGGTCAAAATAGCATCAAGTATGAGACGTGATAACCACCTCAGAAAGACTCTTTACAACTGTTTCAAGAGTCTAGATTCTACTTTCCTTATCCTCCTCTTGCATCATCTTTTCTAGCCATTCTAATCTCTCCTCCATCCTCTTGATTTTAACATTATCAACTTCATCTATCTTCTCTTCCTCATGGCATTTTGTTTCCATTACTTCTTGATCATTTATTGCATTAAAATTTTCCTCCATCCCATCATTGTCCTTTTCAACCTCATGAATTTCTCTTGTTGCGACTCCCCTTCCACTTCGTCATTGTCATAACCCTCCTCTTCCTTTGACTTAGAATTTTCCTCCTCAACAGACTCTCCCCCTAAACTATCTAGGATTTCCTCCGTATAGGAATCCCTGTCTTCCTTCACCATCCTTTTTCCTTTACTTTCCTAGGAACTAGAAGCACATTTTTCCTCTGAATCCTTAGATGTTTTACTACTGCTTGACCCTTTAGAAGTAGCCATAGAAAGCTTTGTATACCTTCTACCAACCGGTGTTGAGCACTTAGGGTTCTCATTATCATTCAAAATTGTAATAGTGTTGGCTTCCTCACCCAATTCTCAGATAAGCAGCTTCCTTTTTTTATTCTCAATAGAACCGATGAAGGCAACACTCCTTTTTTTAGGAGTCATTTGTAGGAGATTAGCCCATAAAGGGTCTTCAAGGTTAGGCAACCTTTTAATGGGCTTTTTAGCAAGGGTATGAGGGTGACTCTCTATGAGTTTTATTTTCATTAGAGGTAGGTTTTTATATCAAATTGACGGGAATATTCTTTTGAGGAGACGTAGCCAACACATATTTGTAGATAGCTCTAATTAAGCCTTGGTATAATGACAGATTTTCCCCATGGGTAAGGCTTTGACTCAGGGAAGAGAATACAAAAAAAATGAAGATTTATCTTTTTGAGATGCTGAATATGGTTAAGGATAGGGAAGTGGTAACCATGCACAGACTAGAAATGACCCTCCAGGGTAAAATACTTCATGACAAAGAAACACACATTGTGGTATGGGGGAGGGAGTAAAACCCTAGAATAGCCATTTTGGAAACACTCAACCTTCTCCTTATCCTCAAAATAATTTAGAATATAGTCTTGGTATTTCTTGCTACTTACCTTTGCCACCTTCTTTCCTTCATAGGCCAAACCCATCGCCTTTGCAATAAGCTTTACATCCACCTTGAAATGGAGACCACCCATTTCGACTTTTCCATCCTTCTAGGCATTGGGGAACATGTAGCTCAGCTTCTCATTATACCCTTCCATGGATGCAAAATAAGGAGTGAAACTAGCTCTCTCGAACAAGCCCCATAGCTCCGTATTTTTCACAGTGAATCATACTAGCAGGGTTCCGTCCGCTTCCTTGGGCCGCCCATGTCTTTCACTTTCCAAAAGTTATTTTTTGAAAGGAGGAGAAACTCTTCACTGTGCTCTTCTTCATTCTCAACAATGACAACTGACAAGTCAAAAAAATTAGTATTAGTGGTGACCTTTTGGTTTTTCATTTAAGAAGAAAGCGACATTAAATTTTTGGTTGAATATTTGAAATTGAAACAACACTGATTATCACCTTTTCAAATCCCATCATAATTAAATATGACAGCTCCACCACCCTTCCTAGTGATAATTAATTTTATTTTATTCCCAATCTTACCGTCGTCACTTGCATGTGTCGATCTATCTTTTCCAAAATCATCCTTTAAATTTTTATCATTGTGGAAAGCGTTCATTATTTTCTCATTTAAATCCTTCCTTTCAAGGCATGAGCCATGCCAAATAGACTATCCTTTCCCTTTTATTCCTATTATTACTTTGGGATTTGGTGTACCTTTTTTCTCATGCCACTCCATCCATCTTGTCAACAAGCCTGAGTGCCACCAAGGATCCCCTATTACAGCTGGAACCCTAGGGATGCCACCCAACTTAATTATAACTACTCCCACCATCATTAATCCAAGCATCAAAATTATCTTTCATTTTTAATTTGTCCTAGGCCAAAAATTCTTTATTTGATTTGACAGGTTGGAAAAGTCCCATAATTTTAAAGCATCCTATCTTAGAGAAATGTTAGCCAAAGCATCCACAACTCTATTTCCTTGCCTAAGAGTATGAAGAATTTTATATTGTTGGAAGAACTGTAACATGTTTTTATAGTCATCCAAGAGATCCTTTATTTCCCAGGGTGCTTCAACATTGTTGTTAAGATCTAGTCAATAATAAGTTTGGAATCCCCTTCAACAATCACCTTTTTGTACCCATTATCTCTAAGGTAACCAATTCCAACCCAAACAACATACTCTTCAACAAAAAATTTCATTGTTGTTCCAAGACCTTTGTTGTATCCCACCACATAGATGTCACTTTCATCCCTAACCACTCCTTCAACTCCAACTTCTCCCAGATTCCCTTTTGAGTAGCCATCGAAGTTACATTTGACCCATCTAGGATCAGGGGGAATGCATACAGTGCTTTTTTCTATAATCTATTTTTCCCAATTCACATTATTTAGTCCATGGGAGATCGCCCACTATTGCTTTATTCTTAACTCCTGATAGGTAGGCCCTTTCTTAGCCTGGGTGTACATACAACTATCAACATTTTCTTGAATCTGTCTCCTTATAATCATACATAGCTCCTTACTACTCTTAGTTGTATCCCTAAAATCCTATTTTTTCTTTCTTTCCATAGACCCTAGACCAAAAATTAGGGAACTTGTCCTCATAAATCAAGAATTATATTATGGAAGTAGGGACTAAAGATCCATCCTTCAACAAACATTTTGAAAGAGGCAGGGAAAACCCAATCAATCTTAAGAGTCTTAAGAAAAAATGTCCATACCTCTTGAGCATAGGGGCATTGAAAGAACAAATGCATAATACTTTCTTCATCTTTATTGCATAGATAAAATATATTTACCAAATACGAACCCCTTTTCTTAAGGTTATCCATAGTCAAAATTTTACCATGTATAACTGTACACCAAAAATAGTTAATTTTTAGGATTAAGTTTTTTCTCCACACCTTGGTCCAGTTAAATTCTCCTCGATTGATAGGTTGCTAATCCATAACCTCATAGGCCGACTTCACAGGGAACCTTCCTGTAGCATTTTTGGTCCAGATCCATTCATCCTTCCTATTTCTTGAAAAGAGGTCTAGGATTCCAATTTGATTCTTCAGCAAGTCCAACACAACATCCCAATTTTGTTGTCTTCCACTCCTTAGAAAAACATTATTCAGATACTCTTTAAATTCAATTTATTTGGTCTCAGGCTGTCCTAGTCAAGGTAGCTAAAGAAATTTTTACCAATACCTCTTTTCAGTCTGATTTTTATTTGTTGGAGGTCTTCCATAACTGATAAAGGGGTATTGGTGGACTAAATATACTCCTAGAAATATGTGCTTAGCCCATTTCCAACCCTAACTTTTGCTCCTCTACGAATTTTTTTTCTAATTTTTAGAAAATTATTCCAAAAGACAGATCCGTAGGGTAGCTCCTTCTTCCTAAGGAAACAACTAGCTTCTTTATTATTTAAGTATTTGACCCTAATGATCTTTACCCAATATTTCCCCCCTTCCAATAGAAACCACCCCATTTAGCCACTAGGGATTTATTAATTTTTTTTAATCTGTGAATCCTCAGCCCTCCTCCCCTCTTTGGGCTGGTACACATAATTTCCTACCCAATGAGAGCCATTCTTTTCCTTTCTTCCACACCTAACCATAAGAATCTCCTTTATATTGATTCAAATTTTTCCACTATGTACGTAGGAATATTGAATATAGAGAGGTAAAAATAGGTATATTCTGAAGAGAATCCTTTAAGAGCTGAATCTTGCTAGCAAAACTTAGCATTTACCCTTCCAGCCAGCCAATTTATTTTGAATTTTCTCCACAATATAATACCAATAGTTGTTGTTAGGATTTTGAGAAATTAGAGATAGTCCCAAGTAAGTAGCAATAAAGTCCACCTCTTGACATCCAAGGATGTTTTTAACTTTTTCTTTCACATCTTGACTGGTATTAAAAAAGTAGATTTTGCTTTTTTGATAATTTATGAATTGGCACTAGAGTTTAGCATATTGATTAAGAATAACTTTCCATTGCTTCACTTCAACAATAGATGCTTCCCCCATAAGAATAGTATCATCAACAAATTGTTGATGTGAGGCAGGGGGTAAAGAGGAAGCATCATAGAATCCTTTTAAGGTTTTGTTAGCTAGCTATTTCTATATATTGCACCCCAAAGCTTCAACAACAATAACAAACAAGTAAGGTGATAATGGGTCCCCTTGTCTCAAACCCCTTCCTGAAGAGAAAAAACCTTGAGGAATCCCATTCACCAAGACAAAGTACTTCAGGGTAGTAACACAGGCTCCAATTAAACTTAGGAATTTGCCATTGAAGCCAAATTTTTTAAGAACAACAAAGAGGAAGTTCCAAGAAACCTGATCATATGCTTTAGAGATATCTAATTTCAGAACCATACCCTATTTTTTGTTGTGGCCCATAAAGTGCAACACCTCATGTGTAAAAAATGTTGCATCCAATATTTGTCTTCCTTGAACAAAACCCTTTTGATTAACAACAATCATTTTGTTCATGACTAATTTCAACCTGTTAACCATGATTTTAGAACAAATCTTATAAGTAGTGTTACACAAACTTATTGGTCTGAAGTCATTCATAGAAGCAACATCAGTAGATTTGGGAATTAAGGCGATAAGGGTAGTATTCATTTGATTTAGGAGCCTTCCAGATTTAAAGAAATCCCTCACTGCATTGAAGAGGTCTAGAGAGACAATGTCTCAATAGACCTGGAAGAAGCTTGGGGGAATCCATTCAGGCCTGGTGCTTTAAAAGTACTAAAAGAGAAGACAACCTCCTTCACTTTATCCATAGACACAACCTTAGATAAATCTTTTAAATCTCGATCCGTGATCACCTTAGGAATGACCATAAGAAATTTATCCAGTTCTAAGATATCAATTTCAGGCAATTCAGGAAGATTTGAAAAGGAAACAACCTCTCTATCTATGTCCTCTTCACACTCAAGTCTTGTCCCATTGGAGGTGGTTAGAAATATGATCCTATTTCTTCCTCTATGATTCAAATCAAATTGATGAAAAAACTTAGTATTTCTATCTCCTTCTCTTAACCATTGGATTCAAGATTTTTGTTTCTAGAAGATTTCTTCTTTTTTTGTTTATTTTATACCATTGTGCTCTCAACTCCCTCTCTTTGGTACAAATCTCCTCATCAACAATTTAAACCTCCATTAGGTCTTGGATCTCCTTAGTTTTCAGGTTTAAGTCTTTCTTAGTGGTAAAGATATTCCCAAGCGTGTAATTGTTCCTCCCTTAACTTTTTCTTTGACTCTTTTTATTTTTTGAGTTAGTCTAAATAGAGGAGTGCCATCATAAAGTAAATTCCACCACTTAATGAAATATTTCAAGTTTAGATGGAGAGACCACATTATTTCATACCTGAAGGGGTAAGGCCTCTTAGTCATTTTATCATCCCATTTCAAAAGGAGAGCACCATGATTAGATTATGCTCTTGGAGAAGCAGTAAGGGAGAGATTTTGCAATATTTTCCAATTAGAGATAAAAAATCTGTCCAGTTTAACTTGTATCAAGTGATTACCTTGTCTTTTGTTGGACCAAGTAAAGAGAGATCCAATTAGAGGAATATCCATTGACCCAACTAAGTCAAGGAACCTCAAAAGATCCATCATGCTATCAAAGAAATTAGTTTAAAAGCCTCCATTTTTTCTGATGGGTATAATGGGGAGTTAAAGTCTCCTCCTAGCATCCATAGCTCATCTTTACTATTAGTGATAATTCCTTCCAACATATTCCAAAGATCAAGCCTGTCTAATCTTGAATTGGGGCCATAAAGATTGACCATACTCCAGTTGATCAAGGTATCCCTATCTTCCAAACTGATTAAGAGACTATTTTTGTTTTGCACTTTTAATCTTCCAGTAAACCTAGAGGAATTCCAGGACGTAGCAATCCCTCCCAAAGCACCCTCTGCATCACTAACTTCAAAACCTGCACTAGGCCAAAGCCATTTTATCACTTTCTCGAAGCTCTCCTTTTTCATTTTCATTTCCTAGATCAAAAATATATTCGGTTTTACTTCAGCTAAACAAGACTTTAGCACATGTTGTTTATAGGAGCCATTAAGTTGGACCCTAATATTCCAAGATAGAATACACATTTTCACAAAAACAAAAAATTAGTATTGGGCCAATACTGCTTAGGGTGGGAGAAAAACTCCCTTCTTTTTTGTTTTATTCCTTGCCAAAGAATCAAGAGTCCTCTACTTACCAGCTACCACATCTCTTGATGTTTCTTTGTTTCTTGATTCTTTTAATTGCGGTCTACCCACTTTATTGTTTCTACCTACATTTGGATTTTTCTTTTTCCTTGATTTATTATTTATCCAATATTTCTCATTTTTGCCTTCTGGTGTGTTATCCCCCCCTAGATTTAGGTTTGTTATCAGGGCTTCAAAGGAAGGGGTCACTGGCATTTCCATTTGGGTAACAATCTCTCCTTCTTTTGGTAGCTCACCTTGTTGTTCTCCAACCTTTTGGTCTTTAGGTGAGGAGGTCACATAGTCCTGCAAACCTAAGCTTTGTTCAAGAATATTCTCCATTGAAGGTTTGGAGGGGAGCACATTAGCTGTTTCCCCCACAAACATCCCTTCTGAGTTCTCCTTTGGAGTTTCCTCTTTCTTGCCTATGTTATCCTCTTCTTGTGCTTGAGGAGGTGGAATGACCTTTTCTAAGAGCATCAAGTCTTTATTCGGTATTGGGGTTCTCTGCTCCTTTAATATATTAATAGGATCCACATTCTTCAGAGGAGAGTTATGTTTTGTTTCAATTTATGACATCTTTGATTCAAGAGGTGCCTTATTATAGGCATCTTGTAAATGCCCAAACTTATTGCACCCTTGGCAGAACACCATTGCTTTTTCATATTCTAATGGTTGAACCCATTATCCAAACTTTGAATTTAAAGTCACATAAGTGGGTAGAACTGTGTTAACTACCACATTTACACATATTATAGCATAAACCAGATGAGATTTTTGAAGAGTGACTTTGTCCACCATGACTAGGCTGCCGAAAGAATCAACAATCCCCTTAAAGACATTCTGGTGCTAGAATTCTAGTGGCAACCCAGGGAGTCTGACCCAGGTAGGGGCAACTCTCCCCAAATCCGTAGAGGCATCAAACCTTGGTTTCCACTCACATAAGGACAAGATATTCTTAAAGCTTCTATCAAAGGCCCACGTTCCACCCGTGAGAACCTTTATCATATCTTTAGAGATAACAAAGGTAAATAAAAAAGGACTTTAGGCATTGCACTAATAGAAACACTTCCATTGAGATTCCAAGTGTCAGTGGCCCATTTGCGTACCTGATCAATATTGGTTCTGCGAGAGAAAAAAATCCCAACCAAGGACAACTTCAAACCCTCAAAGGCATTGTTTAAGATTGCATTTGGGACGTCCACTTCGTCCCCCTCAATAGTACAAAATGTTGATAAGGATTCATGAGTTTCCTTGGTCAAAACCTTTTCTCCAACTAGCTTTTCCACATAAGATGCAGAGCTATCACCCGTGAGCAGAAAATCCTTACCCCTAGGAGAAGAAATATATTTTTTCAAACCCCCAGGCAATGAAACATGTGAAGTACCAATCATATTTTTAGTTCCTAGAAGGAGAAGTCACACCATTCTAGAAAGAAACATTATTCATGGGTGGGGGAGCCCTGATGGCCCCCCCTCTAGAATGATTCATCAAACTTCAAAAATTTGGAAAAGAAAAGCACGCGTAGTTGCAGAGCTCAAGTATTGATATGTATCCAAGTTAATTATTATTTTTTCCTTGTGTATGATGTTGATTTGGTTTAGTTTCTATTATTTTCTTTCATGTTAAATAATTCTAATAGATTAAGGGTTAATTGGATTAATGTGGATTTGAATGTTTGTGAGGGTTCTAAAGTTTTAAGATACAACTGGTTCACCCCCCTCTCAATTTTATGAATGTTATCTTATATAAAATTTATAAATATATTATAATTATATATGTTAGTATGGAAGGCTTAAATATTTGTAACATGCATTTTGACATATTAAAATACCTTAGACTTCATCTTGTTCTTGATTTAACAAAGTGTATGCAAAGATTATCATTATCTTTACAATTTTTTATTTATTTTTAATTACCTTAAAATTCTATTAGTAATATTTGACCTTCTTTAACTTAATAAGATATATCTTTTTCACCCAAAATTTAGGTGTATTTATTCTACCAAAATCACTCAAAATTAAAACTTGACATTTTATTTATAATTTTAAGTTTATATTTAATTCATAGATTGAAGATGTTTAAATATTTGTATATACTTTTCTTAATTGAACATACATCTTTACTTTTTAATTATTAAATCATTGAGAATTTGAATATATTTTTCTAAATTATAAAAATCTCTCACATTTACATGTGGTTTTGCTAATTGTATATTGATGAAATTAGTAGGTATTACAAATTAGATTTTATTTTAATAGTAATTCTTTTGTTGTCATTTATTTTCTAAATTGGAAGAGTTCTCAAAATCATGTGAAAGTTAATGATACTGACATAAATTGTTATTATATTAGTTCTATAAACAAATGTAGAGATGCAATGTCCATTTTTAATTGTTTAAGTGATTTTCTAATAATTTTTTCTATTACCAATAAAACTTTAGTCATAGTTGATGGTAATTGATCTTTCAAAAAATGCTTTCAAGAAATCCTATACTTAAATTTTTGTCTAAAAAAGTGAGAGGTTAAATTACTTGTACAAATTATTCTTCAAAATATTATTTTAAGAGTACTAATAATTAAAATCAATCGTTTGAAATTCAAATAATTTATAATTTTGCTTAGTGAAATCAACAATGAATTTGTAATAGAAAAGAAGGGATTGTATTTCAACCATTTTCATTAAATAACAAATAAAATGATGTCAACTTGTAACAATATGCTTTTGACCATAGTTTTGAGAGAATGAGCTTATTAATCAAGTTAGCTTGGTCCCCTATAAATCTATATAGCTGATATATGCATCAAGAGTCTTATCAATTGTATACATTTGCAAATTTTAATTGATTGATATTGAAAAAAATATAGGTTATTCAATCAAAAAAATCTTTTCCTTACCTACTTTATGTCACTATTGTCTTTTTAGTTGCTTTATTGACAATTTTATCACTTGACTATTGATTTTTATTACTTTATTGACAATTTTTATCACTTGACTATTGATTTGGGGTGAAGAAAATATTTATTTTAAGAGAAAATTTCTACATGAATGGTATGAAGGAGCTTCTTTAACCAAAAAAAAAAAAAAACTTGATTTTCAATTATTTAGATTTTCTAATATGACAAATATTTAATAATATTTGTGTGCATAAGAAATGAAGTGATTAGTAAATTATAATTTTAATAAAATAAAAGTCTTAAGTTCAAGTCATACAATAACTTTCATCATTCAAAAACTAGAAATTATGTACTCGATCTAATAGGCACATTATTCAATTTTTAAATAATAAAAACTGTCATAAATCTTAAAATTTCAACTTATTAATGATAGAGAACTTATACTCTTGAAATAGAGGTAACAAGTTAAAACCCTGCAGGGTAGGGTATGTACACCTAGTAGTTGAAGCACAATTAGATGCCTCTACATACTGAAAATACGAGGTAGTCCCATATACTACAAGTCATCTGTAGACCCAAAAACAGATCGTCCTATATCCTCGACCATAAAAAAATCTATTTCCATTTCCATTTCCAATCCCATAACCTCATTAACCACAACTATGTACAGATTACATCTGTACAAGACATGACAGAAACAATTAAAATATTAAAAACTAAGTACCCATTAAAGCACAGCTGTATCTTGAAACATTGCAAAGACAACCTAAAAACTATAAACTATTGGCAGAGATGTATGGCGTCACAGGCAGGGACAAAATCTTCTTACAGGTTGACAAAATAGACAAGCAGGCCAATTGCAAACGTCGTGCATGATAGAAATGAAGATTGCATGTACCACCTTGCATGTCTAAAAGAGATACATATAAAGATCGCATTGTACCACCTTGCATATAAAGATCCCAAGGAAACAGTACTGAATAGAACACGTTTTATACATTTCGACCTGTTCTTCCGTGCTCTTAAAAGTCGATCGATCCATTGAAAAAATCTGTGTCTTGATTCTTGAATTCACTGAAACGTCAGACTATCATTTCGTTCGGCTTTTTGCTTTTCGTTTCATATCAGAACACCTCTTCTCTTCTCCAAAGGCCATTTCACTCTTGCTTAGCATTAGTTAAGGTACAGAAATCCTCATGCCGTATCAGAGGATTATGCTGATGACATCATAAGGTAAATATTCCATATCTCTTTCGAATCCCCCCGAGAATTAGTCGGACGTCCGGTCTGTGCTGAACAGGCTTTCTCGTGAGAATCTGTCGGACCAGGCCGACCGCCATGTCTGTCAATACGATTATTCTTTCTTCTCTGTTCGCTACGTTTGTTTCAGAAAACTCGTTAAAGACTGCCATTCCTGTATTTTGGAGTTGGACATGGAAAATTATATGACGGTCCATAGGGACAAAAGCTGTGTCAAATCAATCAAAATATGTGTTCTAGGGCAAGTCAAAAGATACTCATGTAAAGTAGCATAAAATCAAGGGTAAGAATGGAAAATTACCTATTCTTTCTTATTTGGATTTTAATTTCACACTATTTTCTTCTTGATGATGGATCATTGAATGCGAGTCAATGATGCTGGATCATTGACTACTATCCGATCATTTAGTGCGATTCGATCACTCAGTGTGATCCGACACTGATTGAAAAGCATACACAATTTAATCTAAAAAATCGTTCTAATTAAGATATGAATTTTTCACCCTCATAATTTAAAAGAAAAAAATCTAGAATAAATGAATGATATGATTAAGATTAATTTTTTATTAAATAATATGTAAAAGGATTTTCTAAAAGAAGTAGTCAACAAACAAAGAGAAAGGTTTGGTTTATTTTTCCTATAGATTTGGGATTATGCAATTCATAGAGTGTTCTTATATTAGATTAATAAAGTTTTCATATTATAATATATTAAAAACATAGTTTTGGTTTGTTTTTCCTATAGATTTGGGATTATGCAATTCATAGTGTCCTAATAAATACTTTCAATAAATAATCTAGTTGTTTTTGTATTTTGGTTCTATGCTTGGTCATTTTTTTATGGAGTCATGATTGTTGTGCTCTCATGTCTTTTATCACTTATCTATTTTCTCTTTGGATTTGTTTATTTGGTGTTTTGTTTGAGTTGCTTTTGTTGTGCTTCTCCTATATAAGATACTCTATCTTGTTGCTTGTGTCTTTGACCTTTTTCTGTTATGCATTTTTTTATTATGTTTTTTACTATTATTACTTTCAAATTTTAATTTCATATATTCACCAAGTTATATTTTATGACACTTGTAATTTCTCTTCCACTTGAGGGGCATTCATGTACGACATCTTTATTTTATTTTTTGAAGAAGATACATAGATATTTATATTTTGAATGGAACTAAGGGTGCACAATATGCTTCCAAACACTAATATATGATAGGAGGTATGTGAAAAAAAAACCAATCATATACTTATAATGAAATAAATACAAAATTAATATCACTCTCCCATCCTCCACCATGTCACTAACAAAATGGTACTACAAATTAATATATGATAGGAGGTATGTGAAAAAAAAACCAATCATATACTTATAATGAAATAAATACAAAATTAATATCACTCTCCCATCCTCCACCATGTCACTAACAAAATGGTACTACAAATTAATATGTTTTATCCTCACATGAAAAGTTAGGTGCTTTTCTAGACATATCATTTTGATTATCACATAGAATTGTAATAGCTTGTAAAGTTGGCTCCACATCTCAACACAATCTTTTAATCTAATGTCTTACATAAAATAATGAGTAACTACCATGCACTTAGCTTTTATAGTGGGAAAGGTGACCACAACCTACTATTTATTCATTAGATTGTACCACAAAATATAATTAAAATATATTCATTAGAGGATCCCCTACAGTCAACATCTACAACCCTAGTTGAATCTATAGATTTATGAATAATAATTGAGCGCTAGTTACTTGTAGAATTACCATGATAATAAATGGAGCACTTGGGATTAACTTGAAAATATATAAAGATCCTCATCATTGAATCCCAACATACTTATCTAGGATTAGCTATGAATCTACTCAAGGCTCCCATTGCTTGGGCTATGTTTGGACTAGTACAAATCATAACATAGATTAAGCTCCCAATGAAACTAGAACAAGGTACTCAGTTTATATACTCCATCTCACTAGGAGAAGTCAAATATTTTTCTATTAATAATGATTGTCAAAATAGGGAATACATAGTGGTTTGTAAGCTATTATGTTTGACCTCTTCAACATTGAGTTCATACTTGCTTTAGCCCAAATAAAGATTTATTTTTTCTCCTTCTCTTCTAATCTCCATACCAAATATTAGCCTAGTAGCTCATACTTATTTTATCTTAAGCTATGTTAAAAGGAAAGAATTCAATTCACAAATCATATCCTTATAGTTACTAAAAATAACAGATCATCAAAATATAATGTAATAACAAGGAAAAAATCAT
The DNA here is from genome assembly GCA_007258455.2 of Sequoia sempervirens. Taxonomy (NCBI): domain Eukaryota; kingdom Viridiplantae; phylum Streptophyta; class Pinopsida; order Cupressales; family Cupressaceae; genus Sequoia; species Sequoia sempervirens. Next base: position 99,988,727 of record VDFB02000017.1, on the reverse strand, counting down.
TGTGCATATTATAATAGATTCAATGATCCAAATTAGATCCTAGAAATTCTAATCCCAACACAAAAGAATCAAAATTTTGGTACCACATCCTAGGTGATTATTTAAGTCTATACAAAGATTTTCTTAAAACTTACAAACCAAAATTTCCTTACCTTTTTCAATGTAGTACTCTAGATGTGTCATGTACAAATTTATTCTTCCAAATCACCATGAGGGAAATTTGTCTTCATATCTATTTGCTCAACTTCAAGGTCAATACATATTAAATAGATGTTGAGAACCAAATTGGTGCAAGCTTGACAATTAGAGATAGAATATCACAATAGCTTAAAAATTAGAGATAAAATATCATAATAATCAATTCCTTCAACCTAAGAATATGCCTTCACAATTAATCTAGCTTTATACTTCTCAACTTCACTATCAAAACCTATCTTTATTTTGAATGATTATTTACAACTAATAGATTTCCAACCTTTAGGTAAAGAAACTAAGCTCCATGTATGTTTTTTTCTTCAATATATCTATCTTCTCATCCATAGTAACTCTATAGAACATAGAATCATACATACTTGAAACCTCCTTTGTAGTTTTAGGCTCATCTAATTTAGTAAATTAAAGAAAAAAATCACTTCCAATTAGGAGGATTATACTTATCTTGATGATGTGCTAAGTGGACCTCCTTTAGAGTTGAGGTAGAGATTCTACTTCATCTTCATAACTCTTTGAACTATCTAAGATATTCTCCTCTTTAAGTCCTTATGGGATTATAACTCAACCTTCTCAATTTTTGGGATTAGTTGAACCGCAACTTATTTTTCATCCTTTTATTGCTACAACACTATAGAAGAAGATTTAACTTCTTTAAAGATAACACTTCTACTACATAATTTTTTACCATAGGATCCAAAATCTTGTACCATTTCACACTTAAACAATAGCTAATGATGATACATTTTATGACTTTGTTATCTAACTTAGATCACTACTCCCTAGGCACATGTGCATATGTCTTACAATAAAAGAATCAAAGATGTATCAATGAGGGATATTTTTCAAACCACACCTTTTGAAACAATGGAAATAGGGGGAAGAGAGGGTTTCTATCCTTGAAGAGATAGGGATCCTATTTCACTCAAGTTTCACTCAAGGAAACCCTAGAGATATCAATCCAAAGATGTAAAGGGGAAAGAGATCTTGCAATAGGGCTTGGGATGACTAATGAAATGAAAGACCTAATGTTTAAACCTAGTGTAATGCAAAACTTCACTAAATGACCTAAGAATGCATGTAAATCAGAACAGGAAGTTGAAAGATTAGAGGTGTGCACTTGGAAATCTGTAGAGTTTTGGATGAAGAGTTGAAATGTTGAAAACACTAAAATTAAGGCCTGTTGGGACTCATATGCTAGTATGGATGATTTAGTTCCAGATTAGGGTTTCTGGGTAGGAACAAATTTTTTCTAGAGATATGTCTGGAACTCCTGAAATCTACAAATATGATTGTACTAGGACTCATACGCTAGAAGTGGCATATCAGTATAGTCTAGATTTTTTGGAAAATTAGGACTTGAATATGCTCTTCACTCCCTGTAGTGTCTTCTCCAATTGGTTTCTAGATCTAAATGTGAAGCTTCTGCTTTGTAGATGTTCTCCAATGATCTTGTAAGTAAGGTGACAACTTGAATAAGTTTGCAACTTCAACAACTTCTTTTCGATATTTCTCCTTAGAAGGTCTTAAACCTAGATTTACAAATCATTCACTAAAGAGAGGGAAAAATGTTGTTTTGTTAGTGGAAAGGGGATTTCCTTGGTCAAACCCCATTTTGGTAATCAAACCTTGTAATGAAATCAAATGAGATAAAAGAATGATGAATGAACAAAATGCAATGTTGCAACTCACCAAACCCTAGCAATAAAGTGTTGCAAACATGTATGAAGTGGATCCAATGGATGTAGATCTTGACTCTTGCTTGAAAATATGATAGATCTTGAATTGAATGCTAGCTTGAATCATAAAATCCTACATCACAATTGTTAGCTGCAAAACAAACATGATGCATAATGACTTTGACATGATGCTTGATACTTGAATAATGCCCCAAAATACTTGATAACCTGCTCTTAAAGACTCTTGAATGCTCTTGTAATCACTTGAATGATATTGTGAACTCAAATTTTCTAAAATGCATGAATACTCAAGTTGCTAGGTGATCTCATGAATTCTTAGGTGAAAATACCATGTATTTATACTTGTTGATGCCAAATTTCCCAAAATTACAACACTACAAGCCAAAATCAGATCGATGAGGATAAAATCCCACCAAGAATTTGAATTAAATTTAATTTTGGGTCACACGGGACTCATACAATAGAAGTGGCATATGAGTCCCATTAGGCTTAACTATGGGATACGTTTTTCAAAAATGCTTAGATTCATGTGAAATCAAGATTGGGGCACCAAAACCTGGGTGGGACCCATACACCCAAGGTGGCATATGAGTCCTAGATCACTAAATCTGGGCCACACAACCTAAAAAAAATGAATTATGATTGGATTTTTGTTTATGTCGAGATTATCCTCAGAAGGGTGCATTAATTAAGGGTTGTGGATGCAAAATAAGGCCAATTAAGGCATAAATAAGCCTAATTAATTATGAAAACCATGGATTAGTGTGAAAGTTTGGTACAACACTTTACAACACCTTAAATAAGGTAAAATTAAGTCCATTTAGCTCACAAGGGCCCAATACCCAATGTGAATGTGTTAAACACATTACAACACTAAATCAAGGTAACATTATGCTCAATTTAACAAGGATGGCCCAAATAAGCAAGGAAAAGTAGAGGGATACTTTTCCATTGCCACATTTAGCCCCTACTTTAGTGAGAGGAGGAACTTGATTCAAACTCACACTAAAGTAGACAAACTTGCATCAAGAGGGGTCTGAGTGTACCAATGCTAGTTAGGCAGGATGAAAATGATCAAGAGTGGTTTGAGTGTACCAATGCTAGTTTGGTAGGATGATAATATTAAGAGGGATGATCAAGCCCCCAGGATCAAGATCCTATGGAAAACCAACATAAGCACAAAAGAATACACATGAAAATGATATAAGGAGCTATAATAAGGCACAAAAATACAATGCCAATCACAAAGAGAAAAGAAAAATAAAAGGGGTGGATCAAGCTTCAACCATTTTTCCATCGTGATGTGGATCAGATCTAGGCTATTTTTCCAAAAAATGCATGTTCACTCTAAGGAAACAAAACTCTATGCTATCCATTGGGTGAGTATCCAAAGAGGTGAGACACATACACACATGACCGATATGCGCTCTCACACACGCACACACAGGTGGCTATTGGAAATTCATGCCTTAGATTGGCTTCTTGTCCAACCAGACCAAAGCTATACCTCCTGATAAAGAAGACATGAGAGCTAAATTGGAAAGCCCTATGCCAAGTCATATGTTTCCAAATAAATCTATGTCATGAAAAAGGAAGGGGTTGTCCTCGAAATGAAACTCCACACATGAGGGATCTATGGATTTGGGGTCAGTATGTCTTTGCTACAATGTTGTTAGAGAGCTTGGAAATTTCATCATTCCCCAAATACTCATAGAACTAGAAGAATGACATGAAGAGAGTGAAAAAAATCTTTTGGGTCAACATGGAAGAGACATGAATATCTTGACCCCTTGCATCATCCCCAAAAGGAAAACACAAGACAAATGAAAAGATAAAGATTTTTTTTTTGGGTCAACATGGAAGAGACATGAATGTCTAAATGCCTTGCATCATCCCCAAAAGGAAAACACAAGACAAGTGAAAAGATAAAGAAAAAGCTTTTGGGTGAACATGGAAGAGACATGAATATCTCAACACCTTGCATCATCCCCAAAAGGAAAACACAAGACAAATGAAAAGATAAAGAAAAGGTAAAAGATTTATGACATAGAGAAGAATATAGGTACAAATAGAGGAATGCCACAAAGAGAGAGATACATCAAACAAAACAGCACTAGGGATCACGTTACACACATGCAATCACAAAAAAGAAAGAAATAATGTAAAAGACTAGTAAGGAACATGTGAGTCAACCTATTAGCAGGTCATCCACATCCCAATCGTGCACATCATATACAGAAGGTGGAAAACTAGCCAAAGGGACAATAGTAAGTGCCAAACTAGGGTCATTACCAAGTTCAACACTCTTCTTAGGAGAATTATCATTTAAGCTCATAGAAGAGGAAAAAAATGTGTTCAATTCATTATACACTTCTTCATCAATTTTAGCAATCTCTTCATCGCCATCTAAATTAATCACAATAGGAGGTCAAATGATAATGTCCAAAGAAGGGTTTAGCTCCTATTGAGGTTGCGCTATAGGATCTTTTTTTTTTGGGAAAGGGGGAGACTCATCATGTATTGCTTTAGTTAATTTTGGATCTTGATTTTCTTTGTTTGTTTCTTCATTTAACCTTTGAGCAAGGGCACGATGTCTATGCCTATGCTCTCTAGTATTTATGTTTCTTTTATTACAACTTTCAAGTTGTGTTTGTGTAGGAATGGGTTTATCAACCATAGGTTTCTTTTCCTCCCTAAGGGGAGGAATGAAAGGAACTGTGGAAGGTTGATCAACCAATTTCTCTTTAACTTTGTAAAATTGTTTTATCCTAGGAGGTGTGACGGGGTTATTTTCATTATTTCTTGGTCTCTTGTAGGAAATAGACAAAGAATCTATTTTAGGTGGGTCTTGGTTGTTTGGAATGTCTTTAGGTTCAATCACGGTTTCATCAAGTATGGTAGGTTTGATCATGGTTGAGGAATGTTTTGAAGGGATAGTTTTTCTATGCATTTTTCCTTGAAATTTTGGTAGGACTTGAAAAAGAAGTCTTCTCAAGGCTTAATAGGTTCCATAGGCTCAAGAAAAAATAAATCTAATAAAAAGTTTCCATGGGAAGACAAAGGGTTAAAGCCACTATGATGCATGACAAATATTTCATTGTAAAAGGGAAACTTTAAGCATTTATGCATGACCGACGGGATGACTTCCATGGAGCATAGCCATGGGTAACTAAGCTTAACATAGAATTGATCTGACATCGAGATTATGGAGAATGAGACATATAATGTTTTCCATCCTATTTGTAAATGTAAGGTGACACTATTGTATTTGACTACAAATTCTGATGAATGTTTGGTGACATATCGACAAAATATTGTCAACTTACCGACATAACACTGATTTAAATTTCATTGCTGGATTTTTGTCGCTTTAACGACCAATTTTTATACGTCGAAACCACGACCCAACATTGTCGGTCAGTGCCACAAAAATCTTGGCAGTGTCCGTCGCAAAATCAATTGTGACCAAACCCTACAGTTTTTTTAAAAAAAATATTCTTTCAAACATCTTCCCTCCCTAACATGGTTATATGTATGGGTTTTTTTCTTTGCATGAATAATTTGGCCAATGTAGCTTTCGGTATAAGTCACTTTGACAAGTATTTGTCTTTCCTTGTGTCCTTTATCAGTGTAGCTTATTCGATGTAATCCTATCCGAGAGACTTCATTCTATTGGGCCCAAAGTTATTCATTACTTCCGATGGTGATACTCCCACCAATGAATTCCATCGGCACAACTTTCACCGATGGTGCCTTATTTTATCAACTATGTCAGCGTAACTTGAGATATGTTCTCCTGACTAAATGTTATTAGTGTAAGATGTGTCATTGGGTGGTCCATTTTCTGTTGTTCTGATATCAATGTGTTCCTCCGATGAAATATATTGGTGTACCTCATGCCGAAACCCCGAGTGAGTCTATCTTTTACTTTCTTGAATAACCCATCGGTAGAACAAAAAGAATGTGTCCTCGATACGAGCCTTTTATCTTCATCAGAGTAGTATATGAGATTAGAATTGTCACTTGTTAGGCTTCTGATGGCCAATGAGTATTTTGTCGGGGAAACATTCATGAGTTGTGCTAATATGCATTTCCTGTGGTGCTACATTCTCTATTTGTTCCTTTAAATAATCAAAATATACAGCCCAATTTCTTCTGCCGATTGGTATGAATGCAATGTGCCTATGCCTATATTGTACAATGTTCTTCCTCGTTCACGTAAGCCATTCCTACAATGTTTTTATCAATGAAGCTTGCTAGTTGTTGTGCCGCTATATTGTATCATGCCAATATAAACATAAAACATGATCGAGGTGACATAGATATTGCTTGGCCGATATGTTATATCTCTTCAATTTTAAATGTGTGAAAAATGGGTCTTGGATACATATAGTGAGTAAATAGCTTATAAGAACAATGGTAGAAGACCCAACAATGAAGACTTGGGAAAAAATGACCATAGAAATTGCTGGATACGTCTCACATGACCTGCAATAATGCAAGTCCCAAAGCATATGGGCATAGTGTTGAAAACCCATACATGGAAACTAGGAACCCAAATTTGTGTCTTAAGGTTGTGAATCCCTACAAAAACTCTCATGAACCAATAAAAAAGTAAACAATTGTCTACTAATTTGAAAGGATTAATCATAAAATCGGTTTTAATAGTTGAGACAGGTGTGAATGAAAAAATGGAAGACCTATGGTAAAATTTCAAATATGTGAAGATCTCCTTGGAAAAAAATCTAATAGTCACCTTCTTTTCTCATAGTGGAACAAAGTAAAATATGTTCTTAACATTTTACAGGCAAAAGTTAGTGTAAAGAAAACATACAAGTATGTTGATGCCATCATTGAACTACACACCAAGCTCACAAATCAAAACAAGTATTGTTCCCGCAATGTATGAAGCCCACCTGATTACAATTGAGCTCAAATATAAATTAAATCCACAACTAATGATTTCCAAACAATACATTCTATTTTTGGTTAGTGATGTGTGTGAGAGAGTGAGAGAGTGAGTGTGTGTGTGTGAGAGAGAGAGAGAGAGAGAGAGAGAGAGAGAGAGAGAGAGAGAGAGAGAGAAGGTCACTTTTGTGATGGATCTCTAGAAAAATATGTGTGTGCTTTCTCATATGATATCTAGGCGAATAAAAATAACAGTTAAACCCAAACCAAAAACCAAACCAACAACATATAATACATAACTGTATTAATTCTATCCAATGAAATTATTTTATCATCAGTGCATGAAGCACATGACATGTGATTACTAGGAGCAATCCATCCACTCACTTATTCCATTGGCCACTAAATAAGAGAATCATCTATAAAATTGCTACCCAGATTGAAAGGTGCCCCTCATATGAATCAAATGGCATGTAAGCAACAAGAGATAATTATTGGGAGCAACTGTAGAATCAATAACCTACCAAACAATGGCATGACATCATCACTAACTACTCATCACATAGTTCAAATTTTGGATTATTTTAGCATTAACCACATAATTACAATATCTGTAAGTTTAATGATTTAATACCAGTTGTGTTACAGGGCTCTCTCCTAGACCCCTCATACCCAGACCTAGTTCGAACCATGTACCAGTCTCAAGCCAATTCTTGTGCTAAAATGGTTGGGCTCTTGTCTTTTGTTTCTGTGCTACATGAGTACATCCCAAGTTTGTCTAATCCAAACTCGTATATCCCCAGACACAGGATCAATTCGTGGATAGCTTCCCCTGCAAAAGTTGTCATCCAGGGTAACATATGAGATGTGTTATTTAAAAGTAAAATAAGTACAAAGGGTAACATATTGAAGCAAAGAGAACTAATGAAAATTGCATAAGCTTAAAAGTGCAGCATAATAAAATATTGAAAAGTGCATTACCTTATTGAGCTTCTCTTTGTTTCGAGAATAGTTTAATATTCTCTACTTAACAGGGCCAACCATGTGATACTGGAAACTCATTTGGCCCTTCCCCCCCTCCCCTCACATCACTCTCAATTCCCCATACCCAATCATATAACATTAAAGTTGGTGTAATTAAAAGTGTTGTACCTTGTCCTAGGTCATAATTACACCTTAGTTAAGTTTACTTAGGGACCACATAGGAGGTAGTTGGAGAATTTCCACTTTTGGTGGACTTATCATGTTATTACTTTATCACATCCACCTTTCATGGACACATCATGTGATTACCTCTCCACCTTTTATGGGTGATCCACCATTTGTGGTGATTATCACATTATCACTTTTCCACTTTAGGTGGAGTGATAGCTTTTCATACTTGTCTCATGTCATAATATTATGACACTTGTCATAATCTTATGCCCTTCTATGTACTCACCTTGGCTATATAACCAAGGGGTCTCCTATGTACTTTTGCACATTACATTCTATTTGTATCTTTGGTAGAATACAATTTATTCTTGTCATATTGTTTCTTTCTCTCTTATGCTTGTGCTTTCTATTAGGCTTCTAGATCTTGGGTGGCTACCTTCATAGCCAATTCTTACAATTAATCATTCATTCATCCATTAATAACATATAACATTCATCCATTAATAACATATAAAATTCATTCATTAACATATACCATTCATTCATTAACATATTCACATTCATTCATTAACATATAACATTCATTCTTTCAATTTTTACATATTATAAAAAATATGGTTGTCATAATATGATTACAATCACTTATTTTTTATTTCTTTTTGCAGCTAAAAAAAGAAGTGGAGTATCATTTTCTAAATCATCTAACCCCCCTTAAATTGTTCTACCCTCTACTCGTGATCTTAATGTATGCCTAGTCATGTACTCACGACGTGGAGGCCGCTGCAAGGGGGGTCTATTGCAATAACAAATAAATGTTAAATTGATATGTTTTATTATTATTGTTACAAGTATTTCATTAATTAAAAGAAAATTAGAGTGGTGCTCTTTACCTGAAGGGGCCACATCATGTTCCCGATCTTGTCTTATAGCCTCATGCTCAACATATTGAACACCTTCTAAATCCTTTGGAGTTGAAACACAGGGTTACATTAATTAATACACCAATTGCTATTAAATATGTTTAAAAGAACATTAGAGTGGTCCTCTTTACTTGATGGGGCCACATCATGTTCCCGATCTTATCTAGCTTGATCATGCTCAACATGTTGATCACGATCTACATGCTCTAAAGTTGAAACACGAAAGGTTACATTAATTAATACACCAATTGCAATTAAAGATGTTTAATTGTATTAATCCATATTGCATTTTGTATAGCACATGAATACATCCAGTACTAGGATGCACACCACGACCTTTGTCTGTAGGTTGTGCTCCACCCTCACCAGGTTGCATTCCAATGTCATGTGCAGTATTATCATTTCTTGCCTATTTAAAACAAATAGGCACATAATTATTTTATGGTGGAAATTAATATTGAATAGATTGCACAATTATTCAATTTTAAATAAACTTCATTGAGTTTATTTACCTTTGTTTCGGATGCAGTGGAGGCTTGTGTTTTCCCAGTCAAGAGTCTTAGGTGTTCAGCCATGGCTCCATAGCCTTGCTAGAACGAAATCTTCAGTTTCTCTTATGTGGGCACTTTGTTGAATTCAGAGCCCTACATTTTTGCATAATATCATGAATTTTGCTTCTATGGTGTAATAAAACCAAAATTGTCTGCAATTTATTATTTGGATGCAATATTTCATTTATTGATACTTACAATTTGTGCAACTAATTTCATATAACCACTAGAGCCAAGTTTGTGCTACCCATGTTTTTCTAGTCTTGCCTTTGTTTCCTTCGATGTGTTAGGAAGCCTATGAAAAGTTTGAAATACGTTAGATTATGTAAAAAGAAAGAGCAATCAGTATATAATTTCATTGTTCATAGTATCACATACCTTCCTTGGCCCAGTGGTGTCTTTCCTTTTTTCTTTTCAGCCTTCTCCTTTCCATCCGACACCAGGTCCTTCCACTCCCTCTCTGGAATCATAGAGGGACACTCGTACTTTTTGTTCTTCTCTAAATGTGACCTATATTGGTCCCTCACATACTTTAGATAGGTACCAACTTTCATAAGGACCTTGGTTCGGTTGAATGTGTTATTATCGAACAACACAACTAAATGGTTAATGAGCTCATCTTTTAAATCTTGATTTTGGGAATTCCACCATGTACGTATGGTGGGCCCGAAGATCTCCAATGTAATATCATTTAGATGTTTATAAAAAAACATCATTTCCTACAAAATGATCATGGGATCATTAGTCTAAAAAGAGTGATCAATAAGTAAATTTCAATTGGATTATATATAATAATAATTAAAACATTTTAAAGTACCTGGGACCTCTATCTTTATGGGAACAAAATCCTCGGTCACCACAAATGTGATCGACAATGTTCCCATACTAGTAATATGGGAAGATCCAGGAAATGCTGCTAAAACATCATCAGTACTAGTGGCCTCTGCATCCCCAGGTACATGTCTTGACACATGTTTTGGCATGTGTTTGCTGCCAGAGGGTGCACTACCTGATGGCTACATGCTATGTGTTACCAACATTTCAGTCGACAATATAGGAACAAATGATGGGGTCGGATGATGTGATGTATGCATAGGAAGATCAAGATTGACACTTGTACCAACCCCTACTCCCTGGGCAACACCTGGAGTACCCTGATCATGGCCAACAACATCATGAGGATGCAAAAAATCCTGTAAAAACAACACATATTTTAGTTCATGACATAAAAGAGTACAAAATATAAAACCATGAATGAAATTATGTTATAATTAAAGATCTCATGACAACTTACTTGAAATTTCCATGCTCTCTCAGTAAATATTTTAACCCTTTCTCTTATCTCATATGTTTGAGGCACTATGAATAAAAACTGAAGGATTTCTTCATTGCATTTTTTTTGGGTCTTCCTTATCATATCCAGAGGGTTTGTGGAATATGCAATGTCATCATCACATAATAGTGACTACAAGTCCCTATGGATGCTCTCCTATATTGTTGGTGCCTTTCCTCGATCATCCGACTACGACAAAAATATTGAAAACATTATCAAAATTAACCCAATAAACTTATGAGAAAAACATAATAATAAAACATTTTGATCGTATCTAATTTATACAATTACAATGAGGTAAACCTTTCAGGTAGAAGTGCTTGAAGATGCATCACGATCTATGCTCTAGGCCAAAGCCTTCCCCCTATGATCAATGTCCCACTATGACAAAAATTAAATATAAAAAAACATTACCGAAATGAAACAAATAGACTTATGAAAAAAACATAATAATAAAATGGTATATTGGAGTCATTAATTGGAGGTTGGGTAAAATGGTATATAGTACGTACCACCCCCATAGTAAATGTGTTTGTATCTATGCGATTCAAATTGTAATTGATTAGCAACTCTTCCCCTGTAGTTATTGATTTTATTGCACATATGAATACACAGTTTCCCTCACACGCCTCGAATATGCAATTGGGTTGCTTATTTGTTGACCTAGGTCATGTACTATTTATAAACCCTACAATATTCCATGATGCTTTTGGTCTTCCGTCAATGTACATAGCCACTCCTTTATTTTGATCCTTATCTTTTAGTTGTATATAATTTGCTGACAGTGCATACCTATGCATACTTCGTGTATATTGAACCAACTGCATCCAATCTTTGTAACTGTAATAGGTTTTGACATACTCCATCAATTTAGTAACTTTTTTGTAACAGATCTTTATGCCGTCCATGCAAAATAGGCCCAAACCATGTAATGATGATGGTGCTATGTGATATATCCTCTCGTTGACACAAAAATCAGTGTTTATTGGAGGAAGTTCCTTGGGCACCCATTGTTTCCGTAGATGTTTGTACCTCAAGGGAACATCGATGTTTCCTATGCTCTCATCATCATAAGAAAATGACCCCCCTTCAGCAGAAAAAATTCCATGCATTTACAAAATTTTCTTCTAATCTTTTGACCTCTAGTTGATCTCCCTCTTTTAGACCTACTACATGTCTCACTTTCCTCTTCTCTTCCTGAATTTCCCTCGCTCAAGGAAGACAGATCTGAAAAATACCTATTTGGTGGTACCTGCACTCATAAGGATGTTGGATGAAGTTCTTTCATGGTGATGTGATCCCAAGGTATGGGGTTGGAGGATTAAAAACCAAGGTTGTCACTACTAGTCAAATGCATGTGGAGGTAACAATAGTTGTGAATGTATCAATAAACCTTGTAAGGGTCTGATGATCAAAGATCACTTGGTAAGCATGGGAATGGTTTGTAGGGTCACCAACCTTGTGTTTTGAAGCCTTGGGTTTTGGGAACATCTAGAGGAGTCATTGTCTTGTTTCTTGGAGGTTGATTGGGTTAGTTGGTGGAAGGTTGCTATTACTTTTTGTACCTGTCTATGAATTTTTTTTGGACCACCTTCCTCGAAGAAAATAGTATCTCTGAGGTACTACTAGTGTCTGGTTAGTTAGTCTATGAATTTTTTTGGACCACCTTTGATGTGAAATAGCCCCTCATGCAATCATCCTTTCAGTCTATTTCTAAATGGACAGACCCCTTTCCTTTAATGATTAAGCTCCACAGGTTTCTACCCCTATGGTTTTTTGGGTCCCCCAAATAAAATAATAAAAGATGGGCCCTACTCAGAAGAACCCCAAAATGTATCAAAATTTCTTTCTTTCTTAAGAATCCAGTTAAAGAGGCTAATTGGGTCCCTCCCTATCCAACATTCCTTCACCATTTTCTAGACACCCACAACATCTTCGAACCATTTATATTCTTCTGGAACTTGAAAAAAAAAAGTCCACTTTCATTAGTGTTCTCTTTCAAGCTTTCCCTAGTGTTGGCATTTGTACTGTTCTTTTGGAGGTTTGGTTGAGTTAGTGAAATATTCAGAAGTTTTTAATGGCTCCTTGTCTTTTTTTCATCTCTTGTACTGGTGCAGGAGCACCTTGGCATAATTAGGCCTCTATGAAGCAATGTTTTAAAATTTGATTCACTGTTATTGTTCCTACTTTGTAAATCATGTTATTAGAGTCATGTTTCATATATTTGAGGTCATGTTGAGGTCATTTGGTGTTTATTAAGTCCAAAAGTGCAAAAATGAAACAATGTAAAAAGTTGTCAACTTAATCAAAAAGGCAATATTAAGAGATGAAGAGTCATTAGAGTTGGTTAGAGGCAGTTAGAAGGATAAAATTCAGTTGTTTTTACTTTAAAAAGGCTCTTGTATCTTTTAGAACTTTGAGGGTGGTTGAATAAAGAATAAGTTCAATAAAAACATCTAATTTTTAATCATTTTTCTTCAAAAACCTTGCATTTCCAGTCATTGTACGAAATTGTACGGCCTTGAAGGCATGGTAGAATGGTTGGATATGGTACTAATCTCAATCAAATTCTTGTTACATCAAAGTTCATGCATTTTTGTTAATATTTTTGTGAGTTATTGTGGATTTACTTCAGATTGCTAAAACCCTCAGTTAGGGTAAGCAGAAACAAAAATAATTATGTTTCTCCTTTATTAATTGGTGGAATCTTTTGGTTTCTTGTGAGATTATCCTACTATGAATTTTCTTTCATGTTTCAGTGGATTTAGGGAAAAATCATAAAGATAATATGCGAGGGAATGAAGTTTCTTGACTAAAAAACTGTGTGTATAGCCCGTGAACAAATTAATTATGAAGGTTAAGCCCTTAGGGTTTTGTGAAAATACTTTGTAAATGGAATTTGATGCTTTGAAGAGCATATACTAGTCAAACTAAACATTTCCCAAGCACTGGACAAGTGTACTTTGGTCAGGAGTTAGTAAAGCAACAAACCCTTATGCAAATCAGGCCTAATTAGGCTTAAATGTCTAAGACAAAAATATTTGAAGCTTGTGTTGTAAAAGTTTTGATATCCGTTTTGAATATGTTTTAGATCTACAAGGAGGGAATTGAAAAGTGTGGATAGACTTGTATAATAGTGCTTAGATTGTGAATGAAGCCCTGACAAATGGGTTGGCAGACCTACAAGTGTTGCAAACAGGGTATGAAGGAACCAGTGACAGTAAGAACTTTAAAGGCTTTTGATGATTAAGTGTGAGTTCTTGGTTGTTTTGGTTAAGAGATTACCAAGGTATAATTTGATCTAATTTTATATAAGGTTTGGTGTAAGCATGAAGTTAAAAAGTCCATTGCTTTGACTGATCTGTCTAATAATAGCCTTGTTTTGGAGACTAAAATGAAAGCACAATATATGATTTTGTTAAATTGTCAAGAATAAAGGATGGGAGATGGTTTAAATTTGTTTGAATTGAAATGGAATTGAAATTGTGTGGTCTATATTAGCCTAAATACTGTTTTGGGTTAGATTACTTTATGTTGAGTTGAAATTGTGAAGTTTAGGACAATCATAAAGAGAGTTAATGGTAAAATGAAAGGGCCGATTGGGTAATTGTTTGTTTTGATAAAGATGAAGTTGAATAAGGTGTTTGAAGGTTTGGTAATGGTTTGGAACTCTAAAGAAAAAGTTGAGTGTTTGTGTTGAGTTTTGTAAAGGGAAATATAGTTGAATAAGTGTGTCAAAAGAAGGAAAGTTCAAGATTGTTTGTGACTTGTCAAATGAGATTGTGTGAGTTTGTTTCCTTCTTCCGACTCTGCATCATGTACTTCTATACATTCTCAAGTATGGACAAGCACTAGGCATTTTTCATTGCACTCACAGACCATGTATTGTTTTCACTCCCTTTGATCATTTGTGGACCTCAATATGTAAATTTATTTCATCGAAGTTTAGAAATTTGAACCCTAGTGAACTTCATGTGTTGTTATGTGACAGGAATTCCTTTCAATCTTATAGTAGAAAAATATGCTAAGACAAATACAAAAACTGTAGTTCACAGGCCAAAAATGGCCACCCAACTGATTGAACATCTCAAAGCTTGGTTGTTCAAACTAACCAGACACCAGTACTAGGTAGTACTTGGGTTTGTCAATGGGACATTGGCTCGAATTGACCAAAATATAGCATGAAACACCTCGATGGGAACAAATAGAGTCTAAATCACTGTACTTGCAACAAGATTTCTCAATGTGGGAGAAAAATCACTTACATTGATTGTCCCTTGGTTGATTTTCCCTTTCTGAGTGCCCTCACCTCTCGCTCTAGCTTTCCTCCTACCAAATGGTTCCTAGTCTTCCTCCTCGACTCAATGGCCTTGAAACACTCATACAGTGAAGTCTCACGACTCTCCACTCAGGGGCTAGATGTAGTGGTTCTTAGTGCAACTCTCCAGTTAAGGTCTCGGTGCAGTATGCTATGTCATGCTCCTGCGCGTGGGGGGCCAAAATTCAAAATATATATTTTATATATATGCTATGTCAACATACAATTTATATACAAAATATATATGCTATGTCAACATATAGTTTATTTTATTTTCTACAAAATATAATTTTTGTATGGTGGCTTGCTGAGCTTATATAGTTGCTTTTCTCTTTCTTTATAATTTTTAATGATTTATTTCCTATGACA
Source organism: Sequoia sempervirens (assembly GCA_007258455.2). Classification (NCBI taxonomy): domain Eukaryota; kingdom Viridiplantae; phylum Streptophyta; class Pinopsida; order Cupressales; family Cupressaceae; genus Sequoia; species Sequoia sempervirens. The sequence goes on along the minus strand of VDFB02000017.1, from coordinate 99,973,263 downwards.
TGATTGAATATTATCTATGGTCCTAGTGATTGTTAAAAAGGCTTATGATATGTGATGTTTAATCATGATGGATGTCTAAGAATCAGTGATTGAAATTCTACTTGACTAAAGATTGAGCTATCTAATATTTTTTCATTTAAACATCATGGAAGAAATGCTTGCAATCAACATCTTATTAATGTAGCCTACAAGGTTTCTTTTCCTAGTTTTTTTGGTCCTATTCTTGTTATGACTTATTTTTTTACATTGGTCTATTACAGTAATGGCAAGCATATCTAGTGAATTGATTCTTTCAGTCTCTTTGATTCTTATCCTTGTGCATAATGATTTTTATTCTATCCTATGATTCATTGATTGTTGGTTTAAAACACTCATTAGAACTAAAATGGATATGAATTATGATGTGGGTGTGAGAAGGGATTGTTGAATATGAAGGAATGGTTTAGGAAAGTACTCCTTAATCCAAATGAGTCATTTTCTTGTCATGGAATGTGTCAAGAGACTTTAAAATTAATATATTCAATCTAGTTAATATTGACACATCTAAATCATGACAAAGGCACTTCGAAGATATGCTATGACATAAAGAAGATTGTTAAGGTGATGTCAAGTCTTGATCCATTAGGGTAGGAAAAAATTGATGCATTGGTACAAAAGGTTCCATTCAACTTGGAGGAAATGGATAATTACCTAAGGGGCTAATGTGAGATTGGACCAAGTTTATATTATGATACAAATAGCTTGGGAAAAGGGATGATGAAATGGTTAATTATGGGAAATTGTAGAGATAAATATAACACCAAGGGAAGAACACTAGAACTAATTTTATCACTATGGATTAATCCAAGACTCAAAATTCCACTAAGAGACATCCCTTACCTCTTAAATTAATTCCATAGGTGGGCTTATCCTCCAATATAGTTCCATTGGTTAGCTTATCAAGTGAACTTCAACTATAAGTAGGATTACCATACACTTTCATAAAATGCATGTGTGGTTTCAAAAGGTTTATATGTTCTCGTGAATTTGAAAGAAAAGCATTTTTTGATTTTTCCAATAGGTGTTAGGGGTTAATTTGACTTGGTTTTAGCATTAGAGTGCAAAACCTTGTGGTTTAGGTTCCATAAATAAAATATACTCATTTTTTTAGCTTCCTATTATCATCTTTATATTCAATGAGCTTTTTAAAGATCATCTAAATATTCATTGCTAATGAAAATGAAAAAAATGATGTGTAATAGATCCAAGGTGAGGCTCAAAGATCCTTGTATTTTGAAACCATTAACCAAAGAAATGCTAAGAACAATATATGAAAGAGATGAAGAATAAGGCAACTTGTATTATTAGGAAGGATGAGATGCCTTTATATAGCATGACCTCATGTTTGAGTCTCAAAACCCTCCCATATTGTCAACGCATGTGTCTAGGCTAACCATGTCAAGTTTCACTCCATACAAGCACAAATTGAAAAAAATTCAACATTGGCCCCATTCACATGTCACTATGTGGGGTCAACATGACGAAACACTAATTTTTTGGGAATGAAGTAACCAAAGATATGATTAAATAATATCTAATCATAAATAGTCATAGAGTAATTAGGATTTGATCATATGGAAATTTCTAGGAGAGCTACAATAGTTGTAACATCATGAATTAACAACATTAAAAAGTACATCATGAATTAATTATGTAATGGCATAAGAATTAAAAACATCACGAATTAATTATGTAACCATATAAGTCATATAATTCTATCAAGAAATCAATATCAAATAGATAATATAATTGCATAACTCATACATTTCAATGAAATTGATCTTCTTCTTCATCCAACTTAGTCTGTATCATCCAATCCAGATTCGACATTGTAAGGATTGGTCATATCATCATCATCGTCATTGATATCAGTTTCGATAATGTCATCATCCAAACGGATATCATCTTCATGAACATTAACTCCTACATCATCATGATCTAGTTCCTCTTCTTTGACATCTTTGTCAGGCACATCATCAACTAACTGTTGATCTTGATCATCATCTACATCATCTTCTAGTTCTTCGGTATCTTCTTCTTCCACCACATTATACTTTACTGGCCTTCCTCTTGGATCATGTCTAACAACAAATGACCAACCCGGTTTACCTGGAACCTCTGAGTAAAATACCTGCTCACATTGGCTTGGAAAAACATAGGGCTCATTTCTAGCTCGCTTGATCGACCTTGTATTAACCATGGTAAATCCATTATCATGTTCAATAATAGTTCTCTCTAGATCATTTTCATTCAATTGTAGCTTGTACCATTAGACAATGAACATAACTAATTCGAAGGACTTAAAGTCACACTCAAGTATATCATCCAAAATCCCATAGTATCGATTTTCTAAGACTTTTGGATGTATGTCACTTCTAGATGAAACATTAGTCACTTGGAAGACTACAGTTATCCCAGAATCACAAGTCTTCTTTGTGTCATCCAAATTTTTGATTCAAAATATATGACCATTGCACCACATAGCCTTGTGGTGTTTCACCCGCAATATGTCAAACATGTAAAAAAATTGCATTATTAGTTGATAAACATATTTATTCTTCACTGAATGTATCCAAAGGAAAAAAACTCAACATATATACATCAGTATAATTGAAAATAATTAAATAATATGGGTGATTAATATATTTATACGTACCTGTTTATCTCTTAAACCATATGCTAAATCAATTTCCCTTGGTGTAACATTGGAATCTCCATTACGATGAGCTTCTTTAACCAATGAAGCGACACCTTCCCATGTTAATGTGTGATCAGATTGTTGACATCGTTCAATCCATACCATCATCCAATCAAGATTGCTTGCGACATACAAATGTAGTGCATCCCAATCTCAACCAACTGTATAAAAAAAAAGAAATTCACAAAGGATGTATAATTAGTTAATTACCATGGTAGATGACCTTAATTTATAATTGATGTACCTGAAAACCTAACATCCCACTACCAATGATATTATTATCTTTCATTGTTGGATGAATTAAAATTACAGGAGTATGCACAAAGAATGAATTATGACCCTGAAGGGTACATACACTCTTGTAAGAAAAAGAAAAACCTTAGTAGATACACCCATGTTCCTATATCGGGGGAATTTGTGTTTAAGGACAAAGAAGACAAAGAAGCATAAGAGGTTATAGAAAATTTCATGGAGTTAGAGAAAAAAAAGAAAAGGTTGCAAGAAATGGATGATTCATCTGAAGAAGAATCTGCAAGAGAAAATGAAGCACAATCACAACAAAGAATGGTCTCTCAGATGATGAATGATGAATATGAAGAACTCCCTGACAAGGACTTACAAGTAGCCAAGGAATTGCGTGTAGATGAAGATGATAGGCTTAAAGCCTATGAATCCTTTATTTTTGATAATGAGTTTTTCAAGTGAAGATAATTTAAATATTTTTTATATAATTACAAAGGAAAGAGGTTGATGGAATCCATCCCAAATATTACCCCTGAAAATGAACAACAATTGATGAAAAGGTTGAAAGATGATATAGACAGTGAAGTGCAAAACATGACCCCTGAAAGGGGTAGACATTTGTTACTTGAAGTTGGTGTAATAGTATTTCCTAGTTGGGACCTCAGTGCATCTTTAATTTTTGATAGTTTTTTGCATAACAAGGAAGGAGAATACAAGTTAAACATAGAGGGTGTGAAGGAAATTTACATAGGGTCAAGATTCAATCTTGATGAAAATTTAATGTTGATATGGGCACTATACCCACCTCACAAAAGGAAAAATATCATCGATATTGAAAAAGCCTTTGGATACATGATGACCCTTAAAGTTGGGGAAATTGACCTTGTGGCTTCAACAGACATGGGCATAAGCATTTCCAAGTTCAACAAGGCACAAACAATACAGTTGATGAAAGAAAAAAATTATTACAAAATGAAAAGTGAAAAATCAGATTTGGAAATTACTGCCATGAAAGATGCTAGAATGAGGATCAACTCTGGAACTGATATCAAGTTGTAGAGTGAATATGAGCAGTTGTAAGAAGAACATCAACAACTAGTAGAAAAGATGAAGGACCTTCAGTTTGACACTATGGAAATGATGTTGCACAAGAGATTTACAAACCTGAAGATATGCCTTGATTTTTTGCATGTTCACAAAAAGTACTATGAAGCCATTCTTGAGCATGGGAGAGTGAAAAAAAAATTGGGTACTAAGAGACATGATATGCAACTACATGAGGGATCCAATGCCAATTCCATCTTGGCCATTAACACAATCATGAGAAAGCATGACAAACATGATGAAGACTTACACTAAAAAAAGAGAGGGTTTGATGATACTGTGAAGTTGGGATTGCCCAAATTATGTGATAAGAATGGGTTTCTAAAGGAATGAGATGATTGGATGATGAATGCAATAGGATACTTCAGGAAGCATTGGATATAGTCAAAGCAGAAGGGCTATTGTTGGATGGAGCATGCAAACATATGGAATTGATGATAAAACTCGAATATGAAGCCCAAAATGCAGTGCATGATGCAGATACCCATACCTTTGAGGAGTATAAAAAACATCTCTCAGTGGCTAAGTCAATGTTAGGAGAAGATTAAATTGTTTTATAAGTTTAATTAAGATCAACTATTTAATTATTTTCCAAAAGACAATCAGAAGAGACACCTTTGTTGGGTCTTCTTCCTATATATATGAAATTTGAATTGTAATATTTGATCATCAACACTTTTTAAGATTTTAATACTTTTTAGTAGTGAAAGACTTATTTTTTGGAGTAATACAATACCAATACTTTTCTATTTGTGTGTGGAAGATTCTTTCATTTGGACTAGTTCTCTATTGTTCCTTTTCAAGCAATTGAAGGCAATGTAAAATGTATCCTAATTAATCTCCATGACCATATTATAATTACCTCTCACTTTCCTCAATCTACCTTTCCCCATCAGGTACTCCCCTTCGAATTTGTTAATGTAGTTGGGATTCCAAATGCGATCTACATGGATCTTTGCTGAGAACTTAGGAAGATATTCAGTAATGTACACCATGGTCTAGTATACCATATATCCCTACACCAGAGAACCCTCAGGATGTGCTCTTTGTCTAACCAAATCCTTCAAAAATTTTAAGTGCCTCTCAACCATCCACATTGACCTTGCGTGTATAGGTCCACACAATTTAATCTCTTCAACTTGGTGTATGAGGTAGTGTTCTTATGCATTGAAAAATGTTGAAGGTAGACACTTTTGCATTTCACACATTAGACAATGAAATTTTCTCCTCCAATAATTTATATCTTCTTTATGGATTTCTTTAGATGACAACCATCTACAAGTGATTCAAGGCACAAATATATTAATGAGATTTAACAAAAATATACAATATATTACATAACAAGTAAAATAAATGGAAAATATAAAATCTATACAACGAATTGAACAAATATCACTACTTACCTCATGTATTTTCCAAGATCATATATAACTTGCTTGAAATTGTTGTCAAAGTTGTCTGGGAGAGATAGAGGTAGAACGTACTGCAACAATTATAAAATGATCTTTTCATTATTTTTCCAAAACTAGTAAACATAATACACTGAAAAGTACATGCAGTATACAAATATATATAAAATATACCAGAATAATTACCTTAATGAAGGTATTCCAATCAAGCATTTTCATCCCTAACCCAGATTCACCTTTCTTTGTTATGATATTGTTTATGTTCGCAGTAAATCTTGAGGGAATTCAAATTTTTCGTATGACTTCTTTTATAGCATTTCTTTACTACTTCGTTAATAACCAATGAAGGGTGCTTATATTAATTTGGTCTCTATCGCTATTTAATTGAATGACATTTTTCATTGCATGATTGGCTTCCTGAATGTCACTACAAATTTTGACAATTTTCTCTTTGTCATGCCCTCCATCCAATATTTTCCATAACGTTTATGTTATATTCTTTCTGACATGCATTGTATCAAACAAATGCACAATTTGTAGCTGCTCATAGTAGGGCAACCTACTAAATTGTCTGGGATAACTTTTCAGTCCCTGTAGAAGCCGACCATTAATGCTTTGACGACCTTCATGAAGCATATAAGTTAAACAAATTAAAAATGACAATCATTGTCAATTACAAAATGAGCAAACAAAACACAATATAAAAATATAAATTCCAAACATATCATATATGATAGATAAACAATTTGATCCGATGTATAATCTTGACGATAATTCTATTATATTCCAACTTCCATAGCGATGTGTCATTCTTCGTGGTTTTGATGTAGCCTCTTCTTTCCCATTGAAAAAATGTTTTTCAGTAGTTCAATACTTATGATTTCTATGGAGGAAGTGCTTGTACTCATCAAACACCTACTTTCCTAAACTTGTTGAACGACGAAATTTCATCTTTGGACCACAAACTAGACATGCAAATTTTCCCTTTGTTTGAAGACCTGCAAGATCATATATAATTGGATTAAATATGTCAATTTTTATAATTATATATAATGAATAGATTATTTAAAAAATATGCATGATATCTACTTCATAAAATTAAATATCATTAAAGTGTAGTCGAACGTTATAACATACCACAAAAATGTGTTAGCCTTGGGGCATCATGAATTATCCATACAAGCATTGCATGGAATTGAAATTGTCTTTGTCCTATTGGTCTAGAGACGTTATACACAGTGACGCCATTCCATAACTTTAGTAACTCGTTGATAAGCGGCTCAATATATAAATTCATATATTTAACTTGGTACTTACCTAGTTGAATGAACATAAACATTACATAATTATTATAACCATTTTATTGCAATAAATATAAATTAATGTACACGACTATTAAATGAAAAAAATATAAATCATTATGCAACAAATAAGAGAAATGAGATGCTACTATATTAAATAAAATTGATGTAAACAAATACTTGGAACAATCATCTCCAACATTATGTGCTCCCTCTTTATTGATATCCATAGAGGAATGTTATTGTTGATAAGAAAAACAGGCACATCGAGTAAATAGATCTTAGCTCTCCAAATGGATTGACACCGTTCGCTGCCAATGGAAGCTTGAGATTACGAGGTTCTTCTTTAAAGTGTGGCCATTTTTCCTCCATGTCCCTAAATGCAGAACCATCCATAGGAATTCAAAGAATGTCATCTCCACTTCTATTTCATGCATGGTAATCCATAAATTGTGCTAAGCTTTCACACCTAAATAATCATTGCATACGAGGTTGTTCTTTAAAGTGTGGCCATTTTTCCTCCACGTCCCTAAGTGCAGAACCATCCGCGGGCATTCAAAGAATGTCATCTCCACTTCTATTCCGTGCATGGTAATCCATAAATTGCGCTAAGCTCACACCTAAATAATCATTGCATATGTGGAATAATGGGAATATAACGAAGAACCTTGCGAGGCACCTTTTTTGTTAGTTGATCTGTTTGATATCTACTGATATGACTATAGACATAGAAAATATATAGATTGATATCGCACACTCGATCCTAATCTACTAACATCGCTTCATCTTGAATTATCCCTTTGTCTAACCATTTAATAGAATAGCCTTATTTGATTCAAGTCATCATAATTCCCTTTTTAATTAAATAAATCCCTCAATTTAATTAAATCATTGTTTCTGTGTAATTAGCTGGGTCATTTCATCTTCCTATCTTTATTTAATTAAATAATCCATATTATTTGATTAAATCTTTAAAGTTCATCTAATTAAATTAAATAAATCAAACATTTATCTAATTTAATCTAACATCACCCCCTTTGGTTAAGTGACTGAAAAATATTTATTTAACTAAGTCTAAATCATTCTCTTCTCATTTTGAGTTATTTAAATCCTAAAATCTAAGTCAAAATGGTTAAATCAACTAACATCATTTAAAATAATTAAATCATGATTAATGCTAATCCTAATCACTCAAATCCTCTAGCTTTTGCCACTTGCACAATAAATCAATTTATTTGATTTATTAATTCTCCTATTTCATTCAAAAAAGGCATCAATGGTTGGAATATTCCCCAAATTTGAAAAATCCCTCCAAAAGGGTTTGTACATCCAACAAAGCATTTAATATCTCTTACATGTCCTTTTTTTGAGCCATGTGGCATTAACTTCACCTTTCACCTCATCCTTCAAGCCATCTTTTGAATTTGAATCTCCCCCCTCTTTGCACATTCTCCAAAATGTGCTCATTCCTCAACCATTCACATGATGACATGTGACTTCTTCTCATTGGTTGAAGATTAGTCCCACATTCATCTCTTTTTCCTTTTCTCTCTTTACTTTCTTCTATAAATAGAGAGCTCATCCTTCATTTCTATCATCCACAATTTGAGTAAGCTTACTATACTCAAATACATCTTCAAAGAATTTGCAAGATTCATCAATTTATCAAATCCATAGCTAGGTTATGCAAGTTTTTCATCATGGAGCACACTTGAATCTTCAACAAAGTGGATCACCATCACCATTCACCATCAAAGCTTGCAAAGGAGTTGGGAAAGGGCCAATTTCCACATCAAATTGGCACCAACTCCCTCATAGGATCAAGAGTTTGCATTATTTGAATAGGATTTACACTCTTTTATTGCTTCTCATTGCATTTCCTATTTTGAATGATGTTAATGGATTTTATAAGGGAATCTATATTATAACTTGCATTTGATCTTATTAATATGTTCATTTGTCGTGTTCTTGCAGGTATAGGATATTGGTTCACAATGACATTCTGGGCATTTTGTTGCAAATTCATGTTGTTTATGATATATAATATGATCATTGGGACATGCATCTATTGCTTGATACTCCATTCCAATATCTTTCATAATGACAGATAAATCTTGGTATGAGCAAGGTAAAATATTTGATGGTTGTAACAAAAATTCACCTATCAATCTACAAAAAAAAAGTGTTAATATAAAGAATATTAATGGTACATATTAATCCTTTATTTACTAGTGATGAACTAACAACAAAAATAGATGAAAAAAGATGACATATATGACATACCTTAACATCCATGAGATTGCTATGTTGGATAAACCATTCATAACCTTCAAGTTCACTAGAAACAATACAACAGAGAGAAGAGTTGTTTGGGAGCCTTCATAAAGGGGCTCGTATGCCTTCTCAAGTATAGGTAAATCATGAACATCATCAAAGTCATCTTGATCATCATGATCAACTGCCACTAAATGTATCATGGATCATGTATTTGTACCATCATCTTCAACTGTGTTTTCTGGTGCATGATCATCTTCTTCCATAGGATCATTAACTTCATCTTCGATATTCACAGCTCCATGTTCATCCACATGCAAAACCACATTCTTGGGTCGTGATAATCCATATCATGTGCCCTAGGGAGCCCCACTTTTATAATAATGATCGACACAAATAAACCATGATCATGATCAGGTGATTTTTTTTATATATAAAAAATGTTAAAATGATATAAACATTTACAAATTCAATCAATATAAAGACATATAATGAACAACTTACCAATGGATGATAATCATGCCCCCCTTCAATGTGACCATGCTGCCTACAATGTTTCTTAGATGCTGTGATTAAAAGTCTTCTCTTCTTTAAGCCCTTGCAATAATTTCAAGGAAAATAACATTTCCCATCACCCTTTCTTTTCAATCTAGCCCACAATCTAGCAAGTGTCTCTTCATTTTGTTCTGCACTAATATTATCTAACATGATTTTTATTTACCAAGCTTGAATATTTAGATCTTCAAGAAATATCAAACTCACACTCCAATAATTTTTAATCATAGACAGGTAACAAAATCTAATAATTCTAATATTTTTCACCAAAAAATATTGGCCTATAACCTCCACAAACTGTCACAAGTATAACAAATTCACAAGCATAACAAATTCACAAGTATAGCAAAACACTGTGGCAAGTATAGATAAATTGTTGAACTCACTTTTATTTATTAAAAAACATTCATCGGAACCCCGACGAACACTAACCATATACCCATCGACCCACAAATTAAGGAGGCTAACCATATGTCAGCCCACAAATTGATGGAAGGGGATGGTTGACGTTAAGTGTATGTCAAAATAGCGACAAAAATCATGAAGCATCGCAATTTTGACAAATGTCGGACATTTTTTTTTTGTTTGAAAATTTCACATTAAATACACAGGTACCCAACGATACATCTAATTATACATCTTTCATCAGAAAGTTTTGTCATATTTTTTAGTCAAATGAATTAGTGTGATCGATCCCATCGTAAGGTGAGCAAAACCGTTATGCATCTTTATCCATGCTTTTAGTTTATCATATGTTTCTTGATAGAGCTCATGCACAAGTAAGAATTCCTCAGTGATCACATTCTCTCCATAGATGGGATTAATTAATATCCCATTAGGGGGCTTGTCATAGATATGGTCGGCTATGTAGAGAGGACCATCAGGTGCATTCCAAATAATATCCTTAGATGAGAAAGCAATGTACTGAGGCTTTTAGTTTGGACCTTACGAGGTTGAGTTTCAATCAACACAATCAAGCATTTTTTAATAGTGTCCATAGGAACTTTTTCAATAGTATCCATAGGACTTTGTTGAATGGTATCCATGTTCTCATCATTCGTGTCGACATTCATCACATCATTCTTTGTATTTTCACTAGCTTTGACAAATGAAATATTATGTTTTGGCACAAGGTTGGTGAATATTTACAAATTTTGGTCAGGAGGGGCAACAAACTTATTTCCTTGATCATTGACACCTGCAACTAAAAGCCGACTAGAATCAATGAGGTATTGCACAATATGTTTAAGATGCTTGCAATTTTTTGTATCATGTCCATTTTTTTAATGATAATGACAATAGGCATTCGATTTAAAGCTCAGAGGTAAAGGTTTATTAGGATTAGGAGTTTTAGTGGGAGGCAAGGTAATCATTTTTTGTTCTAAGAGTTGTGACATTATGTTATGAAGGGTATCGAGCAAGGATGTGAATTGCCTTTTAGATTCCCCATAGTTAAAGGGTATTGTTGCTTTAAAAATAGCTACTTGGGTATCAACATGTTGAGTTGTTTGTTGAGGGGGATTTAGTTGAACGAAACCTTTATTCTATTTTCTAAAAGGTTGATAATTGTTTTGATTTGTAGACTTGGACTTCTTAGTTCAGCTAGAGTCGTATTTTGCATCACAACTATTAACCGAGTTTTGATAATGATGAAGGGTAGTACATAAGTTCATGAAAGAGGGGAACTTCATCATGGTAAGCTTATCTTGTATCTTTGCAAATTATCTTTTAACATATTTTGAAGGTGGGGGTTAGGAACCTTTACATCGATTTGGGAATAAAGTGATTGATATAGTGTGAAATAAAGTTGATAATGTTTTCCTCTGATTTTTTCTTACATCTCATCAAATCGGCCAAGGTCATTTTAGGAGTCATATGCACTTGAAAATGGTTGATAAATGACTCAACAAGTTCATTGAATGAATGCATTGAGTTTTTTGGTAACAAAGAAAACCATTCTATGGCAGTATCCTTCAAAGATCTAGGGAAAAGTTTAGCCAAGAACTTATCCTCAAGAATAAAGTCACTACATAAGGTGGTATAAGTGGAAACATGGTTAGAAGGATCTCCTTTCCCTCCATATTTATCGAATCTAGGAACCTCTATACCTTGTGGCATCAACGTTTGCAATATCTCCAAGGATAAGGGACTGCTTTTGACATACTATGTAGGTAGGCCATTTTGATTTTGGTTGATAGTGGAAACTTGCTTTTGAAGGGATGAAACACTTTGAAAAAGTTGGTTTATGAGAGGGTCATTGTTTACATTTTGAGATGGAGGTGAATAAGGCAGAGGTGTGTATTTTTTCAAGGGACAAGTTAATGGAATTATTATGGGTGGTAAGGTGGTAGGAGATATGACGTGAGATGCCACAAAAGTACTAGGGAAGTTAGCGGAAAAACTCAAGGAAGAAATCACATTACTAGTTGGTTGCATTGTTGTTGTAACTTGAGGGTTGGTATAGGTGGGAATAGAGGAAATTTTTGTGGGAGGAAGAATTTGAATTCCTTCTTGGCTTGTGACATTATTCGGTGGTAAAGCACAACTAGTGGTTGAGGTAAGATGTTTCCAAAGATCTGAACTATATTATGCACAAGGTCAACTCCGTCTTCACTTTCAAGCATGTGATGAATGTTATCTACGGTAGGGATAACAATAGTTGGAATGTGCTCAGTACTTATTTGATTTTGTAAGTTTGCTAGGTCTTCATGGATTTGGATTATGTTTTCTTGCAGAATACTAGCAACCATTGTTTCAACACTTGTCACACTACTTGAAGGAAAGGAGTTGTTAAGGGTTTGGTCCATACCTAGTGGACTAGTGTCAACACTAGTAGTGAAAGAGCTAGATAACCCAAGATCCACAACGATTGTACTATCATGAGATGACATGAGTCTCGAAGTTTGTCTCACTATAGTATTAGCAATAGGACACCAAGTAGAAAAGCTCATACAAAGGATACTAAATGCAAGATGGATGTAAATGAAATTCAAATGAAATTAAGCTAAATGCAATGAAACAAAAACTCTGTAAAATTAAACAAAAAGTTATCAAAAGAAAATAGGGCCTCTAAAACATAGTTTTGAATTCTAGGAAATGTAGTTTAAAATCTACATTGGGACTAAATTTCCCAGAGGGGCGTATGAGTCCCAATGAGGGTTTTTTTCATAATTTTAAAATTTTTTTTAGTGATTTTTATGCTTTTTAGTTTGGATGATCTATAGACTAAATGCAAATGCAAATTTTAGATGATTTTCAATGATGCAAGATGCCAAAAATGTAACCTATATGCACTTTCACTAATGCAAGATTTTGAGACCCTAGATGCAAATTAACTAATATAAACCCTAATGCCAAGTTAATGAAAGCAAGATCTAGGATGATGATGCACTCCAAATTAGAATTAAGATGTTCTAAATGCAATTTCACCAAAATGAAACAACAAAAATAGGGGGAAGAGAGGGTTTCTATCCTTGAAGATATAGGGCTCCTCCTATTTCACTCAAGTTTCACTCAAGGAAACGTAGAGATATCAATCCAAAGATGTAAAAGGGAAAGAGATCTTGCAATAGGGTGTCCTATGGTCTAATTAGAAACTAAAGAGGGGTTTTCCACCAAGCTAGGGCTTGTAAAGACTAACGAAATTCAAGACCTAATTTTTAAACCTAGTGCAATGCAAAACTTCACTAAATGACCTAAGAATGCATGTAAATTAGAACATGAAGATAAGAGATCAGAGGTGTGCACCTAGAAATCTGTAGAGGTCTGGATGAAGACTTGAAATGTTGGAAACACTGAAATTAAGGCCTTTTGGGACTCATATGCCAGTCTAGGTGATTTAGTCCCATATTAGGGTTTCTAGGCAGGAACAAAAATCTAGCAGAGATATGTTTGGAACTCCTGAAATCTACAAATTTGACAGTACTGGGACTCATACACCAAAAGTGGCATATCAGTCCAGTCTTTATTTTTTTGAAAATCAAGACTTGAATATGCTCTTCAATCCCTACTCTATCTTCTCCACTTGGTTTCTAGATTTGAATGTGATGTTTCTTCTCTATAGATGTTCTTCAATGATCTTGTAAGTAAGGTAACAACTTGAATGACTACAACTTCAACAACTTCTTTTTGATCTTTCTCCTTAGAAGGTCTTCAATCTAGATATGCAAATCATACACTAAAGAGAGGGAAAAATGTTGTTTGATTAGTGGAAATGGGCTTTCCTTGGTTGAACCCCGTTTTGGTAATCAAACCTTGCAATGAAATTAAATGAGATAAAGGAATGATGAATGAATAAAATGCAATGTTGCAACTCACCAAACCCTAGCAATAAAGTGCTACAAACATGTATGAAGTGGATCCAATGGATGTAGATCTTGAATCTTGCTTGAATATGATAGATCTTGAATTGAAGGCTAGCTTGAATCATAAAATCTTACATCACAATTGTTAGCTCAAAAAAAACATGATGAATAATGACTTTGACATGATGCTTGGTACTTGAATAATGCCCCAAAACACTTGATAATCAACTCTTGAAGACTCTTGAATTCTCTTGTAATCACTTGAATGATCTTGTGAACTCAAATTTTCTAGAATGCATGAATACTCAAGTTTCTAGGTGATCTCATGAATGCTTAGGTGAAAATGAGTGAAATAATGTTGTATTCATACTTGTTTATGCCAAATTTCTTGAAATTAGAACACTACAAGCTGACTTCAAATATAGGAGGATAAAATCCCACCAAATTTTTTAATTAAATTTAATGTTGGGCCACACAAGGCTCATACACTATAAGTGGCATATGAGTCCCATTAGGCTTAAGTATGGGACATATTTTTCAAAAATGCTTAGATTCATGTGAAATCAGGATTAGGGCCTTGAAACCTAGGTGGGAATCATACACCCAAGGTGGTGAATGAGTCCCAGATCACTTTTAATCTAGGTCACATAACCTAGAAAGACATGAATTATGATTGGATGTTGGTTTATGTCGGGATTATCCTTAGAAAGATGCATTAGTTAAGGATTGTGGATGCAAAATAAGGCCAATTAAGGCATAAATAAGCCCAATTAATTATAAAAACCATAGATTAGTGTGAAAATGTGGTACAACACTTTACAACACCTTACATAAGGTACAATTAAGTCCATTTAGCTCACAAGGGCCCAAGACCCAATGTGAATGTGTTAAACACATTAAAACACTAAATCAAGACAACATTATGTTGAATTTAACAAGGAGGGCCCAAACATGCAAGGAAAAGTAGAGGGATACTTTTTCCATTGCCAAACCTTCATAAGTATCTTCCCAACAAGAGATAATTTAGGATCTACCTATTAACTAGGTAAAAATTCATAAAAATTACTTCTACCCAATTTTTTTAATGTCAAATCCACTAGGCATACTCCTAGTCCTCTCTATCAATATCCTATTCATTTTTCTTGCAACTCCATTCTTTAAGGGGTGTATGGATTTTCTTCATTTACCTTTATCTTATAATCCTTATAAAATTTGTTGAACAAAATTGGCCATCATTACCAATTTTCTCAAAATATTAATCTTATTACTAGTCTAATTTTCTACAAGAGCCTTAAACTCTTTAAAATAATTGAAGACTTCAAATTTAATTCTAAAGACATACGGATGCATTTCTAATATAGTCATCAATAAAAGATATGTAATATACAATTTTAGAAATAAAAGGAAAAATAATAGGACCAAACACATTAGAATAGATTAAGTCCAACACCCCAAAAGATTTTTTAAAATTAAAGTAAAACTAAGTGTGTTTCTACATATACACAATTCTCATAGTAATTAAATTTTAAGATTGTAACAATTTAATTCCATTGCGAGTATTTTATTTTTGTACAGAGTTTAGACCTTTCCCACCTATGTGGCCCATCCTTTGGTGGCATAACATTATCTTCTCAACTAGTTTCTTAGTCTCAAAATCATGATCACAGTTAGGTAGTTCAAAATATTAACCATAAAAAGTGGATGCAACACTCTATTTTCTATTGGTTTCAATGGTGAAGGTGTAGACTCTATAGGTCTCTTTACTATAGGAAAATAAGAGTTATTACATTGACTTGCCACAAAAGAAAACTGTATACACCTAAAAATGATCAAGATAATCTAAATTAATTAAATACGATTTATTTGATTAATTACCTTGATTTCCTCTACTATTAAATAAATAGAAATATTTATTTATAGTTCATTCTCCTATTCTTCAATTTTAATTAAATATACAACTTCAATAGTTTGTGTTATTTAATTATCACATCATTCAATCTTAATTAATTAAACAAGGTTAAATACTTTGTTGTTTAATTATCATATCCCTTCTATGTTTATTTAATAAACAAATTCTATAGTTTGTTTTATTAAATTATTTATTCTCTTTTACTAATTTGAATAAAATCATAAATTATTCAAATAAAGGCATAAAGGAAAAATTTCCTCTATTCACTCACCTACCAAATTAGATATCAAATATCCAATTTAATTCAACTGGTATTCATGGGAAAGCTATGGAGACAAATTTGTAGGAAATCCTCTCAATCTCATTCCTTTGATTCTTCCTATCATCTGGCCTGATGTTTTCATGGGGAGAAAGCATTCCCTTAATCAGCTCAAGGTTCTCCATCTCTCACCATTCAATTCTCCAAATTAAATCCAAGCCTTTGTTGTGCTGCCTTGTCACAATGTGCTGCCGTAAATCTATATATACAACCTTTCTTCATAGGAAAAAGGATCCAAAATCTCTAATATTTTGTGCAAACTTACTCTATAGGAATAGCAATCAAGCAATCAAGAAATCATAGAAATAGCATCTTAGCATCATAGCAATCATAGCATCTATAGAATCAATATCATGACTACATCATAGTTTTACTGTAGCTTCCATCCATCAGGTTTCATGTCAACATAGATTACAGTATCATCAATATCATTTAGAAATCACCATATGGAAGTAGATCATTTCATTTAGCATCACTCCATTCTCTAGATTGGCATTTTAACAGTCATAGTGCTTACCAAATCTGAGAGCCCTCTATGATTTAATAAATCTTTGGAGATAGGAAACAATGAGACCCTTTCAAGTTTTCTATACTTTAAATTAGTTAATTGCTATTAAATCTTGATATAATGTTTCATTAAGAAGTGTTTTTAGTTGTTTTACTTATTTACTTATTCCACACTTACAAAAACCACTCCCCCTCATTTCATAAACAAACTTAACTACAAAATCATGATTGTAAATAGACCATTCAATTTAAAATTTCACTACCAACACTCACTCAATTAAAAATTCTATTTGTCAATTGAATGTGACTCAAATTTACACAAATCTTCATGGGCACAAATTATTTTATTCCTCCAATTGAAATTTTACATGCAATTACAATTCTTAGTTCAAATCTATTCTCTTCACTTTATTGTTCCTCTACACACCCTCACTTTGAATCATTTAGATCAACCTCCTTCATTTAATATGTATTCATTTGTACATGCTAGTCTTGTTATTCCATATTGTATGGCATAGATCCTCCTCATTATCAAAATTTGCAAACTTTATCTCCCCTCCCAATCGGCCTTTCAAATTAATATTTTGTATTCCCTCTTTTGTTCGAGACTTTCCTTATTGTAGCCTCTCTTACCTAGACTCTTCACTCAACCTGCAATCTAATCAACTAATTTTTACCTCTTGCTGCCAGCTCTTATCAATATTTCTTTGTATTCATTTCAAATGTTACTTTTTTATCCTCTTATTTTAGTCACAACCTCTTCTTCTATACTCTGCATTATTTTTATTGCAATTTAATTTTAGAATGCCACATGACATGGCACACCCCCCTCTGCATCCTTCATTATCCTCAATCAGAGGATGTGCAAATCCTCTTCTTAACCCATGACTTCCCTCTTCCCCATGCAATCCCCAATCTGCCATCTTTTACATTTTTTAAATTTTAAGTTTTTAAAATGTCTCAACTTTGGTGTATCCCCTTCCATACTCCAAGATTCCTTTTCCACATAGCTTCTCTTTTAAATTTGCAATTTAACATATAATTGATCTCTCTTATTTCGACACCAATTTCTCTTTTAATAAAAAATTCCCCCCCTTTCTTTCCCAAGTCCGCAACCATCTCTTTCTTGCATATTCATTTTTTTTTGTCTTCTTAGATTTTCCTTTTGACATGGTGCCCCTCCAACTTCTCTTTCATAGCTGATCTTTGTATTTGTTTCATTTAGTTTTTAAAACTTTAAAATGGTCTTTTTCCTAGTGTTGGCTGCTTTCCTCATAGCTGACGACCCCTTAGCTTCTTTGAAATCTCTATTCTCCCCTTATTAGGACTCTTCATCTTCGGGTGCTCATAAAAATGTACTAAACGTAACTACATTTTTTGATCCTTCAGTATTCTGATGGTAACATTAAAATGTCAAATCAGAATTAAAATCATAACACAATATTTTGTCAATTGATGACAATAATATCAATCAAACTCCGTTAAATCAACCACAAACATTACATTTGAGTTGGACTTTGAAAGATGAAATCAAACTCTAAAATGCAGCATGAAACTAAAATCTGACCAAATAGAAGGAAACCAAACTGAGTTTTTTTTGGGTGATGCAAAGAGCTTGTTCGCTCGGGATGCTCCTACATCAGACACGTCGGGTAGAAAGATTGTAAGCATAGGCTCACATTGGTGGAGTTGAGTAGTCAAACTACTCTTCTAGGTTGCAATCAACTTATAGTGAACTCCATCATTGAATATTGTGCAGCAAGTTATTCCTTCTTCCTCTTTTTCCAACATCTCTTTGGAACACTCACCATCTTTCTCCAACAACACTACACCATCTTCATCCTTCCCCTCGTGGAATCATGCCCACCATGTGCAGTCTTCCTCCACCAAATAATCTATACTCTCCTCTCCTTCTTTGTGGGATCCAACCCACCTCCAAATGACCACCTCCACCAAGAATCACCCGCAACATCCTCTATAACTTCTATATGAAAATAATTATCCATACACCAATCTACATCTCAAAAGTTAGAAAAATTACACTCTACCTCTTCAATTTTTTTGTTGCAACTTCTACCCCACCATCATCTATTGCAACTTTTATTTCTTCACCCTTCATTGCAACATTCTTGCACTCCATTGATTCACCATCTCCAATCATTGCTACTGCACTTGCATCCTCTTTGCTGCTCACTTCTTCACTTTTCTTCATCTTCTTATCTTCTTTGTGTACATCTGTAGGGGTGACTCTCACATCTCTCTCCTTTTGTCTCAGGCTACAACACTCTTTTCCTCTACTTTTCTTTCCATTGTCCTTGTTCTTCTTCTCACTCCTCCTTACCAATATCCTCTCACCTTTTCCAATTTCTCTATCTTGGCCTAGATATTCCCCACTTCCTCATAAACTATTTGTCCCATCTTTTAAAAGAAAATTCTCCACTTCTTCCTTGTATCGTTCCCAAAACCAAATTCACATTGGTCTCCTCATGACCCATCCCATCTTCGTCTGCTGCAATCTTCCACAACTCACATCAATTTGTAGCTTCTCATCTCTCTCGCTACATAGGACTCCTACTTGCAACAACCCTCACATGATCTTCTTCTCTACCACTTTCACACTCTTCCCTACCCATAGGTCCTGGCATAAGCTACCTCACATTTGACAATCTGCTTATGCACTCAGAAACCCAAGCTTTGATACCTTTTGATGCAAAGAAAACCACTCCCTCTCGTTTCATAAACAAACTTAACTACAAAATCATGATTGCAAACAAACCATTCAATTTATAATTACCACCAACGCTCACTTAATTGACAATTCCATTTTTCAATTGAATGTGATTCAAATTTACATTTAAATATTCATGGGCACAATTATTTTATTCCTCCAATTAAAATTTTACATACAATTATGATTCTCAGTTCCAATCTATTCTTTGCACTTTATTTTTCCTCTACACACCCTCACTTTGAATCATTCAGATCAATCTCCTTCATTTAATCTATATTCATTTGTAAGATCTTCTTGGTATGTCATATTGTATGGCATAGCTCCTCTACATTATAAAAATATTCAAACTTTATCTCCCCTCCAAATCAACCTTTCAAATTAGCATTTTGTATTCCCTCTTTTGTTCGACTTTCCTTATTACAGCCTCTCTTACCTAGAATATTCACTCAACTTACAATCTAATCAACTGATTTTTACCTCTCATTGCTAGCTCTTATCAACATTTCTCTTTGTATTCATTTCAAATGTTATTTTTTATCCTCCTTTTCCAATCATATCCTCTTCTTCTATACTTTGTATTGCTTTTATTGCAATTTAATTTTAAGCCACATGACATGGCATGCCCCCTGCTCCATCGTTCGTTATCCTCAATCAAAGGATGTGAAATTCCTCTTCTTAACCCACATCTTCCCTCTTCCTCACACACCCCCCAAATTTTCCATCTTTTACATTTTTAAATTTTAATTTTTTAAAATGTCTCAATTTGGGTACAACCCCTTCCATACGCCAAGCTACCTTTTCCACACAACTGCTCTTTTCTATCTATGATTTAACATATAATTGATCTCCCATATTTCTATGCTAATTTCTCTTTTTATAAAAATGCTTCTCCCTTCTTCCCTAAGTTCACAACCATCTCTTTCTTGTATACTCATTTTTTTATCTTCTTAGATTTTCTTTTTGATATGACACCCCTCCGACTTCTCTTTAATAGTTGCACTTTATAGTTACATTTCATTTTATTTTTAAAACTTTAAAATGGTCTTTTTCTTGGCGCTGAGTGCTTTCCTCATAGCTCATGATCCCTTAGATTTTGTGTAGGATTTTTTATTATGCTTTGAAATTTCTATTCTTCCCTTATTAGGACCCTTCATCTCTGGGTGCTTATAAAAATGTATTAAACAAAAAAAGGTTTATCAATCCTTCGACATGATGATGGTAACATTAAAATTTTAGATCAAAATTAAAATCGTAACACAACATTTTGTCAATTTATGACAATAATGTTGATCAAAATCTATCAAATTGACCACCAAAATTGTATTTGAATTGGACTCTGAAAGCTGACCTCAAACTCCAAAATACAACATGAAACTAAAATCAGACCAAATGAAAGGAGACCAAACTAAGTTGTTTTTGGGTGATGCAGATAACTTGTTCACCCGGGATACTCCTACATCATGAACCGTGAGTGCATCTAGTTGAAATAGAGTGCCTATAGGGACACCATTAGGAATAACAATGTAGCTTCTCACCCTCTTACACCCTCTACTTGATAAATTAATATGCACACGTAAATCATTAACTTAGAAAAAATAGATTTCATGTCAAAGTAGGTATATTTAGTATACCATTGACCCACTTCACTCATTCACTAGGGAATCAAAATAGGATTTTATTACACCCAAGAATATTTAGATGAGAGTCATCTCCAAGGTACACCTTCCTACCAACATATTCTTCATATTTCAATTACTAACTCTAATGTGAGGCTATGTGGAAAGAGGTAGTATATTTTATCAACCACACACCATTTGATACATGTGTAGCCAAGGCCATGACAAATATATCACCATCATCTTAGGAGGACTTCTTACACTCACCATCAAAATCAATCTTCTTTTTATTTTCCATGTTGTCTCTTTTGAAATGGCCATATCTACTATAGTTATACTATTTTTTAACTTGGTCTTACCAGGAGATAGGATCTCCCATGAGATTTATATTTTAATGTGTCTTTCTTCTTTTGTTTATGTTTTTCTTCCACAAATAGGCAGGGCCTCAAAAAATTCAAAATTACTTCTTTACATCTCTTCAAAATGTAACCTTGCCACCACCTCTTCCATTTTCATCTTGGTGGTAGTATTTTTAATAGCTATAACAAGGTGATCCCATGAATCTAGAAAATAACATGTACAAAAATTATACACTGATCTTCCACCTCCATCTTCACTTGAATATATTGTAACTAGGTCATGATTAGATTGAAAGCATTTATATGTTCAACCACATAAACTCCGTCTTCCATCTTGAGGGTATACAACTTATTTCTCATGAAAATATTATTTATCAAATATTTAACTTAATATCTAACCTAAATTCTTTGATATATTTACTATGATAGTCATTTCATGCATATTTAATAATACTAAATTAGTCAAATAGAGTCTAGTTAAACACTGCTTTTCATTCTAACATGTTTCAATATTATTTTTTAATCATGGTAGGTTATTATTTGGAGATTGCAATTGATAAATATCTATCCATGAGAATATACTCCATATTACAATTCCAAATATCAAAGATTATGCTCAAGAATTCTCCATCATTTTCCTTTATTTCTTAAAATTAGATCATTTTGAACATAGGCTCCTACTCAATCAAATATTAGTATAACAAATTATTTTCCCTAATAGCAAGAACATGATAACAAGAATATGAGGTAATCAAGATCCAATATTGAATCATAAGAATATAGGAATTTGAATATGCTTCCTACACTATTTTATGAGTGTAGGTGTGTGCAAAAAATAAACCAATCATATAGTTACAAGGAAATAGACATAAAACCAATACACTAAAAGAAGTGATTTAGGTGGCAAAGATCCTCTTGAGATAAAAACCATATAATCCAAAGTAAATAAAAGTATTATTTAATAATCAAAGGTTACAATATAATTGTAGATTCTAATTCTTTACAATAGTTTCACCAACTAGATATTTAAAGTGATTTTGGCAACATAATAGTACCCAAAATAATCACTATCAAAAACTTCATCTCATGCACCCAATAAATCAGGGAAGTAATATATGTTATCATCAAATGGTAATAGGAAATCATAGCTAAAACCCCCTAAAATTTGTTACCCTATAAATCCTTAGATAAAACCCCAATTTCTAAATCTTGAGACGAGTCGATAACCTAAAATAACATATTCCTTTCACCTACCATAAGTTCATCACAATCCACTCACTAGATTAGGAACTATATTTTGACTATATTATCTCAATCCAAGGATACCTTATGACATGTCATAGCACACATCATATGTTGATCAACAAGTGTAATTCCATTTTATAACTCTTTTGTGTCATAGTTGTTACATTTTCAATGTAGGAGGCCCAAATATTTTAGGTCATAAGTTTTATTTTGGCAAGAAAAATGGATCTATTTTTTAAAATTTTAGAGCTCAAATAGGTCAACATTATAGGAATTAGGGAATTCCATACAACATAAAATATTTCTATGTTGGATAAGCCATTTTTTCTTTATTGTATACCCTAAATAAATTATTTTTTAATATTAACATTAGGACCAAGGTTGAGACATGTTTCCTAATATTAGGATCTGTATAGGAGGGAATTTGTACCCCTCTTGCAAATTCCCATTTTATACCCTCCACCTTAAAAAAATTGAATCCGACCAAGTAATTCCACATCCCCATTCCAAATTCCATCCAATTGGCACTTGTTTTTAGTGTCGGTGGGGGAATTTTTGTTGGGTATGTGTGCACAGTGTGTGGATGTTTGCATGACGCGCTGCCATCCTGATAGGATTCTTTCCTCTAGAATCTATAGAGGTGTTAGGTTCTCCATTGGTGATAAAACGTAATGCCCCTGTGCCTTCCTTCTAACCTTTGAATGACTCTTTCCCTCCCAAACCTTCTTCAAATGGCTATCTTTCTCATTCAATTGATCTTCTTGGCAATTCTTGAGCTTCTAAAAACTAATTTGATCCTCTTCACATTCTCCATTCTTGCAACTTCAAGCTACTTGTTGCACTACTTGCTTCATGATTCTAAAAATCACAACATTCTTCACATCTACCATAGAAGCTACAACTTGGTGTCTTGTGAGATTGCTTTCGATGTTGTTGCAACTACGTCGACTCTGCCATAGCTAGATGCACTTGTGTTTGTCTCTCATTGGCTTTGAGTTCCTTTGGTCGAGGGTGGTAACACTTTCATATTATTACTTGGTTGTTGGATTTGAGTAGCTTAGTGCCTCTTGTAGTGTTTAGTTTTATTTCCACTCCAACATTATTTTCTTTATCATATTTCTACATATCTATCTATCTAGCTGTTTGTGGAGGTGGAAACACCAAAGCAGAGGTTTCATTGTGGAAAACCCCTATACATCCCCAACATTTTTCCTCTCTTGGTTGTGTGTAGATATGCGTTCATGTGGAGCTTGCTAGTGAACTAGATCCTTCGTGAGTTCATTTTCACCACCTTTGTTTTTGTCACTTCTATATCATCTTTCTATTTATTTTTCTTATTCCTTTAGTTATCACCTTAGTTAGTACTTTAAACCTCAATCGCTAAGCTATTAGTAGGTTCCTCAGACTTCTCACAGTCCTTTTACACTTTCTATCAGTACGAATGCTAGTGCACCTGTGAGACACCAATGCGCTACATTGTCATCCCTATTTTACACTATTGTCCTCTAGTAGAGAGCTGTCCGAGGCATAGTTTGGATTCTGGGAATCTATTTGTTTAGTCCCACAAAAAATCTCAAGTTAGTAGAGTGACAAAAGCATTGAGAGTTCTCTTCATTCTCTATCCCTAGCACAAAATACTTGTCCAACTTGAGGTAGAATATGGAAGCCTTCCACTCTTGGCTCTTCGTGACTTGGAGCGTTGGTGTGGTTGGTCCCCCTCCTCTACAGGATCAAGGTTCTATCAACCTTGTAAATACTTTATCATTTATTATTCCAATATCCTTTCCAAGGTGTCTCCAGGCACCTAGGGTGTTATTGGTGTAAATTTTTTCCACCTATAGTTTGTAAATGTGTTCATAAGGGATGAAGTGTCCACTAAAAAATAAATTAATTATTTGCAACTAATATTAATTAAATCCCTATTTTGGGGTACTAGGAAATGAGTGTCCATTAGTGTTCATGAAAGTGATTCTTTGGTTTGGAGGGATAGTAATTTTGGGTACCATGTTTGACGACTCTTCTATTTTGAAGGAGAATCTAAGGAATAGGGTATGTGGCTTTTGCAAGAGTGATTTTGACACTCCTCTTGTTTTGTGAAAATATTTGTTGGTTTCTTTCTAATAAATCTATAAATTAGAGTCTTGCGATGAAGGTTTCATATTAAATTTTTATATTTCCAGAGGAGTTGTCAAGTTGAAGACTAAGGATGTGTTTTATATAATATTCTTATTTTAAAGATGATATATACTTGGCCTCTATTCTTGGTGGATTTTTTTGTGTAAGTGTTTTTCCATGTTAAATATGGGTTGTGATATTTTCATGCAACTTACTAATTTATTTCATATTTAACCTCCATATAGTATTCTACAAAAAGGTTGAATGGGTTTTAGGATTAAAACAACTTAAATTCATTTTTTTGTAACTTATTTTTATATCTCCATCTAGTAATTGTTTACCTTTCTTATTCACAACATTTAATATCAGAGCTTCACCATCTTTTGTTCCTATGAATGGAAAGGTTTTTTGGATTGAAATGAGAGATTTTGGTAATTTTTTTATGTAGATTTATGTGTGGAAGATATGATTGCATATATATCTTAATTATGTATTGAGAAGTTCAATGATACTAATCATGAGTTGTGGATTTTGAAGATGGGGGATCTTCTAGAAGAGAGAGATCAATGGATATTGACAACAAAGGAATCTAAGCCTAAAATTACTACCCAAGAATTGTGGGACAATATGGATAAGAAAGTACAAGGGGGACAATCTAAATTTGTCTTATTGAATTTTTTTGATTAAATATAACAAAAGAGCCCACTGCTTATGCCTTTCTTAAAGTTTCCTTCAAATAATCAAATTACTCTATCTTCATGAGCAAAGCTTAGAATTAATGAGAGATTGAGTGCCCTATTAATAGAATTGTTCATACATTGTAATCAGACTCATGGATTTTGTTAACATTTTTTATGTTATGTAATTGTAGATAGCCATGTTTGGAGGGTTAAAACCCCATTCTTTACCTTCTCTATGTGTAACGATATGCATGAGATTGGTTAGACTCAAAGGTCTTGTTGGTGTTTCCAGCTGATGGTCTAGTTTCTCCTAAAGGGTAGCTACTCCTTATGCTTAGAGACCCTAGGTTAGTGGCCAACGGATATGAGATGATTGGAAAGCTTCTCCTCTACACTTAGGCTCTGTAGGACCAAGGTGGGTATCCCTATAACATCATTCACATAGAAAAATATCATGCGAATAATTCCTTTGATAATAGATCATCATACTACAATGGTGGAAGGCCTTTGATGGGATAAATCATCTATGTACAAACTTCTATGTTTTCAATAACTATTAGTAGTATGGAAATAAACATAAAAGTAAATGCATGAAATTGAAAAGGTTTAGATTTGATTTTGAAATTGGATCCACCTCAGACTTAGGCTTATGGGCATAGAATGACTAGTGCCTTATCCACAAAGAGTTAAGAAATGAAGTAACACCCCTACAATAGACCAACCCCTGGCTTCAAATAGACTCTTACTACCTTGCAACAAGAAGCCAACAAAAGAACAATGCTATCAAACTTCTTTGAAATCCTTATTGTATCATCACAACCTTAACATATGAATTGAAAGAGATTACTCCACTCCTTGAATAGAAATTAACAAATCATACATTCATGATCAACAAATGTGATATGAGAATTAGAAACAGTCCTTGATTATATTGATTCAAAGGCACTGCCTACATAATGGAGATAATGATAGAACTGATACAAATATGAAGTGCAATGCAATGAGAATTTAGGTCATTTATTGTTATTACAAAGAAAACATTATAAAATCTCCTTTCTAGGTGTAGGAAAATAAAACTCTATACAAAATAAAGCAAAAGACTTACAAAATTATGAGAGAATGGAACCCAATTTTTTTTTAAAAAAACTGCCTTTAAAGTGTAGGCATAGCTGCAATTCGAATTCAAATTCCTAATCCTAACTCCAACTAGGGTTACAAGAAAAAGAACGCCAATCAGATTACAAACAACAAAATTGCTTCCAAATTAGAGCAACAACCTACCATAAAGGCCCTTGACACCTCAAGCACACCCCAATCTAACGGTATTCATGAATGCAAGTATGGGATGCCAAGAAATCCATGATTAGAATCAACAAAGACATACCCTGACAAATAATTTTACCGCTGCAACACTTCAAGGAATAAATGACACCACTCAATAATCAATTTGGCTTGGGAGAGGCGTATAATTTCAATCTGGAGCTATTTTGAGTCGATTTGGTAGTTGAAATACAGATATGCCATTACTGTCCTATGTTTACCTATGAAATGAGGCAGCTAGCCGTTAGCATTTAAACTCTAACCATTAGATGTGAGATGAAAAATGAAGATCAGACCTCCATTAGACTTTAAAGCATCATCATCAATTTCCTCCCTCAAATCTAGGTCGTTTGTCATGCATCGCGTATTTGACTTGAGCCCCTCAACACAGAATAACAATACACCAAAGAACAACATAACTATCATCGAAGGGACTATAACAAATTAGAGTGAATTACATTTGAGTCCCTTTGATGAAATGAAATCTACGATAAGCCTTCTATGATAAGCGATGCAAAGATTTTAATGATGACAATTTAGCACATGCACAAATGTTGTTCTTAAAGAAGGGGCCACTAGGTATAACGAAGAATGGGTACATTAATATTTTCAGCTTAGGAGTTTGTAAGACTAATTAGGCACAAAAGGTCAACATGAGTTTATAAAAAAAGTGCACGCTAGGTTCAGGGGTTCAGGGTTTAAGCACATAAGGGTTTTGGAAGCCCTATCCTAGAAGTTTTGAACCCTAAAAGACTTCAAAATTTAAAAAATGGCCATGGATTTTGCAAGTACCATTAGTGGCTCTAGTTGGGGATGTCTTCTTAACAAAGCAAAGTGAGAATTCAGATCTCTAGAGAAGCAGACCATGCCAACCATTAGGCAATGGAGTCATCCCAACTAAAAACCTCAATTGATAGCCCTAGGCCACCAAATGGAAAAGGGATGTCAACACTTACCCTTGTCAAAAACCAATTTGTTAAAGGAGCTGATCTCCTTCAACCAATAGTTGTTTTCGTCACACCATTGCAACACAATTAGCCTCTTTCCTACCAAAAAAAAAACTAGGTTACCCTTGAACAAGTGAGAAATTTCTCCATGTTTGACTAAATGATGTTACATGGTAACCACATCATATAGGCCACCTCACTTCCACCCATTGCATTTTTTTATTTTTTATTTGGTGAAAAATATTGAGAACACTAATCAACACCATATGAAACCATTGTATCTTCATATCTGTTGACCCCTTCACATGAATCAAGGCCAAAAGGAAATTCCTCCAATTCACATGGCAAAGGAAAATATGCCATCTCATCATGTTGACATGTAGAGGGAAACTCATCCTCAAACAAGTCAAACTAAGAACTTTGAAGCTCAGGCACACAAGGGACATGAGTAGCCAAAAAATTATGACCCTGTTCCTACTCATTAGAACTAAAAGCAGCATGCTTGGAGTCCTTAATGTTGATGTAGACCTCATCAACACATCCATTCAAATCATGAGACAATTTGGGTGAAGAGATATACTCTTCAAATTGTCTCTCTGCTTCAAACGCTTTGTAATTTGTTGAGGCATGTGTGTCACAAAAATTAGAATCATGACACACATCTGTGGAACTAACCTCAACAACACTACTCTGCCATGACAAATTTGAAGTCCACTACTCAAGAGGATGACTATGAGCTGTACCCCTTGAAAACAAGTTTTTATATGCATCCATATGATCCATACAATCATACTCCTTAGGTACAGACTCATCATAAATAATGTCTTTAGTTGCACTAACATTTATCTTTTCATTCTTATCTTCACATACAACTACATCCATGCCATCCTCATACAAAATTTCATTGACAACTGCAAAACCAAAACAAGTGATAAAATAAGGTGAGAAGTCAAACAAGGAAGAAACTTCTTGTTCCTTACTTATATCACTATCATATGCATGCCCATCACAATCTATAATCTGAATTGATTCATCCAATGAATCCCTGACACATACATCTTCTTCCTCCATACTATTGCAACAATTAGCATAGTCATATCCCACACTGTCAAACTAGAAATCACCATTAGATTTATCATTGCCGCTTTCTTCCAGTTGAAAATCATCACACATACTATCACATTCATCTGATATAGAGAGAAAACTCTCTACCTCTATTGTTTCAACATCTGTAGAAGGTATAACATCATATTTTTCTGTCACTTCATCATACCATACATTTTGGTTGATGTCATAACAACCCTCGTCTGCACACAATTCCTTTGTAGGCTACTCAAAAGTAGAATCTTCACCATAATAAGATGCATCACTATTATTTTCTATACCAACTAGACACCTAGAATAAGTACCATCACACATTTTAGATAGGAAGCAATATCCATGCCTCTTTATCAATTTATCAATCAATGAAGCCAACCATCTATCTCTCCAACTTTAGAAGACTTCCATCTTTGTGGCATTGTACTCATACTTGATTCAAGTCTTTCACAAAATAAATCAACACTTGCTGATTCATCTGACTTGTATGATTTTGGTATAGCCCACCAACATTCCATGAATTTATCATGAAAATTAGGGGGGGATTCATCCTCATATACTTCTATGTTCCATAATGCATCTAGAGGTGAGAAAGTTTCAACCTCCTGGATTCATATTTTTCTTCAACTTCCTGACTGTATAGAAAATTATTGTCAGACAAACATTCATTATTCACTTCACCAAACTGATCCATGAATATTTATTTAAACTCATGCCATGAACAAATAGAATGCAGGTAAAGATCACAAAACCTATCCCTAGGATAACTCTCTAAATTTCTTACAATTTTTTTATGAAAACATCTTCTATATGAATTTTCACCATTAAACAAGTGAAATCTTACAAATGTCTTGATGCCGATTCTTCTAAACCGCCTCTAAACTTAGGAAAATATTCCTTTATCTCTCTTGGAAGAAAGTGTGGATAACCAAGGATTTTACTGAAATCTAGAGGGTTATATATCTCTAAAGAAAAAGGTTTCCTTTAAGGATATGACTGTGGTTCAGTCATTGTAAAATAGCTCTAATAGAGGGGGAACCCATTTGATCATACATTTTTTGCAAAATAAATCTTAACCCTCTACAACTATCTATCTTAGATTATCCAACTTCTCTTTTCCCTTTTGAACTAGTACCTTAAAGCACTGAATAAGGGACAATATTTACCAGAACTTTGATGCAAACCTTCATACAAAATGTTGTAATAGGAAAATACCTAAAAACTGCTGCAACCAACTCTTCTGATGATGTGAATTTTTTTTTAGATTCGCCACCTCAAGTTGAAAGAGGAAATGATCTTCAAGCAACAAGAATCTCCTTCCAAGATCAATGTATTCTGAATTCTCTCCACCATTAGAGTACCGGACTTCAAGAACATAGTAGAAACATTACAACAATCTCCCTCTTCAAGTATGTAAGTCCTTGGATCATCTGACTAAAGAATTCAGATCATAAAATTTCTTGACTCTCACAAATGGATATATATCTATCTTCCTTAATGGAATCACCATTGTATGTGGCTCGTAGAGAGGTGGAGCATATTTTCAGTTGCTCACCTAGAGATTCTTACACTTATCCCTAATAGAGTTGCCAATGTGTTGGTGTTTCCAGCTGATGGTCTAGTTTCTCCTAAAGGGTAGCTACTCCTTATGTTTAGAGACCCTAGGTCAATGGCCAACGAATAGGAGATGATTAGCAAGCTTCTCCTCTGCACTTTAGGCTCTACAGGACCAAGGTGGGTATCCCTATAACATCATTCACATATAACACTATCATGCAAATAATGCCTTTGATAATAGATCATCATACTACAATGGTGGAAGGCCTTTGATGGGCTAACTCATCTATACAACCTTCTATGTTTTCAATAACTTTTGGTAGTATGGAAATAAACATAAAAGTAAATGCATGAAATTGAAAAGGTTTTGATTTGATTTTGAAATTGGATCCACCTCAGACTTAGGCTTATGGGCATACACTAACCAGTGCCTTATCCACACAGAGTCAAGAAATGAAGTAACACTCCTACAATAGACCAACCCCTGGCTTCTAATAGACTTATTGCCTTGCAGCAAGAAACCAACAAAAGAACAATCCTATCAAAATTCTTTGAAATCCTTATTGTATCATCACAACCTTAACATATGAATTGAGAGAGATCACTTTTCTCCTTGAAAAAAAACTAACAAATCAAACATTCATGATCAACAAATGTGATATGAGAATTAGAAAAAATCCTTGATTAAATTGATTCAAAGGAAATGCGTATAAAATGGAGAAAATGATAGAACTGATACAATTATTAAGTGCAATGCAATGAGAATTTAGGTTATCTATTCTTATTACAAAGAAAAAATTACATCTCCTTTCTAGGTATAGGAAAGGAAAACAATATACAAACTAAGGCAAAAGGCTTACAAAACTCTGAGAGAATGGAACCTAAACAAAAAATACAAAAAAATCCTTTATAGTGCAGGAATAATTGCAATTTGAATTCAAATTCCTAACCCTAACTCCAACTAGGGTTACAAGAAAAAGAACCTTGATCATATTACAAACAACAAAATTAACTCCAAATCTGAGCAACAACTAGCCATAAAGGCCCCTAACACTTCAATCACACTCCAATATGATGACATTCATGAATGCAGGTATGGGCTCCCAGGAAATCCGTGATCAAAATTAGGAAAGATATACCCTGAAAAATAATTTTACCTCTGCAACACTTCAAGGAATAAATGGTGTCGCTGAACAATCAATTTGGCTTGGGAGAAGTGTAGAATTTCAATTTGGAGCCATTTTGAGTCAATTTGGTAGCTGAAATGTAGATACCCCATTACTATTCTATGTTTACCCACAAAATGAGGTAGCTAGCCGTTAGCATTTGAACTTTGACCATCGAATGTGAGATGAATAGCCAAGATTATACCTCTAATAGACTTTAATACATCACCGTAGATTTTCACCCTCAAATCTGGGCCATTTGTGGCACATCGCACATTTGACTTTAGCCCCTCAACATGGAAATAACGATGCACCAAAGAACAAAATAACCATAATTGAAGGGACTACAAAAAATTAGAGTGAATTACATTTGAGTCCCTCCGATGAAATGAAATATACCGCCTGTCACCCCCATCAATACTTTTGATCAATTTCTCATTGTGCATCATGGAAACCACTCCACCGCCTTGCTTCACAAAAAAAATGTGAAGCAAGGGTGTGATATAACCTCAGCCATCAGATGTTCTTCGTTTGATCACAACCCTTCATCATTCATCATGAAAATGGTTTGGTCAAGAAAAATAACTTCAACGATGCAAAGGAAGTTAGTGATATGAAGGGAAATAGGAGCCATCACCCATCGCAAGAATGAAATGAAAGGAAAAATACTTGTAGTGATATGTGATGCATAGGAGATGAACTCATCGCTCATTGTGGAAATATAAAGATACGTGACAAGCCTTCAATGATAAGCGATGCAAAGATTTTAATGACGACAATTTAGCACATGCACAAATATTGTTCTTAAAGAAGGGGCCACCTAAGTATGATGAAGAATGGATACATTAATATTTTCAACTTAGAACCTAAGGCTAATTAGGCTCAAAAGGTCAACATGAGTTTATAACAAAAGTGCATGCTAGGTTTAGGGGTTTAGGATTTAAGCACATAAAGGTTTCGGAAGCACTCTCCTGCAAGTTAGAATCTTAAAAGACTTCAAAATTTCAAAAATGTCCATGGATTTTGCAAGTACCACTAGGTCTGTGTTCAGGCTCTAGCTTGTATGTTATTTTATTTTCAATCTTGAGAACATCAACATGTTCTTTGTGAAGGAAAACACCATCTATAGTGTTGACCACCCATGATACCAGTTGAACAATATCTACATTCATAGCAACATGCATATACCCTGTTTCATGGGGCCGGATGGTATGGACCATTTGAGCATGAATCTCGGCTTAGAATGATCCATATCATTCTACCCCATATATAGAAAATGGGTGGATTAAATCACCAATGTAGTTGTAGGTTGAGGGATGATATACGTCGTCCTAATCAAATATTAGTGTGGGATAAATATTATCAACTCGGTGTAACATATGTACTAATTGAGGTTGGCCTTGTAACATATAGATGTGTATTGGGGATTAATCACTATGTCATTTTGTTACTTCTGTCTTGTCGAATGATCAAGCATCATTTAGATAACATAATGGAATGATACTATTGTTCCAGGTTGACCATCTTTTGTAAATGTTTTATAAACGATAATGCATACATGTCATATTGATATGTCACCAAAAAAATATCAGCCATTATAGGCCGAGGGTATATGGAACCCTCACGGCTTATGAATAAATCTTCCTTACTCCTTCAATGGGAATGTATATATATATGCATGCTTAGTCGACCATGTGTAGGAATCATACAGATTCAAATAGTTATATACACTCTATTTCTTTTTAAATGATAAACCAGTGCCTCGGATACGAGGTCGACAGTACCATTGAAACATTATGTGAAGGGTATAAGTCAATGGCACGAAAAAATGCTAATCGATCCCAGTATTCTCATTAAACATATATGTGTGTTTTTAAGATGTATAGATTGTAGAACATTATAATGTTCTAAATTAAATTTAGAGAATATATGATCAATTAGTTAACCATTGAACTAGTTGGTTATCTAGAATAGATTGAATATAGTAAAATATTATGCCTTTATTAAGCAATTCAAACTAATGATTGACAATAATTAATATTGGTTCTCATAATGCTTCTGAAATTGATTTTATCTATTAAAAGTAAATGACTTGGTATCATTTTAGTTGGAACTCTGTTACTTGCTAAAATCTCGAACCATTGTATAGATATTCAATGTTTTATTATTGAAAGATAGTGGATAAGACTAGAACTTGCATATATGAAGAAATCAATGTATTTGTGATCTGGAAATTTGCATGTTGAATGAATTATATTTTATTATTATTCTTAAAGAATGTATACACATATACAACTGTGAATAATATGCATATATGTGCACATACATAAACTCATCATTTATGCATGTTCACATACATGCGGTATACCTTCTTATTTCATCTTTATTTACTCATTTGACTATGTTTGTTTAATTCATTTGGAAAGGAAAGAACTATAGAAATGAAACAATGTTGAAGTGCAAATATGAATCTTAAGGAAAGATAGTTATATGATGAATGGTTGGATGGATATAGCAGAACTAAATGGACTACTTGCTTAATGGAATGATACAAAAGTACTAGATAGATTGTAGCACACTGATGAATGATGCTATTAGATGGTCTAGAAGGGAGGGATACCTCGTTTGTTATGAAAAGCTACCTTTTAGGAATGGGTTCCAAAGAGTGCAGATTTTCTTTTCCAAATCTAATTTAAGTTGTATTTATGCAACATGAGCTTGGCCAAGCTTTGCAATCATTATTTGGAACAAATTGTTTATTTATTTATCCTCTCTTTGTCTCCTTTATTTTTATTTTTTACCTAACATGGAACTTGCATGCTCTAACAGTAGATAAAAATTCATGTAGTTAGGAACACACATATTCCACCTTGCAAGCTATATCTCTTACTAAGTGTTCCATGCAGGGTTAGGTATTCTTCGATGGACAAAAGAATTTCGGGGAAGCATTGTTTCATGGTTGGGTGGAAAACCACCTGAACCATGATCTTGTCCACCAATGGAGGCATAGTTGTCGAAGAGGAATTACAATGGAATTCTATCTTATTTGATGTACTTGTATCATTGATGTAATTATTGTATTGACTATGTGGCGATTTAGTGCCAAGTCAAACTATGTATATTGGCTATTGACATTTGGAAATGAATATATACAAATTCTTTTTTTTATTATGGACATGTGAAATTGCTATGTTGGAAAATAGCTATGAAATTTATGTCTTAAATTTATATTCATAATTTCAAATTATTAATTTTATTTTGGAAATATTAATTGGGCATGTTACATTTTTTAATTCTCTATAGCAAGGGTGAAAATCCCTATCAATTTATGCATGACACGTTGATCTTGAATGATATCTTCAAACCTCTCAACTTAAACAATTTATAGTCCTTACAATCACAACTTAAACAATGTGTAGTCCTTAGAAGCTCATCATCTATTAGATATGTGAAGAAATAGCTTTCAAATCCAATATTTATTTTATTATAATTCAAATTAAGAATTAAATCTATGATGTATAAGATTAAATAAAAATATTTTCTATGCCTTTTGAAATTCAAAAACATTCATTAGATAGAAGGTATAATTTTTAAAATAGTAATAAATTAATTATGCACATCATCAATATTAAAACTAAATACTTAAATCTTTTTTTAATTATTATTTTTTTATATTCATTTATCAATCTAATTGTAGACTTAAATTAATTATGCCTAATTATATACTTTTATTTATTAACCAAATAATTATAAGAAATAATTTAACTCATTACATTAATTCAAAAGTATTTAATTAAATATAAAATTACAATAAGATAAATGCAAGAAGATGAGTCCACAAAATATGAAGTTTTTACCTTGAAAAAATCTGAAATCAGTTTTTTAGAAAACATAATCCTGTTCTAAAACTATACATTACATAAAAATGGAAAGTATTCCAGATTCATATAAAATTATATTATCCTTTATTAAATAAAAATAAAAATTAACCATATGTTTTCTACTTGATAATAATTATTCCACATAACTTTGGGCATACTTTTTTATCTCCCAAACCCCTTAACCATTGTTTATTTTTCTTTGAAAAGTAACTTGCTAAAACTTTTCGTACGTAGGTTTGTACACGTGGCACCCATCTATATAGGGAAGTTAGTTATACTTTTTTATTATCATTATTTAGGTAAAAAGTTTGACTTTGATCATCAACATCTTAATGTATTTTTTAAAAAATTTTGGTCATTAGCTATTATAAATTTAAGAAGTTAAAAAAAAAGAGGTTGAGTATATAAACACAAATGATAAAATAGTATAGAAGGATTTTTTAACAATAACATGGTTAAAAATAGTTCAAAGGACAACATATTTAGGCAATTTATCTTTTTATCTTTTTAATTTTCTATTATTTATTTAAATAATATTTTTTTGTGTTTTTCAATTTTTTTTTCTTTGAATAAATCATATAAAGAAATTACGTTATTGGTTTGAATATCATAGTATTTTATAATAAATTATTTATCTATCTCAACTAATCTAGTTATACAAAGGACACATACCCTCTCGGGTAACGGGTTTGAACCCCTCGCTTGCATTGGGGGTAGGGGGAGGGGGTTGTTGCAAGGTTTGTGCCATTGGTATCCTTGTGTTGTGCAACACAATGCTCGGGTTCGTGACATGGCTTATCCGCCTCTCGTAGATTCATTAACTCTCGTGGTTGTGTTGGACATTAACAGGGTGATCTTTTGGTGCAATGACAATTGTTTGTGCAACACTCTCCTTCCATTATTCTTTTAGCCTCTACCTTAAGATATCTATGTTTATTGGCTTGAATGCCATAGTAAACTTCACATTTCATAATAAATTATTTCGAGCTATCCCTACTAATCCATCTATACAAAAGACACATACCCTCTCCTCTCATTATTCTTTTAGCATCTTCCATTTACACATTCAACGCAATCAATGACGTGAATTAGTTTCCAATTAGACTATGGCATATTTGCTCTCCAAATAATGTTTACTCCTTTATAGACCTTTTGGTGATGATCATATGTGGGGTTAAATTCATCAAAGATAATATATCCACTCTCTAAGATCTTTTCGTGCATAGATTTGTGAAATTTATTCATAACAAATGTCTTTATTTCTTTGTTATTATTTCAACATACCTTTATTATTTCAACATGCCCTCCTATAAACTTGATATTTTGTTTCATTCAAGTCTTCTTTCTCTCATTGAAAACTTCTTTAGTGACAATCCCAAACTATCTATTTGTCTCTATCCACTCAATTTAAAAAAAAAATCTTATAAACAAACAATAACAATTGCCTCTTTTGAAAAAGAATAATTATATGATATTTTTTCAAACTTGTACCATGCAATTTTTTATTAATTTTTATTTAGACTTCATGAATCAGGTAGCGCTCCTATAAACTCCAGTGCATCTGATAAATTTTTTTCACGTGATTGGCGACGCTGGCACGACAAATTTTTTTTCACGTGACTGAGGATGCTGGTGCGACACCCCTCCTATACCACACAAATTTTTGAATCAAATTCGTAAACTCGTATTTCTTAAACTTACTATCGCAATCTCATCTGAAACACTAAACTGAAAAAATATAGATAGAAAACAAAAATGTATTCAATCACCATTATTAAGAACTACAAGATTTCTTATCATAATTTAACAGAGTACAGAAACTACCAGCTACTTGATAATTCCTTGTCATCTTTATCAGTATGAGTCTCTCATAACCTTCTGGGCTCTCTTGTTTTATACGCTGGCTTAAATAAAGATTGTTGGTAATGAAGGACATGAAAGGAATCTTCTGAATTTCACCCTCTCCTGATTCATAAAAATGCTTGAATCTTTGACGTCAATTGTCTGTAATTTCTTGCATCTACAGATTTCTTTTTATTTTTCATAGCAAGACGTTTGAATAAAATGGAATCTGACGATTAGTTTTGGTTTTAATTCCAATTTGTCTATAGACCAGCCGACAATGGGTGGAGGTATTACTTCTTTACCAAAAAAACCCGATTTTGATATGAATTGACAAATTTGGTACCGACGCCGGCATCAATGGTGTCCGTGTGTTCCCGGCATTCCTCCAATCTAATTGGGCGTCGAAGAAAAGACAGGCTGGTCGATTACAATATCTTTTCTCAGACCCCATTGACAGGGATGTTTTACCACTATTTTTATTATTAATAGCATAATGTTTGTGTCACAAATACAGTATTGCCACCACATGAAAATGAAATGGAAAAGGGTATGGAGATTGTAGAGCAGAAAAAGTTGGATATCTCATAGTTTTCCCTTTTATCTTTTGGACTGGTTTTAATTGCCAGTTGAGAATTTGATTTTGGTTATTTGTATGTAAGAGTTGGTTGAATTCATAAGTTTACTATCCATCTTGTACGCATCGAACATCATCTCTTTACGTTTTTAGGTTGTTATTGTGATTTGTTTGTGTGATCTTGTTTGCCAAATTTAAATTCATCTTTCATTGATTTCACATGTACTTAATTTAAATTTAAGTTGTTAGCTTTTTGTAGTGTCGTAAATTGTCCCCCTTGACAATTTTACACTACATTGACATCGTATTTTGTCTATATAACTAATTATATTAATAATTTTTCCATTTTAGGTTAGATTGGGAAAATAATTAAAACCCTCAACATTTTAAGAAATTTGGGCTAAAAATAGTCAGACAAAGGCAAGGGCGCCCTAGTCCTAAAAGTGTTCTATTTTAATAATTCATTTTGAGTGTCAGCCTTGAGTATTGTACAATAACCTCAGGTTGGTCTATATCAAAGAAAATAATTTGGGATACATATATAAACAAGTTTTCCATCTCATTTGAATAGCTGGGCATTATTATGATAAATCATGCACTATTATGTACTTATTATGTGATACATGCAATATCTTCTCTACATGCTAGCTACAACAATCTATTTTGTTATGTGGACTAACCTTTTGTAGGTCTTCAAAGAAATCCAATCACCCATCAATCAACTCTTTGTGGTAACTTATGGCATGACATCACTTCGACAGGGGTTTCGTACCTTAGGTAACATTATCAATTGTTATTTGTTTATTACAGTCATTTATTGTTTACTTTTCCTTTGCTCGAGATAGGGCACACAATTTATACCATCATCATTTTCTCTTAGTGGAAGTGGAAACACCAAAACTGAGGATTGACTGAGGCAAACTCCTATGCAACACAACCTTTCCTCCTCTTTTCATGTGTGCATGTAAAATCTAGAACTTTCGTCAACAAATTGTAGAAAAGTGTAGAGAAGGTTTGTAGCTTCCTGATCCTACTTCAATTGTTCAAAAACCATTATTTCTAGATAGTGGTGCCCTCTCCTTTTTCCCTCCAATTCAAGCTCAAATTTTATACATAGGTGCCCCTCTATCAACTCATTCTAGATCTATATCCATTTCTATAACTTTCCTTCCACATATGTATGATAAATTATATTTTAAGTTTTAGGGTTTATGTCAACTAGGTTAATCAAATTACACAAAATTCTCCCTCTTTGCAACACAAAGGAACCAAACCCTAGTAGATTGGCTCTCCCTTGAGGTTGTTAATCAATCATCAAACCCTAGTTTGTTTGTGTTTCAATGTTAAGTCCAAAAGAGGAAAATTTGGATCTAGACTAACTTGTTGGATGTAGATTACTTTTCCCACTTAATATTTTGGTGAACCCAACATATCCTACACTTGCAATTTTTCTAATTTACATAGCATAAATTTTGTAATCTAATCAAGCATTAGATTATTTG
Organism: Sequoia sempervirens; assembly: GCA_007258455.2. Classification (NCBI taxonomy): domain Eukaryota; kingdom Viridiplantae; phylum Streptophyta; class Pinopsida; order Cupressales; family Cupressaceae; genus Sequoia; species Sequoia sempervirens. The sequence goes on along the minus strand of VDFB02000017.1, from coordinate 99,933,965 downwards.
AATATCTTGTTGATCATATTCATTTATTTCATTTTGAAAATTAAGCAATTGCACTCCTTAATACATTAAACACCTTGATAAATTCAATTTAGATCACATTTGCAATACATTTTGGATTTTATTGCATAGTTTCAAATCTAATTTTCCTTGTTTAGGGCTTTAGATTTGAGTTATTTCATTTTCATTTGCAAATTTTGTATATTTACTTCAAAAAAAGAAAGCATTTAGAACACTTTATTCCTTGCAAAAACCTAAACCTAAACATATTCTTCTAACATTTCATTGGCATACCTGTCTTGTCAACACTTTCTCCTACCTCCTACCTCCTAAGGGCACTCATGTGTGAAGCTGATTTCACCTACTAGCTCCTTTGAATGCTTAAAATCCCTCATATGTTCCTTCATGTTCCCCTCATCATGAAATTAGGTCACATTGATTTCCCAAACTCTACCATACCTTAGACTTAGGTTTTCACAAAAAATAACCTACAAAATCTACTTTAACTATACATGATCTAAAATATTAAAGATTTTTACTTTTGGAATATGGCACCCTCACCCCTGTTTAGCTAGTTTCACCTCAATTTTTAGTTCAAAATCCTACTCTGTAGCCTCTGCTTAGATCTGGTTTTGATTTCTAATGGGTTGTCCTGAAACTTCTAGATTTTGTTGTACATTGCTAGTTTGACCCTAAGTTACCTAATTCATTGTATTACTCTAAACAAATATTTTTCCTCACATAAAAAGTGATCAAAATCCTATCCAACCTACTTGGTTCTCACTTATAGACAACAATCAAATAATGTTTATTGCTTAAACTTTGTACCTTCACAAGATGTTTCCCTTCACCACACCCAAAATGTGCCCTAAACCAATCCAAATTTCATTCCATTTCCTCAATCTTATCTTCCCCTCGCACCTTGTCTTCCTCAACACATGTGGGAAAAGAGTATGATCTTTTTGAGAAACTTCATAATACTCTAGCTGAGATCTCAATTTGGGACTTAATTCAAATCTCACCTACATACTATGAGATGCTCCAATAGGCTTTGTAGAAGATAATGATGCCACATTCTATAAGGCCAAATGATGTAGCAACCTTGTTTGATTGCATGTAGGCAAGAAATTTAGACATTATGTTCCCATAACATGAATTACCTCTTGAAATTTAAAAATAATATAATGATCTCATGATTATTGTCATCATTAAAAACCATAGAATTATATGTACTCTAATTGATAATAGATTAGGTCTTAATATTTGTATCATTAACCAATTACATAGAATTGGTGTAGATACATCTCTCATTAAACTTGATGCACTCTCTATTTGTGGCTTTGATAATGTTGGTAGGAAACCGCTAGGTACAATCACACTAGCCATTAAGATAGGAGCCTCAATTTTTCCTACCCTTATGCATGCCATGCCTAATTCTCTAACATATAACCTTCTTGGTAGACCATGGATTCATACCATGAGGGGAGTCCCGTATACTCTTCACCATAAAATTAAGTATGAATATTATAACAAGGTCTATATAATTAAAGTGGATCCAAAAATTTATTACAAGTTAAAGCCGAATATATTTCCAACTCTCTTAGTACTTTGATTCCATCTTCAAAATTTGATCCATTACATTCAGATGATAATGATACCACTGATAGTAAATCACCTATGAGTGCACATTTTGGTAATGATTGGGGTTCATTAGATTTACACCTTCTTTCATTAGGGAGTGTAAAATATCACCACTAAAGCTTGAAGAGCCAAATGTTGTTTTGGTGGCATCCACACAATCTTATCGGTATGCCTCTTCTCAAAGATCTCATCTCAACACTACAAATAATGATCCAAATAACATTTCACATAATTTAAGCACTTATTTTGGTGACAATAGGGGTTCATTAGATTTTACACCCTCCTTTTTTGGAGAATACAAAATCTCATGATCTAAACCTAAGGAATCTTTTGTTTTAGCTGCACAATCCTTTATTTCTTATACATAAAAAAATCTACAAACATCGCCATCCCATGATGGAAATGGAAGCTCTTTAGCTTTCATCCCTCATGTGTTGGAAAAACCTAACAAATATCCTCCTCATTTTGACATTTTAGCACCTACAAAGGATTTTCATTCTTGCAAAATAATCAGTTCTTCTCATGAAAATATTACTACTCCTCTTTCAACAAATAATCATCTAGACAAGAATTCTCCTCCATCTAAATTGGAAAATATTATTGGTTGGATTTAAAATTCTTTCTAAGCTTGGATATAATGAAAATACGAAACAAAGAGTTAAGGATTCTATGAAATTTAAACCAAACCTTGCTAAAATGGGTTTAGGTTTCCAAACTACATCACATCCTCCGTCATCTAATATATTTATGACTTCCTCTTGTGAGAAAGAGCATATATTTTGTTAAGTCTTCTTAAGGACCACTTGATTACTCTTCCTTCTCCAACTCACAAGAAATTTCATAAAAAATAATATAAGGAAAATAATTCTTTTTATGCATATCATTGAGTGCATGGTCATTCCATCAATGAATGTCAATCCTTGAGCAATAAAATACAAAAACTTTTCAATTGTGGTTATATCACTCTTCCATGTGTTGATGCAACTTATAAATGTTAAGCTCTCCTCTATTGTGTTACTCCTCACTATTTGGCATTTGTAGCTTCATGTGTTTTATCATTTCCATTCATGGAAGTACAATATTTTATGTACCATATTTCTCTATGGTAGTAACACAATAGTCTCCAAGACAATTTTCATTTCCTATACACTCGGAGGGAAAGGAAAACTAGTTTTGGAGGTGTGCATCCTTCTTGAGGATCCCCTCTTCCCCCTTCTTTTTTCTTAAAATATCAACATACCAAGTATGCTAAAATTTTAAGGGGGGAATGTACCCCTTTCCATTTCATACATCTACACATTGACATCTTGTGAGCTTTGACTTACTGACATGCCCCCTGAGATGTAGTTATCATTTCATCCCTCGCTACAGTAAACATTTATATGCTCCCTAAGGCATGGTTATAAATTTGTCCCCTATGATGTTAAACATTTATGCGCTCCTTGAGGCATAATTATCAAACCATGACAACCCATAGATCTAGCATAATAGAGCTTGCTAGCTTGTGAATTTGAGCATTTTACATGGACTCCTTACATAACACAACTTGCTAGCCTATATATCCATGTGTCTCAAGAGTAAAATAGCATAACACAACTTTCTACCCTTATGGGACCTATCATTTATCAATTTATATGGACACCTAGCATAACATAGATTTCTAGCTAGTAGATCTATGTAGCTCATAAGTAATCAAGAATAACACAAATTTATAGTCTTATGAGAACTTTTCTTTTGTCATTTTAGCATTTATAGATGTGTATGTTGTGCATTCAAGAGATGATTCTTGCTAATTGAGACACCCTTACATACTAAGGTTTCCTTACCTTGCAAACTCAAATATTTAGTGTGTACTAGCTCTATTGTTATATGTTCTATATTCCATATGTGTGTTATATGTGTCGTGTTAGATGCACAAAACAATTGAGAGGGGGGGGTGAATCGGTTGTATCCTTTTAAAAAATTAGAAGACCTTATTAACATTTAGATTTGCATTAGTTCTTAAACCCTTATTCACCTTTAAACCCTTAACATGCATTAAAAAAATATAAACATGTAAAACAATAATGAAAACATATCAAACACATAAGAACACTGAATTTATGTGGAAAACCCAAGAAGGGAAAAACCATGGTGAGGATTAGCTTACTAATATATAAATTGCAACACCAAATACAATAAGGCTCATTTCCAAGGGCTCACTACCTAGAAAGATAAGAACAACTTATTTCCAGTGGCTCACTACCAAAGGACTCACTATCCAGAAGAATAAGAATAGGAGTCACTCACTGTCAACTTGAAATGCTAACAATGCATCTCTCGTATGTTAAAGGAATAGTTCCACTGAAGCACAAATAACTTAACAAATAGACTAAAATGTAGATACCTTATTCTCACAACATTAGGAATTAAAAAAATGTAGGTTGTAATTGATGTAAGAGAGTTGCTTATGTCAAAAGAGTGTTGTAGTTTGACTACTTGGCTGCTTGAGTCTTTGAGAAGTGTTCAACATTTCCCCACTTGTGATGATTTTCTCTTGCAGTTTGGAAGATAGCTTTTTGGTTTCTCAAGGCATGTGTGATCCAAGTTTTAGATCATTTAAGTTACATGATTTTTTTTTTGTAAGTGATAGTTTGAAGACTGTGTTGGTTCTGTTCAAAGATTCTCATAAAGGTGGAAATTTTGGCTTTGAATTCCTCTATATTTGCAAATATGGTTTGTAGTTCAAAATTTAAGTTATGGTGATGTGAAGGTGCTATATCAAATTTTTTATATTATTCCTTCTGTAGATAAATTTGTATGTGACAAAGTGTAGTACTATGTTGTTCGATGACTAGTTTCAATGTCTGTTGGCTTGCACCAACTTGTTGCATGAATTTGTAAAATGGTTGTATGTGAGTGTTCCTAAACAACATGTGATGTTTGTTGCTGCTATACAAGGTGTTTTCTAGTTTCTCTAGAATAGGCTATGGTCTAGAATGAAGGTGTTGTTGGGTTATACTTTTGCTTGTTCGGATAGGGTATGTTGAAGGTGTGCACCACAAGTTCAATATTGTGCAGTGTCTAACAAGAGTTTGAAGGTGTTGTATGGGTCATACTGACTCATCTAAAAGAAGCATAAGTAATGTTCTATCATTTATGTGTACCACCAATTTTTTTATGGATGAAATGCTACAAGTTTCATGCTTTCTTGCTTGAGGCCAACCTAATTTGAATTTGCAAAGCATGCAGATGTTTTTCATTGAAGACTAAAGCTGTGAAGAGTTTTTAGGACTAGGTTAAGTGTGTGTTAGAATTTGCAAGGCATGTTCCTCTTCTTGGTGTTGCACATAGTCCTTTTGGGTCTTTCCCTCTACATGTTTCATGTTGTGTGATCTTTGGTGATCCGGGGGACATTTTTTAGTGAAATTTGAAGTGTCTCCAATACTCCAAAATTCAGCACCATCAGAAAGAGTTCGATGTCCTGATTCCAAGGCAACTCGAAAGGAGCCAAAAGGAGTCCGTTTGTGCAAGTTACGACCAGTCAAACTTTCAGTCAAACTGCCATCAGGGGTCATCCAGAAGGTGAAAAAATAATCATGTCAAAAATTGATGGAAGCAGTGTCAAATCAAAGGGCTCGTCGAGAAAATTCCGACAACGTTTGTTTCGTCGAAATCTAACACCGTATGCTCAAGATATTGGCAGTCAAAGTTTGGTTGACTTGAGGGTACAAATGATGACATCATCATGCTAACGTGTCAGTCCGTACTGTACGGAATTTATATGGATGAATTATAGCCTGACTCGTGGCAGGTGACTCAGCTGTATGAACCAATCACTGACCAACACGTGTCCATTCGTACTTTCAGTACAACAGTCAGCATGCGAGTTATCGACATAGTCATCAACTTTGTCAGCGGAGACATCAACATGAGTGGGCAAATAACAGGGTGACACGTGTCGTTGGCCTTCGGAAGTGAGCAGTTGAACGGTGGAACAAAAAGTTGTTGCAATGGGCTCGACCCCGCGATCTTCGCCCAAACGACCGAGCCGTTAGCCGTTGCACCAAACATAGCCGTCAATCACATAGATGGACCTGGTTTGTTTTGTTGTTTATAACTGTCAGAGTTTGGTTTGAAAATTTGGTCGGCGGGTTTTGAAATCCCGACCACGCGGCATATAAAGTGAATACTCACCGATAAACCACCAATGACCCCCAAAATATGTTAAGAGTTTGTTTTCTTTTGTTAAGGTTTGGTTGGCCGAACCTTAACCAAATGGCTTATTAAGCCATAAACAAACATAGCTACCTCTAACCATCAAACTAAAAGGCTCCTAAAAAAAAAATTCATTGTTATACGAATCTATAGGGGGAGTTATACACTTAATTATATGGTTATGAAGGTGAAGCATATTTTATGTATAAAAAGAGGGGTAGAGATGGGATTTTCCCAAGTCCAAGTGGTGAGAATGGGAGAATGCTTAGGAGATTTTGCAGACATTTCCACACATCAGAGGAACATTATGCTATTGTGCTTGAAGGAGATAGTCAATGAAGCAATTGTAACTATTTTTGGAGTATAATCGGATCGGTCACTCCGTTGGAGAGGGGCCCAGAGACGTAGTCCTTAGGGACGAACTCCGTTATCAATTGTGTTTGTTCTCCTCTTTATCTTCTCTCTTTCTTTTCAGTTCATTATCTTGGCAATCATGTTATGTTAATTAATTCATTTAAGCATTGTATTAAGTTCTCTTTTACATTACGCATTCTAAAAGCAATTGTCCTAGATCCTAAATAGATCATTTGGCCAGCTTGTAATTGTAATATTCTTTGTTGGAGGCTACCATATGTAATGTAATCAATGTAATATCATGTGTATATTGTAAACCTAGTGGATCTAGGTCTAGTGTGTCATTGAGGATGTGTAATTCATTATGATGATTGCGTAAGCGACTGAAAGAGAAAGAGTAGAAGTTGTAGATCGTGTCTCGATTCAATTTGATCAATCTCTATGATAGAAGGGAAGTGAAGAGTATGCCTAATTGTTTGTTGGAGGTAGCTAGCCAAAGGAAAAGCTTCTTGAAGGATGAAAAAAATGAGCCAGTAAGCTGTAGAGAAGACATTTGAAGGATTTTTTGAAGTGACAAATTGGAATTACAATCATAAAAAGAGAATGGAAATTTAATTAAAATTGAAGTCATCAAAAGGATTGAGCCTAATTGTTAGATTCAGATAGTGGGCATACTCTCATGTTGTAATATTTTCTAAGGTTGTTTAAAGTTCAAGGAGTAGTTCTTCCTTGGGTTGTAGGCCACAAAAAAAGTTTATAGGGAGTTAAATAGCTTCCTTTGGAGTGACCCTAAAACATTTCGACAGGGAGTAGTAGCTTCCTTGGGTTGTATCACTAAAACAAAGTTGTAACTAAGATTCATTTGTGAGGTTGGATTGGGATAGTATCTCCTAGCAACTTTTCTCACCGTGGTTTTTTCACTTTGGTATTTTCCACATACATTTGGTGTTGTGTTGTGTTGTGCAGTGTTTATGTCTTTCATGTTCTTTCTTAAAGTTTAAAGTTTTAGTTTTCTCTGGAGGGTTTGAGATTTTATAGAATATTGATTCATCCCCCTCAATATTTTGGTGTGTGTTCAACAATTTTATTAATAATTTAAAAGTAATTATAAACTGAAATAAAGAAAAATAGGTAGGTTACCAAAATAGGATTGATAATAATATTAGGAACCTTTTTATCCTCAATTCATTAGGAAATGAGAACCACACAATAAAATGACTTACAAACCTTAGTGTTGATGATGTTTTCTACACAACTCAGACAGAATATAATATCCTATCTCACTTGAAAGGTAAATCTCTATCAGCAAGCCTCAAGAGATAACCCCAGGGTCTCTAATGTCAGGTCTTGACAATGCATAAACAACTCAGTGATAAATGTGAAAATGCTGGTAATCACAACGGGACCTTACTACAAGCAAAATACTGAACCTCGATTTATCAGATCTAACAATATGATGATACTTCAATCCTAAATTTAATCCAATGATCAAAGAAATAACAAAAGATAAGGGTTTCAAAGAGATTTCTAAACTTAATATTAAAGCTAAGATTAACAATGCACATGACCAACACTCGAAATGGACCAATCCTTCAAAACTGATTTCTACTTGATCCAGATGGATCTGCAATCTTATAGAAATAGTGCAATCTTCTAAGGTTTTAAGATTTTCAAATCATTAACATTCATTCAAACAAACCTATTGCAATTGAAATGAATGAACCCTCATAATTGAACTAAGCACAATGAATATGAAGTCCAGGCTAACTTTGCAAAGCAACTAACAATTGGTTGGTTGCGAAAAGTATGGACTATGGATTGCTGCAACACTTCAAATATCAAACCATAAACATCATTGAATTAAATCTAATCTAAATATCAACTTTCCTCAAAGAAATTCTAAAGATAGAATAACAAGAACCATGCAAGATAAGAAGAACACAAGTATGGCACCAAATCACAATGTCATTACTTGCATCAAATTATCCACTGTAGAAACAATTCTATCTTTCTGTTACAATATTTGCTTGAGAACAACTACTTGCTAACTCTTGCTCTACTTAATTTGTTCTAACTATCTCTCTATTTGTCTATGTCTAAAACTTCTCAACCCTTACAAATGAGGCGAAATTCCATATTTATAGAACCCCCAAAACATGTCAGCCTAGATAGGATTTTACAATAATAATTAGACACAAGTCGGCCAAGAGAAATTCAAAATGAAATAAAATATGCATTTAATGCATGAACTTCATCTAGGTTGGCCTGGCATTTCCAATGTAGCTCAGACCAATTCATGCCAAAATAATAGGGAAGCACAAATCTCAATGTAGCCAATCACTAACTACCTTCTCCTTTGTCTTTATTCCGATCCATCATTTCATGAACTTTCAAAAGCACCCTATCCAAGTTGGCCACAGGTGGTAAAGGAAAACCCCTAAGTCACCTTTCAATTGATGCATTCTCTTCCCTAGATTGTTTCACCGACTTATCCCAATCCACCTTATATGTTAGGTACTTATCAATGACAACAATGTAGGTGGCTGCATCATCCAACTGGTGCTCAGAAATAGAATTATCATTAATTGGAGCATAAACATCATGCCACCACTTCCTTAACTATTCTAAACTCAAATAATTAGGTGCTATCTTCCTTCTTCCTATCATAATCTCAAAGAAAGCAATGGATCCATTGTAAACGCCAGCTAGGGTATTATCAATCTGCCTCCTATGCTTGTAAATCTTCTTCAGAACCTTTTGCCTGATCTGCAATGCCTCAAACCACTCTCAAGGTTCAATAGCTCTGGAGGAAGGAAATTTTTTATCATTTACTAACTTATCCTTGGTGTACTCCATGATAGTTTTGGTTTTCTGTAGCAGGAGATCTATATCTTCTTTGTCCTAAGCTAACACTTCCTTCAACTAATCAACTACCCTCATAACATCCTTCCCTGTTGACAAAATATCCTTAATGGCCTCATTTCCTTTGGTTCACACCCCTTGTAGCCAATTTGCAGTGGTAAGAGTGGAAGCCTTCATCTTTTCTAGTTCAGTGATAGTCTCTTGAGGTCAAGGACTTGCAGCAGAAACTGAGGGGTTAATGGATTGCAAGGGTTTCATCAAATCCTCCAAGCATTTCCTAAGTTTCTCATTTTCCTTTTCAGCTCATGCTTAGTCTTTATTTCCTTCCTCAATCTGCCCAAGATGACTGCACTAGAACTTTGATAATCTCCAATATCCTATTCAATAGAAGTGGGCCCTAAATTAAAAGTCTGCACACTGTAGTTTTTTGCAGCTACCTCATCTCTACTCTTATCATGGGAAGGAGTTGCAATGTGGACAACTTTGTTACTGGCCTCATCTCTTTCAATCCTTGAGATCACCCTAGCCTTCTTTTTACCGTTATCCTTTCCAATCTTGGCTAGCAGCTCATTCCATTTAGGTGGGGTATCGTCCACAACAACCTATTTTCTTCTTACCTCCTTATCTAACCAATCAAGGAAATTGGATTCCAATTGTACTTCAGTTTGTTTTTCCTCCTGTTGACCCTTAGGTGCTTCTTCACTCAAACCCTGCTTCTCAGGAGTATCATCTATTTTTCTATGCTTCTCCTCAACATGTTCCTCCTTATGCTTAGGAGATGGAATCTTTTCTGTCTCTTCCTCTTTTGGAGGTGATTTAACTTCTTCAGTTCCAACAGGTGACTCTGCATATGCAACCAAGGGAGATTGCATTACCTTTTCTACTTCAGCTTCTGCACTGTAAAGGTCACCTTCATGAAATTACTCCCCTTCAGTATCTAGATGATCCTCAACTTCTTTGGATTCACCAGGTTCACTTTGAGCTTCGTGGGCAGAAGGAACATCATCATGCTACTCCTCATGAGAAACCAACAGAGGAAGATCTGTTTTAGGCACACTATCCTTGGGAGGAGTCCTAGACCTCCTTGTATACACTTGTGCCTTCTCTTCTAAGCTTTCTACATTTACCACCGATGGTTTAATTTCTTCTTCTCCTACCCTGGAACTTGCCTTCTATGATAGTCTTATAAATGTTCTCCTTTTGGGTGCAAGAACATCAACCTCAGGACCCTGCTTTTCAATTTCTTTCTGTTAAGAACTCTTAGTCTTCAACCTTTTCTTAGCTATTGGATTTCTCTATTTTTTTGTTTCTTGGACTTCCTCCTCTTGAACTCCTTTAATCTTGATCTTGAAAGGAGAATCCAGCTTTCCTTTTCCTTTAGGATCCTGTTCAGTTGACTCTTCAAAAGTGGAGTGGGGGTCCAAATCTCCCATCAACTCATAGGTGCACTGTACACCTTCATTCTCTAACTCCCACAATTTGTACCTTAGCCACATTCTAGTAAACTTGGTGACTGGATCTATCAACTGCTTTAGTTATGTCTTTTCTTCCTCTAACCAATCCACATCACCAATTGGCCTATCTTTTATTTCCTCATAAGCATGATCCTGAATCAGGTTTTGATCATCCTCGAGTTGATCCGGGACTGCCTTCACATTATATACTCGGACTAATTCAACTGGTAGTCGAGAAAATTTTTTCTTCCTGACCTCAAATTCATCACTGCAATTGGCCTAGTAGTCCTCCAAATCAACCTTATGGCTATACTCTCTACTGGCCTTCTTTTGAGCTTCACTTGTGATATCAAATCTGGACCTCTTGGAATGAAAGGATAAGCAAAGAGTACTCATCTCCTCCTTTGAAGCTTGGGCAAAAATAATGGAAGGACATGCCTCTCCAGTGCCAATCCTCAAGGGGAAGTCTCCACCAAAACTAGTCTTATGCTTGTCCCTCTTAACAATGGCATCAAAGTCATATATCTACCTAGTGACTTCCAGAAGTATGATATGATCAGTTGGATACCTTGGAAGTTTGTAAGGGGCCCTTTGGCAACCATCAATCCAGATGTATGAGAAAGTTGGGAATTGAATAAACCATGCCCAATATTTCTTGATTAACTCTTTGGCTTGGTCTGAAATCCTCACATGCTTTGCTCCCTGAAGCAACCTGGTGATGTGCATGGTGAATGCATCATTCACCCTCCTGTAACTTGAGCTTCCCAAATGCAAATGAGGGTAAACCTCATAGATAATATCCTATCCAAAGGTGCCTGTGGTACTCAATCCCTTGTATGGATGAAACCTTGCAAGAGCATAAAACAAGTATGAATTCATTGTGAAGGTTTTGGTCTGCAACACATTGGACAACTGCTCGTAAATCACTCTGCTAATGACACTTGCCCAATGGTAGTCAGTATTCTCCTGCTCCATCCTCACAATCACATGGCACATCCATTTTCAAACATGCCAACATTCTTCAATCCAACCACCCTACTAAGAAGAGTGATGGCATCATAATACAAATTGAATTTTTCCCTGAATAGATGTTTAGGAAACTTGGAATAATGAGACTTGGGCTTCTCCAGCAAGGAATTGATAAGTTGTTGAGATTTAACAGTTTGTTCATCATAGTACTCCTGAGCTTCCTTCATGTTGAATGCCACCATGTGGGATCTATCTGGCATATCAAAAATCTGAGCAATGGAAATAGGATTGAGATTCACCACAATCCTCCCTTGAGGACCAATAATTCTTTATGTATCATGTCATAGTTCCTGGCACACTCAAGGACCAGCTCATAACACTGCACCGTGGAAGGAAAACCATCCACATGTGCCAATCCTGACTCTAACATCCTCTTAGCCACCAAAGGAATGTCATCTGTTGTCATTCTTCCTTTGAACTCCTCGTAGTCCCAGAAGCCAACATTTGTATCTGTTACTTCTAACCAGACATAAGTGATCTTACTCTTAGGAATTCTACTTTTTTGTCCATCTTAATCTTTTCTGCTTCAGACATTGAAGACCCAGTCACTACCTTGCTAGACTTAGCCTGCACTTGACAAAGTAAACATAATAAAAACCATAGGAAACCAATGTTAATTCATCAAGGGAATCATTAAATGAGTCCCACATAAGCAAGATGTCATTAAATTTCAAATGAAATGATCATATTAAACTTTAGATTTCAGGGCCATCCATGAAATCCAAGTCAGGGAGGAATTTCGGGGAATTCCGGGCCAGATGGATTCCAGTGGAATAATCATGAAAACACCTATTAGCAATTCAATCCGATCATTATTAATCTTAAACAACATGTGAGATCTAAAAATAGCATAAATAAGTCATAAAATGCATAGTCATCCATTAACACATCATGTTATTCCACATTCCTTCATATTTCATAAAATTCTAGGAAAATCCACGAAGGTAGAGACACTTTGCGAATCCAGAAAAAATAGGGAACCAAGGACTTTGGTAAAATCTAGAGTCGACAAAAATCCGCCGATAAGGTAAAACTCTGAAAGCATGCAAATTCCGAGAAATCAAAGGAGGTCGGGAAAATCCGCCAAAGCCGAAAAATCCGCTGGAGATGAAAAATCCTGGACTAAGTATGAAACCCGAACTGTGACACAAAATTATGATTTTGCTCAAACCAACAGATAGATCATAAATTTTGAGAATCTAGGCCTGAGACGAGTTAGGTATGAACCTTCCATAGACTTTCTTAGAATTTTAGGCCAATTGGGAGGCAACATAAATTTTCGTGGTGATGCCCTAGGAAAACCCTACAAATCCACCATTAACACACAGACAAACTCAATATCCACTCAACTCAACTGCTAAATCATTACTAGTGTTTACTCACGACTTCTCAAGCACGACTCTTCACAATGCAAAGAAAAAAACAAGCTTGGAACTTACTTGGAAGACCATAAATCAAATAATGCTACAAAACCCTAGTCATGAAATGATCAAACATTCAAGAATTCAAACCCCAATAAGCCCTATAACATCAAAGCGCTATCCACAATCATAAATTAAAAACAAGGCAATCAAATACATACCATTTTGAAGCGGAAGTCAATCTCAGAAACAACAAATGTGAATTTAATGGCTTCCACAAAGAACAGCGGTAGGAATGCACTAGAAATCACCACCTAAATTGAACAATTCAAACTCAAATGGCTCAAATCGAATCAAACACTTTCAAGAACAAGCTCCTCAGCTCAATCGATGGAAAACAAAAAGCATAATGGCATAAAATACCTCAAAAATCAATTAAATACATCATTCAAAGCTCGTACGAAGACATTAATGCCACCGACAAGACAACCAGGGAAAACCCGGGAACCCGACCACAGGACGAAATCCGGAAAAATCCAGCCCACGTGGAATTCCACGAAGACTGAAAATCTCTGAACCACAGTGCTTAGTCGGAGTTCAAGCAAGATCCGGGAAAATCCAGCCAGGGTGGAAAGTCCCGAACTAGGGTGAAAACCTGAAATTCACCCAGAACCAAATATTTTCAATGAATAACTTAGGGAAATCACTTAGGCAATCAAAATAAACATTTAAGCACATGCTAAAGTAAGAAGAAACCACAAAATGAAAGGGCCAAGACACCAAAATTGAAGCAAAAGAGGGTCCCTGCTTTTAGAGGGGCGTGTGTGTGAAAACTGCACAACACTTAGGTGAATCAAGTCAAAGTGTGAATCTACTAATTTTATTTTTTTGTAAGGATAGGTGTCCTAATTAAACAACACTTTGGGGAGTGTTGTGCCCTCAATACACACGCCCCATTCAGAATGGGGACCCTCTCTTTCCTTTTTCCTCACTGAGTCACTTTTGTTGCTGCCTCATTTTGCGTGCCCACTATTTTGGTGTTCTTAGTAGTCAAGGAGCTTCAAGGAACTCATCTTGAGTTGACCATGTTTCACTCCCCTCAAATTTTCAAGGCCCTAGGCCTTTACAAGATCCCCTTAGCTATTTTCCTTTTCCCTTTTAAACTGATGTCATTGGAATTAGTTGGGTCCGCCCTATCGGGTTGCCCCTTGTGGGTTTCCGTCACCCCACGACTGTTTCAAACAACCTTCGTCTATCAGCTTTCTTCCCGTCGGGACCCACTTGTTTGTTTATCATTTCCCTTACTACTAACCTTTTGGATGGCCATCATTTGGCTTCCTTTTGCCTGGCAGGTTCTACCATTCCCGATGCCTTTTCCTTTGCCGAACCCTAAATGACTGAGCATTGATTGCCATCCACCCATCAGACTCTGAGCTTTCCACATACCATTTTCAAATGATTTCTCACCAACCTCAGTGCTGTTGTACGATCATTAATAGGGTGCATTTAAGATGCTATTTTCTATAAATAAGAAAATTTAAGCTTTCATTTTCACTTGTCAGCTTGATCAGAAAAGAGGCAGAGTGCCCCCCAACGCTGCCATCACTCCCACAAAACTCGTTCGACACTTTGTGATCTTTGCTACCTACTTGGTCATCTACATTCATTAGGTTTTAGAGGTCAATTTTTTGCCAAGCACCCCATTTCAAGTTTTCCTTGATTTATGTGTGAAATTGATAAGTTTAAAGGGGGAAAACTTGATAATCAACTAAAATAGACTAAGGTGCATGAAACCTACATGTTGAAATCTTGATAAACTTTAAACTTGATCCATTCATTGTCCACATAACTCATGTTCTCTATTGTCATTCATCAACTAGGGCCTTCGTCCCTTGTGGGCCCACACCCTCACCATTGCCATCATAAAATTTGAAAATGAATTGAACTTTAAAAATGACAATCATCTCTTTTGAGTCTGCCCTCATGGGAGGGCTCCCTTCCTTGACCAGCCTAAACTTAGCATAAACTCACAAAATAAAATGAAGATCCATCAACCCACGTGGGTCCTAGATACGGAGTTCCACATATAGAATGCCTTTTGGCTTTGTTGTTTCAAACGAATAATCAAGCATGACTTTCTACCCTTTGGGTCCCACCCTGTCGATTGCCTATAAACTCAATCTGTGCCAAATCTTAAGCTTGATCTATCTCAGGTCCCACCTTGCAGACGTTCGCTCAGGGAATTCCATCTGTGTTTCACTATCTCAAACGGATTTTACAACCCATCTTTCTGACCATCAGATCCCGAGTCTACCTCTTCCGGCCAACTTCATTTTCACCCCAAAATGACCAAGTCTAAGCTTCATTGTGGGCCCCTTGAACTTCCATCCATGGGCCGCCATGGTGAACCCGCCATCTTGAATGACTCCTGATGGCCGAAATTCTCCCCTTCGGGTCCTGATCTTGTCGTGGCTACCAGTATGCAAAAGGGAAGATTGTTAAGTAATGAACCTTAAGCGAGCCATCCCCCATGCGTTTCCACCACCGAAAATCTGTCCTAACTTCGTCACTCTCAAATGGAGAATAACCCTCATTTTCCTGCTACCTAGAACCTAACCTCCCCATTTCCTTTGGATTCTCATGCAATAAACAAATTGAATGCGAATGCTCCACCTCCTGGCAGACCCGATATGATAGGTTTCTCCTGTCGAACCACCGTATGACTTTCACCATTTCAAATGGTAGTAGCCTAATGTCCATCCACTCCCTTCAACCTGAAAGGCCCAAGTGCCAAGTGAGTTACATTGCAACCTTCTAAAGCTTTGAATCCAACATGGTAGAACACTACGCATGGGTTGCCACTTTTCCAGTGTTGTTTCAACGACAAACCCTTAAACAACCAAACTGCTCTCTGATTCTACTTGTCCAAAAGATGATCTTAACACCCTTGAAATTTAAATGACATTGAACCATGTGCTAAAATAGATTGACCTCCTTGGTGGACCCCATATTAACCAAATCTTAAGGCGGGTTGGGATAGTCGGGCCGCCATGCCCTGATTATCATCCCTCCTACAACTGCTCCAAAATGGTCATCAGCCTAGGGAAGTCTGCACGCCTGGGCCCAAACTACTGAAACACCTTCCTATGAAAGGATAATGTCAATTTGGAAGATATGTTAGGATTCTCAAATAATGAATTATCTTAGCTAACATTATTTTTCAGGATTTTTGGTGAAGTTTCCCGCGTTTTCATGCTTGAATGTGCTTACCTCTCTCTCACTCGCAGGATATATGGAACCGGGTGTAGGACCTCTAGAGGTGGCCATGGAGAAGGACAAGGGAAAGAAAATAGCCAAAGTACCTCAGGGTAAAGAAGAAAAATACCAGATGAAGTACAAGTTCCAAGGGGAACCTCTCAACTCTAAGGTCACCACACATTGGAAGGAAATCTTAGACACCAACATCGGGCACATAGATATCGATGAATTAGAGCAAAGGGTTTGGATTAACCCCTCAACAAAAAATGAAAGAAAGATAAAAAGTAGTGGGTTGGCCAAGGCTTTTAGTTTTCTGCCTACTCTTATTTCCCCAGAACTCGTAATGGCTTGCAGAGAGGTATACTAAGAGGATACCGGAACCATTGTGGATAGAGATGGGAATATATTGGATGAATTATCTGCCAAGTCAATAGGTAGAGCTTTCCATATCCCTACCTTTAGAGAAATTGAAGAAGCATCCATGGAGTATGGGAAGCAAATGTGGGATGAGGACCCCCTCAAATGCAAAAAGGTCATCAATCAATATTGGCTAAAATAAAAGAGGGGCAGTGCTGCAAAGGTACCCTAGGAGCTCTTCCACAATGATTTTTATGATGATTACCATGAATTGTTTCCCCTATTAAGTAGGGTTATGGGCCTTCTGACCACGGCCTAATTCTAGGAGTGGATGTTGTATTTCACAGAGGAGATCATCTGTGGAAAAACCAAGTTCTATTAGGCAGGGATAATTATTAGCAATTGCTTGCAAGAGCAATTTGTGGCTGCCAAGAAGACTTCACGATTCTACATGACCTCCTACCTGGTTTATTTACTAGTTGACAAGACACAATATAGAGGCTTGTTCAGAGCTCCTGATGAAGCTCTAGGTAGAGAATTGAAGGTTTATGATAGATACCCTTAGCTTCAATATAGGAATTTCAAGAGGGATTATTACAAAGTTAATGATGCCTTCATAGACCACATTATCAGATTACTTGGGGGTGACTTTGAGAGAAGGGTCTCCCATAGTGATAATTCCTTCCTCCACCAATTCACCATATTATTTATGCAATTTCCAAAGTTTACCTACTTTCGAGCTGAAGGTTTCTCGAAGAAACTATACAAGTTTCCCGTATACCCAAATGAATGGATAATATTGTTAGAACTCTCTCGACAGCTACGACATGCACACACCCTCCTAAGTAGGAAACATAAGGTGGGGATTTTGTATCCCCTCTCCTTTGGCCAAGGGTTGTTTAGATAAAGAACTTGTGGAGTATAACCTGAAGTTCCACACTGCTCGGCCACAAATAGATGCCTATGGTAAACCTAAGAAGATGTTCATGGATGAATACACCCATTTGCATAATGTGGAGGACTTTTGGGATAACTGCAAGGACAACAATGAAGTGCGAATGAGGCACTACATGCACATGACCATGCAATTCATCAAGAAGGTTAACTTGTTCCCTGTTCCAAACTAGGTAGTGGAGGATGAGAATACGATAATTGATCCTTGGCATAATGCAGTTGCTAATCTCCTGTTGCCACTGATTGATTGGAATGAGTAAGAGGTTGATGACCTCGATATCCTAACAAATCTCATTGAGGATAGAACAAAGGAATGGATTGATATATTTCACAATTGAAGCAACAAGGGAAACCTTGACATATGGAAATCTTGAGGATGAGTCGACAAGCAAAACTGACAGTGGGACAACTACTGGAGAAACCTCAAAATCTCCTCCAGCCACCGGGTTGAGGAAGAGAGAAGAAGCGGTTGAAAGTCAACCCAAGCTCAAAGTGTATGCAAGAAAAGTAGTGAAGGGTGAATCCTCTAAGAGACTGAGGACATTAGGCATGCCCACCATCTAGAAGGACCCTCTCCATGAAGGAGAAGTAGAGGCCGAGTGGCCAAAGTCTCCACCTACTACCTCCATTCTCGCAGCCATTGCTGCTACTGATATAACTATTGTTGTTACCTCTTTGCCTACCTCTGAGGCCATGGTTGCTACTTACCCGCCTGCGATGGACATCTCAATTCACCTTTTTTCCACCCCGCCCATGACCCAAGTAATGATCATAGACTCTTCTTCTTCCACCACCTCTCTGATTTCCTCTTCTTCCATGTCTCTGACAACATCACTCACACTAGCTACAAAAATAATGCCAATGCCTGCTCTCTCACTCTTAGAGGCCTTCTCCTACCACATGCAAAAAATTCCTATGGAACTATTTGTGGTGCTGATGAACCCAGCCATACAAGCTACCTTGGAAAAAATTTCTGCCATTCTTCCTATTCATACTCCTCCAAGTAAACCACCAGAGATGAAGGCCACCATGGAAATATCAGAAGAGTTGGATAGACAAGAATGGGAAGCTACAAAATATATGGAAGAGGAAGCAGATGATTTCCATGAGCACCTCGAGTACCAATATTTGACAATTGATAAGGTGGAACAAAAGGGAGAAGAAACACAATCATCATAGGAAGACACTGAGGAACCATGTGCCAAGTACATTGTGGAAACATTTGATCCTGGCCTTGAGGAGGAGCTAGCTCAACAACTTAAGAATGTGGGAGAAGAAGTAGGGAGGCAGCCTTCTGAGGAAGAAAATGAATCAAGTGAGAAGATGGAGAAGGATAATGAACCTCCTATTGGGGAGCATGACAAAAACCCCAAACATGATGAAGAAATGCCTCTTTCACAAGAGCAAGAAGAGAAAGAAAAAGAGGAGCAAGAAGAGAGCCTCGAGTGTGATGAAAAGATGTTTCCTTAGCATGTGGAAGAGGAAAAGAAAGAAGAAGATAAACCTAAAGAAGAGTTTGAAGCTCATAAGAGCCTAGAAATGGAATAGCCAAAGGAGCATGGAAATGATGAAGAAGAAGAAAAGAGCACACAGTCATTGAATCCCCGTAGAAGGAAACTGTATTCATTCAGGATTCTGATGAGGAGGGAAGAATAGAACAAGAGACTCTGGGTGACAAAGTGATGGGGATTGAACACACCTATGAAGAATAAGGTGGTCATGAATCACCAAAGGGAGAATCTTAGATGCCTGAATGGCTTGAGAAATAATTGGAGAAGAAAACCCCGACCCCAAGGGATCCAAGGGCAAGGTTGGAAGCCATCTTGGCTTGGGCACAAATAAGCATGAAGATTAAAAAGAAGACAACGGTAAGATCTCAACTAACAATGGATTCATCTAGATCTAGGACTGTGCAAATAGCCACTCCAGTCATGGGAGAAGAAGGGGTGAGTTATAATAATATTTCTACCCTTGATTTGGGGACAACGACAAGAGAACAGAAAATTGACCATCTCTAGGGGTCCGTTGCCACTATCATGCATCAAATGAATAAAGATAAAACCTCTAAGGAGGAGTTGAAGGCACATGTGGCTGATTTGACAACATATATTTGGTGGTGATCATCAGTAGAAGAACTCCCTACCACATCCTCGACGCCGCCACAATTGTTGTGCAAAGACCACATTGATTAGCTAGAGAAAAGAAAGAATTGGATGAAAGCCACATATGATTGGTTTAGACAAGTCCTCTAAAATGGAAGCATGGGAATAAATAGTATAGTCAAGACAAACAAAAAAATCCTAGAGTTGCAAAAAGTGCTTGAGGGAATAAGGAAATCCTACACCGACTTCCCCAAGTTATACAGGATCACATACCCAAAACTTGACGCTATCCTCAAGGTACCTGATGGATCCTGAGAAAAGGAGTTTTCTTTGGTAAAAGGTGATCATTGGCTCATGGAGACATGGAAACTAAGCCTTGACCACAGAAGGGAGGTGTTAGAACAAGTGCTCCATGAGGTGGAGCTTGAGATTGATTGGATCAAGGAAGTTTGGGCTACTTGTGAAGAATACATAAGGTTGATGATGGAATTTGCTGTGCCCACCATCGAGTTAGATCCATTAAAGATAAAGCCCTACTTTCACAAGAAAATGGAGAATGAGACCACATATACACTAACGTCGGATTTCATGGGTTTTGCTACTCAAGTCTTCGCTCAATCTGAGCAGGTGATTAAAAATGTGCATAAATATGACATGGACTAGGATGACCTCACAAATAAATCCAAAAAAATTTAACTTCCAGGTGATCCAATTAGATATATTGGAGTGGGATAAGCTTCGGGGATTGATTGACAAGTTTGTGAAGTACACCACTTTAAAGAGGAATGAAGGAATTCCTATGATTGATGACAAATTCCTTGCAGTGTAGCTACAACAAAAGAAAATCAACAAAAGACACAGAGCTACAGTGCTACCACAAGAGGACAAAATAGGGAAAATGACAATGATGAAATTTTAAAATTGTAATATATTTGGGGGTAGGTGAAACCCTAGTTTGTAATGAATCTTGGCCACATAATGAAAATCAATCTTGGCCATTCATTTTTCTTTTTGGACACTATAAATAGGGGGTCTCCTCTCATTTTCAAGAGAGAGTTGAGTTGTTGTAAAGGCATGCTGCTAAAATTTTAATAGAAGTTCATTGGCTTTTGGTTAATTCTTGAGTTTTAGTTGCATGTTACATAGTTCTTCTCCCATAGTTAATATGAGTAGATTTACTTTTCTGTTCTACATGTTTTAGCTTGCTTTAGTAGATTAGTTAATGTTGCTCACTAGTTTTGAAGAATTCTGTTGTGTCCTGGAAACCTTCCTTGTCCATACTTTTTGTTGTTTATTGATGATAAATGGTTGTGTAAAGTTAGTCTGGACATGAACTAAAAGTTGCTCCAAACTTATATCTTTTATTGATGCCTATGGTGAATAGATGGTTGAATATATGCAGTCCTTAGAAGCTTGCACTAATTTCATGATACTGTGAGGTAATCTGGTTAAGTGAAATTCAGTTTTAGGAAGGTTGTTTGCAATAGGGTCCTCCATGATCACTATTCACTTCTAGTTTCAGATCCAAAAATTCCTTCTCTTCCCTACCCTTATTATTATTTTTCTTATAAATAACCTATGCTAATGTTCATCACACATTGGAAAGTCAAATCCCAAGATGAAATAGGAGTTTACGACTACTGATTGAACCTGCAACAATTGCACACTAATTTTCCTATCTTAGGAACTCCATTTTGAAATCCAACTCTGCTCCAGCCTAACTCCGTAATTATGCCCTATGATTACCAAAAAAATCACATTGAACCAATTGAGAAATTCCATTCAAGTCATGACCTGACACCCGAGAGACCTTGGGCTGATTTTCAACAACTTGTTGAAGATTACCTTTCAAGAAAGGTGAGGCACCTATGCATTACTTGTGTTGCAAAGTGCATAAAACACCCATAAACAAAATTGGTGCTAGAAGGAGGGCCATTTGAGTTAAGTTGGATTGAGGTGATTCACTCTCCCCTGAGAGATCCCAAAGAGTTTTAAGGTCTACTCCAAACAAAGGGGAATTTCAAGAAATACAACCTCCTACAAGGGCTAGAAGAACTAAAAGAGGGGATGCAATGTCTTCTTCCTCCGTTTCACCCACTTCACCTTCATCTTCACCTTCTTTCTCCTTCCATTTTCCCCATACTCAGTAGAATTTCTCCACCTCCATCCCTTCGCTTCAATCGTACCACACTACTTTCCCACCACTTGCTTCCCATAGCCAGGGTGTTGCCCCCTTCCCTACCCTCCAAGTCCAAGGTGTAGTCCCAATGGCTGCTACCCCTGTGCAACCACAAATCACTATTCAATAGAAAATACCACCCCCGTCTCCACCCATGTCTTGGCTAGGGAATAATCCTTCTTCATTTCACTTCAATGTCTACCATGACATGTGTAAGAATCCATAGAGATTTTTGTACAAAATTCAATCCTTGGGATCTATAGAGGATGACTAATGAGCACATCAAGATATTCCAAACAATGTTGAAAGACATGTAAATCGATTAGGAAGATGTGGCATGTAGGATTTTACCTTATTTGTTGGGGGAAGAAGCATTTTATTGGTATATTAACTTGTCGGCGGGGTCCATCACATCTTGGGATTGGCTAATGAATTCCTTCTTTCAAAGTACAAGATCTCGATCAACCCTTCAAAGCTATATCGACAATTCATGTCAGTTCGTAGGGAAGTCAACGAAACAATCAGCTCCTTCAACGATCGATTCCACCAAACCTATATAAGGTTGCAAGCCTTATATGTGCTCAATGATGCTACTTCCTTGTCAGTCTATTATGCAACATTAGATAACCTCACAACTACATTGGTGAAGAGAATGTGACCAACTCCAACCCGATTAGTAGACGCTTACACTGAGGTAGTTATTGCTAGTATTGACTTGGGTCAAAATATTTTCGGTCCACTTCCCTCCTTGAGGCAGGCTGCCCATCCTCTATAGATTTAGGGAATTACCTAAGCATTGCAACATCAAACGCCCCTGATGAATCAAGTACCATAGCTACTTATAGTACCTCATCCTAGGAAACCCATGACCTAGGAACCCACAGTACCTCATTACTTGTAGCCTCAACAACCGCAAGCATATCCCCAATAGCCTCAAGTGGACTTGTACATACAATGGCCTGAATTCCCACCCACTAAACAAAATCAACCAGTAGCACAACCTATCTTCCTCCAGAATCAAATTTCATAGCCAAGTAATACAGAGAATGATTAGCTAGACGAGTTGACAAAGATGATCCAAAAGATGTCCATGGAGATGACACACTTGAGAAATTAGAACAACCAACTGCAAGCTTCTCAATGCAACATTCAAGCTAACCTCAACCAAGATAATAGGGATAACTGTGAGGTAGGTACCTCATCCAAACAAAACTATGAGTGAGGGTAGAATTCTAATCAGAACTTCAAAAGGAGACCCTCACAGAGATAGAACCAAACATGGAATACAAGGCCAAACAATGGGGGTGTTCCCATTCCTCTTGATCAACCTACTAGTAGTGAGAAGACAACTAGTGGAGTGTACCTTGCTGAAGTTGCTCTTTCTGTATTGTGCTAGATTCATAAGACGAGTAGGCATTCCAAATTGGATTGTCTCGAGTTTCAAACAGCCATAGAAATATTTCAAGTGGAGGTCCAAAATGCTATCGAGACCATGAATTACAGAGACATAGTTTCATCTAACCCATACAATTCCTCTTGTCTTGTGGTCAACTAGGTCCCATTCCCATGGACCAAGAGCAATGAGCTCAAGATTGAGACCGCCTCGATAAAAAAGTAGTACAAGAGGTAAGTACCAAAGAAGCTTTGTCTCATCTTTTTACTTCAATAGATAATACTCGCATAGATGAAGAAGAGTCCCGTGAAGATGAAGTGAAAATGTTCCATTAAAGAACCTCTTCAGATTATCTGAGGAATAGACAAATAGGGGGACCGTTCGCTACCTCCACTCTGCCTAATAACTTCAATACCCCACTTGACCCTAACACTAGAAATAACCTAAGCTACCCTTAGGAAAATCCTTTGAGGTTGAAATCGAACAAATGGGGGAATATGTTGTTGAAGAATTTAACAAAGTTAAAGTTAGCTTGTCCACCTTTGAGTCGGTCAAGGTTCCTGAAGTAAGGCATTCCTTCTTTAGGGTAATTAATGGAACCCCCTCCTCTAAGATGACACAAGAAATACCTTCCAAGAGAGTCACCTTTGAAGAGCCTTGGTAGGATCCCATCATACAAGAAATCATAGGCAAAAAGAAGGATGTCTCCACCAACCAGCAAGCTGGAAAACACCTTGCTAAAGAGAAGAATCCAAGGAAATCCAAGGAAAAGACAAATGAAAAGGACAAGGGTCAGGTGGCCCAAGTTGACCTACCTATGGGTTTCTTCCAAGGAAAATTTGAAATGCCACCCTTCCTTGCCACAATTAGAGTATTCAAAAAGAACCTACATAATTGTCTGATTGAATTTGGAGCATTAGCCAATTTCATGCCTTTGGCAGTATGCAAAGCCGTTGGGATTACCCTCACACCTTTAAGAAGAAAAGTAACTCAACTGTACAAAAATAAGGTTAATAATATGGGGAATATCAATCATATCCCAATGTAGATTGCTACAAACCCAAGGGTGCAGCAAGTTATTGACATCCAAGTTGCAGACATTCCTAACACATGGAATTATCTTGGGGCGTGACTTCACTCATTCATTGAATGGGTATACTGCAACATATTTTTCTCACATGTGGCTATCATGGAAGGGGCTACCAAAATATATTCAAATAGATCATGAGCCACACATGAAGTTGATGATCACAAAATACAACAATGCTAATGAGTTGTTGTTTGCTGAGATATACTTGGGAAATTATTGTTCCTTTTCCTATCAGGAGGAAGTAAAGCCTCGAGATGAAGAAATTCCTACAGAGGTTTTCTTAGTGCAATGCAGTCCTTTGACCAACTTGACCTATGCACCTCAAAGCATGAAAAATGTTAGTGGAATCATAGGACGATGAGTCCTATGAAGATGATAATTTTGGATTGCTAGATAGATTCCAAGATTTCATGGAGAAATGCATACAAGATCAGCTCAGCCTAGGGGAAAGGATGGATTTCCAAGAGCTCTTGCTGCCTAGTTGGTGTAGAGTTCACAATGCTACTCACTCAGAATTTGAGCGTTTCCTGTGTCATAAAGTAGTAGAGCACATCAAAGGACAAGCCATATCTCGAGAGGAGCCTTCTGCTAAATAGCTTGTCACCAACCAAAAGGAGCCTATTCCTATTCCAAAAGTAACAGATGCTGATGAGCAACTAAGGAAGAATGTACACATGACTGGTCTTGGCGTTAAAGAACCCTCCAAGTTCTAGATGCTATTCTTCAATGGGTTTAAATCAAAACAGGGAGCTAGAGCCAGGTTCAAACTCATCAACCCCACGGGTAAGACTTACTTTGCTACCCATAGGCTTCAATTTCATTGTACTAATAATGTAGAGGAGTATGAAGATTTGGTTGATGGTCTCTTAATGGCTTTGAGAAAGAATTTCAAGATGTTACAATTTTTCAGTGATTTAGAATTGGTAGTCAAACAAGTCAGAAAATTATACTCATGTCAGGACAGAAGGCTTGCAAACTATAGGCATAGAGTCTAGGATCTCTTAGAAATTTTAGATGCATTTAATATAAAATTGATCCCACATTCTTAGAATCATACTGTTGATGCTTTGGCTCAAGCATGCAACATGTTACAACCCCCGTCTCTGTCTGGACTCAAGAGATTCATAGTTGAGTTGACATCCACCCTATCTATGTCAGATAATTTCACTCATTTCTAGGTATCTAGTGATGATAAGCACATCTTGGAGTTCATCACTAGTTCTAACGTGTTTGCAACACAAGTAATTGATGAAGCTAGCCCCAAGGAAGTTGAATTAGATATAGAAGGGGTTATTAACCTCAAAACTAATACAATCCCTAGAGGTATGGTTTAGCTTGAGTGCATATTTGACCTAAATCAAATCAGAGATCAAGATCAACAAGAGAAGAAGGAATCCATAAGCAACCAATGTGACACCCATAACCTTAGAACCGCCGAGGAAGTAAAAAATGTGTTTATTGGCAAAGTGTGTATTTCAGAAGAAAATAAAGGCATTATTGATGCTTTATAGAAGCATAGAGCTATGAAGATTTGAAGACCTATGATGCCTTCATTATCACACATACCATCCCTCTCAAGCCCGATGTGCGACCGTTCTGACAAAGATAGTGTCCCATCAACACCTTGCTAGAGCCTATCATTTATAAGGAAGTGCAAAAACTGATGTTAGCCATAATCATCTTTCTAGTAAGGCACTCCATGTGGGTGGCTAATTTGGTCCTAGTTAGGAAAAAGAATGGAGAAATCAGATTGTGTGTGGACTTATGCAATTTGAACAAAGCCTCAGAGAAGGACAACTATCTAGTGCCCTCATTGGATGAGGTATTGTAGATTGTTAATGGGTCACAGATGATGTCTTTCTTAGACAGGTATTTTGGGTATAATCAGGTGATGGTGCAATATGATGATTGGCACAAGACAACATTCACCACCAAGTTGGGCACCTTTTCATATAGAAGAACACCATTCAAGCTCATCAACGCTGGACCTACTTTGTAGCGTGCAATGGAAATTGCCTTCAAAGATCTGATTAGACAGTGCATAATCATCTACATAGATGATTTAACTGTGTTCTCCAAGAAGTAAAGTTATCATGTCTTTGATCTATACAAAGTATTTCAAAGGTGCTAAGAATTTGGAGTTTCCCTTATTCTAAAGAAGTGCATCTTTAGAGTCATAGAGGTAAAATTGCTCGGGCATGTTATTTCAGAATGAGGAATTTCTATAGACCCCGAGCACATCCAATCTCTCATAAAGATTCAACTTCTAGGCATGAAGAAAGAAATGAAATATTTCTTCGAAAAGATAAATTTTGTTAGAAAATTCATCACAGGCTTTGCTTAAATTGTCGAGCCACTCAACACCATGTTAAAGCAAGATGCTAAGATTGAGTGGGCTCTGGAAGCAAAGAAGACCTTTGAAGAAATGAAAAAAGCTATTGTTGAAGCAATAGTGTTAGTTAGCCTGGATTATCTGAAGCCCTACTACATTTATTCATTTTCTTCGAATCAGTTGTGTGACAACATTTTAACCCAAAAGGACGATGAAGGAAATGAGCACACAATCGCCTTCATGAGTGCTTCCTTGAAAGATGCTAAACTAAGAAATCACAATGTGAAAAAGAGAGCATATTCTCTTGTCAGAGGAGTTAAGAAGTTCAGACATTACATCCTACGGAATAAGGTGTTCGCCATTGTCCCTAACCCAGTAGTGAGGATGTTTCTCATGCAAAATGCACTGGGAGAATGAAGAGCCAAGTGGGTTACCCTATTGCAGGAATACAACATGGAAATTCAGTCCATGAAATTAGTAAGTAGACAGGCACTCACCTAAACAATAGCTGAGACAACAATTGAAGTAGGACTCCAGCTCACGGTTCAACAATATTAGCTTGAGGACGTTTCCTCAGGGGAATGGTACGATGGCATTATCTATTATTTGTTGAACAATAAGTGCCCACCCCACTTGTAGGGAGTTCAGAAATGTGCTCTCCATCTGAAAATTAGTAGCTACATGCTGCAAGGATCCATACTATACAAGAGGAATCACAATGCTTATCTGAGATTCCTTGGCCAAGAAGAAGCATACAGGGTCTTGAAAGAATCTCATTACAAATTTGGCACCAGTCATGGATCTGTCCCATCAACCACACATAAGATCCTACGAGTAGGTTACTATTGGCTGATGATCTTCAAAGATGCTCACAACCATGTTCACATGTGCCATATATGCAAGTATGTCACAACCAGAGAAAGGAACACTAATGTCCTATTGTAACTAGTTCTCGAGGTGAGGTCATTCGTGCAATGTGATGTTGACTTCATTAGTTCGGTAAACCCACCATCATCTACAAGACACAAGTACATTCTAACTGCTTTTGATTATTTCACTAGATGGACAGAAGCCATTGCATGTAGGCAATGTACACCAGAGGTAGTTATGAATTTTCTTGAAATCTTCATTTTAAATCATTTTGGTTGCCCATATGCCTTAGTGTGTGATAATGGCCCTGCCTTTTCCTCACTTAAATTCATGAGTTGGGTCTTTTATTATGGGATTTCCCTCAAGTTTTCATCCAAATACTATCCCTAGGGAAATGGCCTAGCAGAATCCATTAATAAGAACCTCATTACAGTGATAAAAAGACTACTTGATAGGAATCCCAAGGACTGGCATACCCAGCTTCGCTTTTCCCATTGGGTAGATTGCACATGCCACAAGGCCACCCTTGGTGATTCCCTGTTCCACCTTGTTTATGGAATAGAGCCAATATTCCCAATTCACCTTAAAATACCGACCCTCCAATTCATTAATGACTTTTATGAAGAAGGGGATCGAAGAGAAGCTTGCTTGGCTAAGCTGCTACACTTGGAAGAAGTGCATGACTAAGCCATTGAATTTTTTTCCAAACATTAGGGCATGGTCAAGAGATGGTTTGATCAACGAGCCAAAGTCAAGGCCTTTATAATTGTTGATCTGGTCCTATGCTAGGATAAGGCCCATGAGAAGAAAGGGGGACATGACAAATCTGACAAGTTTCGGCTTGGCTCATTTCAAATTACTAAAATCCTTAGAGATAATTATTTTCGCCTCAAGACCTCAACTGGTGAAGATGTCTCATTTCCTATCAATGGGTCACACTTGAAGCATTGCTTCTAAGCTTGAGCTCTTTTGGAGTTGTTCCTATAAATACTTGTATATAGGTTCGTTTAGGCTGCTTTTGGTTTGCTTTGTTCTGTCTTGTCACGTCTCTTTTGTTTTGTTCATTTCCCAGTTGTTTTGCTTTGATGAGGGTGTTCTTCATTTTTGCTATGGTGGCCATGATCATTTAGTGAATGGTTCACTTTGCTACACACTCTTAGTGTTCTTTGGATAAATATTCACTTTCAACTATTGGTCTCTGATAGTTGCCATGACATGGTTTCCTCACTTGAACTTTGACCTAGAACCCAACCCTTGGTTGAATGTTCCTTTTATGTCCATCTTAGATCCAACACAAAACACATATTAATTATTTCCACAGAGTTGTATAGTAGTTGTTATGATGACTTAATAATTGAAAAATATTAAGTCCGCTCTAGTGACCACTGTGGTTCCCAAACCCATAGTAGGCTTCAATGCTTACATGGTTGAGCAAAAGAAGAAAATATTAAAAGATGTGTTCACAGAAAGAAAATAAAAGGAAAATATTGAAATCAAACAACTGTATGGATGTGTGGATAACTCTACCAGGGCTATGGATGCTTGGCTGGAAATAGAGCAATGTTCGTGGGGTCATAGCGACAACTCCACCGGGGTTATGGATGCTTGACTAGCAGTAGAGCAATGTCCAGATTACTTCTTGGGTTGGACAATTGATGTAGCTTGCTCGGTTAGATTAGCTGCCACTTGTCACTATTTCTAAAGGAAAGGAATGAATTCACTGAACACACACACTTTTGATATGCTTTGTGGGTTGATTTAGCTAAGGATCCCATTCTCCTAGTTCACTTCTAGAAACAAGCCTGAAGTCTGCGAAAATAGAGATTTTGGGTTCTAAATGAATACTTATCCTTAGAATGCTCAGGAGCGTTCTCTAGCAGAGTCACCATTTGTTGTGCCCTCAACACACATGTCCCATTTGGAATGATGACCCTCTCTTTCCTTTTGCTTCACTGGGTTGCCTTTGTTGCCACCTCATTTTGCATGCCCCCTATTTTGGTGTTCTTAGTGGTCAACGAGCTTTAGGGAACTCATCTTGAGTTGAACATGTTTTCCTCCCTTCAAATTTTCAAGGCCCTAGGCCTTTGTGGGATCCCCATAGCTGTTTTCCTATTCCCTTTTAAACTGGAGTCATTGGAATCAATTGGGTCCGCCCCGTCAGGCTGCCCCATGTGGATTTCGGTCGTCCTGTGGCCATTTGAAACGACCTTCATCTATCAGCTTTCCGGCCATTGGGACCCACTTGTTTGTTCATCATTTCCCTTACTACTAACCTTCTGGATGACCATCATCTAGTTGCCTTTTGACTGGCAGGTTCTGCTATTCCCAATACCTTTCCTTCACCGAACCCTCAATGGTTGAGTGCCAAATGCCATCCGCCTGTCGGACTCTGAGCTTCCCACAATAGTTTTCAAAGGACTTCTCACCAACCCCAGTGCTACCATATGGTCATTAATAGGGTGAATTTGATATGTTATTTTCTATAAATAGGAAAATTTAAGCTGTCATTTTCACTTGTCAGCTTGATCAGAAAAGAGGTAGAGTGCATTCCAACACCATTGTCACTCCCACAACACTTGTTTTTCGCTTTGAGATCTTTGCTACCTACTTGGTCATCCACATTCATTGGGTTTTAGAGGTTAGTTTTTTGCCGAGCACCCCATTTCAAGTTTTGGTTGATTTATGTGTGAAATTGATAAGTTTAAAGGGGGAAAACTTGATAATCAACTAAAATAGACTAAGGCGCACAAAACCCACATGTTGAAATCTTGATAAATTTTAAACTCGATCCATGCGCCATCCGCATAACTCACATTCTCCACTGATATTCATCAACTAGGGCCTTCGTCCCCTATGGGCCCACGCCATCGTCATTGCCATCATAAACTTTGAAAATGAATTGAAATTTAGAAATGACATTCATCTCTTCTTGGTTCGCTCTCACAGGAGGGCTCCCTTCCTTGGCCACCTTGAACTTAGCGTAAAATCATGAAATAAAATGAGGAGCCATGAACCCACTCAGGTCCCAGATGTGGAGTTCCGCATACAAAATGTCTTTTGGCTTCATTGTTTGATATGACTAATCAAGCACAAATTTCCGCCCTTCAGGTCCCACCTTGTTGATCACCTATAAACTCAATTTGTGCTAAATATTAAGCCTGATCTATCTTGGGTCCCACCTTGTAGACGTTCACTCAGGGAATTCTTTATGTGTTTTACCATCTCAAATGGATTTTATAGCCTGTCTTTTCAACCATCGGATCCCGAGTCTACCTCTACTGACCAACTTCATTTTGCACCCCAAAACAACCAAGTCCGAGCTTCATTAGGGGCCCCTCTTTGCGGACTTCCGTCTGTAGATCATCATGGTGAACCCGTCATCTCGAAGAACTCTTGATCACCATAATTTCGCCCTTTGGGTCCTGATCTCGATGTGGCTGCAAATATGCAAAAGTGAAAATTGTTAAATAATGAATATTAAGTGGGCTATTCCCCATGGGTCGTCGCCACTGGAACTCTGTGCTAACTTCGTCGTTCTCAATTGAAGAATAACTCTTGTCCACCCACTACCTGGAACCTGACCTCCCCATTGCCTTTGGATTCTCTAGTGATAAACAAAGTGAACATGAAGGCTCCACCTCTTGGCAGACCTGATACGATGGGTTTCTCCTACCGAACCACTGTATGACTTTCACCATTTCAAACGGCAGTGGCCTAACATCCATCAGATCCCTCTGACCTGAAAGGCCTGCGTTCCAAGTGAGTTACATTGCAACCTTTCAAAGCTTTATATCCCACATGGAAAAATGCCACACACGAGCCACCGCTTTACCATTGTCATTTCAATGATAGACCCTTAAATAGCAAAACTGCTCCTTGATTCCACTTGTCCAAAAGATAATCTTAACACCCTTAAAATTTCAAAATGAGTTTGACCCATGTGCCAAAATAGAGTGACCTCCTTGGTGGACCCCATATTAGCCAAATCTTAAGGAGGGTTGGGACAACCGGGTAGTTGTGCCTTGATTGTCGTCCCTCCTACAGTTGCTCCAAAATGGCCATCAACCCATAGAAGTTTGCACCCCTTGGCCTGAATTGGTGAAACTCCTTCCTATGAAAGGATAATGTCAATCTGGAAGATATGTTAGGATTCTTAAATAATGAATTATCTAATCTAGCATTTTTTTGTAGGATTTTTGGCTAACTTTCCCATGTTTTCATGCTTGAATGTGCTTACCTCTCTCTCACCCATAGGATATATGGAACCAGGTGCAGAAACTTTGGAGGTGGCCGTGGAGAAGGACAAGGGAAATAAAATACCCAAAGCACCCTAGGTTAAAGAAGACAAAGACTAGATGAAGTACAAGTTCCAATGGGAACCTCTCAACTCTAAGGTCACCACACATTGGAAGGAAATCTTAGACACAAACATTAGGCACATAGATATTGATGAATTCAAGCAAAGGGTTCAGATTAACCCCACAATAGAAAATGCAAGAAAGATCAAAAGTAGTGGGTTGGCCAAGGCTCCTAGTTTTCCATCTAGTCTTGTTGCCCTTGAACTCATAATGACCTACAAAGAGGCATATCAAGAGGAGACTAGAACCATTATGGAAAGAGATGGGAACATATTGGTTGAATTATCTGCCAAGTCAATAGGGAGATATTTTCATATCCCTACCTTGGTAGAAATGGAAGAAGCATCCATAGAGTATGGGAAGAAAATGTGGTATGAGGACCCCCTCAAATGCAAAAAGGTCCTCAATCAATATTGGCTAAAAGAGAAGAGGGGCAGTGCTACAAAGGTACCCCAATAACTCTTCCATTGTGATTTTTTATGAGGATTTCCATGACTTGGTGACCCTATTAAGTAGGGTTATGGGCCTTCCGACTATGACCTACTTCTAGGAGTGGATGTTGTATTTGGCAGAGGAGATCATCCATGGAAAAACCAAGTTCCATTGGGCGGTGATAACTAGCAATTGTTTATATGAGTAATTTGTGGCTGTCAAGAAGACTTAATGATTCTACATGACCTCCTACCTCGTTTATTTACTAGATGACAAGACACAATATAGAGGCTTGTTCAGAGCTCCTGATGAGGCTCTACGTAGATAATTGAAGGTTTATGATAGATACCCTCAACTTCAATAGAAGAATTTTAAAAGGGATTATTGCGGAGTTAATGATTCCTTCATAGGCCACATTATTAGATTACTTGGGGTGACTTTGAGAGAAGGGTATCCCATAGTGCTAATGCCTTCCTCTGCCAATTTTCCTTCTTATTTATACAATTTCCAAAGTTTACCTACATCCAAGCTGAAGGTTTCTCAGAGAAATTGTACAAGCTGCCCCAGTACTGAAATGACTGAATAATATTGTTAGAACTCTCTTGGTAGCTGTGGCATGTACATGCCCTCCTAAGCAGCAAACATAAGGTAGGGATTCCTTATCCCCTCTCCTTCGGCCAAGGGGTGTATGAACTCCACACATCTCAATGTGCAAAAAATTTAGATAAAGAACTTGTGGAGTATAAATTGAAGTTCCACACTGCTCGGCCACGAATGGACCCCTATGGTAAACTTAAGAAAATGTTCATGGCTGAATATGCCCATTTACATAATGTGGACTTTTGGGATAACTACAAGAAAGATAATGAAGTGTGAATGAGGCACTACATGCGAATGACCACGTAATTCATCAAGAAGGTCAACTTGTTCCCTGTGCCAAACTAGGTATGCAAGAAAAGTAGCGAAGGGTGAATCCCCCAAGAGACTAAAGACATCAAGCATGCCCAAGGAGAAGAAGTAGATGATGAGCGGCCAAAGTCTCCACCTATTGTTTCCATTCCTGCAACCATTGCAGCTCTTGATATTACTATTGCTATTGCCTCTCTGCCTACCTCTCAGGCGATGGTTGCTACTTCCCCACCTATGGTGGACATCTGAGTTCACCTTGCCTCCACCCTGCCCATGGCCCAAGTAATGATAATAGACTCTTCTTCTACCACCACCTCCACCATCTCCTCTTCCTCCATGTCTCTGACAACATCACTCCCATTGGCTACAACAACAATGCCAATTATCGTTCTCTTGCTCCTAGAGGCCTTCTCCCTCCACATGCAAAACATTCCTATAGAACTATCTGGGATGCTGATGAACCCATCCATAGTAGCTACCTTAGAAAAAATTGTTGCTAGTCTTCCTATCCATACTCCTCCAACTAAACCGCCAGAGATGAAGGTCACCATGGAAATATTAGAAGAGCTAGAGAGACAAGAAAGGGAAGCTACAAAAGATATAGAAGAGGAAGTAGATGATTACCATGAGCACCCTAAGTACCAACATCTAAAAATTGATCTTAGGTGGTGCATGAGGGAGAAGAAACACAATCATCAGAGGAAGACACTAAGGAACTAGGTTCCAAGTGCAATGTAGAAACATTTGATCTCGACCTTGAGGAGGAGCTGGATTAGCAACTTAAGAATGTGGGAGAAGTAGAGAGGCAGCCTTCTAAGGAAGAAAAGGAATCAAGTGAGAAATTGGATGAGGATAATATACCTCCCACTCTGGAGCATGAAAAAATCCCCAAACATGATGAAATTCCTCTTTTAGAAGAGCAAGAAGAGAAAAAAAAGAGGAGCAAGAATAGAGCCTCGAGAGTGATGAAAAGATGTTGCCTCAGCATGGGGAAGAGGAAAAGAAAGAAGAAGATAAACCTAAAGAAGAGTCTAAAGCTCATAAGAGCCCAAAAATGGAATAGCTTGAGGAGCATGGACATGATGATGAAGAAGAAAAGAAAATTGTTGAAGGGGAGGACATCCCTAAAGAGTGCACAGTCACTGAATCCCCACAGAAGGAAACTATATTCATTCAGGATTCTGATGAGGAGGAAGGAGGAAAATAACAAGAGACTTTGGGTGATAAAGTGATGGGGATTGAACACACCCTTGAATAAGAAGGTGGTCATAAATCACCAAAGGGAGAATCTTAGATGCTTGAATGGCTTGAGAAATAGTTGGAGAAGAAAACCCCAATCCCAAGGGATCTAAGGGCAAGGCTAGAAGCCATCTTGTCTTTGGCCCAAATAAGCATGAAGAAAAAAAGAAGCCAATGGTAAGATCTCAGTTGACAATGGATGCATCTGGATCTAGGACCATGCAGATAGCCACTCCAGTCATGGGAGAAGAAGAGGTGAGTTATAATATTTCTACCTTTGATTTGGGGACAATGACAAGAGAATAGAAAATTGATCATCTCTAGGGGTCTGTTGCCACTATCATGCATCAAATGAATAAAGATAAAAACTCTAAGGAGGAGTTGAAGGCACAAGTGGCTAATTTAATAGCATATATTCAACAGTGGTCATTAGTAGAAGAACTCCCCACCACATCATTGGTGCCACCACAATTGCTTTCCAAATACCACATTGATTAGCTAGAGAAAAGAAAGAATTGGACAAAGGCCATAGAGGGTCGGTTCAGACAAGTCCTCTACAATGGAAACATGGGTATAAGCTATACAGTCAGGACAACCAAAAAATTCCTGGATTTGTAGAAAGTGCTAGAGGGAATAAGGAAATTCTGCACCAAATTCCCCAAGTTATAGAGGATCACGTACCCCAAGCTTGAGGCTATCCTCAAGGTACCTGATGGATCCTGAAAAAGGAGTTTGCTTTGGTAAAAGGCGATCATTGGCTCATGGAGATGTGGAAACTGAGCGTTGACCACATAAGGGAGGCGTTAGAACAAGTGCTCCATGAGGTGGAGCTTGAGATTGATTGGATCAAGGAAGTTTGGGTTGCGTGTGAAGAATACATAAGGCTGATGATGGACTTTGATGTGCCTATCGTCAAGTTAGATCCAGAAAAGATAAAGCCCTACTTACACAAGAAAATGGAGAATGGGACCATGAATACACTAACACCAGATTTCATGGTTTTTTCTGCTTGAGTCTTTGCTCAATCTGACCAGGTGATTAAAAATGCGTAGAAATATGACATGGAATGGGATGACCTCACAAATAAATCCGAAAAATTTAACTTCTAGGTGATCCAATCAGATATATTGGAGTGGGATAAGCTCTGGGGATTGATTGACAAGTTTGTGGAGTATGCCACTTTAAAGAGGAATGAAGGAATTCCTATGGTTGATGAAGAATTCCTTGCTTTGTAGCTACAAAAAAAGAAAATAAACAAAAGACAAAGAGCTATAGTGCTGCCACAAGAGGACAAAATAGGGAAAATGACAATGATGAAATTTTAAAATTGTAATATATTTGGGGGTAGGTGAAACCCTAGTTTGTAGTGAATCTTGGCCACACAATGAAAATCAATCTTGGCCATTCATTTTTTCTTTTTGGACACTATAATAGGGGGTCTCCTCTCATTTTCAAGAGAGAGTTGAGTTGTTGTAACAGAATGCCGCTAAAATTTTAATAGAATCTCATTGGCTTTTGGTGAATTCTTGAGTTTTAGTTGCATGTTACATGGTTCTTCTCCCATAGTTAGTTAATTTGAGTAGATTTACTTTGTTGTTCTACATATTTTAGCTTGCTTTAGTAGATTAGTTAATGTTGTTCATTGGTTTTGAAGAATTTTGTTGTGTGCTAGAAACCTTCCTTGTCCATACTTTTTAATATTTATTGATGATAAATGGTTGTATAAAGTTAGTTTGGACATGAAATTAAAGTCGCCCTAAACTTATATCTTTTATTGATGCCTATGGTGAATGAATGGTTGAATATAAGCAGTCCTTAGAAGTTTGCACTAATTTCATGATGCTGTGAGGTAATTTGGTTAATAAAAATTCACTTTTAAGAAGGTTGTCTGTAGTAGGGTCCTTCATGATCATTGTTCACTACTAGTTTTAGATCCAGGAACTTATTCTCTTCCCTTCCCCTTTTCTCTTTTTTATTATAAATAACCTATTCTAAGGTTCATCGCACATTGTAAAGTCAAATCCTAAGTTGAAATAGGAGTTTAAGATTGTTATTTGAACTTGCAACAATTGCACACTAACTTCTCCATCTCAGGAAGTCCATTTTGAAGTCCAACTTCTGTCCAGTCTAACTCTGTAAGTCTGCCCTATGATTACTATTGATGTGCCTGATGGTACAACAACATGTAAATAGAATATTGCTACTCTGTTTCTCCTGAAAGAGAAAGATAATCACATGGATATCTTAGCTCCCAAGGTCTTTGTAGTTGGTTCTCAACTGTGCTGATGTTGCTCAGTGGTCAATGTATCAGTAATGTTCAAGGGGCCTGCTGGTGTTGAGCTTCTGGATTGTTCTGAGATCAAACATAAAATTTAAACCTACTCTAACTAGGGTTTTTAAACAAACATAAAAAGATAGATCAAAGCTTTGGAACATAAAAGAATGTTAATTCATGCAACATAACCAGACTTGTTATCTTTCAGGGAATTCCTAACTAAAACTGCAGAACAAAATTAACTTGTGATTAACACATAGCTTCATTCATTCACAATGCTAATTTCAATAACAGATTGCATGTTACCATTTAAACAAAACATCAAATCAAACTTTATTCCTTGAAAACTTCTCGAATCAAATGATTAAGTCAAGACAAACACCATTCTAGAACACAACATGAAGTAGATTTTTATTTGGTTGCTTCTACTACTAGTGAAACAGATAAGCAACATTTACAAATCTGGCACAATGACCAGTGTACAGAAAATCCATGACTCTAAATTATTTCCATCTATACTAAGAAGACTGAAAAGATACATTATTGACTTATGCTAAATCTAACTCTAACTAAGAAGGCAAAAGAAGCTCCTATGATAGAGAATCAGGATACAGTTCTGTCCCCTCTATCTTTTCTAAAATTCCTATTCTTAAGAATCTATTTCTAGACCTGTCTATTCTATTATCTCCTATATTTCTGCTAACTTCTTCTAACCCTTTACAAAGAGGCAAGAATGCCATATATACAGATTGTATCAAAAGAATGCACTGGCCCCTAATTTTAGGGTTTATAAAATATCTCACTTGGTTGCAGGAGGGTTGGCCCTCAAATCTTTTGAATATAGCTAATGCTGCCTTGAATTGCATGGACTCGCTGTCCATGTTGGTGAAAGACTATTTTGGGGATGATCTCTATATCTTTTGCAGCTACAAACTTTACTTCCAACCTCTGTGTCCATTATCAATCTCCCTTACATAGCTGCTTTGAATGCTCCAAAGCATTACCATTAATACCGATCTTCCTTTCACCAACAGACCTCATAGCTGTCCCTGTGACTCGTAGTTTCTTCCTCTTTTCTGCCTTTCTCACCCCTCCAGATCCTTCTGCATGTTGACCATCTCTAGAAGTAGCATTGGGACTCCCTTTAGATATGAACACTATCACTCTCGAGTCGATCCATCACCTTGATCTCTGAATGAGTCCATGTTGTTTGCATTCTGCCAAACTTCTTCACAGGGGTAGTTAGTCAAAGGGCCAATGGGCCATTCCTTTAGCTTCTTCTGATTGGTGGGACATAGGCCATGCCAGATTTCTAGGCAGTCAAAAGTGGTTCGAATGGAATCACATGTCGGTGAGACACTAATCATGCTCCCAAATGCGATTATACCTCTCTTAGCAGCTATCAGAATAACAAGTGACTGTCTGCGAAACCTTTTAGTGAGCTGCATAAGTCATATCGATACAACAAACCTATCGGCAAGAAAACATTCCCTCAGCAAGACCTCTCAGCGAGCCTTTCTTTCTTTGGTGAGCACACCCACATTTGGTAAGACATCAGAAGGTCAACAAGATGCTACCCCAAAGTCCCTCCGTCTCGGCAAGACCATCGCACTCAGGAAGACATCTCCCCGAGCCCTAATCATACGCTTGGAGCTTCTCTGAGCTTATCCTTATTCCCTAAGCTTAAGCCCCCTTCTGTTTTGGCAAAACCTTTCCCCTTCGGAAAAACCTTTCATGGAAGGAAATACCTCTCGGCGAGATCTCCCCAAGCTCAAAACCCTTTCAGCGAGAGCCTGCTTGGTCGGCGAGACCTTTCCCTAAGAACATTCATTCTCCTCAGGCTGATTTCATTTTGGTGAGGCTCCGCCTTTTTTGCAAGACCTTACGACGAGCTCGAAACATTACACCGAAGGGAGAATCCCGTTTCGGTGAAACTTTTCTCTTTCAGCCAGACCTCATGCCGAACACAAATCCTCTGCTCGATGCCATGTCATTTCAACAAGAGTTCACCTTGTTGGTGAGACTTCTTGCCAATGCTACTCATTGTCACCAAGACCTCCTTCGATCGGTGAGATGTTTTGTCAGGCGATAAGAGTTAGAGCGATATCCTCCCTATCGGTGAGACAATCCCATATCGACAGGAAATCCCCGTGAGCTCATTATGTTTCACTGAAGGCACACCCTTCGGCAAGGCATATGCCAATCGGCCAGACATCCTGCCGAAGGCAAAATCATTCGCTGAGCTTGAAACTTTCAATAAGACTCCCCTGGGTCGGCGAGAGATAATGCCGAGGTCTTCATCCTTTGGTGATGCTAGTCTTGCATAATGGTCGGGTAGATCTCCATTTGTCGGCGAGATGTTACACTGATATTATCTGATGTCGACGAGACTTTCTTCTTTTTCCAAGACACCTCAGCGAAGTCTCCCCCTTTCATCGAGGGCTTACTTTACTTCTAGGAGACATTACTCATTCGACAGGAGATCATAGCGAGCGGGACCTTGTTTCCCTGATTACATCCTTCTTCAGCGGGACTTCTTCCATGTCAGCAAGACCTTTCGTCGAAGGTATTATCTTTTGGCAATCTCATTTCATTTTGGGGAGAGCAGCTTCCTTCGCCTTGACATTTTGTTGAGTGCAAAATTTCTTCGGGCCCATACCCTATTTCAGTAAGACTCAGCCTTGTCAATGAGACCTTTCGGTGAAACCACAACTCCACCCCAAAGGAAACATCTTTCGGTGGGACATCACCGACTCACCGAGACTTTGTGCCAAAAGTAAATCTTTCCCAACGAGATCCCCTGATGACATCCTTCTTCGGTATGACCTCCCATAGTTGGCAGGACATCTCGCCAAAATCACAACTCTGCTTCGAAGTAATCCTTGGGTGAGATATCACTCGGTCACCGAGACTCCTCAGCGAGCCCAAACCGCTACACCGATGCTGCTTCATTTCGCTAAGAGTCCACGTTGTCAGTGAGACGTCTTGTTGACACTAAAAACCATTCGCCGAGTGAAGCTCCCTTCGGCGAGACACATAAAAACCCACAGCGATAGGAATATTTGGAGGACCAGTGAGCTTCAAATGAATAGAACGAACTGCTAGTCGGCAAGACAACTACATGGTCTTGTCGACTTTCCTCTTAGAGGAATTTTTTGCCAAATTGGATGAGGGATACTTTCCAATTGAGTTCCTTGAGAAATATCATCATGTGCATGATTCAATCCTGCAAAACAAATGCCTCCATTAGTCCTCAAAGCATATAAAATACACTATTGTTCATTATGCCTTGAATTTTAACAAGAAGAAAACCAACTCAAGTTGAGACAGAACCAAAATCTGATGAAACAAAATACAGACCCATGAGGAAAATGAAGGAAAAATCCCAAGGCCAAAGCCAATAAACAAAGGAAATGAAAGAAAAAAGAGAAGGGGGACCCATTTTGTTCTAGAATAAAATGGGGTGGTTATGCAAGGCATAACAAATGGCGACTCGGCTAGGAAGATGGTTTAACCATTTTCAAGAAACTGAAAGATTTAGCTACCCAGAACTCCTGTTTCATGAACATCACAACTCCAGTTGGTTCATTTTTAACAACCAAGGTTGAGCTAGAATCTCAAATGTAAATCAACAATGGCCACCCCTAAATCTATGTGTATGATTGATTGTGCATCACTCTTTTATAAAGTTTCTTCATCTTTCAAACAACAATGTGCAAGATTTGAGCTACATGAGTTGATTCCCTTTGGCTGTCATGCAATGACATTTTGGGCATTGCTCCGCCGCCAGTCAGGCGTCCATAGCCCCGACAGAGATACCTCTAGTTTTCTCACAATATTGCTCTACTGCCAGCCATGCATCCATAGCCCCGGTAGAGATACTGGAGTCACCCATTCATATTGAGTACTCTTTCTCTTTAAATAGTTCTCTTTTTTTTTCTTCTCATAGAGTTTCAGATATTTCATTCAATTTTTTTTCTCAATATGTTAAATTTTTAACATCTATTTTGGGTTGAAAACTACCATGGACCTCATAACAACACTTGGGAGATTGAATTTTTCACTCAAATCTTACAACACTATCATCTTAGGACAAATATACCATTACAAGAGGAGATGATCTTGATGATTTGTGATAGATTTAGAGGGAGTCAATGAAGGTTACTTACTTTGTACCTTGTTTTCAAGACTTTCCACAACTCATGTTGACAATGGGCATAAAGCAAAGAATTTAGGAAAAAATCACCCAATCAGAAAACTTGAAAATATCTAAACCACTTCTCTCCTAATAACCAAAGTACACTTCAAATAATAACCCACTATTTAAAGGTGGAAAGAACAAATGAACACCAAAGAACAAAACAAGACATAAACCAAACAACAAGGGAAATAAAAAGGACAAAAGGAAAGATCAAACAAGCGATAGCAGAACTATTTACACACATAGAAAAACAAACTATTTACAAACAAGAGAAAAACAAATTATTTACATAAAGAACAACAAATGCAAAACAAAAAATTAGCAAGCTTTATGACTCGAAATAATGCTTAAGAAACTGTCCATTGATAGGCAAGGGAATAGGTTCTCCAGTTAAACTACTTAGTCTAAAAACATTTTCTCCTAGGATCTCAACAATCTGATAGGGACCCAACCAGAGCTTGTCGAATTTTTGGTGACTGTCCTTCTTTTCACTAGTTTTATCCCATAACAACACAAGGTATGATATCCTAAAAGCCTTGATTTTGGCTCTTTTTTCAAACCATCGCTTGACAACAGTCTGGTGTCTAAAGAATTGTTGCAAGGCGGTATCTCTCTGCTCTTCTAATTTCAACAAGGCAACTAATCTTACTTCTATCCTATCATCACTAGAGTAGAATTTATGCATGAACTCAAGGATAGGTATTTGGAGGTGGATAGGGAATAGGATCTTTCCCATACACTAGCTTGAATGGTGAGGTCTTTAAAGCAGCCTTGATCCTAGTTCTATCTGCCCATAATGCAAATCTCAGCTGGGTATGCTAGTCTCTAGGATTGTTTTCTAACAGTTTCTTAATTACCCCTAAGAGATTCTTGTTAGTTGATTCTACAACTCCATTTCCTTGTGGGTAATAGTTTGAAGAATACTTTAAAACAATTTTGTGATTGTAAGCCCATTAAATAAACTCAGCTGAAGAGAAGGAAGAGCCATTGTCACATACCAAAGTGGAGGGTATCCCAAACCTAGTGGTGATGCATTCGGTGAGGAACTTGATCACTACCTCTATTGTGTTGTTCTTGCAGGGTATAGCCTATGTCCATCTTGTGCAGTAATTAGTGGCAGTCAAAATAAATTTGTGTCCTATAGAAGAGTTTGGGTTAATTACCCCAATAAAATCTAGTGCCCACTAGGCAAATGGCCTTACCTCATAGATGGGTTACAATGGCATGGCTGAATGGCATTCATTTGACATAGAGATCTGACATATGTGACCAGTAATAACCAGATCTGAGGATCTGGTGTGCCAACGAGTCTGCAGAACCATGACCTGTGTCGTGTTTCCCATGGAATTTTGTGATCACGTGCTTGGCCTCTTGCTGATCAAGGCATTGTAGGTACACTGCTTCAAAATTCTTCCGGTATAGTAATCCTCCTTTAAGCATATAATGAGAGCTCTTCATTCTTAGTGCTCTCCTCTGAGTGGCGTTCATTCCCTCTGGACATCGATTGTTGAGAATGAAACTGACGATATCTGCATACCAAGGGTCATTGGAGAAGGACTGGGTTGTGTATTGCTGACAAATGATGTTGTCACCAGTATTCACCATGGACTTAGACAGGCATGTGCCTTTGACAAGTTTCATAGGGCATATCTCTAGATCAAACTCTTGCAAGATGGCCATCCATTTCCCTCTTCTTTCTCCCAGTTCGCTCTACATGAGTAGGGACTTTATCGCTGCATCAGGGACTACAACAATAATCTAACTTCAGAGAATGTAGTGTCTAAACTTTTTGACAGCTCTGACCAGTGCAAAAGCTTGTTTCTCAAGAGGTGGGTATTTGATCTCAACATTCTTAAACGAAGACCTCATGAAGGTGATTGGCCTCTCTTCTCCCTCTTCTCTTCATTGAGTTAGGACAGCTGCATAGGAATGCTTAGAGGCAAAATAGTAAATATAGAACAACCTTAAGTAGTTAGGGCTGGTGAGAACTGGAGCTTTTGAAATGGATCGCTTAACCTATGAAAATGTGGTCTTCACCTCATCACTCCACTTTATCTTAGCATCTTTCTTCATCATCTCATTTAGTGGTTTTACAATTTCCGCAAAGCCCGTGATAAACTTCCTCACAAAGTTGATCTTTCCAAATAAAGACCTCATTTCTTTCTTGCTTCCTGGCTTGGTGATCTTCAGAATGGATTCAACTTGATCTGGGTCAATTGATATTCCTCTTTCTGAGATAATGTGTTTCAAAAGCTTCCCTTTAGAAACTCTAAACACACACTTTTTGCGATTCAGGGAGACACCATACTAGATACATCTTTGAAGAACTTTGGCTAAGTCTGCAACATGGTTCAATCTATCCTTGGAGAACACCGTCAGGTTGTCCATGTAAACAATGATGCATTTACCGAATAAGTCCTTGAATTCTATGTCCATGGCGCGCTAAAAAGTTTCTCCAACGTTTATCAGACCAAATGGCATCCTTCCGTATGTAAATGTTCCCCACTTTGTAGTGAAGGTTGTCTTCATTTTGTCTTCACATTTAACCATTACCTGATTGTATCTGGAATAACCATCCAGGAATGATATCATCTGAGACACATTAATAGTCTACAAGACTTCATCCAAAGAAGGAAGTGGGTAGTTATCTTTTTCTGAAGCTCTATTCATATTTCTGAAGTCTACACATAGCCTGATCTCTCCGTTTTTCTTATGGACTGGAACTAAGTTAGCCACCCATGTTGAATGGTGTACTAGGAAGATTATCCTTGCAGAAAGAAATTTTTGAAATTCTTTAAGGATCAGTGGTTCAATCAGGGTGTTGAGAGGGCGTTGTTTCTATCGAAATTGCTTAGCTTTGGGCTTCAGAGGGATAGTATGAGTCATCACAAAAGCATCAAATGTCTTTAGATATTCATATCCCTAGGATATTGCAGCAATATCTTTCTTCAGTGCCATCAATATGTCTTTTCTGATTGCTTCAGGGCGGGCTTTCCCTATGTAGACATTCCTTTCAGGGCCAGAATCAACTAGGTTAATAGTTTTATATTCGCCTCCTTTATCTTTAGCTGATATCTTCTCTCAAGCCCTTGGGTCTAAGTCAAAAATTATTTCCAAAGCCACCATTCTCTTGGGAATGCTATTGCCTTTTAAATTGAGGACCC
This sequence comes from Sequoia sempervirens, assembly GCA_007258455.2. Classification (NCBI taxonomy): domain Eukaryota; kingdom Viridiplantae; phylum Streptophyta; class Pinopsida; order Cupressales; family Cupressaceae; genus Sequoia; species Sequoia sempervirens. The sequence goes on along the minus strand of VDFB02000017.1, from coordinate 99,889,957 downwards.
CTTTTGTATCACAATCTTTAGGGTTCTAATCTCCTTGATCCCTGTTGGACTCATCAATGATCTATCCTTGAAAAACATCTGAGCTTGCTAGAAAAGCAAGAATATGTCGGTCATCATCAAAGACTTGAAAGTTCCTGACATTATCGGGAACTACAGGGGTGGAAATTAATTCCACTGAGAATTTCTTAAGCTTGGAGCCTTGCATAGGTTCCAGGGTACTTGCAACAACAACTAATGAATCAACTATTTGATTCTCCTATCTAGGGATTAGACTAATCCCAAAAGAATCAAAATCTTGAATTAGGTTCCATACCCGATTCCTATATGCTACCAACATTTTATTGTGACATGTATATTGGCTGTACACTTGCCTGATAACTATTTCTGAGTTTCCCTTGACCATCAAGGCTATAACTTTCTTCTTACGTGCAAACATCAGTCCCCGTGCCAGAGCTTCATATTCTGTTGTGTTGTTAGTGCATCCAAATTGCAACCTGTAAGAAGCAAGGAAAATTTTCCCTTTCAAGCTAGTTAACTCAATCCCAACACCACAACCTATTTTGGACTTAGATCCATCAAACATGAGGGTCTATAACTCATCGTGAGCTGAGGTTGGTCCTTGGGGGGCTACTGTGGACATTTGGATAGAATGAGCCAAGGGTGGGGCTACTTGATCTTTTGCATTAGATATAGGGAATGGGTGCTCAATTGGTTCCTTAGGTGTAATTTCCAATTTCTACACAAATATATCATATAACCTATGGCTATCCTTCTGACAGTCACTTGTGCCTTTGGTTCACCCCTTGGGTTTTGGTATATTCATGAGTGCAGGGGTGTCAAACAAACCTTGGGGTTGCTTCTCATCAATATGTTGATTCAGAAATGTGTCTAGGGTAGGTTTAGTTTGAGAAGGAACTTCCTTTCAAGGTATCTTATCCCTATTTAACATTATTGCTTCCTTGACTTCAAATGAGAAGTGATTTGCAACGGTCTCAGGGTGACTTAAGCTAGCTTTCTCAGCTTGGGAAACATGATTTAAAATGTCAATGTAGGGTTGGAAAGTCAATTCAAAATGATTTTGGTAATGCACCTTGCACCAATTAGGGAGTAGAAGGCTCCGCAGATCAGTATCTTCCCCCAAGACCTGTTGATCCTATTGTAGCTTCTTGATCAATGCTTGTTGGTTTTTGTTAATCATAGAACCAGGGAATCTTGGTATTGGAAGTTCTTTAGGATCAAGAATAGAAAAGGTTGAAATTTCATCCCTTTTATAAACCCCTATCCCGGTTTCAAAGTAAGCTACCTCATTGGGGCAATCATACTCAGTGATGACATGCTTGAGGCGAGGTTCACTTTCAATCCTAATCTGTGTAGGCACTCCCCTCCATGGTAACCACATAAGTGAAAATTCAAGGGAGAGATATCCCCCTTTACCTTTCATCAATTCTCTACTCAACAACATACCATAGGTCTCAAGAATGTCTGCTACTTGAATGTCTATGTTGGTTTGAACCCTAGGGTCTGACCTTACTTGCACATGTATGTTTCTCAACTCTCCCACTACATTAACCTTTGTCTTGTCAAGATGGATGACCTTCTTGTTTGTTTGGATAGGGTTCAATCCCAATTTCTTCCATATGGAGAATGGCATAACATTGCCACAGGCCCCTGAATCTAACAGACAGTTATGTAGGTTCTTCCCACAAATTCTTAAACTCAAAAGAAATGGTGGAGTACCTACCTTGCTTCTGTACAAGGTTACGTTCATGTCTGCGGTAGGTTCCATCTTGTTCTTCCCTTTTGATTTATCAGCTTGCTCTAAAGCTTTCAGCACTATCTCTTGTTGAGCAGGGCACCACTTTAGGATGTCGAAGTATGACAAAGAGGTTTTCTATTTCTGCATCTCAGAAACAATATCAAATTTGGTATTATAACTTGAATTACTTCTGACAACCCCAAGTGAATTACCTCTATTGTGGAAGTCAGGTGGCCCTTTTGGTGGAGGAGGGTTGTTATCAACACTTTGATTCAAAGGCACCATGTGATTAGGTGGTGCTGATGTTGTGAATGGGCCCTTATCCTGATTTCTTAGGAAGTGTCCTCCTTTTTTCTGAAAAGATTGGGCATCATATGAATCTTCCTTAGTTTCATGCTCACTTTGCATCAGGAATGAAGGTTCTTCCTCAAAGAGGTCATATGTCATAGTTGTATCTACTCAGCCGCCTACTTTATTTGAATTCCCTTGGAAGGTTTGGGCATCTACCTGTGCCATCTTAACAACTTTCTCTATTTCAAGGCAATTTACCTCAGAGTGAGTTGCAGTATCATGCAACCTGCACCAATTAGTCATAAAATTTAGGTCAACCACATTTGCAGTATGTGACCTGTCCTCACTAGCTTGATAGTTGTGAGAAACTCCACCATTATTGGGCCCTGTATTCCATTGTCGGTTGCTATTTGGAATTTGGTTTTATCCTCTATTTTGATTTTGATAGCCTTGGTTAGAGGAGTTTTGGCCTTGATAACCCCTTTGGTTGTAATTGTTATGATTCTAATAATTACCCTGATTGTTATTGCTCTGATTAGGATAATTACCTTGGTTTTGAGAAGGGTTCAGTCTAAGCCGAGTCATGTCATTTGTGACTTGGGACAATGTTTTCTTCAAGGTTCCTACCTCATTTGTAAGTTGAGCTGTCTTTTCACTTTCCCCAGTCTTAGCAACATGTGGCTGACCACCATAATTTGGTGTTCCAATTTGGTTATGATGACCATGGGAACTTTGAGGAACTTGTGGTTGTTGGAAGAAGTTAGGAGTTCCATTAGCAAAGAATGGAACAGGTGGTTGAGTTTGCAATTTAGACATAGGCCTATAATGGGAAGAAGACATCCAGGGGATAGTACTGAATAGAGGGGTTGGGCTATGCATCTGATATCCTATTGAAGGGAAACCTCCTCCCAGACTTCCTTTTTGAGAACTAATTTTTTGTTGCAGCTTGATATCCAAATGATAAAATTTGGATAGAGAATTAATATCAGCTGGTTGATAAGTCCTTTGCAGGAACAAGCCAAGCAAGGGGTCTATAACTCTAAAGTAAGCTTGAATGGCACTATCTTCAGCAACTAGATAGGGGTCTTGCAATCTCCTATACATTCGTTGGAACTTGGTATTAAACAAAGGCAAAGGTTCACCTGGCTCCTTCCTGATAGTAGAAAATTGGTGGAACAAAATGGCAGGATCCACGTAGATTCTGAACCAATTAATAAAAGCATTCTCCAAGTCTGTCCAACTCAGAATAGAACACTGAGGAAGATTAAGGTACCAATTGTATGCCATATCCCCTAAGGAGTAAGGGAGCAACCTACAAAATACATCATGGTGAGCTATCTGAGCTCTAGTAAAAGCATCCTTAAAAGCTTGTATGTGCTCTTTAGCACTCCTTGATTCACCATGAATGTACTTGGGGCAGAATTTCTTAGGGTTCTTAGGCATATCATGAAAACCTCTAGGAATAGTCCCCAATGGAGAGGGATTATTCTGAAAGAACGCCATTGGTGGGGGTGGTGGTTGAGCCAGCTGATAGATGGGTCGAACCAACTATGATGACAATTGAGATGGATGTGGTGGTGGATTGATAGCTATCCACTGGGGTATTGGTGAAAAGCCTGGTGGAGTGAGTGGAGCTGACAAGGGTGGTATGATGGTTGCCCGAGTTTTGCGAACCTTGTGTCTTGTTGGGGTTTTTAGTTCTATCAAAGGTGATGGATTTTTAGCTGATCAAAGAACTCTATGGGGCCTTTTTGGGGAGGAAAACCTAGTTTTATCTAGTTTTCCCTTCTAGGCACTCCTTCTAGTGCTAGATCTGTTGATGTGCCCGATGGAACAACAACGTGTAAACATAATATTTCTACTCTGTTTCTCCTAAAAGAGAGATAATCGCATGGATATCTTAGCTCCCAAGGTCTTTGTAGTTGGTTCTCAACTGTGCTGATGTTGCTCAGTGGTCAATGTATTAGTAATGTTCAAGGGGCCTGCTGGTGTTGAGCTTCTAGATTGTTCTGAGATCAAACATAAAATTTAAACCTACTCTAACTAGGGTTTTTAAAGAAATAGAAAAAGATAGATCAGAGCTTTGGAACAGAAAATAATGTTAATTCATCCAACTTAACCAGACTCATTACCTTTCAAGGAATTCCTAACTAAAACTACAGAACAAAATTAACTTGTGATTAACACACAGCTTCATTCATTCATAGTGATAATTTTAATAACAGATTGCAAGTTACCATTTAAAAAAACATCAAATCAAACTTCATTCCTTGAAAACTTCTTGAATCAAATGATTAAGTCAAGACAAACACCATTCTGGAACACAACATGAAGTATATTTTTATCTGGTTGCTTCTACTACTAGTGAAACAAATAAGCAACATTTACAAATATGGCACAATCACCAGTGTACAAAAAATCCATGACTCTGAATTGTTTCCATATATACTAAGAAGACTGAAAAGATACATTATTGAATTCTATTGAATCTAACTCCTAACTAAGAAGGAAAAAGAAGCTCCTATTACAGAGAATTAGGATGCAGTTCTGTCCCCTCTATCTTTTCTAAAATTCCTATTCTTAAGAATCTATTTCTAGACCTGTCTATTCTATTATCTCCTATATTTTTGCTAACTTCTTCTAACCCTTTACAAAGAGGCAAGAATGCCATATATACATCATGTATCAAAAGAATGTGCTAGCCCCTAATTTTAGGGTTTACAAAATATCTCACTTGGTTGCAGGAGGGTTGGCCCTCAGATATTTTGAATATAGTTAATGCTACCTTGAATTGCATCCTTGCTGTCCATGTTGGTGAAATATTATTTTGGGGATGATCTGTAGATCTTTTACAGCTACAACATTTACTTCCGACCTCCGTGTCCATCCTCGATCTCCCTTGCATAGTTGCTTTGAATGCTCCAAAGCATCACCATTAATACCGATCTACCTTTTTCTAACAGAACTCACAACTATCCCTGTGACTCGTAGTTTCTTCCTCTATTTTTCCTTTCTCACCGCTCTAGATCCTTCTGCACATTGACCATCTCTGGAAGCAACATCGGGCCTCCCTTTAGATCTGAGCACCATCATTCCTGAGTTGATCCATCACCTTGATCTCTGAATGAGTCCATGTCCTTTGCATTCTTTCAAACTTATTCATAGGGGTAGTCAGTCAAAGGGCCAATGGGCCATTCCTTTAGCCTCTTCTAATTGGTGGGCCATAGGCCATGCCATATTTCTAGGTGGTCAAAAGTGGTTCGAATAGAATCACATGTTAGTGGGACACTAATCGTGTCTCCCCGATGTGATTATACCTCTCTTAGCAGCTATCGGCGTAGCAAGTGATAGTCGGGGAAATGTTTTAGCGAGTTGTAGAAGTCATATCGATACCACAAAACCTATCGGCAAGACAACATTCCCTTGGCAAAACCTCTTAGCAAGCATTTCTTTCTTTGGTGAGCACACCTACATTCGGCAAGACATCAGAAGGTCGGCAAGATGCTACCCCAAAGTCCCTCCATCTTGGCGAGACCATCACACTCGGGAAGACATCTCCCTGAGCCCTAATCATCCACTTAGAGCTTCTCCGAGCTTATCCTTATTCCCTAAGCTTAAGCCCCATTTTGTTTCAACAAAACCTTTCCCCTTTGGCGAATCCTTTTGTCGAAGGCAATACCTCTCGGTGAGATCTCCCCGAGCTCAAATCCTTTTCGGTGAGAGCCTGCTTGGTCGGCAAGAGCCTGCTTGGTCAGTGAGACCTTTCACTAAGAACATTCATTCTCCTCGGGCTCATTTCATTTTGGTGAGGCTCCGCCTTGTCGGCAAGACCTTACACCGAGCTCCAAACATTACACCAAAGGGAGAATCGCCTTTCGGAAAAACTTTTCTCTTTCGGCCAAACCTCATGCTAAACACAAATCCTCCGCCTGATGCCGTGTCATTTCAGAAAGAGTTCACCTTGTCGGTGAGACTTCTTGCCCATGCTACCCATTGTCGCAAGACCTCCTTCGATCGGTGAGACGTTTTGTTGGGTGGAAAGAGTTATAGCAATATCCTCCCTGTCAGTGAGACAATCCCATATCGATAGGACATCCCCGTGATCTCATTATGTTTCACCGAAGCCACACCCTTTGGCGAGACATATGCCAATCATCCAGACATCCTGCCGAAGGAAAAATTATTCGCCAAGCTCGAAACTTTCGGTAAGACTCCCCCAGGTCGGCAAGAGATTATGTCGAGCTCTTCATCCTTTGGTGATGCTAGTCTTACACAACGATTGGGGAGATCTCCATTTGTTGGAGAGATGTTACACTGATATTATCTGATGTCGGTGAGACTTTCTTCTTTTGCTGAGACACCTTAGCGAAGTTTTCCCCTTTGACCAAGGGCTTACTTTACTTTGGGGAGACCTTACTCATTCGGTAGGAGATCATAGTGAGTAGGACCTTGTTTCCCCGATGACATCCTTCTTCAGTGAGACTTCTTCCATGTCGGCGAGACCTTTCGCTGAAGGCATTATCTTTTGGCGATCTCATTTCACTTCGGGAAGACAAGCTTCCTTCCCTATCACCTTTCGCCGAGTGAAAAATTTCTCCGGGCCCATACCCTATTTTGGCAAGATTTAGCCTTGTCATCGAGACCTTTTGGTGAAAACACAACTCCACCCTAAAGGAAACATCTTTCGGTTGGACATTACCTAGTCGCCGAGACTTTGTGCCGAAAGTAAATCTTTCCTAGCAAGATCCCCTCATGACATCCTTCTTCGGTGTGACCTCCCATAGTCGGTAGGACATCCCACCGAAAGCACAACTCTGCTCTGAAGTAATCCTTTAGTGAGATATCACTCAATCACTGAGACTCCTCAGCGAGCCCAAACCGCTATTCCGATGTCGCTTCATTTTGCTAAGAGTCCACCTTGTTGGTGAGACTTCTTGCCGACGCTAAAAACCATTCGCCGAGTGCAACTCCCTTTAGCGAGACACATAAAAACCCACAGCGACAGGACTATTTGGATGACCAGTGAGCTTCAAATGAATAGAACGATATGCTAGTCGGCAAGACAACTGCAGGGTCTTGTCGACTTTCCTCTTAGAGGAATTTTATGCCAAATTGGATGGGGGATACTTTCCAACTGAGCTCCTTGAGAAATATCATCATGTGCATGATTCAATCCTACAAAAAAAATGCCTCCATTAGTCCTCAAAGCATATAAAATACACTATTGTTCATTATGCCTTGAATTTTAACAAGAAGAAAACCAACTCAAGCTAAGACAACGAAAATATGATGAAACAAAATACAAACCCAGGAGAAAAACGAAGGAAAAATCCCAAGAAAAAAGCCAATAAACAAAGGAAACGAAAGAAAAAAGAGAAGGTGGGACCCATTTTGTTCCAAAATAAAATGGGGTGGTTATGCAAGGCATAACAATTACCAGCAAAATCACATTAAACCAACTAAGAAATTCTATGCAAGTCATGACTTGACACCCGAGAGACCTTGGGGTGATTTTCAATAACTTGCTGAAGATTACCTTTCAAGAGAGGTGATGCACCTATGCATTACCTATGTTGAGAAATGCATAAAACACCCATTAGTAGGGAGAATGATTATAAATAGAAAACTAACTCCAAAATGTAATCTACAACTTGGATCTTGAATATTCAACTCAAAATAAGTAGAACCAAAAATAAGATCATAGATTAGAGAAGGGTAAGGTAATGTGTATCGGTCACCAAAAGTACTTCGCAAAAGCTGATCTAGGACTCATTCACCTAGGGGTGAATGGGTCCTGAGTTAGGGTTTTTCTACAAATTTTAAGAGCCTCTACTACAGAGATCTAAATCTCTCAATTTTCTTAGGCTTCAAGTTTGGAAAGCTAGAAATAAATTATGTAGATGAGTTTCCATGAGATGACAATTTTTTTGACAAATTTTACAACTTTGACAAGTTCTCCAATTTTTCTCTTCAAGAGGTTTTCAAGATTTCTTCCACCTAAATCTACAAACAAAAATGATTAAGAGGGATTTTTTTTTTTTTTTGGTGAATGGGGGTTTTCCTTGGTCAAACCCCATTTTGGTAATTAAACCTTGAAATGAAACATGAAAGGAATGATGAATGAACAATTGTATGCCACAACTCACCAAACCCTTGAATGAACCTTGGAATGTAGACCTGCAACTTGCATGAAATGGATTTAATGGATGTGGATCTTTATCTTGAATCTTGACTTGAAAGAATGCTTTGAATGCCTGAATGGATCATAAAACCTACATCATCATATTAGCTCCAAAAACATACATGATGCAAGAATACATTGATAAGGCAATTGGATGTTGATTGCTGCAATAATTCTTCAATAAATCCACTCTTGAATGCCTTGAATTTTTCTTGAAATTCTCTTGTGAAAGTGCTCTATATTGCTTGAGAACTCTTAGATTGCTTAGATCAAAATTGCTAGGTGAAAATTAGTGAAATGACCTTATATTTATAGATATATAACTTTAATTTCTTGAAATTCAAATAACACAAGCCAACATATGAATATGGATTTGAATATGTTAAAAGACCACCAAAAACATAATTTAAATTAATGTCCTAGGTCTAAGTGAGGACCTTTTCAGCCATGGGAAAATGGGTTCTAGATCACTCTTCTAGGACACACATTGCTCAATGAGAAGTGTTGTGTTTAGGCATTAATGAATGTTGGGTTTTCCTCTTTGGAAAATGCAATTAATTAGGCTTGGATTTGAATTAAAGGGTCCAATTAAGGAAAAATAAGCTCAATTAATTAAAGGATCCCTATATAAGTTTGAAATTTTAAAGCGGTATGTTGGGACTATAAAATTTTGAAAATTTTATAGTAGCTTAGATTTATAAACTCCACAAGACGACTGCATTTTGAGTGCAAAATTGCTTTAATTCATTCCATATATCATATTACCCAAATAATCCCATCAGATTTTATCTTTTGACACACCAAAATCCCTCTGATCATCATTGAGCAAGAGCTTCTAAATAAGTAATCATATTGGCATGAGTAGGTCTTTGTCTCTCTGACCCATAAGCTATAACCTTTCAATTTAGATATTTATGGCATATTAGTGAAAGGTCAAAATAGTCACATCGATAAGAGGATACATATTCGGGGAAGACAAGGCTTGTTGTTTCACGACGAAAAGGGTATGGGCAAGAAAAATGCTATTAGAGTGAGATTTTCAAGTTAGCCCAAGCATATATGTCATGTCGATGGAATTTTATCAGCAAGATGCCCACTTTGTATCACCAATGAAGCACAAAGAAACATGTCGGGGAGACATGTGCTATTAGAATAAGTTTCAAATGTCTTGCCGAATCCATATGTCACACTGATGAAAGTAGCATCAGAGAGAGTCTTTCTGATTCATTTGAAGGAGGAAGACGATACATAGGGGAGACTTATAACATCAAAGTATCCCTCAAATCTTTCAGTGATACTTATTCTCTTGTAGATATGAAATGAAAATGGATCAAAAGTTCATTGGTAGGAGTGATATTTGGTTTCTTCGACTATATAAGGTGCCTAATGAACATTTGACTTGATTCAAACATATAGATCGTCCAGAGTTTAAAATGTCATGCCGATATGATAATTTGATCTGATAATGAGGATTTTGAAAAACTTGCTACACTCGTGCTTAGAGCTAGACATTAATGGCTTCATGAATACACATTGTATAGATGATCATCTAAATCAAAGAAGAATATTTAAGGAAAAATTGTAGAATTGGTGGCGAAAGGAACAGGAGAACAAACAAGAGCCAGAGAATTTTGTGCAACAGGATGTTTTCAAGTAAGCTTGTGAATTTTTTGCATCCGTATTTCAATTTTGTCAATTTGATAAAATAAAATGGAAGGTTCAAGCTCTGGAAAATCAAAAGGCAGGGTGAGGGTAGTCATCCTAGGGGAAATAAGCAAAAGACTGAGACTGGGGATGAATCAAAAACAACTGAAAGGAAGTTGATTCAAGATATTATTGACCAACTACCTAGCTCAAGACCTAAAGCTAGGCATTTTATATAACTCAGGGAAGATGTGGAGAAATTTGAGGACAAGTGAAAACACATAGGGGATGTGTGGACTTCAATTCAGGGGTATGAAATATTTAGGTTCCACTATCATTAGAGGGATAGGTTTTAGCCGGTGTGCAATCCTTGGAAATTTAACTTGGGGAAATTAGTTGTCCCAAATGTGTTTGTGGATGTGGAACTACTGAAACTCTTAGCTACCCATTACAATCCAACACCCAAAGTTGTCTGCAATTCATTGGGTAAGCCTTTCATACATGAGTCAGAAGCTACAATTAGTGAAGTTTTTAATCTAAAAGGCACATGTGATGAAGCTATTATGCATGAGAATTTAAAGAAAGAATTATGGAGAATGGATACCACATATAGGGGTTGGAGATTACCATTGCATAGACCTAAGAAGGAGGGAAATATGGTTCCACTGGATGACAATGACGGGCCTCCATTTCATATAGACTTATTTGAGCCCTATTTTAAATATACATACTTCTCAATAAGACAAGTGCTGGGGACGGAAGCCCCTGAGCTTATGTCAATTGTACCAATGGTAATTGCAATTGATGTTCAATATCACAATGCCAGACCCTTTGATTATGCTTCATACATTTTCAAAGGAATTGACTCAGGGCTAATGGCAATAAAAATGGATCTCCTGTTCCAAATTTCAAACATTATTATGTTTTTATGCATATAGCAATGTATTATGGACAAGATTTGGGGTTGTGGCCAGAAGAGTTAAGGATTAAAAAATTTGATAGGGAGGGTAAAATGTTACCAATTTAGTTATGGTCTGCTATTTGGGATAATAGGTTTTCCAATTTGAGTTTTGTGCATTGTGAAGAATACTTTGTTAAACCATTGTACAGATTCTTTAATCATCCTTGTGATTATGCATTGTTTGATGAGATTAAGAATTTCCTCATACCCAATTATTTCAATGGACCTATTGGTCACAACTAGGGAGATTGGTATTGTTTTAAGGATGTTATGTTGTGCATTTTTTGCACACATGCTCTGCTGAAAGAAGGGACCCTCTTTGCTTTGCTTTGCTTTTCATTTGTTTTTCTCGTAGGGTTCTGACTTCATCCCCCTAAGGGATAATTCCCTCAGTCTATGTCTTGAATCACCCATGTGCATTGATGAACTTTCTCTTTTAGGGTTCCCTCTTGATATTTGATGGTCATGAATCAATCCTTAGAAGTTGCGTTCAAAGTTCAAAATTGTGAAAATGGGAAAAATACTTAGTTAAAGGTGAATTTTAGGTTTTTCCTGGGTTTCGACTATTTCCTCTCTGGGTGGAAATCTTTGATTTATGTCAGTGTCTTGGATGTCTGAAGGTTATTGCTTAATGTTATATCCCATAGATTTCAGCACTTTGCAGAATTCCATGTCTGGCGGAATTCTCTGAACTTCCCTAGGTCTCTATAATCCCTGACTTTCGTTACTCCCTTAGATCCCTGAAGTATGTCTTAAGTTGTCATTTCACTTCATTTATACCTATTGTATGAATCTTGCAACTTCCATTTAATATAATTTTGAGAGATTTTATATTGGTGAGTTGGTATTATTTATCTCACATCGAATTTGAGAGAGCTTGGTCTTGAGATTTGTGTGTGAGCTTGATTGTTGGAGTGGTGAATTATGGGTTTTGATGGAATTTCCTTGGTTTCGTTTGCATCTATGTGGAATTTGAAGCTTGCTACCAATAGTTTCCCTCCTAAATTTTGCTTTGCCAATGGTATGTACATGATTCCTTTGCTCTTGATTAATGAGTATGTGTGGTTTTATTGTGTTGTGTGCATTCTGTGCTTGGGTTTCTGAGTTTTTTTTGGAGTTTTGTGATTAAACTAGGGTCTTCCACTTTTCATTTTGATACCTCCCCTGATCATTGAGGTCAAAACCATTTATTGAATTGACAATATCAGTCATTCCTAGATTCGGCCTTCGAATTTGATCCTATACGTAATGGAAATTTGGTGCAATCGATCTAGTGTTCCTTGTGTTTGATAAATTGATGATCTGAGTAGCTATTTCCCATTTGCATCTAATAGTCATTTGCTTTTGAAGGCTTTGGAAGTATTTATTATGTTTTAATTAAATGAATGAGTGAATCAAAGCTGGGATTTTTGTCCATGGCAGAACTCTAGGGTTATGATCTTTGAATTTCTTTCTAGTACCAATCAAATTGTGCTTGAATGAATTACAAGTTTCGACCATGGCTGAATGATTTGAAATGAACAAAATTTGAGCCCAAATCCCCAAATTTGTGATCATTTGACCAATTTGGGCAAAATCGTGAAAATCAAGACTTTTAAGATTTTATGTGCCTTGTGGAATTCCTTCACTCTCAGAAATCACTGAATTTCCATCACCCTCTCGTTTACCTAGGAATGCATAAAAGAATGAAAGTTATGCTAACTTTTCTAATTTTTGTCCCAGATGGAAATCCCCAAAAACTTTCTGAACGTGAGGAAATAGTAGAAATGAATGATTTGATATTGCATGATTTTGGTATTCCATGAGTGTTTTGACTAATTTAAGATTAGATATTTCCATTTCTTGAGCTACAATGTTGATTGATTGATTTTTGAGGCGATATCTATGTTTTCTTTGCTAATTTCCACCTAGTCATGAAATCCTTGAATTTCCTCCTTGGCCTGATTTCTGCAAAGGGGTGAAAATCCTGAGATTTTTAAAGAATTATGTTTATGAGATTTTAATAGATTTTGATCATTATTTGGGTTTATTTGGATGATGAATATGTTATTTAGGATGTACTAACCTCAACTCTTGTGTTGTAATGAACATTGATTGTGGCTTCTTGCTGAATGTAGGCTGAATCAAGCAAGGCTATTGCTGGTAGAGGTAAAGGAAAAGAAATGGATCTTGATGGTGAAGGAGCTCCTATCTTAAAGGTCGAAAGGATAAGGTTGGAAACATAGAGAAATTTTCTTGAAAGTAAGCTTGTGTCTATTTGGTCAGAGGTGACTAACACTAATGTGGGGAAGTGGGACTATGAAGAATTGAAGGTAAGGATGGTAGTGAGTGACCCTTCTATGTTGGTTAGGTGAATGAGAGATTCTGGGTTGGCCCATGTGGCCAGTTTTCCTCCCACAGTGCAGTGTTATGATCTTGTGTTTGAATGTGATAGACATTATGATCAAGGGACACAAAGAGTGATCAGTCCATAGGGAAGAATGCTTGCAAAATTTTCCCTTGTCTCAATTGCTCGAATGTTTAACATGCCAAATCAGTCTCATGTGGTACAATTTGATAATGATATATAGCCAAGAAATATTATGAGTAGGATACAAACAAGGCTCAAGAGATTATCGATACTTGGCTAGATAAACCTAAGCCATACATTTCTAGATTGCCAAAATAGTTGTTCAGAGCTAAGTTCAAATCAAACTACTATGATGCAATCACCCTTCTCAATAGAGTGATGGGTCTTAAGAGTGCAGGAATGTTTGAGAATTGGATGTTTTATTTGATAGTGAGAATGGAACAAGGTACAAACTACCATTGGGCAGCGATAATTAGTAGGATGATTTATGAGCAATTGTGTAACATTTTGTAGACCAAGACTTTCACCATGACATCTTATTTGGTCTATGCCTTGGAAAGGTTCCATCTATATAAGGGATTGAGAAGTTGAGCGATCTTTGGCCAAGATGTGATCTATGAAGTCTACCCCCAGTTGCATTTGGATAATTCTATCTATATAAGGGTGAATGATGCATTCACCATGTACATCACAAGGTTTCTCTAGAGTGTAGAGCATGTTAGGATTTTTTATGTTGCCAAGGAGTTGATTCAAAAATATGGGGCATGGTTTATACAATTTCCCACATTTTCCTACATCAGGATTGATGGTTGTCAAAGAGCTCCATACAGATTGCCTAGGTATCCCATTGATCACATCATTCTTTTGGAGGTTACAAGGAAAATTTGTGCCGTTGATGTAATTGTGAAGAAGGGTATGCACAAAACTGGTTTTGGCAATGAGTTCCCATTAAGGATTGGAGGTAATGAGGCTTGCCCTTCCCTGGCCACAACACATTTTTCTAAAGAAGAGATGGGAAATTTTAGCTTATCCTTGCATACTAAGAGGCCTAGATTTGATATAATAGGAGGAGCTCAAAAGAAAGCCAACATGAAGTTTAGACATAAGGATGATATTGAAGACTATTGGTCCAATTATAAGGATTAATTCAAGGTTCTGAGGAAGAAGTTCTCTAGATTTCCTGCCAACCTAATCAGATTGTACAACATCAAGGCCATCCCAGATCAAATTGATGATGATGGAGAATCTATATAGAACCATGATTATGAGCCAATTAAAAATAAACCAATAGGTGAAATTGATTGGATGGAAGAGGAAAAAATAGAATTGGAGAAAATTAATGCCTTTGTGATCAAATACACCAAGTTGTGGATCAAGCACAAGATTTGGGAGTTAGATAGTAAAGGGAAGCAATATATGTAAGGAAAATTAGATGCAGAAACAACTCTCCTAATGTCAAAACCTCAGGGAAGAATGTAGAGATACCTTTTAAAATTACAATTACAGTCCAATTAAGATGCACATGAAAGAGATAACAGAAACAGAGTATTTGACACACACATATGGACACCAGATATACATGGGAAAACCCTTACAGGATAAAAACACACCACACCAAGAGAAATCACTTTGTATTATAGTAATGGAGATTACATACAAATATCAGACATATCTTTCTGATGTTATATTTCAGTTGCTTTCACAATGATCAAACTTGTACAAAAACCTTCAAGTTACAATCTTTAAATAATAGAAATCACTCTGATTATACAACCACACAACAATCCATTGATCCTTCAAATAATCTAACATCTGCAATCTCTGAGTATAACCATGTCACCCCTGTCTATCGAGCTTCCTCTCAGAACTGCCACAATGAACTATCTTCCAACAGTTCCCATTCGACTTCTTTGATTGGTCAACTACAAGCCACATAGGATAGTCTTCACATGGTCAAAGGCTTCAACTATGTTGGCATGTCAGTGAGACACAAGAAGTGTCTCCCCAATGCCACAAGACTTGATTACACGTTATTGCCAAGAGTCATCTCGATCGACATGAGGTTACATCGATATCACAAGTTGCATCAACTTTAGCATGCATATTAGTGAGACTATCACTTTCACCAGGACATCCCACCAAAGTCTCAGGTTATACTAAGTGCCAAATAATAGTTGGCAAGACTTATCACATTCGCAGAGATTTCATACCAAGTTCTCAAGTCATACCAACAATAGACTTCTTCATCGCTGAGACACACGTCCATTGTTGAGTCTTTACTCCAAAGACTTTAAGTTACATCGAGCACCGAACGGTCGGCAAGAATTACCACTCTCGCTGAGAGTTCTTACTGAGTTCTCCAAGTTACCTTGAGACCACTAGTTGCCAGGAGTCATACTGAGAATAAACTACAACATCGGTGAGACAAAAGCACATCGCCTAGACTTCATACCGGAACATTCATGTTACCCCGATGAGCATCGGCAAGACAAACACATGTCGCCAGGAGTTCATAGCGAAGTCACATGTCATGCCGAAGACTCCAATGTGTAACTATTTGGCAAGAAATTCACACATCGGTAAGACTTCTTACTGATAGTATTCCTTTTGGCGAAGTCTCCTTGATGACTTCAAAAGTGAAGCTTTCAGCAAGACATTCCATATCGACAAGACATCTCACTGAACTATATAAGATACTTCGAAGACCACAAGCATAACATACTGTCGGCAAGAAATATTATTTTGATAATACTTCATACTGAGCCACTATAGGTTATCCCAATGACTCCAATGTATAAGCGTTCGACAAGACTTTTGCAAGGTCACAACGACCTGAACTGTTCAAAATATTCAAGCTACTAGTCGGCCAGACACAAAAGATGTCACACTGACATGGCCCTTTCATAGGTTTCAGCTTGTGGGATTAAGGCACATATTTCCAACAATCTCCCACTTGACGAAGATCTCACAGGCACCTCCAGGGCACAATGAATTTACTGAAAATCATGGGCACTAAGGCCCATTGAACTGATACACCACCTGAACTTGTTTGTCCTCACTGACTTCGTCAATGCATCTGCAACATTCTCCAGAGTATCAACTTTTTCCAAACTAACCTTTCCATCCTCCGCCATATCTCATACAAAGTGGTACTGTACATCTATATGTTTCGTCCTGGCATGGAAAGTAGGATTCTTTGCCAGAAAAATTGCACTCTGACTGTCACAAAAAATAGTTATTTTCCCTACATCAAAACCAATGTTAGAACATAAACGTTTTAACCATACTGCTTCTTTACAAGCATGAGTAGCTACCATGTATTCAACCTCTGTAGTGGACAAAGTGACTACAGCCTGCTGCTTACTCATCCAACTCACTGCACCTCCATTCAACATGAATATGTATCCACTGGTGGACCTTTTGTTGTCAATGTCCCCTGCCCAATCAAAATCCACATAGCCTCGAATACTGAGAGTCCTCTATGATTCAACCAAGTTCCCATGGTAACACAAAGCAAAATATGAAGTGCCCTTCAAATATCTAAAAACTCTCTTTACAACATCCCAATGTGTCCTTCCAGGATTAGCCATAAACTGACTAAGTACTCCCACTACTTGGGAAATGTCTGGCCTTGTACAAACCATTACATACATGAGACTGCCAACCGCACTAGCATAGGGTACACTGGTCATGTCCTCCATCTCAGTAGGAGATTTTGGATAGTCTTCAACAGATAGCTTCGTTCCCTACAAGACTGGAAAAACTAGCTGCTTGCAATCATTCATGCAAAATCTCTCTAGAATAGTCTTGATATACTTACTTGAGCCAAAGTTTTCTACTATTCCTATCCTTGGTTATCTCCATCCCCAGAATATACCTTGCTGCACCAAGATATTTCATTTCGAACTTAGCAGAAAACTAAGACTTAAGATCATAAATCATTAGCTTACTATTGCCTATGAACAACATATCATCAACATAGAGAGAAATAATAAGAACTTGATCACTTTCAGCTTTATAATAAACACAATGATCTTATTTTGATCTCACAAATCCCAAAGACAATACAAAAGTATCAAATTTTTGGTACCACATTCTAGGTGACTTCTTTAACCCATACAGAGACTTTTTCAACTTGCAAACTGGTTTCTCTTTACCTTTTTCAACAAAGTGCTCAGGCTGGGACATGTAAATCTCTTCTTCAAGATCACCATGAAGAAATGTTGTCTTCACATCCATTTGTTTGACCTCTAAGTCATACGCTACTGCAAGTGACAAAAGAAATTTGATAGATGTCAGCTTAGCTACACAAGAAAAAATTTCCCCACAATCAATTCCCTCTACCTGAGAATAACCCTTCGCAACCAACCTCGCCTTATATTTTTCCACACTGCCATCCAAACCAATCTTCTTTTTAAATACCCATTTGTAGCCAACAAATTTTCTTCCTTTAGGCAAGGGCACCAAAGTCCAAGTGTTATTCTTTTCTAATGATGCCATTTCTTCATTCATGGCTTCCAGCCAAGAGTTTGAATTAGACATTTTAAATGCCTCCTTTACAGTCCTAAGCTCATCAGTGCTAGAAATTAAAGCATAGGAACAAGTAGAATCTATCAAAGAGAACCCGTACCTATCAGTTTGTTTTCTTTCACGGGTTGACCTCCTCACTTGCCGAGGCTGAGGTTCTTCTTCTTCTTTAGAACTTTCAGAACTACTTGAGCTCTCCTTAGTTTTAGGTAAATTTTGAATTTTGAATTCCTCTTTATTTGGTATAGGAGGAATTCCAACTACATCCTTGTTGTTTTCTGACTTTGTCTCTGACTGTAGATCCAAGGTAGAAGGCTTCAGCTCATGAAAGATTACACTTCTGCTATATACAACCTTCTCTGTATCAGGATTCCAAAGCTTATATCCTTTTATGCCAGCACTATAGCCAATAAAAATATATTTGACAACCTTGTTCTCCAATTTAGATCTTTTCTCATATGGCACATGAGCATATGCCTCACAGCCAAAAACACGAATATGTCTTAAAGAGGGCTTCTTACCAGACCACACTTCCAGAGGTGTTTTCTCAACAAGAGAAAAATTTGGAGAATGATTAATCAAGTAACATGCAGTAGCAACAGCCTCATCCCAGAACTTCTCCTCCAAGCCAGCACTACTTAGTATACTCCGTGCTCTCTCCATCACTGTCCTATTGAACCTTTCTGCAAGTCCATTTTGCTATGGAGTATAATGTGTAGTCTTAAGTATTTTAATCCCATGGTCTTTACAATACCAAAATCATCAGAACAAAATTCACCACCATTATCAGTCCTTAAGCATTTTATTTTTCTTCCAGTCTAATTTTCTACAAGGTTCTTAAATTCCTTAAATCGACTGAATACTTCTGATTTACTTTTCAGAAAATAAATGAATGCTCTTCTTGAATAATCATTAATAAACGATACATAGTACCTTGACTTAGACAAAGAAGGAACATTCACTAGACCAAATACATCATAATGAATATAATCTAGCAAACCAAAGATTTATGAGGATTGGAATAAAAAGAAACACATTGCTGCTTTCCATATATACAATGTTCATAGAATTCAAATTCAAGGTTACAATCTTCGAGCCCCTCAACTAGGTTTTTGTTCTTCAAGGTTTTTAAACCTTTCTCTCCAATGTGGCCTAGCCTATGATGCCAGAGCATAGTCTTTTCTACTGGAAGTTTAACTTCTATAGAGTTTACACAATTAGGAACATTTCCCTCTTTTCCTCCATGAGTAGCTTTTTGTGACTTTACAGAGACATTGTTACATTGAACAACATGTACATCTAGCTTGTACAAGGGACCAATACGAGCACCCCTTGCTAGCACCATTGAGCCTCTAGTCATCTTGTAGCCATTTCTAGAGAACGTGACTTGCACTCCAATATCATTTAGCATACTTATAGAAAGTAAGTTTCGAGCCAGACCTGGTTTATGCATTACATTATTGATTCCCTTCACTCTGCCATCAGGGAATTGGATTTTGATTCTTCCACGACCAAAAATTTCTAAAGTTGAATCACTTTCCAAGTACACCTTTCCACCATCGTATTCTTCATACTTCGTAAACCAGTCTTTATGAGATGTCATGTGGAAAGATGCTCCAGAATCAATCAGCCAGACATCATCTGATGCCTGTGTAGCCAAGGCTGCAATGAAGGTGTCTCCATCATTGTGAGAAGAATCATTGTAGGAAGAATACTTCTTCTTCTTCTTCTCATCCTCTTTACAATCCTTTTAGACATGACCAGGTTGCCCACAGTTCCAACACTTCACCTTGGACTTCTTGCTAGGAGACTTTGATCTCCCCTTTGATTTTTATTTGGATTTCTTGTCCTTCTTCTTGCCTCTCTCTTTCGACCTTCCTCTAACAGCTAGGGCCTCCTTTGCTATCTCAGAAGATTTCCTTCTCATTTCTTCTAATAACAAAGAAGCAACAACATCTTCCATCTTGAAACTGGATGTTATACTCCCAATAGCCATCACCAGGTGATCCCAGGAAATCTGGAAAAGAACACAATATTAGTATATAATGATCCTCTTCATCAATCTTCACACCAACATATGTTAACTGTGCAATCAGCATTTTGAATGCGTTCAAATGATCAACAATAGACCCTCCTTCCTGCATTCTCCAAGTGTATAGCTTCTTCCTCAGGAACAATTTATTCACCAAGGACTTCCCTGATAAATAGATGCCAGTCTCTTCCACAAGGAAGAGGCAGTCTTCTCTTCATGCACATTCAGAAGAATGAAGTCTACCAAATAGATCCTTATCAGCCCCTTAGAATTTCTATCTGCAAGGTCTCAATCTTCTTGCTTCATGCATGTAGGTTTCACTCTAGACACAACAATCCAAAAATCACGATCAACCAATAGATCTTCCATCTTAAGTTTCCACAACTCAAAATTGCTGCCATTGAACTTCTTTATTTCAATCTTTCCTGACGTGCTAGCCATCTCAATCTGCAATTCAAAATTGACAAACTTCTACAAGACTCCCACTAAATGGAAATTGACACAAAAAACCCAATGTACCCACAAGGATAGCACAACTAGCCAGGCTCTGGTACCACTTGTAAGGAAAATTAGATGCAGAAACAACTCTCCTAACATCAAAACCTCAAGGAAGAATGCAAAGATACTTTTTGAAATTACAATTATAGTCCAATTACGATGCACATGAAAGAGATAACAGAAACAAAGTATTTGACACACATATGGACACTAGATATACGTGGGAAAACCATTACGGGAGAAAAACCCACCACACCAAGAGAAATCACTTTCTATTATAGTAATGGAGATTACATAGAAATATCAGACTTATCTTTTTGATGTCATATTTCAACAACTTTCACAATGATCAAACTTATACAGGAACTTTCAAGTTACAATTTTTACAGAATAGAAATCACTCTGATTAAACAACCACATAGCAATCCATCGATCCTTCGAATCATCTAACTAGACATCATCTACAATCCTTGAGTTTAACCATGTCAGCCCTATCTATCGAGCTTCCTCTCAGAAATTCCATAACGAACTGTCTTCCAATGGTTCCCATTCAGCTTCTCTGATTGGTCGACTACAAGCCACATAGGATAGTCTTCACACGGTCAATGGCTTCAATTATGTTGGCATGTTGGTGAGATACAAGTGTCTCGTCGATGCCACAAGACCCAATTACACGTTATCGCCAAGAGTCATCTCCATCGGCAAGAGGTTACATCGATATCACAAGTTGCATTGACTTCAACATGCATATCTGTGAGACTATCACTTTCACTAGGACATCCCACCAAAGTCTCAAGTTATACCGAGTGCCAAATAATAGTCGGCAAGACTTGTCACATTCGCAAAGAGTTCATACTGAGTTCTCAAGTTATACCGACAACAGACTTCTTCATCGCTGAGACACATGTCTATTGTTGAGACTTTACTCCAAAGAATTTAAGTTACATCAAGCACCGAACAGTCAGCAAGACTTACCACTCTTGCTGAGAGTTGTTACCGAGTTCTCCAAGTTACCCCAAGACCACTAGTCGCTAGGAGTCATATCGAGAATAAACTACAACATCGGTGAGACATAAACACATCACCCAGATTGCTACAGACATTCCAAATATGAAATAATGAACATTATTCATTGAGCTAATCTAATACTAAATCTTAGATCTTTAAGAAATTTCAAAGATGGAACAACATGAACCATGCAAGATAAACCAATACAAAGAATTCACCAGAAAAACCATAATGCTTTCAATTGTATTGAATCACCAAGATGCAGCAACAATTCCACTATTCTGTTACAATATTTGCTTCAAGAAACAACCACTATAAAATGCTCTAACTCTTTTTTAATCTGGCTTGTCTCTATTATCCTTCTAATTGACTCTCTCCTACAATGAGCCAGGAATGCCTTATATAGAGAATCCTTAAAACATGTCGGCCCAGCCAAACATTTACAAAATATAATAGCCAAAACAGGTCAGCCTTAGGAATTTCAAAATAAGGCACACATTAAATGTCGATACATCATCAAGGTTGGCCCAAACACATTCCTCAATGTAGCTCAGATCAAAACATGCCTTATAATAATAGGGAAGCACAAATCTCAAAATGGGCATTAACTACCACCTCCCTTATCCTTATTCTGATCCAATGATTCATGAACCCTTAAAAATACTCTATCTAGCTCAGCAACAGGTGGCAAGGGTAGAATCTTGAGCCGACATTTGATGGAACCAATCTCTTCTTTTGACTGCTTAACAATTTTACTCCAATCACCTTTATGCACCTGGTACTTGTCCATCACAACCAAGTAAGTTGCTGCATCATCCAATTGGTGCCCTGTTATAACATTTTCAAAATCAGGGGCATAGACATCATGCCACCATTCCCTTAATTGTTCTAGGCTCAGATACTTAGGAGCAATCTTTCTCCTGCCAGTCACTATCTCAAAGAATGCAATACATCCATCGTAGACTCCAGTCAGATCACCATCCATCTGCTTCTTTCGTTTATGGATCTTCCTGATGGCTTTCTGCTGAATTTGCAAGGCCTCGAACCATTCCCAAGGCTCATTAAGTCTAGATGAAGGAAGGATTCCATCTACAACCAACTGATCCTTACCATACTCCATAATTACTTTAGATTTCTACAATAGAAGGTCAATATCTTCCTTGTCTTGAGATAAAACATGTTCTAACAAGTCCTTGGTTCTTACTGCATCCTTTCCAATCGAAAGGATTTCCTTTATTGCATCATCTCCTTTCGCTTGGACATCTTTCAACCAATCCATTGCAGTCTGGGTAGAAGTCTTCATCCTTTCAATTTCAGAAATAGTTTCCTCAGGCAAGAAACCAACAGTAGCAGAAGAGGATGGGTGAAGAGACTGCAAAGGCTTCATTAAGTCGTCTAGACACTTCTTAAGCCTCTCATTCTCCCTTTTAAGCTCATGCTTGGACTGTGTTTCTTTCCTTAGTCTCCCAATTATTACTGCACTGGACCCTTCATACTCTTCAATATCTTGTTCCATAGAAGCTGGTCCAAGATTAATAGTTTGCACATTGTAATCTTTTCCAGTGACCTCATCTTTACTTTTATCCACAGCAGGAGTGGCAATGTGAATAACCCTATTACTTGCTTCATCTCTTTCTATCCTAGAAACTACCTTGGCCATCTTCTTCTTCTTACCTTTGCTAATCTTAGCCAACATCTCATTCCAATCGAGGGGGGTATCCTCAACAATAACCTTTTTCTTTCTTGTAATCTCCTTTTCCAACCAATCCAGGACAACAGGATCCACCCGGACTTCATCTATCTTTACCTCTTCATGTTGTTCTACTATTTCATCTTTTCCTTTCTCAGAGGACTGATCACCCTGGTTACCCAATTTAGGATCTTCTTCTTGCAAAGGTGATGGGGTTCTAACAGGGGCATCCTCCTTCTCAGGTGATCCGTTACCTTTGCTGCTTGCCGAAGAATCCTCATATTGTACTAGTGGAGAAGGGTGCCTTTTTACATCCTCAACCTCAAGTTCAGCTGCTGTACCAAAGAGTTATCCTTCTTTGAATAGTCCAACCTCTCCACTAGTCTCATACTCTTCAAGGGTCACCTGCTCAGTTACACTTGGTGAAGGGGAAGTAGCCTTTTGTTGCTCCACAGTGGAAGCCACTGGAAGAGGATTTGCTTTCTGTAGGGTCTCCTTGGGAGATGGAGTCCTTTATCTTCTTGAGTAAACTCTGGTTTTCTCTCCTGAGCTTTCCACATCAACCATTGGAGGGTTTGTCTCATCCTTGGAAGTCTCTTGATCCTTCTTCTTCGAAGCTCTAGTTGTCCTTCCCCTCTTCGGCTATGGAGGAATATCTTCCTTTTCTATCTTCTCAAGTTCTCTCGCCTCTGCAGACTTACCTATTTTCAAGGTTCGACTCCTTTTCTTCCTTTTTGGTTTCCTTTTCTATTCCGGATCACCTTTCTTTGGGCCTCTGATTTTAATTTTTAAGGGCAAGCTCACTTTAGTTTTCCTTTTGGGATCTTCTTCTCTGGATTCCTCTGAGGTGGAAAGAGGACTCAAGTTTCCCATATTTTGTGCTTCAACCATGATTTGGTAAACTTCATGACAGTGGCCATTAGGTCTTCCAATTCAGTTACCTCATTTTCAGCCCAATTTACCTCTCTGATTGATCTATCCTTGACTGACTCATATGCATGATCTTGCACCAGATTCCCGTCATCCTCCAACTGGTTAGGGATCAACTTGACATTGTATAATCTGATCACATCAACTGGAAGCCTAGAATATCTTTTCTTTCTTGCCTCAAAGTCATCTTTAATGTTTTCCTAGTAATCTTCTAGGTCATCCTTATGATGGTATTCTTTGGTGGCCTTCTTCTGCGCTTCTCCAGTGATATCAAAGTTTGTCCTTTTAGAGTGAAAAGAGAAACCATATGTACTTAGTTCATCCCCTAATGCATGCACTGATTGAATTGAAGGACAAACCTCACTTATGCCAATTCTTAGAGGGAAATCTCCACCAAACCCTGTCTTATGCTTTGCCTTTTTAACAATAGCATCAAACTCACATATCTGTCTTGTAACTTCCACTAGCACAATGTGATCAGTAGGATATCTAGCCAACCGATATGGAGAAATTTGACATCCGTCAATTCTGATGTAGGAGAAGGTGGGAAACTGTATGAACCAAGCTCCATATTTCCTTATTAGCTCCTTAGCTCCATCAGATATTCTTACATGCTTTGCATTTTGGAGCAACCTAGTAATATGTATTGTGAATGCATCATTTGCCCTTCTAAAATCCTGATGTCCAAGGTGCAATTCCGGGTATATGTCATAGACTATATGTTGTCCAAATGTCCCCTTTGGATTCAAACCCCTGTATGGGTAGAATCTAGCCAACACATATATCACAGAAGAGGACATAGTGAACCTTTTTGTTTCCAGCACATCTCTCATCTGTCTATCAATCATTGCACTGATGAGTCCTGCCCAATGGTAATTAATACCTTGCTCAATTTTGTTGATCACATGGACCATCCAATTTTCCAACACTCCAGCACTCTTTAAACCGGCCACCCTGCTCAATAATGTGATTGCATCATATATGTCTGATCTGAATTTGATCCTATGTAATTGCTTGGGCAGTTTGGAAAAGTGAGATTTTGGTTTCTCCAACCAGGAATTGATCATCTGCTGGGCTTTGGTGGGCTCATCCTCATAATAAGTTCTGGCCAAGTCCAGATCTAGGGCACACACACATTGCAAGTCTGGCATATCAAATTCTTGGGCGATAGAAACTAGATTAAAGTTTTCCAAGACTCTTCCTTCGGTGCTTATGACCCTCTGTGTGTAAAAATCATATTGTATTGCACATTCTAGTATCAACTCATAACACTGGACTGGAGGAGGGAATCCTGCCACATGAACCAGTCCGGACTTCATCATTCCCTTAGTCAGGGCTGATACATCTTTCTGAGCTATTCTCACCTTGAATTCCTCATATCTCCATGCCCCTACATTGGTGTCAAAGACCTCAGACCATACAAAAGATACCTTACTGTCAAGCACCTGGCTCTTTGTATCCAATCTCAATCTTTCTACCTCCGTAACTGAGGAGCCTTCAGTATCACCCTTCGACTTTCCTATAGCAGCCCTGCTTGATTTAGCCTACACTCACAAAAGAGCCTCATGAATATTCAACTATCATCCATATTCCAATCAAAGGTTAGCCTAGAAAGCACATAAAGTAATTAAAATTCATCACTAATCATCAATCTAGAAAATCCAAAAAATGAAGCAATCCGGGAAAATGAGGTAAACTGGGAAAAATCAGTCAGGGCAGAATTCAGAGAAATCCGACCTAGACGGACTCCTACGGCCAAGACATCATTCATCAAATGAATCGTTAGTATAGACAAAAATTTATGTAATTATCATGAAATTCATCCATTAGCAACAAGAAATCATCATTTAGCATTTACTTAATCACCCCTAACATTGAAAATCAAGAGGAAATAGAACCAGACAGGAAACCAAAAAAATCCGGACAGGTCGGAGTTCCGCGGACCGCTCAAAATTCTGAGATTTATCATACTTCATGGATTTGGCAGAAACTAGGAAAATCCGGGTGCACAAAAATTCTCCAGACACCTTAGAAACTCGACAATCATTAATGCGTGAACCATTAATCGGATGATCATGAAAACTTCCCTGTTTGGATTCCAATGGTCTCAAAATCCATCCCAATAAGGAAAACTTTGAATACACATGAATTTGGATTCCCAAAACCCACAAATGACCGATCCTCGTGGTGAAGCAATGATGCCCTAAATTCAATAACCAGACCTCCACCATGAAAACTAGGATAAGCTCAAAGTTTCAAACACTATCCTTCGAAATGATCAGGCTAAAGTACGGTGAGATCCCTCAAGGTATGAGCAAAGCTGGGCTAGACACAAAACACAAAAATCACGATAACCCTACCAAACCTGATAAGTTCGGGCAAATAAACTGAAACCCTAATCTTCACAAAACATAGCAAATCGCACGCCTAGAAGGTAAGTCCTACCCAAAACACCTACCCATAGGGATATACCCAACATTCGATCAATAAACGAAAGCATGCGTAGTGTGGGTGACAAAATCTTATGAAGAGGTAGGTCAAACCCTAGTTCGATAAATACAAAATCATAAAACAAGCAAAGGCTAACCCGAAATGACTACCAACCAACTCGAAAGACTCCATCTAAGTGCAAACAAGAGGAGGGGCCAACAATGACTTACCATGGACTGGTCTAGATGAAGCCCGAATTCAAAGAAGCAACTGCGAAATAGTGTGCCCTAACAATGAAAAACTCAACCAGCGCCCAAGCAACCCACACACTAGCGGCTTGGATTCAGCAATCAAAACCTCAAATGAAGAATCCCAAATGTCAGAGCAAATAGCAAGTAAATAATGAAATCAAAATGATGCCCAAAAGCCTTAAATCCACCTGCCCCTGCACTTGAGCAGACGTACTTCGAGCATTAATGAGCAACAAGACATGTTAAGGAAATCCAGAAACCCAAGCCTAGAATGGAATTTTAGAAAAAACTAAGCCAAACGGATAATCTGGATGAGCACGAATTCCATGGATATGGCAGAAACTGGGGTTTTAACGAAGTTCAGGACTTTAATGAAGTTCGAGAAAATCCGTCCGAGCCAGAAAATCCTGGATTCAAGCAAAAACTCAGACTTCAAAAATTTCACTCATAACCAGACATAGGACTAGGACCTGAGGAAATCCGACTGAGCCAGAAAATCCCAGACCCAGGTCAAAACCCAGATTTTCATTAGAACCCAAATTTAACTAATTCAAGCCTCAAGGCAAGACTAAAGTCAACAAGACCAACATCTCAAGACCTTGAAAAGACAAATCCAGTAAAACCCAAAGGTCAAAAGACATCATGAAAAGAGGGTCCCTACTCTAAGTGGGGCATGTGTGCAAAGCTACACAACAAGGAGTAGGACCCAAAAGGAAAGGAAAAGGTGGGCTCCCCTTTTAAAATTAAAATCAAAAGTGGTCAAACTAAGACTAGAGAAGAAAATAAAAGAATGCCCATGGAAAAGAAGAGAAAGATTGCCTCCAAGGAGAAGAAATTTTCTCAAGAAGAGGAACATGAAGAAGTTAAGAAGGGTGATTCCCTTGTGCTCAAAAGGAGAAGAGTAATGAGAACATCAAGGAAGAAAAATGAGCCTCCAAGGGGAGATTATGAAATAGGACCAGAGTTGGTAAATGTTGAGAGTTCTAGAGATAAAACACAGGTTTATACCCAAAGATCAAGAACTCCATCCCCTAAGGCAGGTTTGGTAAAAGAAGGTGCTCCCATGATTCCCCCTATTACACAACAATAAAATGATACTTTTCCCTCTCCTTCTGCTCAGGAACTGAATGATGAAGAAAAACAACCAACAGATGCAACTGTTGAAGATATCCATGAAGGTGAAGACACAAAATAATTCAAGGATGGGGATCTTCACAATGCAAAGGCAGAGATTAATAGGATTCTGCAATCTTCTTTGGTGTCATATGAAGATTCACTAGTCAAGGGTACATGAAAGAAATCCTCAAAAAAAGAGGAGGTGCAAGAGAAGACTCCCTCTCTAGTTCATCAAGTGACAAAGATGCATGAAGGGGAAAACAATGAGAATCCGGAGGAAGATAAGGAGAAAGATACAAAAAAGGAGGATAAAGTTGATGAAGTCCCTATGGAGCACAGTTTAAATGTTGACTCTTCCACTGGTCAACTAGAGAAGGATAAAAAAGGTGAGGAAAAATTAGTACTTCTACTCCTAGTTCAATCAATGAGGAATTGAAAAGTAAACAAATAATTGTAGATGAAACTCCTCTAAACTGGGATGATTTACTGGCCAACATTTGAAAAGATAAAGAAAAAAAGGCTAGAATTATTTCTAGAGTCACCAGGGATGAATTAAATAATAGGGTGATTCATATTTCCACTCCTAGAATAGATAAGAATAAGGGTGAGGTAACTCCTCAAGATTACAACATTCAAACAATTAACTTGGGACCTATTAGCAAAAATCAAGAAAAGGGAGAGTTTCAAGAGTCTTCTCAGGCTATTTTGAGAAGGATGGATAAAGAGACTGAGGAAAAAGATAAGTTACAAAAGTAGTTGGATGATGTATATAGGTATGTGCAACATTTGATTAAACTTGTGTAAGCAATGGGAAGTGAGGGAGTAACCCTTGAAGTATTATTGCCTAAGGAGGCAGTCAATGAGCTTGAAAAGATGAATATTTCTACACAGGATACACATGGATGGTTGCAAGGAGTAGGGCTTAGAGGAGATAACATTATTAAGGAATTTTTTTCAACTTGAGGAGATGCACATAGGTCATTTGAGTGGCTGTAGAATTTCTTGGGACAAGATAAAACTGATGTGGACCTCCTCCAGCAAAAAAAAAAAGGAAATTATGGGTTCTACTGAGGAGAGATTAATAAGTGATGGAATCTTTCCTTCCTCAAAATTTTCAGAGCCTTAGGATTGGTATGAAATCCTATAGATCAAACAGAGAATTCAAAAGAAAATCCACAAACAGGGTCAATAGGTGGGAAATACATTGAATGGCATTTATAATAAATGCATATCATTCTTTGAGGTAATGATTGGGAGGAAGAAATTTGCACCAAAGCACCTGAACTTGGAACAACTAAGAAAATGGTGGCATGAAGTTTATGCTCCAGTTGATGATGGTCCAATCATCACCCACCATTTGGATGATGCAACCATCTATATTGTTGTCATGGAGAAATTTCAAGATCTCAAGGTATAGTGGGATAGGGTCGTCAAAGAATCAAGGGAGGAGATTAAATCAATTGAGAGGAGATTTAAAGTGTTGATTGCTCCACCATTGGTTGACCTAGAGAAGATTTTACTTAAGGTGCAGGATAAATTGGGTCAAGATAAAGACAAGGGGCCAGTTAATGAATAAGTGCATTGAGATTTGTGCTTCCTGTTATCTCTCCTTTCATCTTCTATATGCATTGGACCGAGCTACATTGGAGAACCCAGACCGACCTAGAAAAATTCTCAAGCATTAAATGCAAAAATATTGTTTTATTCTAGAAACTTTCTAGGCCGACCTATTTTATTGCCGTCCATCTTTGTAACCCTAGTTGGGCCGGCATAGCATAAAATTTCTATAAATAGGGAATTTTTCCTCATTTGTAAGGGTTGGATAGTTAGATTTTGGAGTAAGTTAAGTGATAGAGAAAGAGCTAGAGCTAGGAGTTAGTTTTTTTTTTAGCAAGTGTTGTAACACAAAATACTGGAATTGTTACAACTTTTGGGTGATTCAATATAAGTAAAGACATTGTCCTTTGGTGATATTTCTTGTGTTGATTTATCTTGCATGGTTCTTGTTATTCTATCTTTTAATATTCCTTGGAAAACATTGGATTTATATGTTATATTTAGAGTTAGAGGTGATTCAATGGTGTTCATGATTTGATGCTTGAAGTGTTTGTAGCGATCGCTGGTCCATACTTTTAACAACTCGCTGATTCTGAGTTGTGTAAAGTTAACCTGGACCTTATATTTGTTGTGTTTAGTTCAAGTTTGGATGTTTTATTCATTTCAATTACAAAATAGGGTTGGCTTGAATGAATGCGTCATGATTTGAAAATCTTGAATTCCTTAGAATATTGCACTATTTTTGTAAGATTGCAGATAAAATATGGGTTAAGTAGGAATTAGTTTTGTGGGATTGGTCCATTTCAAGTATTTTATCATTTGCATTGTTTGTCTTAGGAATAGTTTTAATCTTATAAATCTCTCTTAAACCCTTATATTTTTCTATTTATTTTCTCATTTGGGTTAGATTTAGAATTTCAAGTATCAATACATTGCAAAATCTAACAAGTTTGAAGATCCAATATTTCTTTGTAAGGTCCCTTTGTGATTACCAACATTTTCACATTTATCACTAAGTTATTTTTGCATTGTCAAGACCTAACATTAGAGACCTTGGGGTTATTTCTTGAGGCTTGCTGATAGAGATTCACCTTTCAAGAGAGATAGGATACTTGTATCTTGTCTAAATTGTTGTTGTGTAGAAAGCACCATCAACATGCTACTATGATTAGAGTGTATGGTTTTGAAGATACACCATTCTTTTTTCCCAAAATAGTGCCTGATAGAATTACCTACTTGGAAATTTTTAGGCAAATGGATTACTCAAGTGTAATGAATTTAAGTTCCTTTGGAAAGTAGGCATTTATGCCAAGCACTTTGTGCTTTGAAGATTTCACTATATTGTCAAAGGAATGGTATGACTTGATTCTAGATAAGCTATTACATTTCAATTTGAAGAGAGATCCACCATGGAAAGGGTTTGATCTAGAGGGATACATTGAATTTGCTAGAGAAAAGATGAACTTAGGAGGGTATGATCATATACCTTATCAATTTGATGATATGATCAAAAATTTGGAAGAGAAAGAAGCTAAGAGGGTTGTTGATAAACATAAGAAGGCGATAGAGTAGAAAATAAAAGACACAAGATATGGAGTTGTTATCTTCTGGAGATGAGGTATCTGGTGACGAGGGATCTTAGGGTTCAACTGATAAAATCTCCAGATTGAAGACTGAGGATTATAAGCTTCCTCCTAGAGAACCATAAATTGAAGAAGGTTTAGAAATATACATGAGGAAAATGGCTTATAAATATTTTGTAGATGATGATGAGTTTGTGATATCTCTAGAATTTAGAGCCTTCTTGTATAAACAAAAGGGAAAACTCATAAGAGAATCTATTGAAAATGTAACACGAAATAATGAGGAGCAATTGTTGAATAATTTGAAGTCGAGTGTGGAAAAAGAAATAAAGATGACTCTAGAAAAAGGGAGAAAATTGTTAGAAGATTCAGGTGTCATGATTTTCCCAAGATTAGACCTAAATTCTGCTATGGTATTTGATAGTTTCTTAAAGGATAACAATGCTATGCATAAGCTTATCCCTGAGGGAGTGACAAAAGTGCACGCAGGATCAAAATACAACCCTGATGAAGGTTCCCTTATGATCTGGGCCTTGTATCCACCACATAAGAAGTCTATTGTTATTGACATTGAAAAGGATTTGGACATGTTATGACACTAAAAGTTGGAGAAGCTCATCCTGTGGCTACAATTGAGATTGGTGTAAATTTTTCCAAGATAAATAAAGCCCAGATCCAAATGTTGATTAAAGAAAAGGAAATGTACAAAATAAGTAATGAAAGGATACTTAGCGAAAATGATCACCTAAAGGATATGGTTGAAAACAAATTGAAATGATCCAATAGGTTGTTGATTCGAGGAGGGAGCTCTCAAATGAGGAATAAGTGGGAAGGGTCAGATGTATATTCTCAAGGAAAGTTTGATGCACTTTATTAAGTAATTAGAAAGAGACATGCCAACTTGATGGTTTGGTTGAGAAGGCTTTGGGGAACTAAATCGAAGAATTATGTTGTAGAGCAGGAGCATAGAAGAGTTAGTGAAAAAATCCAAGAGAAATTTTAGGAAATACATAAGAGGGATACTCCTGATAATGAGGCTATCAATACTGCTAAGGAGATCATGAAAAAGAATAGAGGTTACCATGAGGAACTTCAAGGAGATGAAAAAGAATTAATTGATGCCACAAAAGAAGGAATACCAACATTGTTTGAAAATGATGAAAAAACAAAAGAAAAGGCCAAATGGATTGAAGAATGTGAGTTGGTATTACAAAGTATTCTGGAAATGGCTACAAGAAAAGACTCGACATTGGATGAAGCATGTGAGTAGAATGAGAGAATGGTGAACATGAAGATAGCAGTCAGGAATACATTGGGAGATGTTGATACTCATCAAAGACAAGATTATGTAGACCATTTGTCAAAAGTCACTTATGGCTAAATAAAGCCTAATTATTATATTTTAATTGTTGTTAGTTATAATCAAAATACATGTCATTTGGTCAAAAGTTGGTTGCCTTTCATATAAATAAGAGAGACCAAGACCAATAGAATTATTAGATTAGAGATAGGAGAAAGTAATAGGTGAATAGGGTTAGATATAATGTTTACATTTCAAAAGACCATGATGCATGTATGAAATTTTGAAAGGAATCAATGAAATATCTTTGATTTTGTGGCATCATACTGGTATCAATTCTTTGTTGGATTAATTGAAAATACTATCAGATTGTCTCCAAGGTTGATATTTCTTTGTTATTTAAATTGATATATCAAATATATACTCAATTTATCAATGCAAATTTGTTGTACTTGTGTGATATGATTAATTAGTTCTTTCAAGTAAAGATTAAATCCTTCTAGTCATTCCCAGTAATTTGGAAGTGTCATTTGGATCACTAAGAAGAACTTGGTAGTTACTTTCTTGCATGTTTATACAAGTTATAAACCAATATCGGTATGCCAAATAGTTAGAGTTTTTTCCAAATATTATCCGCTCATCTTTAACTTTCATCTAACTTTATTTTACCTAAGAAGGCACTGGTCTCACCCATTTTTTTATTTAGTTTTATCATACCAAATTCAAACTTCACATATTAAATTTTACCTTGATATTGCTTATACAATTTATACTAAATTAGGATTTCATCTCTCCACTTCCAATTGCCATTGTGGATAGATTGCCTAAATAGGAAACAAACAATCTAAGTTTGCTCGACTTGCATTGGTATACCCACCTAGGTCTAACAGAGCCTAAAGAGAAGAAGGTTCAAATTCATCATTTGGCCTTGTACATTAGTTAAAAATGCAACAAGAGCTTGGCAACCTCTTGTGGTTTCAAACTAGCATTTTTGAGATCTAACATTTTGGTGACTCTACTGGGGAAACAAATATGATTTCAAGGCTTAATCACAAAGTCAATACCTTACATAAGACTCTGTTGGGAACAAGAAAGTATATAATTTTCTCACTTTTCTAAAAGTGAGTGGCAACTTTGATAAAGTAAAGTACTCATTAGAAAGGACAAGCCCTAGAGGTCAAACTATGCAAGGAAAAAGATCCTTGTATAAAGGAGGTCCTAGTGAAAATAGTAAGTGGACACATAAGAATGATAAAGGTAAGAAGGTGTTTGATGAAATGTGCATGACAAATAAGGATAAAACACCAAAACCTCACTTTGAGACATATAATCGCTATGATACATTGACAAATGTAAATAGCTCAACAGGAGAACCTCATACTCTTGAAGAGAAAAGGAATCCTTTCTATTAGCCATATCCTCAGAAGGAAGAATAATTCAGGGTTGGACTTGAGGCTAAAAGAATTAGAAGACAACATGAATATGATCAGGAAATGGGAAGGAATTAGAATGAGCCTATTGATAATGCAGCCCTTGAAGAAAATTATGAATTTATGACTAAGGAGGAATTAAATGCACAATTGGAGTATGAGAGATAAGAAATGGAAAGATCAAAAGCAGAATATGAACAAAGGCTCGAAGTGATAAAATAAATCTAGGATTTGAAGCTACAAAAAGCCCAATTTGACGCTTAGATAGCTAACCTCCCTAAATATGTACTACCTCATAGGAAAGGGAATAATAATGTAGGACTTTCAAACCCACCTCTAAAGCCATTTGGGAATCAATACAAATCATCAAACCCTCCACCTAGAAATCCATCACAACGCCCGAATGCTCAGCCACCCCCTAGCCAACAATATGTGCCACCACCCCAAGTGTTGACCTCCTACAATGATTTCACAACTAAGACTTTACAACCATGATTAAAAGACTAGACATCTAACCTAAATAGCCATTCAATCATCATGAAGGTGCATTTAACTTATCAATCTAGGGATG
Source organism: Sequoia sempervirens (assembly GCA_007258455.2). NCBI lineage: Eukaryota > Viridiplantae > Streptophyta > Pinopsida > Cupressales > Cupressaceae > Sequoia > Sequoia sempervirens. The sequence continues at coordinate 99,855,851 of VDFB02000017.1, read as the reverse complement.
TTAAATTTAAATGGGTTAGTGTTGTATGTGCACTGGGGGCTAAAGTAATCATTGCATTCTACAAATAAGAAAAACAATGTTGAAAGTAAATTGCTGAAAGGAAATAAATCAAATGTTGAATATCAACCAACAACTATACTTATGCTGAAATGTGTGTAGGAATAAAGATCTAGGTGACAAATAGGAAACTACTCTATCTGCTTTGGCTACAAGAATAAACATAGAATTGACTTCTAGTGGTTGCAGGAACAGTCAATGCCAGATTTCTAACTAATTATCAAACAACAAGTAATACTAAACTAATTCTAAAATAAGAAGATGGATTACTCACCCAGTGGCCCCCCTCAGATAAGTATCCTCTAAACTAACAAGAACTCAAATGCTCTAACTCATAATTTTATTTTATTCACTGTAAATCGTGCATACAAAGAGTAATGTATCTGCATTACTAAAAAATAAGACTACAATGTAAAATCATGCAACCTCCTAAAGAAGGCACATAAAATTATTATTTATAATATAGCCAAACAAGGCAATCAACTCCACGAATGGGAGGACTCCATTTAGGGAAAACAGGGGAAAGTGGAGCGACGATGGTTACACATGCATGGAATCCGGTTAGACATTCAAGTCAAGTGCAGATCCAACACAATAGTAACAACCATGCATGCTCGATCATTAAGGTCCACTACAAGGCATTTATGTTCAATTGCATGAAGAATATTTGCTGTCGGATGCCTTTGACTTGGAGTGACTTCTCAGCTGGTCATTATGGTGCATGCCTAGTTGGTGGGCTGGTGGTGTCTTCCATAACTTGGCATACTAAGTCTGCAGGCCAAGGTTAGTATGCATAATAACTACACATCAATAACCACTCTAATAAAAATTCATTAATCACATGCAAAATTGATATAGATGACTCGCACATTATGCCAAATATCATTAAAGCTTGCAGAGATAGGGTAATTTCAAATTTCAATGGTTTGAGGGAAACATTAAGCCAATACCAACACTTAAGCATTAAAGTCCATGGAATCTATGAGAAAATAGACTATAGATTTTACCAAAAACTAGACCAAAAACTAGGCTCATCACTCCCCCCAACCTAACATTTTTCTCATCCTGCAGCAGGGGAAGAGTTGTTCTTCTGCCTAGTAAAATCTTTGAAATTTGCAACTGAGATCTTTCCAAGATTAGTGGCTGCAATATGTGAGTCAGGATCCCAATAGAATCCTCCCAATTTGTCAAATATATCGCATCTCTACCTTTATGCAGCAATGTCACTCTGGTAGAACCTGAAATTTGGCATGGGCCACATGAGCATGGGTGGTTGAAAAGTCAGGGGAAGCCAATGTCATCCTTGAGTTCTCCCAATCTAAATATGTCTCTCAATTATTTTTAATGTTGCGACATAATTGTGAATGGAATGAGGATCATCATGTTTCAACTCATCGATCAAACTATTCCATCTCTGGGATAAACATCTCCTGACGGTTTCCTCTTTAGCTATTGTTTTTACCTCATACTCAGTGTAAACTACCTCAATCCAAGGGATAATCCTATTGCCATAACTTGGTCTAAGCAACATTCTATGCCATTCTTTGTAAATATCCCTTGGGTTACTTGATTCAACTCTAACAAGTAGGGGGATATTAGATTCCAATTGTTTAGAAGCACTGTGTTGTTGTCCCCAACTATTTTTATTTTGCACCCAAGGCATGAATGCTCTCAATTGAACATATCCAACATACCATAACGATTTCCAATCATGGTCCTTTGTGATAGCATAATTATGTAAATCAAATTCACATAACAAATTCTTCATTTCAGGGGAGGCAATCCTATAAGCATTGAAAAATTCCATAGGGGTATCAATAGAAGGATTCAAACCTGAGGCAAGTTTGGAAATGTTAAAAGAGAGATACTTCTCTTTCAGGAGCAGAGCATAGATCCTTTGAGGTTCTCTCATTCTAGAATCCTTGGTGCCAAAGCTGCCATATCATATACCCTCTGCTTCAGGGTAGCAATTTCTGCATCTTTTTCCCCAATCTCTTCATCCTTCTTTTGAATATCTTCCTTCAATTTTCATTTTTATTTTTTTGATTCTTCCTCCACTCTTTGTTCCATAGATTCAAAATTGCTACATGTACTATAAAACTAGGAGGATTATGAATGTCTACCAGTCTTTTTATTGATGATTCCTCCTCATATGATACTATTTGCATGAACTCAAGTTTTCTAGTTATCTATGGTTGTAAGGGTGTTGTTTCTTCTTCCTTTTGTTGTAGGGACTCTTGTTCTTGTAGGAACTCCTACTCTAGTTCTAGTTGTTGCTATAGGACTTCAGGTTGTAGGACCTCTTGCTCATGCTGCAGGAAGCCTTGATTTTCCTCCAATTCTTTTGCAATGCTAGCAAGATAAACCAATGCTAGGTTTGCTTCTCTCTTAAATATGTCTTCTTCTTTTTCAACATGCTCCTGCTCCATTAGAGCTTCAAGATCTCCATGTGAGGTCTCACCAAGTTTAGGGATTTCTTACAAAGGCGTACCAATTGCAGGCCCGACTGGTCTTGATTTTCTGGGAGGTCTTTCACGTTTTCCTTTGGCTGCAAGATGAATAGTATCAACCTTCCTCTTTTTTGGACTTGGAACTTTTATTTCTATAGGTTGTGTTTTACCCTTTACTTTTCCCACTTCAACCCCTCTTTGTTGTGCCCTAGTTTTCATGAGGGTTTCAAGTGGAACTTCATCATCAGAATCTGAGGAAGAGCTTTCTTTTTCTGAGTGCTCTATTCTAGAAGAACTAATTTCTATGGTTTCCTCTATTGCAAGAGGATTCATGCTAGAGCCAACACTAGAGGTTGAAGCACTAGGAATGGCTTCAGCCATGCTTACTCTCCTGCTAGATCTACGGGATCAAGGTATAGCCCTAGGTGGAAAATGTTCAACATCGACAAACTCCTCTTGGTGATAATCTTGATCAACCTTAATAAAATATTCCAAATTCATTCTAGAAACATCACACAAAGATTTTTCAACTAGCAATTTAGTCAAGCAATGGTGGGAAACAAAATTATCCATACCTTTCTCGGTCTCAGCTGCAATGATTGAGAGAAGATTGTACAACACATTGGGTGCATTCATCCTTCTCTTGTGCCTCATGTGATTCAAAATCTTGTAGTGGATAGAATGCAAGTTTGATTGGCAACTCTCACATGTAATGTATTTGATGACATACACATCTATCTACTTCCATGGCTCAGGCAGAGAAATTCTTTTTGTGCCCTGCTTGTCAATGGTCAATGGGGGGTCATTCGTCTCTATGAATTCAACCTTGGCTGACCTAGCATCTCTAGAAATAAGGTAATTTTCACCATCAGTAGGTGACCCTATAACTTCTACAATTCTTTCCTCTGTTGCCACAACTTCTAACCCTTTTACTATGGCTTTTCCTTATGAAAATGTCTAGGAAAATTTAAGGGAAATGCCTTAATCAAAACCATCCAAATTAAAAATTTAATCTATCCATCCACAGTTTTGAAATTCGGCTAGGCATTTTCCATCCTACAGTAAAATATCATGCACTGTGGGTTTGTTTTGAACTAACCCACCTCCCATTGTCTGCAATCAAATAAATGCTCTACAACTTCTTTTCTTGGAATTCCCTTTTTGAAAATAAAATGCACTTCCTTGCAATGTGTGCTAATTTCCAGTGCTGGTGTCAACTGAATTTCCTTTCTTTTGTTTTTCCTTCTTGCTTGCAACTCAGGATTACAATAGGGCAATAATAGCAAGAAAAGGAGTGATAAAGGAAAATTATGATAGGAAGAAATTGCGGCTGTAGTTATTGTCACTTCACATATGCAATCAACTCATTTTAAAATTTTTGATGCACCCTAATATGGTTTGACACATGGGAAATAAAATATTTGCATATTTTTCATTCCCCTCCCCCCAACCTAAATTTGGATATGTGTCCACACATGTGAGATGGGAGTGGTGGTTGACATGCAATGATGACATTTATGTGAATACTTATACTAATGTACAATGATTAAATGGATGTACTTAAAATATGATTAAAGATAGCAATTAATCTGCACATACTTAAATGTGGAAGATTTACTGCAAAGATCACGGATTAAGTAATCCTTGCCATGTTTGAAAATGGATGGGGTGGAATGAAGTGATGGAAGAGAGAGAAAGGTGGAATAGATGGGTGGATGGGAAAATGATGAAGAAATGGACTTCCACATAAGTGAAATTATTTATTATGAAAAGTATGTACCTCAATTAGGCTGAAGGAGGGTTACTAGGTCCACCACCTTTGGCTGTAGGAAGCTCTAAGTGCTAGGTGAATTGTTGCAGGAACTCTTCTTTAGAAGCTGGCTTATGATATAATTTGAGGTGATGACCATTGACAACTAATTTGAACCTAACACAGTCAGTGGTGGTAAGCTGAATGACACCATTGGGAAAGACCTTAGCAACTTCTTATGGTCCTAGCCACCTTGTCTGCAATTTTCTTGCATTGTCCTGGTATCTTGAATCATAGAGCAAGGCCTAATCTCTTGGTTTGAAGTTCTTGTCCTTGATAAATCTATCATGCCACTTGATTCTTTGATTCTTCACTAGTTCTGTATGTTGCAAGGCTATTCTCCTTATTTCATCCAAAGCATTTAGCTACATGATTCTTTCTCTCTATGCTTCAGAAATGTCCATCCCTAAATCCACTGCAATTTGCTGAGTTTTATGTTCAAATTCAATTGGCATCATGGTTTGATTTCCATACAACAACTCAAATGGGGTGAAGCTTGTAGTTGTTTTCCATGTTATCCTATAAGCCCAAATAGCTTCGTGTAATCTATTTTTCCAATATTTCCTATGGATAGCTATTTTTTTAATTATAATGGCTTCAATTTCTCTGTTTGTCACCTCAACTTGGCCATTAGCCTACGGGTAATAAGGAGTAGAATTTATGTGCCTAATATTGTACTCATTCACCAATGCTACAACAAGAGTTGATGTGAATTTTGGCCCTTGATCAATCATTATCTCTCTTGGAACTCCATATTTTGTGAAAATATCCTCATAAATAAATTTTGCAACCTTGTTATCCCTTGCATGCTTCATGGCCTTAACTTCTACCCATTTTGTTACATAATCAGTGCATACCAATATATAAGAATTACCATTTGATGGAGGGTCAATTGGTCCCACAAAATATAATCCCCATGTGTCAAAGGGAGTGAATACTATCTGAGGGAAAAATGGAATCTCATTAGATTTGGTTGGTCTACCCATTCTTTGTCATCTATCACATTTTTTGGTATACCTTCCTGTATACTTGTGGAGTGTTGGCCAGTAGTACCCTATGTTTAAGATCTTAATTTTTGTCCTTTTGGACACAAAGTGTCCTCCACATGGTTCATTATGACATGCATGAAAAATTTCATATGTCTCATCCTCTCTCACACATCTTCTCATGACATGGTCAGGTCTAGTATAAAACAAACATCCAACAATCCAAGAGAAAGGAAAAGATTTTTCAATGAGTGCCCTTTTCTCTTTTGGGGAGAAGTGAGAAGGAACTCTACCTATAACCAAGTAATTGGCTATGTCAGCATACTAGGGTATTTGTATACTAAGAGAGAATAGATTCTCATCAGGAAAAGAGTCATTTATGGGTTGATTATATTTTGATGTAGTTAGCCTTGAAAGAAAATCTGCAACAACATTAGTTTTCCCTGGCTTATCTAGAATAGTTATATCAAACTCCTACATCAATAATAACCATCTTTCCAATCTTCCTATGATAAAAGGTTTATTCGTGAGATATCTAATGGTTACATGATCAGTGTGCAAAAAGATTTGGTAGCCCATTATGTAATGTCTGAATTTGTTCAGTACATAAACTACTGCCATCATCTCTTTCTATGTCCCTGTATAATTGAATTTAGCTCATTGCAAATTTTTGCTGATAAAGTAGATAGAATTTTCAATAGCTCCCTCTTTTTGTCCTAAGATTTCTCTTATGGCATAATTTGATGCATTAGTGTGAATGTGGAAAGGAATCTCCCAATTGGGTCCTTAAGTATAGGAGCATTTGTCAAAGTTTCCTTCAAGGCAGAAAATACCTTGTCAGAAGCTTCAGTCCACTAAAATGCAACATCCTTAGTGAGAAGGGTATACAATAGTGCTGCTACCTTGCTGACATCTTTGATAAATCACCTATAATATCCTACATGACCCAAGAAACTCCTAACATCCTTCTATTTTTCAAGTGTAGGAAGATTTGTGATTACATCTATTTTTGTAGGATCTAGTTGAATTCCCTTGTAGGAGATGTAGTGGCCAAGAACTACACCCTCTTGCAACATCATGAAACATTTTTTACTATTTAAGGACAAGTTTTGATCCTCACATCTTTGTAGGACTCTCTTGAGATTCTCCAATGCTTGATCAAAATCAACAACATAAGTGGTGAAGTCATCCATATAAATCTCCACGCAATCATGAGAAATGTCTGAAAATATACTAATGACTGCCCTCTTAAAAGTTGTAGGTGCATTGTACAAGCCAAATGGGAGTACCTAATAGGCATATGTCCCCCATGGATAGGTAAATATGGTCTTCTCCTAGCCTTCTGGTGCAATTTGAATCTGGTTGTAGCTGCTAAATCCATCTAGAAAATAGAATTATTGATTTCCTGCAAGTGTGTCTAAAACTTGATCAGTGAAAGGTAAAGGAAAGTGATCTTTCTTGGTGGCAACATTAAGTTCTTATAATCAAAACAAACTCGCCACTTCCCTCCTTTCTAGGGAACAATAACTAATGGAGACACCCACTGACTATCCGAAATGGGATAGATAAATCCTACATCTAGCAATTTCTATAGTTCTCCTTTCACCATTTCTCTTAGTACAAGGTTAATCCTTCTTTGTGGTTGTCTTACTGGAGTGCAATCACCTTTGATTTAATTTATGTCAGTACAAAGTTTAGGATCCAGTACCTTCATGTTGTGATAATCCCATACAAATGCATGATGATGGGCCCTTAATAGATTTTCCAAGAACAGTTGCTACTCTTCACTTAATTTACTATTAATATTCAAATATTTTCCTTCTGACACCTATACTTGTGTAGCTAACTCTACCATGGATGCTTCATTAACACATGGTACCTTTAGTTCATACAGAAAAATGTATGGAACACACGTGTTTCTATAGGAAGTCTGTCCGTAGGAACGTCTACAGGAAGAACATTTGCAGGAACAATGTCTATAGGAATAGTGGCTACAAGAAGAACCTCTGCAAGAAAAATATCTGCAGGAACAGTGGTTGCAGGAAGAATAGGTAGAAATGTCCTAACTGAAGTAGAAGATGATGTTTCCTCCACTCCATAATGGTTCTGAATGATGTTAGTCAACACTTAATCCTCATCTTGGAGCTGCACAAAAGAGCTTCTACCTAGCATCATAAGCTACACCACAGAATTAACTTCCTCGGCCTCTTCACCAACTTGTGTCCATACAAAATCTTCATCGTGAGATGGCTGAGCAGGCAGATAAAGAACAAAAATTTTAGTACTCCTTCCATCTGAAATGGTCATGTCACCGGACCAACATCCAATGTAGGCATCTACAGTTGCCAACCAAGGTCTTCCAAGGATGATGGGGTACCTGCCTAGTGTAGCCTTAGGAGAAAGAATCATAAAATCTGCTAGATATTCCCAGGGGTCTAGAACTACCACAAGATCCTCCACTGCACCATCAGGCTTAAAAATAGAGCTATCTACAAGTTGTAGGATAGTAGGAGTAGATCTCATGCTTGCAATATTTAGTTGTTGTAAGATGTCTTTAGTCATTACATTGATTTCTACCCCTAAATCAATTAGAGATTTCTTCACATGAATCATGTTTATGACAAATACTACTGTAGGACTACTTGGGTCATTATACTTGGGAATAGTCATTTTTCCCAACATGATATTAGCTAGCTGGCGCACCACATGAACTATAGTTGGGTCTTTCTTCTTCCTTCCTAGCTTCTTAAGACAAGCTTCCTTAATAGATTTTTCATAGATTGGAACATCTGTTATGTCCTTAAATAGGGGTATTTGAACACATATATGCTTTAGCTGATCTAGGATGTGAAAAGTAGTATCCTCTTTTTCTTCTTTCTTCTTGGTAACTTCTAGTCTCTGAGGAAATAGTGGTTCTTTCTTGGTTCGCTTGGCTTGGACTGGTTTAGGACTTTTAGGTGCATTTGGATAAATAGGATCATTCAGAGGTTCCTCCTCTTCCACAAGAAGCTCGGTAATTATGGGCTTGGAAGGGGTTGGTAGTTTGGTTCTTGAATGCAAATGGATATCACTTACACTCACAACATATGCAGGGAATTTATTTGAATCAAAAAAATATATAGGCTGATATTGTGGCTTATTATTAGGATTGGGTGTGGGTTGAGCTAGTAGTTGAGTTGGTTTAGGTGCATTAGAACTTGGATTAGCAGGTAGAGGAATTATAGAAGGTTTTTGGGGTTGAGAAGGTGGCTACATGTAGTTGGTGTTTTGAGTAGGCCATTGTTGTCCTCCTCTCCATTGATTTGTTTGCTACCAATTTCCTGGAGGTGGTTGTCAGTGCCCATGAAATTGTTGCCAATTCCCTTGAGGTTGCTACCACTGAGGTAGAGGACTCTGATGGCTCGACCAAGTGTTTGGAGGGTTACTTCAAGGATGTGGTGGATATCCTCCATAACTGGGTGGATATGGGGTCTGCCATTGGTTACCAGATAAATAAGAGTTAAAATATGGTCCAACATAGGATAGTGGATCTGGTGGCATACCTTGTCTTGGAGCCCAAGGCTTCCTCTGTGCAACATAGTAGACTTGGTCTTCTTGAATCTGAATTATCTTGAACTCAGGTGGAATCTTCTTTCTTTCCAGGTTAGCTACCATCTTACATTTGCAGTCCTTCTTCTTTTGTCTGTAGTGGGGACAATACTCTGTCAACATCATTTTTGCCTCCTCTTGCTTCTTTTTGGCCTGAAGTGTATCTAGCTAAGTAGCTAGATTGTTGATACTTTCTTAATTGAATTCTGCCATCAAATGAGTGATCTCCATTCTTGAAACTCCATGGGTAGTTGACTTACCCATGGAATATTGATAAGATCTCCCTTTCTTTGAAGCTGCCCTAGAGTAATTCTAACATATTTTCTTGATATCCTCTCAAGAAACTTGGGAGATATCTTCTCCTGCCATGAGGTCCAAATCATCAGTGTAACTATCATTGATTCCTCTTAGGAAAAGTAACTTTTGTGAGTCCTCATTAAGTGCATGGTGTGGAGATTTTTGTAGACAAAACATAAACCTTGCAATGTATTCTTCGAAGCTCTCATCTGCCTTCCGCTGCATCCTAAAAATGTCTCCTCCTCTCACGTCACTACCATTGTAGTATTCCTTGTATTTCTCAATTAATTTTTTCTTCATGTCTTCCCAAGTTTCCATAGTATCTCTTCCTAGTCTCATGAGCCATCTTAATGCAACCTCTTTTAAAGTGGTGAGAAATAACTTAAGCCTATGGGCATTAGTAGTATAATCATAAATCATGCAGAGTATGTCAAAATAAAATAAGAAGGTATCAGGATTTTCTGTCACAAGTCCATAAAACTTGGAGAGTGCTGAGGTAGGGATGTTCTTGATGTTGTCAAATTGATTTTGATGAGCAATGGGGAAAGGAAAAGTTGGTTGATTTTTTCTATTCCTATTTGCATCACCCATGCCTGCTTGATGTGGTTCAAAGAGAAAGGGGTTCTCAAGCTAATTTTGATCTTTTGAGGAGACTTAAGAGATGATCAGGTCAGGACATGCGTCTGCAAAGGGGTGTGGACCTTCTTCTTCTTCTTCTGGGAGATTTTGGTACTCAACTAGCTAGAATGGATGATGATTGTTAGGAAGAAATCTCCCATAAGCATCCCTTCTCCTTCCTTTATGCATGCGATATCACTCAATATCAATCAACTCACACAAAGAATTGGTAAAGAATTAGGGGGGGTCATTATTTCGTAAATTAGGATATATTAAGAACAACTTTCAAAAACACTACAGTGAAAACTACCTATGACTCTAAAAACTTCCTAGCTTTACACGATCCCCAGCAACGATGCCAAAAATGTTGGCCTCCTACAATGATTTCACAACTAAGCCTTTACAACCATGATTCAGAGACTAGAAATCTAACCTGAATAGCCATTCAATCATCATGAAGGTGCATTTAACTTGTCAAACTAGTCACATGAACTTGAAATAGGTTAGCACTGTATGTGCACTAGAGGCTCAAGTAGTCATTGCATTCTACAAATAAGAAACACAATGCTGAAAGTAAATTGCTAAAAGGAAATAAAGGAAATGTTGAACATCAACCAACAATGATACTTATGCTGAAATGTGTGCAGGAATAAAGATTTGGGCAATAAACATGAAACTAATATGTTTGCTTTGGCTATAGGAACAATTACAGAATGGACTTCTAGTGGCTGTAGGAACAGTCAATGCTAGATTTCTAACTAAGTATCAAACAACAAGTAATACTAAATTAATGCTAAACTAAGAAGACATATTACTCACAAAGAAGACATGTTTCTAACTAAGTATCAAACAAAAAGTAATACTAAACTAATGCTAAACTAAGAAGATAGATTTCTAACTAAGTATCAAACAACAAGAATTCAGACGCTCGAACTCAAAACTTTATTTTATTCACTGTAAATTGTGCATACAAAAAGTAATGTATCTATATTACTAAAAATGAGAGTACAATGTGAAATAATGCAACCTCCTGAAGAAGGAGCATCAAATTATTATTTATACTACAGCTAAACAAGGTAGTGAACTCCATGACTGGGAGGACACCATTTAAGGAAAATAGGGGAAAGTGGAGTGATGATGGTTACACATGCATGGAATCTAGTCAGACATGCAAGTCAAGTGCAGATCTAGCATAGCAGTAATGCCCATGCATGCTCGATCATTAAAGTCCACTGCAAAGCGGTTACGTTCAATTGCATGGAGAATCTTTGTTGTTGTTTGCCTTTGACTTGGAGCAACTTGTTAGTTGGTCCTTATGGTGCATTCCTAGCTGGCGGTGTCTTCCATAACTTGGCGTATTAAGTCTACTGGCCAAGGTTAGTATGCATAATAACTACACATCAATAACCACTCTAAGAAACATTCATTAATCACATGCAAAATCAATATAGATGAACCACATATTATGCCAAATATCATTAAACTTGTAGAGATAGGGTAGTGCCAAATGTCAATGGTTTGAGGGAAACATTAAGCCAATACCAACACTTAAGCTTTAAAGTCCATGAAATCTATGAGCAAATAGACTATAGATTCTACCCAAAACTAGACCAAAAACTAGGCTCATCACCAAGTGAAATATAATAATCCATTATATCAGTATCAACATCCTCAAAACTCACCTCCTCAAAAACTCACAACTATGATTAGAAAATTTGACTTAGTAGGATTCCAAATATATCCTTGCCCTATGGATAGTAGTTGGAGAGGTCTTGTCCCAAAATTTACAAGTAGTGCAGTCACAGTTGAGGAACACCTAAGGAGTTTTAATGCTTTCATTCAAGATCTAGATATGCAATATGAAGATGTACATATGAGGCTATTTATGATGTCATTAACTAAAGAAGTTAGAGATTGGTTTAATAGTTTACCAACAGCTTCTATTGATTCCATTCAAGAGTTTCATGATTAGTTTCTTGAATAGTATGAAAATCAATGTGCACTAGAGTTTGCCTTGCATGAACTGATAAGTATCCAAATGCATCAGAATGAGTTAGTTTATGACTTTAACTGGAAGTTCTCCAAATTGTATAATAAGATACCACTGAGATCTAAGTTGGTAGACCCTGTAGCACTGAGCATTTATCTCAAAGAATTTGATCCAAAGTTAGGACATGAGCTTAGAAATAGGTACCCTATAAATTTAGCTGAAGCTTAGAAAATAGCATTGACAATTGAAAACAATAGAATGGTTGCGAGGATGACTGCTAAAAGAGATAATCTTAGGGTTCCCCAACATTATAACAATCCTTAGAATAGACTAGAAAATACTTATAGAAATGAAAGGCCGAGGCTGCATGATATGCCATATAATACAAATTAGAAGGATGGAAGACCCATAATTGAAAAACATATGAATAAGGAGACCCTTGATCCTTTAAAGAAGAGAGGAGCATACATGGTAAACAATAATCCTTGGTGGAAAATTTGTGACATGCCACATTCCCCTGATCACTATGTTGTAGCTCAATCAATGTAAGAAGAAGAAATACCAGTATATAATGATGAAGAGTATCATACAATATATTTAACCTCCCACACCATCCATCCTATTGAGAAAGGATATTCATCTTCAGAGGAAGAAGGCAATGAGTATGATGTTGATAAACAAAGATGTAATGTCCATATGGTAGAACAACACATGTTTTCTAATTATGAAGAAAGAAATGATGAGAAATATTCTTATTATGCACCATCTCAACCAAGTAAATCAGATATAAGAAGAGCAACTAAGGAAGAGATTAATAAATTAACAATTTATACAGTGGAATAGGAAAAAAGAAAATATTGGTTAAGAAATAGAACAATAAATGAAGATGAAGGTGTCCCGAGAGGGATATTTGTGAAAGATCAAGGGGAAAAACATGGAGCACCAAAAAAGATAAAAAATAAGTATCCTAATAAGAATGTGCAAAATCATGTTCAGAAGGAGGAAAGCAAAGAGTTGCATAAAAATAAACAAAATCCTGATGACACAAACAAAAGAGAAAAAGAGGAGAGCAAAGGAGATTCACTTGAACAAAAGAAGATGCTCAAAAGAGAAAGTGCCTCTTTTGATTTTACACAAGATTTATCCCATGTAAAGATGTCTATATGGTTGCTTGAAATGATGAAAATAAAATAATATAGGGACAATGCAATCCAACTAATATCTAATGGGAATAGTAGGAGCACAAAAAATGAGAGTAAAGACATTACTAACAATAAGTAGGGAGAGGTAAAAGTTCCTAAGGTTTGTTTAGGTGATGCACTAATAAATCCTCCACAAGTTGATCCATTCTTCACTACATTTCTTATAAACAATAAGTTGGTTAGGAATTGTATGATAGATTTAGGCAGTGCCATCAACGTCATGCCAGTAGGGGTCATGAAACAACTTGGCATGTGGGTAGACATTATAGGTGGAAAATGTTATGCTATGGATAGCAGAACCATTCCAATGGTAGGGATAATGAGAGATGTAGAGGTGAAGTTGGTTGCTTATCCACAAGCAACATATAACATTGATATAACTATGATTGATACACCTCCTCATTTTGGAATGCTCTTGTCAACTCAGTGGATTGCAACAGTTGGAGGAAATGTACAATTTGATCTATCCTATTCCACCATACCCATAAATGGTGAATAAATCAAGTTGTATAGAGAGCCAAGGATGAATCAAATTGTGGAATATGTGGCTCAAGGTCAGTTAAATTGCTTTTGTGATCTAGAATTGGTGAGTTTCAGAGTAGAGCTTTCTCAACCCGAACTAGTGAATACTGACTTAATTGATAAACATGTTTCCAAGAATGAGCACGGTGTGTAGAAGATGTATTTTGATGGAGCATGTAGTTAGTAAGGGAATGGAGCTAGGGTAGTTTTTATTTCATCCGAAGGTATCACATTCAAATATTCATTTCTACTGACTTTTGAGTGTACTAACAATGTAGCAGAGTATGAAGCCTTGTTAATTGGTTTGAATATGACAGTCAAACACAAGATCAAATTGTTAATTATTTTGGGAGATTATGAGTTGATCATTTCACAAGTCAGGTTGAAATATGCTACCAAAAACAAAAGGTTGAAACAATATAGAAATGTGGTGTGAGACACAATTTAATTATTTGATGCTTTTTCAATTTAATGGATAGACAAATCAAAAAAATTGATGAAAAATTTCTTGGCCAATATAGCCCTAAAAAGAGATGATATCACTTTGGCAGGAGTGTCTCAGGTTGAATTCAAAACAAGTCCTACTATCCCTAATAATATCTATAGTTGGAAATTTTTTAATGATGACACTAATCTCATAAAGTTTCTCCATTGTATAGACCAATATGAAGCTCAGGAGATTGACTTTAATGCATTTGTTGAAGAAGTGGATGGCAAATAGACTGTATTTGGGAAAGAAGTTCTATAGCTTAAAACCAACAAACTTCCCAAATAACTTGTGGCATTGGAAAGGGAATATGATGGAAATTATTGTTCTCTCATGAAGTAGACATGAGTCAAGAGAGAATATATTGAAGAAATAAATTTGGGGACTGAGTTAGCACCAAAAAAAGGTATATATTAGTCCAACAATTAGAAGAATTCTAATTGCATTGCTAAGAAAGTATAAGCATGTGTTTCTATGGTCCTATGAGGATCTCAAGGCATATGGAGAGGATCTATTCCAACAAGAGATTCCATTAAAACCAGACACAAAATCATTCAGGAAAAAGAAAAGGCCCATCAACCCAAATTTGGAGCCTAAAATACAAGAGGAGCTGGAAAAAGAGATGGAGGCATTATCAAGCCTATTAGAAATTCAACATGGGTCTCAAATTTTGTCCTAGTAAGAAAGAAAAATGGGGATATTAGGTTGTGTGTAGATTTCAAAAATTTAAATGTTGCCTTTGTTAAAGATTATTACCCTCTCCCAAATATGGAAGCATTATTAAACAAATTAACAGGATGTGAGTTGCTGCCAATGATGGATGGGTTTTTTTGGGTATAATTGGGTTAAAGTTAAAGATTCTGAGCAATACAAGACAACATTTACTACACCATGGGGGACATATGTCTATGTGAGAATGTCATTCAATCTCACAAATGTAGGGGAAACTTTCCAAAGGGCCATGGATGTGGCATTTGTAGATTCAATCAGTGATATAAAGGTGGTGTACCAAGATGACCTCACTACCTATTCCAAAAAGGAAGAAGACCATGTGGAACACTTGGAGAAAATATTCATCAAAACTTTGGAATATGGTATCAGTCTTAATCCTAATAAATGTCAATTTTCTTTCATAGAGGGTAAGATTTTAGGGCATATTGTGTCAAAAGAAGGAATTAGAATAGACCCTGAAAGAGTAGAAGCCATAGACAAAATCCCCATTCCCAAAATTGTCAAATCCATTCAATCATTTTTTGGACAAATTAACTTTGTTAGGAGATTTGTGTCAAATTTTGCTTAGATTGTTAAACCCATATCCAAAATATTGAAAAAAGGAGAAAAAGTAGATTGGACTGTAGAAGCCCTGGAAGCTTTCGTATCCATCAAGAAATTTATCAAAGAAGCCCCCATTCTAAAATCCCCTGACTTTTCCAAACCTTTCCAAATATTCTCATTTTCCTCATTGCATATTGTAGACATAGAAAATATACAGATTGATATTGCACACTCGATTTGCATCTACTAACATCGCTTCATCCTGAATTATCCCTCTATCTAACCATTTAATTGAATAGCCTTATTTTATTAAAGTCATCATAATTCCCCCTTTAATTAAGTAAACCCCTCGATTTAATTAAATCATTGTCTCTGTGTAATTAGCTAGGCCATTTCAACTTCCTATATTTGTTTAATTAAATAATCCATATTATTTGATTAAATCTCTAAAGATCATCTAATTAAATTAAATAAATCAAACATTTATCTAATTTAATCTAATATCACCCCCTTTGGTTAAATAAATAAAAAATATTTATTTAACTAGGTCTAAATCATTCTCTTCTCATTTTGAGTTATTTAAATCCTAAAATCTAAGTCCAAATGGTCAAATCAACTAACATCACTTAAATTAATCAAATCATGATTAATGCTAATCCTAATCACTCAAATCCTCTAGATTTGTAACTTGCACATGAAAATCAATTTAATTGATTTATAAATCATCTATTTTCATTCAAAAAAGGCATCAAAGATGGAATATTCCTCAAATTTGAAATCTCCCCCCAAAATAACTTGTCCCTTCCAACAAAGCATTTAAAATCTCTTACATGTCCTTTTCTTGAGCCATGTGCATTTGCTTCACCTTTCACCTCATCCTTCAAGCCACATTTTGAATTTGAATCTCCCCCTCTTTGCACATTCTTCAAAATGTGCTCATTCCTCAACCATTCACATGATGACATGTGGATTCTTCTCATTTGTTGAATATTAGTCCCACATTCATCCATTTTTCCTCTTCTCTAATCAATCTCATCTATAAATGAAGAGCTCATCCTTCATTTGATGGATCCACAATTCATGCAAAGTTATTATACTCAAATCCATAGCAACATATCATCAATTTCATCCAAGCATAGTTAGGTTTTTTGTAGATTTTCAACATGAAGCTCCATTGAAGTCATCACTACAAGCATCCATCCTTCATCAAGTATCTTCATCAAACCATTTGAGTTGGGAAAGGGCCAATTTTCAAATCAAATTGGCACCAACTCCCTCAAGAGATTAAGAGTTTGCATGGTTTTAGAATAGGATTTGATATTATTGCTTCAAATTTGTTGTGTTCTTAACTTCATTCCTCTTCTTTTACTTTCAAATGAATTTCTTGAGGAATCATGTTTCTAACCATGCATTTGATCTAAGATATTGATTGTTTGTTGTGTTTGTGCAAGTTTGGAATACATAGTTCACACATACCATAGGAACTGTCATGTTACAAAAGAATGATGAAGAGTATGAGCAACCTATATCATTCTTTAGAAAATCATTGCAGGGGTTAGAGTTAAAGTATGATATTATGGAGAAGCAAGCTTTTTGCATTGGTCAAATCAATAAAATCTTTTAGACCATATCTAGTTGGAGCCAAGGTAATTGTATTTGTTCGACATGCAGCTGTGAAAGATATTTTGGTATAGACAGAGGTGATAGGGAAGAGATGTACATGGATTAATAAAATCCAAGAATTTGATATGGAAATTCAAATTACCAAGTTAGTAAGGGGATAGGGTCTAGCCAAACTAATTGCAGAAACAAACATTGAAGCTAACCAAATCAACAATGTAGAAAATGAGGAGAATGGAGTTGCAAGCATTGAACATACTCCTTGGTACACAAACATAATGTATTATCTCAGAAACATGAAGTTCCTTGAAGGATTGAATGATAATTAGAAGATAACTCTAAAGCTCCAGGAATACAAGTACATATTCATAGAAGGGGATCTATTTTGGAAAAATAGGGATGGAGTGCTATTATTGTGTCTAGATGAATCACAGGTAGAACATGTCTTGAAGGAGATGTATGACCTTTTAATTTTGTCTTTTCAAACCTCACTCTGTGAGGATCTTCAATCTCCTCAAACTCAAAAAATTCCTCCATGTCATTGATCCAATCAATCAATTCTTCAGGATTTAGATTTCCACTAAAATTTGAAACCTCCATTTTAGGTCTCTTCCCAATGCTTGAGATTGCTCGTAACAATCTTGTTTCTCCAGGATCCATTGGATCCTACTCTTCCATTTCCTCTTCTATTTCATCTTCACTTTCATCTTTGTCTCATTGCACATCTCTTCTTTGAACTTCTTGTTGCAAGGTTTCTAATTTCCTTCTAAGGGCTCTAATTTCATCTCTAGGTGGATCTCTTCCTCCATGACCTTGGCCTCTACCTCTGCCATTCTAGGAAAGTCTTGGAGGAATCTTGAAATCAACCCACACTTACAGGTCCTACAACTGCCTCATGCTCGATGCTTTGTTATAGGGTCAGGAACTCCTACTTTGATACCACTTGATGATGGCCACACCACCCAAAACACACAAAAATAACAACAATAGATACCAACACAAAAGATGCGAGAGAAAAAATTGATTCACTTTCAATTATTTTTAGAAAATGAAATTACAGATTCAAAACTTATATTCTACAGCCTCGTGGGCTTGATTCATTACAAAAAAAGTCAACTCTAAAGAGAAAATCTACTATTTAGAGCCACAATCTACACTATCAAGGCCACCTCCTACAACCCCCACTTAACCCTTTTTATTTTCCCCAATAACTATCCTAGAATGTTCTAGAAAGTACAAATTTCCCTTTTGTTTTGGAGCCAAAAGTCCCACCGTTTGATTTCTTGCCTAGGAAGAATTTTTTAATGAAATTCACTTTTTAGAGGACCTAATTTGCAGGGCCATAACTTTTGATCTGGGTGTCATTCACTATTATTTCATGTCATTGGAAAGCTCTCAACGAGCTCTACAACATGCAAACCCACCATAGGTTGGTTCAACCACCTTTTGAGCTGTTTCGGGGCCTCTAAAGTTTTATATATGAATTTGAAGCTACATTGGAGAAATTTCTCAGGACGAAAACATTAATTTCTCTCAAACCATGCAAGGTATTGAGATGATTCTTTCATGACCAAAATTTCTTATCTAGTCTACTCCTTGGGGTGAATTTTCACGTCCATACAAGCCAGTTTATCCAACTTACTAAAAATACTAAGTGCCCGTTTTTTGCTATTTTTGATGCCTGTCAGTCTTATACCCCTTAAGTGCCATCATGGGACTCAAAACAACTAAAGAAAATAAAGAAAATATTTTTTTTGAGTGATGCAAGATTTCCCTACACTGTTGGATGCTCCTGCATCATTTTTGGCCCTTCTTTTTTGCATTATGATGGCACCACGCCTCAAAGGCTAAAATTTACTCTTGCATAAAAGCGTGCAATGCACCACGTGGTGGTTGCATGAACTTTCTTTACATCACCTTCCTTTTAGGCCTGAATCGGGACATGTAGCTTCCTGACTTGAATTTTCCCCAAGTTGCTCTCACAAATTCAGAGATCACCTGCTAGCATGCCATGTCAACCATTTCGTCGAGTGGGTTATTTCTTCTGCAGATGTATCTCTTGTGGTGGATATTTTCAGACAACACAATGGAATGCTTATCTTCAGGATTGGAATTTTTGGATGGTATCATCATTCCTCATATTTGATCGAATCATGTTTTTTCAGGATGTGCTAGGATGTGATCATCCTATGATAGCATATCTTCACATAACTTCTACAACATCTAGAGCCATTAATGAAGCAACTCATTCTTTATTAGCAAAGATTACTACGGTCTAATTAGACCCTGGATCGGATTGTGGTCTATCAGGCATGAACACCTAGAAATTTTTCATCCTGATTGATTATGAAGTGGTTCCTCCTTTTGGCTATTTGCGCTCTTGGAATGTTTTATTTGTCAAGACTATTAATGAGATTGGCATCTGACCTTTTCTTTTAGTTGATTTATTGCAAGAATAAAAATTATTAAGGATAAATTTTTGAGATTGTAAATTTTATGGCCTTTATCATGAATTTATTTTTCTTATATCATTTATGTTGAATTCTTTGTGTCTAGTCTTATGTAGATGGTCTGGGGATTTTTTTTATATGCCATTAGCTTTTATGTTTAATGCTATCTTTAAGAAATTGGATCATGTTCATTATACTCTTTCCTTTCTTGTAAAGATTATGTTGAATTTCATATTATGTTGTAAGAGCAAAGAGGTTCTGTAAAGATCTAAACAATCATGTTAATTTTAGGGTTTCTTATTTCTGTTAGACCTTAATGGATGATTCCCACAAGGAGATTTGAATGAATTCTCTATGATTTCTTTAGCCTTATTCATTTGTTCTCTTCCCAACATTGAAGTGTCTTTGGCATTTTGTGTCCATTTCATCAAGAGTAAGGAATTATTAAATTTTGAAATATTGTAAAGGCTTTGGCACATCGCCATCTTTTATGTTCTCTGCATTTCTCTTTTTCCCTTTTCCCAAAACATTGAGAAGAGTTGGCTTCTATAAAAATACCAGAGGTTATTTAGTGATGTGAAATTTGGTACCCCACTCACTAAATTTTCTATATGATTGTTTGGAGAGGTGAAATCTTTTATGATCAATAGATCTTTTTCTAGTACACCCGATGGGACTCAAGTTTCTTACAAACATCTAATTAGAGATTTTTTAGAATTGTTTTATAAATCAGACTAACTAGAGAGGTTGGCAATCTCATACCCATTGTTCAAATTAGAGCGTATTCTATAGGAAATTTCTAGTACTCCCAACTACCCGCTTTGGCCCTTAGGAGGAGATGATTTATATGTTTTGTATCACCTATCAGGAGCAATAGAGTGAGAAGTGCTAGCCCACAATCTAGAGCTTTATCCACTCCCGTAGGAGGCCAAACCTTCCAAATTAGAATACCCATCTACCCCATCCATAGGATTTTTTTTTCAATGGCTCACTTAGGTGCTCCCACCCCTAGAAATTTTGTAACATGGGATAGTGGCAACTTGCTACTTCCACCTATGCCCCCATATATGTGGCCCACCATACCTGCCAATGCTCTTAAAACAATTCTGAGGTTTAATGGAGATGATTTTAAAACCCTTTCTGAACACCTCCAAGACATAGGAGAGGTTTGTAGATTCCATAAGACCGTGAAGGAAAATGTGGCCCTCAGATTTTTTGTTGTGTCTTTCAAAGGGAAGGATCAGGACTAGTATAAATCCTTGACCTCTAGTTCCATTCACTCTTGGGATCAACTCAGAGAAAGGAAATTGATCCTCATTGCTACAACAATTGATCACTATCATGAGATCCTCACAAGATTCCATGATTTACTTCAACACCAAGCTTCACAAAACCTGGTAGAGGATTTCTGTGACAACTGGGTCTCTAACAACTATGGAATTCATGTTCTATCCAAAGGCCTTCAATTCAGACATCGCAGTCTTGGTACAATAAATGGGAGGAGATACCTTTCCTGACACATATGATCTAGATGTGCTCAAAGAGAATGGTTTGATTGATATATGGAAGCTTCTGTGATAGATTTTTTGACCCAATGGACTCTCTAACTCATAGGGTTTTTCACCTAAAAGGAGAGATATTAGATCCAAAAATGCTTATGTAACACTCAAATTAGGATGTATGCAATGTGATATGATGTAAATGAACTTAAATAAATGCAATTGACTAATTAAGATGATCTAAAATGGATGCAAAAATGTAATTTAAGCTATGTTTGAAAACACATTGTGATATGCAAACAACTATGAAAATGAAGAAATTATGCAGAACAAAAGGTACAGGAGTAAATTTGAGTGCACTTGGATGAAATGTGAGTTTTTTGGAGTGTCTGGAATGTTGATGAATTTTACTAATTTTTTCAATGGGAATCATTCACCAAAGGTGGTGAATCAATCCTCCAACTGGTGAAAAAGTATCGAGAACTGATTTTTGACAGTCGGGATCTAGAATTTGACAAAATACAAATTTTCAAATTTAAAGTGGGACTCATTCACCAAGGGTGGAAAATCAATTCTCCCCAAGATTTCTGAAAAATGAGGATGCAACTCTACTACACCAAATTTGGAGATGTTTGAATGTCGGGTTGTCGAGGTCAGTTCTGCAGGAAACGAATAGAAAACACTCAAAATTCTTGAAAGGATGATAAGTTGAATTGAAGAGCCTAGTTGACTTAATTTCCACTTTTCAACACCTTTAAACCTATTAAATCTGCAAAACAAGGCTGCAAATACACATGCAAAAAGGGGAAAAATGTTGAGGGGTTAGTGGATAGGGGTTTGCCTTGGTCAAACCCCACTTTGGTAATCCAAATACCTGCAAAACACAACAGATAAACACTTTAAGTTAGATATTGCAAGCATGAACAAAAATTCCCCATGAAATCCATTTACAAAACTCAAATTAAGAAAGAAAACAATGAAGAACACAATGAAACAAGAAGATATAGATTCAATCCTAATTAGAATAGCAAACATATGATCCCATGGGGGGAATTGGTGCCAATTTGATGTGAAAATTGGCCCTTTCCCAATTCCTAAGATGCAAGCTTGATGTGTTGAAGATATTTGATCCACTTTGTTGATGAAGAATGATAGCTCCAAGCCAGAAATTTGCAAAACCTAGCTAAGAACTCAATATTGATGGATGGAATTTGATAGATATTTTAGCATGGTAACTTTGCATAATTTGTGGATGATCAAATGAGGATATGAGCTCTTTATTTATAGAATGCTAAGATGGATGAATCTCCAAATTTTAGCAATGTGGGACTAACATTCATCCAATAGAAAGATGCCACTTGTCAATCTATGAGTGGATGGAGGATGTGCAAGATTTGGGGATTGTGCCAATAAATGCATATTTTTGAGTTTCAAATTTGTTGAAATGACTTGTAAGAGGGAAGGGAAAATGCAATAAATGCCACTTGGATCAAGGAAAAGGACATGCAAGATGGAGTTATTTCCTTGTTGGATGTACATGTCCACTTGGAATTTTTGAATTCAAACTTGTAGAATATTCTAAAAGATGCCTTGTGAGGAAAATAGAGATTTAATAAATGAATTAAATCTATTTTCATGTGCAACTTGCAAAATCTAGAGGATGGGACATGATTTAGAATTAAATTAATCAAGGGTCAATTAATTTAATGAGAGATTAGATGATGTGACCTATTTGACTTAGATTTATGGATTTATTTAAATCAAATAAGAGAGGAATATGATGAGAGATCAATTAAATAAAGATTTTGATTTATTTAATTAAAAGAGATGATGTTAGATTAAATTAAATAAGGTTTTAATTTATTTAATTTAATAGATAGACTTTAGAGATTTAATCAAATAAAATTTATTATTTAATTAAATAGGGATAATTAGATCAAATTGATTTATTTAATTAACAAAAGAGAGAGACTTAATTAAATATAGGGTTTATTTAATTAAGGGAGGAACATTGATGAATTTAATCAGATAAGGGGATTTGATTAAATGGTTAGACCGAGGGATGATTCAGGATGAAACGATGTTAGTAGGCCAGGATCAGATGCATAATGTCAATTGGTACATTTTACGTGTCTACATTTTTCCCCTCTTTGAAGCAATGTAATTGTTGCGTTGATTCAAAGAATAAATAGATCTCGATTAAGGCCAATTTTTTTTGCTTTCTAAAAAAACTTGCCCAAATGTTGACTAGTGGGAGAAAATATGTCAATATAATGCCGCCTCAAGAGATTGGATGAAAATTTCAATTTTTGGGTGATCTTGTGAAAAAAGAGGACAAGGTGCCCGACAGGTCCAAAAAGGTTCCATGAGGCCAAAAACATGTCTAAATGAAATAAAATGATGTAAAATAGGCCTCAACTAGATGAAAACAGGTTCGGGGGTCCAAAACCCTAGCAGGACACCCAATTAGGGTGAAAAAACCCTAATTTTCAAGCTTAAAAGGGGCCCCAGGGGTCACTTTCAAGTCATTTTCACACACTTCCACTAGCAACCTTGAGATTTGAGCCTTGACCTCCTGACGAAATGGCACAACAATAGCTTCCCCTACACATTTATGATCAAGTTCAGATGTACCAGCAGCCACTTGGCATCAGGGCACTGGTAAGTGACCCTTCCTTGAGCTTCATTTTTCATTTATTGCTTTCATTTAGTGCTTTTAAAGTCAGTTAGTCTGCAGCGACACTATATAGCACCACTCAGAAATCAAACTGCGCTGCAAAGTGTGATATTGTGCCACAACAGTGCAATTTGGAGTTTGAAAACTCTAACGTTGAGCTTAGGGCCAGCAGGGCAGTTTTGCAAAGTGCAACATGGCGGTCCTGCATTCGGTCAAAGTGCGACCTGGAAGAGAAAGTGCACCGCAACAGTGCCATTTTGGCCTTTTAAGCCCTAGCATCGGAGTTTGATTAGGAATCAAACTGCGACGCCTTCACGGATTGCACTGCTGGAGAGGTTTTTTGAACGTTTGACAAAGAATTTTAAAAAAAATTTAACCAGGTGACCTTCCTTCATGCAAGACATGGCAAGGGAGCTCTACTCTTGGGAGCATAGGTTGCGGAACTTGTTTGGCTATTTGCGAGACCTGAGCAATAGGGATTAGGATCGACTCTGGATTGCGGGGTTATGGTACATTGCCTATGCAACAACCATTTGCACTCACCTAGGGATGCTGTCAGTGCTGGCTAAGAGGTGGCACAACAAGACCTCTTCATTTCATCTTCCCATTGGTGAGGCCACCGTCACCTTAGAGGATGTTTGGCGTATTTTGGAATTGATGATTCATGGCCAATGGGTCATTTTTGATATAGATGAGGGGCATGATACTTTCCACAAAGTCCTCGCCATAGAGGATATCGCCTTTTGTGAGGGGCAGATAGAGCTCAAGCGGCACAGGATACTGGCACCTTCATATTGGGTATTTGTTGCATCTATTATTTTGGGTCTCATTGCTCCTGACAGATGAGGTCGATACTTCAGTCCCAACTAGGGATACTGCTGGGAGCAGATGGTTTGAGACAAGCTAGTCCATTTTGCTTCGAGGCTGGTGCTTCTTACTTCTCTATACAGAGATCTACACGAGTACATGTATATGGATGGTAGAGTGCTTAGAGTAGGCATTGCACTTCTTCACATCTAGGCATGGGAGCACATTGTTGTGCTACGTCCACACATTGTTTCCATTCCAATGTTACCAGATGACCCCCTCGTGTGGCGTTACCGAGGCGGTGTGTCCTTTACACACATCGGTGAGCATGTGATCCCCTACTGGAGGAGGGTCTTGGACGAGGTGCAGGTTTTTACCTGGCAACTGTACCTTGGTCGGCTCGGATGGGCTGACAATGTTGATCAATTATTCTATGCCCGCTAGGACGGTTTTATGCAGGGGCGAGAGCACACCATGATTCAGAGGTACCTACCTGGGCATGCACAACATCGGTTCAGTAAGCCCCAGGATCGCCCCAATGATGACTACATATCCATCTTTGCCCACTCCATGACACAGGTTTCATGGGGGTGGTATATTCCTGCCTCGAAGGTGGTGGACAATTTCAGGAAGTTAGTGGCTCAATCATGGGCTTACAATCAGGGGTTTGCAAATCCAGGCACGACATAGGCCTACAAGGATTGGTTTCATCCTTTGCTTTGATTGACTATTCCCAGAGCATTCCCAGATTAGCAGCAAGTTAGAGGTAGAGGGGGAGGACGAGGATGGAGGGGGGATGCATGACATGATCAGCCGATTGTGCCTCCAGTCTAGCCAGGGTAGGGAGATGTACCTATGCCAGATCAGCAGTAGGTGCCACCAGGTGTACCACCACGGGTGGAGGATCAGCCTCAGGTGTAGCCAGTAGGGCAGGTGGATGCTCAGGATGCATTGATTGCACAGCTACAGGGTCAGGTCCAGGTCGTGATAGCAAAGAGAGATCAAGCTCGAGCTGAGAGAGAGTAGATGAGGGCTAAGAGGGATTAGACCATTCAACAGAGATAGGCTGTAGAGCTACAGGCAGCCACAGAGCTAGGCTGAAGATAGCAGCTAGAGAGTATGGCAGCCTCCTCCTCCCAGGGTACAGTGTTTGTTCGATCCTATAGAGATGTTGTCTGAGAGGCTGAGTACTATCAGCGGTACTATCATGAGGCTGTACCTAGAGTAGGATGGGTCCCTGAGTATTTAGAGCGGACTAGCTACAGACCAGTAGAGGGTCACAGAGACAGGGTGAGGGCAGCATACATGGGGATAGACCATGAAATGTTATGTGAATTATGCTTATATATGAACAGATTATGGATGGATGTACGCTTTTCATGTGATGGTTGTGATATCATGTAGATGAGATGGTCTTATGTAATGCAAATGAGATGATTTTTTAAGATGCTTAGAATAACAAATATTATTATCCTAAACATATTAAATGATAATGTAATATATGTGATGCAAATAATATGATGCAATGATATATTTATGTAAAGTGGTATGATGATGTGTGTGCAGTGGATTATCCGATTATGCTTATGTACCTGTTATGTATGATTATGCAGTAGGTGGTAATGTGGAAATGATTATGAAATGCAAATGAATGTTATGCAATGGTTTATGTGATAAATGCAATGTGATGGATGCAATGTAATGGATGCACTTTTATATGATGAATGCTTATGAAAACAAGTTTATATGATAGTGCAAATGCAATGCATATGTTTCCTATATGATATGTTCATGCAATATGCTAATGATTTGTGGATGCAGGATCGATGATGATGATGATGATGATGATGGCAATGATCAACTATCATAGTACCTTGTTAGTGCGATGAGCAAGAAGAGAATGGAAGAGAAGAAGTCATTTCAACTAGATACCAAATGCACATGATGATGATGATGATTACTTGCCGAGGAATTGGGATTTTTAAAGGGCCAATTTCCTTATGTT
This sequence comes from Sequoia sempervirens, assembly GCA_007258455.2. Lineage (NCBI taxonomy): Eukaryota > Viridiplantae > Streptophyta > Pinopsida > Cupressales > Cupressaceae > Sequoia > Sequoia sempervirens. The sequence continues at coordinate 99,829,511 of VDFB02000017.1, read as the reverse complement.
TGATAACACACATGGTACGATGCATCAAGGCATAGAAAACCAAGATGGCATTGTACCCAGTATGATGGACTTTGACTTCAAAAATAGATAGGAGTATCCTTGTTCACACCTAACATATGGAAACCTTGCTAGGATGCACTTTAGGAGTTTCAAACACCTCAGACCAAAACACAGAAAGGTAAACCTATCAATGCAATAGTCAACAAGTTGTCCAAAACCTCTTCCATACATACCTAATAAAGCAAGTATTCACCAAGGTTATATTACAAGAACGTCCAACAAGCATAGCAGAAAAAAAGATAATGATTGTTGCCCCATTCCTATTTCTCTAAATCCTCTTGTTTGAATATCATTGAGAAGTCCTTGGAATGAGTGCAATAAGATAAGTCAAAAGATAAAAGACAAAGTAAAAAAACAAGGTGATGTTCTTCAATACCACTAACCAAAAGGGGATGTGTTTTCTAAGGATAAGAACCGAAACTATTGCCAAAATATAATGCCCATTGTAGGAAGGATTCATCTTAGGACATGTTAGTGGATGGAGCACATCATTTCGTTTATCCAAAGTGTTCTAAAAGATGATTGATATGGGACCAATTTGGATGATGAGCTATCGACACAAAGGGATGACCAACTTGTTTATGCACTGTCATAGACCTAAGACTTGACGATTTGAGTTTTAACTTTCAACCTGCTAGACTTGTTTTTGATTTCCTTACCAAAGATTGAGGATGACGATTGTTTATTATGAGTGATGTTATTGTGGGTGCAAGTGAGATGAGATGGATGGATTTTTTTAAATATTTGGATGTTTTTTAATCTTTTTGAGATGTTTTGAGCATATTTTTGGTATTTTTTGAGATTTTGCAAATGTTTTGATTTTTTGATTTTCTAAATGTTTTGAAGTTTTTTGACATTTTGACCAAGAGACTAACCTAAAGACCTATCCTAGAGGCCTTGGGGGCTGATCAACAGATGAGCCTTGCCTACATTATACACGTAGAGACCATGTAGTTTCATTGACGAGTTGACCGATTTACAGATGATGATATACATGATGAAATGTCAGATTATTATGACTGACTCCTATAGGACTGACCTAAGTGTCTCGGGGGGTGATCAAAGATCAACCTTGCCTACATTTAAGCTCAGAGATGATGTAGTTGTTAGAATCCAAGATCACTTGCATGCAAGATGGATACCTGTCACATGCAAAAGATATGAAGAACCAAAAAGATATTCTCTAACCTCAAAGTGTAAAATGCATTAAGAGAATCAATTATTACAAAGTGATCAATCCTTATGAAGGAGATCAAGAAACCCTAAAAGGGAAACCCTAAATGAAACCCTAGTGTGCACACTTAATAATTAATAATTAATTATTAATGTGCCTAAGTTTAGCTTAAGTAATAAAGAGGAATAAGTGACTTAATTAATTAATCAATGTGATGTAATTAATTAAGCATAATAACTTATTACTCTAACACCCCCCCTTAAGATGAACTTAGGAAGAAGCTAAAACACTAGAATAGGATGCATGAAAGCAAAGATGGGTCCCAACAACTAGGCCTGATCAGGTACCCATTTACAAATGCAATAAAGGAGTAGAGAAGGAAAAACCTAGTGGGACAAAACCCCCCTACAATGTGATGTCATGCTGCAAAGAAGCAATGGAAGAATTTTGTAGAGTAACACTGGAACCGCAATTTGACAAACAAGGAAAGATATCTCTGTCTACAACTGAAACCAAAACTGGAATCAAAATAATGTGACAGCAGACCCGATGCCACGGAACACTTGAAAAATCCAAACGGGAACAACCCTAGAATCTATGAAGTAGAAAACAATTATTGAATGATGTATTACTAAAAATGAAGTGCAAAGATGCAAGATGCGCTCTCCCAACTGTCAAAATATCCAAGTAATCGCCAAACAACCCATTGGGAAAAATCTAGAATAACTGATAAACCTGGGATAGATATAGAAAAAGTGCATGGACAGCAACATAGAGCTCCTCAATACCTTTCCAATGCCGCAAACGAGGCAAAAATTGGACATCGTGGCAAAAAGTTATGAGCTCGGAAGTCCAAAAACAACATCTGACTTCAAACAGCAATAAATGTAGTAAAACAGTAAAATACTGAAAAATAAACTACACCGAATGAAAGTGCTCGGAACCAGCTTTCTGGCAATATCTCATTTTCTTGATTTTGATACTGTATGCCCAAGTTATGGCCAAAAGAAAAAAACTGCTCTTTTAGAAAAAAACTAGGGTTAGGAGGGCAAAGAGGGCCGTACGGCCACTGACGTCACCCGTTCACGATGATAGAATACCAGGAATCTGTTGCTAGACAAAAATACTTCCAAAAGAGAGAGATAATGGCGAGAATGCTTGCTTCACAATGCAAGATTGATTAATGATTGAAATTGTACAAATGTACAAGATGAGGCTTGCTTATAAAAGGCAAGCATGCAACAACCAAAACTTATCTTGAGCAACAAAATAGCTCGATAAGATAAAGATAAGATCCTATAACTTAAGAATTAAAGATTGCCTAAGTAAACTTATGAAGATGTAATTAAATAGTTAGTTACACCAATAGTCATTTGACAAGACAACTCCGTTTTGGGATTTTGATGATTTTGATGTTTTTGGATTTTTTGATTTTCTAATGTTTTTTGGATTTTATGATGTTTTTGTATTTTCTGATTTTTTAATGTTTTTGGATTTTTTGATTTGGTTATTTTAAGGATATACACGAATCTGATCCAATAGGAACATGCCCCCAACGTGATGCAATAGAGTACTCTGATAAAGATAGGACAAACTGACTTTGAGGATGGGCTAAGTAGTACTAGGAGGGATCATGATACGAAAACAAGACCAAGCAATGGTGCGGATGCGGGTGGATGAGTGATGGATGCTGGTCCGAATGCGATGGATGATGGAAGCGTAATGGATGAATGATGCAGAACAAGCCGTAAAGATCCTGGTGGATGGAAAGCATTTATTTACACAAGGCACCTATTTTCCAGGTTTTCACCAAGGTACTTGTCCAAAGTGCCACCGAAGTGGTTTTCACTAGAGGACGATTTTTTTCTTTTTACTATTTTTTGATCCTTTTTCTGATTTTTTGGATTTTTTTTTTTTTATGTTGTCACCAATACGCCTATTTGCCAGGTTTTCGTCGAAGTAACCATTTTTTCAGGACATTTTCTAATTTTTTGGATTTTTGGTTCTATACCTTGAAAGATTTAGGAATAAAACTTTTTGAGGTGAGAGCTATTCATGGGCTCTTGCAGAGGTTCCCCTTCGGGTGTTGATAACTGATATGCCCCTAACTTGTAACTTGCTATGATAATGAATGTTCCCAACCAGTTAGGTTCAAATTTTCCTTTGTTGCTTGGGTTTGGGACATTCTTCTGATTCTCCTTTAATACTAGTTCTCTGACTTGGAACGTCCTGCTTCTGATTTTCTTATTGTAGCTCTGCTTGAGTTTATTCTGATAGATTTGCAAATGATTCAAAGCATCTATTCATCACTCATCCAGTAGCTCCAGTTCATTCAATCTTGACACTCGGTACTCTTCATCTGTGATGAGGTTTTGTAGTGATATCCTGAGTGATGGGATCTCAATCTCAATGGGAAGTACTACTTTTGATTCGTAGACCAGGGAGAAGGGGGTGGCGCTAGTGGGTGTGCAGATACTAGTTCAATAGGCCCAAAGGGCAAGATTAAGCTGTAAATGCTAGTCACGACCTGCATCATTGACTGTTTTCTTGAGGATTTTTAGATTGGTTTTGTTTGTAGCTTCTTCTTGGCCATTGCCTTGGGGATAGTATGGGGTGGAGAAGTGATGTTGGATTTTGAATTTTTTGCATAAGTCACAAACCTCCTGATTCTTAAATGGTTTCCCATTATTTGAGATAATGGATTGTGGAACACCATATCGGCAAATAAGATAGTTCATGATGAACTTTGAAATCTGCTTCCCAGTTATATACATCATGGGTATGGCTTCCACCCATTTAGTAAAGTACTCTATGGTGGTTATGATGAATTTGTGGCTGTTAGATGAAGTGGGTGTGATTTTTCCAATGAGATCAAGTCCCCACTACAAAAAGGGCCATGGTGTGACGATAGGATGAAGCTCTTGAGCTGGAGCATGGATGAGTTCCCCATGTTGTTGACATTGTAGACACCTTTTGGCATAGTCATTTGCTTCTCTTTCCATTGTGGGCCAATAATACCCCATCCTTAGTAGTTTCTTGGATATGGTCATTCCACTTGAGTGTGACCCATAGATACTGTTATGTACTTTTGTTAGAGTAGTCAATGCCTCCTCATCATTTAAGCAGCGTAGTAGGGTTCCTTCTATGCTCCTAGGATGACGAATCTGGATGCCTTTTTTACAAAAGTTCATTTTAGATTTGATGGTAAGTCGGAGGGTATGACTCCTATTCGAAGGTATGTATAAATTTCATGGTACCAAGGATCACTAGGACCAATGATTTCACACACAATTTCTGATTTTAGTACCTCGAATGCAGGTACAAGAAGCTGCTCTATTAGGAATTCATATTTTGGAAAATTGTTGGGGATGTCCAGTAGGGACCCAATTGTTGCCATGGCGTCTGCTGCTCTGTTGTTGGCTCTAGGAATCTGCTCAAATGTTATTTCAATGAAGGATTCTTTAAGAGTCTCCACCAATTTCTTGTATGGAGTGAGCTTGTCGTCCTTGGTCTGATATTCATCATTCACTTGGTTTATTATCAATTGGCAATCTCTGTATACTCTGAGAGCTATAATGTTCCACTGCACTGCTATTCTGAGACATATGGTTAAAGCCTCGTATTCTGCAATGTTATTAGTGTAGGGAAATGCTAGTTTGTAGGACCTTGGTATGCAATCCCCTTGAGGGGTGATAAAGAAAATGCAAGCTCCTGATCCATGCTGTGTGTATGAGCCATCAAAGTATAGTTTCCAGTGGTCAGCTACATTGAGATTAAAAATAGATTCATCTGGAAACTCTGAGATAAGAGGGTTCTCTGAATAGATTGGTGCTTCTGCAAGTTCATCTGTGATGACTTGGCCTTTGATTGCTTTCTGCTCCACATATTCAATGTCGTATTCTGACAATATCATCACCCATTTGGCCATTCTTCCTGTGAGTATTTCCTTTGATAGTAGATACTTGAGAGGGTCGATTTTGGCAATGAGTTTTATCTTGTGTGCCAACATGTAATGTCTAAATTTCTGCAATGCAAACACTACTCTAAGGCATGCTTTCTCGATGAATGAATAGTTTAGCTCATGACCAACCATTGTTCTATTGATGTAATAGATAGCCCTTTCTATTCCATTTTCGTCATGTTGAGCTAAGAGAGCTCCAAGGACTGCTAATGTTGCTGACACGTATAGAATCAATGGTTTTCTTGGGATTGGTGGCATTAAGACTAGTGGTGTCAGTTGATCCGGTGGACATTTTTAGTGAAAATTGAAGTGTCTCATTTCTCTCCAGAATCTACACCATTAGAAAGATCTCGGCGTCCTGATTCCAACACAACTTGAACGGAGCGAAAAAGATTTCGTTTGTGCAAGTTATGGCCAGTCAAACCTTGGGTCAAACTGGGATCAGAGGGCGTCCAGGAAGCAAAAAAATAATTATGTCAAAAGTTGTCAAAGTTGGCATCATCACGAAGAGCTCATCAAGACAATTCCAACGGTGTTCGTTTCATCGAAATCCGACATCGTATGCGAGAGTTATCAACGGTCAAAGTTTTCAGTTGACTTTGAGGTGGACCGTACGGATGTTGACGTCAGCATTCCGTACTGTACGGACTATTAAGTGGCCGAACCAGAATCTGACATGTGGCTTCCATGTCAGCATTGTACGAACCAATCAGATCATGACATGTGTCCATCCGTACACCAGTCAGCGACACATGTCATCAGTTAGCGCATAGTCATCGTCCACGTCATCATCTGAGTCAGTGGCACAGTTGGCAGGACACGTCATCATCTAGTGGCAGACACATCAGCACATCGTCGACATTCCATGTTAGTGCACAATCAGCATCCATGTCAGAGTTTTCGGTGAATGAGTACTTGCCACGTGGCACCCTCCTGGTGCGGCACGTGGCCTCAGCCATGAGTTCTACGGCGTGGTTGACGGAGTCGGTGTTTTGTATAACAAAAGTTTGTTGCATGGATTCGAACCAGCAACCACTTCCCTCCAAAATTTTTGACAAGCCGTTGCACCATACCACCGGCGCCTGTCTAGTTATAGAAACGGTTTAGTTTTGTTGTTAAGTTCGGTAGAATATGGGAAGAAAACGCCGACGGTCGGGAGTGGAACCCGGAACTGTTGGGTTCCCAAAATACCTACTTACCACTGTGCTACCGAACCGTTGGAATATTTTAGTGGCATCGATTTTATTTGTTCTATGGTTAGAAACCGAATGCCTATAATGAAACAATTTCCCTCCAAATTTTAAAAACAAACTCCCTTAAATTTAAATAAAAACAAACAATAACCTCCCAAAAACCAAATAGCCGACAAGGCTTAAACAAATTGAAAGGTTATTATTATTTTGAATATTTTTATAAGGGAGATTATTAAAATCTAAATGTTAAATTGGGAGATTAAGTTGTTTTGAAGTGATATGGAGGATTTTCAAATATTTGATTTGTAATTTGGAGAGATAAGGAATATTTTGTAAATCAATTGGTTAGTAACCAATTTGATTCATTTTTTTGTATAAAAAGGGGGTGTAAGGTGAGAGTGAAATTAAGTTTTTTTTTTTAGGTGATGAAGTCTTGAAGCTGAGGTGACGAAAGAGAGGTCTTGTAGAGATTTTTTTTGAGCCATTCTTGTACGCCAGAGCGCTGTTATGCTGCCGAAGTGCTTGGAGAATGGTTGTGGTGCTTTTGTAATTGATTTTTGGAGTTAATCGGATCAGTCTCTCTATTGGAGCGGACCCGGAGACGTAGTCACATTTGTGACAAACTCCATAATCAAACGCTGTTTTCACTTCTCTTCTTTTCTCTCACCTTCTCTCAGTTTGTTAATTCCTTCATTTTGTTGTTTCCTTAAGTTAATTTTGATTTAATTAACTTGGAATAATCATTGTAAAAGTTAAGCATTTAAATACTACAATCTAGTCTAGATCCTATACAGATCATCAGTATATATTCCTTGATTTTTGTTGAATTCCTCTTCACACTTGGTATCCCATTTGTACACTACTCCCTTGTGGAGTAGGTGAGAATATGGGTTTTGTCTGTCTACCAACTGTGCTATGAATCTTCAAATGGATTGAGGCCTTCCTTGGAGACTTCTCAATTGCTTTAATGTTTTTGGTGCCTCCATCTCGAGGATTGCTTTTACCTTTGCTGGATCTACCTCGATACACCTCATTGACACTATATATCCTATCAATTTTCTTGATTGTATGCCAAATACACACTTCTTAGGGTTTAATCTGACCTTGTACTCCTCCAGCCCGTCAATGATGGCACTAAGGGTTGCTATGTGATCTTTTTCCTTTCTAGACTTGGCTATAATTTTTTCAACATAGTCTTCGACCGTCTTATGAATCATGTCATGGAATATCAGTTTCAAGGCCCTTTGGTATGTTGCTCTTGCATTCTTTAAGCCAAATGGCATCATGTTCTAGCAATAGGTCCCACATGGACAAGTGAAAGTCATCTTATGCTGGTCCTCTTTAGCTATCATGATCTGATTGTACCCTGAGAATCCATCCATTAGTGACAACATCTCATGTCCTGTTGTCATGTCTACTATCTTATCGATGTTTGGAAGTGGGAAGTCATCTTTTGGACATGCCTTATTCAAGTCTCTGAAGTTTGTGCAGATTCTAATATTCCCATAAGGTTTTGAAACAGGTACCAAGTTTGACACCCATTATGGATAATCTATCGGTCAGATGAATCCTACATCTAATAGATTTTTTAACTCCATTTTGACTAACAAGGTGATCTGAAGGTCCATTTTTTGAAGTTTTTGTTTAATAGGCTTTGCCTATGGATATACTACTAAGTGGTGGACCATAGTCTTTGGATCAAGCCCTAGCATGTCAGCATAAATCCATGTGAATTTTATCTGTGTTTCTCTTAGGAAGCCTGCTAGGAGCTCTTGCTCTTTTGATAATAGTGATTTTGCATAGAATGTGATATGGGGAGTTTCTTATGTTCCTAGATTGACTAGATTACATTTTTCTGCTAGGATTACTGACTTTTCTTGGTGAAGAGCTCTGAAAGGAAGATTGAATGCCCCATCCTCGGTGCCTCTGAGAGGTTTTCACCATTGGATGCATCCTTTCTTTTTACTTTTTTTCTGGTCAGAGAGTGCCATCGTGTGGTTTTCACTCAAGGACTTGGATATTATTCTTAATTTTTCACTTTTGTGACTGAGGGATTCAATCGTTTCCCCATAATAGGCATGTGTATCTAGCTCAATTATGAACCCTACTTTATGATCCCCATCTAGGATGTTATCCTACAATCCCATGAATTCTAAGAGTGCCTCATCATTTTTGAATGTATCAAGAACCGGTGGTCCTCGTTGGTCATAGTCGATGAGTTGGGGATATACTAGGAGGATGTCATGATTTTGGTGGTCTGATTCAAAAGATAGGGTGCTAATCATGCAAAGAGTGGTATCCTCAAATAGCCTAGGTAAGTTGGTCATGGTATCCTCGTCATCACTACTACTACAGACGTCGGTTATATCAAATGTAAAGTTATCTATGACTCTACCTATATACACTAGTAAGTGTAGTTCTGTTGGGGTTGGCTGAGTAGGATTATTAACTATTCTAATTGGAGGACTTCAACCACATATGGTTATACTCATAGGGTTACATCCAAGGCCAAGAATTGTTATCGGTCACATCTCCGGTATGATAGGTATTATAAGCCCATTGTCATTTCTCCCAAGTCTTTGATTTCTGTCATAGCCCATTGTGAGCATCATTTGTAGACCCTTGCTTCTGTCATCCATTGGTAAGTCAGCTACTGGTCTTTCATCTTGATATAGCATATGAGATGGATTTTCCTCAATAACTTCTCAGCCAAGATCCCCCCATCTTGTAAAGGTGGGATAGTCTTTAGGAGACGTTTGGGATGTGGAGGCTTCATTTATTTGTGGACATCCCCGTGATCTAGGAGATTGTGGTAACTCTCCTACCATAAAATCATTTTTAGGGATTGTGTAGTTTCCACAACCGTTATCTTGGATGATGAACTTAATGTCAGAGATGTTGGGAGTGGTGGGTGTCTCTGTTGCAGAAGTGGATGTGAGAGTGGCAAGATCATTGTATGGTGTAGATGGGCCCTTGTCATTTTTTGGTACTTGGGGGATTTTATAGTACTTTGCTTCAAGGCTTTTACGATAGGAGAAAGGTTCGGGATCCCCATGGATGGTGACTTCTTGTCCCTCATGTTTGAATTTCACACATTGATGGAAAGTTGATGCTACTATTTTCATTGCATGAATCCATGGGCGTCCTAGGAGGATGTTATACGACAAGTCGAGGTCCAAGACTTGACAAGTGGTTTCCATGATAGCAGACCCTACTTGAATAGGGATTTTGATCGTGCCTTGAGACACTCTTTCTTGATCATCATATGCTCTTATTGTGATACCCTTTCCTTTGTCAATAGAATCCTCTGATATTTTCAATTGTTTGATGAGATTGAGGGAACATATATTCAAGCCCACACCTCCATCCACTAAGACCCTTTTTACTTTTCTCTTATGTACTATGGCTTCCAAGTGAAGTGCATGATTGTGAGATGGTTGAGCGGGGAAATCCTAGTTAGGGAATGTGAGGAGATTTGGCATAATGATATTTTCAACCATAGCTTGGAATTGTTCAGCATCAAGATCTGCGAGGACAGTAGATGAAGCCAACGCTTCCTCTAGGATTTTCTGATGGGCCGATGAGATTTTTAGCAACTCCATGATGGAGATTTGTGTGGGCATTCTCTTGAGCTGGTCTAGGACATTGTAGCCATTAGGGATAGATCTAGATGTTAGGACTTTGTTTGGCTGGGATGATCCTGTGATGGTAACTTTACCGCCTCTTGTGGTGACTCCACAATCTTCGGCATAGGCACCTTTGATAGTGATGACCATGCAGTTTTCATCTTGGGAGGCAACGACTATTTCATACACATGATTTATGTTTGAGTGGGTACCTTTCCCTTTATCATTGTTATTCCCTTTGTTGCCATGATTAAGCATTAGATTTGTGTATATCTTAAGATCTTGGTTTCCTGTTGGTTGTTCTACGTTTATAATTCTTTTATCGATGAGATCTTGGATTATGTTTTTTAATCTCATGCAACTATTCATGGTATGTCCTTTGATTTTATGGAACTCACAAAGTTGATTTCCATTATACCAAGGAGGTTTCACATTCGGTTCTTGGTAATTCTCAAAGGTAGGAGCCTTGATGAGTTTTTCGTCTATCAGCCTTTTCATGATGACTTCTAGTAGCTCCTACAAAGTAATGTATTTTCGCTTGGGATAAGTCTTATTGCATTGAGGTGGTCCCCTTTGATCATTGAGATTGTTAATTGTCAATTTTTTGTGTGGTTGTTGAATTGTATGATGATTGTTTTGGTGTTGGATTTGGATTTGTGGTGCGGGTGTATTTTGGTGAGGGGCACTAATGACCACCTTGGCATCAACAACACCATCATTAGTAAAAATTTTGTTCCTTTCCCATGTGCGAGGTTTATCGTTGTAATTGGAGGGTGGGTGATTGTTTTGTTGTTCAGGGTATGAAGTTGATCTCGCGGATTGGGTCATGAGGGCTCGTTCGATGCTGAGTGCCTAGGGGATCAATTGGTCATATGTGGTGATCCCTTGAACCTTGAGATGGAATGCCAAGAGGCCTTCAAGGTTGTCTATGATGGTGCAAACTTGTTGTTCTTCGGGCATGGTCCACTTGCTTCGATTGGCCTTGGATTGTCATCTTTGCAGGAATGAAGCAAATGATTCATTCTTACCTTGCTTTAAAGTTGAGAGTTCTTCTAGACTGACATCCATTGTGATGTTACATGCATAATTTTTAATGAATGCATCTATAATTTATTGAAATTTTCTAATGCCTATAGGTAGGCGAGAGAGCCATTCCATAGCATGACCAGCCAAACTCCTTTGAAATAGCCACATTAGATAAGTATCGTGGTATGTGACTTCCATGCAATGAACCTGGAATTCCCTGATGTGATCTTCAGGGTTTCCCGTCCCATGATATTTTTCAAACTTGGGGATCTCAAATCCCTTGGGGAATGGTTTCATCACTAGGCTCCTATCGAATGGGTAAGGACACAAGTTGCTTGGTGTCTTTGTGGTTCGCCTTGATTGAAGATTGAGCATCTATTGCGAGAGCAACCTGATTTGTGTCATTACGTCATGTTGCGGATCAAGGGGTGGGATGAAGGTGTTATGGGGTGTTTCGATTGTGGGTTGGATGATTGGGTTGGTTGGTGTTTTTTTGATGGTATTTATATGTTCTATCGAGCTAGGTAGGCTTCCACCTATTTTTGTATGAACAACACTTGCTATTGATCTTGTTGTTGTTGCGCTAATATTTGTGCTTGTTGTTGTTGTTCCAACAACACTTGTTGTTGGGCTGCCAATTGGGCTACTTCTTGTTGCTCTTGATATTGATTTATTGCTTACTGATATGCTTGTAATTGCATTTCTTTTCTTTGTGCAAGAAGTCGTGCTTGTGCTTGTGCTTGCTATGCTTGATATTGGGCATTTTCCTAAGCTTGAGCTTTTGCTTGGGTTGCTTGAGCAGCTTGTGTGGCTTGAGCGGCTTGTTGAGCAACTAGTTGTGCAGCTTTTTGTTTTTGCACTTGTTGGAATCCCCTTTGGAAATCAGCTTGCAATGCTATGTTCTATTGGCTTGATGTGGTGGTGGGGGTGGCAATGGATTTGGAATGGTATTCGTGAAGGTGGTGAGTGGTGATGTCATGTTAGTGATTTGAATGGTGGATGGTGTTATTGATGTGGTGGTTTGAGTGATAAGTGGTGCTGTTGATGTGGTTGTACCTTGAGAGACAATGCTTTGCAATGTTAGGGAGTGTTTGATGATGTTACAATTGCTTGGGAATTTTTTGTCTGTTGTTGTGATATCGACGACAAGTTTTGAGCATTTTTCATAATGCTTGAGATGTTGGTTTGATTGATGCTTGGTAGAGGGGGAAGCCCTAAACCAAGGAGTGGTGTGGATTATGATGGCAATGGTGGAAGAGGTGGAAATGTGAGGGGTGTGAGTTGTAAAAATGTTGTGGTGTCAAAAATGCCCCCTGGTTCGAACATATCTCCTTCCTCTTGTGAATTTGTGAGGAGAGAAGTTTGAGGTGTTGTGTGGAAAAATGATGATGATGGATCATGATGGAAGGTGAGAGGAACATTCTTATGTAATGAGTTTTTAGGTATGTTTTGTTGTAATATGGTGTTCACATCCAAGTCTTGATAATTAACAAGGGGGTGTGTTTTAATAGCATTAGAAAATGCATTTCCCTTATTAACATTGGGTTGGGTTGGAGCAAAAGATGTCGCGATTTGTGGAATGTTTTGGGTGATATTTTGGGATGGGGGTGTGGATGAGATGGGAATGGTGGATGAGATTGTAGGAAAAGATGTCTCCACTATGGTACTCACGTCAAAATCTAAAGGTAACTTGGCCCCTTGTTTTGCTAGCTCAAGCATGTATAATGAAGGGTTGAGCCTCATCATGATGTTGATGATTTTATGGTTTTCCGGATTTTGGAGCATTTTAGTTATTTCTTCATGAGACATCCCAAAAGTAAGATCCTCTCCTTGGTTTTCCTCTTGCGGATTTTGTGATGATGACATGGTCAAAGAATTTCTTGATTCGGCGGGATTCATTTCAACATTTGTTTGGCTTAGATCACTTGAAGCGGGTGTTTCTTTGCTGGATTCCATGCTCTTCTTGTGTTGAGATCTGGTTTGAACCATAAAACAAGGATCAATCTTCAAGAATATGTGAGATGAATCTCTTGATTCTTTGGATTAATCTTTACTTTATGCCCCAAAGTAAAAAAAAAATTTAGGATATCTTGAGGATCGAAAGGTGATATGATGTGGATTTTTTGATCTTTTGATAAATCTTGAAGGAGATACTAGGATTTTGGGACTTTCAGATATGTTTCAGATTTTTGATTTTGATTTGATTTTGGATTTGGGATTTATCCTTGATTTTGATCGATTTGGTTGTTTTGATTTTGAACAAATAGACCCTAAGATGTTGGATGATGATCTAGAGGGTAGATTTTCTCAAAGGATGATAATTCGAATATGTGGAGGGAGAAGGATGCATCTACCACACCTATTCAAACAAGATGATAGTTTAACTAAGAATATGAAGAAGGATTCATCTACATATACTAAGCTAAACAAGATAATTTTTGATAACTTTGACTAAGCATATGCAAAAGGATGCATCTACACATACCCAACCAAAGATGATTTGATAAAGTTTTCAAGGATTTAGTCTCAAGGATTTTGATGATTTTGATTTTGCAAAAAAGCCTAGTATTAAGGATGATTTCAATATTTTCCAAAAGGTGATGGTGAGCTGATTTTTGTTTTGATGCTTGAAGGATGGGTGAAAAAGATTTTGATTTGCTTTGATCCTAAGATGAACCTAAAAAATACACTTTTTTTTCCTAGACCTAGGTATTGAAGAGCATACAATGCTTCTATAGATCTTTGTAACCAAGAAGTGATTCCATTTGAACATACATTTTCGGATTTTGAACCAATGACTTTTGTTTTGGGATTTGAATTTTTTGAGAATCATGAGGCTTCAACACACATGAATGTTCATTTTGCTTAGCTTTTCTTAATGGCTTTATTTTACTACAAACACTTTCTTTGATTAAGTTTTCAAACTAAGATGTCCAATGTCTTAATTTCTTCAAATCCCACAAAATATGTGATGTGGAAATTTGATGAACTCAAGGAAAGGGTTTACCTATTGTTTACTTTAGCAGACAAATCGAGATGTAATCCAATGTTTAGAAACCTCTAAGGATATAAATCCCAAGGGCAAGCAATAACACATGGATTGAGTCAATTGTATTTGTCTCCTAAAGGTTTTGAAATTTTGATGAGGATGTTAAGTGTTTGTTTGCAAGATGTTTTCGTACAAGTAAAGCATTTTGAAACCAATTACAACCATATGGATGTGTAAGACAATATTTGTTGGATTCCCACTTGGACAAATTCCAGCTACTCTTATCTTTAGCGAATGGTTAGATGCTTGACCCCACTGGCTCCCCTCCATGGCACTCACTTATATGGGGAAACCAAGCATCAACACCCATGAAACTCCCATGGCATGCATTCCATTTCTACTAAAAGACCGTAAAAGTGTGGGGTGGCTTCAGAATGACCATTCTTGCACCAACAAATAGATCAAAGGATTTTGGAAAATTCTAGAACATGGGTTTTAGTAAGGACTTTCTGTTCGTGGAGATTGATCCATACGACAAGATTCCCCTTTCGGATCCATCTTGTCGGAATCAACTGCGTGATATTGACGTTTACTCCAATACCCACATTTATATCTTGGTTGGAAATACTCTTGGCTTTAGAGTGTTACCGGTTGATTCATTCCCTTGGGTGAGCACTTTTTCCCCAAGGCAGACCCTCTATGATAGACAAAAGCGAGTAAAGACAATATCCGTAACTCGATCAATCTTTGTTGGCAACAAAGAGAGAGAATGTACACAATAATGCCCCCACTCACACTCGCAAAAGATTTTGTTCAATTTTAAACCCAAATCGAAGTGTGGAGGTGATTGCTTTATCTCAACCTAAGATCATGAAAAAGGCCTTTTGATTCTCAAGATCGTTATAAAGCGTGAGAGAAGCGCATACGTCCTTTTTCGATGAAGTTAGTTTAAGTAAGCCTTCACAAATCAAGATAGCACATGTTCATTTTAGATCCCCAAAGAAATTGTAAGTTCTTTTTAAAGCACCAAAAGACAAATGATAGACATTTTGTTCAATTTGTTAACCAATGAAACAAACTCTAGTAAGTTGTGATCCTAATGTTCATTTTAAATCCTTTGCAAAAAAAATGAAAAGATTCTTTTTAAACCCAAATGAAATTAGTGTCCTAAGAAAGAAGTGATAACAATACCTTAAAAAAGTGTTAAACAAACACTAAAGTGTTTAAAAACACTTTGATTTTGTTGAATATCATCCTAATGCTTCTCCATCTTTCGTTTTCACTTCCAACCTACAAGAGAGAAAACCAATTAGATTCTGGAAAATAAAGAGGTCAAAAAGCATAAAATGAAAGATAAATTGACCATATGATAAAATGCATGTGCTAAAATTAAATTTCCACTTATTACTCCCTGCTAGTGATGCAACCCGTGACTGTGTCAGAGTTTGATTTCTTAGCGGTTCTCTCATAGCACCGCTTACTAGTTAGCGTCGCTCTATGTTGGGATAGTGAACTCAACTGCGTCGCAGTTGATGTTTTTTGAAAATTCCTGCAAGTCAAACAGTCAAGAGGTGGAGTTTAGAATTCAAATTTTTGGGTGGGAAGAGTCCAGCGTCATAGTTTGAATTTCAAGTGGAGCCATGTAGTGATGCTGAAGGGCCAGTGGTGCCAAAACAGCAATGCTAAGCTCTCAGCGTTGGAATTTTCCTGTGTATAAACAAAAACATGGATTTTGGTGAGAAAAGTGATAAAGAATGAGATCTAGCCCTCCTTCTAGTGCCAAATGTGTGAACCCCAATCCAAATACCTGCAAAACACAACAAATAAACACTTTAAGTTAGATATTGCAAGCATGAACAAGGATTCCCCATGAAATCCATTTACAAAACTCAAATTAAGAAAGAAAACAATGAAGAACACAATGAAACAAGAAGATATAGATTCAATCCTAATTAGAATAGAAAACATATGATCCCATGGGGGGAATTGGTGCCAATTTGATGTGAAAATTGGCCTTTTCCCAATTCCTAAGATGCAAGCTTGATGTGTTGAAGAGATTTGATCCACTTTGTTGATGAAGAATAAGATTTCCAAGCCAAAAATCTGCAAAACCTAGCTAAGAACTCAATATTGATGGATGAAATTTGATAGATATTTTAGCATGGTAACTTTGCATATTTTGTGGATGATCAAATGAGGATATGAGCTCTTTATTTATAGAATGCCAAGATGGATGAATGCCTAAATTTGAGCAATGTGGGACTAACATTCATCCAATAGCAAGATGCCACTTGTCAATCTATGAGTGGATGGAGGATGTGCAAGATTTGGGGATTGTGCCAATAAATGCATATTTTTGAATTTCAAATTTGTTGAAATGACTTGTAAGAGGGAAGGGAAAATGCAATAAATGCCACTTGGATCAAGGAAAATGACATGTAATATGGAGTTATTTCCTTGTTGGATGTACATGTCCACTTGGAATTTTTGAATTCAAACTTGTAGAATATTCCAAAAGATGCCTTGTGAGGAAAATAGAGATTTAATAAATGAATTAAATCTATTTTCATGTGCAACTTGCAAAATCTAGAGGATGGGACATGATTTAGAATTAAATTAATCAAAGGTCAATTAATTTAATGAGAGATTAGATGATGTGACCTATTTGACTTAGATTTATGGATTTATTTAAATCAAATAAGAGAGGAATATGATGAGAGACCAATTAAATAAAGATTTTGATTTATTTAATTAAAAGAGATGATGTTAGATTAAATTAAATAAGGTTTTAATTTATTTAATTTAATAGATAGACTTTAGAGATTTAATCAAATAAAATTTATTATTTAATTAAATAGGGATATTTAGATCAGATGGATTGATTTAATTAACAAAAGAGAGACTTAATTAAATACTGGATTTATTTAATTAAGGGAGGAACATTGATGAATTTAATCAAATAAGGGGATTTGATTAAATGGTCAGACCAAGGGCTGATTCAGGATGAAATGATGTTAGTAGGCCAGGATCAGATGCACAATGTCAATCGATACATTTTACGTGTCTACAATTAGCAACAGGCATCTATGAGCCGGATAGTTTCGATCACCATGCCACTTCAGACTGTCAAGAATAGCCCTAACAAGGATTTGGTCCTAGGTCAGAACAACCTAGAAAAAGATGAGAACACATGGTGTTTCCCATGTAATGATATCCATATGCCCCGAAATTGTCCAAGGGGAAATCTTCAATAGAAAATAGTGGAACAAAGAGGCCAAGGTTTATTTTCGAACACAAAAGATTATTAGTCTCCCTGAATGGAGAATACCTAGTTCAAAGCATAGACACAAGGGATGTCCTTAGAGAAAGAACTAGATATCTCATCAGACCAAGCACTTTTTTCTTGGATGGAGGAAGATGCAATATTTGCAAATGATGTTCCAACAACCAACACTCTATAGGTATAGTTAGATTACAATTCATGATCTAATAGAAGATTCACAAGCAAGTATCTACAACAAAATCAACAAAAATCACAACCAGAAGTACAACAATGTTCACAGATACAACCCACTCAACATTCACAGGCTCCACCATTTCTAGGGAAGGATATGGACAAGGCCTTGAGCCCATCTACATCAAACTGACCTTTTCCTAAGGAAAAATAAAATACCACCATTTAAGCCTAAGGTCTTGCCAATCAGAACACTTAATGTGGTGGAGCAACTAAAGAAGCTACATGCTAATGTGTCTTTGCAGGATGTTATATCAATACTAGAGCAAAATATTTTTCTCTAGGAGGCATTGAAAAGGGGAGAACAATCATTGCGGGCATATATGATTCCACCATTCAATCAAGATAGAGGAATAGGGCTTACGTGATAACCCCAACCCTCAGGAGCTACAACATACATGAATGTCATAGACAATACAAATTTAAAAGAGGTAAGAAAACAAAAGACCACCCACTTCTTTTTAATGCTTAA
The DNA here is from genome assembly GCA_007258455.2 of Sequoia sempervirens. Taxonomy (NCBI): domain Eukaryota; kingdom Viridiplantae; phylum Streptophyta; class Pinopsida; order Cupressales; family Cupressaceae; genus Sequoia; species Sequoia sempervirens. The sequence continues at coordinate 99,811,496 of VDFB02000017.1, read as the reverse complement.
TGTGGGAGATAAGCTTTTATACAATAATATGATTGATTCGAGAGTTAGTACCATGGTCATTCCAAAATAAGTGGTCGATGCCCTAAATCTTAAGTACGAGCCTCTCGAGAAAGGGATAATGTAATTAGACTAGAAGAAAGTCTTGACTATCGGTTGCATCTAGGATCTCTATTTGACCCTATTTTTATGTCCAAGCCAAACTGTCACACAAGAAGTGGTCATAATCAACATTCCCCTATTTTTGGAATGTGTCTTTCAAGAGACTTCATGGAAAAGCTTGGTGGATATCTAGTGCTTGATTGGTCTCATTTGATATTATGGACAAAGCACAAGAAAAAGATGAAGATCATGTCTGATTCTTTGCACCACAAACATATAGCAAAATATGTGGTACTAAGCTTTGAAGCAGTGCATACCTCCTTCTCAAAAAAGGAGATTTATTGCATAAAAATGTTGGAAGGAAAGGAGGACACAAGTGATCAGACCCTTGAGGAGGAGATCCTACTCAATCTATTCATCGATTCTGACCCATTCAAGAATTTCCATGCTACCTGGTTAGGCATCTATGTGATTTTTTGATGAGGATCAATTCTCCCAAAATTGGTGAAGAAACAGGAGAAACCAAGCAGATTGAGTGGAAATTGTTTGTGAACACTACATTTCGATGGTTCCAAATGCAAAGCCAATTTTGTAGCTAGCGTTTGACTAGTATGTCGAACTGGATTAGAGACTCTCAAATCTTTCCACTTCCATTTCTTGTGCTCAAATAATGACATGGAATATGAGGCTTTGGTCTATGGTTTGACTCTCACGGAGTGTATGAGTGTAAAGAGAATACATGTGTTTGGTATTTCAAAGTTCATCATAAGCCTGGTTTGCGGATAGGTAGTTGCCAAAAATGTGAGGATGTGATCTTACTTGTTGGGATATGGTGTTGTACACCATTATATAAAATAGGTTTAGCATATTATTGTAATTAAATAATTGTTTAATTATGATGCACCTTGGTGGTGTGGATAATTACACTAGGTAATTATTTGGAGACCCACTTATGTTGTATTGTGACATTGTATTATTATTTAATGTGTGGGAAACATGTGATAATAATTTAATATCGGGGAAATATTAAATAAAGTGATGTCTTAGTACCCAAAATTAAATAAGGGGTTAGTGGTTTTGTATTCACATGGTTTTGTGGTACATGGTTTCACCTTACCACTAGTTTTATTTTGTGTAAGCTTGTGTCTATAAAAGAAAACACATGTGTGTGGTTTAGGTTGGCTGAGTGGTTTGGATGTCATTATTGAGTCTTCTTGAGGAGTGCATTTGTGAAGCATGGCATGGGATGTGTGGATTCATGCTTGGACACATGGGAATGCATTGGAGGGCTTGATGCTTTAGAGGTGTTCACTGTAACTCTTGTATTTGCTTATTGTTGATTAATATGATGGATTATGGATGCTTTTGGAGGCTAGGTTTTTCCCTCTTGAGGGTTTTCCTAGGGTGTATCTTGTGTCATCTTTGATGGGTATGTTGTCTATTCTCTTGTATATGGATTGTGAGCACTTATTTGCATGAATATCTATTTTAGCTTATGTGAAAATTTTCACTAGATGGTTGTAAGTTTCCTTACAAGTGGTATTAGAGATTTTATGGTTGAAGATTTTTTGTTATAGCCTTAGGTTGAGAAAATATTGCTTGAAGTTTTAATTTATGCAATGCATGAGATAATGAAAGACATAGAAAGATATGAGGGTTCTAGAGGTTGTTTATTGCACATATAAGGGTTTTGGGTTTGTTGTTATGATGGATTTGCAGATTTGGGGTGTGAAATTTTTTAGCTAAAAAGAGTTTCTTGGTTGTGCATTCAAATGGGGGTTTTGTGGAAGAAATTTTACAAATGACCTCCTAGAACAAAATGGAACTCATGGTTGGATTTAGGTTGGATGAGAGATGAATTTTGATATATAATTTTCCCTATTTTGGAGAAGTTGAAAAAACTGCAATTTTTTTTTAGTTAAACCCCCTTTTTTGTTGTATGGTTGTCAAGTTTGTGTTCACAGAAAATTAAAATAAAAAATAAATGTTCTGTAGCTTTAAAAAATTTCCTTGCAAAAATAAAATAAAAAAAATTAAAATCATATTATAAAATTACCGATAGAATTTTTCTATTGAATAAAATTTTAAATAAAAAATGTAATTTTTTGGGGGAGGTCGCCGCCCTCCCCCCACCCCCCAACGCTGCCATACTCTATTGGATATCATTATATCGATAGTACAATAAGGTACCACTGAAAGTCTTGTCGGTAGGTGACCACAGACGAGGCCCGGTCAAGCTGTGGGTAAAAAAATTTATAAACCTTTTTTTAATATTTTAAAATGATTTTATATGTTTAAATTTCATTGCTTATAAAATATAAATCCCTCGATATGATTTTATAAGGCTGTCCCACATGATTTTTAAAATATGAAAAATTTAAATAAATTTAATAAAAAAATTTGGTCCACCACTTGGGGGATCACCACCACCAGTGGCTCTACTTGGGGGCCACCCCATGTTTCTCCTTATAGCCAAATTGGACAAAAACATTTTGAGGGGCATAGCTTTTGCCCAAGTGCTCTGCTTTTTCTCTTCTTGGACTTGTTGGAAAGTTGACTTAGTGCTCTACACTGTGGTGCTAGTGATTTTCTAATATTTTATAGTTTTGACAATATTTTTCTAGTTGGAAGTTAGGTGTTGATTTTGAGCTTCGAGAGACCATATCAGGTGCATATAGAGTCAAATTTTGGACTTGAAATAGTCGACAAAAAGCTTGTTCAATGCACTACACAGTGGATCAAGTTTAGAGTTATTTTGACATGATTTATTTTCTAACATTCCATCTTGAGTTTTTTATGGGTTACTTTGACTATGGTGACACTATGAGGTTATGGATTGTTAGATCTAGGAGATTTGATGTTGGTTTAATTGTATGCTTAGTTGTAAATATTAGATTATTCTCTTTTTGACATGGTTATCAGTATTTGGTTGGATTTGTATGCTTCATTATTGTATCTACAAGTTGTGTAGCATTGTAGGAAATCTATCCTTATTGCACCTATGACTCAGACATTGGTTGTCTATGCCCATAGATATTTCAGTGTTGATGCATTTTTAGTTTGGTGTCTTGGTTTAGTTACTTGATTTGCTGGTTTTGATTCATGTTGAGGAGGTGAGATGGTATTACCAGGTACAATCATGATATGAGACCTATGTACTTGACTATGATATGAAAATATGTAGGACATGGTTGGGTTGAGTTGTTGGTACATTTGGTGGTGATCATGGTGTCATGTATGTTTCTTGTGCTTTAGATACTTTGGCATGCCATGATGGTTTATACAGGTGCATTGTTGGTCATGTTGGGCTGGTTCTTGATTCAAGTTGTGATGGTAAATATACTTGGTGTTAGGATCATGGTTTTACTTTTCCTTCATATTGGGGAGCTCATATTGCATTTGAGTTCTTTGATTGTGTGAGGCAACTCCTTGGTTGATCTTTATTAGGAGATTGTTATCACAATGTCATGATATCTTGTTGCATTAATTGGTTATACACTTTTCAATGGGAGCTTTTGACAGTGATGGTTTGGTGGTGATAGATATGTTTATGATGGTTTGGTAGTTGTAGGTATCTTCTTGGCTTGGAGATCTTGGTTTCACTTGTATGTTATTGATATTGTAGTTGAGTGTGTGTAAACTTGGATAATTTTCATGGAGAGGATGGTAGTCATTATTCCATGTGTAGATCGTATCATGGTTTTGTGGGAGTTGTTGGCAGTGACATGGATGCATCATTGGGTATGATTATCTTCATGTGATTGGGGATATGTATTCTTGGTTTAGAGTGTTTTCTATTATGTCATGGTTTACTCTTGATGCATGCTTAGTGTTTGGAATGGTATTTATTCTCCTGAGACCAATATGTATATATATGTTTTGGTGCATGTGATCTCTTAGGAGGAGATGGTTAGATCATGGATGTCATGTTTATGTTTTTGATTCATGATTGGAGCTTTGACATCGATTGTGTGTGGTTATTTTTGTATTGGGTACATTGATCTTTTGCTTGATTACTTCATGATAGTGCTATGTTGCATTTGGAGTTTTGCATGGATTGATTGGTTGCAGGTGCTCATGGATACTTAGAGATGTAGGTGATGGTTGGAGTTCTCTTGTGATTAGAGACATTTCATTGATATGGTTACTCTTTGGAGGTTTCAGTAGGAAGATCGAGGAGCTTTCACCTAGATATGGACATGAGTTCATAATGGACTGATAGAGGAGATTGTTCATGGAGTGATTCATGATGGCTTGGTTATCCTGGAGGAGCATTCTCATTCCCCACTCTTGGTCTACTTGACAGTTGATTATTTGAGAGGTATTTGCCCATTATATCTTTTAGATGTGTTTTGTTTCGTGCTTTGATTTCTCATGGGATTGAGTTGATTCATGGTGATTGATTATGGATACTCTTTTGAGGATTGGTTTAGCATGAGTTTATATGCTTTATATTTCATAGATATGGATCTTGAGATATGTATAGTTAGTTCCAGAGGGTTCATTTTGAGGGATGTTATGACATGGTTATCTCCTTGCGCATTTTAGTTTATGATATAATTCTTTAATGAGGATTGTTAGGAGATGGTTTTTGGGATGATTTCTAGTATTGGGGATGGTTACTTTGAGTTGGATCTTCTTGATTAGAGAGGCTTACATCTAGTTTGGCATTATTACATTGATTCATATGTTGTACTTGATCTATGAGATTGAGTGTTATGGATTTTGTTGAGGCTTTTCATTTGGGGTTGTTAGGAGATAATACTTGACACAACATTACACTTTTAAGGTGTTGGTAGGAGAACATTATGGTTTACAGGTTTTCTCTCTTCATGGTTCCTTCCTGGATTTTCATGTTTGGGAGGATGGTGGAAACATGTGAGATATTATGTAGCTCCTTGGGTTGCATGTGTGGATCATTGTTATTGTTCTCGGTACTTCATGATTTGATTTACTTATCACACTTGATCTATAGTGTTGATTGGTAGACTTGATATGCTTTGACATTACCTATGTAGTGGGAGTTCTTGGATATGTATGTTCTTCATTGACAAGTTTGATATAGGGAGCTTGATTGTAGTTTATAGATTGCACAGGTTCTTGGAATGAGTTTACTAAGTATTGATATGTTGGAGGTATGGATGGTTGGATGTATTTGCATGTGTTGTGGATGATATTTCTGATCGTGTGGGGTTTTTAGTTGACAACAACTTGCTTAGAGCCTTTGTTATCACTTGGATTTGATGCTTGTGCTTATGGATTGGTGCATCTTCACCTTGGCATGTTCCTTTTCTTCCATAGGTGGCACATTGGAGGATGAGAGAATTTCTTTCTTGAGATGGTGTTTACTTTGTTCTTATTTTAGGTATCTTGATGGAGCACGAGAGCATGTTGGTGATTCATGTGGTTTCATGTATGGATATGATGATATATTTCATGTATTGATCTCTTATGCAATGTATACAACAAGTGGGAGAATGTTGGGATATGGTGTTGTACACCATTGCATAAATTTGATTTATCATATTATTGTAATTAAATAATTTAGTTGTCATGCACCTTGATGGTGTGGATAATCACACTAGGTAATTATTTGGGGACCCACTTATGTTGTATTGTAACATTGTATTATTATTTAATGTGTGGGAGAGACATGTGATAATAATTTAATATTGGAGAAAAAATTAAATAAAGTGATGTCTTAGTACCCAATATTAAATAAGGGGTTAGTGTTTTTGTATTCACATGGATTTTTGGTACATGGTTTCACCTTACCACTAGTTATATTTTTTGTGAGCTTGTGTCTATAAAAGCAAACACATGTGTAGTGGTTTAGGTTGGCTGAGTGGATTGGATGTCGTTATTGAGTATTCTTGAGGAGTGCATTTGTGGATCATGGCATGGGATGTGTGGATTCATGCTTAGACACATGGGAATGCATTGGAGGGCTTGACACTTTAGAGGTGTTCATTGTAACTCTTGTATTTTCTTATTGCTGATTAATATGATGGAGTATTGATGCTTTTGGAGGCTGGGTTTCTCCCTCTTGAGGGTTTTCCTAGGGTATATCTTGTGTCATATTTGATGGGCATGCTATCTATTCTCTTGCATATGGATTATGAGCACTTATTTGCATGAATATATCTTTTGGTTTATGTGGAAATTGTCATTAGATTGCTGTAAGTTTCCTTACATTATCGACACAAAATATGGGACATGATCGAAGGTTTCAAAGCTTTTAACATATAGGTTATCTTGTAGACTCATAATTCTATTGTGGATCAGATGGATTCGATTTGCTCACTCACAATTTGAGCCAACCCCCGGATCAACCAAAAATCAACATGCAAAGCATACCATTGTTTGACCATCTATACCCAAAAATGACAAAAATTGGCAGGTCTTTGAAGATGATGCTCAGATCGCCATGTTCCTACAAAACTCGAGGAAATATTCCGATCATTCACATTCTAAAGCCAAAAAGGTTACTGAAGAACAAACAATTCAATTAAAAAGCAATAATCTCCCATGGGGCTTGATTTCGCTCAAGAATCTCTTTGACTACGAGGATGCAAGAAATAGTAAGTGAAGATTCACCATTGATGAAGGGGACTGTGAAGACCTCAACATCAGAGGAGATAGGAAGCTAAAAGTCAGAAGGAATGTCCCATAGGTGTAAAAGAAAAGTTTGAAAGTCTTATGTGCTAAATACGATAGAGTCATGACTTAGACCTATGATGACCTCAAGGGATATGATCCTAGTATCGTACAACACAATATCAACGTAGCTGAAGGCTCAAAAACTATCTAATAGAAACAACCAGTTAACCCAAAGGTGGAGGTGTTGATGGTGCAAAAATTTACCAAGTTGATTGAGTCAAGGATTATCTATTCGATCAAGCATTCTATCTATGTATCCAATTTGGTACCAGTGCATAAAAGGAATGGTGACATAAGCTTTGTGTCCAAAATTTCAAGATTTAAATAAGGCCTTATTAAATGACCACTACCCTTTGCCCTTAATGGAGAAAATTTTGTAGATCGTGGCTGGGTCAAAGATGTTCTCACTACTTGATGGTATCTCAAGTTATAACTTGGTTTATGTAAAGGAGGAACAACAAAAAATGGCATTCACAACTAAGTGGGGGACGGTCACATATGAAAAGGTCAGCTTGACGGTCAACTAAATTATGCACACAATCACTCCTCGAGCTAAAAAATTTGGAATCTTGATCATGAGACTATGTAAGGTGACTGAGGAAGCTTTAAAAGGTGTCAGGATTCTCAACCAAAGAGAAGTTGCAAGGAAGCCAAATGAATTTATCATCTACAACTAGGTCACGTTAAAAAGCAGAGCTTGTCAATCAATGTTGACTAAGAAGGTCCATGAAATAAAATAATACCTTGAAGTTTTGATCTGCTCTAGATTACCCGCCTTATTCTCACTAGATAGAGGAGTATTGACAGTAGAGAAAACCATAGAAGCAATTTGGATCAAGATCTAGGACTCTGTAGTGCTCCAATATTTGAGCTCATCACCCACAGTCAAGGAGGTTGAGAAGGTACTTCTTTCCCTTTCTTGACTCTACTATCACATTGGAGCTATTTGATCAATATGGGGAGGAGTTTCCTTTAAAGAGGTCCTTGATCTTGATAAGGCCTATGAGACACTGCATGCACTTACCCTTCCTTCCAATGAAGACTGGGAATCCCAACATGACTCTTTCCTCAAATTTTGAGGATTATTTTATATCTAGGTTCATACCTTCACAAGCGAAGGCCCCCTGTGAGTCACCCAAAATTGTGGAGAAATTTTTTCCTTCAATGATTTTTTTTCACCCCTTGCAGGTCTTCTTTTTTGACCCTTACTTCTTTTCCATGTTATGATGGCACCACACTCCAAAGGATAAAACTTTCTCTTGCATAAAAGTGTGCAATGCACCATGTGGTGGTTGCACAATTTTTCTTTACATTTCCTTCCTTTCAGGATTGAATCAAGACATGTGGTTGCCTGGTAGGGATTTTTCCCAAGCTACTCTCACAAATTTGGAGATCACCCACTAGTGTGCCACATTGACAATTTTATCGGGTGGGTTATTTCTTCCATGGATGTATCTCTTGTGGAAAATTTTGTCAAACAACGCAGTGGAATTCTTATCTTTGAGATTGAACTTTTGGGGTGGCATCATCATTCCTCATAGCTGATCGAATAATGTTTTTCTAGGATGTGCTAGGATCTAATTATCCTGTGACAACATATCTTCACAAAACTTCTACATCCAAAGGCATTAATGAAGTAGCTCAATATTTATTAGCAAAGATTGATGTTATATTATCATACCCTGGATCGGATTGTGGTCTATCAGGTGTGAAAACCTGGAAGTTTTTCATCCTTATTGATTATGGTGGTGGTTCCTCCTTTTTACTATTTAAAGGGGTTTGCAGCAAAGGAAAAAGAGAGTTAGAAAAGATAAAAATCAAGAATCATAGGTTTAGAATAAGGAGATATATTTTTCAGGAATATGATGATTTTTACAGAGTAGGTTGTTTACTCTCTATGGCATGTTTTGTTTTTCAAGACTATTAATTGGATTGACATCTGACCTTTTCTTTTAGTTGATTTATTTCAAGAAAAAATATTATTAAGGAGAAATTTTTGAGATTGTGCATTTTATAGCCTTTATCATGAATTTATTTTTCTTATATCATTTATGTCAAATGCTTTGTTCTAGTCTTACATAGATAGTCTAGGTAATTGTTTTATATGTCATTAGCTTTTTTTTTAATGCCATCTTTTGGAAATTGGATTATATTCATTATACTCTTTCCTTTTCTATAAAGATTATGTTGAATTTCATATTATGTTGTAAGAGAAAAGAGGTTCTATAAGGATCTAAACATTCATGTTAATTTTAAGGTTTCTTATTTTTGTCGAACCTTAATGGATGCTTCCCACGGGGAGACTTGAATGACTTCTTCATACTTTCTTTAGTTGTTGTCATTCATTCTTCCCAACAATGAAGGGTTTGTGGAATTTTGTGTTCATTTCATTAGGAGTAAGGAATTGCTAAATTTTAAAATATTGCAAAGGCTTTGGTGCATCATTATCTTTTATTTTCTCTATATTTCTCTTTTCCCCTTTTCCCAAAACATTGAGAAGATCCAGCTTCTATAACAATCTTGAAGGTTATTTAGTGAGGCACAATCTAGTCCCCCACTCACTAAATTTCCCATAAGGTTGTTTAGAGAGGCACAAGATTTTATGATCAACATGATCCAAAAATTTTTGGGGTCAAAATATCTTTTCTACAATGTGGTTATAGAGCTCAGAAACATCATCATTCTCCAAATAGTTGTAGAATAGGAAGAATGACACATAGAGAGTGAAAACAAAGAAAAAGATTTTGGGTCAACATGGAAGAGACCTAAATTTCTTGGCACCTTGCGTCATCCCCAAAACAAAAACACAAGACAAAGAAAAGATAAATATTTATGAAATATAGAAGAATGAAGGTACAAATAGGGGAATGCACATGAAGAGAGATACATCAAACAAAATAGTATAGGGAAGATCACATTACACACATGTAATCACACAAAGAACATGAAAAATAAAACAAAATAAAACACTAGTAAGGAACATGTGAGTCAACCTATAGCAAGTCATCCACATCCCAATCTTGTTTAGTGTTGAACAAGACAATTGAGAGGGGGGTGAATCAGTTGTCCCCAAACTAAATTCTTTAATAATTTACTGAAACAAGATCTTGATACTACTTAATTGATTAAACATTAAGTGAAAAAATTGAAAGTCATCACATAAACATAGTAACACTAGATTTACGTGGAAAAAACAATAAGGGAAAAACCATGATGAGGATTAACTCACACTATAGAGAATATCAAAACTGATTACAAAAAAGGGCTCACTACCTGGAATAAAGACTCACTATTTGGACTCACTGTCCATAGGGCTACAACCTAGAGATACAAAATATGGCTAACTTCTAGAATACAAGAGTTATGGCTCATTTCCAAAAGTATGAAATGATGGAATACACCTTCCTTGTGCTAAGTTTAGTTCTAGATGAACCTCTATATAAGTAGTACTGCATCTCTTAGCAGTCACTCAATAATTCTATTTTGATCTTTAGCTAATAAATCAATTAGATTCACACCATTCCCATACACTCTATTATCCTCGCCTGCTTCACTCACTCTTCTCTTCTGCTCTCTTTCATCCTTTTTCTCTCTTATCTTTTTTAGAGAGTCTCATATATATATATATATGTATGTATGTATGTATGTATGTATGTATATGTATATTTTATTCATCAATTAGGTTGGAATCATATAAGGTTAATGCATTTCTTATGTCGACAAAAAATCCATAAAACATAACTAGTCCTCATAATATATTACATACACTAAGTCAGCCAAGATCTCGAATATCAGAATCATAGCTTGTCTCATGATAGAAACCGAACCCAAAAACCAACACACTAGATCACATATAGTGAACATCTTCAATAGGGAATATCTTCCGGTAACCATCTCATACATTTAGTACCATGTTGACATCAATGACAACCTCTTGACATTAATGAGAATTGTAGATAGGGAAATAATCAATCAGATTTAATGTTGAAACAATAAATTAACTAATTCCTATCAAGCACAATAGAGTACAAGACAATATGAAAATAAAAATAAGAAGCAAAACGCAAACCGATCTCCACGCTAAACTCAATTTATCTCCCTTGCTCTTCTCCACTTGCACAAGGATGCAAGATTTTGAAGGTTGATAATAGAGGAGTGTTGAGTGCTCATTCCTACAACATAACGACTTGATGAAAAAAATGACCAATGAAGAGAATGATAGAGATGGAAGAATTATTTTGATAGAGTGAAGATGCTAGAAGAAGATTCGATCCAAATGGCTTGTGAAAGGTTAGATTTATAGATTTTTGATGTGGACAGAGATAAGATTTGATAAGATTGATAAGGATTTAATTTTTGACAAAAGAGGAAATACAATGAGATGAGATAATATTTTCAAAAGATAGAAAATTTTTATTCATTGTTTTAAAGGAATTAAAACAAGATAAGATAAGATGTGAAAAGATAGAAAGATTTTGATTCTCTTTTAAAGGAAATAAATCCTGAAAAAGATGAGAAGGATAATTGATGAATTATCTAATTAACTAAATTAATTAGATGCACATGAGTTTCAATTTTGGAAAGAAAGTGAGAAGATATTTTTAAGATTTTATTAATTAAATAAATATTTGATTTATTTAATTAATGTTGGATTTATGATTTCATCAATTAAATAATATAAATTATTTAATTAACATTAGAAGAATTGATAGAAATGATTTAATTAATTAAATAATATAAATTATTTAATTAACATTAGAGGAATGGATGGAAATGATTTAATTAATTAAATAATATAAATTATTTAATTAACATTAGAGGAATGAATGAAAATGATTTAATTAATTAAATAATATAAATTATTTAATTAACATTAGAGGAATAGATGAAAATGATTTAATTAATTAAATAATAGGAATTATTTAATTAACATTAGAGGAATTTGATGGATTAATGGATGGATTATGCATAGGAAGGGAATAAATGAAATTAGTCAAATAAATAAGATTTATTTAACTAATTAGATGATGACATGGGTCCCTAGGGAAAAACATGATACAAGATGTCTAAATGATGCGATGTTGTGACAAGGAATTGTAAAAGGAAATTTTTTTGATGTCTACAAGAACCATTTGATGCAATCCAATTTCCAACAATCTCCCCCTTTTTCATTGATGGAAACATAAGATGTGAAAAGCCAACAACATCCTTTGTAGTTCTTCCCCTTTGATGAGCTAAAATGATTTCCATTCTTTTCATATGTTCTCTCTCTCCCTTTGACATCAATGGAAAAGAATAGAATATGTATCTCCCCCTTACTCCAAAGTTTTCATACAAAAATAGTCTTCAAAAATGATATAAAAAATGGTTCTTTACCTCAATCTTTCATCTATTAAAAATATCTCCTTGTATTGTTTTTCTAATTTAAGAAGAAATGTCTTCCAGGAGTCCACTGCCAACTTGATGTTTACACAAATACTATTTTTCATCACTATCAAATCAATTGTTTCCAAGTGAGTATCCGAGATAGCGATATTTTGTTCATTCTTCCCAGCTTCCACTAGGAGACCGAAAAGTTGTTCCAATCTAAATTCAATTATTTCTTTGACTTTCTAGAATGTCTTCATATAATTATATCCATATGTACTAGTATGTATGCTAGTTTAGATTGTAAGGAATTGATGCTTTTCTTCTATGCTCCATCCTTGTCATTAAGGATTTTATATGTCTTCCCAATAGAATCTAGCTCAAGCTCAATAGCATCAATTTTTTCTCTGTAGTTTTTGATAGTAGTAGGCCACTAGAGACAATACCTATACACACTGTTTACATTCTTGATGCATGTTTTTAATTCATTTATGCTCTTATTCAATCTATTTTGTGCATTTCTGCATCTTTCTTCCATGGCTAATTGAATCTCATCTTTTTCTTCTATTACACTAGGTGACAATGCCTTTATTTTATCTTCAATTTGCTTAATCAATACTTTTGGTAAAACACTTGTCAATTCGCTCAAATCAATGTCATTATGAATTATGTAAATATCCAAGGCATTTGTGATCTCATCCTATTGATATGATGGTCGTGACAACCAAATATCTCCAATATTCTTTAGTCCATCAGATTGCTCAAGAATCCTCAACACCTTCTTCTTAGTAAAATATTCCTCATCATCATTTGTTGATGCTAGATCAATTGCCTCTATAATCTTTTCTTCCTTTTCTTCTTCCTTCTCTTTTCAGAGGAGGATCCTACTTTAGACATCCCAACCAGACTGGAAACCATTCTTAAACTCCATGTATTTATTTTGAAACTAGTAGAACTGCTTACCAACTAGTAAAACTGACTTCCACACAAAATTCTCTTTCAATGGTAAGGATTTCAGAAAATACATCATCAAACATATAACCAAAGATCCAAAATGAAAAGGGTAATTGTCATTCTTTGTCATAGTAATATTCTCCATTAATTGATTCCTCATTAACTCACATATTGAAATCCACATTCTTTTCAATCATTTGATGTGCAACATAAACGAAAATCGCTGAAGTAGAGCCTTTGCTATTTCTGAAATAGATCTTATATGAAATTCAATATGTCACATACCTTATCACAAGGTTGATTATAGTATGAATTAGAAGTGCCCTTTGATCTCCTGTTACCCCAGTTAGGGCTTTGAATTCTTTGTTCTTCACTACTTTACTAGAATGGGTCTATTATTACATAATCCTATTATTTTTGCAATTGCTTCCTTTGTGATCTCATAGGGTTTGTTGAAGATCATCTGATCACCTTGAATTTTGCTTAAGAAAAACTAAACAATGTCCACATCCGAAAAGTATGAAAATTTTCTCCAGATGTCTAAACCCTTGTGCCCTAAATTCTTGACCTTTTGTATTTTCTCAACTAAAAGGGACCCTTCAAAATCTTGAATCTTTTCATGGGGTATGTGCAAGATCATGATGGGCCAAAAAGTGGCGATATGATGGGTATGTGTAGGGTACGTGGCTAACGACCATTTTTTTACCCAAAATTGATGAAACAAAAAGGGTTTTTAAACGAAATTCTCAACTTTCCATCAATATAAATTATGCTTTACTTTGAATTTAATAAATAATTATTATTCATTTTCTATTGAATTGCGACTAAAGTCCTAATTGATAGGTTGATTTAAAAACATCTATAGCTTTCAAATGGTATCACATTTTTTGAATCCGAAACATGCATCACATTCTATGCTTTGCATACTAAAAGATTATAAATAAATAAAATTTCATGAAGTTTTGACCAAGGTGGTTAGACATACGAGTTTTTATATTTTCTAAAAGTTGTAATAATAAATTCATAATTAATTATTTACTTGGAAAAAAATTACAAAAAAATATGCATCACATTGGGACATGAGTCCTCTAATTATATCTAAAACATTCTACAAAAATATTATCATTTTATTGTGGTTAGGGTGGTTAGACAAACACCTAATTCTTATTTTTTCCCTGGAATTTAAGTACTACTACATTGTAATTTCAAATTTTTACCAAATAATTTTTTTAAAATAAACCTAGTAGTTTAGAAACTACATTCAATTTGCTACAAATTCTATTCTTAAATATTTTTGAAATAATATATATAACTTATTCAAATGTTTATGTCAAGTTGACTAACTTTGATTTTTCTAAAATTTTTGTTGCGTAAGGGCGATCTTGCACATACCCCATGGTTAAATTTATTGATTTGTAACTTACTTAATTTCTCCAATTTGTTGTTACATGGATTAAATACCACCATTACCTTTGACTCCATTATTTTAGCCTTGTTCTTTGTGCTTTCAATTGCCACAACCCTAACTCCTTATTTTTCAGCTGCACTTTACTCCTTAGCTCGTTCAATTTGCAATGTGGAAAGTGACCACTCAATCTTCCTTATTTAACTTGTCACTTTTAGGGTTTCATCATAAAAAGGTAATTTATTGCTTATGACATCATCATTTGTACTTTACTCTGTCAATACCTCCTCAACCAAAACTATTGGATCAACTTTTCCCTAATTTTGCATTTATTTCTTTTCACCTTTTAAGTTGCCAAATACTTTATGATATACACTGTAAACCAAGAAGAGCTCTGCAATTTTCTTGATTTTCCTCTTTTTTGCTGGATTTTTTTTAATTCCTTCAAAATAGATATTCATATCACATGTCCATGTGTCCTTGCATGACACATCATAAATCGGGGGTTTGTTAGATTTTTTTGTGATTGCTCCCCCTAAAACCACTACCAAGTTCAGTTCTCGAAAGAGGTATCTGCACCAGATGCAAATACATGGTTATTTGATTCATCCTTGTTCTCTAGTTCTTCCTTCTTCCTCCAATTTTTTGCAATTTCTCTCCTTACTTCTTCTAGATCTACCTTGTTCACAGGTTTGGTCTTATGTTCTAGATTAGTTTTCTTCCCAACTTTGCTCCAACAAAATTTTGACATATGTCTTGGTTTTTTGCAAGTGTAGCACATAACATATCCATGATCAAATGAATTTTCTTTTATCCTTGACCTACATTGATTAGCCTTGTGTCCAAAGATATTGCATGTGTAACAATAACCTTGAAAGGATTGAATTATTCTATTTGTATTAAATTTTTTCATCACCATTTGGCTTCCACATTCAGTAGCTCTATGTCCAAACTTATTACAAACATAACATTTTTCAACAAAGAATCCAACATTCTGACTCATTCTATTCTGGTTCATCCTTCTTCTACATTTTGTTGCTCTATGTTTAAATTTATTGCATGAGAAATGAAAGGCATTAAAAGATGGGTACCTTTGAGGATTAGGATGTTGGATGGGAATCCTTCCAGTAAAGTTCCTTCAATTCTTGTTTTTATAAGTATTGCCTTTAATTTTCCTTTGATTGTTCACTTCATTGAAAACTGGATTAGTCTTTGAATTTTGTCCATCTTCAAGCCCTAGACCACCTTTATCCTTTGCAAGTTTTCGATATGAAATCAACTCATCAAGCATTATAGAAATTGTCTTGAACCTTTCTTCATGAGCTTTCAATTTTTCCAGATGAGTTCATAGGGTTACTACTTCTTGTTCAAGCTTATCACATTTTTTTGTCTTCTAATTAATAATCTCTTTCAAGCATCTTTCCTCTATTGCTTTGTTCAATTTCCAATTTCCAATTCTTTTTCTATCCTTTTACTTTCTTCAAGTTTTATTCTTAGATTCTCAAGAGTCTCCTTTGCTTCCTTTAGTTCCTAATTAACTTCTTTATGTTTCAATTTGAACTTTTGGATATGATTCCTTAGTTTTTGAATGCATTCACCTACTTGCTTGACATTTTATTTCAGATCTTCATTTTCAAACTTTGAAGTATCTGTTCTTAATTCTTCATCCAAGTCAGATAGCTTCACCATTTTTTTCAACCTACCAAGATCTCCTTCGAGTATTTTAAATTATTCCAAAGGACCAAGCTCTAGTACCAATTATTGAATAGGAAAATTGAGAGAGGGGGTGAATTAGTTGTCACCAAACTAAACACTTTAATCATTTACTGGAACAAGATCTTGATGTTGCTTAATTGATTAAACATTAAGTGCAAAAACTGAAAGTCATCACATAAACATAGTAACACCAGATTTACATGGAAAGCTCAATAAGGGAAAAACCACAATGAGGATTAACTCACACTATAGATAATATCAAAATCAATTACAAAAAAGGGCTCACTTCCTAAAATAAGGACTCACTTTATAGACTCACTGTCCATAGGGTTGCAACCTAGAGATACAAAAGATGGCTAACTACCAGAATACAAGAGTTTGGCTCACTGCCAAAAGTATGAACTAATGGAATATACCTTCCTTGTGTTGGGTTTAATTCTGTATGAAGCTCTATATAATTAGTACTACATCTCCTAGTAGTCACTCAATAATTCTATTTTGATCTTCAATTGATAAATCAATTAGACTCACACCATGCACATACACTATTATCTTTTCCTACTTTTCTCACTCTGCTCTTCTGCTCTCTTTTTTCCTTTTTCTCTCTTATCTTTTCTGGAGAGTCTTATATATATATATGTATATATATATATGTATATATATATATTTATATTTTATTCATCAATTAGGTTAGCATCATATAAGGTTAATGCATTTCTTATGTTGGGAAAACATCCATAAAATATAAATAGTCCTCATAATATATTGCATATGCTAAGTCAGCCAAGATCTTGAATATCAGAATCATAGCTTGTTTCACAGTAGAAACCAAACCCAAAATCCAACACTCTGGATCACATATTACAAACATCTTCGATAGCGAATAGCTTTTGGTAACCGTCTCATACATTGAGTACTGTGTTGACATCAATGACAACCTGTTGACATTAATGAAAATTATTTCATGCAATCCAATTTCCAACATTTAGTATATACGGAAGGTGGATAACTAGCCAAAGGGACAATATCAAGTTCCAAACTAGGACAAGGCTATCTAACCCCTTTCCCCCACTAGGTGCACGCCAAGGATGAGCTGAGATAATTGATGATAATGAGCTCCTTGCAACAAAGAAAATGATTTCA
Source organism: Sequoia sempervirens (assembly GCA_007258455.2). NCBI lineage: Eukaryota > Viridiplantae > Streptophyta > Pinopsida > Cupressales > Cupressaceae > Sequoia > Sequoia sempervirens. Next base: position 99,794,152 of record VDFB02000017.1, on the reverse strand, counting down.
AATAATTGTTAAACATGTAATAGTGAGCATGCTATGATCCTACAACTGTTACATGGCAAGGAGCAAAGTGCATGCTTTAAGTCAAGATGGATCCCTAAGGGATCTAAATTTCTTCAATAATCCCTTAAAAGGATGACAATTATTAGTATGGTGTCTAAATAATCTATGATAGGAACAATATGGTCTATTTTGATTAGTTTGTTTTTCAGTTAGGTTTTCACATTTAGGTGGTAGGTTGATTAATCCCCAATGTAAAAGAGTGTAAAAGGCCTTCTCAATCTTGGAAATTTTTAATAGGTCATCAAAGGATTCAGGAAGATCACACATCTCTTTTAGCTAAATTTTTTGATGTTCATGCAATTTCAACTTCTTCGTCTTTGGTTTGATAATTGTTTGGTCATCAGTTTCACCTTCTAACTGCAAGTCCTTTCCTTTTTCATAAAAGGATGTGTTAGGATTATTAAAGTGATTAGAATATTTTTTCTTACATGTGGGAAATGTATTGGAAGATGGTTGAGGAGGAGTAAAATTTTTATTGATGAGATAGACGAAGGAACATATAAATTCTATCCCTTCTTCATGCTTAAGCATCTTTTGTATGTTCCCTATGAGAGGGATGGAATTAATAGAATAGGCCCAGTTCTCACAAAGTCTTGCAAACTTTTTAATTCTTCATTTTTCCTTATGTTTTCTTGTGGGACATTAGCAACCATTTTTTCAAAATCATGCACATTATTTGTAGGTAGGAAAGTCATTGGAAATGAGTTATGAAGGCTATGATCCATAGAGGGTTGATTAATCTCAACACTATTAGTGAAAGAGTTGGACAACCCAATATCTAGGGTGAATGGTGTATAGTAGGATGACATGAGTCTTGAACTATGTCTCACAATAGTATTGCTAATAGGACACCAAGTTGTGAAGCTCATACAATTTTCACAAACTCAATGTATACCCAAAATGGAAAGAAGGTGACATGCAATGCAAGTATGTAAATGAAATTTTTAGATTTCAAACAAAATATTTTTCTCATTATGCTATGTAAAAACCTAAAAATGATGTCTTGTAAATGCAATTTTTAATTCACACAATGCACTAACTTTATCAAATGAAGCTTAATATGATCAATTCTAAGTAATAAAACTTTGCAAACTAAAACAAAAAACATAAAATAGCAAAGTAGAATGTAGAAACAAATGTTTTAATACTTATAAATTTAGGAAATGACCTTGATTAGGGACTCATTTTCCCAGGGGCGAATGGGTCCTAGGTTAAGGTTTTAAAATATATTTATTTTATAGATTTATAAGTTGATTCTTGTGGTTTCCAAATTCTAGTTTAAAATAATGAGTTACAATTTGAATTTTCTGTGAAATTAAGGTTGAATGAAAATGCAAACTATGACTAAATGAAAAACTAGGAGACCTAATTTGATGTGCAATTTTGATTCAATTTTCAAATGTAAGTGAATGATGATGCAATGCTATGTAAATGATTCAAAAAATGACTAATTTTTTTATATTTTTTAGATTTCAAGAGATACAAAAATGCAATTCTAAAACCCTAAATGAACTGCAAAGCTAATGAAAATTAAACAACCCTAAATGAGATTCAATTCAATGCAATGCAATGAAAATGAATGCAAGATCTAGATCTAGGGTGAAAATCGACTCCAAAATTTAAAAAATTGCAATGATCAAACTCAGGTTCACCAAAATGAAATAAAGAAAAATAGTCAAGTTACCAAAATAGGATCGATAACCCAATTAGGGACCTTTTTCTTCCCAATTAATTAGGAAATGAGATCTACATAGTAAAATGACTTGAAATCCTTAGGTGAATCAATTCAAAGTGTGAATCTATAGATTTCCTTTTTCTATATGGACGAGGGTCTTGATTAAACAACACTTTGGGGAGAAAGATTAAAAATAGCAAAGGGTGAAGCCACAATAGTGGTTTATAATTTGATGGAGGAAGGAAAACTGAGAAAAAATTGCCCCATGGCCAAAAAATTGGTTTTAGGGGTTTGAATGAACCTACAAGTTTGACTGAACCATAAAGGGGTTCGACTGAACTAGGGTTCGACCGAACCCATCAATCACAAGGCCCACATTTCCTGCCCAAAAAATAAAATGGAAAATGCATATTGAGGGGGTTCGAATGAACCCTGGTTCTAGTGAACCCCCCTTTTCCCTAATTTTTGACTTTGTTCACACAAAAAACCTAATTTTTTACGCTTTGACGCTCAGGTTGAGGATGAAAATGGGGGAATCTTCACAAACCAAATTGGATTCAGGTAGTCCTCAAAACAAGCTATCCAATGAATATAATTTTAATATGTTTTGGTTTTATTATGTATTTGTTTTTTTAGTTTTATTAAACATAGGTTTTTCGTTGAAAATGAAGGTCTCTATTCTGCACATGTGGAAAAATAGTAGATTATCAAAACAAAAATTGAAAAATATGAGTGCACCAGATATTGAAGTCCTTGATCCAACAAAAAAAATAATTGAATTTTGATATATACAAAAAAGTTATGCGTATATGGTCGCTATGTCTGAATTGTCATTGGTTTGACTTCAAACTTGATTAAAGAAAAATATTCAATAAAAACTATCTAACCAAGTGAAAGCACTAGATATCATAGTTACAAATCTAAATTCAAAAGAATTAGAATTTTATCCTTCATGGAAAAAGAGTTATGCGTTATACGGTGTGCGTCACTTTTTAAAAATGTTGTTTTTTGAAAAAAAACAATTTTTGTGGGAGATGGAAAAAAATGTGCAATTTGATTCCAAAAATTTTGAAAAAAATATTTTTAGAATCTACAGACAAAATGTGATGAGACTCTAGTTTGCATCATCTTCAAATTCCTCACGGTTTAGCCACTATAGGTGTTCGAATGTGAAGATTTAGTTAAAAATAAAAATTCCAGTGTCTAGTTTGGCCAAAAATTGTAAACCACTATTATGGGATCACCCCAAACTAATTCCAAAATGTAATCCACAACTTGGATCTTGAAGATTAAAATCAAAACAAGAAGAACTAGAAATTAGATCACATATCAGAGAAGGGTAAGATGATGTGTACCAGTCACTGAAAGTACTTTGCTGAAGCTAATTTGGGACTCAATCACCTAGGGGTGAATGGGTCCTAAAATAGGGTTTATTTGCAACTTTCAAGAGCCTCTGCTATAGATCTAAATATCTCAATTTTCCCAAGTTTTAGGTTTAAAAAGCCAAAAATAAATTATGTATATGAGTTTTCGTGAGATGACAACTTTTGCAACTTTGACAAGTTCTCCAATTTTTCTCTTCAAGAGATCTTCAATATTTCTTCCACCTAAATTTGTAAACACAAATTAAGAGGGAAAAATGTTTTGTTTTTGGTGAATGGGGGTTTTCCTCGGTCAAACCCCATTTTAATAATTAAACCTTGTAATGAAACAATGAAACATGAAAGGAATGATGAATGAACACCTGTATGTCACAAATCACCAAACCCTTGAATGAACCTTGGAATGTATATCTACAACTTGCATGAAATGGATTCAATGGATCTGGATCTTGATCTTGAATCTTGACTTGAAATAATGCTTTGGATGCTTGAATGGATCATGAAACCTACATCATCATATTAGCTCCAAAAACATGCATGATGAAAGAAGACTTTGATATGACAATTGGATCTTGATCGTTGTAATAATTCTTCAATAAATCTTCTCTTGAATTCCTTGAATTGTTCTTGAAATTCTCTTGTGAAAGTGCTCTAGATTGCTTAGATCAAAATTGCTAGGTGAAACTTAGTGAAATGACCTTATATGTATAGATATGTAACTTTAATTTCCCAAAATTCAAATAACACAGGCTGACATGAGAATATGGATTTGAATATGTTTAAATACCAACAAAAATATAATTTAAATTAGGGTCCTAGGTCTAAGTGAGGACCCATTCACCCATGGTCAAATGGGTCCTAGGTCACTCACCTAGGACACACATTGCTCGATGAGAAGTGTTATGTTTAGGTATTAATTAATGTCGGGTTTCCCTCTCCAAAAAATGTAATTAATTAGGCTTGGATTTGAATTATAGGGTCCAATTAAGTCCAATTAAGTTCAATTAATTAAAGGAGACCTAGATAAGTGTGAAATTGTAAAGGGGTACACTTTACAACTCCAAAAAATAAGGCACAATTAAGTCCATTTTAATTACTAGGGCCCTAAAATTAATGTTAATATGTAAAATACATATTACAAAACTAAATTAAGGCATAATTAAGTTCATTTTAATATTAATTCCAAATTAGTTCTGAAAATATAAAAAAGGATACATTTTTCTACACTAAATAAACTATATCTAATTTACTAATGAATAATAAATAATTTTGATGAATAAATGAAAAAATATGCATATTAAAGAGAAGCATCTTCCTATATAAAAATAAAGGGAAGCTTATCAAATGGAAATAAATAAGGAATCTCATCTTTAAGTTGAGGAAAAGTCTCAATCTTTTCCATTCATGAAAATTTTAAATATTGTGTGCAAAGAATTTGTTAGGAAAATTTTGTACTTATTTTTAGGTGAGGTGAATAGTTATAAATATGTTTGTATGGAATATTTAATTATGGTGAATGAAATGATGGAAAATAGCTTGGTAGCTAGTAGTGATAGCTCACTTTTTTTATGGGATCAAATTTCTTATTATGGTGAATGAAGAGGATGAAGAAAATGAATGAAGAGGATGAAGAAAATAAATAAGAGGAGAAAGAAAGTGAAGAATGGGAGGAAGAAAATGAATAAGATGGGGAGGAAGAAGAAAAGGAAGATGGAGAAAGAGAAGGAGAAGTAGAAAAATTATAAGAATAAGGAGAGGATATTAGTACAAGCACTTTATCTCCAAGGAAGATTCAATCCTTCAATTTCATGGGCACATTCAAAAGAAAAAAGGTTATTGTCTTTATAAACCCTAGCAACAAGTATAACTTCATCAATATGGAATCAACTAAGAAGCTACATGTACAATAAAATAACATCAGGGATAGTCAAATATCAGGTAAGGATATTAAAGTTTTTGAAGATTTAAATCTCCTTATGGATAAGTATTTTTTGCATTCAATGTTTCATGATTTTTATATGGATGGGTTGGATATTGATCTTGGTTATCCTTGGTTAGAATATTTGGGAACAATAAATATCAATGTGAAAAAGAAGTTCATGAAGCTTTGGTAGAGAAGGAAAAAAATACATTATAGGATATTATGCATAAATAAGTTCAAAGGAAAGTCAAGGAAGAGCAAAATCAAGAATCTCATGAAGGTTGTAACAATGAATTAGAGGAAAATAAATAGGATCAAGATGATGAGAAAAATGAAGAGACAAATAATTCTACTAAGGAATCACTAAAACAAGTGGAAGAAAATGGTGCAGAATCAAAGAAGGTTCCAATGATATAAAAGAGTCCAATATATAGGCATCCTAAAACCCTAATAGTGCAAATTACTAAGCTTTTGTTCTAATTTTTCATTAACATGTGTTTGCATTTTCCTAGTCTTTTAAGTTATAACTTAAGCCATAAGTGTTATTGGTAAAATGGCCTTTTTCTTCCTAGCAAAAATTTGTTACATGTCCTTTTTAATTTTTTCCTAAAATTCCTAATTCTAAGAGAGAAAATGTTTTTAATGTCTTTATCTACACTTTAGATATGGTCTAAATATTTCACTAATTTTCCTAAGTCAAAATTCCTAGGGAGGATCCCCTTTTATGTTGTAACTTAAGGTGTGTGCATCAATTTTCCTTAAGTCCTGAGCGGCATGGCCTACAACTTGTTTACTATTGGTTTCCTACCATCCCGCATCATTAAAATATTCATTTAAAAAGAAATGTGAGAAAGCGTGCAAACATCATCTGGCATATCTTTCTCATGGGCCTTGACAACTTCTAAAGCAACAGTGATGGTGGGCCCAGGATCTAAGGGTTTAGACTAGATCTAATGGATTAATTTGGCCCATTGCTTGTGGCTAGCCCATAGGGGATCTATATGAAGATTTTATTTTCATGCAGGACAGTGGGTGGTTACCACATCGCACAATCTAGAGCATTCAAAGGACTATTGAAGATATGAAATATTTCATTAAATATTTCAAAGCGACTTTAAAGACATTAAAAGTTGGATTACTCAAGGGATTTGAGGCTACAAAGTTAAAAGGTAATCAAGCTATTTTAATCATAGTTGTTCATCTAGAAAAATTCTAAGTACATACTGAAAGGGTTTCTAAGCATAGGTGTAATCCTGGTAGTTAAAGGGTGGACAAGTTGGAGTGTATAGGTTTGATCTAGGCTATTGCTTTCCAACTCACAACTATTGATCACTATCCCAACAGACCCATGTAGGATAGTGGGATAGTGACATGTGGACACTCTCAAACCTCGTAAGGTATGGTGGAGCCCGTATTGATAGCAAGGAAGGAATTCCACATGGAAGAATCTCATAGGCTTGATCTCAAAGTCAACATAAATTAAAATTTCAAAATTATGCAACTCCATTTGAGCCATCATCAATCCAACTCACTGGAAGATCAACAACTAACATTCAAAATTTTCTCATGGGGTAGATTGAGTCATTCTAGTTTGTGTGAGAAGCAGTAATGGCGGATGTGATGTTCTATTGTCGAATTAAAGGGTTTTCTTGCCATAAAGAAAGATTGAAAGTGTAATTTGATTCAAAAAATAATATTCAAGCTTTTAGAGATCAATTGCAACATCACTCGATCTCTTCACATCTAGAATTAGGGTTTCCAAGAATTTAAACACTTGTAAGTGAAATTGTTTCTATCTATGCTAAATTTACACTGAATTTGCATATAATTGCTAGTTTTGTGTTTCAAATTGTAATCTAGGTCATCTTTTAAGGTTTTTCATTCATCAAATTGCATTCCAATTGTTTTAATTTTTCTTTCCTTTTCTACATCAAGTTTAAACCCTAGTTGTACCTATGTAAACCCTAGTTTACATCATCTTTCATTATAATGGAACCCAAAAAATGCCCAACCCTCTAGTTTTTCTTCCAAAAATTAAGCCCTAGTCCAAGACATATTGGAAAATTTACCCAACTCCACAAATAATATATTTAGTGGTCAAACAATGTTCCAAGGTCCTAGAACAAAATATGGATTGTTGATCGACAACATGCTATTAAGGATGCTACACTATCAGTCACTAGATGAAATCTATTCAAATATTGGTTTGGGAAGAGATATTGTAGTGTACCCACATGCAATGGATGGAGGTTAGAAATGGGAAAACTTTCTCCAAATGTGTACCTTGACATTGACCTCCTAAAATCCATAACAACTAATTATGACCCTAGTCTTCAAATCATAAGGACACATTATGGTGTAAAAATGATTGATATTATTAGGGCATGATTTATTGGAATTTTCAATTTGAACTCTAATTCCAAGGAGCTAATTGATGAGAAGAAACTAAAGGAAGAGTATGAAAAGACAAAATCAACTTTCAAGGTCTCAATATTGACAAATTTCATTGGAAGAGGAAAAGGAGGAAACAATATCAAACTTAATCCATCTAATAAGGATCCCTTGCAAGTTGACATGTTTGAATTCTATTTTCAGAGAACTTTCTACACACTATCATATTTTAAGGTTCGATCCTCCCACAAGGATGCCAACAGATTTCATGTACATGGTAGTGAATATTCAACATGTAATTTTCAACAAATTATATGATTTTGCAACCTATCTTCCAAACGAGGTCCACAAAGGCCTGGTAGCTCTCAAAGTTAGTAAAATAGGAGTGGAGTTTTGGTGCTAATCCTTGCTAATACAACTGTTGTTATACAAGGGATCTAATTACTTTGGACTTGATATGAAATTGGAGAGAAAGGGTGAGAATAATGAGGATCTCCTTGCCAAGGCATGGACTTATCTTTTGGAAAAGGATGAGCAAGACTCTAGTTTCATTATTTTATCAAATGTGTTTGCTTCAAAATTGAAAAGATTCTTGGTGATGCATCCACCTAGGATTCCTAAGGATTTACATGATTTTCTAAGACCTAAGGAGAGGAGGCTTGAATAAAGCATTGGGAATAATTGGGGAGATAGCATCCCATATCCTGATTGTACCATCCTTTGAGTATATGGCACAAGTGTCACACCTCATGTATTTCCAAAAGATGTGCCATTAAGGATTAGTTTTCTAGAAGTCATGTTTCAGTTAGGAGATATTGAAGATAACCACTTGGTTGGAATGAAAAAAGGAACTCTTTTTCTTGCATATACTACTTTCTCATATTTTTTCATGATTAAGGATGAATGGAAAAAGATTATCCCAAAGATTAAATCTGTTGGAATGAAATGTTGTAGAGAAAGGAATCGTGATCCAAAGGGTTTCATTGTGGCCTTGAAAGATAGGATTAAGGGAGGAATATTTTGGTACAACTTCTACTTTCTTAAAGATATAATCAGAGATGTTTTTGATTTATAAAAAGGAGGAAAGGAAGATGAAATGGTTAGCCTTCATCAAATTGGAGAAGGAAAAAAAAGACAAGGATTCCAATTTTAAGGGAATTTTCTGAGTCATTGATTATGATATTTTGAGAGTGGAGCCAATACTTCAAATTTTTGATAGGGTGGTGAGGCACCTCAAAGAAGAAAGAGAAGTGCATGACAAGGGAAAATCCCCAATGGTTGAAGAAAGACCATCATATTAGCCACCTACTAAACAATATGTATTTTCAAGGATGAAGAGCACAGTGAGGAAGGAACAAATAATTTCCACCTATACTCAATTAGAGTGGTCAAGAACATCTTCTCCTACACCTCAATTTCCACCATCTCCACCTCTAATTTCATCTATTCCACAGGTCATTAAGCTTGACTCACCCCCATGGGAGTCTACATCAAAGAGGAGAAAAGTTGAGTCAATAAGAAGTGTTGAATCAAGCAGACTTGTGGATTATCCTTTTGATTTTGATGAAGAGATGATCTATAATCAAGGCTTAACAACTTAAATTGCACTTAATTTAGATATATAAATTCTTGATCAACATAATTGCATGGTTATGCTCATTTGCAGTTGAAATTGTAGAACTAGGTGCACTTATTCATTACATAACTTAATGAGACATTTGTTAATTACTTTATTTTTTTTAATTAATAACTCAAAGAAGGAATCAAAATACTAAAAGAATAAGAGAAAATGAAGAGATATTAATAGGTTTGTTAATGAAGTTTACCCATGTGTTCAGGCTACGTCTCTGGTTCCACTTCTCAATGTGGGACCACTTTTATTAATACTCCAAGATTCAATTTAAATTATTACATCAAAAATGCATTAGACCTACATTAAAAATCCTCTCACAATCTCCTCTCAGCACATAAAGACTCTCTTGTATTCTCCTTACTCCTGCATTCTTGCGTTAGGCTTCAAAATCCTTTAAATTCCCAATTACACTAAAAAGAAAACAATCACAAAGGTCTTTATGGATACATCAATCTCCAAGATTCCTCCTTGCCTAATTGTCCTCCCCAAGATAATTTTCCTTACAAGTCAAAAATTACCCCTTATATATACTTTTACATTCTATATAGGGGTTTAACGAAATATTTCCCAAATCTCTTAAATTATGCCCCTATAATTTTTAAAACAAATGAAAATCTTTTAAAAATCAGGCTTATAGGTTTTTTAATGGTCCCAATTAATTCAAGCCCCTTATATCACTATTATATTACCAAATTCGTTCAAGAAAATGTGTATAGTGCATTGGTTGGGCACGACTATAGCTAAAGGGTAGTCAGGGGTTTAAACCACCCAACCACCTTTCCCTCTTCATCACGATTTTTATCATAATAAATAGAAACTCTTCTGCTTATATCTCTATAGTTCATGTGTGGCATGTTGGTTGAGAGTGCTTCGTGGTATGTGGGAGGTCAGGGGTCCAAATCACTGACCCCTCCAAAAATTAGACTTGTTACATTTTAAATAAAATTGATGCCACATATATTCCGAGGAAGGCGTTTAGCCTAGTGGTAGTGTGTGAGAATATGGAGAGGTTGGTTGGAAGTTTAAATCCACCAACCAATTTTTTGAAAAAATAATTCCATGAAAACAAAAGGCTACCATGGTGCCACGTGTCACCCATCCATTGGGCCATGTGGCCCTATATTATTTGTCAATGCCTAGACACATGGCACCATATGATTTGCTACCTACTAACACATGTTAGTCACTCATTGGACCATGCCAACACCTATGCTAGTGCCACATTTCATGCTCAGATTGGACATGTTGTACAACTGCCACATCACTACCACGTCATCATGTCGTCATCATCATCTATACCTAGTCAACCTTTTTTCTGCATAACTTTGACTAGCATAACTTTCACGTGTAGACTCTAGTTGACGCAATTCAAGTGGTGTAAAAATTATCTCGAAGAACTCTTCAACTTGGTGCCATTTCTGTCTAATTTGGAGATGTTCAATTTTTTGGCCTAGAGTCTTCCTTTGGAATCCTTGATTCTACCAAAATTTTACTAAGCATAACTTTTGTGTATGACCTCCTTTTGACGCAATTCAAGTTGTGTTAGGACTGTATCAACTAGATCTATGCATTGTCGATTCTTTGATCAAATTTAAAGACTGTGAATTTTTTGAGGTCTATTGGATCCTCTTGGATCATTCCTCCCAATTGAGAATATTTTGGACCACCAAAAGTCTAGTTTTATATAGAATTTAAGTGAGATCATTGTTTCCTCACTTCCCTAATATCATCTATCCACCCTATTGGAATTTTGATCATCTAACCCATCACAAACAAGATAAAAAATAAGATAGCATTATTGATACAATCAATTGAATATTCATCAATATTCATAGTGGTTGCATCCACCATCCACATAGAACTAACTAGTAGAATAATAAGCAACAATACTAAATATTTTGATGCAAAAGAAGAAGAATCAACATGGTGGATATCCTGAATAGGAACACCATTAAAAAAAGAATCTTTCAAACACTCTTTTACCACCTTCAACTGAAGGCTTACATTTTATTACAATTGATCCTCATACTGTGCTTTTTGTGACACCTTATCATGATTAGAAATACATGTGATTACTTCATTTTCATGCTTAATATCACTAGATGTTATAGAAATGAGTTTTAGTGTGTTGCTTGCATTCACAATCATCTTCAAATGCACTATTTTTACAATAGATCTATCATCTTTCATGAGATGAGCTTTCACAATGAATTCAATTCCATCTTTAAACAAATAATACATGTTATGTTCCCTATAGAAAATGGCCTTTATGTCATACAAGTAAGGACTTCCTAAAACCATCCCATATATGTTAAGTGGAATTACATATAACTCTACCTCATCTACAAATTTGGATGTGATTGCAAACCGAAGTTTATATTGTCTCAACACATGTAGCCAAGCATTTTCATGCACCAAACTAAATGGATATGGTTTTGGATGAGGTGTTTTTTTAATCCCAATTGCTTAACAACTTGTTCAGAGATTAGTTCACTTGTGATCCACTATCTATGAGTGTATCAATTTCACTTTTTTTTGCAAAAGTACTTATATGAAACAATTTGTTCCCTTTAATTTCAACAGGGACCTCATTATACTTTAAAGAAGAAGTAAGGGAACTAGTATTAGCAACTGGAATGATACCTTTTATACCCACAACTGTTATCTTGGTTTGATCATCAGAATCTAATATGAGATCCTACATGATAGTTGTGGTAATTTGCTTACCCTTTTGATCCTTGAACCGCTTTGGTTTTTGGTTAGGATGCAATTTCTAAAATTTTGCATCTTCTTTCCCTTTCTTTTTGTAGTGTGAGCAATAAGGCTTTTCCTCCTCTTCTTCATAGAAGTTGTCTGCTACATTTCCTTCTTCCTTTTCTCGCTTCCTTTTTGCTTACCAATTTCCATTAAGAAACTGTCATGGCTATTCTTCATTCCTATTTCAAGATGAATGGATTCCATACTAATTTCATCAAGGTTAGTTGGATTGAACATAATTATTGTATGCCTCAAAATTTTCATGTAATCCATCTATATACTTCAACAAATTTTCTTGTGTATATAATGGAATACCCAAAATTAAAGCTCTTTTCCTAAATTCAAGTGTATATTCCTATACACTTTTTCCTTTCTCTTACCTTAATGACTTCCAATTCATTACTGCTTGTTGCATGTGACCTAATGGATAAAAATATTTCTTAAGTTCAATTATAAACTCAAACCAAAAAGAAATAATTTAACCATATTGACTAAGATCTTCTTGAGTTTTGATCTTCCACCAAATTAAGGTTGTGCCTCTCAGGTGAAGAGTGGATAATTGGATTTTTGAAGTATCATCAGTAAACTTATGAATCCGATAATAAAATTCAATCTGCTTTATCCAATTATCAAGTTTCTTTATATTCACTTCTCCATTATAAGTTGGAAATTCAAATTTAACATCAAGCTTTAATAAAGGTGTATTGGATTTAGGTTGCACAGGTTGTTTCTTCTTTGAGGATGAAGAAGATGAAGAAGATGAAGAAGATGAATAAGATGGAGATGAAGGTTTAGGAGGGTCACCACCACCTCCTACTCCTTTATCTTTGTCATCTTTTGAAGAGGATTCACCTTTCTCCTTCTTCCTTCTATCCTTGTACAACTCTTCCAACATCATCTTCACGACTAGGAACATTTTGTGAAATTTTTCTTCATTCTCAAAGATTTTAGGACTGCGATATTTTCCTTCTTCCAGTTGTGCCATGGTTTTTTTTCGAGTTACTCACCTCGATCCAATCTCCAGATTAATCTCCACAAGTGTACCTTCTCCTTGCTTTAATTTCAACCTGGTTAACATCCATCACTTGAAATTTTTCCTTTTAAATTGCTCTGATACCAAACTTGATCTATAATCAAGGCTTAACAACTTAAATTGCAGTTCAGATATATAAATTCTTGATCAATAGAATTGCATGGTTATGCTCATTTAAAGTTGAAATTACAGAACTAGGTGCACTTATTAATTACACAACTTAATGAGACGCTAATTAATTAATTTAATTTTTTTAATTAATAACTCAAAGAAGGAATCAAAATACTAGAAGAATAAGATAAAATGAAGAGATATTAATAGGTTTGTTAACGGATTTCACCCATGTGTTCAAGCAATGTCTTTAGGTTTTCTTCTCAATGTGGGACTACTTTTATTAATGATGCCAAGATTTAATTCTCCTTATTATATAAAAATACATTAGACCTACATTGAAAATCCTCTCACTATCTCCTCTCAACACCTAAAGACTCTCTTGTATTCTACTTACTCTTTCATTCTCGAGTTAGGCTTCAAAAGCCTTTAAAATCCCAATTACACTAAAAAGAAAACAATCAAAAAGGTCTTTGTGCATACACCAATCTCCAATATTCCTCCTTTCCTAGTTGTCCCCCCCAAGATAATTTTCCTTACAAGCCGAAGATCCCCCCCTATATACACTTTTATGTTCTATATAGGGGTTTAATGAAATATTTCCCCAATCTCCTAAATTAAGCCCCTATAAAATTTAAAACAAATGAAAATCTTTTAAAAATTGGGCTTATAGGTTTTTTAATGGTCCCACTTAATTTGAGCCCATTATATCACTATTATATTACCAAAGCCATTCCAGAAAATGTGCATAGTGCATTTTTTGGGTGTGACTATAGCTAAAGGGTGGTCTGGGGTTCAAACCACCTGACCCACATTTCCCTCTTCATCATGATTTTATCATAATAAATAGAAACTCTTCCACTTATATCTCCATAGATCATGTGTGGTGCATTGTTTGAGAGCGATTCATGGTATGTGTGAGGTCGGGGGTTCAAACCACCAACCCCTCCAAATAGACTTGTTACATTTTAAATAAAACTAACGCCACATATATTCCAAGGCACTTAGCCTAGTGGTAGTGTGTGAGAATAGGGAGAGGTTGGTTGGGAGTTCAAATCCCCCAACCAACTTTTTGAACAAACATGCCATGAAAGCGGAAGTTTGTCATGGTTCCACATATCACCCATCCATTGGGCCACATGGAACTATATTATTCATCAATTCTTGGACACGTGGCATCATATGATTTACTACCTACTAACACATGTCAGTCACTCATTGGAGCACATCAACACCTATACTAGTACCATGTGTCACTCTCATATTAGACCACCTGTCATATGACTGCCACATCAATGCCATGTCATCATGTTGACATCATCATTTGTACTTGGTCAACCTTTTTTCTGCACAACTTTGAATGGCCATTTAACTTTCACATACATACTCTGATTAATGTGATTCAAGTGGTGTTAGAATAATCTTGACGAACTCTTTGATTTGGTGCCATTTTTGTTTGATTTGGAGATGATCAAATTTTTTTTGCATAGAGTCTTCCTCTAGAATCCTTGATTTTGTCAAACTTTGACCGAGCATAACTTTTGCATATGACCTTTCAACATGATTCAAGCTACATTGGAACCATATCGATGAGCTCTACGTAATGGTGATACTTTAATCAAATTTTGAGGTCTTCTAGATCCTCTTAGATCAAGAGATCACTATCACAGCTGATGAAATAATCCAAGGTATGCCTCACCCCCAAGGGGGTGAATCCACCAGTTCAAAGCCTTAGATTGAGTAAGGTTGATCTAACTAGAGTCAACAATGTTGATGATGTTAGAGAAAAGGCATGTAAAGATTTTAAGGATGATGATTATTTTGTTAAAACAAAAGTTTTTCAAGAATTTGTTTGGAGGGCGAGGAGGGATTAGTATGATGAAAAGGTGAAAATAAAGATGATTGAAAATATAGAGTTACCAATAGAGTTCATTGAATAAATATTCCTTGAAGAAATGAAAGCAAAATATAAGGACATAATTCCAATAGAGGGCAGAGAGCTAGTACGGAAGAGTGGTTTGCTCCTCTTACTAGAATGGGACATGGCATCTACCATAGCATTTGATACAGTGAGGAGACATGATTCTCCTATTTTTTCCACTGATGAAGATACAACATGTGCCCTAAATGGGTCAACATTCACTCCACAATGGGACACATTAGCCATCTAGGCATTAGCCCCAAACATAAATAAACCAGAAGTTGCAAAACCAACAATAGACCTTAGAGGTCAATTGATAATAAAGAGAGTATCTAAAACTCTAGCTTTTGAGGTAGTAACATTAGTTGTGAATGTAGCCCAATTCACCAAGGCTACTATTGAATCTTTACAAGAGGAATATGAGACAAAGAGTAAGGAGTAAAATGACTTGGTGGTTGCTTAAAATAAGGATGAACAGAGGATTATAGAGCTACAATAGGAAAATACACTATTAAAGGAACAATTGTAATCATTGTAGTCAAGGCCATCACTAATTTCAATGCAACTAGTGTCGTAGGTGTAGGATAATGTTCCAACATCTCCTCCAGATTCTCCAGTGAAATCATCCCCTCAAAATTCTATGGAAATGGTGCTATATGATCCAAAAAATGTAGCAATTGCATGTCTTTCCCTAGGCACATTAGTTGCAACCCTTCGAAAGAAGAAATTGAGAAAAAAGGATTTGACTGAATAGATGGAGGTATTTGAAGAACTATTTGTATTATACAATGATAAGAATATTTTTATTGTGTCTAATGTCTTAGAACATTGTTTAGCCAAGGAAATAAAGAGAGTGAGGACTGTTCACTCTAATTATTCTTTAAAGTTTAGTTCAATAAATATGTTTGAAGGGGATAAATTAGTTGCTATCCTACTAATGTAGACATGGATGCCAACACTGAGTTTTTTGAAGAATATAGTTATTGGATCCATACATGACTAGAATAAACAAATTCAAATTGCTCCAACTTACAAAGAAGTGAACCATCAATTTTAAGGAGTTTTTTATGTACTTCTCTTGCACTCTTAGGGTTTTTCACCTAAAAGGAGAGATATAACACCAAAATTAAGGTGGTTCACTCAAAATAATGTATATATAATGAAATTATGTCTAAACGCAATGATCTAGATGTATCTAATCGATAGAATAGATTGATTATGAATGCAAAACTAATGAAAAGTGAAGTGTTTGAAAACACATTGTGTAATGTAAAAACACCTATAAATGAATAGTAAATTGCAACAAAAATGGATGAAACTGAAAGTGTGCACCTAAGATATGGATGGAGATTGGAAATGACTTCTGAAATGTTTTTGATCTTAATTTTTTAGGCCTGGTGGGACTCATTCGCCATTCTGGTTGAATTGGTCCTAGTTTTGTGAAACTATTTCGAAGGCCGTTTCAGACAAATGGACGTCCAAAAATGCAGAAAACCAAAATCAATCCTAGAAATGGGACTCATTTCCCACCCATGGTGAATGATTCCACTTTTTAATTTCTAAATATTAAAAGGTGGACATAGGACCCTTTAGTCTGCACTTTCTACTTCTCCAGGTGTCCAGTTTTGAAATTGTCATATTCAGGCCTGAAAGTGACTTTTTGTTGATATTTTTCCTTGTTGAATGAAGAGATGACTTGAATAAATTTGCAACTTGATATTCAATGATTTCCAAGATTCCAAGATTCCTAAGTTTGCAAACACACAAGAAGAGAAAGAGGAATGTTGAATGTTAGGGCACGGGGGTTTTCCTTGGTCAAACCCCTTTGTAAGCAATTAAACCAAAATAGAGAAAGAATGTAATGAAGAATGCTATAATGGATTCAATACCTTGCAATGATTTTTGATCTTGAATTTCTATAGAAATGGAGGAAGATTCTACCCTTGAATGTCTTTGGAAGCTTTCTTGATGACCTAGAGTGATAAAACCCTAACTTGCTTGACTTGAAGTGGAAGACACATGATGAATGAGTTGTGAATGAGTTAAGAGATTATGAATTAGGGCTTAAAGACTTTATTTTATAGGAAATTCACCTTATTTTCCAGTTAATTGGATCCCTAAGGCTGGCATGAAAAAAAAAACTTAAATTCCAAAATTTCCCATTGAAAAGACAAAAATGGTCCAACTAGGACTCATTTTCCACCTTGGGAAAATTAGTCCTGTATACGTCTAAAAATGATCATGATTAATCAAGCTTGTTAATTAATTAAATATAAATTATTTAATTAATTCTCCTAAAGCCGGGGTTGGGGCTCTAGCTTGGTTGGCTAAATCTTTCCTGTAGCAGGAGGTTGGTCACAAGTTCTAGTCTCCCCCACCCTCGTGATACTGGAGGGCATGTCGCACCAGCGCTGCCGATCATGTTAAAAAGTTTACTAGGCACACTGCAGTTTATAAGGGGTCGTGCTACCCGATTCCTGCAGTCTAAAAAAAAATAAAAAAATTCTTATAATTATTTATTTATATTGTTCATTCTTATAATTCTTCTACCTTAATTAAATAAATAACTTTATTTAATTATTGACATTTCCCATATTCTTCTTAATTAAATAAAATAAATTTTCATAATTTATTTATATTGATTATCATATTATTCTAAAAGTTGAATATTTAAATTCAAATATAGAATATTCTCTTCATCCCATAATTAAATTAAATATTAAATATTTAATTTAATATTTAATTACACTCTAAATTTACTTCTAAAACATAATTGAATATAATTTATTTAATTATGTGAGTTTCTATATCCATCTTCACTTATAAATTAAATAAATTTATTTTATTTAATTATAAACTCATTTTAACTCATTCTTCAAAACGACAAATTCCCTTCAGATCTCAATGACGAAAATTGAAGAAGAGGAAACCTTCTACTTCTCTCACTCGACTTTCGAAGATCTCTTACCGTTCATCTTACCAGACTGAATCTCAACTGTTGATCTTTCCCAACTAGGCTTTTTTCTTCAAAAAAATTATAAATCTAACCTTTCACAAGCCATTTGGATCGAATCTTCTTCTAGCATCTTCACTCTGTCAAAATAATTCTTCAATCGCCATCTATCATCTTCATCACATCGTTATGCTGCAAGAATGAGCACTCAACACTCCTCTATTATCAACCTTCGAAATCTTGCATCCTTGTGCAGGTGGAGAACAGCCATGGAGATCAATCAACACTAGTTTGAAAATTGGTTTGCATGTTATTTGTTTATTATTTTTATTTTTCACTCTAGTTTGTACTTCATGGTGCTTGATAGGATTTAATTTGTTTATTGTCTTCAATGCATTTAAACCTATTTGATTTTATTTCCCTATCTACATTTTGGCACCCACCGTGGGGCCTTGCCTCGTTTTTAACATTTGTTTGCAGGTTTTATGACAGGATTTCGCGTTTTGGAATTTGGATTTTTGGCAAAATTTTCCGTTTTAGTGCATCTGAGGATTTCTGTAGCACATCTGGAGGTTTCTATAGCACATCCAGGGATTTTAACAGTGCTTTTGTAGGTCTTTTGGTGCATTTAGGAGCTGTTTTGGTGCATCCAGGGACTGTTTCAATGCATATACGGTATAGAATGGTGCATATACCATTCCATTAAAAATTTCATAGAAAAAATAAATAAATAAAAAATTAGTGCATATAGGACTTCTTTTAGCACATATGGGATTTTTTTTGGTGCATAGGGCCTCTGTTTTAGCGCATATATCACTGTTTCAACTTTTTTTTTAGTAAATCTTAAAATGGCCATATCTTGGTCATTTTTTGGTCTTTTTCAATGCTTTTTTTTTGAAATGGGGTAGAATGTCATAAACTATCCAATGGTGTAGGTGTTTATCAAATTTGATAAAGTTAACACTGTTTTAATGCATCTGGCACTGTTTTAGCGCATACAGGGTATGTTTTAGCGCATATATCACTGTTTCAGCATTTTTTTTAGTCAATCTTAAAATGGTCATATCTTGTTCATTTTTTGGTCTTTTTCAGCCATTTTTTTTAAAATTTGGGGTAGAATTTCATAATATATCCAATGGTGTAGGTTTTTATCAACTTTTATAGAGTTAAAGTTATCAAATTTCCATATATTCTTCAGCACATAGGACTTTTGTTCTAGCAGATTTCTAATTTGTTTCTTTTGTCTTGGTGACTTGTTGGTGAATCATACGGAGCTGGAAAAGCTTTGGGATCAATCACAACAACAACTTGGAAAGTGAAAAATAACCAGGTGCACTCGTCTCATCCTTCATCTCATTAATCTTGTTTGTCATACATTTCAATTTGGGACATAAAATCAAATCTTGTTTGATCACATCATTGCAATTGGTTTAAAATGAATCTTGTCTTCAATCACACTTAAAAAATTGGGTCTAAAATTAATCACTGTCTTCCTACACATTTAATTTGGGATCTAAAAATAATGAGCACTTCATTGCTTTCTTGTACACATTTCAATTTTCTCAGGGTAAATTAATAATTGTGAGTGTGAATCAAGTGTGTGTGATCACAAACACTGCACTTGGTTTTCTTCTGTGAAACCCTTCAGAGGAGGCTTTCTAGGGGATTTCATCACCCCTGGGGACGACCTCAATCAAAGTGTGAATCGAAAGACACGCTTGTTTGGGAGTTAAAATTTTGTCACTCTTGGCTAAGCCCCAAAGAACTTTATACATTTGGGAAGTGAAGGTGAAGGGTGGGTTACCCCTTTCTCCCAGCTGTGTGGTAGGATTTTGCTTTCAAATCATCCTTAGTCAACCTTGTGCAGACTAGCTTAAGATCTAATTGGCCATACCCACTTGACTTGTTCTAGGACTTGTTGATGTGTCTTCTTCAAATGTGTGCTTAATAATCACATTCATAAATTCCAAAATTCAAACTTGCTTATGTGTCCTGCATGAGTGATTTATGTGTGTGCATGTGTGATCATTCATTTAAACATTTCCAAATCAAGCTAAACACCAAACACATAAAGACAAGTCACTCTACACATTCTTCCAACACATTCACATCCTATCCATTTCATCCTAATCAATCAAGTCATCCAATCTAATCATTCCACATCATCACCATCACCACTTGTCAAAATGGTCATAATCATAAACAAGCCCAATCCAAATCATAAGCCCAAAATCATAATCCAAGGGGGCTATCCCTCTAGGCCAAATCATGAGACAAAACCTAAGCCTAAAGTCATAATTCAAGGAGTCTCTTTCTCTAGTTCAAATCATGAAACAAAACCAAAACATAGAATCAGACTTGGAGGGGCTTCTCCTACCACCTCTAATGATGACATGAATGATGTTACATACTTTGAGGAACAAATCGATATACAAGAGCTTAGACACATGTGTGACACCATGCCCACATTGGAAAACAAAGACCTAGCATCTCAACTTCAAAACCTCCTTCAAACACTTCACCAGATACCCAAACCCCTAGACCATCAAACAATACAAAGCCTTCAAACCCTCTTCCAAAATTTTCAACAAATTAAATCACCTCAAATCCAACACCTCCTAGCTCAATCCAATCAATTCATGGCCACTTGTCAAATTCAACAAACACAACGTCATCCCCTATCCATTCATTATCACCCTTCCACCTCATACCAATCTAATCCATCCACTTCTTCACATGTCAATGCCACATCACGACAAACACATGTGACTTTAAGTTCTACCTTGCAACAAGGTCAAAATTCTTCATGTTCTAATGCAACCATTGACAAGGGGAATACCAATCTAGTTCATGCACCCTTACCATCATCCAATCAAAACCAAAACCCTAAGCCAACACCTTCCACCCATACACCTACAAAGGATGTGACCCAAGGGCTACTAGCAAGGAATCAAACATCACCATGCCATCCAACTCATATTCTTGAACATACAAAAGAGTCATCAAACATCATGCCAAGTCCTTCAAGCCAACCATGTCATCCACAACGACTCGATCCAATTCAAGAGTCATCCCCTTCCACCTCCATTCAAATAAGTCATGAGGTATTTCAAGAGCACAATCCTAAACATGCGGAAACATTACCCCCTCATCCACATAAGGATCAACACCCTCCTAATGATTCCATTCATAACATACCTAATACTATTCATGATCAATCTTTCATCTTTGATCAAGACCCCTTTTATGATCAAGAAGACCATGATGATCCTCTTAGCCAACTTTATGCATTCCATGGTCAAGAGATTTCCACCTCATCCATCCATGATCCATCAACATCCACTTCCCTTGATGAGACATATGCCTCCCAAGCACACATAGAATATCAAACAAATATCTTGGATCTAAGTGAACACAAGGCTAATCAAGATCCTAATGATCCCCCATCACCCATTATCGACCCCATTGCAAGTCCTCCATCATATCCTATTGTTCTTTCCACCCTCATTCATGAATGTTCCTCCTTAGAACAAAAAAAACCATTATTTTCCCTTGCGTCATTTTCTCCATCTAATAAGGAACTTGTGTCTAGTGTTTCACCTAAACCTAGTCCCATAGTCCATTGCGCACTCCAAAACATGAACCACCAAGGTAAAGGTCTAGACCTTCATAAACAAATTATTTTGGAGCCCATCCATGTCAAAGTCCCTCCACACTCTTATAGCCTTGGACATACACCCCAAGGACAATAACCTAAAGATGTTGGTATTTCCTCCATGCCTCCTAAGTCCACTTTCCATCATAAAGCCTATCATATCCCTAAAACATATATTTCCATCCCTCCTCCATCATCCTACAAATTTCAAAAGCATGTGACCATACACCTTCCACCATCAAATCTGCCACCATTGCTTCCAACTCCTAATATCCCTCCATCTAATATACCTCCAATTCTCCCAACACCTAATATTCGTACCATCCAATCCTCTTATCCATGTATCCATAAATCCTCTAAACATCTTAATGATAACCAATCAATGCACACATTGTATAAACATGAAGCTTCCACCCATTCCACCATACCCATGGGATTCAAAATCAAGAATTTCAATGCCTCTACCTATAAAGTCAAAAATTATAAGGATTCTCATGCCTTAGGACATCAATACAAAAATTCAAAGCAAAATACATCTAAAAAGCTATATACCTCCAAAAGTAAAGGCCAAAACTAAAATGGTTTGGGTACCTAAGAAAAAAGAAATCAAGTCAACTGAGGCATTCACATCATAAAAATCCCAACCATCTACTTCCATCCCACTCTCATTCCATTCAAAAGTCTCAAATTCCTAAAACCCACAAGCAAAATAAAAATCATAAAAATACTAAGTCTATGTGGGTACCAAAAGCACTACACCCTCCACCTCCTAAGCAAACATCTTCATTGCTTCCTACACCCCATCCACATAAAAAGATTCAATGTTTATCACAGTGTGTGCAACCATTGGTCATGGTTCCCTTCCATTTCACAACAATTCCACATACCTCCATCTCCTCATCCTTCAACTACTATCCTACATATCTTCCCAATCACCTCCCTATGGTCCATGCTTTTGCATAAACCTTTCATCCATGCTTTTGCATAAGTCCTATTCAATCTACATCATCATCCACTATTCCCCATCCATTTTTGTATAAACCTTTCATAATCCATCATCTACCTACTCCATCTCACACTCATGTAATTCCTTACCAACATCTATGAGCATAATGATATTTGACATGGTCCATGCAATGACATCCATATCTAGTGGGACTACCAAATTTCATACAACTAGACACTTGAGTCCCTCCTATCCATATTCTGCTTCTCCTATCCAAAAAGTCAAAAAGTCAAAAAAAAAAGTAAAGAGAAATCCCTTCATCCAATGGTGAAAACCTGGTAAACAGGTGCCCTCGATAAGTACCATGATGAAAACCTAGCAAATAGGCGTCATGTGTAGGTTGATCTTCTATGTCACTTACACTTGGGGGCACAATGTCTTATCTATCCAACCTATCCTTTTCATGTCTTATCATTTCCATCCTACCTACCATCTTTAGCCATCATACCTATCATATCGAGTCCATTCATCCACCCTTCTTCTTTTGATCTTTGAAGGAAGATATAGGAAAATGTTGAACATGTTCTGGGTATCTCTTGGATATACCTCATCCTTCTAAACCAATCATATCATTATCCGCTTGTCATAAGCTTGTCATGAAAATCCTAAGTCCGTAATCTAGAATGGGGCATGCGTCTTATGCAACATAGTCTTTGGAAATCACATCCTCTGCCTTATGAAAACATACATCCATTCCATTCACTATGATCCCATCCATCTCCATCCATCCATATCATGATCCTTTATCCCTATCCCATCACTCCACCCTTCATCCATCAATCCCATCTATCTCCTGCACCTAGACTTGGTTTTCTCTGTCATTGGTCTCTTGTTAATAAAAGGCTAATTAAATTTTCATCCTTGGACACACATCAAATATCTCAAAAAAATCCAAATTTTTTAAAAAAAAATCCAAACATTTCCAAAAGTCCAGAAAAACCAAAATATCTCAAAAACCAAAAAAAAAAAAAAAAATCAAACATTTCAAAAAGTCAAAAACTAAAAAATTAAAACATTCCCCAAAAAAAAAAATCCAAAAAAAATCAAATATCCAACAAAATCCAAGCAATAAAATCAATCCATCTAATTAATTCTTCCAATTTCATCTACTTAATCCATCACCTCAATCCAATCATTCAACCATTTGACCAAATCAATCATCTTCATCAAATCCATTCATCCATACATCAAATCATCTTCAAATCATTCCAAGCAATAATCCAAATGCAAGTCAATCCTTAATCCATACCAATCAAGTCAATCAATCTTGTCAAGTTATCCAATCACATCCTTTGGTCTTGGTCCTAATCTTGTCATAAACCAAATCAACCAATCAATCAATGGTTTATAGCTTGACAGGGGCACTACCTTGTATGTTTTTCTATCATTTGTGCATGCTTGCTTGCTTTCTTGTGTGTGTTATCAGTTTATCTTGCATTTGTTTCAAATCCATATCATTTTAGCTAATATTCATATCTTGTGTATGTTGGAGTAGCTTTTGCACTATCCTTTTCATCTAAGGTCACATAATACCTTTTGTGCATTAGGACTTTAATGCTCTCAGTCTTCTTCCTCATATGTCTAGACAAGGTTGTATTATGTCGGGGCATGAGACACATCGCCACCTTGGTCCTTATATCTTGGTGCATAACATCTAGTGCTATATCAAACATCATGGTTGCTCACCTTCATTGCAGCATAACGTATCTTTCACCTCCTTCATCCACTTCCTATCTTACATCATTTATCTTATCCCTCCCTTTATCATTTCATTTCGAGAGCCTACTCGTGTTTGTTCAACCTGCCTATCCTCTCGAGGAGGCATCATCATTCCATCATCATATCTTTATATCATTATCCATTCTCCTCTATCCATACCTTAACTTCTTTGAAATGATGTTACTTGACAAAAATCTCATCATCTCGAACATCATCTGAAAGAGGGGAAAAATGTATACGTCTAAAAATGGTCATGATTAATCAAGCTTGTTAATTAATTAAATATAAATTATTTAATTAATTATCCTAAAGTCATCTACATATAAATAAATTTAATTATTTATTTTTATTGTTGATGCAGGAGCATCCAGTGGTGTAAGGGCAATCTTGCATCACCCAAAAATAGTTAAATTTCAAGTTTCTTAGTTTTTAGATGTTTTTATATTTTTGGATACCCTTTTCGTCATAATAAAATTCTCAATTTACGGTTTTTAATTTCGGTTCCTGGGTTGAAAGATAT